>CM028226.1:11467500-12717500 GCA_016432845.1 Psidium guajava | reverse complement strand
ATAAACAAATGAATAAATAAAAACACTTAGCTCGAATTTGCTTGCTCGTTGACGAAGATGAACTCTTGATTTATATTGATCGATGAAGGAATTTGTGATGATAATCCCTAGCTTTGAACTCCCATCATCTTCAAAATTCTCTCTCTTTTGGTATTTTCTTTCTCTCAAATTTTTCTTCAATCTCCCAAAACTCTCTCAAACATCCAAAATTTTCTCTCCAAAAAAATCCTCCCAAACACTTCAAATTTTCTCTCTCAAGAATCCCCCCCCTCAAGCTCACTTCTTCCTCCTTTTATAATCTACTCATCTATCTCCCATTCTAATTTTTCCACTAACTCTATCTCCCATTCTAATTTCTCCACTAACTCTTCTTCATTTTCATCTTCTATTCTCCATCTCTATCTCACATTCTAATCTCTCCACTAACTCTTCTTCATCTTCATCTTCCCTTCTCCATATTTATCTCCCATTCTAATTTCTCCACTAACTCTTCTTCATCTCCATCTTCCCTTCTCTATTCTTATCTTCCATTCTAATTTCTCTACTAACTCTTCTCCATCTTCCATTCTCTATTCTTATCTTATTTTCTCCATCCATTCTTCTCCAACTTTTCTTCTTCATCTCCTCTTCTCCATCTTCCCTTCTCTATTCTAATTTATCCACTAACTCTTCTTTTTGTTATTTGTAAAATAATCCTTCAAGAGTTAAGTATTTGCACTCTAGTCCTTGAATTTTAAGTATTTACAATTTAGTCCCTGAAAAAATATATTTCTTTAAGTCCAAATCTCCTCACAATTTTTGACACACCAAAATTTACCACATGTCAAATTTAAGCTCATTTCTTGCCGTTGAAAATAATGCAGAATTTAATTAAAGCCCTTTTGCAAAATTAAGTCATTCTGGGTATAATTGGGCCAAGATAAAAATTTAAAATATTAGAAGACAATGTCACAACTCATAAAAAGTGAAAGTTAAAAATAAGTTGACTCAAATTAAATTTTTTTAGGCCCGATTCGAGATTATACTCGTGAAGGAACACGTGACTCGAATTGGATTTTTCTGAATTTGCGATGGCCAATATGAAAATAGATTTAAAATAAAAATATTAACTATCTTTGTGTATTTTTTTTTGCCTCAAATGTTATTTTTCCAAAATTTTCAAGTATTTTTGTATTTTTTTTAAAAAAAATTAAATATATATAATATGAAATTTTATTTTTTGTTCAAAAATGGTTGCCTAGGCTTGGCCAAGGCTTCCAAAGTTGATTTTTCAATTTTCTCATTTTTTCTTCATTTTTTGTTTTATGAATTTTCGAAAATAAAAATACCGAAAAATACTGAAAATATGAAAAAATCATTTTTTGGTCAAAATTGGTTCCCTAGGCTTGGCTAAGGTCCCCAAAGTTGATTTTTCAATTTTATGAATTTTTATGGATTTTTTATTACTTTAGCAATAGAAAAAAATAATTAAAAATCAGGTGTCAACAATGGTGTCACATGGGAATCCACCCGACCTCACCCCCGAGGTACGGTCGATCCCGTCCCCGATCCCGAGCTTTCCTTCGTGTTGGAGATCTCTCCCCTGGCCATACCTTAATGACACGGGTAGAATCTTGACCATAGCCGAAATTTTGGAAACTAGACCTGACCAAGCCCCATCAGTACGGTCCGTTTTTGGAGTTTCACTTTGAAAAGATCATTAACCAATGAATTTGCATTCATGCGCATGTGTTTGTGATTGTGGTATTCCATGGGTAAGCTTCTTAACCTTGTCTTCTAATTTACTCATTTACTCGCACTAAGCTAGTTAATTTATTTAATTAATCTAGTAATCCATTAACCTAAAAATTCTATAATTTTTTAGGTCGCGACAGTTAGCTTGCCTCGCCATCACTAGGGGAGTTTTGTTCTTGCCTCGCCTATCGACAATGAGGTTCAAATTCGCCAAATCTGAGCTAGTGAGGCTTGGCCTTGCATGGCCCCAGTGAGGTGAGCCTCGCCCATTCATGGTGAGGCCTCGGCAGGGGTAATCTTCTCTTGAGGCCAGTTGCTAGCTAGAAGAAAAAGATTGAACAAGGAAGAAAAAAAAATATTTGGCCAAATTGATTGAATTAGCACAATTGCAAAATTTTTAGAACTAAATCGGCCAAAAAAAAAATATTTCAGACTGAATTGACATAATTGCAATAGGTTTATGACTTTTTTAGATAATTTTTCCTTCTTTTGATGGATTATATTTAGATAGTGGAAAGTTTTTAAGCGGTGGTTAATGAAGGTTTTCGTTTTGAGGGTTAATGATGAAGATAATACATGGATCATTAAAAACCAATTCAAGTTGTCATAATAACTCTGTTTTGCGGCAATATAGGTTGAAAGACAAAAAGGGGAATCTCTGCTTAACAAGGTAAAAGTGTCAATTGACGAACCGCTGTCTACACAAGTTGGCACTTACGAACTCAAAAATACTTCCACCAACGAATATTAGACCAGTGTCACTAATACTTAAGCATAATAGACACTTTGCCAACAGAGACTTCTAAAAGGTAATTCGATGATTTACAAGGGGAAATAAAACCCTACTATGGCTGTACTTATTTTAACGAAAATGAATGATTCAAAAAGTATTTTTAAAAATAATCACTAATATCGCTTACAAAAATAAATAAATGAAAAATATTTTATTTTTTTTTAAAATGGTTAGACATAAATAAACATTAATAATGAAAATATTATTGGCTAATTATTTTAAGTAATACAAGCGATCCTCTTAGGAAAATATTTTTTGATATCACCCATTTTTCATAAAATAAATGGAGCCTAAATAGAATTTCTTTCTTTTTTTCTTGCTAACCCTGGTGTTCAAACTTTACAGTCTCAAATAGTTACCATGGATGCACACAAATCATCTCATCGACATGCATTAGAAAAACACTCAACTGCCGAGGAGTTAAATAGCCCACCGGCCAACCTCACCTAAGGTTGCCAAACCTCAGGCGAGGTTGGTGGTGGCTCGTTGGTAGCCGAGACCTTCGCCTGCAAATTAGGATTTTCGAAGATATTCCGAGAATTGTAAAAGTTGAGTGAGGCAAAAGTTATAAGGAAAGAAAATCTCCATTTGTATTTCGAGAATGCTACTATCCAAAATACCTCTAGACCCACCTTGGGTTAAAGAAACCTTTCAAAATGCAATACATTTCTCGCCATTTGCATTTGTCCAAGGCACTTTAGAGTCCAAAGTCCATTCCAAATACTAAACTAAATGGACCCTTGTCCATCCCAAACGCTGAACTAAATGGAGCCTTATTTTGCAATTCGTGAGAATAAGCAAGGCCACAATGGGCCGAAAAAGTTGGAACGTCCATTCCTCGTCGCTAGGCCCATTTGATAGAAGTCCTCTCGTTTTGGTTCCGGTTCCACGAAAGGATTAAGAGTAAAGTCCCAAGCAAAATCCATCAGTAAACAAAACTCATGACTCCAACTTCCTCTTGCAAGAACACGACAAACAGCCTGAAGAAAGAAGGATGGAGACTCTTTAGAGTGGTATTTAGCAAATTAATCGCCCAATTTCAATTTTTCGTCTCGTTGCGCGTGACGATAATACGAGAGTAAATGGAATGGCATCATCCCCCTCCAAGATATGGTTTGATCTTGACATTTAGTTGGTCCAATTGTCCTGAATGGTGGGTGGAGTGACGAGCCATTCGGATTCCTGGCATTTAATCTGGGAACAAAGATGTATGTCAGGAGGACCCCATAATTCTCTCTTTGGCATATTCTATGATGCCCTAATTGGTACTTTCCTTCTTTCCTCCTCCCTTTAAGAAATTTCATGATCATTCCCACTTTCGAGTATTATATTAATAATTAATTGTCCGTGCGAATCTGATTTTGTCGTCATTGCGTCATTTTTTTCAAACGAAAAGAGAAAAAGAATGAAAGAGATAGTATCCTTTTTCTTTTTTATATAGTCGATAATATGAATTTATTGAATTCAAAGTTCTTAAACATGAGGGGCTCGTAAAGGGAGCATCTAAACAGAGTAAATCCCAAAAGGGTTTGGCGAGGACTAGTATTCCAATTCAAGGGCAGAACATTCAGTTTTCGGGAATTTGCTACCCAATCCGCAACATAATTTGATTGGCGTGTGCAATAGGCTATCCTCATATTTACTGAGATCTTCGTTTCCAAAAGGACGGAAAATACTAAACAAGGGGTTGTTGTGAATTGTGAGCAAAGGATAAACATTAAGGTATACATGAGTGATTAAAAAGAAAGAGGAGCCGCATGAATGTCATAACTTTAGTACAACACTCACTTGAGGGTCATAATTGTTTTTTTTTTTCGTTCACCTGAGTGTCATCCTAGAGAAAAATCAATTACTTGAGTGCTATTTCCGGTAAACCGTCCTTCATTAATTTTTAATTTAATTACAAGTGGATATTTTTACTTTTTATTCATTTTAAATTTTAATTTTTTTTATTTTTCAGGGAAAAAAGGAAAAGAAAAAGAAAATTGAAAGAATTAAAAATTGAAAATTTGAACAAAAAATTCAAAAAAATTGTTCCGGCCATGCCACATTGGATTTCCTAGCCGAGCCAAATCACCAATGGCACTTAAATGATCAATACTCCAAATTTATAGTATTTAAGTGAGCAAAAAAAAAAATTATGACATTCAAGTGAGCGTCGAAAATCATTATATCTCTATTGTTCTTCGTTCAAAAAAGTAGATATCTTTGGGACGAGAAAGGAATCAAAATAAAGCGGAGGGTGACCGCTTCGTGCTTGGAATATGAAACATCCGAATCAACTATAGTTCTTCGGGCACTGTCTCCTCTTGAAAGGCCACCTTGGCTACCTTCTTCTCTCTCTCAAAATTTTTCGTGGACATATCCAATCAACTACAGTTCTTGCCTCTAGACCTTGTCGAACGGTATCGGCTTAGGCAGTGGGTCATCCAAATCAAGGACTGCCGCCACGGAGGGTCCACTCCCGACGAGCAGAGTTCGTGGACTGCCGACGTAGTCCCTAGGAACTGGCGTACGTGGAGTTCCACGATAATGCATTCGATCCCGAAACGACGCACGTCAGTCCCTTCGAGTTTTTGGTCAGATCCTCGCCCCGACTCCAGATCACGGAGAGCACAAGAAGCGCTTTCTAAATCAGCCTTCTGGGAGGGAAGTTAGGGCCGGGGAGAAGGGACGGAGATCCGGGAGCCGTGCTTTCTCAACGACCTTCTGAAATCCGTGCGGATATTGGAAGCAGGAAATGATGGGCTTTTATTCGAAGAGTTTTGAGCACGAAGACTGTGGCAATGAAAATGATGCGTGGATGGTGGTCATCGATGGTTGCTTCGTGATCCAATTGCTGCGCCTTTACTGCGACCTTTTTCGCAGCAAGGTAGAGCGGCATTCAAATATTTGACAAATGTAATTCATTAACTTTTTTCGAATGAACTACTTAAGGTCTGTCTACAACTTTCTTCTTGCCTATCCTACGAATCGACGGATCCAAAAACAATATATGGTTGGAAACTTAGAATGCGTGATAAATTAGGCATTGACCAAATTTTCGATTGTCTTTGCTTAAATCGTTGATCGTTTTTGCTTGCAATCCAACGCTATGGCAAATATTTGATTAAAAATCTTTATATATTACGTTATTAGATCAATCCGTAAATTGATAAATAACAATTTCAGTCAATGTAAATCCATATGGAAAAACTCTTATATCTTTCCCCCTCTCTCTCTCTCTCACTAAGTTGAGGTGAAGTAAAATGTGGGTGGGCTTCAAGATAGGCCTAATCAATGCACTCTTTGTGTCAACTTAAAAAAATCAAACGATCATGGAGTTCACACGGGAGAGGGACATGCACTTAGTGGTGGGGGAAGACCCATGTTAGCGATTTCTTTTCCTCTTTTCACGATTCGGATTTGCCATTGGGTTTGAGAGCTTTCTTCATTAAAAACTAAATTTTCGGCAATAATTGAGTCCTCTGTGGTGTCCTTGACTCACTTCATATTTGTCTGGTAGTCGTCACCATCCCCATGAAATGGTGTCCATCCTTTTTCCTTCTCTCTCTTTTGTTACCCCAAACGAGCTTGCACACATATACACATCACATACACATAGAGATCATTGTTGCATCCTTCATGGAAAAAATCATATGCACTTGATAAATAGTTGGCGTGGTATCAACCAATTAATTTAATGACCTCTTTTCTTTAGGAATTTACCTAAAAAATAATAACATACGAAAATATTAAGTGATGCGCCCTAAGTTATAGTATCACATGATGAAAGTATCACTTATAAGAACTGGCTAACTTGTATATTACTTAAAAGGTTCACAATTTCCTTAAACATATTGGTAAGTTGTCAACAAGAAGTTCTGAAAAAGTTGACACCAATAAACATTTGAACAGAGCAGCAAGTGCAATTGCCAAAATTTGGTGCATGTCTCTTGGTAAGCTAACCATCCTTTTATATTAGCGTTGTCGTGGAGCAGTAGTCATGGGAAAAAGACGGTAGCCCTCGACACGATGGTGATCGATTTTGAGTAAAGAAAGGTGTCGTGTCTTGGAACAGCCGGAAAAACCTCGACCAGCCCCACCCACGCACGCACGCATCCTAAAATACGAAAGAAAACGAGCAAAGATTCACCAGATTTCTAAGTGAAAATACTAAGGTTGCGTTGCGATAACAATTCAATTTTTCCATTCTCAAGAACATGTTTCGAATAAAAATTTATCTGATGACCCAACTTTATTTTTTTAAAAATAAATTTTTAGTCTAGAAATAGATTTAAAATTAAAATGAGAAGTAGAAATTTTCTCGTTTTCTATTTTTGAAACAAAAATAAAAATAAAAGTTTTTATTACTGCTCGCTCCCCACTCTCTCTCTCGCGAGCGGTCTCCCTTTCTCTTGCGTCCCTATTACTGGCCGCCAATCGACGTCTTGGCCCGACCGACGACGGCCGGCAATGTCAGACATATTTCTCTGCTTAGGAATTTATTCAGGGATCAAAAATAGGAAAACGTTTGCTTTCTCGAGATAGCTTCCGCAACAAAATCGTTATCATTAGCGTGTCAAGAAAACGTCCGACGGACGTTTCTCGCGGACACGGGGGGGGGGGGGCGTTGCCCCTGATGCCAAACGTCGTGAATCACGTGCAGCGATTGAGGATGGGCTTGGGTGGTTCTTTTTACTTAATTCTGAGTTGCGGCATAAAGTGGGGAAGTGAAGGGCGGGCGGTAGGAGAACGAGAGCGACAGGCTTGGAAAGAACGTCTCGGGTTTCTGTACCCTAATCAGTTTACCTCTTGTTTCATGATTTCATTATCAATTTCCTTTTGCTTCTCTCTACCGAGTAAGTGAGGGGAGCAACGGGGGTGTTTTAGTCGTGCATGAGGTTCAATTTTTTTTCTTCTTATTTCATGGAGGAAGATGATGGTTAAATTGCCTATTTTCACTTGATATCAGCAGAAGTGAGAGCACGGTATGGATAGAGGTAAACAAGGTGGACCAAACAAATCAGGAATAGCTCGAATAAGACCGATCAATGCGATCTGATTATGAATTCTATAAAATTTGAACCGGTGATTTTGTGATCTATTCCCGGTTCCGAAGAAAATAGGATCTGATTGACTATTTTTATTTCTTAAATATATACCTAATAATCCAGGAAAATTTTAAAAAAGGGCTTAAAAGTAGAGTCATTTTCTTTATAAAAAAAAGGGGGGATTTTCAAAGTGAATAATATGTTAATAAGGGCCTCAAGTGATCACTTGATTTCAAATAAGAGCATGAATGATAAGGTGCATGTCACATGCCAGTTTCCAAGGGCCCGATGGGGGCATTTTCGGATATTTCTATTTTCTTTCTTTTCTGCTTTTTTCTTTTCGTTTTTTCTCTTGCATCTTCTTGTTTGTTTATTGTTCTTCCTTTCACGCCTGCCCAGAAGCACTTTCGGTCCCTGATCTCACTTGGCATCATGAAGTCATCGCTGATCCTTATACTGGCATCGTCGACAGCCACTCCTCTATCCGCCGGCCTTGCTAGCACCGGCAGGTTGAACCCGTCCACCAGGCTCACGTCGAAGAAGTGGACCAGCAACCGCCTCGTGCCCAGCATCATCTCCACCACCGTCGCTGGCGACTCCCCACTCGCGCCGCTACAGCAGAGGGCCCCACCATCGCAGTCGCTCATGCTGTAGGCGCCCATGGCGTGGTCGTCGATGGCGCAGCCCTACCGGGCTCAGAATCTGCCGGACCAGGGCTCAGGGAGGTCAACGGCGGATTCTCTGCCCACGTCGAGGCGGCAGCTGCCGTCGCACGGGGTCGGGTGGTCGGCGCCGCCAAGGGTCGCCGACCAGACCGTGTGGTTGCAGTTGTTTACGAGTATGAGTTGTCGCGTGGCGTCTGAGAGCGTCGACGAATGGCAAAGGAAGTGGATTGACCTAGAGATGAGAAAAAGGGTGGAACAAGATGAACTCAGCATGGTTTTTCCAGTAAGAAGGCGGAAGAAGATAGCAAAATAACAATATTTCAGTTGATCGTTTAAGTTGAAAGTTCCCATCGACGATTATCGACGATTCAACTGCATTTTGGCCAAAAAAAAAAAACGAAAGAATGAAAAAGAAAATATCGACGACATTAATCTCTTGCTTCGCTACGCCTAATACGCACTTCATGCTGGAGGCCAAGATATTGTCGGAAGCCATGTGGATATTGGACCGGGAAATTAAGGCTTGTTATTCGGTGAATTTTCCTTACGGATAGTTCTCTCACATTGACTTTGCGCAGAAGCTGATGGTCGCCGTGGTTGCTTCGTGGTTGAACTATTTCGCATTAACTATGATCTTCTCCACAGGAGCATAGAGCATCATTCACATGTCAAACGATATCCTTCCTTTGTTAGCATGACCGGGTCCAGCAATTAGAAGAGTGGAAAAGAGGCAGCATTCGCCGGCTGTTGCGGTTTCAATGGTGAATTGCCCAAATTTTGCTTGATTCTAAAGTCAAGTTGGACTAGGTAGCTCGACTACATAACCGAGTCGAGCTCCAATATGCAAAAAGTTTGCTCGAGCAGGTCACGGTCCTAGTCAAGCAATCGAATTTTTATTTGTTCTTATATGCATAAGTTTGATAATTCATATACCATCCAATGGGTAGATAAAAATTGTTTGCGAGTAATAGTCATGTTGACATTTTTTTTTTTTTTTGCGTTCAATTCACAAGCACTGGTACATTGCTTATTAAGAAAAAGGGCATTTTCATTCACTGGATTCCATATTGTCTAGTTGCTTCTCGTGCATAAGAAAGACCCACCCGGACAAAGAAGACATAAGACAGATTGAGTTCGTTCAATCACTTGGTGAACTCGATCACTCCCAATGCGGACACAGCTCGAGCAGCGACCTTAAAGCCCGTGAATCCAGCTCCTTTGCACAAGTACTCGAACTGCTTCTCTGTCCTCTCCTTCCCCCCCGGCTGAATCAACATGGCGTTGTCGAGCATCGACACGTACCGAGACGCCATCGTCTCCTCCGGCTCGTCCGGCATGATGAAGTCCATCACGATCACCTTCCCGTTTGCCGGTAGAGCCTTGTAGCAGTTCTTCAAGAACTTTACACACGACTCGTCGCTCCAATTGTGGCACGTGCCCTGCCCGATTCGCGGAGTTACACGAAGTTAGGACACAGTTCACGGAACCAGCTTCAGTTCGATCAGTATAATTCAAGGGAAGGTTTCAATTAGCTTGCCTTAATCATGATCGCGTCGCCCTCTGGGACGCTTGCGAACATATCCCCTCCGACGTGCTCCACGCCTGCAGGCGATTGTTACCAAAAGTTATTAGGGGCCTAATTCGGGGACGAAAAGGCCTCCAATTTTTTGCAAACGTGATTTCGTGCTAAATAGTGCGAACCAAAATAAATGCGACTAAGCCAGGGAAGCGTGTGATGATGAATGTACCGGGATAAGAAGGAGCGTGTTCGATGACTTGGGGTAGATCGAAGTTGATGCCCTTGATCAAGGGGTACTTCGAGACGATCATGTTAAGGGTAGCGCCTTTTCCACCACCAACGTCAACCAGTGTCGAGATCCCGTCGAACCCGTGGTAGACCTCGAGGATCTTCCTCGTCTGCACCGCGGAGAGATCGGCCATCGCGTTGTTGAAGTACTTGTTCATGGATGAGTCCTCCTTCATGTACTGGAATATGGTCTTGCCATGAACCTTCTGGAACAAGTTGCCTCCTCCGAGGATTGCTTCCTTGACTTGGAGCCTACAGTTGCAAAAAAAAAAAAAAAAGGGAAGTAGGATTTGTTTGATTCAATTAATTGCTCAATCTGATCAAGGAATTGAGACTCCATTCACTGTTTAATCACACAACTAGAGAAACTAAATAATATTCTGATATCAGACCAAGGTCGTCGACGGAAATTCCGCTCACCAGACGTCGATGGTGGCTCGGTGGAATGCGAAGAGAGAGAGGGAGCCGATGGAGCCACCATCCTCGTCGTTGACGTAGTACTTACCCGCCGGCGATATCGCATACCGCCTCTCTACGGTCCTCCCCTCGTCGAAAGTCTCGGACTTGTACGTGAGGAGCGAGTGGCTCGCGAGGCAACGGAGGACCCGGTCGATGATCTCGGCCGACTCGGGGGTCTGGGTTGGGAGGTGGGCGACCACCTCGGCAGGCGACACGAAGGCTCCGGGGCCGGCCCGGGCTATGATCCCGAAGAGGTCGAGCTCGACGGCGGCGTGCAGGATCCTTGGGAAGACTTGATAGCTAGAGCACAAGAGGGCTTTGAGGCATGGGTCTTCTTCTTCAGGGCAGGGTTTTACTTGGTTTTGAGGGGAACCCATTCTTCGCTTTCGATGCTTTTGTGTTGGACAGACAACGTTTGCATGGGTGTTCGGTTGCGTCCTTGAGGATATACGAATCGACCAAGGAAGTGATTCACAAACTGGGTTGGAGAGCATACTTATAATCGAAGGTGAACGTGGAGGTCACAGACAATTGTCAGATGAAACTGAGCTGTTTGAAGCTTGACCCTCTGCTCAGCCAACTAATTATGTTACGGAGTAAACCAATTCATAGGTGAAGAACGGTAGGTTTGGACTCGCTACTCCGGATAAGTGACTGAGTGAGTCAGTAGTCGCTGTCTAGAGAATAAACAGATTGAGGCCCATTCGTTGAACCCAACAAGCATGGGCGCAATTAAACGTTTTTATAAGTTAAATTCCCAATACTTAAATTTCTGTGTTATTATCCTGGGGATAATTATCCAAAAAAAAAATCATAAACCTACGGCAATTGTATCAATTTAATTTTAAATATTTTTTATATCAATACAGCTTTAAATCTTTTACATTTGTGCCAATTTAATCCATTTGACATTGCCGACACTTTAGTAGCATTAATATTTTTCATAATTTTTTTTCCTTTTTTTTTTATGGTCGGGCTTATAGGAGGCTACCAGCAACATTCACCGGGCCCTACACAAGGGCCTTTGAACCCTCGCCAGCCATTGGGCAAAGGCTTGTGACTATTTCGCCAACCGTTGTCACTTGCTTGAACAATCAATGTCCATTCTCCGAAGCGAAAACTCCACTAATTATATAACGTCTCGAACACTTGCATATGTGTCTTTAGGAACTAAAGTTTCATCTCGACCTGTACCCAAACCTTTGATTCCATCTAGAATTTCTCTGTTTCTTTTGGGCATTATACTCGCCCCACAATAGATCGAGGCGATAACAATAAGCCTAGGACTCTATCACGGGGTCATCGAGATTGAGAGCCCCTTCAACCGAGGGCTCCCTCCCGATGCAGAGAGTCTGGCGGACCATCGACAGAGTCCCCTAGCAACTTGCATGGAGTTTACAATAGCGCATTCGATCCTGAAATGATAAGCATCAGTCCCTTCCATAAGCTACGGGAGTGGGAGGGATCCTCAACTAGACAGCGGGTCATGAAAGAGCACAAGTTGCAGTTTCTAAACCGCCTTCTGGAAGGGAACTTAGAGCGGCAAAGGAGAGACAAAAATGTGCAGAGGACGACTGAGGGGGAGAGAGTGTCCGACGACG
Source organism: Psidium guajava (assembly GCA_016432845.1). Lineage (NCBI taxonomy): Eukaryota > Viridiplantae > Streptophyta > Magnoliopsida > Myrtales > Myrtaceae > Psidium > Psidium guajava. The sequence continues at coordinate 12,705,408 of CM028226.1, read as the reverse complement.
GCGAACGTAAAGAAGATGATGGCGGTGGTCGGACAAAAGCCGGGCTTTGGGATGGCCTTACGGAAGCCATGTGGACATTGAAGCGGGAAATTAAGGCTTCTTATTCGGTGAATTTTGATCGCATTGACTTTGTGCGGATGATGGTCGTCATCGATGGTTGTTTTGTGATTCAACCATTTCGCATTAACTATGACCTTCTCCAATGGGAGGATAGAGCATCATTCAAATGGCTAACGATATCCTTCCTTTATTAGCAGAACTTTTTTTAAGCAAAATAATTGTGGTCCATCTTCAACTTATTATCCATTAGAAGCTTAAAATGCACGCTAAATTAGGCTCCGTTTGTTTAGCAGAAAATGTGATATTTTCGAAAATTATTTTTTGAAAAGTCATTTTCTAGAAAAATTACAATATTTTTTTATGTCTGGCTAATGCTTAAAAATAAATTAGAAAACAATTTCCATCATTTGACTAAAAAGATATTTTTTTAGATGCACTTCAATTCACCATTTTCCATCTTGGGATAAATACACTGCAAGTGGCATAACTTTTGTACGGTGCTCACTTTAGTGCTATAACTTTTTTTTTGTTTACTTGAGCACCATGATTTCTAAAAATCAACCACTTGAGTGCCATCGTTCACCTAGACGCCGAAAAGCTGACATGGCAGTCGAAAAAGCTTATGTGGACGCCGAAAAAAACTGACGTGACAACCAAAAAAGCTGAAGTAGCACTCAAATGAATGATTTTTAAAAGTTATGGCACTCAAGTAAATGAAAAAAAAAATTATGGTCCTCAAATAAATGTCATACAAAAGTTATGGCGCTCGGCCTCACCACCATCAAACTTGCCAGCCTTGCTAGATCCATCGGAGAGGGAAAGGCTGAGCAAGCAAGAGGGAGGATTGGCCAGGGTGGAGTTGGGTCCAGCGATTGAGGGGTAAGAGAGACCATCACTTTGTAGGCGGAGATCCACACTTAGGGGTAAGAGGACAAGAGTGAGGGGAAAATGATTTCCTTGTCCAAGAAACGGAAATCATTTTTCCCAAGTTTAGAAAAAAAATTTCGTTCATCAGAAAATATTTTCTTTGACCACACCATTTCTACCCTAAAATATCGGAAACTGGGAAAAATATTTTTCGTCAAACAAATGGAGCTTTAGGATTGATTAAACTTCTGTTAGTCATAGGCTTAAATCATTGATCAATTTAAATTGCAGATTTCGCGGTCGGCAATTGATGACGATCCTATTATCATGAATCCCCGGATTCTGACAATCCATCGACGCGACCATCTATTGCTGGAGAACCAAAGTACCTTTCTTCGTTCTCGAGAAACTGTACGAGGTGATCAACAAGAAGAACAACATTGATCATCAGGAAGCTGTGCCGCTGGAAGTACTCGCGGTCACCTTCTTCAAACAACCGTTACCCGGATGCTATGCTGCGTCTGAGTTGGACGTTGGAAAACCCCAGACTCATCTACTAAACTTATTTCACTCCACCTTCCTCCAATCAGTGACTGAGATCAAGTTTTCCGATCGTAGTATGGTCCTACACTTCGCATCGGAGCTGGAAGAGACGAGCGTGCAATTCGAGAAGAAGAAGGGCCACTTACTAGACATCGATTTTTTTTTTTTTTTTGGGGTCATATCTAGACATCGAGTTCAGTCACGGCACTTTACGGGTCCCTACTTTGTTCCTCAACGACAGCAGCATCTCTGTCCTTCTGAACATCGTTTCGTACGAACTGAGCGTCAACCACCCAGAGCCCTTCTTCACGAGTTACTTCATGTTCTAGAGCAGTTGGTCAATAGCCTCAGGGACATTCAGGTCCTCCACAAGTACAGGATCATCAATAACTTAAGAAATGGGGACGACGTGGCGAAGCTGTTCATGAGGTGCAGAGAGGTCATTCATGATCTCGATCCGGGCTACTTGTACTGGGAAATCTAGGGGGTGAACGCGTGTTGCGGGCAGTACTACGAAAGCAAGTACCATGTCTGGCGGACAAGCCTCATCCGCGAACATTTCAGCAATCTGTGGACATGCCTCTCTCTCTCTCTCTCTGTCGCCATTATCCTCTTGCTGCTTTCCATCTTCCAGACGATTTACACCGTGTACCCTTACTATCGGCTGAATTAAGCTTTGTGCCTGTCATTCTGTGGCAACACGTGCTATTGGCACTGGCTTTTTGGCATTTAATGTCCTGTAGTGTATTTGTCTTTGTCTTGGTTGCATGGTGGCTTTACTCGATAGAGATTGTATTGTCGCTACATCTGAAAATGTCATATTGTTGTGGCATCGAATTCAAATTGGAACCTTTTTGGATATATTGACTAAGGTATATAATGCCCGAGCAACATAATATGCTAGGAATGTGTTTTAACGGCTGTTGTCGGTACATTATTTGAATCAATGGGCAAGAAAGATATGCAATTTGGGCCTTACCCAAAAAAAAAAAAAAAGATACGCAATTTGGGATTCTCTAAGCGGTGGCTAGGACTCCGAAGGAATATTGCATACATTTAGCGGAATCCATGGAAGAATTGCTATAAGGTCAGTCACTGCAAAACTGCATAATGTCTTCGCAAGGCTGCAAATTATGTCTCACATTGATGAGATAAGTTACTAGCTTCATAATGCTAGTTGAAAACCAATTTCTCATACAATATCAACTAGAAGGAACACAAAGCAAAGTAGTGGCTTGCTTTACCTTGATAGGTTGATCTGTGACTGAATCAAGCCAGATTATGGACCCTAAAAAGCAAAGGACGACTGACATCGCAATCAACCATTCAGGATCAGGCTTAGACCACAGCTACATTTTTTGAGAAGACAATACTACCTGGAATTGCTGGACAAATGAAAGCATATATATGCACTATAATGGACATCTGTTGGCAATTCAAAATGTCGGTTTCTTCACGATGCACTTCTTGAACTCAGTTCTCTAAGTTGATATTTCACATCTTCCATTCTGAATTCAAAAAAGGGATGACCACATTAAGAACCGAGACACGTCAAAGGAAAAAAGGACACCAGCCACCCTAGAAACAGATAGCATAGACAGTAAACCATACACTAAATTATCATCACAAGCTGCCTAGCAGGTATCTAAGCCAGGCAAGGAATGACCGGATAACCTAGCATGTCCATTATCAGCATTGTGAATTTTGCTGATTAACCAGCCAAGCGTATATTTGTACTGCAAAAGCTACTTCACTAGTGAGCACGTGCTTTTATAGTGTCTCACGATTCAATAGAAATGTTAGTGTTAAAGCCAAGATTGAATGATTTAATTATAAACAGGTTTTATACAAGTCCTCAGATAATTTTGCTCATTCTTATGATATGGAAATTTTTCACTGTATATTTTCCACTATGTACTCTAAAAATTATTTTATTATATACAAAAAATGATTTTCACATAAGTTTATTATTAAAAAAATGCTTCTCCGACGGTATTGTTAGGCAAGGAATAATCTCAATCATAGATCCACATGCCATCACTGCGTCTTTCGCATATAAAACTCATTGATTAGGAGATCGTGTGATCAGAAATAATTGATAGTACTGTCAGACTGGCAGCTTCCTTTATTATTCCACTAACATTTTTAGGCACAAGGGCATATGAAGTGTCAAATTTTGTGTATGACATTCACTTTGGTACTAATATTTTTTTATCACTTAAGTGCCATTTTTTTTGGAAAATGATTATTTGATTGCCAACTCCGGTGAGTGTTGCCAAAAATCTTACATTGCATCTATATGGCTCATCAAGGATTCCAATAAGCAATTAAAAAAAAGGCCAAAAATTAATTTAAAAAATTCCACCTAATATTAATATTTTTTTAAAAAAAAGATAAAATAAAATAAAATAAAAACTATTGAAAAATAGCTAAAAAAGCATAGGACTTCGGCATTTGTTTCTGCAAAATAATAATCCAATCTCCATCACTTTTATCTGCAAAAACATCAAAATTTACTCACTTATTTGTACTGAAAAAAATAAAAAGAACATGATAAGATTTAATCCAACTGCTCAGAAATCAAAGAAATCTCCCTGTCATTCGACCCATGCTTTTATATACTCTGGATAGAGCAAAACCAGAGACCCGAATGTACGAACCTGGTTCAGGACTTTTGTCGAACAGATGGTGTGCAGTGGGATAAGGAGAAGGAATTTACGGAACCGGAAGTGGAATTCACGTCCAGGGTCAAAGGGGATCAGAGGGCAATACTCAACATCAACAAAACCAACTTAATCAGGTTCGACGGGAACATGAACAGAAAAGAACGAGCTCCGGCGTCTGACTGGGAACAAGGCAAGAATATAAATGCCGCGTATATTTTTTGGCCAAAATATCTCACCGTTGGCACTTAAGTGATCGTTTTTTCTCTGATTTGGCATTTAAGTGACCAAAAAAAAAATATTGACACTAAAATGAGCAATGTACACAAATATTGACACTTGATGAGTCCTTTCGCCTATTTTTAGGGATGTTTCTCATAATTTATAAAATTTAGTTAGATTGGTGATCCCTTTTAAAATAATAAATGTTTTAACCATTAAAAAGGTCCAATTTCTTATCGCTAACTATTTAGATAGCAGAGAGTTGTAAACGGTGGTTAATGACGGTTTTCATTTTAAGTGCTACTGACCGCAAATAATACATGGTTCATTAAAAACTAATTCAAATTGTCATAATAACTTGGTTATGGGGCAATATAGGTTGAAAGACAAAAAGAGGAATTTCTGCTTGAAAAATTGTATGAAAAAAATGAATTGATGATTAACTGTCTGTACAAGTTCGCACTTATGGTACAGGACTTTACCTTATAAGAGATTGGACTTTATCTTTTGTTCTAGTAACGAGTGACGAATACAGATATCTACCACCAACCAATACTAAACTAGGGTCGCTAATACTTCTGCATAATACATAGACTTCTAAAGAGTAAATCGATTATTTATATTGGCGAACAAAACCTTATTAAGGCACCGTTTGTTTTGCTGAAAATGAGTGGTTTGAAAAATATTTCCCTAATATAATCGCTGATATTACTTACAACGGTGAATGAATGATAATTATTTTCATTGTCCTCCAAAATATTTATATATGAATTGTTATTGATAATAAACACGTTTTTTATTGGCTAATTATTTTAAGCAATCTAAGTGATCATTTTTAGAAAAAAAAAATTGTAAACCACTTATTTTCGTGAAACAAACGAAGTATGAATAGAATTTTTTTTTTTTTTTTTTTTTGGTTGATAATCCTGGGTATTTAAACTTTTCAATCTCAACTAGTTACCATGGATGCACGCAAATCATCTCATCAACATGCATTAAGAAAACACTGCACCCATGTGGTGACGAATGTTGCGCTAGTGTTTCACATCTAGACAATGTAAAAAAGTGTCGATGGAACAAGAAAGTAATTATTATTATTTATTTTTTTGCAACATGTTGATGTGGTTTCTTAATGCATGTCGATGAGATGATTTGCATGCATCCACATACTAGTTTAGTTTGAATTAAACTCTTGTGTGTGATGATTCAAATCAGAAATATCTCATCAATTGGTTTGGGACTCTCGTTGCTTATGTTCAAGAGAGATGGCTACTTATTTTACGATTCGTGAGAGTAAGAAAGGCCATAACGGGCCGAGAAGTTGGACATGTCCACTCATCATCACCAGGCTTATTTGACGAAGTCCGCTCGCTTCGGCTCGAGTTCCACAAAGTGGTGAAGGCCCAAGCATAATCCACCAGAAAACGAAACTTATGCATTCAACTTGCCCACTTAAGAACATCACAAGTGGCCTGTAGAAAAATGGATTTGACGCTCTTTAGAATGGTATTTAGCAAATTAATCATCCAATTTCAACTTTATCTTGTTATACGTGACGATAATGCCAGAGAAAATCGAATGGTTTTATCCCCCTCTGAGATATGGTTTGATCGTGATATTTTGTTGGTCTTAATAGCCCCGAATGATAGGTGAAGTGACGAGCTATTCGAAGTCATGGGTCATGGCATGTAGTAATATGGGAACAAAGATGTATATCGGGAGGACCCCATAGGTCTCTGGAAAACCATGGGTGAAGAAAGGTTCTTGCTGTGGCATATTCTTCGATGCCACATTTGGTACTTCACTTCTTTCTTTCTTTCTTTCTTTTTTTAACTAAGATCTTCATTTGCAAAAGGACGGGAAACATTAAACAAGGGGTTGTCGTGAATTGCGAGCAAAGGATAAACATTTTGAAGAGAAAGAATGAAAATAAAGCCGAGGGGGAATCGGTTCGTGCATGAAATGTGATACCTTCAAATCAGAAAACACTCACCACCGTCGCCTCTTGGGAGGCCACCTCGGTTCCCATTCCTCTCTTGAGTCCCCCATCAACATTGCCATCATTGCTCTCTCTCAATAGTTCGATTACCTCCCTCCCAACACCTCTTCAAACGATGAGATGATTCAAACGACAATGCAAGGGGAAATTTTCAATACCAAAATCCAAGGATTAGGCATAAAATTTTTTGTTAAGAATTACTCCAAGCACCGAGCAATTAGAAGAGCGGAGAAGGGAGGCGGCCTTTGCCAGCTCCCTGAGAATGTCATTGCAACACATTGTCTACAGATCTAAGATATTTTTCCTTCTTCTTCTTTTTTTAATCGGTATAGAGTGAAAACATAATAAGTTTCTTTAGCCAAACTAACAAAAATGGGGGAAGTAAAAAAAAATTCCTAAAATTCTTGTATTTATGTCAATTTAGCCCTAAACTTTTCAATTATGCCTGAGGGAACAACTTTTTTTTTAAATTAATTTTAACAAATTGTTTTCTTTTTTTGTTTTCCTTTTTTTCCACGATCAGGAAAGGGACGGCCACGCCTGGAGGAGGGTAGCATCACCTATAGCCAGGCAAAGGTTTGCAGGTGACCCTTGCTAACAATTGGGGAAAGAAAAGAAAAGAGAAGGAAAAACCAAAAAAAAATTATTAAAAAAAGTTCAAAAAATTGTTAATAGATTATTAAAAATGTTCACGTCAATGTCGATCGTGCCATATAGGATGCTTAACATTCATCAATTTCAGGTCAAAATTAGCCGAATGGACTCAATTGGCAAAACATTAAAAAAAAAATTGTATCATTCAGTTGACACAATTGAAATATTTAAGATTGAATTGGCATAAATGTAATTGGTTTATGACTTTTTTTTTATAATTTTTCCGATAAAAATGAAGTCAGCTCGCTATGAATGGGGGGAGGAGAAGTCGTTAGTGAGAAGGAAGATGCCGGTTTCTTGTTATGCCAATTGTTTACATCATTGTTATCTATTTATTTTACTTTTATTTTGGTGCTTGTGCTTTGTGATTTTATATCTCTACTGCTTTCGGTGAAAATGATTCCATCTGTGTTGTGCCTGGGAGAAACCTTTCGAGAGTACTTCGACGTTCCTTTTTCCTAATTACTTCCGGATGGGAACTACAAGCCTTAGCATTTAGCAATATACCGAGGTGGGATAAAGCCATGAACTTTGAAGTATCAAGAGATCTTCGATCAATTCAGCAGATGAATGCTAGCATGAAGACGGCCGAGATGAGATCAATTGCAGCCAGAAAGATGGAAGAAGCAGCTGGGGCTGCAAAAGGCAGTTGCACTTGCTGAAATGAATTCCCCCTCCTGGAATTAGGGTTTCCATTTCAGTCGAAGATTGGCCCCTTTTTTTTTGCCACGTCAGTCGAAGATTGTCCATTTTGGGTTTGAATTTCCTTTAATTAAAAGCCACGTAAGACACGAATAGCCGGAATAGATATTTTAGGTGGTCGATTTTCCACCAATGTGGCACTTAAGCAATCAAGAAAAAGAAAAGTTAGTGAGTACCATATTTAAGTTATAGCATTTATGGTGATCTTTTTCCGAAGAAAGTTGATATTTGGATCTTAATCTCTCTAAACAGTTAATAAATGTTATGCAAATGCAAATCGATAATACATATATTACTTAATTGAGTTCATAATTTCATTAGAAACAACGGTAAGTCATCGACAAGTTATTCGAAAAAGCTATTGTCGTTCACTTTTTTACCAATAATTTCTTGACACTAACCAACACAAATTAAATTTACCAGCACGGAGAAGACCCACTATTTTTTAGGCATGGAACGTAGAATTCTGCTTTAAATATAGCAATTTCTTTGATTTACAACATGTAATCATGTCTTTTAAGAAGGGTCTCTGTAAATACAAATTTTTGGTGGATAAAATGGTATCACTCATAAGTTAAATCCGCACTACTTTTAGGGCCTATGTGGTGACAATTCTGTTCTTCAAAATAATTTCTAATGATTTTTTTTAATTCTATGCTCGGGACAAGGAAGCATATTCTTTTTTCCTTCTTGTTTCTATTCCAAATTTGTTCTCCAACTACCCATCTGTTCTCGAGAACAGAAAAATTAATTGACCTTACCAACCAAATAGATATCTGTTCTTTTCCTGTTTCTGCAAACAAAAAAATAGGAATAAGAGAATTATGAACATTATCAAAGAGGCCCTTAGATTTTATTTTATTTTTCCTAGTTCCTTTTTCGTAACGTGATGCACGCGTGTGGGGGAACCCTGCCTACCTCTCTCTACACACGTAGAATTTCTCTGTTTCTTTTGGGCTTATGTTCTTTTCACAATGGCTCCAGGCGATGATAACGAGCATCAGCTTAGAGAGTGGGTCATCGGAATCAAGGACCGCCTCCGCAGACTGTCCGCTTCCGATGAGAAGAGTTCGTGAACCATCAGCGTTGTCCCTAAGCAACTGGCGTGGAGTTCACAATAACGCATTCGATCCCGAAATGATTGCGCATTGGTCCCTTCAAGTTTTTGGAAAGATCATCGCCTCGGCTGCAGCTCATGGAAAGAGCACAAGATGCGGTTTCTAGCTCGCCTTCTCATAGGGAAGTTGGAGCAGCGGAGAGGCGACAGAGATATGTTGAGGATGACCGAGGGCGGGAGAAAGTCCGATGACCTTGAACGTAAAGAAGACGATGGTGGTGGTCGCCTGGTCGGGTTGCGAAATCCGTGCTTTTAGATGACCTTGTGAAAGCCGTGCGGATATTGCAGTGGGAAATGAGGGACTTCTATTCGGAGATCTTTGAGTTCATATGTATGCTGCGGCCACGAACATGACGTGTGGATGATAGAACTACTGCGCCTTCACTGCCATCATCTCCACAGCAAACGTAGAGCGGCATTCGAATATTTGACGAATGTCCTTCGTCATCATCTTAACTTTTGAGTGAATTAATTGCAGTCTATATACAACTTCTTGTGTAACCTTCAAACTGATTGATCCAAAAGATGATTCTATTATAAGCTAAGTGGAATCGATACTGACACGCGACATGTAATATAATGCAACACATCATTCTCAAAAATAGATAATTCCGATATGCTGAGATACGTTATATATTAAATGTATGTTTTTTTGTAAGATAAATTGTCAAAAAAAAGTCCTAAACCTATTGTATTTTTGCCAATTCAATCCTAAACTTTTTGTATTTGCGCCAATTCAATTCTAAACCTTTTTTTTTCCGCCGATTCAGTCCTAAACCTTTTGTAATAATGTCAATTTAGTCCATACGATAAATTTTCACCGGCCGGCGTTGACGTGGACGCCGGCCGACCGGCGACCTAATATTTTATTATTTTTTGAATTTTTAATATTTTTTAAAATATTTTTTCTTTTTCTTTTTCTTTTTCTTTTTCTTTTCTTTTTTCCTCCTCCATCTTCTTCCTCTGCCTCTTCGTCTTCCTGTGCTCCAGTCATCTCCTTCCTCAACTCCGGTGACGGACCAGCCTTGCTGGCCTCGCCATGATCGGGCGAGGCCCGACATCGCCGTGGCTGGGCAAGGCCGAGCCTCGCGATGGTCGGGTGAGGCTCGCCTCACCAACCTACATTTGGGCGGGGATGTGCCTCTGGTCTGTCACCATAGCCGAGCGAGGGCTTTGCCGAGGAGGGTGCCTCGCATGCCGTCGCCGTTGATGACGAGGATACAGATTTTGCCTCGCTGGTTCTTGATGGAGGAGGGGTTGTTATTGTTGGGGGCGGGTTTCGGGTCGATTTGTTTGGGGACCCAGAGCTCGTCCACAAAATCTCTCCACCATTCGAAAAACCCTCGACGAAATCCCTCGGCACATGACCTGCTCAAAGCCGGCTTCCGATCAATCCGTTCGTGAGGAAAAGAAATGAAGGAACGACCCACCCGTCAGTCTCTCTCTCTCTCTCTCCACCCGCTACGTGCGTAGGTAGACGAAGAAAAAGACAACGATGCATTCAAGTCAAAAGAGATGAGCTCGACAAAAATATTGAGCAGGTATAACTAGGGCTGTCAAAAAGGCCCGCGCCGACCCGGGCCGACCCGGCCCGATCCGGCCCGGCCCGAAAATTTAGGAAATTTTCGGTCGGGCCTTGTACTGTTTCAAACAGTACCAGCACTGTGCTAAAACAGTACCGGTACTGTTTTGAAACAGTACCGGTACCAGAGGACAACGCAGACAGAGACCCACCTCTCTCTCTCTCTCTCTCTCATGGCGGTGGAGTCTCGGCATCTCCATCTTTTCCCTCCGCAGCTCCTCCGCAGCAAGTGGTGGTACCCTCTCTCTCTCTCTCTCTCTCTCTCTCCTTTTCTTGAGTCGCGTGTCTTCGTTTCTGGGGTCTGCTAACGGTGGTTTGAATGCAGGGAAGGGGGGACGATGATGAACCACCCTGCGGCCGGTTCGATTATGTGTGTGTGCGTGGTCGGTTCGATTATGGTCATTGATCTTGGTGGGTTTTGGTGGAGACGTTGAAAGAATTTCAGCGATTTTCCCTCGATTGGTAAAACAGGGGAGGGGGGTTTCCTGTAGTTGCCCTCTGATTGATTCTTGGCCCTCACCTTCCGAGAAAATAGTGAGCGGGAGTTGGAATCATGTGAAGGGAAAGGTTTGAAGAATCTGGAACTTGGGTGTTTGGGGGTGGGTTTGGTCTGGAAGACAGACCCTGAGGGAGCTGAAGCTCCTGAGGCACATCAAGCATGAGAATGTGATTGCCCTGAAGGATGTGATGTTGCCGGTCCACAGCAGTAGCTTCAAGGATGTTTACTTGGTTTACGAGCTCATGGACACCGATCTACACCATATCATCAAGTCCTCTCAGCCGCATGGTGTTTTCTCTAGCTAAAGCACGAATTGGTTGCAGCCGTTTCACCTTCCTCGGGAAAACGTTTCTCTCCATGTCCACCACCAGTTCCTCGACATCGATCGCCTCTTTTCTCAACACGTGAGTATCGATTCCGTCGTCGGTGGAGAAGCTGCGAGCGGAGATGGACGAGCAGAGAAAGAGGCAAGCGAGGAGGCTCGCGGAATCGATCGGACAAGGCCTTGCGAAGCGGCTCCGAGCGCGAGAGGAAGAGATCCATAAGATAGGGAAACGTACCGAGTTTGGGGAAAAGTTCCCTTTTGAGTTTCTTTTTTTTTTAAAGAGCCGGTCCGGCCCGGCCCGGCCCAACCCGAACATCTTGGACGTATCAGGTATCGGGCCGGGCCGGGCCGAGCTTGGTGCTGTTTGGTTTCGGGCCGGGCCGGGCCTATGTGAGACTCGGCCCGACCCGGCCCATTGACACCCCTAGGTATAACGAGACAAAACGAAGCCAAAGAACCCGAGTAGGAAACAGTCGCAACGGTCTCGCCAAGATCTGGGCGGGCAAGAATCAACCTCGCCTAGATCCGAGTTGGCAAGGCGAGCCTCGCTCGGTCGTCGCGAGGCTCGGCCTCGCCTAGCCACGGCAAGGTCGGGCCTCGCCCGGCCATGGCGAGGCCGGTGAGCCTTGCCGGCCGTCCTTTGGTCCGTCGCCGGAGTTGAGGAAGGAGATGACCAGAGTACAGGAAGACGAAGAGGCAGAGAAAGAAGATGGGAGGAGAAAAAAAAAGAAAAGAAAAAGAAAAAAATATTTTAAAATATTAGGTCGCCGGTCGGCCGACGTTCACGTCGACCGGTGAAAATTCATCGAATGAACTAAATTGACATAATTACAAAAATTTTAGGACTGAATCAGCGGAAAAAAAAAATTTTAGGGCTGAATTAACAAAATTAAAATGTTTAGGACTGAATTGGTAAAAGTACAATAGATTTAGGACTTTTTTGACAATTTTCCCTTTTTTTGTATATCTTGATAAGTTATAACGTATATTGAAAATATGAGCTTTGAGCTTCTTCTTCTTCTATTAAAGATTTACAATTCATCTTTTTTCTTTTTTCTTTTTTTGCTAGCTGGATATATTAATTTTGGGATAATTGGGTATATGACTTATGTATATGTATTTTTGATAAATTTACATTTTGACTCTTAATTCATTAATAAAAATGCTTAAAATTAATATCATGCATATCAAAATGGCATGTCAAAGAGTGTTGGAGAGCGTTATACACGACACGACAGGAAGGCCCTCGAAGATTATCTATGCTTCCTAGATTAGAAGCTTAAAATGCGTGCTAAATTAAGCATCGATCAGACTCCTGTTAGTCAGCTTTAAATCATCGGTCATTTTTGCTTGCAGATCCCTACGTGGGACATTGAGAACGATCCGATCCTCACCAACCCCGGATTCTAACAACCCTTCGACGCGACCTTCTATTGCTGGAGAACCAACTACCTTTCTTTGTTCTGGACAAACTGTACGAGGTGATCGACAAGAAGAACGACATTGATCATCATCAAGCTAAGTTGCTGGAAGTACTCGCGGTCACCTTCTTCGACCCACTACGCTATGTTACTTCTGAGTTGGACGCCAAAAAGCAACAAGGCTCATCATCTGCTGGAGGTTGTGCACTCCACCTTCCTCTAATCGGTGAGTGAGAAAGTTCACAAGAATCCGGTCAAGTCGCGATTGAATACCAAGGGCAGTACCACAGAGCTCGTCCTACACTTCGCGTCGAAGCTGGAAGAGGCAATTGTGCGATTCAAGAAGTGGAAGGGCCACGGCTTACTGGACAATGAGTTCGATCGCCGCACTCTATGGGTCCCTCCGTTGCCCATCGAGGACCACACCATCTCTCTCCTTTTGAAATTGTGTGGCGTACCAACTGACCATCGACCACCCCCAACCCATCTTCACGAATTACTTAATGTTCTGGAACAGTATGGTCAATAGCCCTGGGGATGTTCAGATTCTCCACAATCACGGGATCATCATTAACACATTGGGAAGCAACGTGGACGTGGGGAATCTGTTGATAAGGTGTAGAGAGGTGATTTACGATCGCGATCATGAAATCGAGGAGGTGAACGAGTTTTGCAAGCAGTACTCGAAAAGCAAGTACCGGGTCTGGTGGAGAGGCCTCATCCGCGAACGTTTCAACAGTCCGTGGACATGCCTCTCTCTCTTTGCTGCTATTATCCTCTCGCTGCTTACCATCCTCCAGACGATTTATACCGTGTACCCTTACTACCGGCCGCATTAAGCTTTGTCCCTGTCATTCTGTGACAAACATGTGTTAATTGGCTATGGCTCTTCAGCATTTGATGTCCTGTATTTGACTATCTTGGTTGCATTGGGGTTTTACCAGATAGAAATTCTACAGTCGCTACCTTCAAAACATTTCAGATTGTTGTGGTGTCGAATTCAATTTCGAACTTTTCATGGTACATGATTTGGTTCAATGGGCATGAAAGATATGCATTTGGGATTCTCTAAGCAATGGCTCGTAAACTGTAAGCATATTGCTTACGTTTAGCAGAACCTGCAGAACAATTGCTACAAGCTCAGCGCTCCTTGTTTTCAGGGAGAGGTGCGCTGGACTTTGACAAAGGTAAGGTTTTGGTTTCTACACAGGAGCAACAAAGGAACATGTTTTTGAGCTTCACAGTTAATGACAACTCCATAGATCAAAGGCTAGACTTCCTCGCGATGCAATCATCTCAGTAAATAAGTGTAAGGTGTCACAGGGGCCATCCATCCGCCCGCTCTTCTAGAGAACCAATTTCTCTTGGTCGGAAGCTACGTAATATTTACAAATGCAAGGAGGACCTTGTCAGCGACGAAAGCCATCTAAGGTCTTTTTTTTTTTTTTTTACGAAAGAATGGCTTCTAAGTTTCACTTGACAACATTTGATGCTGCAGTTGAACTTCAACATAGTCTATTGCAGCTATGGTGTCTAAGGTCAAGCAATATAAAACCTCGCAGTAAATACATTACGACCTCACTTCCCCATGGGGGTCAATGTCTCTCGATCAAATCCTCTTTCATCCTAGAGACAGGCAGATCGTGCACAAGCAATCAGTAGAATTTTAACTCCACTACCAAACAACCTTCAACTGCAATTAAAAACAAATTCCACAGGGGAAACTCAAACGAGTGAGATACTATCTCGCCTTCGTACGCCGACAGCAAGCTCAGTCTGCAGATTCCTGAATAGCGCTATCTCTGCAAGGGCTTTTTGTTTCTTGGAGACCTCGCTCACCAGTTCACGGTGTTGGAATTGACAAATATTTTTGCGGATCGTTATTTCTCATATCGAGCATGCCCCACGTGAGATTAGAAAAACAGAAGTATGAACTAACGACATGTAATCCCTACGTACGAAATGCAGGAGTTCAAAGGGAGCACCCTCGACATGGAGGTCCCGCTGGCCGGTCAATGGGTGAAGATTCCGCTCACTAATGAACGCGCGGGGGCATGGGAGCAGCGCCCCCGAGATAATATCGACTTTAGGCTTTTATTTAAATTGGTCCATTACTTGTGGGGCTTGTTTTGAGCTATATATATTATTTTTTTCGTTCATTGTAACCGTGCGACAAAAAAACTAATAATACAGACTATAGAACGTAGTCTTTTTCTAGGTAAATTTAGATAAATTGCATTCTTCTTTTTTTTTTTTGTCATTCTTCCGATTCAATTAAATAAATCTTATCACATGGGTGGCATTATCGCTCTCCTCGTGCTTATCCCTAAAAGAAGAGAGCTTGAACTCTTCTATTGCATTAAAAAACTCCCGGCCTGCAGGCAAGCTTGAAAAGGCAGCAAACAGGCACGACATAAAAAGGCTGCAAACAGGGACGACATGAGGAACCTTTTTCCTTACCTAGCTAGGCCTTCCTCGTCAGGCACTACCAGGCCATCAGCATGCCCAACCAAGGGAAGAAAGAGATATTTTAACCAGGGTTTGCAAACTCGTAGACTGAAAAGTCCTTCAAGTCGATATGCTTTATTAAAGCAGCAAACTTTTTGATTTGAGCCTCATTTGCTCGAGGTATGGCCGCATATGGAGTTGAGTGAAGCTGCAAAAATATCACCACGACCTCTAATCATGACAAATCTATCCTATAGCATTGGTTTCTCTTGAAAGAGATGATAAAAAAAAAAGCCCATATCAAAATTAACAAATGTCACCTCCTCAGCATGTCCGGTGTCATCAGAATATTGAATAAATGTCATGTGCATTCCCAGTGGCTCCACCTGTCCTCCAGAATCAATAATTTCTTCCTGCGAGGTAGGTACCATATGGAAGCAAGCAACACTTGCCAATGCCCTATTTTATCAAGAAGCTAGAACCCAAAGTTGATGATTCATGAAAGTAGACAAGAATCATTGAGCTAAATACAAGGAGATTAAAGTCAAAAGTATCAGGTCCAGTATAGGGTAGTTGAAATGATCAGACAAGACAAGAACATCTAATATCAATGGTAGCAACTGAACTAGATAAGCCCATCAATACCCTCAGACCAGTTTATTATATAATAGGAATATCACAATAACCAGACGTTTGAGTGACATCTTGCTTGAGCAATGATGGCAACCAACTAGAAATGAGATGGAAGCGCCACAAATGCAACTGCAAACTCGAAATTACAAAATTTATTCGATGGACCGAATTTTCGCACAATTAACAGCACTAAAAATTCAGTACTGAATATTATCTACCATCCAATCGCACGAAATGCATCATGTTGAAACACGCATCACCCTACAAGACCCAACAACAAACCATCCATATTCAATGATCTCAAAAGGTCTGTCTACATTAATGCTCGACTAAATATTGCCTAGTATAATGAAATGTCAAAAATCAACTTCAACATCGCAAGGTAAAAAGTTTCTTGATCAAAGGAAAGATTCTAAATGTGCAGGAAAGCTCTATCCCGAATATGGGTGTGCAACCCGACCGCTTCAACCCGCGAACCAGACAGGACAGGACCAGACCATCCTGAAAACAGGTCCGCTTCCTAGTTCCAATTTTTTGGAACAAGTCCGGTCCCCGATTTTAAGTGAAGACCCACCTAGGAACTAGACCAATTAAGTGAAGACCACTCGAGAACTAGACCAACTGAACTAGTTTTGGAACCCGTTTATAAAACTAAAAAAAGTAAACCCCAATTTCTCTGTTTCTATCCTTTAGGCTAAGGTTTCATATAATTTATTGAAAATTTAACCATTTCTGTTTCGTTTTTCAGGTGGTTAAAATTATGGATGAATGAGGTATGGAGTTCTATAATTAATTTTTTATGCTACGTATTTGAACTTTTTATCGTTTATAATTGTACGTGACTACATGTTCATCTTATAGATTGTTGCTTTTGACGGACAGGAATTTTTGTTAATCATCTTTTACTTTGAATAGTTTTGTTGCTCATATTATTCTTCTGTGAAAAATGAAACCATAAAAAGGAACAAAAGAAAAACAGATCATCAGTAAACTCTAGAACCGGTCTCGAAAAACAAGGTAGGTTCCATAATCGGTTCTAGAGCAAACATGATAGGTTTTAGATTTCAACATTAGGAACCGATTCAAACAAGGCAGGTTCCAGGTTCCAGGTCTAGAACCTACCCATCCTAAAACTGATCACCTCTAATCCTGAATAAAGATGGACCAAAGCTAAATGTTCTCATATAATAAGCATTTAACGATTAACAAAAAAGTGAACATGCGTCTCACATGACAAGTCTGACTAGCCAGTTGAGCCATATCAAGGATCAGTGCAGAGCAATGAAAGTTTGAGTGCTACCGATTACTTCCTCTTGCTGATTGTGAGGAAAGCAAATGCAAGTGAATCAGACAGACAAGAAATCTCAAGGACACAAGAATACTAAGGGACCAACATGACAAGATCAGCAACCTAGGACACAGATACTTAATGGTTCACTAATGACAGTTAATTCAAGAAATAGTTCAATGAGTCAGTCAAAATTACCAAGTGCCCATTGTAAGTCACTATTTATGAATAAGTCAATCAATCAACAGTAATCCATTTATCCTGCGAGGAGTGTTAAGAAAACTTTCCAATTCCAAGAGGAAACCTTCGTATCAGGCTCTACCAATATGTGGCGACTTGCTTATCTAACTACATAGATATGTATCGTCCTTGTGGCAGTGCAACTCAATAAGATAGGACAGATGCAACGAAAACTGAGGCATAAAATTTAGCAGACACTATTCAATTTCAAGAAGACTGCTGGCATTTAGCCAAAAAAAAGTGGAGAGAGCCCACTGACAAATGCCAAATCAACACACAAGCTCACTCATTCTCCAACACAAGCCGAAAAACATAAAAGGGCAAAGAAGGCGAACCCGTAGAGCTTTGTCGTCGGGATCGTCTTCGCTGTCCCCCAAAAAACGTCATCTGGGTCCAACTCCATTGCCACGCCAAAACTCAGATTCCCTCAGAAGCTCATAAACCGCAGACTGGCACAAAAACACACAGAGAAAGATTGGAATTGCGCAGAAAGTCTGTGTGTGGACTCTGGTTTATGGTTTTCCTCTTTGGTCGCCGGCGCCATTCTAAATTTCTAAGCGCTCGTAATGCCCGAAGCAAGTTGTGCACAGTGCAAGGTCCTGAAATCCTTCCAGTTTCCGGGCTGCCCGACGGATCCAAATCCAACCGACCCGCCCATCATTTGGACGGATCTCTTCGACTGATTGCATTACAGGGAGTTATCCGGTTATACCGGAAAAAAATCTCCATTCGGGGGCGCCGATCGGTGCTCCGGCCTGTCCAAATCCAATTTACGGCTCCGTAAAATGATGATTTAACGATGGCTTGCATTATTTACCAAATGAATAAACGTAAATTATTTTTTATTATTTACGAAAATATTTAAATTTAAAATTATTATCGATGATAAAAATATTTTTTTATTGAGTAATTATACAATGTGATATAAAAGATCATATTTAGTAAAATATTTTCTAAATTATTTATTTTTAACAAAATAAATGGACCTAAGTAAATAATTATTTCTTCACTCATTGAAGATTTTGCACAAAAGATGTTTAGCGACATCGAGTGTATTTTCACCGACCATTATAGTCATGGCCACGGGCCGATTTTGGTTCGGAGCAGACCTAAAACCAGCTCGAGTCAAAATCAAAACTGGCCCATTGATCGGGGCGGCGGTTTCGATTTCTTCTAATTATGAATCAGGATGGGAACCGGCAATTCAGGTCGATTTTGAATCATGAATTTAAAAAAATACATATTGAAAATTAATTTGAAACGTGAAAGTTGGAAACCCTCTCCCCCTGAGCCTCCTCGCAATTTATGAGCTCTGCCATGCCACGTGCCATCACTGCCTCTCCTTCCACATCTCTCTTTTGCACCCGAAGACTAGTCCCTTCCCCCTCTCTCTCTCTCTCTCTCTCTCTCTCTCTCTCTCTCTCTCGCTTTTTTTCTTCCCCTCTCTCTTGCTTTTTCTCCCCCTCTCTCCTCCTTCTCTCTCTCTCTCCCCCCTCCCCTTCTTCCCCGACGCGACGCCCCTGCAGAATTTTCTTCTTCCTCTCCTTCGTTTGGCCAACGCCACCGCTACTTCCTCCGTCGGCCACCGTCCCCCAGCTGAGCCCTCCGCCCGTTGCCACCTCACCCTCGCAGCCCCTGTGGCTAGGCCACCGTCCGCCGCAAGCCCGTGCCAGACCTACGGTTGTTACCAAAGTCGAAACCAACGGTTCCATTTCCGATTTTGAACCAGAACCGGGTCCGGAACTGCCTGTTCAAAATTGAAATTGAAACCGCCGCTTAAGGTTGCAGTTTCGGTTCTCCTAAATCATGAATCGGAACCGCCAGTTCATCAACCGGAATCGCCGGTTTCAGAGCCGTGGCCACGTCTAGACCATTTTCCAACCAAAAAAAAAATGTCTAGACATTAATCATCTTTACTCCTTCGACCCTTTTTTGCATTTCTTTCCTTCGTAAACATATGTGGAAAAAGTTACGCCTTTCATAAAAGTTCGGTCTAATGTTCGTTTAAGAGATTTACTCTTGATAATCACTACCTCTACTCACATAACATAAGTGACACCGACACGCGATACGACACGACACTTCGTCACGTCATGTTTTAAAAAATTAAAATATCTCGATATATTGGAATGTATTATATATTAAGTATATATGTCACGTGTATATATAAAAATATCATTAGTGAGTTTTTTTTCTTCTTTTAGAAATTCACAATTAGTTTTTTTATGGTTGAGTATATTAATTTTGGAGTAACTAAATATATGACTTAATATTTATATTTGATAAATTTACATTATGACCCCTAATTTATTAAAAAAGCTTAAAATTGACCATGTGTGTGTCGCATGTCGAAGAGTGCCCTAGAGAGTGCCCTAGGAGACATGTAAGCTCCGAAGAGTGTTGGTGCTTCTTAGGACATAACAGATACCATGTAATTCATGCAAATGGATTCTTTATAAAAGTTCGATTAAAAAAAAAACTAGCATAATAATTATCCCTTGTTTGGGATATACTTAAAACGCAAAATACGAAACTAGGAGATAATGGGTGTCTATCAACATTAAACTTTGGCTGTGTTTGTTTGGGGGAAAAAGTTTTCCTGAAAAATGTTTTCCGAATTTTCCGGCGTTTGGGGGGCGGAAAATAGGTTAACCTCGGAAAACATTTTCTTCCTATGGAAAAAACCCTTTGAAAACTATGGAAAATGATTTCCTCTTTTCAAAAGAGAAAATCATTTTCCGCCAGTCGCCGCAGTTAGTCCCCGGCCATCGATCGCCGCCCATGGCCACCCGCCGCCGGCCACGGCCGCTCGCCGCCGCCGCCTGCCCGCCCGCCGACCACCGCCGCCCCCCGCCGGCCACCGGAAAATCAATTGGTTGCCAAACAACGGAAATTGTTTTCCAGTTCATTTTTAAGTATTAGCCAAACACTAGAAAACATTGTTATTTTCTTGGAAAATGACTTCCTAGAAAATATTTTCCCCTAGGAGGCCATTTTCCGTGAAACAAACGGAGCCTTTGTATAAAATCGCGATATTCCACAAAACTTCAACAAGCAATATATATTTCCACAAACTTCAACAAGCAATATATATTTCCACAAGCTTCATTGCATGCCCATAACACACCATATAACGTGCGCTTATCGCGCACCAGACTAAGCTTTAGCGATCGACGAGATATGAAAACAAACCCACACCAGTAGTATCTAAACAAGCTGAACTGCTCGACAAACGACTGATTCATATAGTACCAATACAGTCTATTCTCTCTGTTACTACAAGCTTCACGAAGAGTCGATCCTATCCTCCTCCGCCCTTTCTTCGCTTTTCTGCAGGATCTCTATCCTTGTTTCACGCGGAAATATTACTCAGTCGCCTCGGTTGCGCTCGCTGGCGCCGGCGCCCGCACCATGTCCTTGTTGCTGTCGTCTCCTGCTTTCTGGACTGATGAGGGTTTGCTCTCTTTCTCGTCCGGCTTCGCTCCCTTGGGCAAGTCATTATGCTGGGGTGGGGTTTTGCCTGTTTTGATCGGGGGCTTCTGTGGCTCTTGTCCGCATCTACTGATCCCTCCCGAAAGAGAACAAAAATCACGTGCTTAATGTCATTAGCATCAGATCTCCGTACAATAATTCGTACTAAATATGATTCCACTTGTTAAACCACGCATTATCTCCTAGATAAGTAGCACAATATAGTTCCTCCCCACACACTAATGCTAACCAGAATCTAAACCAAAATTAATTGCATGAAATATGTATTTGAAAAAGAAAATGGACAAAAAAAAAAGTCAGTTATGCTCCCGAGGATGCATAAGACCTCTATGACAAATTATCATTACATGGCAAGTCGCATGTTTCAAAGCTTGAAAAGACATGCAGGGTTAAAGAGTAAACAATTTTCGCAATTAAAGAGAAAAGAATGGACGAAAGCTAAGGTATTTCGCATGCTTGATGACACGCGAAATGCTCTATATGATTCTCGTCAATACCAAAGAACAACGAAGCAAAATTATGTTAGGTCTAGGAGGGCTATGAACTGGAATTTACATGACAGACATCCTCTGTTTGCGTGACTCCTTCAGCTTGAGCTCTGGCCTTGGAATTGCATGCACCGTGCAGGTCTTCGGCACGAAGCTGCTCACCAGCAGAGACATGGTATGATCTTCCTCTCTCACTCTCACTCTCACTCTCACTCTCTCTCGCTAAGTTGAGGTGAAGTAAAATGTGGGTGTGCTTCAAGATAGGCCTAATCATTGCCCTATTTATATCGACTTGGAGAAATCAAACGACCACGGAGTTCATGGAGTTCATGGACAGGTGACATGCACTGAACGGTGGGAACACCCTTGTCAGCGTCTTCTTTTCCTCTTTTCCCACTTGGAATTCAAATTGGGTTTGTGTTTCACTCTTTGGAAATTTGAGAGCTTTTATCATTTGGTGTTTCTCCCCCTCTCTCCTCATTGGAAACAAAAGAGTTCGGTAATAATTGAGTCCTCTGTGGGGTCTTTGACTTACTTTATACTTGTCTCGTCACCATCCCCATGAAATGGTTTCCGTCCTTTTCCACCTCTCTCTTTTGTTACCCAAAATGGGGGTTGCATACACATACACGTAGAGATCATTGTTGCATCCTTCATGAGAAAAATTACATGCACTTGGTAAGTACTTAGCATGGTATCAACCAATT
The DNA here is from genome assembly GCA_016432845.1 of Psidium guajava. NCBI lineage: Eukaryota > Viridiplantae > Streptophyta > Magnoliopsida > Myrtales > Myrtaceae > Psidium > Psidium guajava. Next base: position 12,683,458 of record CM028226.1, on the reverse strand, counting down.
GACTTAATGACCTCTTTTCGTTAGGAATTTTCTCGAGAAGTAATAACAGACGGAAATATTAAGTAATTTGCCCTACCTTAGAATATCACATGGTGAGGTATCACGTGTAAACATTACACCGGGCCTAGTTAGACATCATGGCTAAAGGACATCTTTGAGAATCATTGGCTAGACCCGTGATGGCCTAGTTCACTGTCTGTCCTTTCATTTTGTCCTTTGGGAGGGGCCGCCGGGCCGTTTGCTCGCTTTCAAAGTCGTCCTTTGCTTGCTTTAAGTCACGGTCCAAGGAAGAGAAGGAAGTTGACCGTATTGACTTCAGGTTCAGGACAGCCGAGCAAAGTTGACCATGTTGACCATATTGACATGAATTGAAACCGTAGGGTACATCATACTCAGGCAAAGAGCCCACCGAAGATTCAACTTTTGTATGGGAACAGAATATGAACTGCATTAACAATCCCAAATACTTCGCCTTCGTTTTCCTCGAGCGCTCTCTGGTTTCGATTTTTTTTTTTTTGTTTACATTATAGACGAGCACACTGATGAGATGAATAATGGTTGAATGAGTTGTCTGCAATTAGGCTTTGCTAGGAAATATGGAGGCTTGGATATAGAAGATAGTATAAAAATCGGCAAGCTCTCACTTTAGTGTTCATATTTTTTTTTTGGACCAAATCGAAGAAAAACGATCATTTAAGTGTAAATTTTTGTACAAAAAAATGATTACTTAAGTGTCAATTCCAACCAAACAGTATACGTGGCATTTTTTTATTAAAATTTTAATATTATGTGGAATTTTTTTAAAAAAAAGTCAATCTACTTGCCATCCACGTGGCAAATTTTTTTAAAAAAATTCAGTGCACGTGGAAGCCATGTGGAATTATTTTTGTAATAGTAAATTAATAATAATAATATTAATTAATTGCTAGGTTACAGCGGCGAGGGCTAGGGCTTCCAAGCCCTCACCACTGCAACAAAGTATCTTGTTTTTTCAAAAATTTTAAATTTTTTTAGCTTATGTTTTAATTTTTTAATTTTTTAAAATTTTGGTTTTTTTTTGTTATTTCTGATTTGGATGCTCCAACAAGCCATGCAGGCGCCACATCAGATTTTCGACAAAGTTCATTGGATTTGGCACTAAAATAACCATTTCAAAAAAAAAATGACACTTAAGTAATCCAAAAAATACATCAAAACTAAAGTGAACACCATACACAAATATTGATACTCTAAATATCTTTTTACCTATAAAAATCAAACCTTTTGCGAGAGAGAATTTCAAGTTCAAGTTTTATCCAACTTTCTCCTCCCAACTCCTAATTTCACCTCTCCCTATATTTCCAAAACAAAATCTTTTCCCTTAACTTTCGTAAAAATCCCCTAAGAACCGATATAGTATATTCCTAATTGATAGACAAAATGTTGAGTCAATAATAAAGTGAATGTCTAATGCTTCTTACTGTAATTTCTTGTAATCTATTACTTTCAAAAACTTAAATTTAAGTATTCCCTTATCTTTGATAAGTTAAATCTTCCTTAATCCTCAAAACTCTTTGATTCATCTCCCCAATCATTTTTCCCCAAGTATCTCTAATGTCTTGTATGCTGTGTTCAGAGTGTGTTTGTACAACTGTTATTAAATTGTAGTATTCTACATGACGTAGTTGTGATGGACTGTGACCAATTTATATGTTTGTTCGTTAATGCATGTCTTACGCTTATGTAGGACAGCTTCTCAAAATTTGCTGTAAGCTGCTCTAATTTTGAATGTGCTGGAACTGGGAGGTGTTTACCAAACACCTTAAAAAAGTTGTGACGCTCCTTTTCACGATTACATGGACAAACAAGTAAATTGGCAATTTTATTTTATCTCTTTCACATTTCGATCGGGTACTTTTAATCTTTTCATCCAGCAATAACCTCCCTAAAAAATTCAAATATTGAGAGTTTCACTCTTTTTCACATTAATTGTATGTAATTTCTTGGCAAATGACACCGAAACTAATGCCGAAACGTGACAGAAATTGACTAACAGAAAATCAGAATTACAGAGGAACAATTAGTTCTCTCAAATATCAATATCTAATATCAAAATAATAGTCTGCCTCCACAAGAAACCCTAAACATCCTTTTATATGGTGCTAACTCTAATTAAAACAGAAAACATAATATTACGAAAAAAAAAACTTTAAAATGCCTAAAAACCCATCTAAACAACATCGAAACGCGAAATTATGACATCAGTCGCGGTGAAGTCATGAGTATTGATCACGGAACTCGAAATGGGCTGAAATTTGGTGGGCTACTTGAAAACATGTCGTTGATCAATACTCACAACTTTGCCATGACTGATGTCATATTTTTGCGTTTCGATGTCGTTTAGACGGGTTTTTAGGCATTTTAAGGTTTTTTTTCGTAATACTATGTTTTCGATTTTAATTAGGATTAACACCATATAAAAATGTGTTTAGGGTTTCTCATGGAGGCAAACTATTATTTTGACATTGGATACTGACATTCGAGAGAACTAATTGTTCCTCTATAATTCTCATTTTCTTTAAGCCAATTTCCATCGCGTTTTGGCATTAGATACTGTGTTTTTCGTCTACCTTGAGTTTGATGTCATAGCTTTTCAAGCTATCACTTAAGTGTCGTAACTTATAAAAAAAAATTCGCTTAAGTTGCATTTGCAAATTTTCTTGCCTGAAAACCCTACATGACATTAATTCAATATTAACAGATATGATGTGGATCGTCTGAAAGACACGATGACAACAAGTGTATTTTAAAATAATGTTGTTTAGGCCCTTCATTGCCTCCAATTTTCAGGATTTAGGACTAAATTAGGCTAAAATCCGGACTGTAACCCCCCTTTTCAATTGCAAACCAACTTAATACTTCACTTTGGACGCCGAACCAACATCCCTCTTCCTTCGGTCACCACTACCATATTTTTCGCAAGACGCTCTCTTTGATTTCATAGCTTTTCAAGCGATCACTTACGTATTGTAACTAATAAATAAATAAATAAAGTTCACATAAGCTGTATTGACAATTTTTCTTACGTGAAAATCCAGTATGGCATTAATATGACATACCAAAATTAATGCTTCACTTCAGACACCACGCTCTCTTCCTTGGCATTGACCATTTCTCCCTATCACTCCGCCTTGACGTCTAATATCCTAAAGAGGATCATCTTCGGTTTCGCCAACGCCTTGATTGTAATGGGAAGAGACAAGCTGCCTAAGCATGGCCACAGGCCGATTTGGGCCTAAAACTGGCCTGGTCAAACCCGAAATCGACCTGTTGATCGGTTCGGCCATTCTGCACTAGAACCACCCCGTGACCATAAGGGTTCGGTTTCGGTTCTACAAAATATGGAACCAAAATCGGAATCGGCCTAGAACCACTGGTTTGGAACCAGCAATTCCAAGCAGTTAAGAGCCATTGAAGGAAGCAAATTTTTTGTTCTTTCAAACAAAACAGTGGATGCCAAGGTCAAACTATGCAACATCTGAGTAGAAAGTAGGTTCTAAGTCAGAAGGATCAAGGGGAAGCCAAAGGCCAAATAAATAAATAAAATTGTACGATAAAAAATTTATAAATATAATTTCCATCTTTCATTTTTCATATAAATTCTCTCGAATTCTCTCTAACTCTCAATTCTCTCAGATTTTCTCAAGTAAAAAAAAAAAGCAAATGAAAGTAGAGCTAATGACAAAGGCAAGAGCACAATGAGAAAATTTGATTATCCTGATCCTCGTGATTATATAGATTGGGCAGTTAATGTAGATGATGAAATCAACATTTTGCATAATATGGAGCAAGTCCATACGCAAAAAAGTCTTCATTCTCCTACAAGTGTCTAAGAAATGTCAATAACAAAGAAGTAGGAGGGTGCATGCATCCAACATATTGGACCACCTCACAAAAGTTGAAAATTTCGAAAAATATCCAAAAAGGTATGAATTAGTTTGTAAATCTTGTGATGAAACATACCAATATATAAATGGACAATGATATAGAACATTTAATCGGCATCTTAAGTTGAAACATCAAACCGAAGTGGGAATTGTCACCAACCAACAATAAATTTTTGGATACGCCAATCCCAATACTTCTCCTTTATTTCGTTATAATGAAAAAAACTTATAAAGAAGAATTAGATAAATTTATTTTTATTAAATAGTTATCTTTAGTTTTGGTGAAAGATTTGGTTTTAATCAACTTATAAAAAATGCATGTGCTCCACAAATAAACCGTGTTCCTAGAAATACACTTAAGTGCGAAATTAAAAATCTTTATAAAAAAGGAAAACAAGATTTACAAAAAAAAAATTATGAATTTTAATAGACGTGTGCATATAGGTAGCGATATTTGGAGTGATCATTGGCAAACTAATTCTTATATGGGTATAACATGTCACTGGATAGATGATGATTGGAATATTTAAAAAAGAGTTATTGTATTTAGAGTATTTGATGATGGCATACGTCGAATAATATTTATAGATTAATTAGGTAAATTTTAGAAGAATATTATTTACTTAATAAAACTTTTTTAATTGATTTTGATAATATCGTCACAAAGACCGCTTCAATTGTTAAACTAAAAAAATTTGTCAGCCTGCTTTTGTTGGATAATTTTTTCACGTTAGATATGCTTGTCATTTTTTAAATTTATGTATACAAGATGGTTTAAAAACTCTTCAAATTTTTCTCAACCTAATAAAAACAGCAATTTAATTTTTATGAAAACATCCTCAAATAATGAAAGAATGGTCAAAATTTTATAAAGCAAATAGAAAAAGAATAAAAAAATTTCCAAAAGATGTTCCAAATAATCGGAATTCTACTTACGATATGCTTAATGAATCTTTTGCATATAAATATTTATTATGTGCATTTATTTTAAATAATATAACTCAAATTAATTTATACCCGCAAGAATGACATAGTTGCAAAAAGAGTTTTGATATTTTAAAAAATTTTAATGATGTAACTTATACTTTGTCCAGTATTTATTATCCTACTACGCATTTATTTTTAATATAATGTATTAATGTTGTTGGAGTTTTTGAAGAAAATAAAAGTGATGAGAATTTAAGTGATACTATTAAAACAATGCAAACAAAATGGTTACATTATTATAGAGAAATTCCTATTATTTATTTAGTTACTTTTTTTTATCCACATCGTAAATTAGATGGTTTATGTGACTATTTGAATATGTATTATGAATGTTTACATTTAATTGATACAATAAATATTAAAACTATACAAACAATGGTTAAAAACGTAATATTATAATTATATAATGAATTTTATAGAACATATAATCTAAGTGATAGTGGGTATGTATCTTCTTAATCTAGTAACTTACAAAGGGGAAATATAAGTAAAATTAGTAAAGAGTACCAACTTTTAATGCATAGGCAAAAAAAAAAGCAAAAGGGAGTAATATGAAGTAATTTTAAAATAGAGAGTTATTTAATTATTTCTTTTGAGTTTCATAAATCTCAAGGCAGCACAAATTTCATAATATTGGATTGGTAGAAGAAACATTCCATCTAATACCCAATTTTTACTCTGATTACAAAATAAAATAGCAACTTCTTGTTCAACAATTGTGGTAAAACAAACATTTAGCACTGGAGACAATATTTTGGATGAACGGCGTTCAAAATTAGCTCCTAAGTCGGTGGAGTTTTAAGCTTATGTTAATGATTGGACAAAAGCTTAATATATATAACAAAAGATAAATTGCAATAATGAAGCTAAATTCTTTTATAATAGAGATACTACCACCACCAGTATATGAGCAGATAGTAACAATTGAGGATGAGGTAAGTATGAGGTTATCAAAGATAAAAGATCTATGTGGGCTTTGATTCTTCTATCCATAAGAAGATATGTAGGCGCTTAACGATAAATCATTAAGTTTAAGCCCCATTCCCCTTCTTTTTTTATTTGATAATACATAATTTCATAATTTATTATTTTATTTTATTTCATAATTCATTATTTGATAATTTAATTACAATTTTATTATAAATCCATTACAATTTAATATTTAAACTTTAAAACCTTTTGAAAAAAAAAATGAAACCGGTTCGGAACAACCGGCGGTTTGATAGTTCCAAACAAGCTCGGAACTTCCAAAGTTGGAACCAAAACTACCAGTTCATAAACCGGAATCGGTGATTCCAGAACCCTGCCATGCCTAGAGCTACCATTCTTAAACCGTTGAAATTGGAATTTGGGGCTAGGGTTTTTTGGGAAGAAAATTAATCTAATTTCTCAATTTGGGGAAGATTTGGGTTTTATTTGTCAGGTTTATCAAGCAACTCGAACTTAATTTCTCAATTTCGGCAACTTTGTTGCCAAACGACATTGTTTGATCAGAGCGTTGATGTGATGTCCCGAAAATTCGAAATCCGAAATCGTAATAAAATTTGGATTCCCTTGGGAAAGGGATTACTTTTCGGACACGAATATTAATTTAGTGGATCGTTGGTCCGAGGTTTGAATCCTGTATAATCATGTCGAGGATAATTCTCCATTCGCGCCAAAAATTTATCCGTTTGCATCGAACCCGATCGTGTCCGAATTCTTGTCGTGTAAACCCGAAAAACACTCCCATTTACTGTGCAGAATTTTCGCCCTACCAAAATTTGTTATTGGCACTTTTACCCTCGAATTTATGCACAAAAGACAAAAGTTTTAAATTTGAAACTTACTGATTTAATTTAATATCATTTGATTTTAATTTTTATTATTTTTCTTCCTCTCCACCTCTCCCGTTTCGGCCGTAGGATATTTTTTTTCCCCCACTTTCCCTTATTTTCAATTGACCCAATGTCCCTTACCTTCTTTGGGGCTGCCGAAAATCTTTCCCATGCAAAAGAAATTTGCCCCATTTTCCTTTGATTTTCGATTGAATCCACCAACCCCACTCACCCTCTCTCTTCTTTCCACGTTCTACCGTGTGAAGATTTTTTTCAAAGAGGGAAAAAAGGTCAACTTCCCGTCACTTCCCTGCATGTAGCCGAATGACGACATCTCCACCTACCCCACTAATTCATTTTTTTCTCTCTCTCTCTTTCTGACTTCTTCTTCTATTTTCTGCCGTCTATCCCCATCACTTCCCTCCTGCTATTCGCGCAAGAGGAGCTGTCCCCATCACTCTTCAGCTTCTTTCTTCTTCTTGTCTTCTTCTCCTTCCTTTTCTTTCTCTCGGCTTCGGTCTTCTCTTCCTCGGCTGATTCTGCTTCAATTGCGTGAACCTCCAGCAGTGCCATCGCTGCTCCAGTCAACATTATCGTCGTTCACCATCGGTCTGCTGGCCCATACTCTCGTTGCTGCACCACCATCTCCCTCCCCCTGTCTAGCTCGCTATTCCTCCTTCTCCACGAACCAGCCGAGACCCCTCTGCTGGGTTTCCGTTTTCCCGACGCCACCATCTCCTCCACTTGCTGCTCAATCGTCGTCCTCCAGCTCACCCACCGTTCGTGTCAATCTCCAGCTCGTTTCCAGCCGAGAGCAACGACGCCGTCGCCGTTCAGCCGCGTCCAAAACCACCACCGTTCGTCAGAAAACTACCGTTACCAACCGGAGTAGTCGACGTTTGTGAGTCGACCTCTAATCCGTGGCTAAGGCGTTAATTGCGTTCGGATTAAATTGGTAAATTAATTATTTTAATTAGAAATTCACGTAATTTAATTGTGGCCGATTTAGCTAGGAACTGGGTTTAGGTTAAATGGCCACAATTAAATAAGTTAGATCGAATATCGAAGTAGTCAGTGGATAGTTGGAAATTTAAAATGACTAATAATTTCGTGGTCGAGAGCGAGTGATGGATTAGAGCGAAGTGACCGATGAATTGTTTGATTGACTGATTAGTAATCTGGTAGCCATTGTTGGTTGTTCGTTTAAATAATTGGAATTATTATGAAATTTTCGTGGCCGATTGCTTGAGGTCGAGATCAACATGGGACTGCCCAATAATTGGAGTGATTTGGGTTCGACCGAATAATAAATTGATTATTTGTGTTCGTTTGGAAAAATGGGAAATTACTAGTTTTTATAATTCAAGAGGATGGTCACATAAGGGTCTTAAAATTCGTGCCAGTCGTACAGTATTATCATGGTAGTTCCGTGTCGTGCCAGTCGTACGAATCTTACAGACTACCGAAAGACACTGCCAGTCGTAATGCTCTGTCACACCAGTTGTGTGCTATATTTTCTGATAGAAATGTGTCGTGCCGGTCGTACGAATCTTACGGACAATTAGAAGACACTATCAGTCGTAGTGTAAAGTCACGCCAGTCATGTGCTATATTTCCTGATAGTAACGTGTCGTACCAGTTGTATGAATCTTATGGACTATCAGAAGACACTGCCAGTCGTAGTGTAAAGTCACACCAATCGTGTGCCATTTTCCTGATAGTAACGTGTCGTGCCAGTCGTACGAATCTTACGGACTATCAGAAGACATTGCCAGTCGTAGTGTGAAGTCACACCAGTCGTGTGCAATGAACCCTATGACTATCGAATAAAATGATTTCCAGAGAAAACTTGAATGGACTGATATTTTTATAAAAATCTCGGTCGATATGGGACTTTATTAATTGGGACGCCCGAGCAAATGATCTTCTTATCCGAGCTTAGACGTTGACCCACTGAAATTTATTTCTCACCCTGTCATGGTTACCATTTTTTAGGTTCAAAGTGAAGATGGGGCGATGGAGTAGTAGCCCTCTTTTAGGAGTATATATTGGCTAACCCTTTTTGACCCACATATCTTTTGCCGATCTTAGTGTTGACACCTGATTTTTAATCATTTTTTTCTATTGCTAAAGTAATAAAAAATCCATAAAAATTCATAAAATTGAAAAATCAACTTTGGGGACCTTAGCCAAGCCTAGGGAACCAATTTTGACCAAAAAAACGATTTTTCATATTTTCAGTATTTTTACGTATTATTTATTTATTTATTTTCAAAAATTAATAGAAAATCCATAAAAATTCATAAAATTGAAAAATCAACTTTGGGAACCTTAGCCAAGTCTAGGGAACGAATTTTGACCAAAAAATAAATTTTCATATTATATATATTTTAATTTTTTTTAAAAAAATACAAAAATATTTGAAAATTTTGAAAAAATAACATTTGAGGCCAAAAAATACACAAAGATAGTTAATATTTTTATTTTAAATCTATTTTCATATTGGCCATCGCAAATTCAGAAAAATCCAATTCGAGTCACGTGTTCCTTCACGAGTATAATCTCGAATCGGGCCTAAAAAAATTTAATTTGAGTCAACTTATTTTTAACTTTCACTTTTTATGAGTTGTGACATTGTCTTCTAATATTTTAAATTTTCATCTTGGCCCAATTATACCCAGAATGACTTAATTTTGCAAAAGGGCTTTAATTAAATTATGCATTATTTTCAGCGACAAGAAATGAGCTTAAATTTGACATGTGGTAAATTTTGGTGTGTCAAAAATTGTAAGGAGATTTGGACTTAAAGAAATATATTTTTTTCAGGGACTGAATTGTAAATACTTAAAATTCAAGGACTAGAGTGCAAATACCTAACTCTTGAAGGATTATTTTACAAATAATAAAAAGAAGAGTTAGTGGATAAATTAGAATAGAGAATGGAAGATAAAGAAGAGGAGATGAAGAAAAGAAGTTGGAGAAGAATGGATGGAGAAAATAAGATAAGAATAGAGAAGGGAAGATGGAGATGAAGAAGAGTTAGTAGAGAAATTAGAATGGAAGATAAGAATAGAGAAGGGAAGATGGAGATTAAGAAGAGTTAGTGGAGAAATTAGAATGGGAGATAAATATGGAGAAGGGAAGATGAAGATGAAGAAGAGTTAGTGGAGAGATTAGAATGTGAGATAGAGATGGAGAATGGAAGATGAAAATGAAGAAGAGTTAGTGGAGAAATTAGAATGGGAGATAGAGTTAGTGGAAAAATTAGAATGGGAGATAGATGAGTAGGTTATAAAAGGAGGAAGAAGTGAGCTTGAGAAAGGGATTCTTGAGAGAGAAAATTTGAAGTGTTTGGGAGGATTTTTTTTTTAGAGAAAATTTTGGATGTTTGAGAGAGTTTTTGGAGATTGAAGAAAAATTTGAGAGAAAGAAAATACCAAAAGAGAGAGAATTTTGAAGATGATGGGAGTTCAAGCTAGGGATTATCATCACAAATTCCTTCATCGATCAATATAAATCAAGAGTTCATCCTCGTCAACGAGCAAGCAAATTCGAGCTAAGTGTTTTTATTTATTCATTTGTTTATAGTTTTACTTGCAAATTAGCACAAATTGTATACACTTTCTCCCTCTCCTCTTTTTTTTTTTCCATATTTTATGTCAGGAGAAGGATATCTCTACGTCAACAGCAAAAATCTCGTAGATATGCAAAAATCGGCTCAGACAAGCTCCTAAGCTGTCCACCGATTTCTCAACTGATCTGTGACTAAAAGTCCCTCTTAATTCAAAAGAAACTCTCTATATTGGGAACATAGAGAGCGAAAATCAATTATAGAAATCCCTCCCAAAAAAATGGGAGATAAGTACTCTTTCCACTCTTCTGGTTTTAGGTGCAGATTAGCACATATTTTGTATACTGACACTTCACTCTATTTTATGTCAGGAAGCCGCAGCTCTATATCAATGGTCAACCCTATGGAAGCACAAAATCGGCTTAGAGGAGTCCTCAAGCGCGCACAAATTTCAAATTGTTGAATCAATTCGTTGTATTTCATTTTAAAGAATTCATACCCCAGAATGGAGAGGACAAAGTCCATCCGCAATTTAAATATCTGCACCATAAATCCCAAAGGGAAGAGCCAAGCCAATGCTTAGCCTCCCATTGGAGGTTTTTACTTACAGTAGTTAAATACCTGCAACTTAAATACCTGCACCTTAAATCCCAAAGGGAAGAGCCAAGCCAATGCTTAGCCTCCCATTGGAGGTTTTTACTTACAGTAGTTAAATACCTGCAACTTAAATACCTGCACCATAAATCCCAAAGGGAAGAGCCAAGCCAATGCTTAGCCTCCCATTGGAGGTTTTTACTTACAGTAGTTAAATACCTGCAACTTAAATACCTATACCTTAAATCCCAAAGGGAAGAGCCAAGCCAATGCTTAGCCTCCCATTGGAGGTTTTTACTTACAGTAGTTAAATACTTGCAACTTAAATACATGTACCTTAAATCCCAAAGGGAAGAGCCAAGCCAATGCTTAGCCTCCCATTGGAGGTTTTTACTTACAGTAGTTAAATACCTGCAACTTAAATACATGTACCTTAAATCCCAAAGGGAAGAGCTAAGCCAATGCTTAGCCTCCCATTGGAGGTTTTTACTTACAGTAGTTTAAATACTTGCAACTTAAATACCTGTACCTTAAATCCCAAAGGGAAGAGCCAAGCCAATGCTAGGCCTCCCATTGGAGGTGTTTATTCACTGTCATGTACTTCCTATAATTTAATTTTTGAATCATCAGACCCAAAAGATAAGTAGATTGTAATACTGCACAGAAGTCGTTAACACACTCCTTCTTTCGGCTTCAGGGAATCTTTAACACTTAAAAAAATATAACAAATAAAAATATATACCATCCATGCATCCTATTTAAAAAGTGAAAACACAAAAGAGAATACCCTACTATAGCCTTAGGAATAAACCAAGCCTGAGTTCCCGAATTAGGATATCCATGAAATTAAGGTACCGAAAGGGCATTAGTTTTAATTAACTAGTGTAACCAAGTCCCCGAGCTCCTAATCTCTGGTTCGCAGGAATAAATTAGTTCTCCCGCTAATTTATTTAGGTTTCTAATCGACCTACCAAGAACGATTAGTGGCGACTCCAAATTTTAAAATCATTTAAACAAAAACCAAAGTTGCGATTCGGTAGGGCTTGGGAGGGTCCGCGTTAGGTTAGTCAAATCTAATTAACCTAATAATCCGTTAACCCCCTTTAAAATTTAAAATTTTTTTAGAGGGTCGCGACAGACTGGCGACTCCACTGGGGACAGAGATTTTTAAATTTTCGAAAAAAGATACCAATTGGAATACTTAAATTTTTTCGAAATTTTAAAAGTCTTAGTGGACTTAGGCCAATGAAAATTTCATGCATATCTCACTTCTGGCGATATTGTTTGGGACTCATTCTATAAGTGTTATATGTTTTTGCAGGATGGGAGTTATAAGGGGCGGAGTGTTTGGCTAACCCCTTTGTTTTGCAGGCTCGGTGTTGGGTTTATTTGTTTAATTTCGCATTTTTAGAAACGCTGTTTTGATATCAATTGTTGTGCATGTCTTGCATACTCTGAGGATCACGACACCTGCACACACAAGCGTCTAAACCCAAGTCGCGAAATTCTTCCTAGAAAACCATAGATAAGGATCGAATATGCAAAGCTCTTGCGTCAATTGCGCTCGGGTTGACCATATTTTATTCCGCTCATTATCTGAATTGACAATTCTTCCCATTGTGATTTGATTGCGCGGAGGGTAAGTTTGTCAATTCAGATAGTGGGAGCCTTTTTAGGTCCATACCTTGTCTCTCCTTCTTTTATTTTTTAGAGTCCACTCCTCACTTGAGTCATGCGCATAACTATGTGATTTGCATTTCTCCAAGGTAAAAGTAAGTTCTCTAATTTTGTGTTGTATTTATTTTCGGTCGGTCCATGCTAGGTGTTAGTCAGTTTTTGAGCTTGATATTACGACCATTCTTTTTAAAAGAAAATAAAAATTAAATTTGTCCCTCATTTCTTTTAATTTTTTTTTTGAAAAAATGATGTAAAAAAATCCCTTCATGGGAATTTCATTAACGAATAAGGGATTTTTGTCATATTTTTATTGCTTCAATAAAAATGAAATTTTCCTGAAAAAATTTTCCTCTGAAAATTTATTTCAATAAAAAGAAAATTTCCTTAAAAAAAAACTCTAGTAGACATCAAGTGATTTTATCACATTTTTCAAATTATTAAAACTTGCAAGAAAATTTTTCTCGAGAAATTCGCTCATGTCTTTCTAAGAAAATTTTCTCTAAATAAAATTAGACTAATTGACCAATAAGAGATTTTTGTCATGTTTTTCTTGCTTCAATAAAAATGAAATTTTCCTGACAAATTTTCCTCTGAAAATTTATTTCGATAAAAAGAAAAATTCCTTAAAAAAAAAAACAACAAGTGATTTTATCACATTCTTTCAAATTATAAAAACTTGCAACAAAAATTCTTTTCGAGAAATTCGCTCATGTTTTTCTAAGAAAATTTTCTCTAAATAAAATTAGACTAATGTCTCGGGGGAATTTTGTTAACCAATAAAGGATTTCTGTCAGGTCTTTCCTGCTTCAATAAAAATAAAATTTTCCTGAAAAATTTACCTCTGAAAATTTATTTTGATAAAAAGGAAATTCATTCAAAAATTTTAGTAAACGTCAAGAGATTTTGTCACATTCCTTAAAAAAAATAATAAAAAGAGTAATAAATCTGCGAAAAATTCTGTATCAGAAATTAACCCATTTCTTCCTAAGGAAATTTTTTTTTCTTTTTTTTTTATTTCTCTATAAAATAGAAAAAATCAAATTGGACTAATATAGGAGTCATGGACCGACATTTCTTGTGTCGCATACTAATTATATCCTTTTCTTTTGCAGGAAGATCCTAGATACCCCAGACGAGTGTAAAAATTAAGTTCAATAATATATCAAGAATCATCTTTAGAAATACCAAAAGACGAAAAACACCGAGGCTTCAACCGTTAATTCTGGGGGGCAAACGAACACTGTCCATCTTTGACAGACAAAGTTGTGTCAATCCGTAAACTTGTATGGGCAGTGTATTCTGATATGACGGTGGATTTATATTGATTAAACACGGGGGCATATTTAATGTATTACAGAGGATCCCGCGTCTTTTGAAAGACAATATGGATTATATAATCAGAAACCATGAAATAAGTACCTTAACCTGATTAAATCAACCAGAGACCGGTCTTAAAATTTCCTCGGATCCGAAACACGCGGAGGGTTTTAGAGAACCGAGGTTCTATTAATGAATGTGACCCACAAGTATTTCTCCCAATGCTACAGGCGCCCGACAAGAGCAAGTGGGCACCGAAAGAAACAAAACACGGTTGAAGTGGGGCACGCAACAAATGGCCGAATTTATTGGCACACTAATTAAGTGGTGGTAGCTTTACATGATTGAACGCGGGTCTCTAGGCGGCTGGTGGAAAGCCAAACTGAATGCCTCTCTAATGTTCTTGATATCATCGTCTACCGCAACCCGCGAGAGCATCATGAAAAAGATTAAACCTAGACGAATACGTCTACTTAGTTTCATCGCACGTTCTCGCCTTTTGTCGATGTCCAAAATTAATGCACAAACTAGAAGTAATCATTTCCCTTTCCCCCCTATTAGATGCTCGGAGCCGTTAACCGCACCAAACTCGAAAAAATTAATATCGAGACGAAATCTGCGTAAATTTGAAGGGTAAATCCGTATCGTTCCAATTTACCCTTAAATTGCTCCGGTTTTAAATTTGATCCCTTCTATTTTCAGGAATTTGCAAAAGCGACTCGAGAATACAGTTGTATCCAAAAACCAAATTTCCTGGTCGGGCTAAATTGGGGGCAAATCAACTCATGGACATTACCACGGGATGGACAGCTTCGGTTAAAGAAAAATACAAGCGAAAGATCCGAACAATCTCAGACATGGGTAATTCTGTATCGTTCTAATTTGCACATAATCATCTCGAGTCCTGAATTTTTTTATTCCATTCTTAACAGGGATTGCAAATTACCTCGAGAAATATCGTAACAAGGCCCAAGGTGATACAACAGAGTCAAGTTATCCCCAAGGATTAACCCTTGAAAAGAAAGCCCCATGGACACCTACGGTCCAATGGACCGAATGGTATGGGGGATGACAGTAGGTCCGAAATATCCCGAGTTCGATCCCCAAGGGTGGGGAATGTTGTATGTATTATAAATAAATGAAACAACTTTTTGTGCATTTCTTTTTTACAAACAGGAATACTCGACGAGTAATATCAAAGTCAGTATTTTACCATAGTCTTCCCATAATGGTGAGGCGCCCAACAAAAGTCGAGGAAAATTCAATCCAACAAAACTGGTAAAAGACTCGTGCAAGACATTCAAGATGAAGGGTAAATCAGTATCGTTTTCAATTTATCCCTTTTAATACTGGCTGATATGTCTCTTTTTCTTTTTACGAGAAATATTTACACTAACATTTAACATGTTGAAGGAGACAAATCCAAAAGAAAATTATGATCATCTGACAAGATCTATTCTGGTGAAAAACGGGGCAAATTGATCGCAAGCTCTGAAGCGAAAAAGCAAATATGTCTTTCTTATCTCGTTTGATTTCGAGAATAATTTCTCTGCTTTTTGCAGGGGCATTTAACCGCCAAACCATGGCGGTCGCTGTCACTAAACAAACCAAAATGCTCCCTCACCCATATGCCTCATCGTGCAGGGGCAAAACTTGAGACAAACCGCTCCTCGACATAAGGAGTGGCCTTCCCAATTTGTTCAATCCACCCACATACCATGGGCAATTCAAATCCGCCCATGTTTGCACATTATATAAACACACATGATGCTAAAAATTGTCACATCGGCATTGTGTTTACACATTTCATGAATTATGTATGACTATTCCGCATGTTTAATTTACCAACTCCAACTTAGAGCATAAACTGCATAGGAGACATCAAATGTGCAAAATGGGGCATAATAGGATGAGGAAAGGCAAACCATTTCCACACAGGTCTAACATTTTAATCTACAGATAAACAGCCTTTCTCTAGAGTGAGAGAAAGCCCCTTCGGACTAAAGTCCCCCATTCAGATTACATTCGAGGTGTTCATACTATAAGAACCTCCTTAAACAGAAGTGGTAATGCAATACATGATCTATATGTTGATCGATTGCATCATGAGTTATTACATAGACTGCCTTTAATCATGGCAAACTTAGCTGAACAATTTTGTATGAACCAATGAACGCATTGATGAAAATGCTTGCACATGTTAGCTCTGACATTGCCCGACAGGCAACACATTCCCGGTGTTTGAGTTACCTTCCAAAGTCTTGAAATTCATTCGGCGATTATTGAATGAACAAGCCTGGTTGTCCAGAAGCCACCAAGCATTTCTTCCAAATTCTCAGGTAAGTATATCTTCAACCAGAACCTTTCAAGAGAATGAATTCTGACGGTTGTTGGGATACTCGAATCCATTGCGGTATATACAGGTATCCACATTCTTCAATAAAGCATGATTTGTCTCAAGGACAGAAATGTTGGAGACCTTTTGATCTCTGCCTCTTTGGTTTATTCTTAAAACGACAGGAGAATATAATTTGGGTTTGAGCTTCTGCAGGATTCCTGGTCTCCCCAGATTTCAGAATGGCACCCTTTGAGGTACACAAAGTCCTTCTTACAGGCAAATCAAGTCCTTCTTACAGGCAAAACAAGTCATTCTTACAGGCAAATCAAGTCCTTCTCACAAGCATAAAGTCCTTCTTATAGGCAAACCAAGTTCTTCTTACAGGCACCAAGTCCTTCTTACAGGCAAACCAAGTCCTTCTTACACGCAAACCAAGTCCTTCTTACAGGCAAAACAAGTCCTTCTTACAGGCACAAAGTCCTTCTTACAGGCAAATCAAGTCCTTCTTACGGGCAAAACAAGTCCTTCTTACAGGCAAAACAAGTCCTTCTTACAGGCAAATCAAGTCCTTCTTACAGGCATAAAGTCCTTCTTATAGGCAAACCAAGTTCTTCTTATAGGCACCAAGTCCTTCTTACAGGCATAAAGTCCTTCTTACAGGCAAACCAAGTCCTTCTTACAGGCAAACCAAGTCCTTCTTACAGGCACCAAGTCCTTCTTATAGGCAAACCAAGTCCTTCTTACAGGCACAAAGTCCTTCTTACAGGCAAATCAAGTCCTTCTTACAGGCACAAAGTCCTTCTTACAGGCACAAAGTCCTTCTTACAGGCAAATCAAGTCCTTCTTACAGGCACAAAGTCCTTCTTACAGGCATAAAGTCCTTCTTACAGGCAAATCAAGTCCTTCTTACAGGCATAAAGTCCTTCTTACAGGCAAACAAAGTCCTTCTTACAGGCAAATCAAGTCCTTCTTACAGGCACAAAGTCCTTCTTACAGGCAAAGTAAGTCCTTCTTATAGGCAAAACAAAGTCCTTCTTACAGGCAAACAAAGTCCTTCTTACAGGCACAAAGTTCTTCTTACAGGCAAAGCACCAAGTCCTTTTTACTGGCACCAAGTCCTTTCTACAGGCACCAATTCCTTCTTACAGGTATCTCCACGTGGTGACCTACCATACGGGTCAAATCTCAATCAAAATTTAATCAGTAGAATCCTTTTATTAGGAATCTACCATGGTACGACCCACCATACGGGTCAAATGGTATGACCCACCATACGTGTCAAATTTTAATTCAATTTTTAATCAGTAGAATCCTTTTATTAGGAATCTACCATGGGTTGATCCACCATACGGGTTCAAGTTCAACCACCCTAAAGTTTTTTTTATATAACGAATCCTTAGGTTCTCATTTCATTTTCAGTGGAACAATCATGTCACGACTCTTTTTATTTACTTGTATTGAGTCGATAAGAATCCAGGTGTCATCTCGTCTTTGAAATGAACCTCTACCGAGCTTCCTTTCAAAGAGGGGCAGCTGTTGACACCTGATCTTTAATCATTTTTTTCTATTGCTAAAGTAATAAAAAATCCATAAAAATTCATAAAATTGAAAAATCAACTTTGGGGACCTTAGCCAAGCCTAGGGAACCAATTTTGACCAAAAAAACGATTTTTCATATTTTCAGTATTTTTACGTATTTTTTATTTATTTATTTTCAAAAATTAATAGAAAATCCATAAAAATTCATAAAATTGAAAAATCAACTTTGGGAACCTTAGCCAAGCCTAGGGAACGAATTTTGACCAAAAAATAATTTTTCATATTATATATATTTTAATTTTTTTAAAAAAAATACAAAAATATTTGAAAATTTTGGAAAAATAACATTTGAAGCCAAAAAATACACAAAGATAGTTAATATTTTTATTTTAAATCTATTTTCATATTGGCCATCGCAAATTCAGAAAAATCCAATTCGAGTCACGTGTTCCTTCACGAGTATAATCTCGAATCGGGCCTAAAAAAATTTAATTTGAGTCAACTTATTTTTAACTTTCACTTTTTATGAGTTGTGACATTGTCTTCTAATATTTTAAATTTTCATCTTGGCCCAATTATACCCAGAATGACTTAATTTTGCAAAAGGGCTTTAATTAAATTATGCATTATTTTCAGCGACAAGAAATGAGCTTAAATTTGACATGTGGTAAATTTTGGTGTGTCAAAAATTGTGAGGAGATTTGGACTTAAAGAAATATATTTTTTTCAGGGACTGAATTGTAAATACTTAAAATTCAAGGACTAGAGTGCAAATACCTAACTCTTGAAGGATTATTTTACAAATAATAAAAAGAAGAGTTAGTGGATAAATTAGAATAGAGAATGGAAGATAAAGAAGAGGAGATGAAGAAAAGAAGTTGGAGAAGAATGGATGGAGAAAATAAGATAAGAATAGAGAAGGGAAGATGGAGATGAAGAAGAGTTAGTAGAGAAATTAGAATGGAAGATAAGAATAGAGAAGGGAAGATGGAGATTAAGAAGAGTTAGTGGAGAAATTAGAATGGGAGATAAATATGGAGAAGGGAAGATGAAGATGAAGAAGAGTTAGTGGAGAGATTAGAATGTGAGATAGAGATGGAGAATGGAAGATGAAAATGAAGAAGAGTTAGTGGAGAAATTAGAATGGGAGATAGAGTTAGTGGAAAAATTAGAATGGGAGATAGATGAGTAGGTTATAAAAGGAGGAAGAAGTGAGCTTGAGAAAGGGATTCTTGAGAGAGAAAATTTGAAGTGTTTGGGAGGATTTTTTTTTGAGAGAAAATTTTGGATGTTTGAGAGAGTTTTTGGAGATTGAAGAAAAATTTGAGAGAAAGAAAATACCAAAAGAGAGAGAATTTTGAAGATGATGGGAGTTCAAGCTAGGGATTATCATCACAAATTCCTTCATCGATCAATATAAATCAAGAGTTCATCCTCGTCAACGAGCAAGCAAATTCGAGCTAAGTGTTTTTATTTATTCATTTGTTTATAGTTTTACTTGCAAATTAGCACAAATTGTATACACTTTCTCCCTCTCCTCTTTTTTTTTTTCCATATTTTATGTCAGGAGAAGGATATCTCTACGTCAACAGCAAAAATCTCGTAGATATGCAAAAATCGGCTCAGACAAGCTCCTAAGCTGTCCACCGATTTCTCAACTGATCTGTGACTAAAAGTCCCTCTTAATTCAAAAGAAACTCTCTATATTGGGAACATAGAGAGCGAAAATCAATTATAGAAATCCCTCCCAAAAAAATGGGAGATAAGTACTCTTTCCACTCTTCTGGTTTTAGGTGCAGATTAGCACATATTTTGTATACTGACACTTCACTCTATTTTATGTCAGGAAGCCGCAGCTCTATATCAATGGTCAACCCTATGGAAGCACAAAATCGGCTTAGATGAGTCCTCAAGCGCGCACAAATTTCAAATTGTTGAATCAATTCGTTGTATTTCATTTTAAAGAATTCATACCCCAGAATGGAGAGGACAAAGTCCATCCGCAATTTAAATATCTGCACCATAAATCCCAAAGGGAAGAGCCAAGCCAATGCTTAGCCTCCCATTGGAGGTTTTTACTTACAGTAGTTTGTTGACACCGGATTTTTAATCATTTTTTCTATTGCTAAAGTAATAAAAAATCCATAAAAATTCATAAAATTGAAAAATCAACTTTGGGGACCTTAGCCAAGCCTAGGGAACCAATTTTGACCATAAAACGATTTTTCATATTTTCAGTATTTTTACGTATTTTTTATTTATTTATTTTCGAAAATTAATAGAAAATCCATAAAAATTCATAAAATTGAAAAATCAACTTTGGGAACCTTAGCCAAGCCTAGGGAACGAATTTTGACCAAAAAATAATTTTTCATATTATATATATTTTAATTTTTTTTAAAAAAATACAAAAATATTTGAAAATTTTGAAAAAATAACATTTGAGGCCAAAAAATACACAAAGATAGTTAATATTTTTATTTTAAATCTATTTTCATATTGGCCATCGCAAATTCAGAAAAATCCAATTCGAGTCACGTGTTCCTTCACGAGTATAATCTCGAATCGGGCATAAAAAAATTTAATTTGAGTCAACTTATTTTTAACTTTCACTTTTTATGAGTTGTGACATTGTCTTCTAATATTTTAAATTTTCATCTTGGCCCAATTATACCCAGAATGACTTAATTTTGCAAAAGGGCTTTAATTAAATTATGCATTATTTTCAGCGACAAGAAATGAGCTTAAAGTTGACATGTGGTAAATTTTGGTGTGTCAAAAATTGTGAGGAGATTTGGACTTAAAGAAATATATTTTTTTCAGGGACTGAATTGTAAATACTTAAAATTCAAGGACTAGAGTGCAAATACCTAACTCTTGAAGGATTATTTTACAAATAATAAAAAGAAGAGTTAGTGGATAAATTAGAATAGAGAAGGGAAGATGAAGAAGAGGAGATGAAGAAGAGAAGTTGGAGAAGAATGGATGGAGAAAATAAGATAAGAATAGAGAAGGGAAGATGGAGATGAAGAAGAGTTAGTAGAGAAATTAAAATGGAAGATAAGAATAGAGAAGGGAAGATGGAGATTAAGAAGAGTTAGTGGAGAAATTAGAATGGGAGATAAATATGGAGAAGGGAAGATGAAGATGAAGAAGAGTTAGTGGAGAGATTAGAATGTGAGATAGAGATGGAGAATGGAAGATGAAAATGAAGAAGAGTTAGTGGAGAAATTAGAATGGGAGATAGAGTTAGTGGAAAAATTAGAATGGGAGATAGATGAGGAGGTTATAAAAGGAGGAAGAAGTGAGCTTGAGAAAGGATTCTTGAGAGAGAAAATTTGAAGTGTTTGGGAGAATTTTTTGGAGAGAAAATTTTGGATGTTTGAGAGAGTTTTGGGAGATTGAAGAAAATTTTGAGAGAAAGAAAATACCAAAAGAGAGAGAATTTTGAAGATGATGGGAGTTTAAAGCTAGGGGTTATCATCACAAATTCCTTCATCGATCAATATAAATCAAGAGTTCATCCTCGTCAACGAGCAAACAAATTCAAGCTAAGTGTTTTTTATTTATTCATTTATTTATGGTTTTACTCGCAAATTAGCACAAATTGTATACACTTTCTCCATCTCCTTTTTCTTCCATATTTTATGTCAGGAGAAGGATATCTCTACGTCAACAGCAAAAATCTCGTCGAGATGCAAAAATCGGCCCAGACAAGCTCCTAAGCTGTCCACCGATTTCTCAACTGATCTGTGACTAAAAGTCCCTCTTAATTCAAAAGAAACTCTCTATATTGGGAACATAGAGAGCGAAAATCAATTATAGAAATCCCTCCCAAAAAATGGGAGATAAGTACTCTTTCAACTCTTCTGATTTTAGGTGCAGATTAGCACATATTTTGTATACTAACACTTCACTCTATTTTATGTCAGGAAGCCGCAGCTCTATATCAATGGTTAATCCTATGGAAGCACAAAATCGGCTTGGAGGAGTCCTCAAGCGCGCACAAATTTCAAATTGTTGAATCAATTCGTTGTATTTCATTTTAAAAAATTCATACCCCAAAATGGAGAGGACAAAGTCCATCCGCAATTTAAATACCTGCACCATAAATCCCAAATGGAAGAGCCAAGCCAATGCTTAGCCTCCCATTGGAGGTTTTTACTTATAGTAGTTAAATACCTGCAACTTAAATACCTGCACCTTAAATCCCAAAGGGAAGAGCCAAGCCAATGCTTAGCCTCCCATTGGAGGTTTTTACTTACAGTAGTTAAATACCTGCAACTTAAATACATGTACCTTAAATCCCAAAGGGAAGAGCCAAGCCAATGCTTAGCCTCCCATTGGAGGTTTTTACTTACAGTAGTTAAATACTTGCAACTTAAATACCTGTACCTTAAATCCCAAAGGGAAGAGCCAAGCCAATGCTAGGCCTCCCATTGGAGGTGTTTATTCACTGTCATGTACTTCCTATAATTTAATTTTTGAATCATCAGACCGAAAAGATAAGTAGGTTGTAATACTGCACAGAAGTCGTTAACACACTCCTTCTTTCGGCTTCAGGGAATCTTTAACACTTAAAAAATATAACAAATAAAAATATATACCATCCATGCATCCTATTTAAAAAGTGAAAACACAAAAGAGAATACCCTACTATAGCCTTAGGAATAAACCAAGCCTGAATTGCCGAATTAGGATATCCATGAAATTAAGGTACCGAAAGGGCATTAGTTTTAATTAACTAGTGTAACCAAGTCCCCGAGCTCCTAATCTCTGGTTCGCAGGAATAAATTAGTTCTCCCGCTAATTTATTTAGGTTTCTAATCGACCTACCAAGAACGATTAGTGGCGACTCCAAATTTTAAAATCATTTAAACAAAAACCAAAGTTGCGATTCGGTAGGGCTTGGGAGAGTCCGCGTTAGGTTAGTCAAATCTAATTAACCTAATAATCCGTTAACCCCTTTTAAAATTTAAAATTTTTTTCAGAGGGTCGCGACAGACTGGCGACTCCGCTGGGGAAGGGATTTTTAAATTTTCGAAAAAAGATAACAATTGGAATACTTGAATTTTTTCGAAATTTTAAAAGTCTTAGTGGACTTAGGCCAATGAAAATTTCATGGATATCTCGCTTCTGGCGATCTTGTTTGGGACTCATTCTATAGGTGTTATATGTTTTTGCAGGATGGGAGTTATAAGGGGCGGAGTGTTTGGTAACCCCTTTGTTTTGCAGGCTGGTGTTGGGTTTTTTTGTTTAATTTCGCACATTTTTAGAAGCGCTGTTTTGATATCAATTGTTGTGCATGTCTTGCATACTCTGAGGATCACGACACCTGCACACACAAGCGTCTAAACCCAAGTCGCGAAGTTCTTCCTAGAAAACCATAGATAGGGATCGAATATGCAAAGCTCTTGCGTCGATTGCGCTCGGGTTGACCATATTTTATCCCGCTCATTATCTGAATTGACAATTCTTCCCATTGTGATTTGATTGCGTGGAGGGTAAGTTTGTCAATTCAGATAGGGGGGCCTTTTTAGGTCCATACCTTGTCTCTCCTTCTTTTATTTTCTAGAGTCCACTCCTCACTTGAGTCATGCGCATGACTATGTGATTTGCATTTCTCCAAGGTAAAAGTAAATTCTCTAATTTTATCTTGTATTTATTTTCGGTCGGTCCATGCTAGGTGTTAGTCAGTTTTTGAGTTTGATATTACGACCATTCTTTTAAAAGAAAATAAAAATTAAATTTGTCCCTCATTTCTTTAAAAAAAAATTTGAAAAAATGATGTGAAAAAATCCCTTCATGGGAATTTTATTAACCAATAAGGGATTTTTGTCATGTTTTTATTGCTTCAATAAAAATGAAATTTTCCTGAAAAAATTTTCCTCCGAAAATTTATTTCAATAAAAAGAAAAATTCATTCAAAAAAAACTCTAGTAGACATCAAGTGATTTTATCACATTTTTCAAATTATAAAAACTTGCAAGAAAATTCTTCTCGAGAAATTCGCTCATGTTTTTCTAAGAAAATTTTCTCTAAATAAAATTTGACTAATGTCTCGGGGGAATTGTATTGACCAATAAGAGATTTTTGTCATGTTTTTTTTACTTCAATAAAAATGAAATTTTCCTTACAAATTTTCCTCTGAAAATTTATTTCGATAAAAAGAAAAATTCCTTCAAAAAAAAATTTTGGTAAACATCAAGTGATTTTATCACATTCTTTCAAATTATAAAAACTTGCAACAAAAATCTTTTCGAGAAATTCGCTCATGTTTTTCTAAGAAAATTTTCTCTAAATAAAATTAAACTAATGTCTCGGGGGAATTTTGTTAACCAATAAAGGATTTCTGTCGTGTCTTTCCTGCTTCAATAAAAATAAAATTTTCCTGACAAATTTACCTCTGAAAATTTATTTTGATAAAAAGGAAATTCCTTCAAAAATTTTAGTAAACGTCAAGAGATTTTGTCACATTCCTTTAAAAAAAATAATAAAAAGAGTAATAAATATGCAAAAAAAATATGCATAAGAAATTAACCCATTTCTTCCTACGAAATTTTTTTTTTCTCTGATTTCTCTATAAAATAGAAAAAATCAAATTGGACTAATATAGGAGTCATGGACCGACATTTCTTGTGTCGCATACTAATTATATCCTTTTCTTTTGCAGGGAGATCCTAGATACCCTAGACGGGTGTAAAAATTAAGTTCAATAATATATCAAGAATCATCTTCAGAAATACCAAAAGACGAAAAACACCGAGGCTTCAACCGTTAATTCTGGGGGGCAAACGAACATTGTCCATCTTTGACAGACAAAGTTGTGTCAATCCGTAAACTTGTATGGGCAGTGTATTCTGATATGACGGTGGATTTATACTGATTAAACATGGGGGCATATTTAATGTATTGCAGAGGATCCCGCGTCTTTTGAAAAACAATATGGATTATATAATCAGAACCCATGAAACAAATACCTTTACCTGATCAAATCAACCAGAGACCGGTCTTAAAATTTCCTCTTATCCGAAACATGCGGAGGGCTTTAGAGGACCGAGTTCTATTAATGAACGTGGCCAACAGGAATTTCTCCCGACGCTACAGGCGACCGACACGAGCAAGTGGACGCCGAAAGAAACAAAATATGGATAAAAGTGGGCACACAACAGGTGGCCGGATTTACTACCAGCGCACTGATCGAGTGGTCATAGCGTTATTGTTCGTGATCTCAAGATGGATAGTGGGGGCCACCGCCGAACCCATCATCAATGTTCTCGATATCATCGTCTGGAGCAATTAAACAAGAACATCAAGAAGAACATTAAGCCTCGACATCTTCGGTACCTCAAATCGTTCTGTTATGCTATGCGGAAGAAACGATAGCAGGAATATTAAAAAAAAAAAAACAAAACAAAACACGTGAAGCTTTTCTTTCATTCAATTCATCAAAGAGTATTACAACAACTCACTGGGGAGGAAAGGTAAAGCCAAACTGGGCCCTGATGACCATTACGAAAGAGCTCAACTGACTCTCCAAACAGTTGATGCTCTGGATGCACCGGGCGCTCTCGGGATCAAGCTCCGCGAGCCTAAAGAAGAGGCGATCGCACTTCTCTTTAACCTGGGCCATAGTGGCCTCGTAATGCTCAACGGCAAACTCCAGGTCCGAAACCGCTGCCCTCTCGAAAGCAATGTCTGCCGTAATGTCATCAAGTCTCTCCTGCAGCCAACCACATTTACACCTCATCACAATATTGCCTGGCTCCTGTTCGGCGTAAGTTCGGACCAAGGCCAGACGGTCCACCAACTTTCCCCTCTCACGAACCAGCCACGAAAGCTGATCGTTGGCAAACTTGAGGGCCTTTTTGTGATTATCAGCCATAAACGTAACTGTTGCCAGACGCTCGTGCCGGTCTCGGTAACGAGCTTTCACGACGGCAGTCACAATGACCGTCTCATAAGCGCGGTTATAGGCAGCCAGAAAATTAATGAAGAGGGTCGGGAAGTTCCGATACTCCCTCCCCAGTTGGGTACCCTCAACAGAAGCAGCGTCTAGGGTCCTGAATAAACCGAGGATTTCAGCCTCAACGGTAGAGTTTTGGGCTATATGAGCGTAACCTCTACCAAGAAGATTGTAGAGTCTCTCCCACCCAGCCAGGATTTCGGCGGAGAAGGTATGGTTAGGAGAATTGACCATTTTTGAAAGCAGATCACGAAAGAAAGGAGGAGAGAGGCGAGGCAGATGATCGGAATGCGAAGGTGATAATCTGCTTCAATTTAAATAATGATTTCACAGGGCAGTCCTTATTGGTCGAGTTTTTTCTATCTACCATTCTCTGTCGGCAACACCCCCGCTGGCTCGAATTCTAGTCAAGCGGCAACCTCAAGCTGAGCAGACCCGACGTCTCTGCAGAAAAGTTGGACGGGCTGCCACCACTTTGAAAAAGAAAGAATAAAAAACGAGCTGAGTGGGAGACAAAGAAATTTTCGGCAGAAAAGGAGATACGACTCGTCTTTATTGGAGGACCCGCCAGTAAATCGACGGTGGAGATCTTGACAAGGGCCCTCTACCACGAAAAGAAAAAAGGAAGACGAACTGAGCGAGAA
Organism: Psidium guajava; assembly: GCA_016432845.1. Taxonomy (NCBI): domain Eukaryota; kingdom Viridiplantae; phylum Streptophyta; class Magnoliopsida; order Myrtales; family Myrtaceae; genus Psidium; species Psidium guajava. The sequence continues at coordinate 12,657,082 of CM028226.1, read as the reverse complement.
ACAAGGATTTCCCCTTTGATCAAAAGCTGAATATCAGATTTTCTCCCTCGAAAAATCTAATAGCACTGCCCGTGAAGAGGGAAGTCGTTGCTATTGCCAGAGAGAGAACTTGTCCTCATTTGATAGTGAGAGTTCATTCGCAAGAACTCGCAGGAGAAAGATAGAGAGGAAGGAGTTCTCGTGGGAGAGGAATTCAAAACCTTCACCATCAAAGCATCGGCTTTCAAAGCCTGTTACGAGAAACCATCGACGATCCCGTGATCCCTCAAGTCCAAGAAGACATCCTGAGGCGGTCTCGAGTCGGCAGTCCTAGATCCAGAAATATGTCGAGCATTAGGGAAACGGGCGCATGTTCAACCCTGGTCGAAGCTAATGAAGTTCCTTACCCTGAGGGTCTACTGGTCATGGCCATTGACGGTAATCCAGTCTCTCTGTCAATCCTTGTTACCGTATTGAGAAAATGCCGGTATAAGGTTGTAGCTCAAGCAAAGGTGACAGAGGCCTTAGAGATATTAAGGAGGAGTGGTGACCAGTTTGATATCGTCCTCACCGCCATGGTAGGGATTGACATGGATGTTTTCACTCTCTTGGAAGTCATCAATTCTAAATTAAACATGCCAGTCCTCGTAATATCGGCAAGCGATGATCAGCAAGCCATAATGAAGGCTGTCTTAAATGGGGCCCAAGACGTCGTAACGAAACCAGTTAGGGTTCAGATGCTTCAAAACATATGGCAGCACGTGGTAAGGAAGCAATTGCACGACCATGAGAACAAGCATCAAGCCTTCAATTTTGTTCCAAGCAACTGGAGAAAGAAGATGAGTTGGTCTCCCGAGCTGCATCGTATGTTTGTTAATGCAGTTCAACAGGTAGGAATCGATTCGGCACGGCCGCAACATATACTGGAAATTATGAACGTAGAGGGACTCACTAAAGCAAATGTTTCGAGTCATCTTCAGAAGTACAGAAAAAGGGTGAGAGAACACAATGCAGCTCAGAATCAAGAAAACCAAGGCGGGACTGATCCAAGCCTGAATGTCGAGTCTCCTCGCCACCATAAGTTCCGCGGGTTAGCATGGGGCGAGCCACTTCCCATCATCAACCAAGCCAGTAGCCGTGCCATCAATCCTCCAGGCGTTAATCAAAGTATCCCCCAGAATCACCCTAATGCTCTTCAAGAGTATAGACCGCAGGGGCAGTGTATTCAGACTCCTTGGTCTGAGCACCAACCCGTGGCTAGAATTCATCCCATGATCAGCGCGCCTGCGCAGCCAGAGAATCAGACAAGAAATTATCCTGAGCACTTCCACTTCTTTAATCCTCGAATGGAAGGAGTTTTTGGCAGCAGGACAGTTGGTGATCCCCACACTTTCTCGAGTAATGATGAAGGCTCCAGCACGAGAAGTCAAATTGCTCATGGCGAGGACAGAATGAGAAATCTATCGCCAGCATTTGCCAACAACAATGCCCAATTCGAGCATCAGTTGCTGGAAGGTTCAAGAGATTACCCAGATGATGAGCTTACTGCCCTGGTCAACCAGTTTAGGGTTGACAGACGTCCCAAGCCGCGATCAGGAGCCAGTGAGTAGGGACTCTCAAACATCGATCATCCACACCCAAACCAATACGAGACTAGCTGATTATCGAAGAGCCACAGGAGAGGCAGAACTGACCTTGAATAAGTGCACATTTTATTTCATGCTTAATTCCCCTGCGTATGATATTTTCCAGCTTTCTAGGTGTCTCGATTTAATTCAGGGACAAGGGGGCAATTTATTTATTTTTTTTATCCCGTCGAATGCGTGAATCCCTTTTTATGCTAGATTTAGGGCGGATCAATTTGTGGTAACGTCGCTGACTGCCATAATGAGAAATGTTGAATGGCCTCACGTAGGGAAATTTCAAGTGAAATGCCCAGGCGAGCTCGAAGACGGGTAATTGTGTGTCGTTCCAATTTACCCTCAATCGTTGCAAAATGCTAAATTGGATTTGTTCCATTCTCACCCAGGGAATCGCAAAGTGCCTCAAGAGTGTCGCAAAATGAAATGACCCAATGGAACGCGATAGGACTCATTTGCCTCGAAGGTAACCTTCAAATTAAAGGAGCCCTCCGGTCCACGGACCCGATGGCATAGAAAATGATGATGGTCCAAGGCAACCCGAAAGAAAATAAGGCCCAACTAAGCAAAGCACTTACGTGGCAAGCTCAAAGTGAAGGGCAACTCGGGACATACAATTCAATCCAGTCCAAATGAAGGAACTTCCTCAATTCAAATTCAATAGAAGTACACACAAGGGTAAAACAATATCGTTCCAATTTTTCTAGAATATGAAGAACATATACTGCCGCATTCTCTTTCATTTTTGCAGGGGAAGTCTCTACTGGCCAGATTTTCCTGTCTAACATTCCCTATCAGTATCACCTCCGCTACTCGTCTCCATTCTCCAGCCAAGCAAATCCGACGTCTCTACGGCAAAGCTAAACAGGACGCCACTACTTTGAAAAAGAAAAGATAAAAAATAAGCTGAGTGGGAGACAAAGACATTTTCGGCAGAAAAGAGATACGACTCGTCTTTATTGAAGAACTCGCCAGCAAATTGACGGTGGAGACAACAACAAGGGGCCCTATCACGAAAAGATGGAAGGAGACAAGCCGAGCAAGAGACACGATAAGAAAAGAGGATTGAGAAAGGCCGGACCCTTGGAAGAAGCAATACAGTTGCTAAACCCACGTTTAATTTTAAAAGAGACGCCATGCTCGGAAGAGGGTCTTAAGGCATAGGCAATCGCTCAGAAAAATTCAAAGAGAGTGAAAACACCGGAAGCGAGTAGCAAATCTTGAGAAATCATCAACCAAATCAAAGATGTCTCAACCCAATACTCCCCGAGAGCTATCATTGCCTGCTGAATATGGGAGAGGAAGAGTTCGAAGCCATGTTTGGGATCGAGCCTATGGAGCCTGGCTCTTCCGCCGACGACGTCCAAAATCTCAGTAAAGATAAGGACAATAACGGTAAGGGTCAAAAGAAGCGTTACCGTCGCCATACTAAGGAGCAGGTACAAAGGCTTGAGGATTTCTTCAGAACATGCCCTATGCCAGACGGCAAACAGAAAATGGAACTAAGTCAAGAGTTAGGACTTGAACCTTTGCAAATCAAGTTCTGGTTTCAAAATAGGCGAACCCGAATGAAGGCTCGTCATGAGCACAACGAAGCCGAGTTTCCAAGAGTTGAAAATGAAAACCTCCAAGCGGAAAACAAGATGTATAAAGAGACTTTTGACTCCGCCACCTGCCCCAACTGCAATAGCCTCCTCCTCACCCTCGATGAAATGCATGATTTGAGGATCGAAAATGCACGTTTAAGAAGTGAGTTAGACCAGTTTATAACAGGATCGAGTTCTGTTGGAGGAGGGTACAAAAGGACCAATGATACTGGATCAGCATCAATACCTCCCGAGGAAGAAGGGACAGATCACCACCAAGCGGACATTGACGATGATCTTTTCGCCATAATCAACCAGTTTGATATCGGTAAAGCATCGGGACTGTGATGCACTTGTTCAGCCAGTGACCACGAGACCTTCAATATGGCCGATGCATACCTAATTTGGGATGAAGCCAGCTGATCATGGGAGAGCCTGCAGAGGAAGCGGAACTAATCCTGAATGAGTGAATGTGTTTTATTTCCTTGCGTGATGTGTTTTTCTGCTTTTGTGAATGTGTAAAAGCAAGGAGTAATAATCCGACTTCCCCCTATTAAATGCTCGAATCCGCCACCTCACCAACCTCGCGACGAATTGATGGCGAGTGAAAATCTGCATAAACCTGAAGGGTAACTCCGTATCGTTTCAATTTACCCTCAGTTGCTCCAAGTTTTAAAATTAAGCCCCTTCTATTCTCAGGAAATTGCAAATCGACCCGAGAACGCAATCATATCCGAATACAGGTTGGATAAAATTTGGGGGCAAATTAACTCATGGGCATTACCACGGGATAGACAGCTTCGGACAAAGGAAAGTACAAGCGAAAGACGCGAACAATCTCAGAAATGGGTAATTCTGTATCGTTCTAATGTGCACATAATCATCTCAAGTCTTGAATTGTCTTATTCCATTCTTAACAGGGATTGCAAATTACCTCGAGAAATACCGTAACATGGCCCAAGGTGATACAACAGGGCTGCGTTATCCCCAAGGATTAACCCTTGAAAAGAAAGCCCCATGGACACCTACGGTCCAATGGACCGAATGGTATGGGGGATGACAGTAGGTCCGAAATATTCCGAGTTCGATCCCCAAGGGTGGGGAATGTTGTATGTATTATAAATAAATGAAACAACTTTTTGTGCATTTCTTTTTTTTACAAACAGGAATACTCGACGAGTAATATCAAAGTCAGTATTTTACCATAGTCTTCCCATAATGGTGAGGCGCCCAACAAAAGTCGAGGAAAATTCAATCCAACAAAACTGGTAAAAGACTCGTGCAAGACATTCAAGATGAAGGGTAAATCAGTATCGTTTTCAATTTATCCCTTTTAATACTGGCTGATATGTCTCTTTTTCTTTTTACAGGAAATATTTACACTAACATTTAACATGTTGAAGGAGACAAATCCAAAAGAAAATTATGATCATCTGACAAGATCTATTCTGGTGAAAAATGGGGCAAATTGATCACAAGCTCTGAAGCGAAAAAGCAAATATGTCTTCCTTATCTCGTTTGATTTCGAGAATAATTTCTCTGCTTTTTACAGGGGCATTCAACCGCTAAACCGTGGCGGTCGCTGTCATTAAACAAACCGAAATGCTCCCTCACCCATATGCTTCATCACGTAGAGATAAAGTTTGAGACGAACCACCCCTCGACATAAGGAATAGGCTTCTCAATTTGTTCGGTCCGCCCACATACCAGGGGCAATTTAAATCCGCCCATATTTGCACATTATATAAACACACGTAATGCTAAAAAATTGTCACATCTGCATTGTGCTTACACAGTTCATGAATTATGTATGACTATTCCGTGTGTTTAACTTATCAACTCCAACTTAGAGCATAAACTGCACAGGAGACATCAAATGTGCAGAATGGGGCATGACAGGATGAGGAAAGGCAAACCATTTCCACGCAAGTCTAACATTTTAATTTACAGATAAACAGCCTTTCCCCAGAGTGAGAGAAGGCCCTTTCGGATTGAAGTCCCCCATTCAGATTACATTCGAGGCGTTCATACTATGAGAACCTCCTTAAACAGAATTGGTAATGCAAGCTTGACAGAATAGTTTTGCATGATCCATATTTGGATTGATTGCATCATGAGTTATCACACAGACTACTTCTAATCATTGCCGACTTGGTTGAATAGTTTTACATGAACCGATCAACTCATTAATGAAAATGCTTGCACATGTTACCTCTGATACTGCCTGACAGGCAACACATTCCCAATGTTCAAACTACCTTCCAAAGTCTTGAAATTCATTCAACGATTATTGAATGAACAAGCCTGGTTGTCGAGAAGCCACCAAGCATTTCTTCCAAATTCTCAGGTAAGTATATCTTCAACCTGAACCTTTCAAGAGAATGAATTCTGACGGTTGTTGGGGTACTCGAATCCATTGCGGTACATACAGGTATCCACCTTCTTCAATAAAGCATGATTTGTCTCAAGAACAGAAATGTTCGAGACCTTTTGATCTCTGCCTCTTTGGTTTATTCCTAAAGCGACAGGATAATATAATTTGGGTTTGAGCTTCTGCAGGATTCCTAATCTTTCCAGATTCCAGAATGGCACCCTTTGAGGTACACCAAGTCCTTCTTACAGGCAAAATAAGTCCTTCTTACAGGCAAACCAAGTCCTTCTTACAGGCAAATCAAGTCCTTCTTATAGGCACAAAGTCCTTCTTACAGGCAAATCAAGTCCTTCTTACAGGCAAAACAAGTCCTTCTTACAGGCACAAAGTCCTTCTTACAGGCAAATCAAGTCCTTCTTACAGGCAAAACAAGTCCTTCTTACAGGCACAAAGTTCTTCTTACAGGCAAATCAAGTCCTTCTTACAGGCAAAACAAGTCCTTCTTACAGGCAAACCAAGTCCTTCTTACAGGCAAATCAAGTCCTTCTTACAGGCATAAAGTCCTTTTTATAGGCAAACCAAGTTCTTCTTACAGGCACCAAGTCCTTCTTACAGGCATAAAGTCCTTCTTACAGGCAAACCAAGTCCTTCTTACAGGCAAACCAAGTCCTTCTTACAGGCACAAAGTCCTTCTTACAGGCAAAACAAGTCCTTCTTACAGGCAAATCAAGTCCTTCTTATAGGCATAAAGTCCTTCTTATAGGCAAACCAAGTTCTTCTTACAGGCACCAAGTCCTTCTTACAGGCATAAAGTCCTTCTTACAGGCAAACCAAGTCCTTCTTACAGGCAAACCAAGTCCTTCTTATAGGCACCAAGTCCTTCTTATAGGCAAACTAAGTCCTTCTTACAGGCAAACCAAGTCCTTCTTACAGGCACAAAGTCCTTCTTACAGGCAAATCAAGTCCTTCTTACAGGCACAAAGTCCTTCTTACAGGCACAAAGTCCTTCTTACAGGCAAATCAAGTCCTTCTTACAGGCACAAAGTCCTTCTTACAGGCATAAAGTCCTTCTTACAGGCAAACAAAGTCCTTCTTACAGGCAAATCAAGTCCTTCTTATAGGCACAAAGTCCTTCTTACAGGCAAAGTAAGTCCTTCTTACAGGCAAAACAAAGTCCTTCTTACAGGCAAACAAAGTCCTTCTTACAGGCAAATCAAGTCCTTCTTACATGCAAAGCAAGTCCTTCTTACAGGCACAAAGTTCTTCTTACAGGCAAAGCACCAAGTCCTTTTTACTGGCACCAAGTCCTTTCTACAGGCACCAAGTCCTTCTTACAGGTATCTCCATGTGGTGACCTACCATACGGGTCAAATCTCAATCAAAATTTAATCAGTAGAATCCTTTTATTAGGAATCTACCATGGTACGACCCACCATACGGGTCAAATGGTATGACCCACCATACGGGTCAAATTTTAATTCAATTTTGAATCAGTAGAATCCTTTTATTAGGAATCTACCATGGGTTGATCCACCATACGGGTTCAAGTTCAACCACCCTAAAGTTTTTTTATATAACGAATCCTTAGGTTCTCATTTCATTTTCAGTGGAACAATCATGTCACGACTCTTTTTATTTCCTTGTATTGAGTCGATAAGAATCCAGGTGTCATCTCGTCTTTGAAATGAACCTCTACCGAGCTTCCTTTCAAAGAGGGGCAGCTGTTGACACCGGATTTTTAATCATTTTTTCTATTGCTAAAGTAATAAAAAATCCATAAAAATTCATAAAATTGAAAAATCAACTTTGGGGACCTTAGCCAAGCCTAGGGAACCAATTTTGACCAAAAAACGATTTTTCATATTTTCAGTATTTTTACGTATTTTTTATTTATTTATTTTCGAAAATTAATAGAAAATCCATAAAAATTCATAAAATTGAAAAATCAACTTTGGGAACCTTAGCCAAGCCTAGGGAACGAATTTTGACCAAAAAATAATTTTTCATATTATATATATTTTAATTTTTTTTAAAAAAATACAAAAATATTTGAAAATTTTGAAAAAATAACATTTGAGGCCAAAAAATACACAAAGATAGTTAATATTTTTATTTTAAATCTATTTTCATATTGGCCATCGCAAATTCAGAAAAAATCCAATTCGAGTCACGTGTTCCTTCACGAGTATAATCTCGAATCGGGCATAAAAAAATTTAATTTGAGTCAACTTATTTTTAACTTTCACTTTTTATGAGTTGTGACATTGTCTTCTAATATTTTAAATTTTCATCTTGGCCCAATTATACCCAGAATGACTTAATTTTGCAAAAGGGCTTTAATTAAATTATGCATTATTTTCAGCGACAAGAAATGAGCTTAAAGTTGACATGTGGTAAATTTTGGTGTGTCAAAAATTGTGAGGAGATTTGGACTTAAAGAAATATATTTTTTTCAGGGACTGAATTGTAAATACTTAAAATTCAAGGACTAGAGTGCAAATACCTAACTCTTGAAGGATTATTTTACAAATAATAAAAAGAAGAGTTAGTGGATAAATTAGAATAGAGAAGGGAAGATGAAGAAGAGGAGATGAAGAAGAGAAGTTGGAGAAGAATGGATGGAGAAAATAAGATAAGAATAGAGAAGGGAAGATGGAGATGAAGAAGAGTTAGTAGAGAAATTAGAATGGAAGATAAGAATAGAGAAGGGAAGATGGAGATTAAGAAGAGTTAGTGGAGAAATTAGAATGGGAGATAAATATGGAGAAGGGAAGATGAAGATGAAGAAGAGTTAGTGGAGAGATTAGAATGTGAGATAGAGATGGAGAATGGAAGATGAAAATGAAGAAGAGTTAGTGGAGAAATTAGAATGGGAGATAGAGTTAGTGGAAAAATTAGAATGGGAGATAGATGAGGAGGTTATAAAAGGAGGAAGAAGTGAGCTTGAGAAAGGATTCTTGAGAGAGAAAATTTGAAGTGTTTGGGAGAATTTTTTGGAGAGAAAATTTTGGATGTTTGAGAGAGTTTTGGGAGATTGAAGAAAATTTTGAGAGAAAGAAAATACCAAAAGAGAGAGAATTTTGAAGATGATGGGAGTTTAAAGCTAGGGGTTATCATCACAAATTCCTTCATCGATCAATATAAATCAAGAGTTCATCGTCGTTAACGAGCAAACAAATTCAAGCTAAGTGTTTTTTATTTATTCATTTATTTATGGTTTTACTCGCAAATTAGCACAAATTGTATACACTTTCTCCATCTCCTTTTTCTTCCATATTTTATGTCAGGAGAAGGATATCTCTACGTCAACAGCAAAAATCTCGTCGAGATGCAAAAATCGGCCCAGACAAGCTCCTAAGCTGTCCACCGATTTCTCAACTGATCTGTGACTAAAAGTCCCTCTTAATTCAAAAGAAACTCTCTATATTGGGAACATAGAGAGCGAAAATCAATTATAGAAATCCCTCCCAAAAAATGGGAGATAAGTACTCTTTCAACTCTTCTGATTTTAGGTGCAGATTAGCACATATTTTGTATACTAACACTTCACTCTATTTTATGTCAGGAAGCCGCAGCTCTATATCAATGGTTAATCCTATGGAAGCACAAAATCGGCTTGGAGGAGTCCTCAAGCGCGCACAAATTTCAAATTGTTGAATCAATTCGTTGTATTTCATTTTAAAAAATTCATACCCCAAAATGGAGAGGACAAAGTCCATCCGCAATTTAAATACCTGCACCATAAATCCCAAAGGGAAGAGCCAAGCCAATGCTTAGCCTCCCATTGGAGGTTTTTACTTACAGTAGTTAAATACCTACAACTTAAATACCTGCACCATAAGTCCCAAAGGGAAGAGCCAAGCCAATGCTTAGCCTCCCATTGGAGGTTTTTACTTACAGTAGTTAAATACCTGCAACTTAAATACATGTACCTTAAATCTCAAAGGGAAGAGCCAAGCCAATGCTTAGCCTCCCATTGGAGGTTTTTACTTACAGTAGTTTAAATACTTGTAACTTAAATACATGTACCTTAAATCCCAAAGGGAAGAGCCAAACCAATGCTAGGCCTCCCATTGGAGGTGTTTATTCACTGTCATGTACTTCCTATAATTTAATTTTTGAATCATCAGACCCAAAAGATAAGTAGGTTGTAATACTGCATAGAAGTCGTTAACACACTCCTTCTTTCGGCTTCAGGGAATCTTTAACACTTAAAAAATATAACAAATAAAAATATATACCATCCATGCATCCTATTTAAAAAGTGAAAACACAAAAGAGAATACCCTACTATAGCCTTAGGAATAAACCAAGCCTGAATTGCCGAATTAGGATATCCATGAAATTAAGGTACCGAAAGGGCATTAGTTTTAATTAACTAGTGTAACCAAGTCCCCGAGCTCCTAATCTCTGGTTCGCAGGAATAAATTAGTTCTCCCGCTAATTTATTTAGGTTTCTAATCGACCTACCAAGAACGATTAGTGGCGACTCCAAATTTTAAAATCATTTAAACAAAAACCAAAGTTGCGATTCGGTAGGGCTTGGGAGAGTCCGCGTTAGGTTAGTCAAATCTAATTAACCTAATAATCCGTTAACCCCTTTTAAAATTTAAAATTTTTTTCAAAGGGTCGCGACATAGTTAAATACCTGCAACTTAAATACATGTACCTTAAATCCCAAAGGGAAGAGCCAAGCCAATGCTTAGCCTCCCATTGGAGGTTTTTACTTACAGTAGTTAAATACCTGCAACTTAAATACCTGCACCATAAATCCCAAAGGGAAGAGCCAAGCCAATGCTTAGCCTCCCATTGGAGGTTTTTACTTACAGTAGTTAAATACCTGCAACTTAAATACCTATACCTTAAATCCCAAAGGGAAGAGCCAAGCCAATGCTTAGCCTCCCATTGGAGGTTTTTACTTACAGTAGTTAAATACTTGCAACTTAAATACATGTACCTTAAATCCCAAAGGGAAGAGCCAAGCCAATGCTTAGCCTCCCATTGGAGGTTTTTACTTACAGTAGTTAAATACCTGCAACTTAAATACATGTACCTTAAATCCCAAAGGGAAGAGCCAAGCCAATGCTTAGCCTCCCATTGGAGGTTTTTACTTACAGTAGTTTAAATACTTGCAACTTAAATACCTGTACCTTAAATCCCAAAGGGAAGAGCCAAGCCAATGCTAGGCCTCCCATTGGAGGTGTTTATTCACTGTCATGTACTTCCTATAATTTAATTTTTGAATCATCAGACCCAAAAGATAAGTAGATTGTAATACTGCACAGAAGTCGTTAACACACTCCTTCTTTCGGCTTCAGGGAATCTTTAACACTTAAAAAAATATAACAAATAAAAATATATACCATCCATGCATCCTATTTAAAAAGTGAAAACACAAAAGAGAATACCCTACTATAGCCTTAGGAATAAACCAAGCCTGAGTTCCCGAATTAGGATATCCATGAAATTAAGGTACCGAAAGGGCATTAGTTTTAATTAACTAGTGTAACCAAGTCCCCGAGCTCCTAATCTCTGGTTCGCAGGAATAAATTAGTTCTCCCGCTAATTTATTTAGGTTTCTAATCGACCTACCAAGAACGATTAGTGGCGACTCCAAATTTTAAAATCATTTAAACAAAAACCAAAGTTGCGATTCGGTAGGGCTTGGGAGGGTCCGCGTTAGGTTAGTCAAATCTAATTAACCTAATAATCCGTTAACCCCCTTTAAAATTTAAAATTTTTTTAGAGGGTCGCGACACTTAGGGAGCTACCCCGAAGAGTGAGGTTATATTTATGTTGTTTAGCTCCGTAAGGTTAGCAATCCTCTACTCGCTACTGTTAAATAAATAGACATTCTGCTTTTCTATTCCTGCATGTTAATTGTTGGGAGTTCCAAAACGTTTTTGCATGCGCGAGAAATTTTGGTATGCTCGTTAGCGTGTCTGGGATGCTATCCTTTCCGACCTGAGGCGTTCTGGTAGGGATGGCTCGTGTCTGGGGTTCGAAGCGTGACAGTTGACATCTCTACAATGAAGAGTAACTCTCCATTTGAAAAATTAAATATCAATCTATACTAATACCAAGTAACTTTTCCATGGGGTAACTTGTGAGAGAATTACTAAAAAATTTAAAATCTATTGTAATTATGTCAATTTAAAAGTAGATTTTTTTTTGTCAATTCAGTCCATCATGCTAATTTTGGTTAAAAATTGCTAATGTGGTACTGTCGGAGTTAACATGACAAATTTTAACAATAGTTCAATTTTTTTCACTTTTTTTTATTTTTTGTTTATTTTTATCTTTTTTTTCCCCTTCTTCCTCCTCCAGCTGATCGCCAAACCTCCAGCCTCTAGCTAAAGTCGCCTTTGCCGGCCTCTAGCAAGGTTAAGGCGCTACCTTGCCGTCTATGGGCAAGGTTGAGCCTCGCCAAATTTAGGCGAGACCTCATTAGCCACGGGCCAGGCTACGAAGGCCTTTGCCTAGGGCCATCTTGGCCCCACCTACCGCGGGAGAGGCGGCCTTTGTGAGCGGCAGGCAAGGGTTGCCGACCAAAGTGAAAGGAAAAAAAACAACCAAAGATAACTAAAAAATCAACTTTAAAAAAGTAATAAAAATGTTCACGCCAATGCCAACCTCGCTACAAGGCTGATGTCCACATCATTATTTTTTGGCTAAAATGGGCTAGATGGACTCAATCGACACAAATGTTAAGCAATGGTGAGGTCGACATTGCCTTGGCTAGCAAGGCTCGATCTCACCGTCACCGGGCGGCAATGAGGGTTGCCTTCGCTAATGACCGATGAGGGGTGAGCTTCGCTAGAGGCCGACAAGGCCAAATGCAATCATCCCACAGAGCAACCTTTAACTGTACTATCCCATTGTTATTAACACTTGACTAAGCAAAAGGAAGTCACTAGACCACCCAATTATTGATAACTTTGAACTCTCACCTCATTATCAATGTAACATAGGCAAATTTCTATCGTGCCAGGTCACTCTTTTCTAGTTTTCCATGCCATAGGCAATGTTAGAAGCAATTTACTAGAACTTTCTATTAATGTTATCACTAATAATTTAAAGTAGGTACACGTTGACATATTTTTGCCACCTATTTGGCGATATATTTTTTTTCAAAAACCTGAAAATTCTGCTGCCACTTGTTGCCTATTTGGCTCTCTCCCCTTCTTTCCGGAAAGCGGATGAAAATCGAAGCAACGCACGAGCTTCGCTTCACGCATTCGCTGCCCAAAAAACTTCTGCTCTTCCGATTTCCCGCCAAAAACCGATGCGCTGTTCTCCAGTCTCGCACTTTCGACTTCGCCTGCCAATCAAGCTCGTCCCCCGGACGTCGGCGCTCCGGCCGACGCCTCTGTCGCGCTCATCTCCCTGCTGTTTCTCGCCCCGTCCATTTCGCCACCACAGTCTAGCCCTGAAATCTCCTGCGCGTCGGAGATTCGCTGCGGGTTCTCCGAATCCGAGCTCGCCGGAGGATGATTTGGATGTCGAGCTGGGCCGCCTCTTGGCCCTCCTGCCCGAGGAGATGCGGCGGAGGGTTAGCGAGCATCCGGAGCGGAATCAGTTGATCGAAGTGGTCATGGACTTGGGACGGAAGCCGTTGTCCCGGTTTCCGTCAGGCGATTTCGTGTTGTCGGAGCGCCCGGTGGCGCACGAGGATCTCGAGCGGGCCACGTCTCAGGCGAGCTTTATAAAACTTTAGGGTTTAGTTGAAGTGAAATAAGACTAGATGATTATCTGTCGCTTGATTAGCTGGCTAAACATTGTCTCGGGGGTCAAAGGAAGATATTGACCCACCGTCTGCTTACTTGACTGAATGTTGCCCTGTGCACGCTTAATTTGATTTATGATTTGTTTATCTCATTCAAGAATTCTCGGTTGCTCAATTTCCGGCAAGTTGCCTCTGGTGTCAATCACGATGACTTGGATACACTCATATTTCCAAGAGCGGCTTTATCTGTCTTTAAATTGATTTCGAAGTGGACTCATGATGCACTATATACTCACTAATGGATTCAAATGATAGGTCGGAGACTTTGTCGTAGACAATCGAGCAGGCATCAGTCGAACATTACATCGCATTAGTGGTATTAGGAATCGGAAGGGAACAATTATTGGACTAACTTGCCGTGTTGGGCGAGCAATATCAGGAAGCGCTCCTCTGCTGCGGGATTTGGTTCAAACCGGGGCTTCTGTGTTGCTTATTGGGCCGCCAGGGGTGGGGAAAACTACTATTATCAGGTTGTTGATAACAGTCCTTATCGCAGTTTATTGATTTACTCCATAACTAGGACTCATGTTCATTCACTTTAAAAGTTCCAAATGAGGATATGCAGCTGATTTTCTTGCAAACAGGCTTATGAAGCTAGTTTATTGTGGCTGGAATTAGTCGATCTACACCTTCCAATAGCTAATCGTCATGTTGCAGATACTTTTGATGTTTATTGCTATCTTCTTTGAGTTAACTAGGTTAGAAAAAAACAAAGTGTTGCTGCTTTGACTTTTCATTTAGTTGGTGCACGGGTAAGATGACTTTGGAAAATGCTACCGATTGTTGCTAAGATAATGTCAGCAAATGCAACTGACTGTTGCTTTACTAGAATCAATTTTTGCATTCAATACTCATGGTGAATTGCTGGTGGAAAGAGTTATTTAGGAGGATGGATTATCTATGAGCTTTGTGGTCTTCACATTTTAAGACGACCAACTTGACTTTAACTATCTTTGTGTCCATTGAAAATCTTAAGCAATCTAGTTTCTTAGTTTGCCTGTATTATAGACCAAGAATCGTGCCATTTGGGTCAAGCCTTACAAGGAATGATTTACTTACTGCATAATTTTGCTTCAATTTCATCTGCAACATGATGAAGTCGAGGTTGATAATCAAGCTCATTCAAGAAAAGTGACGATGGTTTTACTCTATCCAGGGAAATAGCTAGAATGCTTGCGAATGATTATGGAAAACGTGTCATGATTGTTGACACTTCCAACGAGATAGGTGGGGATGGCGACATACCTCATGAAGGAATAGGCAATGCTCGGCGAATGCAAGTTCCCAACTCTGACATGCAACATAAGGTGGGAGCCACTATTTAATATCTAGATTCCTTGCTTTTACTTCATTTTAGAACTTCTCCAACAGATGCTCTTGCAAGCTACAAGTTGAACCTAATATGCGACCAATTAGTACTGCGTGTGGTTCCAAATGGAGATATGGTAATGACTATTCTTGCGGTAATTGACATCTTTATTCTTCTTAAATAGGTGTTAATTGAAGCAGTGGAAAATCATATGCCACAAGTAATTGTAATAGATGAAATTGGCACAAAGCTTGAAGCAATGGCTGCAAGCACGATTGCCCAGCGTGGGATTCAGCTAGTTGCGACTGCTCATGGTGTAACCATAGAGAATTTGATAATGAATCCTGCGCTAGAGATGCTTGTTGGAGGAATTCAGGTTGGAGACTTATAATGTCAGTTACAATTTGTCAACATCTCCTCGACTACTTAGATCTCTGTAGCTTATTAATTGGTTTAATGAGGGGAAAAACTAGTACTTAGGTCTTCTCGGCGTGATGGTGTCTTACCAGTGTGTATGACTTGTTGGTTTACTTCATGAAACAATGTGCAGTTGCCCACGGGAACTTCTCTCGGCATTGATTTTGCTAATTCCAAGAAACTATGTTTGGTTCCTATAGAGTGTCACTCTAGGGGATGAGGAAGCGAGCCGGAGGGGTGTCCAAAAGACTGTGCTTGAAAGGAAAGGACCCTCAACGTTTAGTTGTGGTGTTGAGATCATCTCAAAAACTGAGTTGCGAGTTCATCGTAGCTTAGAGGCAACAGTGGATGCTGTTTTGTCAGGTGAACTTCCCAATTAGATTTCATTTATTATAGTTGTTGATTTTGGCCAATTGTTATATACCTAAGGGAATTTTTACCTAGTCTGCTATTATCTCTTAGTGATTGCTCTGATGTTGGCATAGGGCGGCTACCTAAATTCGAAGTTCGCAAGATGGGGGCCAAGGATTCGAGAGGAAATGCAGAGACCAAACCTTTCATCTACTCTTCCCTGAGTGATAATGTTGATGCTAGCTTTATTCATTTTCCAGATAGGGCTGGTGAAAGTGCCGGCTATAGTGAATATGCTCCTGAGTTGCCTCCAAACAGGGAGAGTTTCAGTGAAGATGGGGCTCGTCTTCTCTTGTATAATTATGGGGTAAGCAGCGGCGGCTTTTAGGCACCTAAATAATCTATCTCTTTCAGGTCATGAACTAAATAGGTATCACCTCTCTCACTTTAAAAATTTGAAGCTGATTGCTTGGGTATTCCATCCTTTGTGGAGAACCTCTTGTAACTAGTAGTCAAGTGATTCTGTGTCTGTTCAGGTGCTATTGTACATAAAGATTGACTGTTGCACCATGAGATTCTCAGTAATCCTTCTTGTTCTTTTTTCTGATTAACAGAATTACTTGGATTCTTAAGGACAATCCTTTTTCAGCCGAGTAGGCTTGGAAGACGCCTGACTATATCCACAAGTGTTCTTCTAAAGAAAAACTCAATTTCCTTTTATAATAGAAGGGATGAACTTGTTGAATTCTTTCTCTGCCTTCCCTTTCTAGAAATAAAATATCCTAGTTAGCAAAATCGTAAGTTGTCATTTTTCTTCTAATAAAGTATCATCTTGCTTTAGCAAATAACAAGTTGTACACAATTTGATAACGACATCGTGGCATCTGGTGATGTCCTGTTTGTTTTACTGATCTCTTCCAGCTAATACCGCTGCTTTTCAACAGATTTGATCATGTTGTTGAAATAGAAATCATGTTCCATTTGAAATCTCTTTTACATAGCTTACAGAGTGGGCAGTTACTGTAGATCCTGGAAGCGAGCATAATGCAAGTAATTAAGCAGCTGAATTTGGGTGAAGATGTTATTCAATTAACTGACAACATCAGCCAGGCACATGCGTTACTTGCATTGCAGTCCAAGCTAAAAAAGAATCCAGGAATTCAAGCTGCTGCTAGATCTCATGGAATTCCCATTTATGTCACAAAGGTTATTGTCTGCAATTTCTTTATTTGACAGGAATTCTTCACAGTTCAATTTTAATCACAGAATTTTGTTTTTCTTCCAACCAGACAAGTTCACTGGTTCAAATAACAAATGCTGTGAGGGCCTTATTGAGGGATTGTGATGGTTCAGAGGATACTGAAGTAGAAGACACATTCAAGTTGTCAGAGAAAACTGACGCCCTAGAGGTAACTATTTATTCTCATTTCAGTCTAATTTAAAGAAATTTAAACTAGAAGAGTACAAATAAAAAATGGGATCGGCCTTATGATGTCATGCCTGTTGATGGATCTACACGCTCTTGAGGAATGAAGTATATTATAACATGATGTAGGATTTTGAGGTGACTGGCACTTGCCATGTGAAAGCATTGTCATTGAAAAATCCTACATCATGTTTGTGATGATAATATGCTTCATTCCTCAAGGGCTTGCAGATCCATCATAATATTCTTCATCATTGTAATTTCTGAGCTGCGGGGTATGGGACATTAATGGGGCATACAGGTCCTGGAACTCTGAAGTTGGCCTGGCTCAGGACAACCTCCAACCAATCTTTTTTTATTTTTTTATTTTTGGTCAAGCCTCCAACCAATTGAAAGAGAGCAGAAAAGCAGAAATCATTTCCACCCAAAATTCCAGGAACTTCCATGCTTGGAGGGCAACTCTTCTGTTATTATCAGGCATTCAAGGAAAATTGCAGACTGCACTATTGCACGAGGCATGGAATGGAATTGAATTTGTTAAGTTTTTTGGTCATTGTTGGGGCTTAGAAGTTTGGCACCTGAACAATCGTTCTTATTTTCTTCATGGATCGCTGTTCCAGGAGGCTAGAGTGGCCATTGAACAGGTTGTCATTCCAAAAGGAGAACCTGTGGAGTTACTTCCGAGATCATATTCCATAATGTCTCTTCAGATGGACCTCATAAGAAAATACCAACTGCAATCAGAAAGAGTAGGTAAAGAGCCGGATATACGTGTGCGTATCCTTCCATATGACGGTGGAAGCTATGAAGACATAGATTCTACAGACAAAGAGGTAGCTGATGGTTTTGATGACATTGGAAGCACCAATGGCTCCGCTTACAACATCAGCAGATTACCGCTTCTACCCGATTAGACACTACGTCAGATTTATGAGTAAGTAGACTGTTGCGTCAAATGGTTACATGCTCTTTGTGCTGACTGAATGTTATACAGGATTGCTTGCCTTTTCATGTTATCCGTTGGTTTTTCTGTGTACATAGAAAATATTACATTGGCTAAACTTCTGCAGCATACTGTCCTGAGGAGTCTTAGATTAGGGAGAGCTAGAAGTTATTGGTGGATATAACAGCCATTTCCCACTATTGCCGTCTCCATTTTTGGTCTTTTTCATTCTATTTGTGCTCCGTGACCGTCATAGTGCAGTTTTTACTGATTAGGTTTTGCCAGTGACTACACACGCGTACATTTCTTGATTCGAGTAATAATTTTCACTGCTAAGCTACTATTGCGAAAAGTGATAGTCATGGCCACTGGAGTTTTGGTCCACCGGTGGATAGACTAACATCATATCACCACTTTAGTGGATGTGCTTAGTGAATTTTTCCATCAAATGAGAATGAGTGGTTTCCCAAAAAAAGAAAAAGAAAAAAAAAAGAATGAGTGGTTGAATTGTGGCCTATGTTACACGGACACACTCTAGAGGCCTCCTTGTGTCGTATCGAACACTGTTCGACATGCGATTGACACGTGATCAGCGCTACAGTCATTCAAGCAAGATGTGAGCTTAGCATTTCAACACGTCATTTCGACACGCACAAAGTCAATTTTAAGCATTCTTAATAAATTATGGGTCAAAATATAAATCTATAATAATTATATTTAAGTAAGTCATATATCCACCCACTTTCAAAATCCACATACTCAACTAGCCTAAAAAAAACCTAATCGTGAATACCTAATAGGAGAAGAAAAAGAAACTCACTATTAATATTTTTAGATGCACATGATAAGTTATATAGAGAAAATATATATTTGATATATAACGTCTCTTAACATGTTGAAATTCTCTATTTTTTTAGAAATCATGTTTCGGTGTGTCGTGTCGTGTTAGTGCAACATAAATTGTGGCAGAGCAGGAATACTTTGACTCTCATCCTCCGAAATTATCATTATCTGCTGCCTTATTGGAGCGAGAATCTCTCCCCGGCGTGCCTCATCGACGTACACGTACTCGATCCAAGAATCTAAGTGCTCTATCTGTTGTACCTATCATCAATTCATCTATCAAGATGTGATATACGGCCGTAATACCGATGATATCGCGTCATTATGAATGTCTTAAGGGAAGTTTCAACTCTCGAGCTGTTATCTGGACGATAATGTGTGGTCTTTCTCTCTATATGCTGGAAACCACATGAAGTCCTCATGACGATATCGTAAAGATTGATGAACTTGTAAAAAAAGGGTACAGAACTTTGATGCATTATATGCAAAAGTGCATATTCTTTATCCGGTTGCGTTTGACTGGTTGAACATGGAAAGCCGACTTACCAAATTCTTCTTATTCAAATGCCACTCAGCACCGAGAAGGAGGTGGACATTACTCATGGATATTTTAATTATATACATCCTATTGTGTGAAGATAAATGAACCTTTTGGTTTAGTGGACAGTACTCTCAGTCTATTTTGCGGGTCGTCGCATTACTTTTTTGGCTGTTCTTGCTTTGAAAAAGACTAGGGATCGTGTTTGCATTGTCAAAGTGCTTTATCTTGAAGCACTAAACTATGATTTTCCAGTTTGGTTGATGAAGTCAAATGTTTTATAAATGAGTCAGGGCATGGTCAACAAGATCAGTGCCAGAGTGTCGTACCCAGCCGCACCATGATTATCATTACATCACTACGAATTTGCTATTTGCTGAGTTGTCGACCCTCCTCGAGCAGTCAACTTGATGGTTGATGCAAAGTCAAAACCCTCGGTTATCCACCTCTGTATCCGTTGAAATTGAGTGGAAGCGCACTAGAAATCTATAAATGTGTTGTGAAATTATAATCGGGTAATAAACTTAAAAAGAAAAAAGTGTAGCTAAATTCTAAAAACTGATTGAATTGATGAAATTAAGCCTTCTTATTAATTTTATCTAACTCCGCGTGTGAAAACTAGCAGACATGGTGTTTTGATTGAAGTTGCGAAGAGGGACTATGTCAATTGAGCGCCACATCACAAAGAAGCCTGAGAAATTAAAAAAATAAAAAGAGGCTGAAGCTTCAAAGGAAAAGGGGAAGTGGCTAAACATTTTTAAGGATGAATTCTTTGGTTGAGAGAGGCTTGGGCTATATAGGGTGGCGCCGCCCTCCCCTACTTTGCTGTTGAGGGCTGGGTATCCTTGCCGGGCATGTGAGGGTGGCGATGCTCGCCCGGGGACGTGCCCCAACTCGCAAGTGCAACAAGTTTTTGAGTGTACTATTTGAGCTTTGAGCCTAAAATAAAGACCAAAGGGAAGGGACGATCGAGGAGACTAACCCAAAGCACATGACTTTGAGTTTGAAAAACTGAAAAAAGGGGGAAATCATGTACTAAAAGAGGAAAAAACAGGGGAAGCAAACAGGGGAGACCATCATTTGCCGCCCTCAATCCAAGTGAACCCGTCATAGACCAGCCAAGGAGTCGCCAAACGTGCGTGCCAATGTATTTCCTGCTTGCCCTCGCCTTTGACTCCGCTCGCCATCTGCCCGGAGAGCATCCACCTCCTGAAGGTTCGCTCAGGCTGCTACGCCTCAAGCTCAACTTCCCACTTCTCAGATTTTAGCAAAGAGTAAGAACGCGTGGACTCGTGACTAGACCTAGTCGAGGGCCTGCCAACACCGTACGAGGAGGTGAGGGCCGGTGATCCCTCCCCCTGCGCACACGCGAGGGTCCCCGGTTGTCGATGACTTTGGAGTGGCGACTCCCCCCAGGCAATTTTTCATTAGCTAAATTCGACGTAATTAACGGAGGGATCTAATCGTTTTCCCTCACTTGCACTTTCGCGATAAACTTTTAGGAACTTTGGTGCACTTAAAAGACTTGAAATTATTTGAGCCAAAAGCTCAGGCTCTCTTCTTTTCTGGGCTTGTCTTTGTCCTGTAAAGGTTTCATGTTCCTCTACTTTGCCTGGATCAGACATCATCAACTGGATTTAATTTGTCCTGTCTTAGCTACGCCGCCCCAGCCAACCTACTTTTCGTAAAGCATTTTCAGTCTCTGTAATTCATTCATTCATGCGCATGGACTATAATAGTGAAAACTTGTTCCGACACTGGGGGCGGTGTGGGCGCAAACTTGTGTGATGTCATGTATTGCGTCATGGAACCCACTTGTGAAAATTTGCTTAATCTAATGATAACATATACTTGCCACTTATAAATGCATTACGTTATTTTTTTCAATGTGAACAGTTGTTAACAATGTCCGACCAAAAAAAGAAAAAAACAGTTGCTAACAATGGCAAGTGAATTGTAGCGAGTGATTTCTATTTATCAATATGTAATCTCAATGCTCTGTTAGTGGATAATGGTAATTATCGGATTTTTTCCTGGCGGCGTACCTAATGTTAGAGTAATTAATATTAAACACGTCTTCATCTTTCACTTTAAGCTTTTGGAACAGTTAATAGTGGTCTTACGAAATCTCATATGATATTAAAGCAGAAGGTTCTGAATTCAAACTTTTGCGGATCCCATTTGTTTTCCTAATTGAATATGTCCATGCTTAGCACTAGATAAAAAAAATCAGACTAAGCGTGAGGAGGTGATAAAGTAATTAAATATTAAAACGTCTTTTTTGGATTTCCTCTATTTGGATTGTAGTGAGTGATTTTTATTTATCAATCCGTAATCTCAATGCTCCGTTAGTGGATAACGGTAATTATCGGACTTTTTTTCCCGGCGGCGCACCTAATACGAAGAGTCAAAATTTAGAGCTATTAAAAGTAATTGGTGAGAAAAGAGGAGGAAAAGGAGATGGCGGCTTAAGGCAAGAAAGCCCAAAGACTGAAAGCAAGAAATCAGAGAGAGTCGGCAGTGTCATCATTCGTACTTTTGAAACGCGAAACGAAGAGGGTGTATTCTGAACCTCGGCAGGATCTCAGAAAGAAGATTTAGGATGGAAATCTGTCCATGCCTGCGGCAGAAAAGGGGGTTTCGAACTTCGCCCACGTCGATGTTGGGTGAACGAGGACGAATGCGGCCACGGCCAAATGACTAAGCACAGTGCACTCCAATTTGGCAAAAACATTACAGGACAAGAACGAGTGAGTGTGAATCTCAAACCCCAAAAAGGTTTCTGATTCACTCACCTACCAAAGTGTCGAAGGTATGTCTGTTCCGTCAGGTTCAAGTAAACCAGAAAAAGACATGCTTTGAGCTGGAGCATGGACTTGGTGGAGATGGGCTCCTTTCATGAGATTGGCGGCGGAAAGTTGCCACCTGGCGCATTATGCTATCGGAGAAAGTCCGCCGTTTCCCACCGACGTCGGCGTTTGAATTCAATATCATCTTTTGGAGTCAGACTGCATTAGAGCAAGGCCATGGGAAAATTTAGGGTATTGAGGAAAAAAAAAAATAGAACGACCGATCGTTGTTTTCCCATTGAATTTCTTTCCTTTCATTTTCGATCACAAGGAAACAAAGGTGCGCTGACTAAAAAAGTGCCACCCCTTTATTTGTTTGATGCTGATCCACACATTCCACTCGAATAAAGTATCGAGAAAATGGCCATATAAATAGAGTCCCCCGCACCGGTTCTTGGCGCATCACTTCTTCACCAAGTTAATCCGAGAAGAGACTGAAATTTTTGGCCTTAAATGGCTTCCCTGAGGTTCTGGCTCTGCATTGTGATGTTTCTGCTGGTGTTCTCGTTCATTGAAGCGAGGATGCCCAAGGCGTTGTCGAACGATGGAGGCAGCGCGACGATGGAGAGCGCGAAACAAGTCTTGAAGGGTTACATGCAGAAGATGGAGGACATGGATTGGCATATCGACTCGAAGCGGGCCGCACCCGGAGGGCCCGATCCGCACCATCACTGAACCTGGTTTAGGATGCTCGCCTCCGGAAGAAGAAGACAAAAAAACAGTGGAATGGTGAGAGCTTTACGGCCCTTGCTTAGGATGTAAATTGTGTGCTTTTTTTTTTTCTTCTTCCTTCGTGGTCAACGCACTTCTTTTTATATAAAGAAGTTGCACTTCGCATGCTCTTTATGTTATTTTCACGTCAATTAGTCTTTACATCATCTTGATGATGATCGACTGCAGCTTGATGTTGGCGGGAATATAGTTGTTTAATGAAAAGGGCTTGAGGTTGGAAAAGAACAAGCCAAACCGCCAACATCAAGCTACAGTCGAAATGAATTTAGTACTTTGGATGTGGCTACTTCTTGTTATAGAAAGGAGTTGCGCTTTGTATCTTCTTTATGTTATGTTCATGTCAATTCGATAGTGCACCTTGGCAAGTCTTTACATCACCTTGATGATGATCGACCGCAGCTTGATGTTGGCGGGAATATAGTTGTTTTTAATAAAAAGGACTTGAGGTTTAAAAAGAACAAGCCAAAGAGACCGATCCACCGCGCTCTCTCTCTCTCTATGTAGATGAATGACTATCAAATTGGGTGCTCCACTAAAATGCAGTTATCTTGTGGTTTTGTTCCCAACTTATGATTAGTGGGAGTACTTTTCCACTGGGCATTTGAATCGTGGAGAAACTATTGCTTTTGCACAAACCGGAGATAATGGTCCCAATCGAATTCCTTGCTTTGCTCTCCAGTGAAGAATTCATTGGTAGTTGGGATGAGAAGTATTTTCGTCATTAATATTGGCTAGACCACATCAATCATATTTCGGAAGTTCTGTTAGCACTGCAATTGAAAAAGAAAAAGAAAAAAAACTAAGCGTTCCTAACAGTGGAGGTCACCTCGCTAAGTAAGAAGCTTCAAAAATAAGGCTGCGTTTCGTCGTTCAGATTTCTAATTAAGAAAGGATTGGAACAAGATAGGATAAGAAACCCATAGATTTGATCATATACTATTTGGCGTTTGGTGAACTGCACATTTAAAATATGATATCTTTTTTATCTTATTATATTCATTATTTGGTAAAAATCGAATATCAATATAATGATTCTTGACTTGTACCAAAGACTCACCTATCAAATTACTTTGTCTTGATTAGTAAGACCTATCAAATCAAGTATAAGAAACTAGGAAATCTAACTCAAAAGAAGCTGATTTAATGAGCACGAACTTAGCGTGCACTTTAGAGAGTATTTAGGATAAGCATTTGCATAAGTACAAAGCACTTGAGACCAAAGACTTTGTTTGGTCGTACGGATTTTTAATCAAGATAGGATTGGATATGATAGGATAAGAAATTCAAAGATTTGATCATGTCTTATCTCTCTTTTGGTGAACTATGGATTTAAAATCGGATATCTTTATATCCTATCCTATTTATTATTTGATAGAAGCTAGATATCAATATAATAATTCTTGACTCGTACCATTCGAAAACTTTTCTTCGAAGTTGATGCAGCAAATTTGCGGTTGCTCGTCAGGCCGAAGCTCGAGAGAAACATCAAACATTACAAACATTCCTACATTTCAAACTGTTAATGAATCTAGTTATTATTTACGGGAGTACACAGATTATAGGATTCGTGGGATCTTAGTCACATCAAGCACCTCATCGAATTCGAGGCACGGGATCCATCCTTTCTTGAGCATATAGTCGATTTTCTTGGCAACTGAATCGTCCGATAGAGGAGGGAGGTAGGAAAGGGTCTCAAAAGTCTTCTTGTTGATGGGGTTCCATGTCTATGGAATGGAACGGAGGCAGTTGAATCGCAAAAAAAAGAAAAAGAGAAAGGAAACTGATGGTCAAGTGATGCGAAATTCAGTGCAAGTCCAGAACAGCTTTGGATCATTTGATTATCTGTGCAAACATTCCTTTTATACCACAAGTTTTAGAACCATTGGAGACAATTCTCTGGCGCCATCCCGCAGGATCTTTTACCGGGAACAGCTTAAATTGCTGTAGTTGCAAGCCAACATGTCCTGGTCTGACGACCGGAGCGGTAAAGTCGATGCAAACACAAAGAAAATGTTTGGTCTTATTTGAGGCCGACTATCATTCTAATGAAATGAAGTACCTCATTTATTACTCTCCCAAAGAAAATCGAAAAAATTACTAGCCGGGGGAAGTTGCCCGCCACCACCGCAACGGAAGAGGCGGCCCGCCGCAACCGGAGAGGTGGCTAGACGTGGCGGAGAGGCAAGTGTGGCGTGACGATGGATTAGAGAAATCCTATCCGGCTCTATCTCATTTGCCCCCAAGATTATTTTGTCTCCCATATATCCCTATTTATCTTGTCTCAGACAACTACCAAACAAAGGATAAGATAAAACATATCATATCCAAAATTTTATCCGAACTACCAAACATAGCCAAAGAAATTATATATGAAATGCAACTAACAGTTTGTACACCCTTAGTCTACGAACTTTGATATCCAATATGAAAAGTAGACACAAAATATATATGCTAGATGAGCTCACTTGAGGCTAACCTAGCTCACTTGAGGCAAACCCAGCTTAGGCGACAGGTCGCCGTGGTCATGTGAGGACGTTGAGGTCATGCAAACTCATATAAGGGTTGCCATGGCAGATCTGGCTCGCCGGCTATCAGATCTGCACAATATAGCGAGGGTGAGAGTGAAGTTGAAACCTAAATAATTTGGCGAGCACAAAGTTAGAAGAAAAATTCAATAAAACCTGGAGTAGCATTCCGAAAATACTCAAAGTCAATGCTGACTAGGACTTGCATTGGGTTAAGGGATTTTAGAAATACTAACTTTTGACTCAAAAGGTCATCAGAATTGTGTTGCCAAACACCTCATCAATAAATAAAAAACACAATCGCACGGCTTATGGTGTTTCGGGTAGTGCTATCAGACATACGCATGGTTTTTCAAGAAAATTTCTTAAGGACCAGAAAACTACAGGGGCCTGAGTCTAACCTTCGGTATGGAATAGTTAGATGTGTAGAACGAGTCCCCCCTCGATCCTCGTACATCTTCCTCGGTTGCCTAACTCATTTTTATGCTTCTGATTTATTGGAGGATTGGCAAGTCATATTAATATGGCCTGTTATGCTCTTCTTTTGTGGTATTTTTGTGGCTACTGGCCACTGTTTTACAAGAGGAATCGCCAAATTCTATCTCGTTCAAAGCCACAGTATTATCTCGAGTACTGATGATCCGAGGGTGGTTTATCATTCTCACGTAGACTATACATGTTGCATAGAACTTTTGCGCCAAAGCAAAAGGTAAAATATCAGTTGGAGATCCATCTGCTTTGCATGCACGCATGCATTTGATCAAGAGAAAGGGCTAGTCAGGTCAAATCGGGTAATTCACCATGTAAAATCCTAGCATTTGATCATATTCATGAGTACTTCATCATGTTTAGCTCAGGGAAAGTTCCTTTACCTGGAGCTGTCGCCAAATGTTAGTCAAAATGTTCGGACGATGCGCCTTGCCTTTTGCCTTTTCCCTTCTTTAGCACTGAAGACGCCAGTGGAATGTCTTGAATACGTTCGTCCTGTAATGCACAGGAACGTACAAAAGTTAGTTGCCCTTGCATGATAGTCCAAAACGAGCAGCATAGACATGCAAAAGGGCAAGTCAGCAAAGGTCATGACGGGCGTGGCAGTTTTGTAGTTTCTCGAGGACCAAACAACCTTTTCAGTTGCCTTTGAAATAATTAAGTATTGATCGTGGATACGATGGCTTGGCTTTAGTGAAAAGGTTTCTCTCTGTCCTAACGTGTTGTTCCTGAGAGTCACCTTTGCCTCATGGTCACAACAGAACAAGAGAACAAATAGGATGGTGATCTGGTTCTCCAACGAGGGTCTGAGCTTTTAAGTGCTGACGATTAAAGAAAGCAGAAGGCGGGATCCATTTGGCAGCTGCAAGTATTTGGATTTGAATGGAAATCAGCCAGAGCATTTACGTCACAGTCCAAATGAGCGTCCCTCTTCGGAATGAATACAATTTGCTCTGCGCATTAAAGTTTATGTGCTGATTCAGGAAAGAAGAAAGATCCAACTTTTACAATGAAGGCAACATTGTCGGTCTTGGGTCCATAAGAAAGTAGTGTTCTGGCTTATGCTGATGTTTCAATATTAGTCTTGTCTTCTTGTTCTGCAGAATTGAAAATATGAAGGCCCTTCTAGGTGCTCCTTGTCTAAATTCTGTTGGGTTCCAGCAGGCAAGTACTTCGAGCCGCTTAATGCAGATTGCAACCACCTTCATTTGCTTGCTTGCTTTGGTGTTTTACATTGGCATTCCTGCTAGCCATCATACTCCATGGCTCATTTAGCTAAGGCACAAGTTTTGCTGGTGCTGACCTCAGAG
Organism: Psidium guajava; assembly: GCA_016432845.1. NCBI lineage: Eukaryota > Viridiplantae > Streptophyta > Magnoliopsida > Myrtales > Myrtaceae > Psidium > Psidium guajava. The sequence continues at coordinate 12,629,988 of CM028226.1, read as the reverse complement.
GCTCTGTTTCCTCTTAATTTCTCAAACATAGAGAAGAAGATTGATGGCCAGAGATTTTGGATAAATTAGGTACAGTGTTTCGAAGTTAGAGTACATTAGGAGGAGGATGGGAGCCTGGCTCAACATCACTAGCAAATCATTTGTCGAAAACTTCGTATTTCTACCTAAAGTGGAAAGATTTCCTATTAGTACCCAAAGAAGAAAGAGACACTATCCTCTTTTTATAAAAATACCTCGCCTCCTTGTTAATTTCTTTTTGAAGTGCAAGGAAGTGAGTGCAAATTGGGTGAGATTATGCGCACATTATTTCACGAATGCAACGATGAAGTTGGAAGAATATTTTGTTATTGTTGATGTTCTGTGTCTTTTAAGTTTGATGTAGAACAATGTCAGACGGGTTAAAACATTCAGGACAATACTTTGCATTTGGCAAGAAACCCGTTATAGCTTGGTCCTCCAATATGCAGTAAGGCAAGAGAATTTCCCGGACGAGATCGTTCCAAACTGGTCATTTTATTGGTAAAAGTGCAATGGGTTACTACTATATGCTGCTCCAAGAAGGAAAATGCTCTGTTAGTTTTCGTAGTCTTCCTGTCAGTTAAGTCATACGGTTCTGTTCCTGCCAAATTAGATCCTGCATCATCCTTCAGGGCACTTCATTCCCAAACAGGTCGAATGAATCAGATCCAGGGGGAAGTCATTTCACAATTTTGAATTCCTACGAAGCTAGCATTAGCAAAGCAAGTCTAACTTGCCCTCAACAGTTGTGAACAAACAATTCACGAATGGACAATCGTGATTAGGACAGTAAAGGCCATGACTTGATCTTCTTGCTTGTGGAAAAATCCCGAATAGAAAGAATAATGCCTCCACGTTCTATTTTCACGCCGTGACAATTTCATTGCCCAAGTTGCATACAGTAGATGCACAAGGGAATTAAACAGAGAACTGTGTTAAAAATCGCATGTTCCCAGGACACCCTTCAGATCATAACAAGGCATGTTATGCATAGTCTCTCCTCAGACAACGACTATATATATGTCGTTTCCCATAGAAGGTAGGTCCAAGCTATAAATATCATCAGTAGAAGCGACTCACCTGGAGACTGAAAAAGTAAGTAGGAAATTTTCAAGGACCATATGAACTATAGAGGATAAAGTTCGTTGTATTTCAGTGCGTAAATTTTCAATGACTGAGAGTGTACTTCTGCAATATACCAGAAATAGTCCTAACAATCTGTAGGAAGAGGATACCGACAGTATCGAGAGTTTTTCATGCAAAGGAAGAATCGCTCGTAAGCAGATGCCATTTTACTCGCCGTAAACAGCGAAACTGCCTGCTGCTCACAGACCTTGCCTTTACTCCGCAGCTTCTTCGTTCCATCTCGCACTACCAACTCCAAGGCTTCAACAAATGACTCAACGTTGGGCGAAAACGTGTAACCAAATTCCTCACCAACAACTATTGTCCCGACGATGCTAGGATAATTCGGCGTCAAAACCGGCTTTCCACAATGCATTGCTTCAATCAATGTCAAGTCAAGTCCTTGAGGCCTCAAGGTGGGGTTTACAAACACATCAAGCGCATTATAGAACTCGGACAGCTCTGAAGGATCCAATGCCCCTAAAACCTTCACTGTAGGGCCCAACTCTGCATATCTTCTTCCCCAAGGCCCTGATCCTGCAACAAGCAGAAATACACGGGGATGGCGCCTCGTGAAGGACGAAAAGGCCTCATAGAGAAGGGGATGTCCCTTGTCGCGAACCAACCGGCCTGCCACTCCCATAACAATGCTTGCATTTCCTGGGACCCCATGCCTCAGCCTGAACCGGGCCCCAGCTAGTGGATCAGGTGCGAACTTTGTTTCGTCGACCCCATTAAGAATTACATGCACTTTCCTCTGCGGAAGTTGGTAGATCTTGACCAGAACGTCGGCAGCATTGTTGCTTATACATATGTGCTGTGTATAACTTGGGAAGAACCTTATCTCGTCCAAGAGCCTTGGCATCGCCTCCTGGAGCTCGGTCATGGGCCCTGGCAGAAGGCTGTCCGGGTTCGAAAGAAGTTCTTGAAACAGCTTCGAGTGCATGATCTCGTACCATATCCCGTGCCAAGTCACAGCCACGTTGGCTACCATTTTCGCACGCCAGTGCGGGAGCGAGACGCTCTCGGTATGAACATAATCAAATGGTCCTTTTGCATTCACTTCATTGAATATCTCGAATGCCAAAGAACAGTTTACTGAACCGTGATCGTTCGCCGCGAAATAGACATGGAGATTCCCCTGGTGGATGTCATGGTGCGATTTTCTGTCAGAAGGGACGGTGAATATGTGGATCTCGTGGCCTCTATCAGCTAGAGCACGGTATAAAGTCTCGGCGTGCCGCTCCATGCCGCCGGGGGCAGCGTCCACTGGCCATGTCTTGGAGAAGACTGCAAGCTTAAGCGTCTCTAATGCCGGTCCAAAACAAAGGTGGTTCCATGGGAATCTGGCATCTCTAAGGTCTCCGTTAAAGCGGGCATGGTCGGTACCAATGAGTGACTCTGGACCGCGGCTAAGAGGCACCAAGAAGAGAAACAAGGAGGTGAAGATAAGAGCTAGTGAAGAGTATCTGGAGCAGAGCAGCTTAGATGAAGATGAGCTTTTGCAGGACTGATGTTTCGAGCCCATTCCTAGAATCCAAAAAGAGAGCGATGTCTTCTGTCCAGATTGATGAAACGGCCTTAACTCGTGATCTATCCGAGATCAACCCTTTTTCGGCCATTGATGCCGGATCTCCTCGAGGTTGCAAAACATTTAAGGAACGGCACATGGTTGCAAGGGGATTTTGTCAACTCTTTCGTGTACTTTGACGTTTGGACCTTCTTGGATGTATTTTATAATCTATATATTCAGCAAAAAGTCTGGATCCTAGAAATTTTTTGTGGACCGTACATCTGAAAAGCGAAGTCAAGACAAGGAATGTGGGGCATTCAAATAAATGGTAAATAGTTGATCCCCGACGCTTTCGCCAGAAGAACGTGGTCACATCCCAAGAAAGCTCAAAAACATCTTTAAATAAGGTCTTCTCAACATCAAGATTACTTTAGTTGATGCTTTCGCTAAGGTTTATCTACATTGTGAGAAACGACATGCCCGCCCATTTGATCCTTTCTACTGTATCTTACAAAACTCCCCTTAAATTACCATCGTTCTTCTATCTAAGCTATAACACAAAGCATGTCACATTTTCGTCTGTTATCTTCAACTGAGCTGGTGAACTTGACCATGGTGAGAAGGCCGACGTCGTCACTGAAAAATATAAACCTCAGCAAAAAGGACTCAATCTGTAAGTGGCACTTCACTACAGACCTATCAAAGCTCGTGTCTATGTTATACACTGAGCATCCCCGTGTAAATGTTGCATCCTAGACATTCAGAAGTTTCTGCGATGTGAATATGCTCCTGAAACCTCAGCAAATGAATTAAATTTCAAAGATAAAGATTATGCCGGCAATTCAAAGTTCCTCAATCAATGAAAGTTTGTCTATGTTGAATAGAGCTCGATGTCGATTCCCCTCCATCCGTGAGATCAATAATTATTATTCAAAGATTATCATATGAAACCTACTCCTCAAGTACAACCTGTGCCATTGGCCACAAAAACAAATGCAACACCAACAAATGATGCAAAAATTTCTGTCTTGCTTCCCAAACAAAATGGGGAGGAGATCAGTCTTTCGTTCCCCATTTACTGATTGGCAAACTTGATCCCCTTCTCAATAGAAGCTTTGAGCTCAGGAATCAGGTTTTGCAACCCTTGCTTCTCATAGTCAGACATAGGACCCAACTCCAAAACTTCCTCCACGCCATTCTTCCCAAGTTTCACCTACAATAAAGACCAAATAGTCAACTTACCAAACACGCTTGAAATGAAAGTTAGAACGATCAGCCAAAAGTGATAAGGTTTCAAAGAGGTAAAGGATATATTCATACATGTGAAAACATCGTACTTGCACTAGCCTAGCCTAGCTGACTTCAGGGTGCAACACAAAGTATATTAGTGCTTAAAAATGAAGCTCCATCAACATCAAGCTTCAGTAGGCTTATCTCAAATACAGTAATGAGAGAGTTCAAGGCTACGAATCGTTACACTAACCAAGGTAGACCACCTTTCAATACCCAGCCTTTTCCATTTAGTCATGTTAAGATAATATCTGCATTAGTTTTTTCGAACACAAACAGGCTTGACTTTTTCCTTTGTATAGCAAGATAGAGATGACAAACCAGACCAAAGAAGCTGCCTAACCACATTCTTAATAAAGCATACAAACAAAGTGAAAGCCCCCTCAGAAATAAAAATAACTCTTTTAAGAACTTTCAGAGTGAATCAATCACCTTAGAAGCAAAGAAAGGGAGTTCAGTGACGCTAGACTGCACAAAGGTACATTCCACCACATCAGGGACACCGTTTAGGCCCTTCAGGCAAGCATCTGCAAATAATGCTCCAGCATACCTGCAAAAGATGCAAATTGAATCCACCGCAACGAATTGTAAGACTGCACCAAAGTTAAAAATCAAAACACAGGGATACAGAATCTTCTTGATTTTGTCAAATAAATAAGAGACTAGCGGGCGGGGGACCCACCAGCCAAAAACATCAACGTCTATGCAGATGAACATGGCGGGAGAGAGAGAGAGAGAGAGAGAGAGAGAGAGAGAGAGAGAGAGAGCCTTCATCTCATAGTCAGAGCTGATGGAACCCCTCATCTAAGTTTTTGCAGTAAAATTCTAGCGAAAGCAAAAGATGACCCAGATATACAGAGAATACATCTCATGGCCTCATTCAACACTTACGCCATGGACAATGTTGCAGATCCCTTTCCGGCCTTTGCTTCCACAACTTCCGTCCCTCCATCTTGCGTACGCTTGGTGAGTGCCTTGATATCTTCGTCCGCCAAATTGGCCCTAGGTACGGCCTATAAAGCGAGAAATAGTAATCAAATTTCCTATATATCTGCTTAAGGTGTTGCAGACAAATCTCTATCTTATATTTCAAAATGAAGGAAAAGGAGGGAAAAGCAAGTACTTGAGAAAACAGAGGGAGGATTGTAATGCCTGCATGACCACCAACAACAGGCACATTTACCTCTGCAAAGAATATGACAAAGAAAGATTAACTGAGAAACTTAAAGAAGATAAATCAATGAGTTTATTCTATTGAAATTAAGGAAAAAACCAATAGCAAGAAGCAACCAAAAATAAGTGTGACTTCTGATAAGAGCTCTACACTTGTACCTTCAACAGGGAATTTAGCCTTCCCAGCATAGAAAGTTTTGGCCCTAACAACATCAAGGGTTGTCACTCCAAAAAGCTTCTTCTCGTCATAGGTCCCTGCCTTCTTAAAGACCTCAGCAGCTATTGGCACTGTTGAGTTCACAGGGTTGCTAATCATGTTCACAAGTGCCTAATCACATGAACATGACCTCCAATAAACAAATGTCGCAGAGAATTCCCAAGGATACTTAACTATATAGCATACATGAGACTGTTTTACAGCATCTTGATACGGACACTTCATAGTTCATACACACAGTATATAACACTAACCAAATTAGAACGACCAACGAAAAACAAAAGAGAAAAGATATTTATTCATATATACTTAAATTGTCATATAATTGATAGAGGAGACGGAAAATCATATTGCCAAGACTCTCATTGGCTGAACGTACAATACTCACATTAGGGCAGTACTTTGCGATTGCAGTACACAAGGACTTGACAATGCCAGCATTTATGTTAAAGAGATCATCTCGTGTCATCCCAGGCTTCCTTGGCACGCCAGCCGGAATAATGACAATATCCGATCCCTCCAAAGCTTTGCCAAGCTGCTCCTCACCCGCATATCCAGCAACCTATGATCATTGAGCAAAACAATATGAGCTGATGTCAACAGATCATAATGCAAAGTTGTATCGAAACAAGGAGTTGAAATGGAGCTATCCCAATAGCCCTGTCTGCCTAAAAATAACAATATCGCAGATACCAGAAATCCAAAATGGAGAATTAATCATGGATTATCCATCATGCAACAAATCCAGCTAATAGGAGAGATGCTTCACCGAAGTAGTTCACACCATGGGGACGCGAAGCACGAAAATATGATTCCTGAACATCATGGTACTGGTTGAAACGTCTAATTCAATAGAAATGGCTATCACCATAAACTACTCAACCAGGCAAGGCAAACCCAGACGAGGTACGGGAATAAATTAGTAAAAACTTGTTTGTTTTCGGGAACAATCATGCGTTAAAGGACATATGGACTAGAAAGCAGTCGCTAATCACATACAGAACCCCAAATAAATATGCGTGGAAAATCCGAAATTCAACCAAACTGGAAAGCTGATCGAAGGAGAAAGCGAGGTAGAGACCTCAGATCTGGTGTTGACGTGACTGACGTCGGCGGCGACACCAGGAGTGCCGGCGATATCGTAAAGGGCGAGCTTGGAGACGAGAGGGTTGAGCTTCATGAGAAGAGAAAGGGGCTGGCCGATTCCGCCGGCGGCGCCAAGCACAGCCACCTTCCGTTCCGGCACCGAATCCGAGCTGTAGGATCGGCGGAGGAGGTGCGACTGCGAAGAGGCGGAGGATGACCTCGATCGGGCCAATGCCAAAATTGAAGACCTCATTTTGACGAAGAGGAAGATGGAGAGAGAAAGAGAGAGAGAGGGTTTTAGAATGGTGGAGGCTTTAGCTCGCAGATATGGAACTTCACGGTGGCAAAAAGGTAATTTTCTTGTAAAGTTTTAACTAAAGTCATATTTATCACATTAATTGGCGAAAAGATCACGTGGGACACAAAAACTTTTCGCTGACGATTTTTGCCTTTGATAATCTTATGAACAGAAAAATATATATAATAGATTCCTTAGAGAAAAAAGAGCATTGCCTAATTACAGTTTAACCTCCGTGAAAAATGAGCTATTTAAAAAATTTAAAAATAGTCACATATATATTAAAATAATTAATTTTTAAAATATAAATTTAATTGTCGATAACACATTGTTTCCGAAAATTTACATAAAAGATGAAAATATTTTTTGTTTATTTATTTTTTGAGCGATATAAACAATCATTTTCAATAAAATGTTTTCTAAACTTTGACCGAAATAAATGAATCCATCGACTCCGTCCTTTTCGATGAAAATAACTTTTAAGAAAATATTTTTCGAATTTTTTAGGATTCCCTTCACGAAGGATGAATGAGTTAAGAAAAACATTTCTCGTCAATGAAAAAAAAACACATTTAAAAGTGAAAAAAATAATTTTCTTTTTTTGAAAAGAGGAAATCATTTTCTATAGAAAATTGATCTCCCTTTTCACTCTTCTCTCTTTATCTACATACTTCAAAATTTTTTACAATTTTTATTTATTTAAAAAATTTTGTACTTTTTATTTTAATATTTTAATATTTTTCTTTTTCTTTCTTCCTCATCAGTTGCTGGGCTTCAGCCATTGCCAGCAATCATCCATAGAGGCAGCCTGTTGAGCCTCAAGCTCGCCTATGGCCATTGCCAGCCAATTTTAGTAAAGCAAGAACAAAAGAAGAAAGAAAGAAAGAAAGAAAGAAAAGAGAAACAAAAAATAATTTAAAATTTACATTTTTTAAAAAGAAAAGAAAAATAAAATAAAAATAATGATTATTACAAGAAATGCACTGAAGGAAATTAAATATGATTTTCCAAACAAAATTTTGGAAAATATTTTTCAATTTGTTTTCAAGTTTCAACCAAAATATCGAAAATTATGAAACATTACAAAAAAAAATTATAAACCTATTACAAGTATACCAATTCAATTATAAATAATTTACATTTATTTCAATTTAGCCCATTTAGCTAACTTTGGACATCCGATGCTGACATGGTGCTATTGAAGTTAATGTGGCATTTTTAGTAATATTTTAATATTTTTTTCAACCGTTCATTATTATTTTTTTCCTTTTCTTTCATTTTTGTCTTCATTTTTCCTTTGTAATGACTAAAGACCAACCACATGGCGAGGACCAACCTTATAGGCCTTGAGCAAGGCTTACCCTCTTTGAATCTAGGGAGGGACCTCGCTAGCCTTGAGCAAAGCTCCCCTAAGGCCGACGAGGATTGGCCTCTTGCAAGGCGATGCAGGTAAAGGCAACATTTTTACAAACACTCAAGGTGCACGAGGATGGTTGAACAAAAACTCGCAAAATTGAAATTGCAAAAAACAAAAGCTGCAAATCTAGTGAGGAAGAGCCTCACTCAAGGTCAGCGAGGTTGACCATCGTTAAACATCGAGGAGGTGACCTCGCTCACCTTAGGCGACCTCGACCTCCAAGGCAAGCCTCGCTCAGCTAGTGAGGTCTACCCCCACTAGATTTCAACAAGGCTCACCCTCGCTAGCTATTGACGAGGTTGGGGACTACACAGGAAGAAAGGAATAAACAAATTGACAATACGTTGAAATATTATTTAAAATTGTCACGTCGTTGTCAACTGACCAAGGTTAGTCAGATGGATTGAATTAGTATAAATATAAAAAATTTAGATTGAATTAAGGGAAAAAAAGTTTTGCATTGAACAGTTATAATTCCAATATATCTAGGACCTTTTTTTGATGATTCTCTCCCGAATATGACTTCATGTAGAACATTTTTCAGAAACATCATATTTTTTGTAAAACAAAAAAAAAAGTCTTAGTAGCACTTTTGCTTCCTTCTACTTAAAAATTTGTATTACACTAATCCATTCTGCTTTACCACCCGACAATTTAACTAGTTTAGGGAAGTACGAGTCTACCTTGTTGAGAAAAATCATTCTTCGTATGATATTTGACATTATATTATTTGACTAGCATTCTTCTTACCGACATTTTCCTTCTCTGATAAGTTTTAAATTCATATGTTCAAATCTTTTTTCTCTTTGGTCATATGGGAAGGCAATAAACTTCGTTAAGTTCAACATGATCTTGTCCAAATAGCACTTCTCATCATGGACTTTTTCTCGTTAAGCAAAACTCACATTCCAAAATTTACAAAAAGAAAAAATTGAAAAGAAAACTAAAAGCAAATGTTAATCTAAGTATTATTGAAGATTACACAAATTAATAAAATTCTGAAAACTGGAGGCACGAAAAAAAAAACATTGTTTTACCTATAAATTAAAAAGGTCCACTTCAAAAGGACATAAAGAAATTGACGAGTTGCCAACATGAGGAGAGCAGTTCATTCATGTGTGCAAGGCTAGTGATTGAGATACAAAATTAAGGACTTACATTGTGATCATTCTCATTTTCTAATTTCGTTTTCAAAATAGTAAAGAATGAAAATCATATTTTATAACCCAAATAATTCTAATTCTGATTCTGATTTTTTACTACTTCCAAAAACAATTTTGAAACGAAAATAAGAACAAAAAAAATTGATTCTTGTAAAACGAACCACTTTTGACAAACTCATTCTCTTGGTATAAGACATAAAAATAATTTAAAAAATCAAAATAATAAAAATAAAAATAACTAAAGAAAGCAATTAAAAATAAAAAATTCAAAAAAATAAAAATAACTTTAAATAAATTAAGAATCAAAATTAAAAATAATTAAATAAAGTAATAAAAATATAATTAAAAAATAATTAAAAATAATTTACAAAAGGTATTTTTTTAACTAAATGACATTTATATCAAAATTACATCCAAATGCACTTTCTAATTACAATTTATCAAACAATATTTACATTTCACCAAACTCTTTTAACTTAAAGGAATTTGCATTTTCTGAAAGACATTTGCCCAAAATTAAACCAAACAGATCCTATATTTGTATATATTTGAACAATGGACCATTTAAAGGAAAAAATAAGGAGCCCTCAATATAAGAAAGTATCCTATGCTTACGATATGTATTAAAATTTATGTTTCATTTATAACATGCTTAAAGAAATAATATGTTATAAATTATTTTAGCCTACATTGAAAATTAGTCTTTATTCTAGAATGACATTTTTCAAAGTACTTACATAATTATTTTACTTAAATGAAACAAATTTGAAAGATAAATTACTTCTAAAAACAAAAATTTTGCATAGTTACCAGATATGTTTTTATGCTAAATTTCATGCAATTACCAAACGCATTTTAATTTTCTAAAGCTCATTCAAAAACAAAATCAGAAAAAGCCATTTTAATCGAAATCACTACTTTTTTGAAACAGAATGATGACCACACACACCCTAAAGGTCCAATTCCTTTTAAAACCTCGATTTTCAATCTAATATCGATTTCGATCCGAGTTTAAAAAAAAAATTAAAAAAATCCTCAGAAAAAACTAATGACCACTTCTAAACACGTCGACGGATTTGAGATTAAATAAAAAAAAAGTTGACAAAATTACGATTGAATTCAAAATTGGATATTATCTAGGTAATTAGCCCGAAATTAAATAGCTGTTAGACAATTGTCATTCCATACCAAATGAGTGGGCGACTAGAGTCCTTCATGAAAAGGGGGTCTTACACATCGATTGAAAAAAAAGGAAAAAGAAAAGAAAGTGTGCGTTGCCTCTCTTCAGTCCCCGAAATCTGACAATCGCCATCGTTGGTTCTGGGCCGCCACCAATTTCTGCCCCACACCAGACAAAAATCCAAGAAGAATATTCCACCCATTCATCGGAGGACATTCCAATCTCTCAACCACTATTGCAATCGTCGTATATGGCAATACGGAGAATAAACTTTTCAATGGCCACGAAAGAGCAGAGAGCTCTTTTCCCCCATTTCTTCGGTCTCAAAACCCACTCGGGAACAGCGAGAGCGGGAAAAGATTAGAATGAACTAGTTTTCCAATCATTGCTGATAAAACCCATACAGATCTCTCTCTCTCTCTCTCTCTCTCTCTCTCTCTCTCTCTCTCTCTCTCTCATGTGATTCATGTAGCATCAGCCTCCGGCTACGAATCCTGTCACATCATGCCCTCCAGAAAAGGATAAAGGCATAAACCAAAACCCAATGACTTGTCACAAGCCAAAACTGTAAGCAAATTAACGTAGCAATGGACATTCGATAACCCAGTCCCTTGTGCTGCAAATTTGCAATACCACTACCGGGTAAACATGCTACAGAAGAATCAAGTTTCTTACGCAAACTGTACAAGGACATGGCAAGATCACGACAGTTAAAGGGGAATTACTCAGCACTAGCGAATATGCCCTATACCGTTGGCAAAGGTAGTTCCTTCAAATTAAGTCAATGACTGAGAGCACTTCCCTCAATATATCCCATCTTTTGGAAATCAAGGACTCTAGAACAGCCTATCCTAACAGAAATATATGAGAGAAGATTCACGGACAAATGGATTACCCCAACCCAACGACAACTACCCAAGTTTAATTGACTCCTTTATGTGAAGCACCAAGGCCGAGGTGCTGCAGGACAGGAAATAAGTGCCAAATACAAGCACTTTTGCAAAAGAAATGCTGAAAGTCCACACAAACGGTTTGATAAGCAGGACTCAGACAACTAAGGCTGCCTATCAGGATCCAAAGTCACAGTAGTCTTGAGAATAGAAAAAAAAATAAAGAAACTGCATGAATTTGGACAAATGCACAGAATAACCTACTTAATACAAGAACACAGAATGACCTAGTTAGTACAAAAGATAATAGAGATCATCATGAATGTGAGGTTGTCAACCCCCCATCCATACTCAGAGATAATAAAGCAATGGCAGTGGATGTCACCATTAAGAGTTAAGAGACTACGTCCCTTTTCCAAACTTAAGTACCATGATGAACGTTGGCCATAAAGGATTACAACTCACACTTTGACAAGCGAGAATTCTAAGTCACAATATGAGCCATAGTCAGCAAGAAATAACTGCAAGGTACTGCAATACAAGGTAGGCTTGGCCACAACATATTTTTCCAGCAGCAGTAAAGCAAATCAAGCAATGAACACATCTAACAACTAGGCACTCACAAAGTTTCACCAAGAATCACACTAGGGGAGCATTGTGAAGAACATTATTCAAGAGGTTCATGGATACACTGTCCACAAGTACAACAGTACTCATAGTCTATGATTGGCCCGGCTCAAAGCATTGTACAGCAATATTAAGTTGCATTTTTTATACTCAGATGTTGCTGATCTCACATTCACAACAATTTTGGACCTGAAACTTTCAAGATTAAATTTTTTTTTATGTATGAATTTTTTTGGGCAGGGTTCAAATTAAATTTTTAAGCGTATTAAAAAATTATTCACACTTTTGCTTAAAAAACAAATATAAATTGGTGGTCCCCCCTCCTGTCGGTCCCCGAATGCTCAACATAGGTCGGCGATGCTTCTGAGCATGCATGCAAAATATTATTTATAAAAGTACATAGGGGCCATGAAGACATAAACGATCACTTGTTCTATAATACCGCAAAGTAATGTGAGACCTCCATCAATCAGAGTCCAACTTAAGATGGTAGATAGAGGGATCCATAATGGCTTTCTATCCACATGCGATAGTAATGGTTGGCTAATAGTCACTGCACCCAACAGTGATAAAAGCAAGATATCTTATCACAAATATTCGAAATCATCGTAAAGCACCAAAAAGAGGCAGCAAATACAAGGGTGCCATAACAGTTGTTAAAAAGTTCAGAACTAGCATTGGAAAGGCAAATAGATGCTATAAGCACCGGAAACAACCCTCCACACTGCAAGATCCCAAAGCATAAGTACCGAATTCACTAAATAAACTAACCATAGCTAAAATTAACTTCAACCAGGACAACCACAATAATCCACAGCATAAAGGAGCAGATGAAGCAAGCGGCTGCTAAAGCACAGGTAATCACTCATCAACCAGAGAATATATTGTCCTCATTCACGCAATCACCAGAATGATTAAAGCATCTGCGTCCAACAAGCTGTTATACACCTGAATCAAACATCCAGTCACGTGTCACATCATTCAACAGAATCAAACACAAATTCTTTCATGCAAACACATAAAGCTAGAGCAAAAATGCATCAATGTCAACATCAACAGTTGAAGATATAATGGTGAGGCAGTCGTCCCAAAAATAGTTTACAAAGAGAAGAAGATTGGCACTCTCTGACATACAGGTAACGTGATATCTAAATTTTCTACTGTGAAAATGAAACAAGCTGATTAACCAAAGAGAACAGATACCAGCAAGCACAAGTCTTAGAATCTAACCAAACATATGCAGCCACCGCAAGTGATTAAACCTTATCCCCTTATCCTGCTGATTGGGATTATAATCTTTCATGCCACTGTACTCTATCTTATTAGATATCAAGTATTTTGTAAGATCAAAGTAACCCAGATCCTTCCAAAATTCATCAAAAAAGACATTGTTAACACAATAACCTTTGCAAAGTCCAGCATGAAGCAATTCAAAGATGCTTATAAAGGTTAAAATGTTCTACTTACAAAAATTCCAAAGAATGCACGTCTAAAAACAACAAACTACCAACAAGTATGCAACCAATTACCCTATCTAAGTAAACAAACAAAGTCAGCCGGCATGAAAATAAAAAGGGACCCACAAAGAGAAGCAATTAGTTACTCTGCACATGCAAAGCACATCTGCTTATTGAAATGGTCATGACATCTCTAGAGCCATACCCTTGACAGCAAACTTTCTAGTTTGACAGCTTCATCGTAGATTGAGGAAATTTACTCTTAATACAGAAAACTACAAAGTTAGTGCATACCACTAGACTTCATCTAATCTATTAAAGCGCAATCCAGTCAACTCGAAAAGAAAAAAGTTGATGAAGCAAAAGCTTATTAGAGCAATAGCAAGGAAAATCTGCACAAGAGGCAGAGGCAGCAGACTTGCATGAGTTGAATAAGGCTGCCTATTTTGGACAATATAAAATATGGCTAATGATGAGTACTCTGTCGTTAATGAGCATTCAGATCACATAGCCAAATCAAAATAGACCCAGAACTTATATTTTTCTGTGTGAAGAATCAACTGATGCATCCATTTCCACCGTGGCGGTTGGTTTAGTTGCCAGGCTTGCTTCTTTGGACCAAGAATTGGCCAATGTTTAGCCATAGGCCAACCTATATATGGTATTAAGACAGCCGGAAGTGGAAGCCAGAGGGAAACTATGACATGGTGCTTTTCATTGTGAAGAGTTTTATGTTATCTTATCATAAGATTTCTTTTTGCTTATTCTTTAGGGCTTGCTCCTTAGTTTTAGAACTATATCAATGTTTCATTCCTAATACTAGGACACAAACCCCTGGTAAGGACAAATCTGAGGATGAGGAATTAGCATACCGGCTGGGTTTCTACCTTCCATTGTTAACTGAGATACAAAGAGCATCATAAAAGATTGAAGCACCTTAATAAAAAAATCACAGCACTATAACATCATCCTTTAACCAAACTAAACGACAACTTTAGATCTAATGCAAGGCAAAGCATATTCAGCCCCCAAAACATGCAGAAAGCTGAAACAGTTTGGAAAAGCATCCTTCCATCATGTAAATCTTTATCATTAGCAAGATTGCAATTTGCAAAGAAGAACCTTTGACAAAATGCATATTTACGAGGTAATGACCCTACTCTTTAATGACAATGAACAAATTAATAGTTTCACTAGGTTGCCTAGCTAGGCAATAAGGTGTTAAACTCAGATTGAAAATCAAACATCCTCTACCTATAGCCGTAAATGAAAAAAGATGAAACAAGAAGCAAACTAAACTTCCTTAGACACAAGAATTTATGCAATGACTGCAAGTAAAGCCATCCTAAGTATCAGGCCGAATCCAGTCAAACAACTCCTCTCTGACATACAATCACACACGGTAATTGTCATCTGGCAAGATAACAGACTGAGAAAACCTAATCACCCAGGCACTCGTGTAGAACTCAAATATGTAAAAGTGCTAAAAAAATTGATGTTGTCACGGACCTCATCAACCATTTGGCAACAAGAAATGCTAATAAAAGACAACCACCAAAAAAGAAAGAAATCAATAACCTCAGCAACTGGCAACCAAAACTCATCCAGCCATGAGCTACAAGCACAAGCATCTAAACACAGATTGAGAAATGATTAAACCAAACAATTAGAACAATGCAGCAGAAGCGAAACATCATGGAAATGTAGTAGAAGAACAATCGGCATGGACAGCATGAACCCACTAACAACACTTAATGCAACTTAAGAACAACCAAATCAAAAAATTGATCACTTTAACATCCTTTACTGACATTTCTGATAAATGCATCCCCCCCCCCCAAAAAAAAAGAAAAGATTAGGCACATGACATCACAGATAGAGCACATGCACAAAGGAAAATAAAGCAGAAGGTGGAAAAGAAAGACCGTGTGAGTCATGTTGCCAAGTAATAAAACATTTCATGCCATCGTCCAGAGGATGATGTTAGAGTTCAAAGGATTTACGTTAAATCGAAGTAAGACGGAATACATGAAGTGTGAGTTTGCCACGACAAGAGGAGATGATTAAGAATCTGTGGATTTGCTTGGACAGCAGGTACCTAAGAAAGATGCTTTCAGATATTTGGGATCAATTTTGCAAAAGAGGGGAGAGATTGACGAGGATGTTAGCCATAGAATCAAAGCAGGTTGGATGAAATGGCGCAGTGCATCAGGATTTTTGTGTGATCGCAAAATCCCTCTTAAGTTAAAGGGAAAATTTTATAGAACAGCAATAAGACCTGCAATACTATACGGAGCTGAATGTTGGCTAATACAAAAGCAACATGAGCATAAAATTGGAGTAGGGGAAATAAGAATGTTAAGGTGGATGTGTGGTCATACAAGGATGGATAAGATAAAAAATGACGATATTCGACGAAAAGTTGGAATAGCACCGGTGGCAAAGAAGATGAGAGAACATAGATTGAGATGGTTTGGACATATTCTTCGTAGACCTTTAGATGCTCCAATAAGAACAGAAGTGTGTTACCGAGAAAACGATATGAAGAAAGGACGAGGTCGGCAGAAACTTACTTGGGGAAAGGTAGTAAAACAAGATTTAATAGAGTGGGAAATAGATTGGTGTATGGTCTGTCTTAGGACGGAGTAGAGGAAAACTATCCGCATTGTAGAAGGGGGGATTTCCTATGTTCCAGAGTGCCCTGTTTAGTCATTTCTATTTATTTATTTATTTTTGGGTAGCCATATTTTTACTTTTATTTTAGTATATTTTAAGCTTTTCGCTTTGGGTTCATCGACCACCGATCCCAACTGGTTTGGGATAAAGGTGATGTTGATGTTGATGCCATCGTCCAGAGCACTAGCATAAGAACTTATCGCAAAGTGTCCACCCACAAACAAGTTGAACAAAAAAAAGTGACAAGGCCCCAGCAAATAAGGAAGTCGAGCAATTATATCTAACCACGTATAAGATAACATACTAAAATGAAAAGGAAAATAGAAAACTAGATTCATCAAGAATCGTAAATGAGATTACCTCAGTAATAGGAAGGCACATTCGGATACATTCCTCCCGGTGGAACCCTTTGTGCTGGAGAAGTCCCTGCCGGCTGATGCTGCTGGCTCGGGTATGCAGACGCAGACGATAAGCCATATTGTCCACTTTCTGGATACCCTCCGGAAGGCCTGTACAAAGATGAGCCACCAGCAGTGCCCAATCCACTGCTTGTGCCGCCTACACCACCACCTGCACCACCAAGACCAGTCCCAACAGCACCTAAAGCACTGCCATATCCAGTTGCTCCTGGTCCCCCATAACCACCGTATTGAGCAACCATCCCACCACCGTATCCACCAGCACCACCTAAAGTGGGAGGCACCTGACTGCTCACTGCCGACATCCCAGGCCCGCCCGAACTCATATGTAACAATCCGGGTGGACCCTGAAACCCACCGTATGACCCCATTCCCCCAGGTCCACCATATTGTCCAGGAACCGACCCTGGCATCGAACCTGGGCCGCTCATTCCCACTGCATCGGCATGGCCATTACCATGTCCAACATTACCAGCTGGACCCGGCTTTCTCTTCCCATCAATTGCGAGCTTGCAACTTAGTTGCCTCCCCTCAATGTTCTTCATCGGCTCGGCCAAAGCCGCTTGAGCTCCCACGGCTGTCTTATAAACAAAGAGAGCAAACCCTCTAGATTTCCCAGTCTGCTTATCGAACCCTAGCGGGCCTTCTTCGATTTCACCGTACATTAGGAAGTGAGACAACAGCTTATCAGCAGGCATATCCATCGGCACGTTTGCCACGTAGATCTTCCGGTCCGAAACATCGGCCGAATTGCCCGTGCTGGCACCCGAATTACCAGCTGCCGCGAGCTGCGTGACCGTGACGCGTCCATCGATCCTTTTGCTCGGCTCACGCAGGGCGGCTAGAGCGCCGTCCACGTGCTTGAAGGTGACGAAGCCATAACCTTTGCTTTTCCCCGTGACCTTGTCGAGAATGACGACGGCTTCCTCGAGCTCGCCATAGGCGGAGAAGAGCGCGCGGAGGCTGTCGTGGGTGGTGTCCCAGCCGAGGCCGCGGATGAAGAGCTTGCGGCGGGCGGGGTCGCCGTCGGCGGCGGAGCGGGCGGCGGAGAGGACGTCGGGGTGGCGGAGCAGGGCCTCCTGGAGGATGTCGAGGAGCTGCTCCTTGGAGAAGCTCTCGAGCATCCTGCGGCCCTCGTCGCGGGTGAGAGCGAGGCCGGGATCGGAGGACTCCGACGACGCCACGCCGTTGTCATCCACCTTCCGCTTCTTTGCGAGATCCATCGCAGCGTTCTACTGATAGAAGATGGGATGTAGAGAGGGGGGGGGGGGGGGGGGGGGGGGAAATACGGGGGCAAACCCTAAAGCTACCACCGAGAATCGGAGATGCTCGGCTGTCCTACAAGTTTGGCCGTATTGGGTGGACGTCGACAAGTTTCAGGAGGCCTTTTGTTGGGAAAACCTTGCATCCCCTACCGTGAATTACATTTTTCCCCCAAATGTTTCCAATTATTGTAGATTGGCCCCCTGGCTTTTCAATTTATGCAATATGTCTCTGAAATCTTAGAGTCAGTTGGCGCCCCTAGCGTTTGCTTCCAGCCATTCTCAATCACCGCTTTTGACCCCCCCAATTAAAAAAAAAAAACCGCAGCTGTGCTTGTCACGTGACTATTTGGCTCCTTCTAAAAAGGATAGATCTATCCAACAATAAAAGTGAATTGTAATTTTACCTACTGAGTTTTGGCGTGTGTTGTGAGTTGCCCCCTAAATTTTTAGTCTGTGTAATTTTTTTGTGAAGTCTTTAAATCGAGCGTAATGTCATCCCTTATGACCGATTTTCATAAAACGCCTACGCTTCTAATAAATTTTCACGGGGAGACTTGTCAAAAAATCATAGATTTATTGCATTTTTGTTAATTTAGTCCTAAACCTTTTAATTTTATCAATTTGATCTTAAATTTTTTTGTGCCAATGCAATTTTAAATCTTTTTTTGTCATTTTAAATTTATGTCAATTTAATTTATCTGATCAAATTTGACTAACCAATAATTTTTAATAATATTTTTATTTTTTCTTTTTGTCTTTTCTTTCTTTTTTTGGTTCAACTTCTACCTTCATTCAGCTTCTTCCTTCGGATTTTCTTCCTCCACCAAGGTCTTGCTGATGCTGCTGCCATTAGGCAAAGTCGGCGTCACGTAGATCTAGCAAGGCCGAGCCATCCCCTAGCTGGGCAAGGTCTGCCTCACCCAACCATGACGTAGCTAGCCCAGTGATGGCTGAGCCTTGCCATTGCCCTGCTCGGTGCCATTACTTGCTGGTTTTCAACCATTGTCCGGTGTTGATGGTCTAGTTCTGGTTTTCACAGAGATTCAAGTGTTGTAGATGATTGGTCACCACTAGAAGTGTGGTGATGGGCATAATTAGCCTATGGATAGATTGGCGGCGGTTGCTTGGCGTTGGCTATGGCCAACAATGGCCAAGGATGGAGGTTAATGGTGGTCGATGATGGCCAAGGACAATGGTGGCGTGATGTCAAACGTGGATGCCTTGGGAAGTGGCGTTGCATTGAAGAAGAAGAAGAACAGTAAATAAGATAAAGAAATAAAAAATAAAAAATAAAAATATGTTATAAAAAATTGCCACGTTAGTACCGACAGACTGAAATTGGTAAGATGGATCGAATTAGCGCAAATACAAAAAATTTAGGATTGAATTGATATCAATAAAAATTTTAGAACTAAATTGATATAAATGTAAAATGTTTATAATTAAATTGATAAAATTAAAAAGTTTATAATTGAATTGCAAAAAATGCAATAGGTTTATGACTTTTTTTTTTTTGATAAAGTTCTCAATTTTCATGCCTAAACCATTTTAAGAATGAGAGTTATGTTCAAGATTTGAACTTGGGATCTTGGAAACTAAAATGGGAGTCACTTGTCCAAGTGAAGCAAGCTTTTCATAGGATACATTCAAGCCCAACTAAGGATGACTAATTCGTGAGATCCTGTCCTCTTGCGCGGGCACATGAACAGCAGGAAGCACTCACAGACACACATACAGACTATCAAACCATTGCATCATGGTCTCCATCGGACTGAAATTCATGGTCATGGTCACAGACTGACATGGCAAGAATCTGCAACCGGAGCGAGGCTGCCGGAAATCAGCGTTCTACTTCACTGGTAGTCAGCAAGCTGGATATTGTACTATCAACGCAGTACTTGAGAGCTCTAGCATGATTGGAACTTCACTTTCCTAACCGTGGAATGTTCACACTTCGATCGTACAACATGACTTCGGATGCTGAAGAGTTGACCAACAAAAAGATTCAGTACTAGGGACGACATTAGGAAAGATGATGGGTCTACCGCCTTCGGTTTCATTCAAATAATACGCAGTTGAGAAGGATCAAGCTCCACCTCCATCAGGGGGACAAAAGCAGGAGCAGATTGCGTGGTAGCTGCAGCATCAATTCAATTGTAGAAGACAAACTGATGGATTTAGAAAACAACGAATAGAGTGGAGAGAGGGGCTTTCAGAGATGCACTTTCACTTTATTCCCCAAATCACTTCCCTTATCATGATCAAGAGGACTTCTTACTCTAAATAATTCCATGGACTGTCTCACCATTTTATCATCAGATGTGCCCAGTGAAGGCCAAACATGCTGCTTGATTTTCGTCGTGTTATGTTAGATGTACCCCACAACTCTTCAAGATTACATTGGAGGGCGCTCTGTTAACTACGACTGAAAACATCAAGCACACGGAACCATGCAGCGGATACTCGACCACGAAATGGGACCAACGCAAATCTTGTGAACCATAAAAGAGCCACAAGTGATCTGAGTCAATGCACTGCATTTCATATTGGCCATCCATAACGCATCGACCATTGACAATGATAGAGTAATTATAGTCTATGGTACCATCCGTCATCCCGCGTTCTTGGGTGAGACTTTCCTCCAATCCAAAGAGGACACCAAGAGTGAAGGACTTGCAATTCCACAACCTATTCCACGGCACTTGGAAACATATTGTACCCTCTGAACTTCGATGGCTAAACCACTGAGGAATTTCACTTCCTGGAAAATATATGCCAACCGAGGTCGTCCTCAAGACCTGCAAACCAACTCGAATCTGTAAATGCACCATTCTCACTTCACATGCGCATGAGAGAGAGAGAGAGAGAGAGAGAGAGAGAGAGAGAGAGAGAGAGAGAGAGAGAGAGCGCACCTCGGCTGATGGTCTGTCAGCAAACCAAGTCATGTTATGGCAATTGGAGAAGTCGGTCAATTCAAGAAGTGGTAACTGCTTCATGTCAGATACAGACACTCTTGACAACCACAAAAACTTTCTCAGAGACTTACATCCACTTACATACAGATACTTGATGTTTGGTGGCAACTGTGAAATTTCTTGAAGTTGACCACAGCGCTCTAAGCAAAGCCATTCCAACTGAAAGAGTGTCTCAATGCTCGCAGGAAGGCAATCAAAAGGGTTCTCAGAAAGATCTAAGCCTCTCAATGTAGTGAAGCTTTGTGGGTCCAACAGGTGTTCTACATCCCTTAAATTGCAATTTCTGAGAACAAGCTCCAAGACATTTGCAGACCTCAACGGAGAGTAGAAATGAGGTGAACATATTGAGTCTACATCTTCAATGAGTTCTACATCTTCATATTCATCTACCATGAATTCTACATCTTCATCTACCATGAGTTCTACATCTTCATCTTCAATGAGTTCAGGAAATTTACCGAGTTTTGAGCAATTACTCATATAAAGCAGGGAAAGATGATGCAAATTATACATGCTTGGTGGAAGACAGGTAAGGTTTTTGCATCCATCCAATAATATGACTTCAAGATTGACCAGATGTTCAAGAGATGAAGGCAGCTCCTCTATACCGGATTTTTCCAGGCAAAGATCAGACAGACATGGCATGATTTCACCGACACAGGGAAATGTTTTTAGCTTGGTACACCCGCTTAAGACAAAAGTTTTAAGAGATTTCAATTTGATGACAGAAGGAAAACTACTGAGGTTAGAGCAAGAATTTAGGTCCAAAGTTTCGAGCTTCGGAAGAAATCCAACCGACTCATGAACTTTAGTTAGGGCATTACAGCCACTAAGAATTAATGTTTCAAGATTTTCCACGGTTGAAAAATCAGGGATTTCAAGTAATCGTCCACAATCCGCAAAATTTATGGATTTCAGATGCTTGAAATTCTGCCAAAAAAGGAGAAAAGTGAGTGACTGACATTGCTTGACTGATCGCGAAAGGAAAAGAATCATTATGTAAAAAGCAAAGGCTATTTGTACCCGGAATCCTGCTCCCAGCCTTTCGAAGTTGCTGCCCCTCAGATTAATTTCCTCAAGTTTCTTCAGGCCAAAACCAAATTCAAGTGATGGAATAGAACATCCAGGCAACTCAATCCACCTTAACCCAGAAGGAAGTCGGAGCGGAGCACCAGAAAAGCATGCACCGTGCATTACAAGCATTCTAAGACTCATCATATTTACAAAGGCGTTGTCACCCAAGTGCACCTCTTCAGGTCCACGTAAATCTATAACTATGCCTTCAACTGCATTTGTCCCCTGAAAAGCAAAGTTAAATTCACTCGGTCCTCAGGCTTTTGACACCCAGACCCAAAAGAAATCGTTTTTTAAGTGACAAGGCCTGTACTAAAACCTAAGAAGAAAAGTGGAAATATCAATTTCACCAGACAATATACGTTTCATGTTGTGATGTATATAGGAACCCACCAAACTGTTACTCAGAAGATAGAGCGCATCATCAGTTGACCACAACCTACTGCGTTGTCCAGGCTCCCTAATAGACTCTTGGCGAACGATTTCCCATCCCATCTGCTGAAGCAAATCATGCATCTGTATCGTGCCGTACTCAAGACTAACAAGAGACCTCTCCATGAGAATCTGTATCCCAATTACCGAATTGAATCCACAAGCACGTAAAATTCGCATGATGTAGTCTTTACTCTTCCCCCGTAAGAAACAAGCAATGTCAAGGAAAATGGCCTTCTCATGTTCCTCTAATCCATCAAAACTAATTTTAAGTATGGTAAAGATCTCTTCATTGGGAATTCTTTTCAATTTATCCAGTGTGCTCTTCCATTCGGATATGTTTCTACCTCGCAAAAGAGAACCTAGTACTATGAGGGCCAACGGAAGTCCCTTAGCATAATTTATCAACATATACGAGAGGTTCTCATAACCAATTGGAGGACGGATTTCCTTAAAAGCATTCCAACAGAAGAGCTGAAGAGCATCCTGATCATGTAAACAATTGATCTTATGTGTCCAAGGAACATTGTGAGCTACTAATAAATGCTCATCTCTAGTTGTGACAATGATTCTACTTCCTCGACCGAACCAGTTGTGTCCACCCACTAGTTTTCTCAATTGATCCAAGTGATCCACATTATCAACTATGACAAGAACCCTTTTGTGGCTAAGCCTATCCCTTATAGTGTGAATTCCTTGATCAACATTTTGAATCTTCAAGTTGACATCCATCAGTGTTTCATGAAGAAGATCTTCTTGTAATCGAGCTAGGCCCCCCAGCTTGGAATTTTCTCCAACATTGGCGAGGAAGCAACTCCCTTCAAATTGATCGGCAATAAGGTTATAAACGGCTTTAGCAACAGTCGTCTTACCTACTCCACCTATCCCACAGAGCCCCACCATGCTGTTCCCCCATAACATTGAATGAACCAGATCGACATGACGTTGCAAACTAACTGGATAGTCAGCAACATGAAAAGATTTGCGACGCAGCTTACCCAATACATCTTTGACAAGTGACTGAATCAATGTCGACTCACACCTGCCAAAGCCATCAAAGTGAGTCGAATCTTATTATGGAATATATCATCTTGCTCCAGCATATAATTGTATGTCATTATGCTACTTGGTTATTTGCCAAAAATCTTTTGGTTGGAACGGACACAGATAGCCGTTTAAGCATACTTCTAACTAAAACAAGCATGTAAGAAAATTCAGAAAGCAGAGTATAAACTGCAAAACTCTGAACGAAAAAGTAAAGATGGAAAGTAGGAACACAAAAGAATCGTAATTATTGACACTACCATGATTCAAACGACTATGAAGGCTTTCATATGTACGTGAGTAAATAAGTACATTTGAAATACTAGCTGTCCAAAATTTTCCAATCTTAGTTTGTCGAAAATTATCCAAAGTTAAGTTCTCGAGCGAAATATTTACGACATGCCCAACTCCTAGATGGAGTATGAAAGAGGCTCGGGGGCAGTACATAATGCAGAGCAACCGGTTTCGCCCTCCCATTTGGAGCCAAGTCGTCCCAAGACCATTTAAATTCATGTAGTAGAAAATCACCAGACAAGCGAAAAATTATAGAGTGAAAGTCATATAGTCCAAGGAAAACTTTGTGGTAAGTGACCAAATAAGAGACTGTCCAAAAAGGAACCATCTATATCAGTTACGATTTCTATCGTGAATGATGTTATATGTGAAAGCATTCGTCCTCGTCGATGGAGCCAATCGTTTCATATACACGTCTTGATCTAATGGATCTCAAATCGCCTAGTGAAGAATTCCTACACTACAGAATAATCATGCCAGAGTCGAAAAGTCAGGATCGAGATTTTACTCATTCTTCTTCAACGTCCACCCGGAAAGGTTACCGACGCTTGTCATTGCCTTCCTCCATTTCTCCACCACCACCGCGTTCTCGCCGAATCTGCGTTCGTGCTTCTCAAACGCCGCGCCGATGGCGCCTTTCTGGTTCCTCACCACCGAAGGATCCACGCCGTAGAACACCGGCTCGATCATCTTCTCGTCGCGACTGCTACACTGGATGATCTTCACAAGCTCCTTCAAGCACCAGGCGGAACCGGCATAGTTCTCCGAGAGCACGACGATGGCGACCCGAGACTCCTCGATCGCTCGCTCGAGAGCGGGCGAGATCTCGCCACCCTTCCTGAGGCTGTCGTCGTCGACGAAGACGTGGACTCCCTTCTGGCCCAGGGCGTGGCGGAGATGGCCGATGAAAGTGTGGCGCGTGTCTTCCCCCCTGAAGCTGAGGAAGACGTCGTAGTTATAGCGCCTACGGGTTGAATAGCAGTGCCCGTTGAAACCGAGAGCACTCATGGCGATTAGGTGTTCGAGTTGCTCTCTGCAATCGACTGTGTTGAAGCTCGGTGAACGATGTTCCACTCTATAAGATAAACCGAGCGAGCAAGGCGAGAGGAAGCGACGGGGGTCTTTCCTGGGCTTTTTTTCCAATTTAGATTTTAAATAAAAACTTTTTACCAAATTAGTGTAAAACAAAATTATTTACAAAAATGAGGCCCATGCGGCACTTTGGGCCAGTGAGCAGCAGGCCCGTCTGATTTTAATTATATTTATAATATTAATACTTATATAAATTTTTAAATAAAATTTTATTACTTTGAAGCTTATTTTTATAACAAAATTATCAATAATAAATTTAAAAATTCATTAAGATATATGTAATTTATTTATTTATTATGTAAAAAATTAATAAAAAATATTGATGGGATCGATGCAGCAATAATTTTTTAATTTCATTTTTTTACTTTTTATATATTTATTTTATATTAATAACATTTATATATTATATAATATTTTTAAAGCTTATTTTTATAACATAATTATCAATAATTAATTGAAATTTTTATTAAGATATATATAATTTATTTATTTACTATGTAAATAATTAATAAAATATATTAACGGGATCGGCGCGGTAACTTTTTTTCATTTGATGTTTTTTTTACCTATTTTAATAATTTTATATTTATATAACTTTGTAAATATAATATTTTTTTTGTTTAGAAGCTTATTTTTATAACATAATTATTAATAATTACTTAAAAAACTTATTAAGATATATGTAATTAATTTATTTACTATATAAATAATTAATAAAATATTGATGAGGCTGGTGCAGTAGCTTATTTTTTTAATTTCCTATTTTTTATGTGTTATGTTAATAAATATTTTAATCAATTATTGATAATTATGTTATAAAAATAAGCTTAAAAATAAAAAAAATTGATATTTACAAACTTATATAAATATAAATGTTATTCATATAAAATAAATATATAAAAAGTACAAAAATTGAAATTAAAAATGTAAGATATATATAATTTATTTATTTATTATGTAAATAATTAATAAAATATATTAACAGGATCGGTGCGGCAGCTTTTTTTCATTTCATATTTTTTTACCTATTTTAATAATTTTATATTTATATAAGTTTGTAAATATAATATTTTTTAAGCTTATTTTTATAACATAATTATCAATAATTAATTAAAAATTTTATTAAGATATATGTAATTAATTTATTTAATTTGTAAGTAATTAATAAAAAATATTCATGAGGCTGGTGGGGCAGCTTATTTTTTAATTTCGTATTTTTAATGTGTTATCTTAATAAATTTTTTAATCAATTATTGATAATTATGTTCTAAAAATAAGCTTCAAAATAAAAAAATTTATATTTACAAACTTATGTAAATATAAATGTTATTAATATAAAATAAATATATATAAAGTACAAAAATGAAATTAAAAAATTATTGTTGCATTGATCCCATCAATAATTTTTTATTAATTTTTTACATAATAAATAAATTAATTACATATATCTTAATGAATTTTTAAATTTATTATTGATAATTATGTTATTAAAATAAGTTTCAAATTAATAAAATTTTATTTAAAAATTTATATAAGTATAAATATTATAAATATAATTAAAATCAGATAAACAATAAAAAGTTAGATCCCGTGCAGGCCTAGAGGCCCACACGACAGGCCTGGTTGCCTCACTGGCCCAAAGTGCCGCACGAACCCCATTCTTGTAGATAATTTTTTTTACACTAATTTGATAAATATTTTTTTAAAATTTAAATTGAAAAAAAGCCCGTCTTTCCTTTCAGAAACGGAAAATCAGATTCCTTGTTCCCGGCGCTCCTTTCAACGAAGAAAGGAAGCATGCAAGCGAAAATATTTATTTTGTGGGACGGCCTTGCAAGGAAATCAGATTCGTACTCCAGTCAGAGCACGAGTCTCGCCTTTGACTCTGAGTGATTTTGAAAATCCCCATTGCCATGAGAAAATTATCAAAAAAAAAAAAACCTAAATCTTTCACATTTTTATCAATTCGATCCTAACCTTTTTCAATTTATCAATTCAACCTCATTAATCAGAAATCGTTGATATGAACATCGATCATCATACACGGCATTGCTTGCATTGGCTCGAATTATTTTTAATAATATTTAGATACTTCTTCAATTATTTCTATTTCTTTTTTTTCCACTTTTCTTTTTTTACATTTTTTTTTCCTTTTCTTTAATTCCCTCCACTGACCTTAGGCGAGGATAGCCGTCATCAGCCTAGGCCTAGGCTGCCATCAAAGTGAGAAGGTTTAAGGAAGGCTCTTGCTTTGTTTCCTCGACCCCCCCCAAAAAAGAACACAGTAAGAACACCTGATCAACTAACTCCATCATCGTCATAAGCCACCATCGCTACCAACCATCTCCGTCCACCATCGATCGCTCGAGAAAAAGGAAAAAATTAGAAAAAATATTAAACTAAAATGTACTTTTCTTAAAAAATCAGAAAATATAAAAAGATAGTTTTTTTAAAAAAATTCATTAGATTTGTATTATATGAAAGTATTTTATTAGTTTCATTTCTCTTAACAAATCATAAGAAACGAGTATTCAATTATTTGATTAAATATCGAAGTGTCTCAGTAATACGAGTTGAGTCGAATATGTGTATGTGTCAAAATGGATTAAATGGGTCGATATGGGTCAGGCCATATTCGACTTGACCTAATTCACCTGTTTGACACATCTCATCATCATTCAATTCCATGAATTTGTGTTTCTAACTTTTGTAATATTATTTTTTTAAAATATTTTGCAACATTTATGTTTATCATAGCAAACAATTTAAGTGCAAACTTCGTCGAGCAATACCATTGAGCTTATGTTCAATATGTCTCTATATGATTAGCACCATCATGGAGTAGTGTTGACACCTGATCTTTAATCATTTTTTATATTGCTAAAGTAATAAAAAATCCATAAAAATTTATAAAATTGAAAAATCAACTTTGGGGACCTTAGCCAAGCCTAGGGAACCAATTTTGACCAAAAAAAGATTTTTCATATTTTCAGTATTTTTACGTATTTTTTATTTATTTATTTTCAAAAATTAATAGAAAATCCATAAAAATTCATAAAATTGAAAAATCAACTTTGGGAACCTTAGCCAAGCCTAGGGAACGAATTTTGACCAAAAAATAATTTTTCATATTATATATATTTTAATTTTTTTAAAAAAAAATACAAAAATATTTGAAAATTTTGAAAAAATAACATTTGAGGCCAAAAAATACACAAAGATAGTTAATATTTTTATTTTAAATCTATTTTCATATTGGCCATCGCAAATTCAGAAAAATCCAATTCGAGTCACGTGTTCTTTCACGAGTATAATCTCGAATCGGGCTTAAAAAAATTTAATTTGAGTCAACTTATTTTTAACTTTCACTTTTTATGAGTTGTGACATTGTCTTCTAATATTTTAAATTTTCATCTTGGCCCAATTATACCCAGAATGACTTAATTTTGCAAAAGGGCTTTAATTAAATTATGCATTATTTTCAGCGACAAGAAATGAGCTTAAATTTGACATGTGGTAAATTTTGGTGTGTCAAAAATTGTGAGGAGATTTGGACTTAAAGAAATATATTTTTTCAGGGACTGAATTGTAAATACTTAAAATTCAAGGACTAAAGTGCAAATACCTAACTCTTGAAGGATTATTTTACAAATAATAAAAAGGAAAGTTAGTGGATAAATTAGAATAGAGAAGGGAAGATGAAGAAGAGGAGATGAAGAAGAGAAGTTGGAGAAGAATGGATGGAGAAAATAAGATAAGAATAGAGAAGGGAAGATGGAGATGAAGAAGAGTTAGTAGAGAAATTAGAATGGAAGATAAGAATAGAGAAGGGAAGATGGAGATTAAGAAGAGTTAGTGGAGAAATTAGAATGGGAGATAAATATGGAGAAGGGAAGATGAAGATGAAGAAGAGTTAGTGGAGAGATTAGAATGTGAGATAGAGATGGAGAATGGAAGATGAAAATGAAGAAGAGTTAGTGGAGAAATTAGAATGGGAGATAGAGTTAGTGGAAAAATTAGAATGGGAGATAGATGAGTAGGTTATAAAAGGAGAAAGAAGTGAGCTTGAGAAAGGATTCTTGGGAGAGAAAATTTGAAGTGTTTGGGAGGATTTTTTTTTTAGAGAAAATTTTGGATGTTTGAGAGAGTTTTGGGAGATTGAAGAAAAATTTGAGAGAAAGAAAATACCAAAAGAGAGAGAATTTTGAAGATGATGGGAGTTCAAAGCTAGGGATTATCATCACAAATTCCTTCATCGATCAATATAAATCAAGAGTTCATCCTCGTCAACGAGCAAGCAAATTCGAGCTAAGTGTTTTTATTTATTCATTTGTTTATGGTTTTACTTGCAAATTAGCACAAATTGTATACACTTTCTCCATCTCCTCTTTTTTTTTTCCATATTTTATGTCAGGAGAAGGATATCTCTACGTCAACAGCAAAAATCTCGTAGATATGCAAAAATCGGCCCAGACAAGCTCCTAAGCTGTCCACCGATTTCTCAACTGATCTGTGACTAGAAGTCCCTCTTAATTCAAAAGAAACTCTCTATATTGGGAACATAGAGAGCGAAAATCAATTATAGAAATCCCTCCCAAAAAAATGGGAGATAAGTACTCTTTCCACTCTTCTGGTTTTAGGTGCAGATTAGCACATATTTTGTATACTGACACTTCACTTTATTTTATGTCAGGAAGCCGCAGCTCTATATCAATGGTCAACCCTGTGGAAGCACAAAATCGGCTTGGAGGAGTCCTCAAGCGCGAACAAATTTCAAATTGTTGAATCAATTCGTTGTATTTCATTTTAAAGAATTCATACCCCAGAATGGAGAGGACAAAGTCCATCCGCAATCTAAATACCTGCACCATAAATCCCAAAGGGAAGAGCCAAGCCAATGCTTAGCCTCTCATTGGAGGTTTTTACTTACAGTAGTTAAATACCTGCAACTTAAATACATGCACCTTAAATCCCAAAGGGAAGAGCCAAGCCAATGCTTAGCCTCCCATTGGAGGTTTTTACTTACAGTAGTTAAATACCTGCAACTTAAATACCTGCACCATAAATCCCAAAGGGAAGAGCCAAGCCAATGCTTAGCCTCCCATTGGAGGTTTTTACTTACAGTAGTTAAATACCTACAACTTAAATACATGCACCTTAAATCCCAAAGGAAAGAGCCAAGCCAATGCTTAGTCTCCCATTGGAGGTTTTTACTTACAGTAGTTAAATACCTGCAACTTAAATACCTGTACCTAAAATCCCAAAGGGAAGAGCCAAGCCAATGCTTAGCCTCCCATTGGAGGTTTTTACTTACAGTAGTTAAATACCTGCAACTTAAATACATGTACCTTAAATCCCAAAGGGAAGAGCCAAGCCAATGCTTAGCCTCCCATTGGAGGTTTTTACTTACAGTAATTAAATACCTGCAACTTAAATACATGTACCTTAAATTCCAAAGGGAAGAGCCAAGCCAATGCTTAGCCTCCTATTGGAGGTTTTTACTTACAGTAGTTTAAATACTTGCAACTTAAATATCTGTACCTTAAATCCTAAAGGGAAGAGCCAAGCCAATGCTAGGCCTCCCATTGGAGGTGTTTATTCACTGTCACGTACTTCCTATAATTTAATTTTTGAATCATCAGACCCAAAAGATGAGTAGGTCGTAATACTGCACAGAAGTCGTTAACACACTCCCTCTTTCGGCTTCAGGGAATCTTTAACACTTAAAAAAATATAACAAATAAAAAATATATACCATCCATGCATCCTATTTAAAAAGTGAAAACACAAAAGAGAATACCCTACTAGAGCCTTAGGAATAAACCAAGCCTGAGTTGCCGAATTAGGATATCCATGAAATTAAGGTACCGAAAGGGCATTAGTTTTAATTAACTAGTGTAACCAAGTCCCCGAGCTCATAATCTCTGGTTCGCAGGAATAAATTAGTTCTCCCGCTAATTTATTTAGGTTTCTAATCGACCTACCAAGAACGATTAGTGGCGACTCCAAATTTTAAAATCATTTAAACAAAAACCAAAGTTGCGATTCGGTAGGGCTTGGGAGGGTCCGCGTTAGGTTAGTCAAATCTAATTAACTTAATAATCCGTTAACCCCTTTTAAAATTTAAAATTTTTTTAGAGGGTCGCGACAGACTGGCGACTCCGCTGGGGACAGAGATTTTTAAATTTTCGAAAAAAGATACAAATTGGAATACTTTAATTTTTTCGAAATTTTAAGAGTCTTAGTGGACTTAGGCCAATGAAAATTTCATACATATCTCGCTTCTGGCGATATTGTTTGGGACTCATTCTATAGGTGTTATATGTTTTTGCAGGATGGGAGTTATAAGGGGCGGAGTGTTTGGCTAACCCCTTTGTTTTGCAGGCTCGGTGTTGGGTTTATTTGTTTAATTTTGCACATTTTTAGAAGCGCTGTTTTAATATCAATTGTTGTGCATGTCTTGCATACTCTGAGGATCACGACACCTGCACACACAAGCGTCTAAACCCAAGTCGCGAAATTCTTCCTAGAAAACCATAGATAGGGATCGAATATGCAAAGCTCTTGCGTCGATTGCGCTCGGGTTGACCATATTTTATTCCGCTCATTATCTGAATTGACAATTCTTCCCATTGTGATTTGATTACGCGGAGGGTAATTCTGTCAATTCAGATAGTGGGAGCCTTTTTAGGTCCATACCTTGTCTCTCCTTCTTTTATTTTCTAGAGTCCACTCCTCACTTGAGTCATGCGCATGACTATGTGATTTGCATTTCTCCAAGGTAAAAGTAAGTTCTCTAATTTTATCTTGTATTTATTTTCGGTCGGTCCATGCTAGGTGTTAGTCAGTTTTTGAGATTGATATTACGACCATTCTTTTTAAAAGAAAATAAAAATTAAATTTGTCCCTCATTTCTTTTAAAATTTTTTTTTCGAAAAAATGATGTAAAAAAATCCCTTCATGGGAATTTTATTAACCAATAAGGGATTTTTGTCATATTTTTATTGCTTCAATAAAAATGAAATTTTCCTAAAAAAATTTTCCTCTGAAAATTTCAATAAAAAGAAAAATTCCTTAAAAAAAAAACTCTAGTAGACATCAAGTGATTTTATCACATTTTTCAAATTATAAAAACTTGCAAGAAAATTCTTCTCGAGAAATTCGCTCATGTTTTTCTAAGAAAATTTTCTCTAAATAAAATTAGACTAATTGACCAATAAGAGATTTTTGTCATGTTTTTTTTCTCTCCAATAAAAATGAAATTTTCCCGACAAATTTTCCTCTGAAAATTTATTTCGATAAAAAGAAAAATTCCTTTTAAAAAAACATCAAGTGATTTTATCACATTCTTTCAAATTATAAAAACTTGCAACAAAAATTCTTTTCGAGAAATTCGCTCATGTTTTTCTAAGAAAAGTTTCTCTAAATAAAATTAGACTAATGTCTCGGGGGAATTTCGTTAACCAATAAAGGATTTCTGTCATGTCTTTCCTGCTTCAATAAAAATAAAATTTTCCTGACAAATTTACCTCTGAAAATTTATTTTGATAAAAAGGAAATTCCTTCAAAAATTTTAGTAAACGTCAAGAGACTTTGTCACATTCCTTTAAAAAAATAAAAAAAAAGAATAATAAATCTGAAAAAAATTCTGTATCAGAAATTAACCCATTTCTTCCTAAGGAAATTTTTTTTTCTTTCTTCTGATTTCTCTATAAAATAGAAAAAATCAAATTGGACTAATATAGGAGTCATGGACCGACATTTCTTGTGTCGCATACTAATTATATCCTTTTCTTTTGCAGAGAGATCCTAGATACCCCAGACGGGTGTAAAAATTAAGTTCAATAATATATCAAGAATCATCTTCAGAAATACCAAAAGACGAAAAACACCGAGGCTTCAATCGTTAATTCTGGGGGGCAAACGAACATTGTCCATCTTTGACAGACAAAGTTGTGTCAATTCGTAAACTTGTATGGGCAGTGTATTCTGATATGACGGTGAATTTATACTGATTAAACATGGGGGCATATTTAATGTATTGCAGAGGATCCCGCATCTTTTGAAAAACAATATGGATTATATAATCAGAACCCATGAAACAAATACCTTTACCTGATCAAATCAACCAGAGACCGGTCTTAAAATTTCCTCTTATCCGAAACATGCGGAGGGCTTTAGAGGACCGAGGTTCTATTAATGAACGTGGCCCACAGGAATTTCTCCCGACGCTACAGGCGACCGACACGAGCAAGTGGACGCCGAAAGAAACAAAATATGGATAAAAGTGGGCACACAACAGGTGGCCGGATTTACTACCAGCGCACTGATCGAGTTGTCATAGCGTTATTGTTCGTGATCTCAAGATGGATAGTGGGGGCCACCGCCGAACCCATCATCAATGTTCTCGATATCATCGTCTGGAGCAATTAAACAAGAACATCAAGAAGAACATTAAGCCTCGACATCTTCGGTACCTCAAATCGTTCTGTTATGCTATGAGGAAGAAACGATAGCAGGAAAATTAAAAAAAAACAAAACAAAACACGTGAAGCTTTTCTTTCATTCCATTCATCAAAGAGTATTACAACAACTCACTGGGGAGGAAAGGTAAAGCCAAACTGGGCCCTGATGACCATTACGAAAGAGCTCAACTGACTCTCCAAACAGTTGATGCTCTGGATGCACCGGGCACTCTCGGGATCAAGCTCCGCGAGCCTAAAGAAGAGGCGATCGCACTTCTCTTTAACCTGGGCCATAGTGGCCTCGTAATGCTCAACGGCAAACTCCAGGTCCGGAACCGCTGCCCTCTCGAAAGCAATGTCTGCCGTAATGTCATCAAGTCTCTCCTGCAGCCAACCACATTTACACCTCATCACAATATTGCCTGGCTCCTGTTCGGCGTAAGTTCGGACCAAGGCCAGACGGTCCACCAACTTTCCCCTCTCACGAACCAGCCACGAAAGCTGATCGTTGGCAAACTTGAGGGCCTTTTTGTGATTATCAGCCACAAACGTAACTGTTGCCAGACGCTCGTGCCGGTCTCGGTAACGGGCTTTCACGACGGCGGTCACAAGGACCGTCTCATAAGCACGGTTATAGGCAGCCAGAAAATTGATGAAGAGGGTCGAGAAGTTCCGGTACTCCTTCCCTAGTTGGGTACCCTCAACAGAAGCAGCGTCCACGGTCCTAAATAAACCGAGGATTTCAGCCTCAACGGTAGATTTTTTGGCTATATGAGCGTAACCTCTACCAAGAAGATTGTAGAGTCTCTCCCACCCAGCTAGGACTTCGGCGGATAAGGTATGGTTAGGAGAATTGGCCATTTTTGAAAGCAGAATACGAAAGAAAGGGGGAGAGAGGTGAGGCAGATGAGCGGAATGCGAAGATGGTAATCTGCTTTGAAGTAAATATTGATTTCATAGTGACGGTATCAACCAGTCAAGATTTCTCTTATCTACCATTCTCTATTGGCACCACCCTCGTTGGCTCGAATTCCCATCAGATGGCGATTGCGAGCTAAGCGAGTCCGAAATCTCCGCAGAAAGTTTGACGAGACACCGCCACTTTGAAAAAGAAGACGGAAAGATGAGCTGAGTGGAAGACACGGCAAACGTTAGCGAAAAGGAGATACGACTTGTCTTCATTGGAGGACCCGCCAGTAAATCGACGGTGGAGATCTTGACAGGGGCCCTCTATCACGAAAAGAAAAAAGAAGACAAACTGAGCGAGAAACAAGGATTTCCCCTTTGATCAAAAGCTGAATATCAGATTTTCTCCCTCGGAAAATCTAATAGCGCTGCCCGTGAAGAGGGAAGTCGTTGCTATTGCCAGAGAGAGAACTTGTCCCCATTTGATAGTCAGAGTTCATTCGCAAGAACTCGCAGGAGAAAGATAGAGAGGGAGGAGTTCTCGTGGGAGAGGAATTCAAAACCTTCACCATCAAAGCATCGGCAAGCGATGATTAGCAAGCCCTAATGAAGGCTGTCTTAAATGGGGCCCAAGACGTCGTAACGAAACCAGTTAGAGTTCAGATGCTTCAAAACATATGGCAGCACGTGGTAAGGAAGCAATTGCACGACCATGAGAACAAGCATCAAGCCTTCAATTTTGTTCCAAGCAACTGGAGAAAGAAGATGTGTTGGTCTCCCGAGCTGCATCGTATGTTTGTTAATGCAGTTCAGCAGCTAGGAATAGATTCGGTACGGCCGCAACATATACTGGAAATTATGAAGGTAGAGGGACTCACTAAAGCAAATGTTTCGAGTCATCTTCAGAAGTACAGAAAAAGGGTGAGAGAACACAATGCAGCTCAGAATCAAGAAAACCAAGGCGGGACTGATCCAAGCCTGAACGTCGAGTCTCCTCGCCACCATAAGTTCCCCAGGTTAGCATGGGGCGAGCCACTTCCCATCATCAACCAAGCTAGTAGCCATGCCATCAATCCCCCAGGCGTTAATCAAAGTATCCCCCAGAATCACCCTAATGCTCTTCAAGAGTATAGACCGCAGGAGCAGTGTATTCAGATTCCTTGGTTTGAGCACCAACCTGTGGCTAGAACTCATCCCATGATCAGCGCGCCTGCGCAGCCAAAGAATCAGACAAGAAGTTATCCTGAGCACTTCCACTTCTCTAATCCTCGAATGGAAGGAGTTTTTGGCAGCAGGACAGTTGGTGATCCCCACACTTTCTCGAGTAATGATGAAGGCTCCAGCATGAGAAGTCAAATTGCTCATGGCGAGGACAGAATGAGAAATCTACCGCCAGCATTTGCCAACAACAATGCCCAATTCGAGCATCAGTTGCTGGAAGGTTCAAGAGATTACCCAGATGATGAGCTTACTGCCCTAGTCAACCAGTTTAGGGTTGACAGACGTCCCAAGCCGCGATCAGGAGCCAGTGAGTAGGGACTCTCAAACATCGGTTATCCACACCCGAATCAACACGAGACTAGCTGATTATCGAAGAGCCACAGGAGAGGCAGAACTGACCTTGAATAAGTGCACCTTTCATTTCATGCTTAATTCCCCTGCGTATGATATTTTCCAGCTTTCTAGGTGTCTCGATTTAATTCAAGGACAATGGGGCAATTTATTTATCCCGTTGAATGCGTGAATCCCTTTTTATGCTAGATTTAGGGCGGATCAATTTGTGGCAACGTCGCTGACTGCCATAATGAGAAATGTTGAATGGCCTCACGTAGGGAAATTTCAAGTGAAAAGCCCAGGCGAGCTCGAAGACGGGTAACTGTGTGTCGTTCCAATTTACCCTCAATCGTTGCAAAATGCTAAATTGGATTTGTTCCATTCTCACCCATGGGATTGCAAAGTGCCTCAAGAGTGTCGCAAAATGAAATGACCCAATGGAATGCGATAGGACTCATTCGCATTCAAGGTAACCTTCAAATTAAAGGAGCCCTCCGGTCCACGGACCCGATGGCATGGAAAATGATGATGGTCCAAGGCAACCCGAAAGAAAACAAGGCCCAACTAAGCAAAGCACATATGTGGCA
This sequence comes from Psidium guajava, assembly GCA_016432845.1. Lineage (NCBI taxonomy): Eukaryota > Viridiplantae > Streptophyta > Magnoliopsida > Myrtales > Myrtaceae > Psidium > Psidium guajava. The sequence goes on along the minus strand of CM028226.1, from coordinate 12,593,751 downwards.
AGCTCAAAGTGAAGGGCAACTCGGGACATACAATTCAATCCAATCCAAATGAAGGAACTTCCTCAATTCAAATTCAATGGAAGTATACACAAGGGTAAAACAGTATCGTTCCAATTTTTTTAAAATATGAAGAACATATACTGCCGCATTCTCTTTCATTTTTGCAGGGGAAGTCTCTACTGGCCAAATTTTCCAGTCTACCATTCCCTATCAGTATCACCTCCGCTACTCGTCTCCAATCTCGAGCCAAGCAAATCCGACGTCTCTACGGAAAAGTTGGACGAGACGCCACTACTTTGAAAAAAAAAGGATAAAAAATAAGCTGAGTGGGAGACAAAGACATTTTCGGCAGAAAAGAGATACGACTCGTCTTTATTGAAGAACTCGCCAGCAAATTGACGGTGGAGACAGCAACAAGGGGCCATCTTCCACGGAAAAATGGAAGGAGACGAGCTGAGCGAGAGATACGATGAAAAGAAAATCGAGAAAGCCAGAACACTCGAGAGAGGCAATACAGTTGCTAAACCCACGTCTAATTTTAAAGGAGGCATCTTCTTGATAATTCTCATTCGTGCTCGAAAGAGAGACTCTTAAAGCATACGCAGTCTCCCAGAAAAATCCAGAGAGTGAAAATACAAGAAGAGATATCAAACTTTGAGAAATCGTTAACCAAATCGAAGATGTCTCAACCCAACACACTTGAAAGTTATCGTTACTTGCTGAATATGGGAGAGGAAGAATTCGAAGCCATATTTGGGATCGAGCCTATGGAGCCCGGCCCTTCCACCGACGACGTCCAAGAGCCCGGTAAGGACAATGACAACAACGATAAAGGTCAAAAGAAGCGTTACCGTCGCCATACTGAGGAGCAAGTACGAAAGCTTGAAGCATTCTTCAGAACGTGCCCTATGCCAGACGGCAAACAAAAAATGGAACTGAGTCAAAAGCTAGGCCTTGAACCTTCGCAAATCAAGTTCTGGTTTCAAAATAGACGAACCCGAATGAAGACTCGTCATGAGCACAACGAAGCCGAGTTTCTAAGAGTTGAAAATGAAAACCTCCGAGCGGAAAACAAGATGTATAAAGAGACTTTTGACTCCGCCACCTGCCCCAACTGCAATAGCCTCCTCCTCACCCTCGATGAAATGTATGATCTGAGGATCGAAAATGCACGTTTAAGAGGTGAGTTAGACCAATTTATAACAGGATCGAGTTCTGTTGGAGCAGGGTACAAAAGGACCAATGATACTGGATCAGTATCAATACCTCCCGAGGAAGAAGGGACAGATCACCACCAAGCGGACATTGACGATGATCTTTTCGCCATAATCAACCAGTTTGATATCGGTAAAGCATCGGGACTGTGATGCACTTGTTCAGCCAGTGACCACCAGACCTTCGATATGGCCGATGCATATCTAATTTGGGATGAAGCCAGCTGATCATGGGAGAGCCTGTAGAGGAAGCATAACTGATCCTGAATGAGTGAATGTGTTTTATTTCCTTGCGTGATATGTTTTTCTGCTTTTGTGAATGTGTAAAAGCAAGGAGTAATAATCCGACTTCCCCCTATTAAATGCTCGAATCCGCCACCTCACCAACCTCGCGATGAATTGATGGCGAGTAAAAATCTGGATAAACCTTAAGGGTAACTCCGTATCGTTTCAATTTACCCTCAGTTGCTCCAAGTTTTAAAATTAAGCCCCTTCTATTCTCAGGAAATTGCAAATCGACCCGAGAACGCAATCATATCCGAATACAAGTTGAACAAAATTTGGGGGCAAATCGACTCATGGGCATTACCACGGGATGGACAGCTTCGGACAGAGGAAAGTACAAGCGAAAGACGCGAACAATCTCAGAAATGGGTAATTCTGTATCGTTCTAATGTGCACATAATCATCTCAAGTCTTGAATTGTCTTATTCCATTCTTAACAGGGATTGCAAATTACCTCGAGAAATACTGTAACATGGCATAAGGTGATACAACAAGGCTGCTTTATACCCAAAGATTAACCTTTGAAAGGATAGCCCCATGGACACCTATGGTCCAATGGACCGAATGGTATGGGGGATGACAGTAGGTCCGAAATATCCCGAGTTCGATCCCCGAGGGTGGGGAATGTTGTATGTATTATAAATAAATGAAACAACTTTTTGTGCATTTCTTTTTGCAAGCAGGAATACTCGACGAGTAATACCGAAGTCAATATTTTGCTACATTCTCGGCTTAATGGTGAAGCATCCAACAAAAGTCGAAGAAAACTCAATCCAGCAAAATTGGTAAAAGACTTGTCCAAGGCATTCAAGATGAAGGGTAAATCAGTATCGTTTCCAATTTATCCCTTTTAATACTGATTGACATGTCTCCTTTTCTTTTCACAGGAAATATTTATACTAACATTTAACATGTTGAAGGAGACAAATCCAAAAGAAAAGTATGATCACCTGACAAGATCTATTCTGGTGAAAAATGGGGCAAATTGATCGCAAGCTCTGAAACGAAAAAACAAATATGTTTTCCTTATCTCGTTTGGTTTCAAGAATAATTTCTCTGCTTCTTGCAGGGGCATTAAACAAACCAAAATGCTCCATCGCCCATATGCTTCATCGCGCAGGGGTAAAGTTTGAGACAAACCACCCCTCGACATAAGGAGTAGGCTTCCTAATTTGTTCGGTCCGCCCACATACCAGGGGCAATTTAAATTCGCCCATATTTGCACATTATATAAACACACGTGATGCTAAAAAATTGTCACATCTGCATTGTGCTTACACAGTTCATGAATTATGTATGACTATTCCGTGTGTTTAACTTACCAACTCCAACTTAGAGCATAAACTGCACAGGAGATATCAAATGTGCAGAATGGGGCATGACAGGATGAGGAAAGGCAAACCATTTCCACACAGGTCTAACATTTTGATCTACAGATAAACAGCCTTTCTCCAGAGTGAGAAAAAGCCATTTCGGAATGAAGTCCCCCATTCAGATTACATTCGAGGTGTTCATACTATAAGAACCTCCTTAAACAGAAGTGGTAATGCAATACATGATCTATATGTTGATCGATTGCATCATGAGTTATTACATAGACTTCCTTTAATCATGGCAAACTTAGCTGAACAATTTTGTATGAACCAATGAACGCATTGATGAAAATGCTTGCACATGTTAGCTCTGACATTGCCCGACAGGCAACACATTCCCGGTGTTTGAGTTACCTTCCAAAGTCTTGAAATTCATTCGGCGATTATTGAATGAACAAGCCTGGTTGTCCAGAAGCCACCAAGCATTTCTTCCAAATTCTCAGGTAAGTAAATCTTCAACCAGAACCTTTCAAGAGAATGAATTCTGATGGTTGTTAGGATACTCGAATCCATTGCGATATATACAGGTATCCACATTCTTCAATAAAGCATGATTTGTCTCAAGGACAGAAATGTTCGAGACCTTTTGATCTCTGCCTCTTTGGTTTATTCCTAAAACGACAGGAGAATATAATTTGGGTTTGAGCTTCTGCAGGATTCCTGGTCTCCCCAGATTTCAGAATGGCACCCTTTGAGGTACATAAAGTCCTTCTTACAGGCAAATCAAGTCCTTCTTACAGGCAAATCAAGTCCTTCTTACAGGCATAAAGTCCTTCTTACAAGCAAACCAAGTCCTTCTTATAGGCAAATCAAGTCCTTCTTACAGGCAAACCAAGTCCTTCTTACAGGCACCAAGTCCTTCTTACAGGCAAACCAAGTCCTTCTTACAGGCACAAAGTCCTTCTTACAGGCAAAGTAAGTCCTTTTTACAGGCAAATCAAGTCCTTCTTACAGGCACAAAGTCCTTCTTACAGGCAAATCAAGTCCTTCTTACAGGCAAACTAAGTCCTTCTTACAGGCAAACAAAGTCCTTCTTACAGGCACAAAGTCCTTCTTACAGGCAAACCAAGTCCTTCTTACAGGCAAATCAAGTCATGCTTACAGGCAAATAAAGTCCTTCTTACAGGCAAATCAAGTCCTTCTTACAAGCACAAAGTCCTTCTTACAGGAAAATCAAGTCCTTCTTACAGGCACAAAGTCCTTCTTACAGGCAAACAAAGTCCTTCTTACAAGCAAATCAAGTCCTTCTTAAAGGCATAAAGTCCTTCTTACAGGCAAATCAAGTCCTTCTTATAGGCAAACTAAGTCCTTCTTACAGGCAAACCAAGTCCTTCTTACAGGCACAAAGTCCTTCTTACAGGCAAATCAAGTCCTTCTTACAGGCATAAAGTCCTTCTTACAGGCACAAAGTCCTTCTTACAGGCAAATCAAGTCCTTCTTACAGGCACAAAGTCCTTCTTACAGGCAAATCAAGTCCTTCTTACAGGCATAAAGTCCTTCTTACAGGCACAAAGTCCTTCTTACAGGCAAATCAAGTCCTTCTTATAGGCACAAAGTCCTTCTTACAGGCAAATCAAGTCCTTCTTACAGGCATAAAGTCCTTCTTACAGGCAAATCAAGTCATTCTTACAGGCACAAAGTCCTTCTTACAGGCAAAGTAAGTCCTTTTTACAGGCAAACAAAGTCCTTCTTACAGGCAAATCAAGTCCTTCTTACAGGCAAAGTAAGTCCTTCTTACAGGCACAAAGTTCTTCTTACAGGCAAAGCACCAAGTCCTTTTTACTGGCACCAAGTCCTTTCTACAGGCACCAAGTCCTTCTTACAGGTATCTCCATGTGGTGACCTACCATACGAGTTAAATCTCAATCAAAATTTAATCAGTAGAATCCTTTTATTAGGAATCTACCATGGTACGACCCATCATACGGGTCAAATGGTATGACCCAACATACGGGTCAAATTTTAATTTAATTTTTAATCAGTAGAATCCTTTTATTAGGAATCTACCATGGGTTGATCCACCATACGGGTTCAAGTTCAACCACCCTAAAGTTTTTTTTATATAACGAATCCTTAGGTTCTCATTTCATTTTCAGTGGAACAATCATGTCACGACTCTTTTTATTTCCTTGTATTGAGTCGATAAGAATCCAGGTGTCATCTCGTCTTTGAAATGAACCTCTACCGAGCTTCCTTTCAAAGAGGGGCAGCTGTTGACACCTGATCTTTAATCATTTTTTCTATTGCTAAAGTAATAAAAAAATCCATAAAAATTCTTAAAATTGAAAAATCAACTTTGGGGACCTTACCCAAGCCTAGGGAACCAATTTTGACCAAAAAAAGATTTTTCATATTTTCAGTATTTTTACGTATTTTTTATTTATTTATTTTCAAAAATTAATAGAAAATCCATAAAAATTCATAAAATTGAAAAATCAACTTTGGGAACCTTAGCCAAGCCTAGGGAACGAATTTTGACCAAAAAATAATTTTTCATATTATATATATTTTAATTTTTTTTAAAAAAAATACAAAAATATTTGAAAATTTTGAAAAAATAACATTTGAGGCCAAAAAATACACAAAGATAGTTAATATTTTTATTTTAAATCTATTTTCATATTGGCCATCGCAAATTCAGAAAAATCCAATTCGAGTCACGTGTTCTTTCACGAGTATAATCTCGAATCGGGCTTAAAAAAATTTAATTTGAGTCAACTTATTTTTAACTTTCACTTTTTATGAGTTGTGACATTGTCTTCTAATATTTTAAATTTTCATCTTGGCCCAATTATACCCAGAATGACTTAATTTTGCAAAAGGGCTTTAATTAAATTATGCATTATTTTCAGCGACAAGAAATGAGCTTAAATTTGACATGTGGTAAATTTTGGTGTGTCAAAAATTGTGAGGAGATTTGGACTTAAAGAAATATATTTTTTCAGGGACTGAATTGTAAATACTTAAAATTCAAGGACTAAAGTGCAAATACCTAACTCTTGAAGGATTATTTTACAAATAATAAAAAGGAAAGTTAGTGGATAAATTAGAATAGAGAAGGGAAGATGAAGAAGAGGAGATGAAGAAGAGAAGTTGGAGAAGAATGGATGGAGAAAATAAGATAAGAATAGAGAAGGGAAGATGGAGATGAAGAAGAGTTAGTAGAGAAATTAGAATGGAAGATAAGAATAGAGAAGGGAAGATGGAGATTAAGAAGAGTTAGTGGAGAAATTAGAATGGGAGATAAATATGGAGAAGGGAAGATGAAGATGAAGAAGAGTTAGTGGAGAGATTAGAATGTGAGATAGAGATGGAGAATGGAAGATGAAAATGAAGAAGAGTTAGTGGAGAAATTAGAATGGGAGATAGAGTTAGTGGAAAAATTAGAATGGGAGATAGATGAGTAGGTTATAAAAGGAGAAAGAAGTGAGCTTGAGAAAGGATTCTTGGGAGAGAAAATTTGAAGTGTTTGGGAGGATTTTTTTTTTAGAGAAAATTTTGGATGTTTGAGAGAGTTTTGGGAGATTGAAGAAAAATTTGAGAGAAAGAAAATACCAAAAGAGAGAGAATTTTGAAGATGATGGGAGTTCAAAGCTAGGGATTATCATCACAAATTCCTTCATCGATCAATATAAATCAAGAGTTCATCCTCGTCAACGAGCAAGCAAATTCGAGCTAAGTGTTTTTATTTATTCATTTGTTTATGGTTTTACTTGCAAATTAGCACAAATTGTATACACTTTCTCCATCTCCTCTTTTTTTTTTTCCATATTTTATGTCAGGAGAAGGATATCTCTACGTCAACAGCAAAAATCTCGTAGATATGCAAAAATCGGCCCAGACAAGCTCCTAAGCTGTCCACCGATTTCTCAACTGATCTGTGACTAGAAGTCCCTCTTAATTCAAAAGAAACTCTCTATATTGGGAACATAGAGAGCGAAAATCAATTATAGAAATCCCTCCCAAAAAAATGGGAGATAAGTACTCTTTCCACTCTTCTGGTTTTAGGTGCAGATTAGCACATATTTTGTATACTGACACTTCACTTTATTTTATGTCAGGAAGCCGCAGCTCTATATCAATGGTCAACCCTGTGGAAGCACAAAATCGGCTTGGAGGAGTCCTCAAGCGCGAACAAATTTCAAATTGTTGAATCAATTCGTTGTATTTCATTTTAAAGAATTCATACCCCAGAATGGAGAGGACAAAGTCCATCCGCAATCTAAATACCTGCACCATAAATCCCAAAGGGAAGAGCCAAGCCAATGCTTAGCCTCTCATTGGAGGTTTTTACTTACAGTAGTTAAATACCTGCAACTTAAATACATGCACCTTAAATCCCAAAGGGAAGAGCCAAGCCAATGCTTAGCCTCCCATTGGAGGTTTTTACTTACAGTAGTTAAATACCTGCAACTTAAATACCTGCACCTTAAATCCCAAAGGGAAGAGCCAAGCCAATGCTTAGCCTCCCATTGGAGGTTTTTACTTACAGTAGTTAAATACCTGCAACTTAAATACATGCACCTTAAATCCCAAAGGGAAGAGCCAAGCCAATGCTTAGCCTCCCATTGGAGGTTTTTACTTACAGTAGTTAAATACCTGCAACTTAAATACCTGTACCTAAAATCCCAAAGGGAAGAGCCAAGCCAATGCTTAGCCTCCCATTGGAGGTTTTTACTTACAGTAGTTAAATACCTGCAACTTAAATACATGTACCTTAAATCCCAAAGGGAAGAGCCAAGCCAATGCTTAGCCTCCCATTGGAGGTTTTTACTTACAGTAATTAAATACCTGCAACTTAAATACATGTACCTTAAATTCCAAAGGGAAGAGCCAAGCCAATGCTTAGCCTCCTATTGGAGGTTTTTACTTACAGTAGTTTAAATACTTGCAACTTAAATATTTGTACCTTAAATCCCAAAGGGAAGAGCCAAGCCAATGCTAGGCCTCCCATTGGAGGTGTTTATTCACTGTCACGTACTTCCTAATTTAATTTTTGAATCATCAGACCCAAAAGATGAGTAGGTCGTAATACTGCACAGAAGTCGTTAACACACTCCCTCTTTCGGCTTCAGGGAATCTTTAACACTTAAAAAAATATAACAAATAAAAAATATATACCATCCATCCATCCTATTTAAAAAGTGAAAACACAAAAGAGAATACCCTACTAGAGCCTTAGGAATAAACCAAGCCTGAGTTGCCGAATTAGGATATCCATGAAATTAAGGTACCGAAAGGGCATTAGTTTTAATTAACTAGTGTAACCAAGTCCCCGAGCTCATAATCTCTGGTTCGCAGGAATAAATTAGTTCTCCCGCTAATTTATTTAGGTTTCTAATCGACCTATCAAGAACGATTAGTGGCGACTCCAAATTTCTAAATCATATAAACAAAAACCAAAGTTGCGATTCGGTAGGGCTTGGGAGGGTCCACGTTAGGTTAGTCAAATCTAATTAACCTAATAATCCGTTAACCCCCTAGAAATAATAAAAATATTTTCAGAGGGTCGCGACAAGTAGTCTAGGGTTATTCAAAAAAATTTCAAAAGCTAATTTAAGTGTAAATTCATTGCAGAGATTTAGCTGCAAATTGACTATTAAGCTTATGTTCTTTCTTAAGGATCCTGTATATGTCCTTATGTTCTACGAAATAAATAGATTGCCTTAAGGATATTATATATGTTTCTATGCTCTACGAAATAAATAGATTAATTATAAATTATGTAGGATCTGTAGTTATTTTATTAGTGATGATATATGGGTTTACTTTATAATAATAATATGTAATTATTTGTCTTAAATAAAAAAAATTGACAAGAAAAATTATTTTCGGGAACAGAAATTTGTGTATTTATGAAACGAATTTCTACTTTGGGAAAAGAAATTTGTACAGTTATCAAACGCATTTTGATTATCTGAAACTTATAAAGGAAACAGAATTAGGGATTAGAATCATCGCTAAATGCATCCTTAACATTGGTCAAAATGAAGTGGGATAATTATGAATTTTAAGTGAAGATCTATTCTAATGCTTCGCATAGGCCGGTAATGCAGGAATCAAAACTTTGATATCTCAGTCCAGGCACGAGTCGTTACTATACGAACCTACCTTAAAGTAGTTATTCAAAGATGACGTGGAGTTTATCTTTTCCACTGCCACTCTTTGGGTTGAGAGAAAATATTTTTCTTTCATTCAGCTCAGGAAATACCTTTGAATTTTACGTATCAAGGTTCAAACGAAGTAGTTTTAAGACTTACTCAGGTCCACAAGTAAAGATCTATTCTTATGTTTCAAAAAAAAAAAGGAAAAGTAAAGATTTATTCTCGGGGCACCAATTAGAACCGTGACCCGGAATCTGTCATCAGATCCAAACGGTCGGACTCCTCAATGACGTGCCCTTTCCCGCTATACTCTTATCTTGGGATATCGTTCTGCGTGACGAAGGAAGCCATTCTCAGCGCTTTGTCTCCGAACTCGCATCAATTCAACCTCGCCTGAACTCTCTCCTCTGCTCAATGCCGCTACTCCACGCGTAAGCCTCTCTCTCTCTCTCTCTCTCTCTCCGTGTGCTGCGTTGTCTCCGTAGAATTTTGATTCAAAGACAGTAGAGTTTGGAGCTGGAGTATAATCTGTCGCCATTCCGTCGAGCGAGTGTGGATACCTCTCTGCTGATCAAATTTGGGTGCCGAGTTGATCGAATTGAGTATTTCCTCGATGTGAGCGCATGCGTCGCGGCACGCTCCGAGAACATCGGACCGAGCTGCATTTCGCTTACGAAGCTCGCTTTTGCGGCTGTGTTTTGCTTCGTTCGAAGATCTCATGGTCTATTCTTAGATGCGGTGCTTGTCAGTGTTGGTTAGCGTCACATTTGTTGCTGAGTTTGATTGATCGTTGTGATGGCTTCATCTGCCAGAGAATCGTCGCTTGTTCCAACACCAAGGAAAAAGGAAAATCTCGTCGATGGATGGGCTTTAGGTTTTCTACATCGAATTAGTGCTATGGGATGTCGTGTTTTGGTTTTATTTGCTATAGACTAAACTTTTTTCCCTTTTATCTGGTAATCGGTTCCTGCTGTTTCAATGTGGCTTTGTGAAACCTGCAGAAGATTGGCAGTTCCATGCCCAGCCCTCAAATGTGATCCGAGCAAACTCCTGTGCCCACTTGTTGGGCATGTCACGGACATCAAATTCACGCAGTTCATCTGTCCAAAGCGGAGCAAGTCACCTTGCTTTGCCATGATCTGTTCCACCACCATACTTGACCCCCTCAGAGTATCAAAGACGGGGGTTGATCCGGGAGAGACATCTGGATTGCAGGATGGTGGCTGGTCAGAAGTCCCATCAGGTGCTCCTGATAATAATTGCAAGGAAGTAAAACTAAATAGCGAGTTTGTCCCCTCGGGACGTTTTAACGACAAGAGCTATAAGGAAATTGAGAGAAGGAGAAAGATTGGAGAAGCCAACAAAGGGAAAGTGCCATGGAATGCTGGCAGAAGACATAGTGAAGGTAAATCTCTTCTTTAGGAATTGCAAACCTTAATATTATGGACTATTTGGAGTTTAGCATCTTACACTGTGCAGAGACTCGAAAGCGAATCAGGCAGAGAACAATCGAAGCATTGAGAGATCCCAAGGTGAAGTCCTGTAAGATTGATTCGGGTGTATGTTTTCTTAGCATCATTGGAATTTGCCGGCAAGCAATTTGTCGGTTTGACTAACAGAAAGATGATTGGCATAATTTCATATAGTAACTCCTGCATTACTGCTATACATTCTTGTAGACTTTGTTATTGAGCTGTGAGCTGCATGTGCTCTGTCGCTGGAGACATGCATCTATGCACCTATTTATCCCTTTTTAATTCACCATTTGTTTTCAATATTGAAAACCTCACAAGACTTAATTCCGCTAGAATTACTTCCTTTTCGTTTAACTCTTTTTCCAGTTGCTATTTCCAGGTCAGGCAGAAGATGTCTGAACATCCCCGTACTCACAGGTAGGAAATTTGTGTCTTCTGTGCTTGAACAGTCTATCAGATGATCCATCTCTCTAAATGAAGCAAATTTCACTTTATCAGGAAAAAACTAGCAAGTGTGCTCTTTATAGGTCATTTAACGGACCAAGATGCTGAGAGTGGAGTACATGGACTCAACTGAATGCTTATTCATTTGAACTTAAAAATGAAATTGGCTTGCCTTTGTAAGTTATAGAAGGAGATTAGTGAGTAGATTCATTTTCCAGTATTTGGAGAAGATGATGTTCTGCAGTAATTGAATCATCTTACTGACAAACCTTAGAGCTGAGCACAGCATTTGTTACCCGTAGAAAGTTCATGGTGACCAAATGCGAGAATAACGTCCCAAGAAATAAAATCATTTTGTTTGAATTGCCAGTGTATCTGATGAATAATCAGAATCACTTGGCATCAATTGTTATTGTGATCTACTGATTTATAATACCTTAGAAACATTCTATCTTTTTTCAAAGAGTAGCAGCTCTAAGGATTTCTTTCCTCAAATGCTTTCACGTGCATCTGTTCCTCTGGTTATTTAGGAAGATGGTTGCTTTGCAATTCTGGAACTTGCTATCTTAGCTTGTCAAAAGTACGAGCAACATATAGCTGGGACCTCGAACACCTCAAACACATTTTAAGCAGCCAAAACATTCTTGCACATATTAAGCTGGAAGAAAGTAAAAGAAGGAAGGGCTCCAAAGAATGGTTGTGGCAAGAAGCTCTAATTACTAGCTGAAATTGGATTTAAGTTTTGTGATCTGTCATTGCTTTTGCCAGTGGCAAAAAAGTAGTTTGCATGAATGATAATATTACTTCGATTGAAGGACCTTATTCTTATTTTTAAATGTCTAAGAGTCCTTATTAACTCTCTGTGGGGAAAATCAGCTAAGAATTGGTCTAATTATTTTACAGTGATTTAATCAAAGCAAAGATAAGCTCTTCACTTCGGTCCATTTGGAAAGAGCGTCTAAAGCATAGAAGGTTGAAAGAGAGATTCTTCTCATCATGGGCAGATAACATAGCAGAGGCAGCCAAGACAGGATGGAGTGGTCAGAGAGAGCTGGACTGGGATGGTTATGACAAATTAAAGCATGAAATTGATCTCCTACATCTTCATCGGCTTGCTGAAAAAGAAAGAGCTAAAAATATGGCAAAGATGAGGGCTCACAAAGAAGCAGCAGAGGCAAAAGCAGAAAAGATGGCTAGGCTTGCTCAGAAGAGAAAAGAAAGGGAGGAAAAAGCAAAAGAACGAGGAAAGATGAAAAGAGTATCATGCAGTAAAACAGAGAAGAAGAAAGATGACTTAGCAGTTGCTCGAGGGATGAAGCTTAAGAAGAACTTGCTGAAGGTAAATGCAGTTTCATGTATTGAGTAAGAGAATCATCCTGCATTTGATGCTTTGGACCTCCGGATATATCTCTTTACTTCAGCTGCGACCATAATTTTTGTGGCTCCACAGTTTAATCGCAACATTAACGTGTCTATTGGTGCTGTGCTTTTCTTTGACAGATATTTCCTTTCAGACATACCAATCTTTTTTGTTCCTCCTCAAAACTGTATTAGGCTGATCGCATTTTTATGTTCTATTTCTAGATTAACCGAAAGAGATCCTTGAAAGTTGTCCAAGTCACTGGTCAGGGGGATGCAGCTCTTGCTCATATTCCAGACTGGGAGAAATTGGATTTAGAGCATATCATGAGGGAAAAGGCACAGAGGAAACTTTCACTGGCTGATCAGATACAAGCAGCCAAAAATCAAAGCAAAGTTCACAACTTAGAGGCTTTTCTCATGCCATCTTCCGTTCATTTATCCAGTAAGAAGTGAAGTCTGTGAGCTATGCAATCACAGTTGCTGCATGTCCTGTCTTTCTGAAACATGTTATTGTGAAAGGAAAGGTGATCATCCTCTTAATTATGAAGAATCTCCACATACCAGCTATATATTATTCTGCATAATGCAATCGCTTTGTGCCAAGTGTTATTAATTGTTGTCGCTGGTTTTACCAGCTAACACTTGAGCTGGAAACTTGATCGGTCGACGTGAGAATCGAGATGTAAACAAAATTTCTTACGCCTCAGCTGATTGGGTCTTGCTTAATTGCAATTGTTCTGATTCTTTTATGATGCCAATGTTCCTTGGGAAGCCGCAAGCTGGGCTAGATGTCATTACTTGCGGTTAACATTTAGTGTCTTTCTTATCTGTTGTAAATGAATTGATTACATCGTTCACTTATCCAAAAGAGGAAGTTGCCTTTGGTTTTTCAAGTAGTTTTGCATTTTGTCACTAACTTTGGTTTGAATTTTTCACTCAGGTGACATGGATGTGTTCGACATCATCACTATTTGGAGGTCACCTCAATAAACAAAGGCGAACTTCTTCAATTACTGTGGCACATAGGGTTGCTTGGCTCCGTTCCTGGTGTTTGTCATATATTATGTAAGCTAGGGAATTGTCTCGCTGCTCTCGCAACCCCAGCCCCCCCTTCCCCACACCCTCATAAGAAAACAAAAAAAAAACACGCATCCTTGAATCCTACACTTTGCTTGCAGTGAGTTGCAGCACCCTTGGCTGCATAGCTGGAAAAAAGAACCGGTTAGTGAAGTTGAGTGTCCTTGAGATTTCATTCAAAACTTGTTTGTGCTTCTAGCTCTTATAAATTAGATGCCAGAAAGCGTAAGCAATTCAGGACAAAGAAACTTGTCGATATGTGTCTATAATCCACATTAAAATTTTCAATTCAGTATGTGAACGTTATAGATGGACTGGCTCTAGTTAACAAAATATTTTTGAATATGCAGCGTGGCACTGCCATTATGGGAAACATTTGCAGCTGGCCTATTTAAGTTGTCTTTTCCTTTCACCTTGTGATTTTTTTATTATTATTGCGAATCTCAGAGTACTCGCTCTATTTGGATATTCAAGTATTGATAAGTAAGGATTGGATTTTGTATTCTTGACTTAAAGAGGTAGTCATAAGCAGAAGTAAAATTCAGGAAGCAAATGAGAATTCTCCAAACGGGTGCCTCCCCATCCGCGGTATCGGCTCTGCACAATCAGCATAGAATGACGCGCAGTGACGTTTGTAACCAAGCCTCGTGCAGACTTTTCGTTTGATGAGTTGATGTTTGCACGACGGCTCGTCAGATTGCGAGAGTAAGGGTGACCCGTCTGTAACCTCCCGGGATCCCTTTAGTCATTTGCCCGAGCGAACCCTATCCTTGCTGGGACATGAAGTTGTTTTTCCTGGTGAGATTGGGCTTCACTGTGATCAATCGGTTGCTCCATATTTTAAGACCCTTCTGTGCATATCTCTATAGTGTAGATGATGCACAAATCTTGTGTTGTATCCATCCTCTTTTTGTGAATGGTTCCTAGTATTTTCTCCCGACCTCCCGGCGGTGCATGGGCCCATCATTGTCTCAGTGATTGGGCATGATGCACTGGGGCCCCGTCCTGGGTCAATGTGCCTCCCATCATCACAAGAAATTCAATCTTTTGCAAGTACTTAGGTTGATGTCTTTCCCTATGTTGACTTATTTGGCTTCCATATATACATATATCTATGGTATGTTACGTGAATTTGTGCATCCCGTGCCCCTTTTAACCAAACAAGAAAATAAGTCCGGGGCGTGCCTCTCAACCGTAGAAATCTTCCAACACTTCGTAGCTGTCATGACAGGGGAGATAGCTCGACAACTAACGCCAACACTGCATAGTCAATCTTTTTGTTCACCCGAAAAGACACGCCTGAGTTGCTCCGCCTTTTCTTCTTCCAATGCATTCAAGACTCCCCACCACCTTCCGACCCACCAAAGGTCCCCTAAATTGTCAATAGAAATTAAAATACAAACTCGAGTCAAGCCGCACGCCCCTTTATTTTTGCATGCCAAGCCGCTATTCGGCTTGACGTGTGCCAGATAGAAACCAGTTTGGTCGTGTTAGTTCATCTTCTTCTCTTCATACCTCTTACATTATCCCACTTCATCAAATTTCCCTAAGGCTCCTCTCTTTTTGGCCACTCCCCTCCCCCAGTCTTTCGACTATCTCGATGGAACTGCCGTTGACGGCACCGGATTCCGGTGGCTGGACGGTTTCATACAAGTTGGAGACAAAGAGCTTGTCCTACAAACTGCGCACCAAGTTTGATGAGCTCTCTTCGCTCTTTCGCAACAAGAATCGAAACTCAAACACGAAATTCATTTTGAAGGATGTGAACTGCCAGGCAAGGCCTGCGGAGATCACTGCCATTGCTGGACCAAGCGGAGCTGGCAAAACCACCTTGCTTGAAGTCCTAGCCGGGAAAATTTCCCAGGGCCGAGTGTCTGGGGAAGTTCTAGTCAACGATCAGCCGATCGACCCCAAGAGCTTTCAGAGGTTATCTGGTTACGTTCCCCAAGATGATGAGCTGTTTCCTTCGCTGACTGTCGAGGAAACGCTCCTGTATAGCGCCCTTCTCAGGCTTCACGGAGGCAGGAAAGAGGCCGTCGCTAGAGTGAGAGCACTAATGAAGGAGCTTGGCTTGGATCATGTTGCAAGAACGAGAATAGGTGGTAAGTCATCGAACAGAGGGATCTCGGGCGGGGAAAAGCGTAGGGTGTCGGTTGGGGTGGAACTAGTCCATGACCCAGCGGTGATCTTGATCGATGAACCAACTTCCGGACTGGATTCAGCCTCGGCTCTTCACCTTGTGAAGATGCTCAAGTTCATGGCACTTTACCAAGGTAAGACAATCATATTGACCATTCACCAGCCTGGTTATCGAATTCTTGAGCTGTTTGATCGAGTTGTTTTGCTTTCGGGGGGATTTGTTGTACATAATGGTCCTCTGTCTCTTCTGGAAGAGAAGCTTAGATTCGCTGGTTTGGGCATGCCGTGCCATGTCAATGTGCTTGAATATGCCATTGATGGTATAGAATACTTGGGTGTAGAAGCTCCCAACAACCAGCATTTTCTCCAAGGAAACGGTAAAGACGGTAATGAAAACGAGGCAGGAAAAGGGGAGCTATTCTCTTACCCGAACTCCTGGTTCAGAGAGATTCTAATACTGGAGCAAAGATTTTGCAGAAACATTTTCAGGACGAAGCAGCTCTTTGCCACAAGGGTGATACAGGCCCTTGTGGCTGGGTTTGTGCTCGGCACCATCTTCCTTAACGTCGGGGACAACCCAGGAGAAGTTGCTCTCCAAACTCGGCTTGGGTTTTTCGCCTTCAGCCTGACCTTCTTGCTCTCTTCCACGACAGAAGGCCTGCCCATTTACCTGCAAGAAAGAAGAATCCTGATGAGGGAGACTTCAAGAGGAGCCTACAGGGTATCCTCTTACGTTGTCGCAAATATCATCGTCTTCCTTCCGTTTCTTTTGATGGTGAGTTTCCTCTACTCGATCCCAGTTTACTGGCTGGTCGGGTTTCGGAGAAGCACGGATGCATTTTTCTACTTCTCGCTCGTGGTTTGGCTGGTACTCTTGATGTCCAATTCCTTCGTAGCTTGTTTCAGCGCTCTCGTGCCGAATTTCATCATGGGGACGTCGATCATCGCCGGGCTGATGGGATCTTTCTTCCTCTTCTCCGGTTATTTCATATCGAAGGAGAAAATCCCCCGATACTGGATTTTCATGCATTACATGAGCTTGTTCAAGTACCCATTTGAGTGTTTCATACTGAATGAATATGGAGGTCTGGAAGGGAGAAACAGGTGCTTAGAGTTTCAGAATGGAGAGTGCAGCCTATATGGAGGTGGGTTCTTGAGACAGCAAGGATTAGAGCAATCACAGAAGTGGACCAACCTAGCTGTGATGTGCGGTTTTGTCGTCGGCTACCGAGTCCTCTGTCTTCTCATCTTGTGGTACAGATGCTGTAGGCCAAGAAACTAGTTGTATTAAGAAGAGATTGTTTTCATTCCAATTTTTTCTTGTTAAAATTCCTAAACTTATCAAATTGTTGACATAAGCAGAAGCTTGCCTTGTACCATTAAAATTAGTGCATAAACTTGACCTGAGTTATTCTTCAGGCAAATTATTCATCTTCGTTCACGCACTGTGGTAAGTTTGCACAAGCACGCAGCTAAGCATGCAAAGAACTCGCCAAAATTTGGGATGGGATGATCAAGGTATGGCTAAGTACTTCATATCCCATACAATTTCGCTCTGAGATCTTAGCACACCACACCCAATCGATGATCTTTTAACAATATACCTTCTAAGGCCGGAATACAAAACTTTTGAGTGAACACCTCTGACATATGCGCTGACCGTCCCCTCAATTCTATTGAAGATGCATAGACTGTCCATATAGTCCACATCCAATACTTGGAGATCAGGAAAAATACTGTTTCCAACACTCGCTCTTCTTCGACATTGAAGCTCGACTGCTCATTCCTGAAGTTAGATAATTATAGCTCGTTGGACTGTGCTCACATCCGAAGCCTGTTCAAGAAAAGAAGCGCAGAAGTTCCGAAAAAGAAAAGGCAACTTGAATACCTAAACAAGCTAGTATACTATGCACAAGGAACCTTAATTCTCCAGCAAAGTTTCTCAAATATCTATTCTCCATATACGCGCAAAACCTACATTGCAGTTCAAATGCTCCTATCATAAATAGAATTGAAGGTCATTGTAGCACATGAGATGGGCATGTCTTTCGACCACAAAGATGATTTGTCTGGCCCGCTCAACTCCCCAGATGCTGTGGAAGATGAATCCTTCGAGTGACCTTTCAGGCCTTCCTCGGCAATTAGACTCATGAATTCTGAAATTGACCCAGGTCTTGATATCTCACTGTCATTAACTTCAGCTACGCCCATTAGCATCTTCACGACAGTCGACATGGATGGTCGAAGCCGTGGTAGACCCTGTGCGCAGAGAAGACCGATCTTCATGAATAGGCATGCCTCTTCCCTATGATGTTTCTGTTCCCCATCCAGAGATGTGTCCACTAAGCTCATTAGCTCCCTTTTCTCATGCAGCTTCCATGCCTGTATCAGTGTACGTGTTGTAATGCTAGATTAACAAAAGGGGAATCCTTATGATTCAGGGATATAAATAAGCTTCTAGTTATAGGAATCTACAGGAAGAGAAGTTACCCTTTCAAGGAGATATCGTTCTTCAGCCGGTAATTTATTGTTTGTGTTAAATCTCCCACTTACAATTTCCAAAAGCAGTACGCCGAAACTGTATATATCTGCTTTATTGGTCAACTGACCTCGCATTGCATACTCTGGCGCCAGATAACCCCTACAGAGGCAGAACCATGTTATTGACCAAGAACTAAGATTTCGACAGAAACGGGAGGAGTTTGCGGAAAGAGAAAGAAATCAGGATCAAATGTTGAAGAGCATCGCATATTTAACCGGTTTTAATGTATCCAGTCATGATTTGAAAACATATATCCAGAAGCTTGATTGAGTTTCTAAAACTACTTTCCTTGGGCCCAAATATCCAGATTTACTACATAAGTGAACATCTCCAGTTCAATCTCACCAACAAATTCAGGTCAAACCAACAAAGAATAAACTCAAGTGACATAGCAGAATTTTAATGCTTATTCAGCAGATGAAGTGGCAGTTCTAAACTGGGGCAAATAAGTTACAAAATTTTCTGAAAGGTTCCACTATACATCGACAGGAGTAATTGAGAAGTTTGTGACTTACACTGTTCCAGCAACACGGGTGCTGATATGAGTCATGTTGCTCGGGAAAAGTTTCGCAAGACCAAAATCTGAAATTATCGGCTTCAGCTCACGATCTAACAGGATATTGCTTGCTTTTATATCTCTGTGGATGATCGGCGGTTGGACTTCCTCATGGAGGAACGCTAGCCCCATCGCCACGCCTATGCAAATCTTACGTCGTGTAGGCCATTGAAATTGGATGCTACCGTTGGAACCCCCTATGAAGTAGAGGAAAAATGTCACACCATCTCTCGGCTAATGGCAGAAGTCAATATGCAGAAGTAAACTCACCAAGAAGTGTTTGAGCCAGGCTATTATTCTCGAGATAACCGTATACCAGAATTCTATGCTCTCCTTCCACACAGCAACCATGTAACTTAACCAGGTTGGGATGCTCTATATTTGCAATCATGTTTATCTCTGTCAAGAACTCCCGCACTCCTTGACTCGACTCGGCTGATAACACCTTCACGGCAACCAAGGTGCCATCGTCAAGTACACCCTGTTCGCACGAGTTGAGAAATTTCCAATTATTGCTACTCTTATCCATGAAATCATAAAAAAAGAAGAAGCACAATTCTTGAAAAAGACATCAAAATATGGCTCCAATACCTTGTAGACAGAACCAAAACCCCCATGACCGATTTTGTTGGATCGACTAAAATCTGCTGTTGCTTTGACCAAGTCTTTATACTTGTACAACGTTGTATTTTGAATTCCTGAAACCTCTGTACATATTAGAGAATCAATCAGAAGCTTTGTCATGAATTCCAAGGTTCACAGCATGCATAAAGTAACCGACTGATGCTGCAGGATAATAGGTCTAAGATCTGATAAGCCTGTTTGGAAAGGAGTGAATCTAACCAAGATTAGACATCATTGCTTCACACATAGGAAATCCAACAGAAAGGATTTTTTTTTTCTTTTTTCATTCCGCGAATTCGTAACATAGACTGGGAATACTTGTGGCATCAGGTATAAAAAGGGGAAAGCCATACCATCATCGACCTCTCCACTAAGTTCCAATGGGGAAGCTCTGTTGCACGTGAAAAATAAAGGAAAACATCGCATCCGACTGCCTCGTCCCATACAAACCGATAATCTCCACCGAAAAATTAAGCCGAGATCTTCAGGGACGCCTTAAGACGAGTCTTCCACACCGAAACCTGATAAAAAGGTGAAAACAAAACCAACATGCGTCCATTAGCCTAACACAGCCAACAATGAAGATTGTACGACTCTGTTATTGTAGAAATCAATTCCCCATCATCTGATCTACACTTAATCCCTCATCATCACCATTCATCAACCGAAACTGATCAAAACAAAAAGACAAATTGCTCATCACGACAGTTCCTTCAGGATGAATTCTAAGTCATCCCCAGCCCTCCAGTCTACTGTTTTACATGTCATTCCATCCCTAAGGAATGTTCACAAGCAGAAGCTGAACATGAATTTTGAAGAACGATGAACAATGAGGGAGCAAAGAAACGAAAGCACGAGCTCGGATACTGTGTTCAGTTTCTCTAACTTACAACCGACAAGATTAGTCTCAATTCCGATGCTCTCCTCCTTACTGTGGAGCCAAGCTAAACCGAATACAGACAAGAAGGTTCAAAAATGGGAACTACCCTTGTTAAAAAAATCTCAGAAGCTATGAAAAAAGCGCATACCAAACTCCACCTGAAGCACAAGCGGTTGCCAAGACAAAGAAGAATGAAACCTTAGCTGCTATATCCTCCTCGATTACGGCTAGAGATCTCTGCATAGAGAGAGGGAGAGGGAGAGGGAGAGGGAGAGGACAGACGTGTTGGAATATTTTCAGGATGCTTCGGAGGAAGGTGATTTGGCTATCATTTTAGGAGTTGGAGATGTGATTGGTCAGAGCTTTCAGGCGAACGTATTCAATGTAAAAATCTTGACCACTTCCCCGCTTCAAGACGACCCATCTTCTTACCGTCATTGTTAATATCAATGTGAACACAGTCTAATACCCAAAAAAAAAAACCTTCACTTTAGCCTCTATCACAATTATATTTTAAAAAAAATTATCTTACAAAAAAACCTCAAACGCTTATTTCTATTCCAATTTTACCGGTCTAACACAAAAAAAAAATTCACAACTTTACCTTTGTCCCAATTCTACCAACCAAATACCAAAAAAACCCATAACTTTAGCATTTGTCCTAATTATATTTAGAACTTCTTTTTGTCTCATAAAAAATCCCAAAATTCTACTTTTGCTCCAATTACACCACCGTTAATCTTCCATTCATAATCAATGTTAGTTAATCCTATGCGAAAATTCCACATCGTTAAAGAATTAGACCTTAGCAAAGTTAACATGAAAAAATTAGCAACTTCTCTACTGTTGTTTGATTTCTCTACACATTGCTGAGACATACAGAGCCATTCAAGATGGTGCATTTTGAATTCTTCCCGGCACTCAACGGCCCAAAAAATGACTAGATGTGGAGGTTTGATTATCTAGACAAACATTCTCGAATCCCACTGTCCTTGAAACTGTTGTTTTTAAATTTTGAAAATTCATTGGTAAGTTTAGGATTGGGCAAAAAATGGTGAGAAAATTCGAGCCACGTAATATTAACTAATAATAATTATAGGCAAAAGGCAAGTGATGGTAGAATTGGGCAAAAAGTAAACGTTTAGGATTTTTTTATGAGACAAATTTTTTTTTGGGTATGATTAGAACAAATGCTAAAGTGAGGGTTTTTAAGTATTAAATTGGTAGAATTAGGATAAAAGTAAAAATTTCAGATTTTTTATGAGGCAAAAAAAGTTTTGGATATAATTGGGATATAAGCCAAAATTAGGGATTTTTTATGAGATAAAAAATAAATATAATTGAGACAAATGCTAAAGTTTGAAATTTTTTTGGGTATTAGGCCATGTGAATACAGAGTCCCTCTTTTGTTTGGACAAAACCTCTGCATTACACTAGAGGTGGCCACGGGTCGGTTTCGGCCCGGGGCAAACCTGAAATCAGCCCGGTTAACGGGCCGGTTCATTGCGAACCGGAACTGACCCATGTGGCACGGGTCGGTTCCGGATTATTAAACTTGGAAACCGGCTCGGAATCGACAGTTCTGGGCAGGTTCGGAATCGCCGGTTCTAAATCGACGCGGGCCCAAACGGCTATATTATAGTTGTTTGGTTGACCAACAACTATATAGCCGTTTAGCCGTTCAGTACAGCCTTTTTTTAAAAAATTATTAAATAATTTTTTTAATTTATTAAATAATCCAAACCATTATAAATATCTATTTTCACTTTTCATTTTTCCTCATAATTTCTCTCAAATTCTCTCAAATTCGCTCAATTTAACTAGTTTTCGTCCGCTCAATTCTCTCGAAAAATGGCTAGTGAAAGAGGAAAGAGACCGATGATTCTTGAAGAATCCAATTATTCTCATGATACTCGTGAGTATGCACATTGGGGATACGATGACGAATATGATATCAACATTATTCCTAACGTCGAGCACATCCCAATGCAAGAAAGTCTAAATCAAACTACCAATACCGAAAAAGCGTCAACAACAAAAGAAATGAGTCGAGGAGGTGCATCCATCATATGGCAACACTTCACCAAGCAACATCTAGAAGAAAACGACTACAACCTCATATGTACGCATTGCAAAAAAGTATACAGATTTACAAGTGGAAGCGACTATGGAACATATCGACGATATCTGGCGTCAAAACATCCAACGAAATTCGGGATCGACACTAGGCAATAACAAATTCCCAAGTTTGTCGATTCTAACACTTCTTATTTGTTTCGTTACGATAGAAATAATTATGAGCAAGAATTAGCTAAATTTGCTGCCGTCGAACATTTATCGTTTAATTTTGGTGAAAATTTTGGTTTTAATATTTTTCTACAAAATGCATGTACTCCACAAGCGAAACCCGTTTCGAAAAATACGCTTAAACACAAAATATTTAAAATTTATAAAAAATGAAAAGATGATTTGAGAGTTTTTTTTGCATTTTTCAATGGACGTGTGCATATAGGTAGCGATATTCAGAGTGATCCTTGGCAAACTCATTATTATATGGGTATTACATGTCATTGGATAGATGATGATTAGAATATTCAAAAAAGAATTATTGCATCGAGTTTTTGACGAAACGCATACGACACATAATATTTATAAAATAATTAAGCAAGTTTTAGAATAATATTTATTGGTTAATAAAATTTTTCAATTGGTTTTGATAATGCCGCGTCAAATACTGTTTCTATTCGCGAGTTAAAAATCATTTGTAAACCCGCTTTTGGTGGAAATTTTTTTTACATTAGATGTGTTTGCCATGTTTTAAATTTATGCGTACAAGATGGTTTACGAATTCTTGAAATTTCTCTCCATCCAATAAAAATAGCAATTCAATATTTATGGAAACATCCCTAAGTTATGAGAGAATGGGGTAGATTTTGTAAATAAAATGGAAGAAAACCAAAAAAAATTCTAAGAGATGTTCCAAATCGTTGGAATTCTACTTACAAGTTACTTAATCAATCTTTTTCATATAAAGATTTATTATATACATTTTTTGCGAATCATGTTTCTCAAAATAATTTATACCCATAAGAGTGGGATATTTGCAAAAGAATTTTAGATTTGTTAAAAGTTTTTAATAATGCAACTTATACTTTATCCGATGTTTATTATCCTACTACACATTTATTTTTAACAAAGTGTAAATATTGCTGGTATTTTTGAAGAAAATGAAGACGATAATGAATTAGGTCCAACTATTATAGCAATGCGAACAAAATGGATGTAATATTATACCAAAATTCCTATTATCCATCTAGTTGCTTGTGTTTTGGATCCACGTACAAAAATAGTGGAACTTCTTCCCAAACTAGTGACATGCAAAGCAAGCACCTAGGTAGAGAGTCTGGAAATCTAATAAATAGGCAAAAAAGAAAAAAAGGAATAATGGAAAATATTTCCGAAATAGAAATTTATTTAACTATTGTATTTGAGTTTCCTCAATTAGAAGGCACGGATTTCCAAATTCTAAAGTGGTGGAATAGTCATTCAACTCAATTTCCAGTACTAGCTCGCATTGCAAAAGAGATCTTAGCAACCCTTTGCTCAACAGTTGCGGTTGAACAAGCATTTAATGCTGGAGGTAATATTTTGGATGACCGACGTTCAAGATTATCTCTGGATTCGGTTGAGACTCAAGCTTGTGTCGATGATTGGATAAAGGCAGTATATCGACAACAAGAAATGGATCGCAACAACGAATCCGAATTCTTCAATGACGAAGATACCACCACCACGGGTAGCGACGAATGACCTTGAGATAAGTATGGGGCTATCAAAGGTAAAAGAACTACATTGGCTTTGATTCTTCTATCTCCAAGAAGATATGTAGGCGCTTAATGATAATTCATTAAGTTCAAGCCCTTTCCTCCCTCTCATTTTTTTTTCCCGATCCCCCAATTTGATTACGATTTGTATTTTAAAATTTATTATTCCATAATTTTATCTTTTTTATTTCATAATTCATTATTTAATTTTTTTTATTTAGTAAAATTTTATTTGAAAATCGGTTTGAACCGAACTCGGCCCGAACTGCCGGTTCATGATAGGTCACGAACCGGAACCGGCCCGGCTCCGAACCGTGGCCACCTCTACATTGCACCCTTGATTTTCTTCAAATTTTACGCGACTTTTAGACCGGAAATCTTGACGTGTGCATGTCTTCCGCGACGTTGTTCAGCTTTTAACAATTCTTTTGGGGGGAAAGAAAGTTCAAAGGCTGATTTTTAAGTTGGTACGGAATGGTGGTCAAAGAGTTAGGAGGTCAGCTTCCATAACCCATGATGACATTCCGTCATTCGAAAAATCAATAATTGAAGTCATGATATTATCCCCGACCAAACCAAACCCCAAAAAAAAGAAAAAGTCATTATATTTCCATATCCTTATAAATAAAAAAATCAAAGGTCAGAAACCACAGCATCCAAAGAGGACTTTGCAAAAGTCTTAAAGGCCAAGTTCCGCCCCCCTCCCCTCCTACTTTTCAGAGTTTCTCAGCAACTTCTAGCGGACACGAGCTTTCAGTTCGGGCACGTGCGAGAGAGTGTCGGCATGTTCACATTCGGACGGGTCGTGTTCTGGGTGTCCCTGTCTTTTCACTATCTTCTTCGAGCTAATCGGCAACCACAGATTCTTTTATAGGAGCGGACCAATAAAAAAAAGAGGCAGGTCAACGTCTTTCGTTAATATTATATTAAAAATTAAATTTAAATCAAAACGACGTCCTTCTCGTCATGTAGACATTTCGTCCTTTTCGTCACGTAGACGATTTTGGCATCAGCTATAATTTTCTAATTTGTAGGGATTTTATTTTTCCCCCCTGATTTGTAGAGATTTCTTTTTTTCTAATTTGTAAACGCTTGACTCGTAAAAGAAGTCCTTTAGATTGTACATTTATGAGTCTCTACATACTTAGTGAAATAAAAAAAAGGAAAAAAGAGAGAGATCACGTGTTTGACTGAGGAGGTACGCATAATGTCGAATCTCGTTAAATCGTATGTTCTTTATCTACTTTTAATTGTGGAAGAGGGAAAAAAAAATATTTAAAAAAATCACGCCGACATTTTTCGTTAGTCAAATTAAACGTAGTTAACGAAATGATTCGATTACCTAAATCCCATAAGTTTTAGGGTGCAATTGCTTTTTTTTTTTTTAAACAAGTTTTGAAACTTTTAATGGACATATCCATTCTTTTAATGAGACGCGTATCTACAGAAGATCTCGTCCATGACCGACGGAGCGCGTCCCATGTACGAAATATTCTCGCGCAGGACGATCTAAAGATAAACCCCAAATCATGTGGTTTCATTTTTTTGCGACGTCTCTGAGTACGTCGCCGTCTTTGTCGGCGGCGGCCCCCCGGCCTGTGGGACCCGAGCAGCATTTGAATCTTTCCTAATCAATTCCCCCCACCATTTTGCCCGTAGCCCATACTCACCACGGTTGCCATCAGCTCTGACCTTTTCTCGTTGGAGTGAGGCCCACTTCGTTACTTCGTGATGTGCCTTTCTGAGGCCCAAAGAAGAAAGACCAGTGGGTCTTCGATCCAGGCTAGTGTTGGATCCGGCCCGCCGACACGGCCACCACACGAACCCCATGGACCAAAAAAGAAAAAAAAAAAGCCCAAGCACGACCCGATGTGGATACGTCGGCCTTACCCCGTACGCCCACGATCAAGATTTTGAGCACGTGAGAGCCTGCTCTGACATCGTGTGAAATTTCGAATGCCGATCATTTTAAACGGCCGACCTAGTTATGCATGCACGTGAATTCAGTATAGAGCCTTTTGGCTTATGGACGGTGAATTGTGATGTTTTGGCACCGATGCGAATTAAGTTCGTTAGCGGCAAAAGTATTCGAGTCTGAAGGTGTAGAGTGGTTCGGCGACGTAGGTGGATGTGGCGATTGACTGCGGCTGATGTGGTGGTGCGATGATGAAGTAATGGTTATATTTAGGAATGGATTAATATGCATAATGCGTGGTATAATTTTATATGTGCTCATGACAAGTGATGAATGTAATACAAAAATCAAAATTTTAATATGCAAGAGTAAAAGGGGAAGTTAAATGCGAAAAAAAATCAGCCAATGAATAAATTTGACTTTTTTCGGGAGAATTTCAAAAAAATGATCCAAGTGCTCTAATTTTTTCAAATAAAAATTTGAAATAAATTTTATTTCAAATAAGAGTATAAAGTATTATCATTATTTCAAAAAAGAACCTAAAGTGACTATGGTTATTTCAAAAAAAGGGCTTGACTTTGTTGGTCAGCCGGCAGGTCAAATTTTCAAACCAATCAATGGTATTTTTATCAAAATATAATTTTAACTTAATTTTATTAGTTAAATTAAATTTAAAATTTAAAAACGTAAAAGTAAAAAAAAAGAGAGAAAAAAAAAAAAAGGAATAGAGAGAGACTTGCCTTCTTCCTCTTGCTTCCTTCATGCAACTGCAAATTAGCTTTCTCTCCCGTCGGAGTCAAAGATCTCCCGTCGGAGTCAAAGATCAGCCGTTCCTCCTCCACTTTCGTCCTCCCCGAGGAGCTCGAGGCGACGCCTCTCGGTCGGCACCATAACAGCTCAGCTCGTCTCTGCGGGCCGAGATCGACACTTCAGCTGCGACTCCTTCCGCTTCAATGAAATAGGCCTGTTCCCAGGGCTCTCGCCATGCGCTCATCTCCCAAGTTCTTCCACCAGAGCCGTCCTTCGCCGCTCAGATCTACGGTCCTGACCTTGGGCTGTTGCCTTCTGATCGGGCTATCGGGATTCGTGTTCGGCCTCATCGCCATCCTCAGGCCGGGCAAGTGCTCCGTCCACGAGCCGCGATCGGTTCGAGTCGTTTGGGAGAAAGAGGGCAGTGGGGACGGCTCAAGTTCTGCTGGAGATGGAGTTCGAGGTGCTAACCGTCATAAAGTGATGGGCTTTGTGGGGATTCAGACCGGTTTCGGATCGGCCGGTCGCAGGAGATCCCTGCGCCAGACGTGGATGCCGTCCGATCGGCAAGGGCTCCAACGGTACCGATTCGCTCTGAGAACTTTACAAACCATGCCCCGTCTCATTTTGGAACCATATAGGATGAGATCATGCTAATTCAAGTTCATTTGCTAAAAATAGCGATATCGTTTAGATTCCAAATAACCTACTTAGGTTCAATGGCTGGTGCATTTAACTGTTGAAGACAGGTAGTTTTCTGGTAGTGTGCTTTAAATCATTTCAGTCTCGGTAGTTTCTTAGGTTCTGAGAAGCACTGGCGGAATGCATAGATTGAGTGTAAGATTGATTGCAGGTTGGAGGAAGCCACTGGTTTGGCATTCAGGTTTGTGATTGGCAAAACTAAAGATCAGTCAAAGATGTCGGAGCTTAAGAGGGAAGTGGCAGAGTATGATGACTTCTTGTTACTGGACATTGAAGAGGAATACAGTTTGCTTCCTTATAAAACGTTAGTACGGGAGGTTATGGATTTGCTTTTTAATCTTCATAATGAATTTGTTGAAGTTCATTGTCTGTTTGTAATTGCAGGCTAGCTTTCTTTAAAGCTGCATATGCACTTTATGATTCCGAGTTTTATGTCAAAGCAGACGATGACATATATCTAAGACCTGGTATTGAAGCTTATGTCAGACTCAGTGACTTTTTTTTATTGTTGATATTTTCCAATGACCCTACAATATTATTTTTTCCCTGAAAAATCATCAGATCGGCTTTCATTGCTCTTGGCAAAAGAACGGAGTCATACTCAATCTTACATTGGGTGCATGAAAAAGGGGCGAGTTTTCACCAACCCAATGCTTAAATGGTTAGTCTTTACCTATATGATCGCGTGACAATTTTCTTAGTGAAAAGAGAGATGATAGCTATCTGATGCTTACGGTTGAATGATCAATTGAAAAGAGATTTATAGTGTCAATGCCCCTTTTTAGCAGAGGTCATCTTGCATGGTGTAGTTTTCTTAAGTTTTATGCTTCCTATCATGTTAATGAAAAGAGAGATGACAGCTATCTTATGTTTGTCGATTGAGTCATTGAAGGGGGGATTTAGTGTACATGTGCCATTTTAGCAGAGGTAGGAATTCTGTAGATTGTCATAACGCATGCTGAATTGGACTTTTAGTTGATTTTTATCGTGGACAGCATTAGTGTTTTATTGGTATAGAAAAGGAAGAGAAAGTATTGAAGATTTCCATGGCCATGCGGTTTGTAGGTGCATTTATATGGTTTGTGTGAGTTTCTTCATGGTAAATTTCTTCCGTCTCCCCCTTTCTCCAGCATTTGATTCACTATTTGACTGATGCAGGTATGAGCCGTTGCACTATTTGCTTGGCAGCGAGTACTTCCTCCATGCGTATGGTCCATTATATGCTCTTTCAGCTGATGTTGTTGCAGGCCTGGTTGCTCTTCGAAACAATAGGCAAGATCCCGAGTCAACTCGATATATAATATTGTTCGTCTACATACGTTTGCTATTTCTCACCCTTGGAAGGCATTGTTCAATATATATTGTTCAGAGACTTGCTGATTGCACTGCGAATCTCCGTCCTTCATTTCTCCTAAGCAACATGAGATTGATCCATCACATGTGCATTATATAAATCCTAGTAAGCATCAAGAATTATTTGCTTACATTGTTATCAGTAGTTGGCCCTGCATCAGTAGTAATTGTTAGGGAGGAGCTTGCCTTGCTTAAATTTCGCCTACAAATTCTTAAATCCCAAAAAACAAAGGCCTGCCCCATTTATGCTTTTAGAAAAAAGGTCTATTGAATCTGTGCTTGTAATACTCTGTCTAATGAAGGTCTTCAATGCTCTAGTGAGAAGATGCAATCATTAAATGGAGACTCAGGTTAAAACTGGTAGAGAAAAATTTAACGAGACAATAAAGAAGGTGATGAGAAAAGATACAGATGGAGATTTTAGATCCAACAGAAGACTTGATAAAGAATTGGCGGCAGTGATCTGAAAGGATTCACATAGCTGAACACACTTTGTAGAATGAGAGTTAGTTTGTTATCTTGTTATTACTGAGTTTCACATGATGTTTTCTTAGTGAAATAGATTCTAGTAAGCTTAACAGGGTAAGCATGAGAAAATAATTTTTTGGTTTAGCAATAGAAATAGATCTTGGGACAGTTTTTCCCATTAGTGAGGTTAGTGCAAAGTAATGGGAAGTAGAACTCCCACAAGGGTGGAATGCGCGTGCAACTTTATTTTGCTAAGCAGGAAGTGTGTTAAAAAAGCAAAGCCCTAATACCTGTGATCATGTTTCTGCATGTCAAAAATTGCTTCTTGGCGTGTTGTGTTTCTTTTGAAGGCCCCTGCATCACTACTTGTGCTATCCACAATTGCCAGCAGTGCGACACTATTCTCTTTTGCGAAACTACTACCTTTGTTTTTCATATATGTCTTCTTTATTATTCCAGTTTCCGGATGTTCAGCAATGAGGATGTTACAATTGGGTCATGGATGCTTGCCATGAATGTAAATCATGAGAACAATCAATTGCTTTGTGAATCAGATTGCACTCCATCCTTTATTGCTGTTTGGGATATTCCGAAGTGTTCAGGTGAGCAGCTCTTACAAACAGTAATCTTAATTGAGGTCCAACGTGGTAGCTTATTTCTGTCTAAGTGAAACTCGACAACCGACTCTATATATTGATAGTGGGTCCAAAGCATACAACGAGTTGCGGGTTACGCTAAGTTCTTTCGACCGTAACGTGGATGCGTAAATGAGCATTTGGGAATACATCTTCAAGAGGTATACCTAACAGTCCGTTTTAAATGTCATTCAGGGCTCTGTGATCCAGAAAAACGGTTGGTGGAACTTCATCAAAAGGAAAGCTGCTCGAGAAGCCCTACTATGCCGTCTGATGATGAATAGCCAGGTTCTTCGGCCGCTCACTTGTGAATCAGTATTGTTGCACTCCACATGTTGTATAATCTGTGGATCCTCATTAATTCATCTCCTTTTTTTCCTTTTAAACTAGTTGAGAAAGTTTGAACAGATACATTGATACCTAGTGGTCACTAGACAGCCTCCAGAATTAGAAAACACCGAGTAGCAGCACTTATTAGCTTCTCACTCTTCTTTCTACCATTCTTTTAGACCATTGTTGGAACTTCTAAAATTAATTGTATTCTTCATTATACACATTCGAATACAAAGCATTATTTCTTATACAGAAATGCCTCCCAGTGAAGGGCGGGTCCTAATCTGCTCCCTGTAGGAGCTCTCTCCGAGTTTGCTCTCTCAGGCTAACTAATTAGACTGAGTTCGCTTTGAATTATGTATCTTTCCAAGAAGAGCTTGATGGTTTATGGAGGAGAGAAAAATTTGAAGTAAGAGGATTAGTGGTGATTATGTGTGCATTTGGCAAGATTAGCTTGTCTGCACCAGTGCGATTTTCCGTTCGTTCGACTTGAACAATATTAGCGGGGCACTACACTCGGGGGGTTCGATGATTCTTTCTTCGACAAAGCAGAACCAGACCTGCTTCCATCAGCTCGAGCCCTCTCTTCTGGAGATGAAACAAGCAGAGGCTTTCTGTTGAACGCAGGTCTAGCCGGCCCCCCAAGATCCGTGATTAGGACTCTGTTTAAAGTCTAAGTAAGGTAAAGGAATGGATGGGTACTGGCAAATGGAGGTCCATACCAGCCTGGTCCTGTTCTTTTCAATGATTTTAACTCACTTATGATCTATGATGTTCATACTCTGTGGCTTCGCTCATACCATGGCTGAAATCTACGGCTAGAAAAATCTTTTGCACCTTCCTAACCTTTTTGTACATACATATGGATGAAACGTAGCAAACTTTCTATGGGGGTAAAATTGACGGTCTTCGACTCTAACTAAGCTAACAAAGCACCGTCGGAAAAAACACCACGACGACAACAACAAAATAGATATCAAGTTTGTTTTTGTCTACCGAACGACAAATAATTAGTTGACCCGACGATCGACAATCGAGCTCCATAACTGGCTTTAAATCATTAATTATCAGAGACCTCGCGCTTAAAAAGAAGAAAAAGGGAAAAAGGAAAAGGGCAAAACCTGTGGAGTACTCCACAAGCAAAATTGCACGAAAGTCGAAAAATGCCGCTTAAATATCCGCGGGGTTGAACCGTCACGGGTCGACGCTGGTTACTCATCTCTCTCTCTCTCTCCGTCGCTCGCTCGCCCGCTCGCTCTCGCGTCTCGTGGTCTGCCATCGACCTCCCTCTGCAATGGCGAGCAGTAATCTCCCCCGGAGGATCATAAAGGTGCGCCTTCCTCTTCTTCCGGTCTCTCGCTTTTCAGTTCCTTCCTCACCCTCCCATCTGATCGCTGCGTGAAATTAACCTGTACTTTGTTTTCCCCCATTTCGAGAGCTTGGACTAGAGAAAAAGACTTCACGACCTGCGTATCCTCGTCGTTTGCGCTTCGTCGGAACAAGTCTGACTGCTTTGATCCCCTTTTACTGTCGATTTTAGCTGGATAGGGCGCGTCGCGATTCGTTCTTGCTTGTGCTTTGCGGACTGCGTGTTAGGGTTTTAACTCGATCGGTTCGTGACTCCGTCTCTGTTGCGCATCGATTCCGAATTCGATCTCCGGGATTTGCTTGTGCTACGATCAATTCATGTCTAGAGCTAGAATAGGAAAAGTAATGTGGTGTCGGATTATCGGACCATCTTTTGGGTCTGCTAGTAAGCTGAGCTCTAACACGATTTCTTCTCTTTTTTTTTTTTCTTTTTTTCCCTCCATCACTGCGTTGATCATTTTGAAATTGTTGCGAACGGACAGGAAACTCAGCGTCTCCTCAGCGAACCTGGTAAGCTCCTACTCATCAGACATTCTGCTTCTTCATTTGGCTGTCCTGTCCTTCGGCCAATAGTCTCATCTGTCTTGAAATCTTAAAAAATGTTATGGTGTACTTAGATCCGTTTTTTTTTTTTCGTGTTTGTATTTTATGTCACAAGTCTCTTTATCTTTTTTCATTGGAAGAGGCTCCCCCCTTGGGCGCTAATTTTATGCATCTCCTTTATCCTTCTATTGGAGACATCAGGAGTTCCCTAATTTGGTCAAATTGTTAGATGTATTGTTTAAGAAACTAATTTCTGAGATCTGTCGTACAGCTCCTGGCATTAGTGCTTCACCTTCAGAGGACAATATGCGGTACTTTAACGTGATGATCCTTGGCCCTACACAATCTCCTTATGAAGGTATTAAGTTAACCTGATGTAACTATGCACGCCTTCTAGTGATGCATACAGATTTCTGAATTTGATGAGTTGAACTCACCTGTGTGCATATGGTTATTCAGCTGTGCAATTTTTTTTTTTTTGAGGAGTAGGGAGAGTTAGTGTTGGTTGTTATTTTGCTATTGACGGATTGATTTTCTCACTAAAGTTCGAGAGACAGCAGATGTTTAGTTTCACACACATTGGTGCATCTGCATGATGCAAAGGATCTATTTATGACCTTTGTTATATTGGAATAATCTCTCATCATTTCGACCTTGGGAGGTTGGGGTTTTTCCCCCCTTCAGCACTAAAAGGATCAAGTTAATGTTGCATCTTTGCATATTTGTTTAACCATTTCGGCAGTGCTTGTGTTCCCCGATAATCTATCTTTTTATTATAGTTCTTTGTATACCTCCTTGTAAAATTTAAATCTCCTGACTACAGCTTAGAAAAGTTCGTTCTGTCATAATAATCTCTTAGTTAACTTGTTTGCTCGTCTTTTTGCCATCTTATTGCAGGGGGAGTTTTCAAACTAGAATTGTTTTTGCCTGAAGAATATCCTATGGCTGCTCCTAAGGTAGTTTGCAGTTAAGCAGTCTTTTCTTCCAATATTATGTAACTTCTATTGTCAAAGTATCTACTGCTTGGTTCTTTTCAGTACAGAATCTCAATCACATGGAGGTGCTAGATGCAAGTGCTCTGTATATTGGTTGTGAAAGCTACATAATCAATGTATGTTTAGTGTTGACAGTGAAAGTTACATGCTAGTTTAAAGACAGTAACTCGCATACCAACAAAATTAGATGAATAGGACAGTGATTCATCTTTCTTTTTGTAATTGTTTCAAAGTCTTTTATTTGTATTTTCTCGGGTTCTTTTTTTTTTTTTGGGGGGGGGGGGTGGGGTAATGGCTTTCCTCTTGTTTCTAGAGCTTTTACATTTCTGTTGGAACTATGTGTTGACTCTCTTGTCACTTCTGCTATCTAGAAAAATTGCCAATCACAGTAAATTATTCATGAATTGTTCAGATTGTCCTTAGATGGTTCCAAGGGGGTGTTGATTTTTGGGAAAATTTAGTTGTCCACAGTGAACCATGTTAAAGTGGAGTATGATTTGCCTCAGGTGGCAGGCCCCCACAAAAAAAAAAATGATTGGCTTACCGCAGTAGGTCATATTGGATTCCTCTTCATTTTGACTGCTGAGTGGCTCTGTCCAGTCTGCATACTACCTGTCTAACCTTTTTTGCGATTCATCTGTTAGCTATTCTGATTGATTTGATTGGTTGTGCGAACATATGCATATGGTTGCTTAGATAAATCTCAGATGAAGTTGGACATTACCTGTGTTGCTGACTCCTGGGTCTTCACTTAAGTACTTTAGAAGTTTTTATTGTCCTGAGTTTTTCAACTGCTTTATCATAAAAAAGTGGTGACTCGTGGGTTTTGCTTCTAATCATTACTTGTGCAACAGGTTAGGTTTCTCACAAAAATATATCACCCCAACATTGACAAGGTACTATCTCAATTTTTTTTCCTTGTGTTTTTGTTGGAATATTCATCTGATTCTTAATGTGAGTTTTCTTCCAATTAGCTTGGTAGGATATGCCTTGACATCCTGAAGGACAAGTGGAGTCCTGCGCTACAGATTCGTACTGTACTTCTTAGGTATTCTAATGATTTCCCCTTGCATATTGAGACTTTTGGAAAGGGACTGAAGAGGCTGCATTGGCACTCTAATAATCTAATTAGCTAAGGCGCACAGAAGTTCTACCAAATTGTTATGGATGTAGATCTTAGTTTTGCTGGCTCACAGCATCACTGTCCCTTTATCCTGTGCTTTTATTATGGAGGCTAATTCAACAGCATTTGTTTGAGTTTGTTGTGCAAAATGGTAAGTTTAATGTTTTGGGAATTTGAGGTTCGGCATGTTTATGTTGGATTTTTCGTACAATAGCCATGGGAAGCATTTGCTGATGTACTGTTCTGCAGCATTCAAGCTCTTTTGAGTGCTCCAAACCCCGATGATCCGCTGTCTGAGAATATCGCTAAGCATTGGAAGACAAATGAGGCTGAAGCTGTCGAAACAGGTAATGCTATGTCTTTTGTGGTTTTGCTGGGTCTCGGTTATTGGGTGTACTGATCATGTGATACTCGAATGATTAAGATTTATCTTTTTAATGCTTAAGATTCACGTGATGCATTTAATGTATTTTGCTGATCTTATCTTTTTCTCTTAATCATCTATCTACAATAGTCCAGTGGAAGGCCAAAATTTAATTTTCTGCTCTATCCTTGTCATTTGACATGCCCTCTTTAATTTGACCCTGCAGCGAAGGAATGGACCAGATTGTATGCCAGTGGCGCGTGATGAGGTGGAGGAAAAACTTCTCTGAATTGAAATGATTTTCACCTAGCGTAATCTTTACCCACTGTGGACTTGGGATGGAAATGGGAAGAAATGCTATGACCATTGGATGTTGGATATTCGTGTATATTCATACGGGGAATTAACTGTGTTAAATATAGTGTTCCCTGTTCCTTATGCAGGATGATTGCTGCTTGATCTTTCTTTTTGAGTACCTTATCAGTGGATTAGACTGCATTTCAGGTAGTCATCCTTTGGGAAGATGCACGTAGACGTCCTTTTCTTTTCTGAAGAGGAAACCTTGCTGTGAATATTTTCAGGTTCTAGTAGTGGTAGCTCCGTCTGGGGCTCTTGCAGCTTTGTTGTCCAGGGCTTGTACCTCGAATTACTTTGAATTGTAAGCACAAACCTCTCTTAAGTTACAAGATGAGCATGTGTGTGATGCCCGTGAGCTGGGGAAAGACAAAGGATTGATATCAATGGGCACCAGACCGGTTGATATTAAATGGCTTTAAAAAGTGGATTTCACCCATAATAACTTCCCAATTAGAAAGGAGAAAAAAAAAGAAAAGAAAAGAGAAGAGACAGTAGTGTGTTCATGGAGCATCGAATGTTGCCTCTCGGGATAGTGGGCCAAGCTGCACAATATCACTTCCCAAGGACAAAGCAATTACGACATCCCACGATATACGATCTACAGGGTCCTTCTGATGGGGGATATCGGGCCACTGATTTCCGGACATGTTCGATTGCATTACAAGAACTTCGACGGCTGTCAGGAATAGAATTATAATAGGATGATCATTCTGATGTATGTACCGATGCTTCTGAATATCGCAATTTTCAGTCGAACCTTTTCCCCAACAATTCCTTTTTTCTCCCCCTCTTTTGGCCCGTATTCAACACTACATCAAGCTAAGCCACATCTGTTTTGTCTTCTCTCATGCTTGCCTTGTTCTTGCAAGTTATCCGACAGCTTCTCAAATCCCTACCAGTAGATTTAAGGTCAGGGAGCTTGGCAGAGACGTATCGCTGAAGGCACACGGCAGAGAGAGAAGGAACAATCGTCAAGAAGGGTAAAGAAGCTCTCGGATGGACAATCTCTGTCTCTACGAACAGTATCAATTCCCAGTTGGGCTCTTGCCCTTCCAGGAATTGGTCGAGGTAGGATTTGTGGAGAGGACCGGGTGCATGTGGGTCCTCCAAGAGAAGAGGATCGAGCACAAGTTCAAGATGATAGGGAAGCTCGCCAGTTACAACTCCGAGATGTCCGGTTACTTGGAGAAGAGGAGGATCAGGAAGCTTAAGGGTGTCAAGGCCAGGGAGCTTTGGACCCCTTGCAACGAGACCTTCGTCAATGACCCGCCCACTGGGAAGATCCGGTTCAAAGCCACTGGCGACCTGACCGTCGCCTTCCCCATTGAGGGAATAGTTGGATTCGCCAACAGCCATTGATTGTCATCGCCGTGACTCATGCCTAATTGTGGATCTTTCTAGGGCATTTCTTTTGGTGACTGTCGATGTCATTGTTTCCGTTTGGCTTGAGATGATCTCTTAATTGAATCGATTTATGCACTGAAAGTGAATTTGCTCCATGGCATTGCTCGGATTGAAAGCTTGTGAAGCTTGGTGTACAAAGCAACGATTCAATTCGATAGGATGGAAAGGAATTTATATAGACAAAAGTAGAGACGCCAATAGGAAAAACCCTTTTATTTTTTGTTCAGAAATTTATGGACGTCGCGTATGATGTCGCCGACCAGAATTACACCCAAATTGAAATAAAAATTCTCTACCACAACTTTTAGTTTTTTTAGAATATTGGTAAAATCGGCCCACCACTGCCACCGCCACTGCCACCGCCACAATTTGGTCCTCGTCTTGGCTAATTAGTACCCCATGCCCAGATGGGTGTTTTGTCCCAGTCAAGCCTTGGCCCAAAATTCAATCACGCTATGGCTCAACTCAGACGAACTGTAGAGAGGAAGAGAGTGAACCAAGAGAGAGTGATTGAGTCGTGGAAGAGAACGAGAGTATATTACACTAGTCTTGCATTACTGGGATTCCCATGCTTTGTCTTATGTGGTTCGGCCCTTATGAGGCCTTTCATCTCCCCCATGGCTGAATCATTAGGTGGACAGCCCCTTGGACGGCCGTTTGGCTGCCCAAAACCATCCAAGGCTCAAGTTCGTTCGTCTGCCTGGTTGCTCGCCTGGCTGTGCTGGCCATGCGCCGGGTGGCTCGCTGCATCATGCGGATCATCTGCTAATTCATGCTATACGTGCGCTGGTTCATGTGCAAATTCATGCACTGCCTCGGGCATCGATCCACATGCTCGGCCGCCTTGGTTAATGCCCGGCCATGTAGGATTGTCCTTGGTTGATCCTTGTGCCTGAACACGAGCTGATTCGTGACATGGCCCGTCGGTCCTGGCATGGCCCGTCCTTATACGAGAATTTTGTCGGGCGATGATACAGGACTCCTATATCTCAAGGAGGACTTTTGCGCAGTTGGTTAGAGACTCCTCCTTGGTGAAGGAGAGCGGATTGGCAATGTTCTGATCGGCCTCAGGTAAAATGCTATGTCATGTCGCCGCAGTTGGCCGGAGACTCCTATCTCAGCAATCTGTCTCAAGTAGGTAATGCTAACTTTTCTCTTAACATGCTTGTTAAATAATGGCTTATCATAGTTCAGTGGAATGCCAAAAGTTAATTTTTCTGGTTTGATCCCTTATGTGATGTGCCCTCTTTTTAATTCGACCCTGCAGCGAAGGAATGGACTCAGATTGTATGCTAGTGGTGCGTGATGACTTGGAGGAAAAACTTCTTCCAATCGAAATGATTATCATTGGGCAACCGAAGGGACGTATATATCCCTACATCAAAATTGGATTTCTAGCCCACCGGAAGCTCTGTGAGCCTTGCTTATTTTTGAATCAAGTCTTTTGTACTCGAACTCCTTGAATTAACTAATGAATTACGTCTTTTTTAACAAAAAAGAAAAGAAAAGAACAATCTCATTGGCTCTCGACTTCGGATGGAAATGTGAAGAAATGCTATGCCCAGTTGATGTTGGATGTTGTTGCGGATCCATACGGAGAATTAACGGTGTTGATAACTGTGTTCCCTGTTCCTCGTGCTGGATAATTGCAGCTTTATCTTTCTTTCTAAGTACCTTACCAGTGGGTTGGAATTGAATAGCAGGTAGTCATCATCCGTTAGGAAGATAAGATAGACGTATTTTTCTTCTTGATGCGTATATTTTCTGCTTCCAGTGTGTGGTAGGGTCCGTCTCAGATTCTCCAGCAGCGTTGCTGTCCATGGCTTGTACCTGAAGTAAAAATCCCGTTTGATGCACAGAACCTCCTTTTGGGTAAAAAGATGAGAATGTGTTCGATTCGAGTTATCGCGACGGGCACCGGACCAGTAGTTGATCTTCAAAATGCTTTAAAAAAAGCAGCTTTCACCCATAATCTCTTCCCAACAGAAGCAAATTTAAGAGTTTTTCTTGTAGCATTGGATGTCGCATCTCGGGTTGGCGTAGCAAACCGGTGTTTAAGCCATTAGCAATGTACATAACGAAGCCAATGTTAAACAGCAGCAGTACAGGTATCCCACGGCGGACAGGAATCGAATCTCTATCTTCTCCTCCTTACTAGTTCCCAATATTACTTCTAACGGGCGATGTTATTCGCGCAATGATCACGGTTGCATTAGGACAACTTGGACAGCTATTCAAAAAACAGAATATTGACCTAATGATCACTCCAATGTACTGGTGCTTCTGAGCATCACAAACTTTCATAGTTGTTAACCATTCTTTTTCCCTTTTGGCCAGTATTCAGCAGCGGGTTAAGCTAAGTCGCATCTGTTTGACTTCTCTCATTGCTTGCATCGTTCTTGTCAGTCTTCCGATAGCTTCTAAAATCCTTACCCAGTAGAAATAGGTCACAGAGCTCGGGACAGACGGCATCTCAGAAGGGCCATGGCAAAGAGAGAACTAGCAATCGTCAAGAAGGGCCAAGAAGCTCTCGAGTGGATACTCTCCTCTACGAACAGAATCAACTCCCGGTCGGGCTTCTGCCTTTCGAGGAGTTGATCGAGGTGGGATTCGTGGAGAGCACCAGGTGCCTGTGGATCCACGAAGAGAAGCGGATCGAGCACACGTTCAAGAAGATAGGGAGGCTGGTCAGTTACGACGCCGACCTGTCCGGTTACCTGGAGAGGAAGAGAGGATCAGGACGCTCAAGGGCGTCAAGGCCAAGAACCTCATCATATGGACCCCTTGCGGCGAGATCGTGGTCGACGACCTGCCCACCGGGAAGGTCCGGTTCAAAGCCATCAGCGGCCTCGCCGGCATCTATACCCTGTCGAGGCCTTTGCCTCCCGCGACTGATTGTTGTTGCTATCGCGGTTCTTTCTCGGACATATTTTTCAGTGATCATCGATGTCATCGTTCCATCTGGCTTGAGATTTGAAAGCTCATGAAGCTTTGGTCTATGAAGCAATAATAAGGCATTTTTGTGTGTGTGTGTATATAAGTAGAGACGTTAACGGGAAAAACTTTTTTTTTTTTTTAATAATTTCATGACGTCGCATACAATGTCATGGCCTCAGTATTGCCCAGAAATTGAAAATTGGAATTCTACCCCCCAAATTTCAGTTAATTTAGAATATTGGCAAAAAGTGGCCCGACAACCCCACAATTTGGTCCCTGATCCTTGTCTAGTACTCCAGGCCTGGAGGAAAGACACCCATGTCGAGGAGGATTTGCTGGCAGTTGGCCAGGGACTCCTTCTTGGTGAAGGCGAGCGGGTTGGCGAAGCGGACCGCCTGGGCGACGCCATTCTTATTGGTGAGAGCCACTCTAGCATTGCGTACGGCACCTTCCAAGAGCGCGCTGCACTCGGGGTCGCTGCTCTTGACCAATTGCAGCTCGCAAATCTCCTCCTCGTGGTCCCCATCGATGACTAGCTTGTACTCGCCGCTCTTGTCGGTGACCGCCTCGGCCGATAGAGTGAGGACCCCGGAGGTACGGTTGTGGCATTCCAAGCGGACCTTGGAATCTGCACAAAATCGACATAGCTCCCGCCTTATTTAGTTTTCAGGTTGTCCGATGACCAGGATAACATATATCAACGTTGTAAAAGTTACCTGCTAGACCGTAGCTGGCTTTGGTTTCGAAGTCGACGCGGCAGGTGTCGCAGTAGACCTTGCCGACGACGGTGAACTGCTCATGGCCGTAGGCGAAGCCGAGGAGGGAGGAGAGGCAGAGGGCGGTGGCGACGAGAGCGGCGGCCTCGAGAGTTCTCGCCATTATTTGTGTGTTCTCCTTTGTCGATTGGCTTCTTGGGATGCTAGAGAAGGCTTGCGGTGATCGATGGGGGAAAGAAAGCTTTTTATACAAGTCGAGGAAGGGGAGGGAGGGCGTTAATCTTGTGTTGGAGCTTGAATTGAGGGAAGAAGAAGAGCAAAACCCGCTCTCTATTCAAGGTGACAAATGCGGCCACCTTTCTTTTAGGATCATGTAACAGCCTTGTTACGTCTAAATTTGGTCAAAGGACAATGGCCTCCAAATAGGTGCAAAACTAGTTCTCTACTCATGTGGATTTCGAAGAGCCGGAAGATTTTTGCGCACGAATGCGCCGGAAGATGAACGCACCCTTATTATAGAGAGAAAGGCGGATCAATTATTCATTCAATGGAAGCTATTGTTGGATGCGTAGAGAAAAGCCGAAAAGCCGCTACCAAAGTTGGTAATTTGGTAATGATTGAATAAAATAGGGATGATATATTTTAGACGCTAATTTAGTAATATCGCAAAACTAACGGGATTTCACTTTGAGTTCATAATGCAACACAATTTTCATTGCCTTATTGGTGATAAAGTATGAATAGTAGATTCTGGACGGTAATATTTATATTTAACTTTAACCCGTTTTATATATAAATAAAGAATAAGTGTGTTGAAAGTTCTAAAACTTATTATGAAAATATAATTAAGTCCTAAAACTTTAAAAATACATATAATGGAGTCTTCAAACTTGTTAGAAAGTGCAATTGAGTCCCAAAACTTTCAAAAATTGCAATCAAGTCTTAGAACTTGTCAAATTAGTGAAATCAAGTCCTTTAATTGATGGAATTTTTTTTTTGCAAGTTTTATGATTTACTTGCACTTTCATAACAAGTTTTAAGACTCGATTGCGCATTCATGTCAAGTTTTAGAACTTTCAGTGCACTTATCCCTTTAAATAAAATGTGACTTGTCGGTGGCATTGTCGGGAGACATGCATTCCATCTTCGAAAATAGCAAACATATACAAAAAGAACGATATATATATATATATTTTATAGCTGTGGACATGGATAGTGTAACGAATGAGCAACACAATGCACAGCATATAAAAGTTCAAGAAAAGTTGCGAAATTAATTGAAAACACAATGAATAAAATGAAGGAAGTATCGAATTTCTCTTTCAACGTATATGGAGGTTTGATAGAAGACAGAGAGCAAAGCATTGGAGGAGTAAAAGTGCTTTACGATGTAAACTATGACCATCGGCAAAAATTAGACATTACTTTAGTAAGGTTGGCCACATTAAAGACGACAGCAATAAAGCTTTCAAAACAACAATAATTCGTAGGATGAATCGCTTTATGAAATTTTATATTATATAGTCGTACCCGACCCCAAAATCTCTCTCGGATATCGTCATAATGGTAAGCTTAGTCCTGATTACCTTTTTCTACACTGCATTAATCTAATTTTTCTTTCTGAACTATCATCAATGTGGTCTAAGGTTCACTTTTGTGTTGGGCCTAATTCCCTGTAATATCCCAAACTTTAACTCTAGTCTTAGTTCTGCCCCGAACTTTTTGCATCAAATTCACAATCTAATCTCAAATCTTAGCCCTATTAATCCTCCGTCAAAAAAATATCATTAGTCGTTTGACGTGATATTTCCACATTAGCAAAGTGACATGGAAAAGTATTAAACGAAACTATTCTTTGATATGAGAAAAATATGGAAATTAGGGATAACTAACGGTGATTTATTTTAGGGAGAACTAAGGAGGGCAACTTTGAGACTAGAGTTAAAGTCGGCGATTTGTCATCCCAATTCGCATGAAGCACATTGATATTCTCTGATTAAAAGCCCATCGAAGACATCCCAAATTCAAATCGGCTCCATGGATATCATTGACAACAGTATAACAAAATGAAATGCCATGATATACACGCAAAATGAAATTTACCGTCCTTGGCACTTCTTTCGGCAGAACTTTAGAAATTCAATGCAATGACCATGCATAACATGCGAGATTTCATGAACATGAATCAAATAGGATTTCATGAAAATGAGTATACCATCAACCATTGACGTATGATTCTAACATCAATCCAATAA
The DNA here is from genome assembly GCA_016432845.1 of Psidium guajava. NCBI lineage: Eukaryota > Viridiplantae > Streptophyta > Magnoliopsida > Myrtales > Myrtaceae > Psidium > Psidium guajava. The sequence goes on along the minus strand of CM028226.1, from coordinate 12,551,634 downwards.
AAGTTAGAAAATCACGTGCCTTGATTTCAGAACGATGACAATAATGGATTAGCTCGAGACAAATAGCGACAGGATGAGGGCGTAACAATGGCAATGGGCATGGATAATGGTAGAGTAATGGCATGCTCTGATGATCATATAGCAAAATGGACCGATGCTAGAGATTTACATAGGGGAAACAAGTGATGGCCAATTAGTTTCGAGAGATTTACACGTGTCCCTCATGTGCGTGATGTGGTTGTCACGTGTCATGCATGTTTTGCCACGTGTCTTCCTCGCTTGACACGTATCCTCTCCGCATGTGGGCCCCCCACATTTCGGCACATCTCTATCTTCCTCATCTGGTCTTAGATTTCTCATGTATATGGCCCAATTGGGACCTAATTCAAGTATAATGTGCTACCTCAAGCAGGTGAAGGTTCGGATCATTACAAAAGTATTTATTTTGAGGAGATCTATACGTGCGAGAAAGCCAAAAGTAATTTTTGATCCATCAGTTGTCTTATATAAAGATTTGGGAGAGCCCGAGACTTATGAAGAGGTAAAGAAAGACACATCGCACATGCAGTAGGAGCATGCTATGAAAGACGATATGAGCTCATTACTTTAGAACAAAACTTGGGAGTTGACCAAGTTACCCACTGATAAAAAAATCCTCATTAAACAAGTAGGTGTAAAATATCAAAAATGAAGCTGACGATAATATCAGATATAAGATGAGACTTGTAGTAAATGGCTTTTATCAAGAGGAAGAAATCGACTACTTTGAGATATTTTCACCAAGAGTGAAGATAAAGATGTGATGGCGGTAGTTCTATATGTATTAGCAGTGGGAAACTTAATGTATGCCATGTGAACACGAGACCAGAAATTGCACGCAGTGGCAGTTGTCAGTCAATATTTGCAGAACCTGGGTAGATAGCATTAGAATGCAGTAAAATAGATATTGAGATATCTAGCGGGTGCATCAAATTACTCTTTTTGTTATTGAGGTACATCTCTAGAGTTGCAGGGTTATGTTGATGCAGATTACTCAGGTGATTGAGATAGTGGTAAAAGCACCACCGGATATATCTTTATAGTTGCAAATACAGTTATAAGTTGGGTATCTTAACTACAGAAAGTAGTGGCTTCATCGATGATAGAAGCAGAGTATGTGGCGATTATAGAAGCCTCTAAGGAAATCATGTAGCTACAAGATTATATAGAGGAGCTAATCAAAAGCAACCAATGAGCACACTGTGGAGTGATAGTCAAAGTACAGTGCACTTAGCAAAAAATGTAGCTTATCACTCAAGGACTAGATATATGAAGAAGCATTATCACTTCATCAAGTCAGTATTGAAAGATAATCAGTTGAAGTTACAGAAGATTGATAGCTCAAAGAATCCAACTGACATGTTTACTAAGGTAGTAGATAGAGAGAAAAATACTTTTTGTACTACTATTGTTGGTATTACTCCATGTTAATTGATGAGGAGTATTGCAGAAGCACAAGTTTCAATTAGTCATTTTTGAAGGTGATGGATGCAAAGTTGCATGGTGCATCAAATATATTTGTATTCAAGTAGGAGATTGTTAGCATGTGAAGCCAAAATTATTAGTAATGGTGTTTTTTTTTTAATCTTGTATCTTCTTTTTGTTTCTAGGTTAAAAGCTATATCTCTTATATTAGAGATACAGAGGTAGTAGCCATCAATAGCATAAAAAGATGTGCAAAGTAGCGAATAGAGATAAAAAAAAAAGAAAAAGAAAAAGAAATGTCGTGACGAGTGTTCTCAATCTCTTTGTGTCCTGATCTTATAAGAAGATCATCAATTGTACTCCGACTTTTTTGAAAACTAATAGATTTGTAGAGTCTCTATGAGGAGACATAGCCCAAGTTTGAGTGAACTTTGATAACAAATTCTCTAGCATGTTTTTTTTATTATTATTATTATTATTATTATTATTATATTCTACGAATATGGGCTGTTTGCTTGGATTAATTTTCTAGAATTGGGAAGCAATTCCTAACGGCTATAGCCCTCCACTTTTGCTCTAAACTTTCCCAGGTACTAACAAAATTAAAATGAATACAATTGTATGTAAATTAGATTATTTAGAATATTTAAAAACCACAAGATCAAACATTTGGCCCACAAGGAGCCAAACTCTCGTAGTATAGGAAGTCCTTCCTACAAAAGGAAGTTATGCCCTTCAACTTTTGCTCTAAAATTTCCCAAAGAATTGAGATTCCCTGTTAAGTTCAAACATTATGCCCTTTTAAGTTCTTTAAACAATCATTAGTATAATTAGGGGTGTACATCGGTCCTAGTCCAACTTGGGAACTAGACTAGACTAAACCAAACCGATCAGTTCTTGGTGGTTCCAAAGGGAACTGGTTTGATTCCCTGTTCCACATAAGGTCCCAAATCGACGAACCGGTAAGGATTTCTTAATTTTTTTTTATTTTTATTCTAAAGAAAACTGTAATTAGTAAATTATTTTTATTTCTTAATGTTGGCAAACTCCCACTGTAGGGATTAGAAGAAACAAAACCTACCCTAAAGTTGATCACTCCTAAGTAAGATATATACACACTATCTTTTTTTCAAATTAGAATCAAAACTGAATTATAAATATGAATCAAGGCATGTGTATTTATTGTATATTTATTCTTTGAATTCATCTCTAAGATCTTGGAGTCAACTATCGAGTTGGATAAAAACCCTATTCCTTTCAAAAGAATCCAAATGCGCAAATTGTACAAAGTTTCGGTTGAGTCCTTTGTGTCGAGCTTTCCTTTTGTTTCCTTCTTTCATTTGGTGCAAATTCGGAAAAAAAAAAAAGGTTGCAAATCACATAACTGTCGCAATGGCTTTTCACTGCCACTAGTCGACTTGCGTTAAACATTGGAAAATGATCTTATGTTGCGAGTGCTAATTCTACTGCTATGTCATGTCCACAAGGTAGAGAAAAAGAAATGAAAAGTAAAAACCATTCAGCAATCCGAGTCGCCAATGGCGTTTTATGTTAATTTATTGTTACTATTCCGTAAAATAAGATCATTGGCATGCGTGGAAAAGTGACAAATCTTCAAGGATCTGACTTTTCCAACCTCAAAAAGATAGGAAACAGTTTGTGTTAGCTTAATTGTAGTATTTCACTGGGAAATAATCAATCCGATTTGTTGGTAGAAGGGCTATTTTATCGCCAAATTAGAGGACAAGAACAATTCTCTTTAGACCTTCACAAATATGTATGTAAGTATGTATGCATCCATGCATGCATGTACATATTTGCAACTTTCACATTTCAAATTCGCATAAAAAAGAAAAAAATCGGTTTTTTCTCATATGAAAATAATGAGATCGGTCCCTTTAATCTGACAAAATTAAATGCGGATTCTTCAATTATGAAGTATGAGTGTCCAATCGATGTCGTTTTCTTGATAAGTGCATTTTAACAATCGCGCTCTTGCTGGATATTTTACTGATTCAGTCGAGAATTGATGGGAAAGACCTAACTAGAGCGCAACAACGTCTCTAGTCTGGATATATCAGTCCCAATCTTAGCCTAAAGTTTTGACTTTCAGAGGCATCTATATCACGAGTTCTGTCATTCTCAAATTTGTTTGATTGGAAAGCTAACTACAGCACGTTGCATTATTGATGCATTAAGCATAGTTATCTTGTTGATCAAACTCACTGCAAGTTGCAAAAATTAGATGCTTAACAATATCATGCTTCAATTTTCACGACAAATAATTTAACTAGTATGATGTTGTGTGACAAAAAGAAAATTAGATGCTTAATCATCTGTGTGTGCAGGAGACAAGAGAGGGGGTCTGTGTTTGATGATTCGGTTTACCAATTAAACCCATTAGATTTTATACTAATGTGTCATTCAGTTTAATGGGGTACACTAAAGAAGCCAACTCAACTCAACAACGAAGAGGATACTACTATTTCATGAAGTGAAACTAGTTAATCTCATTTATCAATATTAATATGACCCGTAGACTAACAAATTTGGTGAAATAAGTACGAATATGAGAACTATAGGTATAAATTAAATATTAGACGTAACAGATATGGAATATGAGAAAGAATGGATATGACTTAAAGAAAGTTAAGGACCGAAAAAGACAGGGGGATTACTTGCTTTTTGTGAGAGATTGGGGTAGACTAAAGAAGCCAACTTACCTCAACAACAAAGAAGATAATACTATTTCATAAAGTGATACCAGTTAATAGCATTTATCAACGTTAATATGACCCGTATTATATGAGACGGCTATACAAATTTGGTGAAATAAGTACGAATATGAGAACTGTATGCATAAGTTAAAATGACACGTAACAGATGTGGAATATGAGAGGCCAACTTACCTCAACAACGAAGAGAATAATACTATTTTATAAAGTGAAACTAGTTAATCTTATTTATCAACGTTAATATGACCCGTATTATATGAGATGGCTATACAAATTTAGTGAAATAAGTTCGAATATGAGAACTGTACGCATAAATTAAAATGACACGTAACAGATGTGGAATATGAGAAAGAACAGATATGACTTAAAGAAAGTTAAGGACTGAAAAAGACAGGAGGATTACTTGCTTTTTGTGAGAGATCTTGCAAGATTTCTACAGTACTACTACATGATTTTCATAGGGAAAGAATATCACCCCGACTCTCTAGTTAACCCTTTTTTTTTTGGTCGGACTCTAATGAACTTTTTAATCTGTAAAACATTCTCCTATTCGTGTGGTGAAAGCTTAAAGGAGAATGGGGGAAGCTAAGATGGGAATCGTCCTCTTGTTACAAGAAAACCACCCTTGAATGCTGTCGTCATCTTCATTTTTTTCATGTTAGAGAGAAACAATGCTAAGACAACATCCTCCATTAATGCAGATCAACGACCGAAGGAGTAGAAACCCAATAGCGATGTCAAGTTAGAACTACACACAATCAGGGTCAATAACCATCTCAAAACCCTAGTTAACTCTGAATTTGCGCTTGAATTTTTCGTATATCTTCAATTTTTTGGGGAGAAATGATTATACATCACAAAGGGAAATTTAGTTTATCTAATTGGGGTTTAAGAAATAAAAATCTGAATTTGAATTTTTCGTATATCTTTAATTTTGGGAGAAATGATTATACATTACAAAGGGAAATTTAGTTTATCTAACTGGGGTTTAAGAAATAAAAATCCGAATTCGGATCATGCTTAGTTTTTCTGGAGCGGGGTTGTACATAGATCCGAGCTCATCAAACCGCGACTAACATTTGACCTTCCAAGTAGGTCTTGTTGAATTCCAGTTGGAGCACATATCATGTCCGGGTTGCTCGTAGTACCTGTATTTGCACTTGTTATGAGTATAATACGCATCTCCTTGTACCGAAGTGAACTACGTGCGGAAATGACGTGCCACTTAAGTGTTCATAGTCGTATCTCCCATACATTTCTACTTGCATTACCCGGATTTGATGCATATACAAGAAAGAAAAGTGAAAAAGTATATGCATATTTCATGACAAACAAGCTAAACATAGCTCGTTGTTTAGCATGGTGACAAAATCAAACTTGCTTATTTGCCACACTTGTCAGCTAGACATCTGATTTACACTTGTGAGTTTAATTCCTAAATTTTGAAAACATATGGAAATGTTCTATACGAATTTGCATGTCGCATAATTGATTATATAATTCGAAAGATTTCACGTATTTCGAATTTTCATAAAAGTAAAAACGCAAATTTCGCGATATCCATAACATAGAAGTTAAAAGGTTGCTCTTGAAGATACGTTTATAAACAGTAAATAACAATGATTGATAGGGTGACAGAAACAAAAGTGTATAAGACTACACGGTAATGCCCTGATTGTTAATAATGCATCTAGACATTAATTAAAGTGAGAAAATAACATGAATGACGAAGAAAAAAAGAGCTAAAGCACTTTCATGGGGACCATAGCATGTCTCCTCATATTGCCCGTTGATGTGAACATTTATCTCTCCATTTCTTTTATCTCCTCTCCCATCTTCCTTCCTCCCCCACTTTTCTTTGTTCTCTTGAATAGCAAGTAGGGATAAGTTGATTCGTGTTATACCTACTACCGAAAACTCTCAAGAAAATAAGAAAACCCTAGAGCACTACATGTCAGTCGAAAAAGGGAAAGGCATTGCTGAAGGATCGTCGAGATCTACTGCTTCCACAAATGATGAACACCACCAGCAAAGGGTGCTTCCGCCGAGTCGTTATGAGTTGCAGAAAAGGAGAGATTGGAATACCTTTGGACAGTACTTAAGGAATCAAAGACCCCCCATCACGATTTCACAATTCAATTCAAACCATGTTCTCGAGTTCCTTCGCTACCTCGACCAGTTCGGGAAGACTAAAGTTCACTTGCACGGCTGCATCTATTTCGGGCAGCCCGAGCCACCGGGCCCTTGTGCGTGTCCCCTGAGACAAGCTTGGGGAAGCCTTGATGCACTCATCGGAAGGCTGAGAGCTGCTTATGAAGAGAACGGAGGGTTACCGGAAGCAAACCCGTTCGCTGGAGGCTCGATCCGGATTTTTCTTCGCGAAGTTAAGGACTCTCAAGCTAAGGCTCGAGGAATCCCTTATAAGAAGAAGAGCAGGAGAAGAGGTGCAACGAAGGCCAAAAATGATGCCTACAATAACATCCCTATCAGTGAATCTTGAAGATCTTGCTCCTGCTGGAGTGTGGTAAAGTCTCTATCCCCCTAATTGATTAAACATGTAATCTTTGAAAGCGAAACTTGCTGTAGCACGAACTTGTTTCGCGTCGAAATGATATATGTATGACGCTGCGACGAGGGGGAGTGTGATGTCACTGATTTTTTAGAAGCCGAATTTTTTGGCTTGAGAAGTTTACTCCCAACTAAGCTCGAGAGCACCGATCTCCATTTGAAGAAACCCTAGCAAGTAGCTAGGTTCTTTAAACCCTAATCTGCCTAGTATTAGGCTTGAGAAGGACATTACGAGAATTCTAGCACTAGTCTGTTTTTTAAATTGCTGCTAGGAGCAAGGACATGAGATACCACGTCACCTACTCTCTCTCTCTCTCTCTCTCTCTCTCTCTCTCTCTGCGCGCGAGGTCTGCAAGGTCTGGTTTGGGTTTCTACTAGCTCGCTATCGAGTCCCGGCTAATGGTTAGATCACACTATCTTTTGCTTGCCAGTTGCCAAGGATGAGCACAGCATCATCTAGCAGTAACTTTAGCTCTCTAGTCCATAGATGAAATCTCATTTTAATTTGCTGTTGTTATGGTTCTTCTTGTCATCATTGCTATCATTCTCTTTGGTTTGCATAAGGTGCACAAGCCTAATTTAGGCATTTGAGAGGAAGTTGCCAATTGACCTGTTTAAACTGTATCGTCGTATTAATTTTTAAGTTATATCAATCAGGATTGCGGTATACTAATCACAAGTAGCTACATTCTACGTATCTTTTCCAATAAAATCGGTACTTTAATTTCTCTATCGCAGGGGAAGGCGAATCGAAGTAGCTTGATGTGCTGATTTCCCTTTATGAGAGGAAAGCTTTCTCGCGTCAAATTCTATCCGTTTGCTATTTTCAGTCTGTTAACATTTCCTCTCAATCAAGAACATGTTCCATGATATGTACTTCTTAGTTGATTGCCTATGTTTTAAATGCGAGTGCCAATGGCAACAATTGGAATGAATTTGCATTTCTCCGTCTCTTTTCATGGTTATTTTGCCTGTTTTAACGGTTCCTAACAAGAATTTTTCATTTCTCCATCTCTCTAGTCTATGTTTGTTATTTGACAAAACAAAATCCCCAATGCACATGCGCGCGCGCACACACATATACAAACATATAATTGATGTACAATTCTTTGCAGTCATGGTTGATCATTCAGAATCTTTTGAGCAGATTCTTCTTGTCCCAGGAAATTACCTTAATTTCCCAGAAGATGATAACACGATTAACCAAAATAGACAAGGTTTGGACATGTCCTAGATGTTCCCCACTTAATTACGTTATACCCCACAATGTCATCATGCAATCGGATCTTGGATTCTTTTAGTCTTTTCAGACAACATATCCATTTTGACCTAATGAGAGCTTTTAAATGGATTGCAATCTGTTTTGCATCGAATAAAGCTATATATGTAGTCCTCGCACATATGTTCCTTAGGGCTTAGGGAGAACCTTTTCACAGCTAATCTTCCACTAATGTCTCTGGTTCCAAAATTGTCCATCTGATAAACCTTTATGAGGTGAGGTGGCATTTGAGATTGAGCGTGTTTAGTTCTTGATTATCCTCTGACAAAAAGAAGGAGATTCGACCCTTAATTATCTCAGATTCATGAGATTTTTTACTTCTCTTGGATTCAACGTACAAATGACCCTTTAGAGAACAGAAGCCATTCATCCAAGAGCAATTGTTCAAGGATAAATATTTTCGCAAGCTGCATACAATCTGAAAGCCTCGACGGTTTTCACGCCTGTGTTACACATCTCTCATTCCATTGCTTCCATTTGAATCCGTCAGCTTCGATCGACCTGTCTATGACTAAAAGAAGGGTATGCAGTCCTGTTCTTGGATCGGTTTTGGATCATGATATAGCACATTAAAGGGTGAAAATACTAATGCAATCTGCCTTGTACGAGGAATGTTTTTTTTGGTAAAGTGTACGAGGAATGTTCGTTGATGCTTAAACCAAAGAGGAAAATCTCAATCTTTGAGAGCAGAAGACAACTCCGACTATGCTCACATTCTAGAGATTTGAAGTACATATGCCAGGACACTTGGCTAAATATCCTAAACCTATTGGACGACGGTCAATTTTATCCAAATCTTTCAATTGTGCCAATTTAGTTTTAAATATTTTGACAATTTGTCAATTTGCTCATAAATATTTCAATTGTATCAATTTAGTCCTAAACATTTTAAAAATTTGCCAATTCAATCCTAAACAGAATTGACCGCCGTACGATACTTTATGGACTATTTTCCCTATATATGTGTGCACTTCTGCATGCATTTATTTTTCGTATTGTAGTGTTTGGGTAAACATTGAACTTGTTCGATAAAATTGAAATAAATGTCATGAAAATTTAAGCAAGGAATTCAAATGTTTACAAGTTTAGTTAGTGATTAACGAAAGTCGTTAGCAATACTATTTATTTGGTGCTAAATATGGAATTTGTGAACACCGTTGAAAAGTTTTGGTAAGACTAGGTACTTGATTAGAGCAGGCTTATATCTGGAGGTGAGCAAATCAGACTGACCAGACAAGACTGCCCAAATCGGACCGAAACCGATGGTCCAATTCCCGGTTCTAGATAGTAGTGGTCTAGTTTGCAGTTCTTAAAATTGGAAAAAGTGGCCAGGTGATTCGATTCCTGATTCCAAAGACCTGGGACTAGTCAAAATTTTTATTTTTTATTTTTAAAGTAACCCTAAATCTAATGTTTACATGTTTAGGGTTTACTTCTTTCTTTTGCACTTCCCACGTTGCCAGCTCGCTACCTTATGCCCATGTCCAATTTAAGCTTTACTTGCACCAATCACTTAGATCCTGCAGGAATGGTGCATGTTCTTACTAAGAACAAAAGAAGTTGACTCTGGGAATTTACAACTCCGATGCCCTAGACAATGCGATGTTGTATTATCCGGTGAATTTCAATTATTTTCCTGTGAACCTTATTTTACTAAATTAAAATCTAAAGTTCTAATTTTTTCTAGCAAGAAATGGCAATCCTCCCCCTCCAATGAGACAACTCCACGCACACATACACACAGAGTTGAATTCACAATCAGACAACAACTCCTATTTGCCCTCACGCACTTTGCCTGCCCTCGCTCACCGACCCCCACGCACGCTCGCTCTGTCCCTCTCTCCCTCTCTAACTCTCCCCCATACTTTCTTGACCAAACCAATAAATAAAAAAAATATTCCTCCACACTTTAGGTAAAGCCGTATAATACAACAGAATTCATGAGCAAAAATGGTGCATTTTTTTTTTTACATGTTTCCAATCCAATAAAATCAAAACCGAACCGGTCAGACCGTCCGGTTACCGGTTCCAAAAAATTGGGAACCAAGACCACTCCAACCACCACTGCTACTATATCTGAGCCTCGTTTGGAAAGAAAGTCAATGTGGATCCATCTTTAGAGGAAAACCACTATGACTCCTGTGGGTCGAAAGAAAGAGGAACTATAAATCTTTGTCTCATTTCTAGTTTTATTATTTGCCAAATAAGGTGCTCAATAATAATCTGTCTCGTGCATCTGATGGTTGAAATACAGCGGAAGCGATGAAGCATCTGATTGGTATACATGTGCTTCGATTCCTTGTAGGCTGTGAAGCATCTAATGGTTGCAAACCAAACTAAGCTGGGTTAACATTAGCACTGCGACGAATGCGAAAACTTCGATTATGGCTCGGCATAATGGAACCCACCGGCCCCTCACCGGTCCCCGCTCAGACATCTCCGAAAATTCAAGAACTATTGCACATCTCATTCCATTTCTATATCAGCCCATGACAGACCGTAGTTCTCTCTTCTTCAGTGGGAACAGGTCAATCTGAGAGCCTCAACCCAGAAGATTATTTACTGGACCAAATAAAGAGAAAATCGATGACCGAAGAATGACACACATACTTTATGCAACACCGAAGCATCAATACTCCTGCGCAATTCAGATTTCCTAACCGGGAAGTATTCAAACACCGATTGGTCATTCAATTACGAAGATTGGAAATCAGAAAATTGTTTCACATGCTTCTGTTATAATTGCAGCAAGTAAAAGATGCGTGGATTTTGGAGATATGGTTGCTGAGTACCAAGAAGTCCTATATCTGATGGCAATGAACTACAAATTTCCAGTGTGCAGAACAGAAATTGCAGGATTGAACTACACACATCTGTACCATAGCTTCAATACTGTGCAATCAAGATAACATTAACAAGGAGAAAATAACACATTCTGCACAGAATTGTTCAGAATTTCTCTTTGGAATTTAAAACACAAGCCACCGTGCAGAGATTTAAAATGCGCATAACCTACATGTTCATAATAGAGCTCTCAAAGAACTACTTTCAGTTGACGTGTTATTTGATTGATGAAGAACCTTCAGAGAACAAACAGAATAAAGAAATTTAGAATATATAGTCACGATACCAGTTTTTGCCTCAAATCAAATAGACATAACACAAATTTCAAGCAGTGTCGTATGATTTCATTGTCTTGTTTTTCACAAGCACACTTATTTTTCGTCGCTTGCTTCAATTCTTTGACAAGCATTTAGTTGAATAAAGAAGGCATTGACATACACCAGATAAAACCAAATATAATTCCATCTAGGCAGATTGGAATGGAAATTGCATATCTGAGCTAAAAAGATTATCACACCTGCTCAGTTAAAAATTTCACGACATGGGAAGAGCATGACTACTGATCAACTTCGAAGTTTGAGATCGGTTTTGAACCAAATACTATACGACAATGCCACGGCCACGGACATGGGACTAGTGCATATTCTATCAAGGAAAAGAAAACAAAAGCTTGGAATTTTGACGAGAGCACTAAAGAATACCCACAAAAGTGCTTGATAACATATACACTGATTTTTCAATGGTCTTTATTTTGGGCACATAAAGAAGCTGAAAGACGAGATGACAAGAGGTTTTAAAGCATCCCCGTGAGGTTAGATCAGATAAACCCTTCGAGTGTGAGAAGGCCACCATTTGTTGATTCTGGATGGATACTGAGACTCTGCTCCTTTCTTACATTTTTTGACAATGTCATCATAAAGAATTGTGTAATTTGAGCTACTCACATTTCTGAAGTAACAGAGATTAGTGCCGTCATACTCGTATACTTGCTGAGTACTGCCTAACCCACTGACTACCAAGTTATTCTTCACAGTCATGTAACCCTGCCCATTCTGCACATCGCTCAGTGAACCACTTGTAAGCTTGAAGCCAGAATTCTTAAGCCTTTTCTCATTAAAAGCAAACGTAAGATTCGCAACAGATAAGGAGGTGTCATTTCCTTCATCGACAGAGTTGGAGTATAAATAGAACGGGAAATCTCTGTACACTCGGATGGATGCAAGGGTGAAGGACGGGCTCTTGGCATCAACGCTGTCATTGAAATGGATCAGCTGATTAATAATTTGCAGATTCCCGTCATTCCCCATGACCATCACATTACTGTAATTAAATTCTTGCTCCCAGGTGGTCATGATTTTCCCATAAGATGAATTCACCCATCCACTGGACGATATGGACCGGCTGACCCCAGTCAAAAACTTCCCATCAAAGCCCTTAAAATCCAATACCGAAGAAACAACTAGAGGCATGCAATTGTAAGTCAAGAGCTTCCCTGCAGTCTTCGTGCTCTTATTATCCAGCCAAAGATGCAGATTCGCGTCAATGTACCACACATTCAAAGCGTTCGTGACACTGAAGCCAAATTCGTGGAGCTTTCCATCTAATATCTTCGCTAGAAAGGGTGTAATCTCAATGTCATATGTAGGGAGATCAAACGACCCAATGCCAGTGACGGGTCTCCATAAAAGAGGATTGATCCCTCCTGTGTATACCACCGTGAAAGGCCAAACCGCACCGACTACCGCACCGTCAAGACTCACGAGAACCTCCCTAAAAGGACCATTCCCGTCCGCCCCAGTAAGATTATTGGCCTTGATATACTCGTTGGGGAGGTTCCCATACCAAAATTCATCATCCTCATGAAAAGACACATAAACCTCCAGCACTGCCCTGTAAACATTCAGGGGAACACTAAACTCCTTCGTCTCGAAGTCAGTAGCATTCTCGATTTCAAACCACAACCCATCATTCAAAGGCAAGTTTCTCGAAATGGGCAAGATCAAATCGGCGTCCGAGCCATACCCAGGTACCGAATTCCTCGAATTTCCCACATCCCTCACCAAATGCTCATCATCAGCAGGGTAAAAATGAAACTTTATCTCCACATGGTAAACCCCTGTATAGGTTCTACTTACAACATTGCCAAGAAAAACGGCAAGAGTACCGTTCTTCATGAGCAACGAATAGTACCTGGTGATGTCCTTCTTGACACTCCAAAGAATTCCTGTAGCTCTCGGCTCGGCAGTGCAGCTCCTGAGAAGCTCAACCCCACCAAGCCAAACCCCGAATATTCGGTCATATTGCCTGCCTTTGCAAGTGGCGCTCCATTCAAGTACGATCTTTGAGAATTTCTGTGAATAACAAGTCGATGGAGGGGTGTAGTTGGCGAGAACTGGGGGCTTGCCATATGTGTATGCGAAGTCGTGCTGCAAAATGAGGTACGAGCAAGGTTTGGTGTTGGGGAGCTTGATGGGCTTGGTGACTTCAAAGTAGATAGTGGATGACTCGGTGGAGTTGGTGTGAAGTTCGGGTTCAGAGATGAGGGATGATCGGAGGAGCTTGATCTGGTGGACGCTCGCGGTGGAGAGAGAGGAGAGAGAGAGGAGGAGGAGGAGGAAGAAGAAGAAGAACGGAGAGGAAGCCATGTACGGTGGTTGAGGGTTTGCTATCGCTTCAAATATTAATAGTTCTCTTGGAGTCTTCGTCCGGTAGGAGTAGAAAAAGAAGGCGTTGCAGAAGTAATCGAATTTTAAAAATCAACCAAAGCGCAGGGAGTGGAATGGAAGGTGATAAAATCGAAGAAAGTTTACCAATACGGGAAATAAATCTGCCGAATGGGGATCCGCAAAGATTCTTAAAACAGCAGAATTTACTTTCTATTAAATTACCTCTCGAATCAAGGCAATGTTGGGCAAGGGCAAATTTGTCCCAAGATTTTTCATTTCTACGTGATGTCATGCGAATAGCACAAAATGAAAAAGTTGCCCTCATTTTGCCAAAAAAAAAAAATTGAGCGATTTAAAATAAAATAATCTCTCATATCAATTACAAAAATAAATAAATATAAATTTTTTTCGTCACCTATAAAAATAGTCTGACATAGATTATTATTAACGACAAAAATGTGTTCTGTTGACTAATTTTTCTAAAGAATATACGCAACCATTTTTAAATCGCTCATTCTCCGCAAAACGAAACGCGCCCAATCCCATGTTGAGGAAACATAAACTAAGTTCATGAACTATTTGTGCCATTACTCATTTTATTTTTGACCCAAGTCTTTTTTTGAATTTTTATTTCGTGAAGACATCTTTCAGCCCGTGGGCTCTTGGGCCTTAAGACAGGGTCGTGGCCCGTGGGCTCTTGAAATTGACATGGGACTTGGAGCCTGTCATTAGCTTCCGACTCAAAATCTCCTATTTGACAAGCACGCATCCTCACTTTTGAAGTTTTTTTTGGTAAAGGTAAGAATTGAATTAAACTAATCAAAAGTGCTTACAAAATCGAAGCACAACCCGTACAAAATAACCCTCCACCCAAGGCGACACAAATGTTGCAGAGGGTGCAGGGTTGATGGGGAAATTACACAACGAAAAGATGGGGGCGACCCAACAAGATATACACAGCAAGGTGCACAGCAAAAGACACAACGAGCAACAGCTCACAGTACAGCAAAAAGACTCAAGTGAGTATCAAGAGAGAGCAACCCCAAGACGATAAGACGCGTCTATTCCTGGAATTGTTTTCAGCTCCTTGCATGGTAAAGGCTTTATCTTGGACAACTTTGAAGAGGTGCAGCTTAAGCGCGGCAACATCACGAGCCTCGTTCCTGAAAATAATATTGTTGCGTTCAATCCAAATAAGGTGACAAAGAGCAGCAAAAGAAAAAACGGGCTATGCACTGGTGGAAGTGTCGACCACTAAAGTGGTTCATGGCCCACTGGAGGTTATCCAACTTTGAAGTTCATTTCAATCCATGTGAAAAAGACATAATTCAGACGGAAGGAAGGGGGGTTCCTAGGCATACAGTAACTTGTACAGAGAAGGGATTGTCGCGCTCAATAGAACTGCCAATTGCATCTTACCTTAAATTTCCAGACTTTATCATCTACCGTTCAGTCATTCAATTATCGTTGTCGGAGCTTACGGATTTTCCCATTTTCCAGTTGCGATGCCCCCGATTCCCGACCAAACGAGGGGTTACTTGAAAAAACCTTTCACCAACCTCGGGGGAAAATAAAAATCCCATCTTTCGTCCCCTCCGACGATGGATCCCTTCGAGCAGAGTCTGCGAGACGAGGTTGTCTACCTCCACTCTCTGTGGCACCAGGGCCCTCCTCCAAACCCTCCTTTCTCCGCCCAGTCTTCTTCACGAGCCATCCCCATTTCAAACCCCACGCCTTGCAAGAAACAGAACTCGGCCGCCACTAGGAAGAAGCAGCACAAGAAGCACAAGAACAGCGAAGAACCGAAGGAGCGGGAGAAAGAATGGCCATGCAAGGACGAACCCATCAGTCAGCCCTCTCCCGCATGGCCCGCCATGAAGCGGAAGGAGCCTGGTTCCGGCCAAACGTCCTGGTCCGCCTCCGCCGAGGAGCAAGCCAAGATCGCCGGGGAGGTCATGCAGAAGAGGGCTCTGGAGAGATGCCGCAGATTGTTTGCGAAAGTCGGCGATTCCGGTGGCGAGGAGGAGGAGGAGGACGACGACGACGATGGAGATGAAAAGGAGGAAGATCGTGAGGATGGCGATAATGGCAGGTTAGAGGAGACTGAGGAGTACAAGTTTATGTTGGACGTGTTTGTGAAAGATAGGGAGTTGAGGGAGTATTACGAGAGGAATCACGAGAGTGGGGACTTTTGGTGCCTTGTGTGTGGTGCGCAAGGGGGTAAGATGAGAGGGAGGAAGTTTAAGAACTGTGTCGGGGTTTTGCAGCATTCGATTAGCATATCCAAGACGAAGAAGAGGCGGGCTCATAGGGCTTTTGGCTTGGTCCTTTGTAGAGTCATGGGTTGGGACGTTGAGAGATTGCCTCTTATTGTTGCCAAGGGCGAGCCGCTGCGTCACTCTTTGGCCGGTCCGAGTTTATTGCAGGTATTGGGCTAATTCTTGTCTTACCTTGGCTTTTTCGGTGTTTGGGAGCTATGTTGTTGGAGTATATGTGATATACGTAGCGTGAGAATGAGATTAAGGAAAATGCTGGTGTTGATAAGGAAGATGTGGCCAATGTAGCTCGTGGGAGGGGCAAAAATGGTCAACTTGGGCAGAAAACAAGCAATGATTTTATTCAGAATATCAATGAGTTGATGATTCGTGAGGTCATTGGTTACACATAATGGTTACTTACTTTGAGAATGTTAATGAACCCAATGTTCCTTGAGGCTGCTTATTGTTGATATTACTCTGATGGTATATTTGCTGATGTGCCCTTTGTTATGGATAGCAGACAGTTCGTGAAGAAGATGCTGCTACAAAGTCTGTTGAAAATTATGAAAAGGAAATTTCAATACCAGGGACCAATGGAGAAGGGAAGGCAGATGGCCTGGTACTAGAGAAGGTCCGGCTAGGGAAGTCTTCTCACATGACTTGCTCACTTTAAGTGACTGAGGTGTATTGAAGAATTTCCTTGAATTTGCAGACTGCTGCCAAAGAAGATGATACCATGGGCATAAAAAATCTAGACAGGGGACACATAGATGCCAGAGCTGGTGAAGAGAACCTGCTACACTGCTCTGTAAGATGATTGTGACAAAACTAAGAATTTAGATATTATTTGGGGCATTAACATTGCTGTCTACTGAAATTTATTTAGCTGCATTACTGATTAGAAATGTACATAACAATTGTGTTAAATATGTCTTGTATTTTATGTACTTGATCCGGTTTATCACCCGACACGACATATTATTTGTGCGATCCAAAAGTGAAGAAGAAAGAAAAAGAAAGATTGAGATTTGTTCGCGATGTAGAAGGTTGGGCCGATAGGCCAAACCCGGTGCAAAGCGAACAAATCTGTTTTGGGGGTGCGAATAGACCTCCATGGGGGATCGGGGGCTATGCTCCCGAGAAAAATTTTTGGGGGCATTATTTATACTGCGAAAAAGTTTGTTTTTTGGAGGGTTGTTGTTGATGTAATTAACCTCCAAAATCTGTACTTTTTGATCAATAGTGGACTTTTATTTTGCCTCGCTCGTGGATGTAGGTCACCTTGATCGAACCACGTAAATCCTCGTGTTCTGTATTTGTTTTTCCGCGTTTTGTTCTTCCACAAATTGAAATGTGAGTTGCATTTTTCGTTGAGCAACAGCAAGAACCACATTGGTGAGATGAAAATATGTGGCAATTTCTGCTTTAGGTCACTACAAAAATTTACAACTCAAGCTCGGGAAGAGCAAACTAATAATTCGACAATTAGCTTCTCCTCAAGACGCTTTTATACATATACTTTGAGCAAAATGTGATAACTCTACTATTCTTCTGTTAGGTAATTTTCTAGTTCCTCTTTTTTAGGGTGAATTCCTATCAGAACAAGTTCATGGCCATATCCTTGAAATATGTGATAACCATCTTGTGCAGGATTCTGTACCATTGCCAACGTCCAGTGTCGAATGGCCCTGTGGAAACCTTGTTGACAGTTCTTCCACAGCAGCATCAGGATGGCGTACCTTTGAATCTCTATCAAGTTGCTCAGTTTTGACTGAGGTGAAAGGGGAATCCGAGACATGGCATCAAAAGGTTTTCCAAGCTTGTCATGCTTTTTTCCGACGCAGATCTGGTTCAGAAAGTGATGGTGATGAGGAGGCTGATGATGAAGATGATGAAGAAAATGACGACAATGGTGATGATGATGATCTCTTGGATGGAGACGTCAATGGGGAATGTGAAGTCATTAAGTTCTTTATGAAGCTGTTTATGGAGAATGCTGAATTAAAGAGTTATTATGAGAGTAAATATGGAGATGGCGATTTCTGTTGTTTGGTTTGTGCTGGTGTTGGAAAGAAGCCTTGGAAGAGGTTCAAGGGGTGTAATGGGCTTCTTCAGCACTGCACTACTATATGGAAGATAAAGAATCTGGCTCACAAGGCCTATGCAAGGGCTATTTGCAAGGTTCTCAATTGGGATATCAATTGTTTTCCACCAATTAAGATTACATCAGAAACTCTTGGTCACTGTTTAGTTCAGTCAGGTGATATGCAGGTATATATTTGGCTCAGTCAGGTGCTTTTCCCGTGTAATTTCTTTGAGATGCTTGATGCAGTTCTCTAATCTGCTTAAATTTAACATTACAGGGTGGCGGTACAGAGAAAATATTGATGTTCATAGATTGTCCAGATGCCAAGGTACGAACAAATGATAGTACCTCTGACAAAATATTTTGTCGTTAAGATGCTCATATCCATCTCCCCTTTTTCTATTATCTGAATGGATATACTCCTGTCTATTCTTCCTCTGAGAAATTCATATTACAGTCGAGCTCTTCATGATAATCTTAAGTATTACATGACTGTGTTGTGCAGGATTCTGTATCGTCACCAGCATCCAGCATTAAGTGGCCCTGTGAAAGCCCTGTAGATCTTGCTGGCATGGCAGCATCTGAGTGGCCATCTTTTAAGTCTCCATCAAATTCTGCAAATCACTCGGATTTGGCTTACGAAAAAGGAGAACCCGAAACTTGGCATCAAAAGGTCCTGGATGCTTGCCAAGCTTTCTTCGATTGCACATCTGGTTCAGATAGTGACAGTGATAAGGAGGCTGATGATGAAGAAGAAGATGAGGGCGATGACGATGAAGATGTGTTGCATGGGGATGACGACGGGGAATGTGAAATTGTTAAGTTCTTTACTATGCTGTTCACAGAGAATGCTGAACTGAGGAGTTATTACAATAGTAAATATACAGACGGCGATTTCGGTTGTTTGGTTTGTGCTGGTGTTGGAAAAAAGCCTTGGAAGAGGTTCAAGGGGTGCACCGGGCTACTTCAGCATGCCACCACAATAGCCAAGACGAAGAGGAGAGCTCACAGGGCTTATGGAAGAGCTATATGCAAGCTTCTTGGTTGGGATGTAGATAAATTTCCATCCATTGTGAGTAATCTGGAAGCTCTCAATCACTCTTCAGTTCAACCAGCTGATACGCCGGTAAATTTTTTGTTACTCTATTTTTGGCTTGCGCTTGTCTTATTTCTTTAGGATCCCAGTGATTTGATTTGATTATCGCAGGGGAACGTTGCCGACAAACCTCCAATAGATAATGCTCCCGCCTGTCAAGATGTTGGCGCACAGATGCTTTGAGAGATTAGCGACCAGCACAACGTTGAAAGGCAATTAGGATTTAGGTGTTGCTGTGAATAGTCAGTAGCGAATGGCTTGAACAAACATACTATCAATTTATTTGTTTCTGTTTTCTTATCTCAAGGTCTCTTGTATTAGGATTGGCTGAAAAAAAGAAAAAGATTTGGACCAGATGTATGATATGGATGCCCTTAAAGAAGGATCACTGAAACGTGGAGGCCCTTAATTTCATTCATCTTTGGATGTCAATCTTGGCTTTGTGGATATTATCTTCTCTGACATTTGCATGATTAAGCTACAAATATACCAACTCGCAATTTGCGAAGTGGAAAGTAACCCTTGCACGAATGATTTTCCCCGTTACACTTTGCTCAAGAGACGGAGACTTCCCTCAGAACTCAAGACCCTGCCAGTGACTGTTAAGATCTCGACGGTTTATCATCCAACTTCTGTGGCACACCGTGCAATTTAGATGCTAAACTTGAAGTCTTCTCCATGCAGCCTTGTAATGGCAACTCTTCCTGTGCTTGAGATCGACAACTCGATCATTACCACTAGAGTCACTCTTCCTCGTCATTAGTTCACTAGCCTCCAACATAACTCACACCACCATGTTCAAGTCCAAGTTTCGTCAAAATCGATCATACCCAAGTCGGGCATGATGCGCTGTGCACATGATTAGCCTAGGCCAAGTGATTGATTCCTGTTCATCTTCAACCTCTGAATCTGAAGCTGTTTCCAGTTTCTTTGCTTCTCCTATTTCTGAAACGCACACACTGGCACAAACATGTGTACAGAATGAGAACGAGAACAAAAGGCGAGTGGTGGTTTTTTTTCATTTTGCATTCCTTCTCTCTCCTTCAATTTCACTTCATTGCGGTCTGCCATTAAAGCTTTACCAACGCCATGAGAAAGCCATAAGAGACAGATCATGAACTTGCAGAAAATAAAGAGAAATGGGAGAGTCGAATCTTATGAGTGGGGAAGAAAGAAAAACCAAAGTGGGAAGAGGAATATGAGCAACAGGTAAAGATGGGCCTAAAAACTGTTGATGTTTCTTGAAAGACGAACTTTTCTACTTTTGGGTTGAGATCTGTAGAATTGCAGCCTAATGCAGAAGGGGTCGAGGCGGACCGGGTCGAGATTCAGAACACGAGAATAAGCACGAATTCTCTTCTTGAAAGCGATGGGCTTGAGCTAGCAACAACGCGGGCCGGGTCAGAGAAAACAGAGTATCGCGACAACAACGGCTCTGCTTTCTTCTCATGAAATATTCCGTCAAAGTCCAGGGTGCGATTCCATCGGGGCGCAAAACCTGGAGGGGAGGGTTAGGTTTTTAGAGGGCATATTAAACGGGGGACGGACTGTTTTGAATTGTGCATCTCGAGACCTATGGGAGAACAAAAAACACCAGCAAAAAGTGTCGCCATGCATTGAATTCTGCTCTGCGGGCTGCAGCCGCGAAACACGTAGGTGGGACAGTCGACAACAAGCGTCGCCATGCATGTCGCTTCTTCGTTACCATCCCAACACGTCAAGCACAATCGTAACCCAAGCAGAAGCCGCCACTTGTTTCTGTTCTATTTCCCTGCTTTCGGCTCTGTTTTGGCCTTTTCCCTCCGCGAAGCGATGGCCCTTTGCTTCGACCGTAGCAATTCAGTTTGTCCTTTTGCTAGTTGCCCAGACGACGCCAAGTCGGACGGCATTCCGGTTTGAGGGAGAAGGAAACAAAACGAAAATAAACTCCCATCGAGAGCTGACTCGAATAAATGAGGCACCCCGAGGACAAAAAATACAGTTCGAAAGTTATTTTGCTGAATCCACACGCTCTGCCCATTTCGAAAACAGAGCACCAGCAAGAAACATCCGCTCAATTCAATCAACCATGCAAAAGACACGACCATCCAAATGCGAAGATATTACCTAGGTCCATAAACTCCACGATTCATTCGTTTTCCTCTTTAGGTTTAGCGAGGACCGTTACTGAGATTCAAGCCCCAGCCGTGGATCCCGAACTGAAGCTCGGACGCGGAGATCAAGAACTCCACGGCCTGCTGCGGCGTCAGCAGCTCCACCACTCGCCTCACCGTCTTCAGCCGCAGCTCGTCCGCCTTCTTCACGATCGCCCCCAGGTTCCCTATCTTCCCCTCCAGATCCAAGCTCGCCATCAGGTCGCTCATACCGTCTTGCCACTCTGACAGCTCCTCCGTTATCACGTTCTCTTCCCTCACTGTGTCGCATTGCAGCTCGCTCACTCCCCTATCGAGACGTTTTACATGTTTAGCCAACCTGATCATCAATCTAGTAGATCGATATCATTTAAGAATGTTGTATATCCGTGTCTATCAGTTCACAATGTAGTAAATAAGATTCCTTCCCCTAGACAGTCATTTGATTATCGACCTAGTACATCGATCAGTTAAGAATATTGTATATCCACCTAGTACATCGATCGGTTAAGAATATTGTACACATATGTCGACCGGTTCAAAATGTCGTACATAAGATTCGTTCCGTTACACAGAAATAGAGTACTTTGATCAATTAAGAATGTCATAATACGTTCCGTTCCATTCGTTCAGATCTAAATTGACGAATTTGACAACACACGGTTTAGTCCGTTAGACAGAAACTGGCGGATTTGACAATTATTAGTAGATGTTGTCTGAAAGTTTAGAGCGTATATATCCATTAGATCGCCTAACTTCTAAGGAGCGTAGATTCGATTAGACTTTTCCCTAGACAACCCGAGACACTTCCTAAGGACATTGTCAAGAATCACATTGCCTTTTATTAAATTACTTTGAATGGAGGTAGTTCCTAAAGTGACTCAATAGGTTCGAAGGAAGCAATTCTACCTAAATTCCCCATGATAATTATGACAAAAAGCTCGCATGATGTCCTAAGTTAGGACTGGAGAAATTTAAATCCTAGCCGTAGTGGGGCAGAGAGAAAATAAATAACTAAGCTCGCCTGAACTGGCTCGGAGACAGATCCCCCAAGTCGCCTGTCCTGAACCCGCGGAGGATGTCGATGATGCGGGCCTCGAACAGAATGCTCGACTCGGTGTAGACCAGGTGGAACAACGTGGTGGGCCGCCACCCGCCGATCCAGTGCAGCGACCGCTCGAGGGCGGTGACCCACGGGGCGGCGAGGACGGCGAGGACGTCGCGGTCCGCCGCGAGGGCTTTCGTCCGGTAGTACTCGTCGTAGTGGTTCATGAACTTGGTCACCAGGTGCTGGAGCTGCTGGTGGTGGTCGGCGGTGGTCGGGGGCTTGGGCGCGGCGGCGAGCTGGGCCACCTGCTGGCGGAGCTGCTCCAGCCAGACGCCGTAGAACCTATCGAAGCTGCTCATCCTTCTCTCTGTCGGAACACTTACGTGAAGAGAGAGAGGGGGGGAGAGGAGGGTTTATGTGTCTGATCGTGCGCCCAATGCATGATTGCACGTACGCAGGGGGTGGGTTTTCTGCTGCACCGTGTAGGGTTAACACTTGGCATGCGGGCCTGGTGTACGTGGAAAAATGTCAGGGGGGTTGGGTCTGATCTTTATTTTTTGTCGTTTTGTTTATTGAGGTTTCGATCCCGGGAGGAGATCCCTCGCACGATCCGGGGCTGGCTTTTTGGCTTTTTTGAACGGCGAAGGGAGGAGCACGGTTACGAGTAAGTTCTTTTGAAAGGCCTTCGAACAGTTTCGAAATATACGGGATCTTTCGATTCCGTTCCACGGGTTTGGGTCGGGAAAATCGTGCAAGAAAATCTTAGGAACCGGCAAAGCTTATCATCCCACCAAGTCAGACAGTAGGACGGTCAATTAATGACCACAAATACCATTTGTTGAAACCGGATCACTTGTTAATCCGGTTTCAGTTTCATCATATAGACTGCCCAATTCTCTTTTTTTTTTGTGCTTTTATTGTAATCTAAAATTAAAAAAAAATTATAAGAGGGCTCACAAAGTCAAGATTCTAATAAAACATATCAAATTGACAAGCATATCATGTGAATGTGTGGTACGTACATGTCAGACGTGAACTTTTAGCTGACAAGCATATCAAGCGAATATGCGGTGCGTGCATATCAAATGGGAGCTTTTGCTTGACAAACGCATCTCGTGAATATGTAGTGCGTACATGTCAAACGTAGACTTTTGGCCAATAAACATATCATGCGGATATGTGATGAGCGTAGGTCCATCACTCTTATGGAATGTCATCTTAGCTTTCTCAATTCTTAATAACTTAAAAAAAAACCGTACTTATCTTGTATACTATGTCTTCTAATTTTAGCTTACAATAAAAACACATAAAAGTAAATGAAAGGAAAAAAAATGAAATGTGGAGTCCAAATGAGGAAACCGATTTCATAAAAAAAGATTAGTGGTCGTCAGTTGACTGCCCATCATCTAACTTGATAGGCCGGTCAGCTAAGCATGTTCTAATTAAATTCTTAAATTTAGTACACTTTGAGTAATTCAACCCTAAACTTTTCATTTTGATAATTGGGTCCTTAACCTTTTGATCTTTGTCAATCAAGTTTATCCGATCAATTTTAATCCCAACCCATTGATTTGAACGCAAGTAGTGTCAAGTAAAATTGTGATGTGAATAATTTTTTAAATAATTGTAAATAAATTGGTCTATTTGTAATTTTAAATTTTTTTTTATTTGCTCTCTTCTTCTTTCTTCTTTCTTCCTTTTCCTTTCTTAATTTTTGCTGAGTCCCGCGGGATCAGCTGACTCTCGTTGGACTTGATAGCAAAAGAAAGAAGAAAAGAAAAGAATAAAAATAAAAACAAAGAATTATAAAAATTACTCTTTAAAAAATTACAAAAAAATTATCTATTTCAGCAATCGGTCTTGCCAGGTAAAACTACCAGCATCCACATCGGCAATTTTCGGCTAAAATAGATTGGATGGACTCAATTGGTAAAATAAAAAAAAATGCCTTATAAGACATCTAGCGTCCACATCATCAAGTATTAAAGGTAATGCACTTCCTAGATCTTGGATCTATGATTGAATAAATTTCAAATAAAGATTTAAAGTGGACTTTGTTTTAAATAAAAGCATGAAGTGCTCTCTTTATTTCAAAAAAGAGTTTGATCGAGAGTATTTTCGTCATTTATTTTTTTCTTTCCTTTTTTCTTTTTTGTTTCTTTTTTTATTTTTATTTTCCTTCGTATTAGTCGATGGCCCGCTATCCGGCCTTGCCTGGGCAGGTTGAGGCTATCCCTTGTGACCATCAAGGGCAGCCTCATGAAGGGAAAAAAACAACGAAAAAAAATGTAAATGATGAAAATACTCTTGGTCATACCCTTCTTTAAAATAAAGATGGCACTTTAGATTGTTATTTGAAATAATTAAGGTCTATTTCAGGTTTTTATTTGAGGAAATGAAGGCATCCTTATTTTAAATTTTTCCTAAATTTTTCTAGGACAAAATCCATATTAGGTCGGTTGCACAAGATCTGTGAAAC
Organism: Psidium guajava; assembly: GCA_016432845.1. Taxonomy (NCBI): domain Eukaryota; kingdom Viridiplantae; phylum Streptophyta; class Magnoliopsida; order Myrtales; family Myrtaceae; genus Psidium; species Psidium guajava. The sequence goes on along the minus strand of CM028226.1, from coordinate 12,526,979 downwards.
ACCTTACTCTTTTCTTGGACTTAATAATAAGATGCACCCAGATGAATCACCGGGGACGGATCTAGAACTTTTCTTTACTTGAGCAGATATGATCCATGATTTCAAAGAAATCGAGTATTCTGCTTTAGAATTAGAAACAGTATTCGTACGTCTAAAATTTCCAATAAGAATCAATGTTTTGTTTATATATCAACAACTCGTATTGATTTCGGTCGGCAATTTGCCCTGGGCAGTACGAATCATGTGTACTCAATTTGAAAGTCAAAATGATGTGATTACTTAAAGACTTTCAAAACTTAGATCTTTCATCGCAACTCCGAAAGAGTGGGTGAGGCATAAGTCCGTCCATTATTCCACTCGTATGCTTATCTCGTGAGCATGAACCACACACGAGTTTTATTCCCCCTAAGCTCTAACCAACTTCAAGATCAATATAAAGACATAGTTTTTTAAGTATATGTTCATCTTTAAATGAAAATTACGATAACATTTGGTCGATAGACATTTTTATCGAGTGCGGCAACGAGATTGAGTACTAGTGTAATGTCCAAGAGCATTCATCGAATGTTCTAAGTGAATGTAAACTCCCAATTCGAACGCACAGTTAGATCAGATGGATTTCGTTGGGCTGAATATAAATGCACCTTGAGCGCACAATACTTTGCTGAGTAGAAAAAAAAAAGTGTCGAGATATATGCTTCATTTGTTTCACGAAAAATGAATAATTTAAAGAAACTTTTATCTAAAAATGACCCTTTATATATATATAATTTTTTTAAAAAGCTCATGTTCTAACTAGTTACCAAATTGGGCTACTCACTTCGGTAACGTGAACGACACCTTGATTTTGAATAAGCCGCCGAGAGGTTTAATTCCTTTATTGATAGGAGATCTGGTTGGGTTAAGTTTCATTAGATATGTTCTGTTGTAACATTTGAGTTTGTCCCCTTTCGTTATTTTTCCAAAACGAGTGAATGAAAATATATATATGTCCATCGTCAACCAAAATATTTAAGTTCCGTTAATTTTACAAAAAATGAGTGATTTGAACAACGTTTTCTAGAAAATAATCATTGATATCGCTCACTAAAATTAATAAACGAAACATATTTTTATCATCCACAAAAATGATTAGACACTATTTGTTATCGGCAATGAAAATATTTTTCATTGACTAAATATTTTAAATGATACATGTGATCATTTTTAGTAAAATGATTTTCAAATCAATAATTTTTCAAGAAACAAATGGAGCCTTGAGCATAAATTATTGTCAATGACGAGAATAAAATTATTAGTTTAGGGAAAAACCCACCATACGTGTCTATAATTTATAAACATGGCCAAATTAGAAAAGTCAAGGCTCGCTAATAAATATGTCACATGAGCGCAGTGCACATATTAAACTGAATTTGGATCGTCGACAAAGAAGTGTTCCATGTAGATCGGCCGCGAGTGGGTTTTTTTCGAATTTAGGTTTCAAATTTTTTTTTTACCAAAATAGGGTAAAAAAAATTTTATTTACCGGATCGGGGCCCGCGCGGCACTATGAATGCCGCACGGGCCCCCCGCGGCAATCAAAATGCCGAGCGGCATTCAAAGTGCCTCGCTAGGCCCAGCGCGGCATTTTAAGTGCCGCGCGGGCCTCGCGGGCCCGTGCGGCCCAATGGCCCGTGAGGCCCTTATTTTCAATAATTTATTAGGTATTTTTAATTATATTTAAAAAATTTATATTTATATAAATTATTAAATATAAATTTTTATTTTGAGGTTTATTTTTATAACATAATTATTAATAAATAATTAAAAATTTCTTAAGATATATAATTAATTTATATAATTAATTTCTTAAGATATATAATTTCTTAAGGAAAAAAATAATATTATAAATATAGACATAAAAAATTAAATATTTATATCGATATAAAATTATAAAAATTAATTAAAATAAAAAATAAGAAATTAAAAAAAATAAAATTACCATTTACTATAATTTATTTAGTATGTAAATAAATAATTAATTTTTTAAGATAAATTTGTAAATAAATTAATTTTAATTAATTATTGATAATTATGTTATAAAAATAAGCTTGAAAAGCAAAAAAAAATAATATTAGAAATATAGATATAAAAAATTAAATATTTACATAATTATAAAATTATAAAACTAAGTAAAAAATTCGAAAATTAAAAAATTTCAATTAATATAATTTATTTAGTATGCAAAAAATAATTAATTTATGAAGATAAATTTTTTATATAAATTTTTATTAATTATTTACATAATAAATAAATTAATTTCACAAGGTCGGTGAGACAGCTTTTTTTTTCATTTCATATTTAATTACGTATTTTTATAATTTTATAATTATATAACTTTGTAAATATAATTTTTTTTCCTTCTGAAACTTATTTTTATCACATAATTATTAGTAATTAATTAAAAAATTATTAATATGTAAGTAATTAATTTATTTAGTATGAAAATAATTAATAAAAATTTATACAAAAATTTATCTTAATAAATTAATTAATTATTTACATAATAAATAAATTATATTAATTGAAAATTTTATGAAAATAGATTAATTATTTATATTCACAAATTTATATAAATATAAATAAATTTTATCAATATTTATTTATTTCATTTTTTACATATTTTTATAATTTTATATTTAGATAACTTTGTAATATAATTTTTGTGGTTTTGAAGCTTATTTCGAAATTTTTAGTATTTTTATTTTAAATAATTTATATTGTATAATTACCAATTTTTTAAATATGTATTTAATTAATTAATTTAGTATATAAATAATTAATAAAAAATTATATATAAATTTATCTTAATAAGTTAATTATTTATATTTACAATTTTATATAAATAAAAATAAATTTTATGAATATTTATTTATTCATTTTTACGAACTAAATAAATTAATTACATATATCTTAAGAAATTTTTTAATTATTTATTGATAATTATGTTATAAAAATAAACCTCAAAATAAAAATTTATATTTAATAATTTATAAAAAAAATGTTTTAAATATAATTAAAAATGCCTAATAAATTATTAAAAAAAAAGAAAAAAAAAAGGCCTCGCGGGCCATTGGGCCGCACGGGCCCGCGAGGCCCTCTCGGCACTTAGGGCGCGCATGACAACCATTCTGGAACAGAAAATTCTGTTCCAGAATGATTTCTGGATGAGAAATCCGTTTGATAACTTCTTTCTATTTTTCTGTTTCTGGAACAAAAAGTTGTTTTAGAAATAGATTTGGCCAAGAAATCAGAAACAAAAATTTTTTGTTTCTCAGAGAAACAGAAATTGATTTCTGTTCCTCACGGCCGCCGCCGGTCGCCGGCCGCCGCCGCCCTTCGCCGGAAAAGTAAAAATTTTCAATTTTTTATCAAATGAATTTCTGTTCTAGAATTAGAAATTAGTTTCGTTATCAAACGCTTTTTTTTTTCTCAGAAACTCATTCTGGAATAGAAATAGAAAAATCTATTTCTGTTCCAGAAATTATTTGTAGAACAGAATGGTTGTCATGCGCGCCCTTAAAATGTCGCGCGGCATTTTGATTTTCGCGGGAGGCCCGTGCGACATTCGAAGTGCCGCGCGGGCCCCAATCCGGTAAATAATTTTTTTTTACCCTATTTTGGTAAAAAAAAAATTTGAAACCTAAATTGGAAAAAAACCCGCCGCGAGTCCCTTCAAATCTGATGATCCAGATTCAATTTCGCACATGCACCGAGTTCTTTGAACGATCGAAAATGTAAACTGAACTGTCTTAACTTCATAAAATACAGAAAGGAGAGGCCTAGCTAGCCGGTGCGTACACTTATGTAATTACGTCGTGTACAATCCCACGTGCCCGTGCATGCAGCTTGAGGAACAAAGGGATGAAAAACTGAGAATGGATTCGACTCAGACCTTCCCGAGAACGGAGTCCCTCCGTTTCCCCCAACTCGTGGATAGAGAGGTGAAGCTTCTTCATGTTCACCAGCAACTCCACCGCCTGCAGCGGCGTCAGGATCTCCTCCACCAGCTCCCTCAGCGTCGCCAGCCTCAGCTCGTCCGCCTCCGTCAGCACCCGCGCCAGCGACAGCGCGTGCCCCTTCATCACCCTCTCCATCGACTCGCTCACCTCCCCGATTCGCCCGATCCGTTTCGCTATCAGCGCCAGCAGATCGTCCGCGATCTCCTCCTGCATGCTCGCCATCCGGCTCGACAGCTTCTCCTCCATCCTCACCGTTTTCATGTGCAATTCATTGATCGATCTTGGCTGCAATGCCGATATAGCGCCGAGATCGATGATGCTGCTGCTGCTGTTAGCGTCGCCTCCTGTCCCTCCGGAGACCGAGTACACCAGCCTGATAGCCAGAGTCGGCCTGCGAGACAATGGCCGCTTAATTTCGCCTTTCTCGATCGATATCACTCCACAACTCAAGCAAGTCTTTGTTGCAAAAAGGGGACCAAAACCGATGGGAGCGGATCAGACAACCGCGATCGTGCATTTAAGGAAATGAGGAATCCCACCTGCAACGGCCGATCCAGAGGAAGGAGTTCTCGAAGGATGCGCACCAGGACGGGCAAAAGAAGGAAGGCGCGTCGTTCTGAGCGAGCTGGGGTCGGGCCTCGAGGTAACCCCGGAAGTGCTGGATGTTCTTTCCGACGAGGGACTTGAGTTTCTCGTCATTGCCGGAGTCGGTGGAGACCGCCCGCAGGAGCTCGTCGAGGTCGCGGTGTTGTTGTGCCATCCATTTGCGGAAGCAGCACCCGAAGCGGTCTCGCATGGCGGGAACAATCCCAGCTCGCTCAGCAGTCAGCACGACGGACTGGCTGAATGGTTTGTGGATGCAGAACAGTTATCCTGGCTGAACCAAATAAGATACCAATCACAACCCCTGAACGGTCTTCTTCTTCTTCTTCTTCTTCTTCTTCTTCTTCTTCTTCTTCTTCTTCTTCTTCTTCTTCTTCTTCTTCTTCTTATGATGATGATGATGATAAGGAGCTTTCCAAATTCGATTAACGTATACGAAAATCCCCTCCCCCACGTGAATCAAATAAGTCCTCACATAATGGATGATCAATTGCTAGGCATGACTCATGTCTAGAGGTGGCGAAATGGATCTAGAATTCATATGTAATCCATATTTAATGGTGGTGGGTTTTAGATGGATCGCCTTAAGTATTAAACACAAGTTTAAGTGTGACATAAGTATGTTATGTTAAAACGTAATGGATCCTAAATAGATTTTAAATGAGTCATAAATGGGTTAGCTAAGACAGCTATTTTAAATGAGTCAGCTAAGATAGCTATTTTAAATGAGTCATAAATAAGTTTTGTAAATATTTTTTTTAAAATCACTTATTTTAATATTTAATAATTGAATATTTTTTTATATTAATTCTTTTCTTTTCTTTTTTTCTTTCTTTTCTTCCTATTTTCTTTTTCCTCTTGCCTTAGTAGACCAGGCCCCACGTGCCTTCCTATCGATGGAGTTTATGAACCACACCCAATAATGTCATGTTCTGTTAGGTTGAATGAGAAATTTTGATTTGCATGTGGAATTTGCGGTATTGCAGTCAAGCATAGTTAATCACTTATAAAATTTTTTGAGAATTTTAATATCAATTTTTTTTTTCGTGAACATGCAAAAGATTGATGGTTCGGTTTAGGTAAATGAGTCTGATGGTAATCACAAGCGATCTGTCAATATTTTTGGAAGTGAGCTCGCCCTTTCTCCACAAGCTCAAACCCTCAAACCATGCCACCTTTGATAGTTGCCATATTATTTAATACTTGATTGCAAGTAGGGACAGCGCAGAAGCAGGCAAATATTAAAAGATCCAATTCGCGCGAAAAGAAAATTCACGAGTATTGTGAATAATTGCCCAAATCCGGAATACGTAATCTAAGGAAAAATTATATAAAAAATAAAATTTTATTATAATTGTGCCAATTGAGTGATAAATCCTTTTTTGGCCAATTGAATCATAAACATTTTACATTTGTATCAATTCGGTCAATTCAGCCAACTTTGACTGGGCGGCACTAATATGATAATTCTTAATTATATTTTGATATTTTTGCAAACTTTTTATTTCTTATTCCTTTTTCTTTTCTTTTCTTCTCCTTTTTCCTCTTTCTCTAGCCGGTCGGCGATCCTATGACTAGCTGGAGGAAGTATGAGTCTAAGACTTAATTGAAAAAAATAATTTAGAGCTGAATTGACACAATTTTAATAATTTTGTGAAGTTTTTAGTAATTTTCCCTAATTTAAGTCAATCGTACCTGCTACCAACAAAGGCTACACCAACGGATTGTTGTGATTGGATCTTGTCTAAAGGCCTACCAAAATTCAAAGATTCGCGCTCTTTTATTGGAGTCCTACAAATGAATAGTGAACAACTCTGCAGAGCTTGTCGAGAGATTGCATGAGAATCAGTGATGTTAGTCCGATCGAATGTGGCGCTGAAAGCCACAGCGGTCTCGATACATAGAGCCACAAGAAAAGCCCAAAGTTCATCGTTTCACAATCGTAGCGTCTGCTCAGCTGAAAGTCACACAGAGTAAGTAGATGCACCCTCCCTGGTGGGGTCTTGCCCACTGTAAATACAAAGATTGCCTCGGTGTACTCAGAAGAAGGCATATACTTCAGTTGTGTCAGAGGGGATTCCTTCAAGAATGCTTGCTATACAATGATTTTGCCCCGTGAAAATGTCAAAGAAGGGAATGGATATCATCAGCAAATTGATAGAGGGGGTTTTGTTGATCTGTTCCTTTTTACTAGGAGATATATTGATTTTGGAACCAAAGCATTGTCCCCCAACGAACCGCAAAGCACAAAGGATGAAGCATACTGTTCTTTTCGCAAAGAAAAATGTAGACCATTCTACGGGACCCTGTCACCGCATCGGACCAATCATGTTCAGAAGACAAATCCAAGATGTGGGTCACCTCATCGGAACAATCGTGTTCAGAAGACAAATCCAAGACGTGGGTTATTATTGAAAGACCGATTGTTGAATTCGGTTGTCAAAGTGTATGTTACAACTTACTCCCGCAGCTTATCTATCACTACTTTTCATCTGGTAATTGCCATAGGCACTCTAGAGTTTGGCTCCCAATCTCAAGGCTTCGAGTCGCCGGTGCACTTGCTTTCAGTGGTCGGTCTATTCCTGGCACAATCCACAGAAAGGCAAGAGGTCTAGAATTAGAGATCACTCACAGGGTATGATCAGCATGGTCACATATCTCCTCTGAAACATGTTTATCCAGACTTTCCACGAAATACACATGAAAATTTGATTATTAACAAAGATGCTGAATTGCGAATAAGAGCAAAACCGGGCACTTGTGACAAAATGTTCAAAACTGGCAAACTATTGTGAAGATCGAGCTCCTCAACTAGTTCACATCCTTTCGGCTTATACTAGATATTTTACCATGCTAAAAGCTCTCGCTGATTACACAATAGTCTCTACCTTCCAGTTTTCATTCATCGACAAGAAGCAGTATGCTAAGTTGCTATTTATTGATGATGGTCATCCCAACTAGTAAGACGATGAGAAGATTAAGGTTCAGATCAAGCAGCAATGAGACTAAACAAGTTGGATAATTAAACGGACTCGCTGCAAGCTATAGTCATATCACCCCGAACAACCAAGGTACATTTTTCTTGCTTATCTGAGCAATAAATGGGTACTTAAAAAACTTTACACATAAAAGCAGCCTCCTAGAAGACGGAAGCAAATGCTGATAAACGATTAACAAACAGCAATAATTATTCCATAGATGAGAGATGTGTTTCATGGACTATAAGAAGTCTGAACATACAAAGAGAGGAGATGCTTAATATTTCTGTTGTAATAAAACCAGAGCAATCGCTGCTTGTACTAAACACAGCTTCTCTTACAACTTTTTCCTCATAAATGGCATTTTCAGACTCAGCTTATGCTCTTTGTATCATAAGTAATGACCAATTTCTCCTTCAAGAGGCGACCGTGTTAATCGGTTTGCAATTCTGAAGCACCCACAGGTCAGTTGCTCATTATTCCTCAAAACATCCTTTTATGCGGCTAAGTGGGAGTATTTCATAAAAATGATGGCCATTGTTATGTCACAATTTTACAGGAGGAACTAGCTTCAGAAGCTAGCAACGAGGTGCGTGTGTGCGCTAAGTGAAAAGTTTAAACAAAGTTGAAGATGGAGGTATACTTGTTGCGGGCACTTGCCGTGGAGTGTCAACTGGCTGGGTCAATGGGCAAATGAAAGGACTTAGATCATTGACATCGAGCATGCAGTATAACCGAATTGATGATCAGTAATGAGATTATAAGGTCAAGACTCGCATATCCAATGCCACAGATCCGGTTGGCTGTTTCCCAGGCCAAAGAAGACCAATCAACAAATTAGGCACCAAGTCCAAGGAACTCTAGCGGGTGGAACCAACTGCCAAACAAGCACCATAGGTGCAGCATATTAAGCTATCTTCGTGTCCAAACTCAATGAACACTAAATGGAAGTGGGGGGGCATTATTGTATTGTTCCAATTTTTGGTCTCAACTCTCAAGTAATGATGCCTAACGACAATAGTTATCACATCGGCCAGTGCAAATCAGAGTCTCCTCTCCAAGCTCAATTCTATCTTATTCTTCTAGCTGAATCTATTGGGGAAAAAAAAAAAACCAAGTCCAAAGTCCAGAACAGGAAGATGGAGCTTAAAAATCACAACGAACAAAAATTGAAGAAAAACCAAATTAGCAAAATTACAGGGGAAGACAAAGCAAACACTTTTTAATCCCAGAAAAGAACCTGAAGAATGAGTCAATCAATGGCTTTGGGCACAGCATTGGCAGAGTCGTTGGGTGATTGATCCTTCAACCCATGTTGCTGCTGTTGAAGGGACTTCCTCTCCAGCTCACGCCATTTGTTGATCGCAGCAGTGCAAATGACTAAAACAAACCAGTAATCAAATCCAGAGGATTCCATTGAGCAGCAATTGCAATTATCTTTATCAGCGGACGATATTCATGTACATCCTTAATCGCAGAAATTGAACTCCAAAAACAGTCGCAATGCGAAGGGAGAGTAAGGGGTTGACTCACATCCGGCGCCGACGAAGTACAGGAGACGAAGGGCCTTCGGCCCGGCGGGCCCCGAAATCTCTTCTCCGGTCATCTCTGTCTCCCCTCAGAAGAGCAAACACCTTGGAAGATGGCGACTTTGGCGAGCCCTTTGGACTTCGGAAGGATAGATTGGCTTATTCGCACTCTGCTTTTGTCAGTAATGCTGTGAGCATAGTGTAAAATAGCTGTTAAATATGCAATGAGATGGTAAATTTGTTTTTTTTTTCAGATTTTTTTTTTCTGAATGTTAAGTTAAATAAATGGTAAATAAGATAAATAATTTCTGAATTTTGATCCAATATGTAACGCGATTTTTGAATTTTAAATTTATTTAAAATGATCCCTAAAATTTAATTCAATATGCAATATTATTCTTAAACTCTTAATTTGTTCAAATATGATTCCTGAACTTTTAATTTCATGGCCCAAATTGTACATGTACCAAAAATTCAGAGATTATTTTGAACAAATTAAATAAAGAAAGAAAAGGCAACGGGAGATACTTCTATTTAAAAATTCATTTTGCGTGATTTCTAACCTGAAAATTAATCTTCTTCATTGGCATATTTTACAATTTAATCATGGTGAGGTTGATAAGGTCGACTCTGTTCTCCACTCCAGCAAAGCAGGACCCGTGAACGTCTTGACTTATCTCCCTCCTCGCCTCGTCTCGCATGCATCGTACTTGCTCATGCGGTGTTCTTGGATGAAGAAGACGAGCCCTCTCAAATCATTACTGTTGGGATTTTGGGTGTCCAACACCCATAAAAGGTGAATGAGATAGTTCCACGTAAATTAGAAGAAAGATGAAAAATGAGTTTAAATAGTGGAGCCTTTCTAATGGATTTGAGCCTTAAGGGACACTTCACTTTTGTGAAGGAAAGAGGGCTTACACAAAGTTGGCCAGACCCAGACCGGACAACGGTGGACCAGTCCACACGCGCGCCACCGCCATCCGGTAGAGCTGGTCCTTGTTATTTTTTTTTTCAAATAGACATATTCGTTCGAATTTTTATTCTATTTTATTTTATTTTTGGATTATGTCTATTCATAATCTCTCTTCAAGCTATCGGTTTGGCCAAACGAAGGTGTTGATTCGATAATGACCGACCACCGAAGGTTTTGATTCGGTAATAACTGACCGTCGAACGAAAGTGTTAATTCGGCAATAACCGAACTCCTAACAATAGTGACTCTTCTATTGGACCTTTTATATAACACATTCGGATTTTTTCAAAACATATACGAGCATTCCTTCTGTTTTCCAAAAAAACCTCCATTCGTTCACTCTCATCTCTGCGGTAATTCCCGAAGTTGCATTCGAAAGAATTTTTGTTGAAGAAGTGCCGCTTCAACGAAATAGTAATCGGTTCTATCCTGGGAGGCGATTATCCGCACAACCTTGAGTACTGGTAGAGGGGACAAATTATCTTAAGGACACGACTTGAATTCGTCAGGCTCGGATCAATCATCTAGTCACTTATTCGTCTGCACTTGATTCAGGTTTGTATAATTCCTTCATTTGATTTATGCGAACACACATAGGATCGATTACAATCACTCGCGGAACTTTTGGCATGAACGGCGCTGGACAGACTCGGCCATCGCTATTCGCCAGCCATCTTGGCTTTTTTCCCCCCTCTTCTTGGCTACAGTAGTGTGCTTGTAAAATGGTCACTGCAGAGAAAGTATTGCATTGCTCATGCTCCGTCTTCTACTCAAAGTCGAGTCTGTATCTATACCGACATAAGAGCTATGGCTAGTGAAGCGGTCGAGAGTTTAGCTAAGCAGGTGGACGATGTAAAAGTTGCGGCCGACAAGTATCGAGCGATCTTGAACCAAGAGACAGGAAATACTCAGTGGAGACATGGGGTACCTCCCATTTTTTATGCTGTTAACAAGCTCTTCGAGGAAGGACGAACCAAGGTTTTGTTTGAGAATAACACTAACATCTCTCTCTCTCTCTCTCTCTCTCTCTCTCTCTCTCTCCCCTGTGTGATGGTAAACAGTTGTGACATTATTTGCAGGAATGGCCGCACGGATCAATAGAAGCAGCTGTTGAAAATGCAGTGAAGTCATGGGAAATGGAGCTGTCTCACAAGACCAGGCTGCAAGACTTCTAGACCATCAACCCAGAAAAGTTCAACCTCTTCGTGAATGGTAAAGAGGGGCAAAGAAACATTAACCCAAAACCCATGACTTCCCCTTCTATTGCAGCAGGATATTTAGTAACATTTTTTGGACGATTCAATTCTCGCAATAGAGCAGGCAGAGAGGGATTGTCGGGAGAAGAGACACTCAGGCTTGGTAGCTACAAGGCCCTTCTGCAGAATTCACAACCGGAGGAATTTCAATATTACAAAGCAGATAAGGAGAGTTTCGAATCGTCCCATGAGGCGTTCAGACTAGCGGTCCCAAGGGGATTTGCATGGGAAGTGATTACCGTTTACTCCGGACCTCCGGTGATTGCCTAAAAGTTCAGGCCCTGGGGTTATTTTGAGGGCCCTTTCAAAGAGCATGCTCCCACTGGAGAGATGGTCGAGTTCTATGGCGTTGGAATTATGAAGGTGCGTCCACTCTTCATTCCTGTTTAGCGTTCTAGAAACAGAGCAAAGGAGAAGACTGAAACACTATACCAATATCGCAATTTCATTTCCAGTAACAAGTGAAATTTTTCGCAGGTTGATGAATCTATGAGGGCTCAAGTTGTTGAAATCTACTATGATCCAGCAGAACTCTTTGGGGGGACTCCTGAAGGGCAAGCCAATCTCTAACCCTGATGCGCATATATAAAAGAGAAGAAGAAGCCGCCGAGACATTAAAAGCTGCTAAAAATGGATGTCCCTTCTCGACAAGAAAATAAGCTCCTACCTTAGCAGTCCTATCTTTGTGTTGTCTATATAACACAAAGCCTTAACCAGAAAATAAGCTCATTCCTGCCAGGGTATCTTTGCAGTGAGCTGCGTTTGTCTGTATGTTGAAAGATATCCAAGAGTTTCATCGGAAACCTGGAGATGCGGTCACGCAGACATCATTACTGTAATAACAGTATGAAAGAGCACATACATAAAGCAACAAATCTTGTTAAATCTCAGAGAGATGAAACTCCCCATATAATGGCTTCGCATGAATCAGAACAGAGAAATTACTAACTTATGCAGCTACCCTACTGCCATGCCAAAGGCATGATGTACTAAGCTTTTGCTGCGCAACTTTAGCGTCTCATAAGTTTCTTCTAGCTACCTTTTCTTCAGCTTTTGGGCATGAAAAATGTTATACAACTGAGATCAAAGTATCAATCTATGCAAGCAACAATCACCTCGAACCTTAAGTTGAGCAACAGCCAACTTTCTTCAAGGCAGAGACATCATCCTTGATATTTATCTTTTCTCCTTGAGAAGGGAATGCGGCTCCAGATCCATCATCTCCTTCCACTGTCTTCTTGCTAGTGGTACGATAGATCTGCGTTAGAACTTCTGCAAAGGCATTCTCTACATTTGTTGCCTCTAATGCGGAGGTTTCCATGAAGTACAGCGATTCCCTCTCGGCATAGGATTTCCCATCTTCTTTTGTTACTGCTATAAGATGCCGAAGGTCAGATTTGTTCCCAACAAGCATCACCACAATGCTTGGATCTGTGTGGTTCCTTAGCTCCTTCAGCCATCTATCCACATTTTCAAATGTTGCATGGCGAGTGACATCATACACAAGGAGTGCACCTACAGCTCCACGATAGTAAGCACTAGTGATGGCACGGTACCTGAAACGTCAAATTTCCTAACGTATAAAAACATCACCAGAACTTCCAGAAAAAGGGGAGCGCATAAAAGAAATTGCAATAAAGCAAACTTTTTGATATCTCATGTAAGTGATGACTAACAATTGTCTAATCTAAAGATAGACGAGATCAAAAGATGTTGAAACGTTTTTATCAGTACACCAGCCATCTTAATATTCATGCCAATGGAGCAACAATGTTTACACGAGAAAGCATCGTCATATTTCCCTTCTTTAGCTTGGGGTACCTATTGATGAGATCCACGTGAAGAGGTCTCACAAAGGATGGCAGTGAAGAAAACTATACATTCTTCTGGTCTTTGCCATAATGAAACAATTTGCTGGCCGCAATAAGAAATAAACTTTAAATAGAGTATCATAAAACTGCTAGAACCTCACAGAATATAAGGACTGTACCAACATCCAAAAGCACAGTATTGTATCATCACCTCACTTGAGGAGACTCAGAGTTTGTTAACTTTAGGTTACAGTAGTAGCTGATAACAATAACGGCATAGTTAGTTCATGAAGTGAGTTGATGTCTTAAGCTCTGTGAAAATTTGATTTCTTCTAGTGGGAACGAGCATGCCCACTAGATAACGCCCGCTCATCTGAAAAAGCTCCAGATGCTCATACAAGGCCAGCAATAGTACCAAAAATGCTATCTACAGCATTTCTCAACATGCTTCCCACGGGGTCATCCAGTGTACGTCAGATGTTTGAACTAAATCACAATGAGTTGAGAAACAATCGCATCCAGGCAGGAGTATACATTATCCATTCATCCCAATGTAATGAATGAACTCGTGAGAAAACAAAATTATAGCACTAGTCACGCTGTAAATCATCAGCAACCAGCAAAGTTTAGGATAAAGTGAATTAATTCTCCAAAATATTTAAGAGGATTACAAGTGAATTTAGAATCTGGGGTCCCGACTAGCCATTTCCAAAAGAGTTATCTGAATTTATCTTTACCTGGTATGTCCTTGAACCGAATGAACTTTCACATATATGTCCTCCGTTCAGGGTCATAGAGAAATTTTTTCAAAATAAAAAAACCCATACACAGAATCAAGAACGATGCATTCCCACTTCACAAGCATATGCAAAGCAGAAGGAAAACGCAAGAATCAGTATAGAGAACAAACAAAGTGGAACCTTAACGACCCTGAAAGGCTTCCATGTAATTTGCAAGAAAAAGAAAGGAAAGAAAGAAGCAAGCAAATGAAGCCAGTAGTCATCATCTAGAGTTTCGAGAAACCCTGAAGAAGAAGAAGAGAGCCCAAAAACTATATACCCCACAAAACGTAACCTCAAAAGGGGTTTGTGAATACGTGGCGTGGAAATCCAACCTTAGCATAGAACTCGCAAGAAAATTCACAGAACACCAAATCCGAGACAGAACAGAGCTAAACAGGCCAGGAATCCAAAAGAAAGAAAAGGGAAAAAGGAAATGAAAATTGGAAAAAAAGGGGCGACCTTTCTTGACCAGCAGTGTCCCAAATCTGAGCTTTGATGACCTTGCCATCGACGTTGAGAGTGCGAGTGGCGAACTCGACGCCAATGGTGGACTTGGACTCGAGGTTGAACTCGTTCTTGGTGAAGCGGGAGAGCAGGTTGGACTTGCCCACCCCGGAGTCTCCAATCAACACCACCTTGTACAGATAGTCGTAGTCGTCTTCGGCTCTGTAACCCGCCATTGCTCTCTGCGCGGCTTTGTTTCTTTAATTTCTTTCTATCTCTAGAGAGAGAGAGTGTGTGTGTCTGTGTGTGTGAGGACTGCGAGATCTGCAAGCGAAAGGAGTGAACTTTTTCGTTGGGCGAGGAAGGTAAGTGGGAATGCGAATGCTCTTTTTTTTGAATTAAAAAAGCGCCACAAAATGATGATGATTTTCAGATAAAACGCATGAGAGAGAGAGAGAGAGAGAGAGAGAGAGAGAGAGAGAGAGCCTCTCTTCGTAGTTCGTGCGCCTTCTCTTCTGCTTCAATCTCGTCCGTAGATTTCTATTAAGGTGGTGGACCCACGAATGATCATGATTTGTTTGGTTGGACATCATTAACCAAAGCGAAACATACCCTCTTAAATCTCACTTCTCCTTCAAAACTCTCATAATCAAGATAATAATAATGATAATGATAAAATTATATGCGGCTCTACACGTTATGACTTGCACATTTTGAAAAAAAAAAAAAAAAGAGGGGGGGAGGGGGGGGGGGTGGCGCGTGGGTTGTAGATGTTTGGTATAAAATAAAAATCAAGTATCAAATACTAAACAACACACGAATGGCAAAGGTTACTCCTGATGCATCATCTTAGGTTATTTAATAGTAGAAAAGTTAAACTGCGATTTTGACACTATAGAAGAAGTTGTAAGCTCATGATATCAAAACCTATCAATGTTTATGGTTATATCGTATCGTTTCGTTTCGTTCAAATTTATTACTTTATTTGTTTAAAACTTATCAGCATAATTATATTGTTTAATTACGTCAGTATTGATGTATTGTCTGCTCTATGCGTAATTCGATTTCCATCGGAGGAACGACTTTGGACGAATTATCGTAATTGCAAGGTGCATAAATATGAGAGGGTAAAGTGAGACAAGAATTTCGAGAGAGAATGCGAAATTCGCCAAATATACATACGAGTGAACAACTTTGGACGAATTATGTCATTTATAATACACGTTGATAGAATTAGCACCGAATAATAATGAACCGGCCGGTCCATCGTTGATCTCTACACTGAACGCGGCGGAGAGTGCGACTCTTACGACTGAGCTCCTCCTCTCGCCGGCGGAATGGACCATTGACCTGTGCTTGGACATGGTTGTCGCTCCACCGGTCACCACGCCGACCGGTTTCCTGCTCCGAAGCTTTTCGCGAAGAGCAAGTGGAGGACCCGAGCTCACGTTCAGAAGTTCGCATGGCAATGCTTGGGCGGAGCGCGAAGCGCGCGTCTCCCTTCAGGCTCTCTTCCCTGTTGCGCAGCGAGAAGGACCCTTCCCTCGCTCTCGAGCTCTTCAAGTCCCTCAATCCGAGCCCCGAAACCAAGCCCTTTCGCTACTCGCTCCTCTCCTACGACCTCATCATCACCAAGCTCGGACGCGCCAAGATGTTCGACGAAATGGAGCAGGTCCTCGCCCAGCTAGGGCAAGAAACCCGCTTCTCCGTCCCCGAGCCCCTCTTCTGCCAAGTCATCTCCTTTTATGGGCGCGCGCGACTCTTCGATGGCGCTCTGCGGACTTACCGCTCGATCCCCAGTTTTCGGTGCCGCAGGAGTGTGAAGTCTTTGAATTCCGTGTTGCACGCGCTCTTGAAGTGCCGGGAATTTGACAGGATGGACGAGGTTTTGAACGAGTTTAAGGATTTCGCGAGCCCAGATGCGTGCACTTGTAATATTTTGATCAAATCTCTCTGCGGGAGTGGGAGATTGGAGGATGCCCGGGAGGTGCTTGACGAAATGCCCCTTAGGTGGATCCGACCTGATGAGGTGACTTTCCTGACTTTGATTAACGGGTTGTGTTCGAATTCTATGTTAGAGGAGGCCTTTAAGTTGAAAGATGATATGGTTAGAGTTCATGGGATCTGGCCTGATGCGCGTCTGTATGCGTCACTGATCAAGGGGTCTTGCAAGGTTGGTGATGTGAACATGGCATTTGGGCTTAAAGAGGAGATGATGAGAGAGAGAATCAAGGTGGATGCTGCAATATATTCGACTTTGATTCATGCTCTTTTCAAAGTTGGGAGGACGGGTGAAGTTTCTAAACTTTTGGAGGAGATGCGAGAAAATGGGTGTAAGCCGGACACCGTAACATATAATGTGCTAATCAGTGGGTCCTGTAAGAAGAAGGACTTTGATAAAGCTTACAGACTCCTGGATGCGATGGCGGAGAATGGGTGCAAACCTGATGTAACCAGCTATAATGTGATCTTGGGCGAATTACGCAAGGAGGGGAAACTGGATGAAGCAGCTGATCTATTTGAGGACATGCCGAGACGGGGGTGCACTCCGGATGTTGTGTCCTATCGGATACTCTTCAGTGGTCTGTGCGAGAAGATGCAGCTTAAGGAAGCGGCATTTTTGTTGGATGAAATGGTATTTAAAGGATACACCCCTCATGATGCAAGTATTTATAAATTGGTGGATCTTTTATGCAGGGAAAGGAATCATGAATTGTTGCTAACAGTTTTGCGTAGTCTTAGGAAAGGAAAGGCCATCAAGGCTGATTACTGGACAGGAATGATTTCGCTTGCTTGTAAGAACAGCGAGTTTTCCAGTGTCAAGCTTGTAGATCATCTGACAACTCCATAATCCGGAAATGTTGCAATTAATTCTTCTATCACATCATTTGCAAAACCTCTTAAATCATCCAATTAAGTCAGCGGTATTCACCTTGCATCACCAGATGCTTCTAATTAGGAACTGCTTAAGGTTTATGGCTCCCCTTCCATCAGTTGCTCCCTGATATTTTGCTTTGTGGTCTGGTCACTTAGCATTACCTACTTGTGGGCCTCGGACGATCGTGGTTCTGGATAAGTTGCTTTTCATACATGTGATAGTACAGATAAGTCTCAAATGAGACAGAGCAATGAGTCCTCTACTACACAAAATCTGATTTTCACCAACTAGTTACAGTTTGCTCAGTCCCCTTATTATGCTGATGGGATTCAGTCCGCCGATCAAATGATTGTTTCGAGTTGATGAAGTTGTCTGATTTGAAGCAATTTCTTGTGAAGAGAATTTGATATTCGCTGGAACCACAATGCTTCTGGCTGAACTCCAGGAGCAGAAGTCTCTTTTGAAAACCAACGAAAAAAGGGGCAAGAAGATGGAATTTCAGCAGAAACTCAAGGACTCTGAAACTGCATCTCTTATACAGAAGCTGGACAAGTTAAACAACTAAAACAGATTGACAGAGAAGAGGTTAAATCAGAGCGGCCCATTATATGTCCTGGATAGCCTCCACCTCTCGGGCCTGGGTTCTCACCATTTCGTTACTGTACTATGCCTTACTCTGAAGTCCATCCGGAGCTTCGTGAGGTTGTTGAGTGACGAGATGAAATCTGCTGACTAGGATGTCGATGCGGCGGCAAGTGCAATAGAACTAGGAGTTGTTTACTGGACACTGGATCGCAAGCGTTTCGCATTCCTTTGCTCGCCAGATCACAAGCATACATGAAATCAACATTAAATGAGATGCAGTAGACTGATGAGTCCTACCTTGGAAGCTCTCAGAAGGCCACAGTTGCAGAAGCGCAAGCAGACTAACTATATCTACTGCTGGCCTAACCTGATGATGAAGTTTGACACTCAGCTGGTTCCAATGAAGGTGCTTTGCTGGTTATTTAATGGCTTAGGAAGACTTACCACAGAAAAACGATGAGATCATCTCAGTTGAAGAAGGAAATGGTGACTGTTTTTTAGTGGAGATACTGTAAATCTGCTTTGCTCTTAGTGATAATCATTCTACGCAATGGTACAGAGCCTTTATACGTAGTAATTCTTCAGGCTTTCCCTTGTTGAGAGCCTGGTATTCATCCGAGTCATTGCTTCACCTGGTAAACCTGTAAGAGACTATATGCTCAATCAAACCGTGCTTTACCAAGGAAGCCATCACTAGAGAAATCAATGAATATCAAAGGATTACCAGAACCTTAATCTGGAATATAACCTCGTACTGATACAAGAATGACGTTGCATCGAATATGAAATCAATCACTTTGCAGATAAAATATGGATATTTGTGGTTTGTCTTGAGAGCCCGCGAGAGAAAATATATCTTCATATCGATATCGTCATCCTTTTGCTCCTGTTGACATGATCTTGACCATCTAATTAATCCAAGTAATCATAATTCTAAAACAATGCATAGCATGAATTCTACGCTCTAATCGTCTTTTAGCTCTGTCTAGTACGCGAGCTACATATTTTAGTTTATCCAACGATTTCTTGAACCGTCTAAGTCCAAGTTCTTTATTCATGCATGCTGGTTGCTCCGATTCAGAGTCCTTTGCACGTAGATGAGGAGATTTGAATAGCTAACTTTCAGTTTCTCAGTCGAAAATCTCGTAAAGTTCTAATCAACTACACCAACCCTAGGGGTGAAAGAACAGAGAACGACAACAAACTCCGTGCACTTTTTTCTTCAATACCCTTCTAGGTTACAAGGGCCAATCCCGAGGGGGTAAAAAGACAGAAAATGATCACGGGATCTACTTCACTTATTTCATTTGATCACTTCGATATCCTAGGGTTTTTTTTTCCAATTTAGGATTTAAAATATATATATATTTACACAAATAGATTAAGAAAAAAAATTTATCATTTTGGGTCTCATGGCGGCATTTTGAGGCCTAGCTTGGCACTTTGAATACCGCTCGAGGCCTAGCTCAGCGCTCTAAGTGCCGAGCTGGGCCACGCGTCACAGTGAGTGCCACACAGACCCGCGGGCATTTACAGTGTCGAATGGGCCAACACGGCCTAGGCCCGGTAGCCCAAAAAATCATTTTTTTCATTTTTATATGATTTTAATTATATTTATATTTATATAACATTCTAAATATAATTCCTCCCTTTTAAGTTTATTTTTGTAACATTATTATAATTAATTAATTTAAAATTGTATTAATATGTATGTAATTAATTTATTTAGCATGTAAATAATTAATTAAAATTTACATAAAAATATTTATATTAATAAATTAATAATTTATTTTTCTTTGGTAAAGGTAAGTTTTTATAAACTAATTCATAATTTATTTAAAAAATAAATTAATTAATTAGGTAATTAAAATTTTTTATTTTAATTAATATTTTAATTCATTTTTTCTTACTTATTTTTATAATTTTATATTTATCTACCTTTCTAAAATACAATTTTTTTTCCATTTGAAGCTTAGTTTTATAACATAATTATAAATAATTAATTAAAAATTTTATTAATATGTATGTAATTAATTTATTTAGTATGTAAATAATTAATAAAAAATTAAATAAAAAAATTTATCTAAATAAATTAATTAATTTTTTACTTAGTAAATAAATTATATTATTTGCAAATTTTACCTTAATAAATTAATTATTTTTTAAAAAAATTTATCTTAACAAATTAATTATTTTTATTAATTATTGAAACACTAAATAAAATAATTATATAATTATTATTAAAATTTTTCATTTTAATATTTTTAATTTCATATTATCTTATTATTTTTATAATTTTATGTTTATGTAATTTTCTAAAATATAATTTTTTTTCCTTTTGAAACTTATTTTTATAACGCAATTATTAATAATTAATTGAAAATTTTATTAGTATTTTTATAATAAATTTATTTAGTATGGAAATAATTAATAAATAAATTTAAATAAATTTATATTAATTAATTATTAACTTATTAAATAAATTATATTATTTGAAAATTTTATGTTAATAATTAATTACTTTTTGAAAAATTTTGCTTAACAAATTAATTTTTTTATTAATTATTAAAATTAATTTATTAACAAAAAATTTTCAAATGTAATTTATTTAGTAACTAAATAATTAGTCAATTTATTAAGATAAATTTTTATTTAAATTTTTATTAATTATTTACATACTAAATAAATTAATTATATATATTAATAAAATTTTCAATTAATTATTATTATTAATGTTCTAAAAGTAAGCTGAGAAGGGAGAAATTATAATTAAAATGTTATATAAATACAAATATGATAAATATAATTAAAAGCGTATAAAAAAAGAAAAAAACTATTTTTTGGGCTACTGGGCCTGGGCCGCGCGGGCCCATGCAGTACTGTAAATGCCGCGGGGGCCTGCGCGACACTCATTGTGCCGAGCTGGGCCTGAGCAGCATTCTTAGTGCCGCCCAAAACCCAAATTGATAAAAAAAAAAATTCTCTTAACCTATTTTTGTAAATATGTTTTTTTAATCCTAAGTTGGGAAAAAAGAAAACCGATATCCTACTTTGTTACAGGTTCGCGTTGCCAAACTCGGCTTAAGAATGGGAAATGAAAAGCAAATCCAGCAAAAGAATCATCCGTGGATGTTTACCCAATTGAACTGTTGAATGAAGAAGAAGTGCGCCGTCCACTAGCTTCGCTTGAAGAAAAACGATACGGCCGCTCCCGGATTACATCTCCTACCTAACTCGACTTCCACGAGGCGATTCCGTGCCGAACACTAGCACGCATGGTGAATCCAAATGAAAACGATTTCCGTTCAACAAAGTCAAAGCAGTTGACTTGTCGAGAGAGAGAAATGACTTGACCCTCAAGCCACCTTTTGATCTGCATTCCCTCCACTCTATATAAACAGCCTCAGTCTTGCCTCCGTGAAAGAATCGACACTGCCTGACTCACTAAATCGAGCCTGGACACTCGCAAGTATCTGTCCCAAGAGCTTATCTCTTCACGCACATGGCTCGATCCCTCTTTGTTTTCCTGCTGATAACTGTCGTGTTCAGCGCGATCTGCAACTCTCCATGTTTTGAAGCTAGAAAGCTACCACAGATGGGCATGGAGGACCATGGACAACTCCCTTCTGCAGTGGAGAATCCAGTTTCGAGTGCCCTTCCAAAGGGTTTTACAGATGGTCGTCGAGGTTATGATGCTCATGTCGGCAGGGTCCATCCGCTCAGGGAATCGGTGCCCAGTCCTGGAGTGGGTCACTAACGGATACATACGCATCGAGCCGTTCCAATAAATAAATTAATGAATATATGGAGTGGAACTTATATGTACCATTCCTGCTTCCAAATGTAATCCAAGATTTGCATTGGAGATTGGAATAAAGATGCTTCATTTCTTAGACATCGAGCGAATTAGTGTGTTGCGAGCAAAATACTTTGTACTTTAAAGCTGTTTTACGATGAAACAAGCATAGCGTATTGCCTCATACTGTTCAACTAGTTTATCATGTTATGGCCAAAGGGAGATGATCAAGATCATTTCGGACAACAAATAATGTGGCTTTTCAGGAGGTTTTGAATTTCTACGAGCAACAAAAAAAAAACTTTAGCTCGCAAAGGCAATCGCAACTGGACCGATTAAAACATGCGAAAACGAGCAAAATGGAAGTTGGTACTACCATAAACTCATTGATCGAGCTTACTGTTGAGACAGTGTCTTCTTTTTCTCCTCTTTGCTAAGAACTTAAAGACAGAATGCCATGTTTGACGTAAGTTCGCAACACATTGGTCGAAATCTTTTGAATCGGAAAAAGAGAGAGAGACAGAGAGACAGAGAGACAAGAGAGACAGAGAGAAGACTCATAGACCAAAATAGACTACCAAAAACAAATGTTATTCAACATCTATTCCTCGACGTTCGTGGTAAAGACAGAAAGCAGGTCCGATGATCTCTTGCCTTCTTCCGAACGGTAGGGGACTAAAGAACATGAAAATGCCCATAAGTACAATTAATCATGCGGTATTCTGCCAAAAACATATCGAACTAACATTTCTTGCGATCGATGTGGAAAAAAAAAAGTGAAGAAATGAATATTTGATGAAACATATTTGTTTGAGAAAAATATTGATGCGAATCGATTCATGAAATATACCTGGAACGGCCGTGGTTCAAACGGAAAACTCCATCGCAAATTAGTTCCTTCATGCAATATAGAAAGTTAATAACGGTAAGGGAAAGGAGACCCAAGTAATAACAGCTTTATTTTTTTCACATATGAAAAATATAGAAATTTAGACAGAAAAAAAAATTAAGAATAAGAGTTTGTTGACTTAATCTTGAGGTCTGTTTGTTTGAAAGAAAACTGTTTTCGAAAAATTATTTTCTCACTTTTCGATATTTAGATAACAGAAAAATAATCAATTCATGAAAAACATTTGTCATGAACTGAAAAGTGAAAGCAACAAGCTTATATCGAACAAAAGTGGTTTCTTGTTTGCTATGAGAGGACGTAGTTTAAAGTCTGGACTACTGCTTTTCTAGTGAAAATCATTGTCACTTAAGTGGAAATTGATGTGTGGAGTGTCCAACTTAGTAATCTAATTGCCATTAGTGGACCATATTTTACTCTACTCTTAAAAGATACATTATGTAATATTTTTTCAATTTTTTAATATTTTTGTCTTTTGTGATTTTCTTTTCTTTTTTTAACTCTAGCCAGCAAACTTGTCGGCCAACCATCACTAGCCATAGCGAGGGCCGCAACACCCTTGACAGACCAGACGAGGGTTGTTGGCCCTCATCGTCCCAGAGTTGGGAAAAGAGGGGAAGCAAAGAAAAAAAAAGATAATAGAAACTTTAGAAAAAGAATTAAAAAATTATCCACGTCAATGCCGATCATGCCATACGAGATTGCTGCTATCCATGTGAATGATTTTCAGCTAACATTGGCCGAATGGAAATATGCATAAATATAAAAAGATTTAGGACTAAATTCGTACAATGCAGTAGATTTATGAACTTTTTTTTTTTTGCACTTTTCTCAATTGATATGTATTATGGGTTCACTCTCTAATCATGTTTCCATTAGTACTCTGATTGTTCTTACCACTCTCATAAATATATATATCGCGCAATCCTACTTAGGGGTCAAACCACGGGAAACACGTACAATCTCGCTATGATTCCAAGGAGCGAGTAAATGGAAGCAATGGTCAGTCACATTTGGGTCCCAATCGAATTTGAGAGTCCAGGTTTTCACTTTAGAATATGTATTAGCTTCACTTTTACCGAAGAAGAAAAACGAAGTTAGAGCGAGAAATCACGCCCACTTTATCATAACTTCCGTGTTGGAAAACAAATCTCGAGTAAAAATCCCAAATCGAACCATCTTCATTTTGCGCATTTCAACGAGTCCCATAGACATATCACTTGCGAGATTGCTCACTTGCGCACAAGTCTGATCTTGATCTTTTTCCTTCTGTTGGCTATTTCGAAGACGTCAATGCTCTCTTCCGAAGCCCGAAATGCCCTGATGGCCGGTCATCTCCATCGTGTGGAATTGGTGTTCCAAACCCTAATTCCGAATAGAGACCCACAGCTCCATCACCGCCAGGCCGTGGTGGATGGTGATCGTGTTTACACACGGTATTACACATGTTCTCAAACGGTTCTGGAGCTGAACGACGCATCAGACTTTCACGTCTCCACTCGCGTGAAAGGCAAACTATTTCACGCCATGCACGTTTTCGATACAGTGGATTAACAGTGATTCGACAAGTGTTGCGTCTCGAAGAAAGGAAAAAGAGAAGAAGAAAAACAATGCTTGCGTTTGGGTACGAAAGTGCTCTTCGCACGGCTTATGGCTGACTTAGAAGAGAAAAGGATGCGACTTATGTAAGTCTTGAAGTAGGCGTTGCACAGTAAAATGGAGATTCCTCAAACAGTCGACAAGATTTACCAGAAGTTCCGTGATAATACGGAGCGACAAGCAAACTTGCCTAAATTCGAACCAATTCCACCAAGTAATCCAACTGTCGGAAAACACAAGTCCAGATGAAAAAGGAAAAGACAGATAAGATAAGGACATGATGTGGGTATGTGCACGTGTATCGAATACAAATGCCAGTTTTATATTCCTAGGTAAAAGTTTTGTGCATCTTAGAAGTGTAAAAATCTCATGTGCAAGAATGTGTATTTGATTCAGCTTCTAAGAATCCCTGGTTTGTGGGCTCAAGTAGAGGTGGCAAAATAACTCTAAAACGTACATCTTTGCCAATAATTAATGGTGCGGATCATAAAGGGGTTGCCTTAAATTATATATAAAAAAAAGCTTAAGCGAGTCATAAATGAGTTACTTAATAATTAATGGGTGATAAATAGATTATCTAATTATCTACATGTCATTCTTTAATTTTTAATTTTTTTTCTTTTTTCTTTCACGAAATCTAGAGAGGATCACCAGCCGACCCTCCCCATCACAGGCAAGGGTCGACTGACCCTCGTTGACACTAGGCGAGGCCTACAAAATTTAGGGTTTGGTCAGGTATGAGTCGAGAAATTTGCATTGCAACAAATTGGTCATAAATAAGTTATCTAGGTAAATTGAGTTGAATCATTTATGACCCGACTCACCCGTTTCACAAATTTAGGCTCAAGTTACGATCCTTAAATATGCTGACCAGTCATCACATGCATATCATATACATTTAAGCAGGCCAATACGTCACGGTTTGAGAATTGATGGACCTTCACAAGATGACATCTAATTTACGCATGTGAAGCAAACTCAGACATTAAGAATCATTGGTCGTATTTGCAAGCAAATCTGAAATATCAGATGAAGAGAGTGGGGACTCCACTACATCACTTGAAGGCAAGTTTAAAGTTGCGACGGCTCAAGCTACACCTCCATCTTCTCAAGAGAAAAGTCGCAGTCACACCGCTTATACACGCCTAATGAACCGACTCTTCCGCAATTTATTCAAACCAGCTCGTCGACTTAGCGAGGGAAAAAAAAAATTAGTTGATTTGCCCCATTTTTCGAGCTTCATGAACTCCACTATATAAAGAGAAGTCCCTCCATGCAAGAAGGAACGCGCATCCCTACCTTACCTCTTTCTATACTTATTGGTTCTCTTCACAGCTTGTTTCGAGCATCGATCATGGCTCGCGTCCACTTTAGCTTGCTGATAATGGTCGTCACCTTTGGTGTCCTGATAAGCTACTCGCCTTGTTTTGAAGCAAGAAAGCTAATGCAGATGAGCATGGAGGCGAGAGAAGATCAAGTCCCTTATTTTGAGGAGAGTATGGCCTCGGCACCACCAAAAGTTCCTGCCGATGGTCGAGGTCATGTGGTTCTTCTCGACAAGCGCGACCGTGCTCTGATACAATCCGTACCAAGCCCAGGAGTCGGTCATCACTGAACGATATGTCGCATGTCGTTCTAATAAGTGGAGTGGAAATTTATGGTCATTATGTCATTGAATTTCATAAGTCTAAATACTTATAGCATGTGATCCTTATTATGTGGAGATTGGAAATCGATGCTTCGTACTTTCGAAGTCATCTATGATCTTACTGGTTACAAGCAAATATTTACTATGTGTAAGCTATCTCAGAATGCAATAATAAGCACAGTGCATGCTGATCATCACACCACCTTGTGCTTGTGAACAAGAGAACTGTGATTCCGCAGGTTTTATTCCTAAAATTCCATATTGAACCTTACATTAACAATGTCATTTGATTATGCAATGTATAAGAATGATGAAGTCATGTTTCGTTGAGACGATCTCCACCTTCAGATGACTTTCTCTGGCGCTGGGCTTGTGCATCACCGTAAGATAATTCAAGTACGCCTGTGCGCGAAACCTATCAAGAGTGAAGAATTATAAGGTTTAGCACATTTGAGCGCCCCGCAACTGAAAACTCAGAACCCGCAAAGAGCACCGCCTTTGCACCAGGGGAAACTTACTGTAATCATGGCAAAAAATGGAAAGTTACTAAATACATGAAAAACACTTACTAGTTTTTTGGTATGCACACACTTTCTTCAATATGGAAAGTTCATAATTATGCTGAAAAAGTTAAGACTAACAATTGATGTATTTCATATTTGCTTCGCTAGGTATGAAATTTTACAGATCACATGGGTACGCAATTGATAATAAATGTAGGTCTATATGTAGTTACTTACTTTAGGCATAAAAAGTTAGCAATCGGACTTAAAATTATTTGTTACTAGCAAGAAACGAAAAAAGTATCAAAAAAGTCTTAAATCTATTGTATTTGTATCAATATGGTCATAAACCTTTTAATTAGATCAATTTAGTCCTAAACTCTACTGCATTTGTATCAATTCATTCCATTTGCCCAACTTTGATCGGAAATCGCTAATATGGACGCAAGCAATATCATGTAGGATAGCTCGCACTAGCGTAGATATTTTTTAATAATAATTTTGTAAAAAAAAATTAATTATTGTTTTCCCCCTTTTTTAAAAAAAATTTGGATTTGAACAACGGGAGTTGTTGGAAACCCTCACCAGCCCTTGAGGGCCATTGGCGAAGGCTAGCTAGCTAGCCCTCACTAGCGCTAACGAGGGTCGCAGCCTTGACGAGATCTGGGCGAGGATCGTAGCCTTTGCGAGATTTGGGAGAGGGCCGCCTCACCCAGGCCCATTGCGGCCCCACCAACTGTGAGTGAGGCGGCCCTCATCTAGATCTTGTGATAAAAAATTATTTAGTGTGTTTACATGAATCATTCAACTTACTTTTCCATATGAAAAGCTACTAATCACATGATAAAAGTTCACACGATGAGGAGTAGTTAGTCACATATAATCAAAGATCTACTTATCTTATCGAAATCTTGCTAATCGTGTGAGGAAACCATAAGTATTTCTTGCCATTACCACAAGAGATTTTGTGAGATTGCTGTTAATGGTTGAAAAAGTTCAAACTGTTAGATGGATGGATGATTTAATATCTAAATATTCTAACAAAATTGTTTGTATAACGTGGGTAGTGAATAGCGGTTCATTGGATGCAACCTGTCTTATCAAAGTTCCGCAGTTGGAATCGGACTGTTTTCACTCCTAGTAGCATCAGGCACATTGATCGCTCCCGTCAATCCTCTTCTCTCTTTTTTTTTTTTTTCACACCCTTAAGGAGAATCCAAACATTGTTGGCGATGCAGAGAGCGAGGTCAATTGGTTCGGCATCAAGCCCACCAACGAATCGAGCCTTCATCATGAATCACGATCTATCATCGATCAGACTTCCCTGGAGAGGGTTTTGACCCTTTGACTTGTAGATGGCGGAGAGAAGGACTAAACCTACTATTAAAAGGGATAAGTGCATTATTAAAAGTTATAAAATTTATCACGAAAATATAATTAAATATTAAAACTTTCAAAAAATACAATCAAGTCATAAAACTTATCAAGTTTTACAACTTTCGAAAAATGCAATTAAACCCTAAAACTTTCAAAATATATAATAAAAGACTTGATTCTATCTATTTGACAAGTTTTAAGACTTGGATTGAACTTTTTGAAAGTTTTAGGGTCAATTGTACTTTCTAATAATTTTTAAAACTTAATAGTGACGTTTGAAAATTTTAGGACTTGATTGTGCTTTCGTGACAAATTTTAAAATTTCTAGCAAACTCATTTCTGATTAAAATGACGTCCGAGTGACCAAGATGGTTTCATTCGAAACAGTCTACAATCACATATAACCTTCCAATCACGCCCACTTTATCACAACTCCCATGTTGGAAAACAAATCTCGAGTAAAATCTTAAATCGAACCATCTTCATTTTGAGCATTTCAACGAGCCCCAAATACCATCGCTTGAGAGATTGCTCACTTGCGCACAAGTCTGATCTTTTTCCTTCTGTTGGCTATTTCGACGTCAACGCTCTCTTCGGAAGCCCGAAATGCCCCTATGGCCAATAATCTCCATCGTGTGGGACTGGTGTGTTCGAAACCCTAATTCCGAATGGACATACAGCTCCATCACTACCAGGCGGTCCAGGCCATGGTTGGCATCAGCACCATCATCATCAAGAAGCGCTTAAACAAGCAAGAATGGAAGAGAGCCCTCCATCTCCCCCCAAGTGATCATTCTGCTGAATTTCGTAGAATCCTAGATTCTGGTGCGGCGGTGGACATGGTGATCATGTTTACACACGGTATTATACATGTTCTTGAACGATTCTGGAGCTGAACGACGCGTCAGACTTTCACGTCTCCAGTCGGGTGAAGGGCAAACTATTTCACGCCATGCACGTTTCGATACAGTGGATTAACAGTGATTCGAAAAGTTTTGCATCTTGAAGAAAGGAAAAAGAGAAGAAAAACAACGCTTGCGTTTGGGTCCGAAAGTGCTTTTCCCACGAGTTATGGCTGACTTAGAAGAGAAAACGATGCGACTTATGAAGTCTTGAAGTAGGCGTTGCACAATAAAATGGAGATTCCTCAAACAGTCGACAAGATTTACCAAAAGTTCCGTGATAATATGGAATGATAAGTAAACTTGCCTTCTAACTGTCGGAAGGCACACGTCAAGATGAAAAAGGAAAAGACAGATCAGTTAAGGACATGATGTAGGTATGTGTACGTGTATCCAATACATATACCAATTGTATATTCCTAGGTAAAAGTTTTGTACACCTTAGATGTGAATCCCTGCTTTATGGGCTGAGGCAGAGGTGGAAGAATAATTCTAAAACTTTATTTTAACCCATATTTAGTTATGCGGGTCATGAAGGGTTGCCTTAATTTTTTTTTTTAAATAAACAAACAAACAAACAAATTTAAGTAGGTTATAAATAAGTTACTTGATAACTTAATGAGTCATAAATGGGTTACCTAACTATCTTAAGTGAGTTATAATAAGCAAGTCATTTTTTTTCTTTTTTCTTTTTCTATTTTTCATTTTTTTATACAAAATCCGGCAAGGGTCGTCCAGCGATGCTCACATCGGTCACAAGCAAGGACTGAACGACCTTTGCTATCACCAAGTGAGGATCGCGGCCCTCGCTTGACTTATAAAGAAAAGAGCAAAAGAAAAATAAATCATTCGAGTGTTTTTTTTTCAATTAAAATTGTGCTCAATGTTTTAGCAATACAATTTTTAATAATAAAAAAAGTTATAAGAAACAAGTTTTCCTATATTAGATTAAATATGATAGGGATTTAGCAATAGGTCAATTTGGTTTAGGCTATCTATGACCCAATTCACTCATTTGATAAATCTAGCCTCAGGTTATAATCTATATATGCGTCCAATGCGTCATCATATGCATATCGTGTACATTTAAGCTTACCATTCTGTCACGGTTTGACAATTGATAGACCTCGACAAGAAGACATCACTTGTTGTATTTGCACCGAATCTTGAAATATCAGATGAAGAGAGTAGGGAGTCCACTGTATCACTTGAAGGCAAGTTTAAGCTCGTGACGGCTCAAACTACACCTCCATCTTTCCAAGAGAAAGTCACAGTCACACCGCTTATACACGCCTAATGAGCCGACTCTCTTTCAATTTATACAAACTGGCTTGACGACATTGTGAGGAAAAGAAAAATTAGTTGACGTATGCCCCCATTTTTTGAGCTTCACGAACTCCACTATATAAAGAGAAGTTCCTCCATGCAAAAGAACACACACCTATCTTACCTCTTTCTATACCCATTGGTTCTCTTCTCTTCACATCTTGTTTCAAGCATCGACCATGGCTCGCGTCCACTTTAGCTTGCTGATAATGGTCGTCACCTTTGGTGTCCTGCTAAGCCACTCCCCTTGCTTTGAAGCAAGAAAGCTACTGACGAGGGGCATGGAGGCGAGAGACGATCAAGTCCCCTATTTTGAGGAGAGTTCGGTTTCGGATGCGCTGCCAAATTTTCCTGCTGATGATGAAGGTCATATGGTTCATCTCGACAAGCGCGGCCGCGTTATGGAAGAATCCGTACCAAGCCCAGGAGTCGGTCATCACTAAACGATACGCCGTGTCGTTCTAATAAGTAGATTAAAAATTTATAGTCATACGCTTATCAAATTTCGCTAGTCTAAATATGTATCATGTGTGATCCTTACTATATGGAGACCGAAAAATCGGTGCTTCATACTTTCGAAGTCATCTATGGTCTTACTGGTTACAAGCAAATACTTGCTATGTGTAAGCTATCTCAGAATGCAATAATAAGCACAGTTCATGCTGATTACCACACCTTGTGCTTGCGAACAACAGAACCGCGATTCTACAGGTTTTATTCCAAATATTCCATGTTGAACCTTACGTTAACAATGTAATTCGATTATGCAATGTATAAGAATGATAGAGTCATGTTTCGTTGAGACGATCTCCACCTTCAGATGATTTTCTCTGGCACTAGGCTTGTGCATCACCGAAAGATAATTGAAGTAAAGCCTGTGTGCCAAACCTATCAAGAGTAAAGAATTATAAGGTTTAGCACATTTGAGCGCCCCGCAACTGAAAACTCAGAACTCGCAAAGAGTACCGCCTTTGCACCAGTGGAAATTTACTGGAATCGTGGTAAAGAATGGAAAGTCACTTAATACACGAAAAACACGTCTGCACACACTTTCTTCAATATGGAAAGTTCATAATTATGCTGAAAAAGTTAGACTAATAATTGATATATTTTATATTTGCTTCGCTAGGTATGAAATTTTACATATTACATGGGTACGCAACTGATAATAAATGTAGGTCTATATGTAGTTACTTACTTTAGGCATAAAAAGTCTACAATCGGATTGAAAAGTTATTTGTCACTAGCAGGAAATGGAAAAAGTACTTAAAAAATCCTAAATCATTCCATTGGTACCAATTCGGTATTAAACCATTTAATTTGACTAATTTAGTTTTAAATTTTTTTGCATTGATATCAATTCATTGCATCCGCCCAATTTTGACCAAAAATCGCTAACGTGAATGCCGATGATGCCACGTAGGATAGCCCGTGCTAACATAGCATTTTTTTAATAATAATTTTGCAAAAATTTATTTTTTAACATTATTTTTTTCCCTTAAACATTGGGTTTGGCCAATGAGGGTTGCCAAAAACTCTCACCAACCCTCAAAGGCCGTTGATGAGGGTTGGTTGGCTAGTCCTCACTAGCCCTAATTGTTAGGAAAAATAGCAGATAATTTTCCCCCTTTGATTGAACCTGTGAGAAACCGAAGCGAATACAACCAATGGAAATATACGAAGCAAAATAAAGAACGACACCAGAATTTTTAAGTGGAAAACTCCTCCAATGTGAAGGATAAAAACCACGAGACTGTTCACGGAGTCCACCCGAATCTCCACTATTAATAGTTTAGGTACAAAACCCTCTCTGATTTCAACGACACGGAAATCTCAAAACTATAAGTGAAGATCAAACATCAACATCACTTTTAACGAGAGAAACGGATGAGAAAACACCTCAAAACGCAGACTGAAACTACCAACGAAAAACTGCAGTAGACACCTTCAAAACACGATCCAACCGTCCAGAATCAAGACCAATAAGTCTTGAAGCTGCTGACAAAATTTCAGCTCGATCGGACCACGAATGGACTTCCAATCACCTAGTTGATCACTGCTGGACAGGTTTGGTTTTCCCCAAAAAACTGTTGCACGGCTGCTCCCCCTTTTTCACGTTTTTTTTTCTCTCTTGTTGTTGTTGTTGTTTAGTTGCCCTAAGAATAGCAACCCTAAATGGGCTGGACCGGCTAAAGAGCCCAACACTAATAGGGTCATGGCTCTCATGAGATCTAGAGGAGGACTGCCTCACCTAGGCCCATTGCAGCCTCGCCAGCAGCTGGCAAGGCGACCCTCGTCCAGATCTCATGATGAAAGGTTATTTAGTGTACTTACATGAATCATTCAACTTACTTTTCCATATGAAAAGCTACTAATCACATGAGGGAAACTTACACGATGAGGAGTAGTTAGTCACGAATAATCAGAAGCTACTTATCCTCTCGGAAACTTGCTAACTATAAGTATTTCTTGCCATTACCACAAGAGATTTTGTGAGATTACTATTGACTATTTTAAAAGTTCAAATTGTTAAATAAATGCGTGATTTAATATATAAATATTCTAACAAACTTGTTTGTATATTTGTCGTGGATAGATACAAAAAAAAAAAAGTACATTGGATGCAACCTGTTCTATCAATTTTCTTTCTTTCTTGCGGGGCTGGGAATCGAATGAGAAAGCCTATCTCTTCAAAGAGTAGATTCGCAATCAGCACCAAGAGCACCCATCAAAGCGAGCTTCCGCAACCGCATGCATTCTCACCAACTTTGAGCGGCGAGTTTCCCATTCAGTCACTGTGGCCCACTTCGCGTGATTTTTCCAGCAAAGAAGCTGATCAGATTCTCCTTCTCCCGGCGGATATATGTCTCCAGAGAGCAGTATCTGCAGCAAGTATCAAGCCTTTTTAAGTCCATTTTGTGTGTACCTAACTTAATGCACAGTGCAGAAGACCTAGGAACGCACGTTTCCTGCACAGTTGCAGAAACTCACAGATTCATCAAACGTGGTTTGATACTTGAAAGTTGAAACCATCCTAACTTGACCCTCACGACTCTCTCTCTCTCTCTCTCTCTCTCTCTCTCTCTCCACATCCATTTTTGTGCTTGCCCATGTATATAAATAGCTCATGCCAAGGCTATCCTTTGCTACCACTTGAGTTACATTCGCCTTAGCGTTACTAAGACAACGTGGTACCTTTCTGTCTTGAGCAGGAATCTCAGATATGGCTGCGAGTTCGAAAGTTGCATTTGCCTTTATCCTTATCGTGGCGGTGTTTATCGCTACCAGCCATGCATTGGCTTCTTCCGAAGGGAGAAAGCTTTTGGCCGGCACGGACAAGTCAATGGATCGTCCGCATGTTCCGTCTGCGAAAGCCTCCGCGCCGCCACTTAGTTTCGTCAAGAACCGCGAATGCATATCCTTGAAATCCAAGCGGGCTCTGGTGGAGTCGGTTCCAAGTCCAGGAGTCGGCAACTAAGCGCTTACGGTGTAATCCGTCGGAAAAATCGATCCTTTTCACCGACTATGTACTGAATAAAATTGTTTCTGGCAATTACTTAGGTGATCCTAAGAGCCCAAAAGCGAGGTTGGGAACACCATCTGTTGAAAATTTGCCATATAATGAAGAAAGTAAATGTTGGACACTATTTATGTATAGTCCTAGCACTACTTTCATACTCTCAATGGCGTCGATGGTTCATATATATTCTACTTCCAAATCGGAAAAGTTATATTTTTATATCTGTTCCTGTTCCTTCTAGAATGGACTTTTTTTTTAAACACTGGCATATGCGGGAGAATTACCAAAAAAATTCTAACTATATTGCAATTGTGTCAATTCAGTCTTAAGTTTTATTTTTTTTGTCAGTTCAGTCCTAAACATTTTTACATTTGTGTCAATTTAGCTTATTTGGCTGACCATCGGGCACTGATGTAGATAATTTTTATTAATATTTTTTTCCTTTCTCTTTCTATTTTTTTTTTCACCTTCTTCCTTAGGCTAGTTGCCCACCTCGACAATCGACCAGAGATGGGGGCAACAAGGTTGGCACAATTGTAATAGATTTTGGATTTTTTTTTGTAATTTTCTCCCGCATATGTTGCCAATCACATAGATAGAGATGTCTATCTCTATACGACTTTTAATAATATCTTTGATAACTTTATTTTGTATAATCGACGTGTAATAATATCTCTATACAAAAGATTTGGTGAAATAGACTGTCATTTTTTTTTAAGAGTACTCCATTGAGAAAGTATCTTATGCAACGATCGTATCAGGTTGACAACGACACATGAAAAAATAGACCAATAAGAAAAAATCAGGCCGGGCCACAAATTTTATAAGATAATATTACGAGATCATAAGTTAAGAATTCTAAATTCATTATTCGGTCACTACTTATTTTACTACCTTTAGCATGTTTATAGTGCTCATAATCGGCATGCCCTGACCAAAAAAGTACAATAAGTTTTTGCCGAAGTTCAATTTGTGGCACTCATAATATGCCACTTTATAATTGCATGTCAATATCACAGTCTCTTCACTTTGGTTGATCATTTGAAAATAGATAGTGCGTTTCTTTACTTAGGCTGACCATTTAAAAATAGATAGTGCGTTTTGTGTAATAATTCATTGATCTGTTCATAAGATTGGCAACTTAACATTGTTTTTTTTTTTTCAAATACTTAAGTGACAAACATACTTAATGAGTTTATTGATAAGCGAAGAATGTCCAGTTGATGAATTAGGTAGAGGCCGCTACAAGTTCAGTAGTAACCCCATTGTATCATGATTTCTTAGTAGTTTTATCGTAATTTTATCGGCATTTTCTCTTGAGTTATTATCACGAAAAATCTCAAACTGGTACACATCTAATAAATTTACCCAATTGATATTCTTTCTTTTATCCATTAGTTCACCATTTTTTTATAGTGAGATATTTAATTTATAAATGTCCTCCAGCTTAACATAACATATTTGGCGAGTAAAAAGGCTTTGAAAATTGTTTATTGTAGATTTCGTTATCACTTTACCTTATTTACTATGTTTATCACATTCATTGTTTCAAGTGTGATAGACTATCTTATTTTCTTTCAAAGCAAAAAAAAGTTTCGCAAAAATTGGTACATGGTGTTTAATTGGAAAGGACCCAGTATGAAGTAGCGACGGGGTACATTGGAAACATCGAAATAATTGTTGAAGTGCACCGGTAATAACTATTATCGTGGGAACACGCTTTTGCAAGTGGTGATTTTGTATCAGTAAGTTTGTATATCTTGAAATAATTAATCAATTAATGTGTCATGTTGAAATATTCCTGTGGATGATGAAAATATTTTTTTTCCTATTCATTTTAATAAGCGAAATAAACAGTCATTTTTCAGAAAAATATTTTTCGAAATATTTATTTTTCGAAAAATGAAGGATCATAAAAGAAAGAAAACAATGACAACAAAGAAAAGGTCACATTTTATCCTTCTACCTTCTTCTTGTCGGGTTAGACCGGATTTTAGATCGGATATCCACGATACCTAAGTCGAATCAAACATGAAGGACAAAAGCAAGCTATGACCCGACCTAACCTGAAAACCGAAAATAACTCGAGATAGTGTTTTCTTTTTCATCTTCTGCCTCTTCGCTGCACAGTGTACAGGGGCCATCGATTTTGTGGAAAATTAGAGGATCTCATCTAGGCGATCTAGCCCAAGGTGGGTTTGATTCCCAACCTACAATC
This sequence comes from Psidium guajava, assembly GCA_016432845.1. Classification (NCBI taxonomy): domain Eukaryota; kingdom Viridiplantae; phylum Streptophyta; class Magnoliopsida; order Myrtales; family Myrtaceae; genus Psidium; species Psidium guajava. Next base: position 12,491,343 of record CM028226.1, on the reverse strand, counting down.
GAATCAGGCAGGGTCAATCTCAAGTTTATGGAATCGGAAACGACCCGCCGAGTCCTAAAGCCGGACTCGGGTGGATCCAAGAACGGATGGATAATTTTTTTCCCCTCCTTTTATTCCCTTCAAGGCTGCAAGTGCGGCATGCTCGGCTAATTGGCTTGTCATGTGAAATTAATATTCAACCAAATTAATGCTCATTGCACAACATTCAACCGCTCAAGTCTTGCTTTTCTTTGTTTCATCCGCCGGTCCAAGAACTTTACTCTGCGAAGAGCATTAATTGGGTTGAATATTTTGTTTTTGTCTTTGTTTTCAACCTCGAAAGGTGTCGTGCTTTGCTCTGTTTTCAATCCAATAAGAGTAAATGCAGCAGCTATTAATGTGACATTAAGGTACTATACCGAGAAAGAACAGAGCATTAAAATTAAGGGAAACAGACAAATGGGGTTATCAAAAAGCTTTACTCCGAACAACCCACCAATATATATATATTAGTGCTCACTTGGAGTTGAGAGAACACACGAGTGCGAGGAAAACCAATAGAACGCAAAGTCCCTTTAAGCTTTTGAAAATTATAAGACTAAGCGCGCGCATATATATATATATATATCAATTTAATTCGAGATTGGTCCGAAATTTTAAAAACCGAGATCCGACCAAAACTGATCGGTTTGATTTGGTCCGGCTCTCGAATTGGAACCGGACCGATGCTGACCCCTAGTAGCATTAGGCATGTTGATCACTGCCTTCATTTTTTTTTTTTTTGGCTTTTTACACCATTAAGGAGGAGCCAATTATTGTTGGCGATGTAGAGAGCGAGGTCGATGGTTCGGCATCAAGCCCACCAAAGAATCGAGCCTTCATCATGAATCAGGATCCATCATTGGTCAGACTTCCCTGGAGAGGATTTTGACCTTTGACTTGTAGATGGCGGAGAGGAGGACTAAACCTATTAATTAAAAGGGATAGTGCATCATTAAAAGTTCTAAAACTCATATTGAGTCATAAAATTTTCCAAAAATTATAATCAAAGTCATAAAACTTATCAATCAAATTTTAAATCTTTCAAAAGGTGTAATCAAAGTATAAAACTTTCAAAATATACAATAAAGAACTTGATTTTATCGATTTGACAGTTCTAAAAATTTAATTATACTTTTTGAAACTTTTAAAGCTCACTTTACTTTTTAATAAATTTTAAAACTTAATAGCGCTATCTAGAAATTTTAATTCTCAATTATCCTTTCCTTTCGTAATAAATTTTAAAGCTTTCAATGCCCTTATCTCTTGTTAAAATGACGTCGGAATTGTTTCATTCCAAACGGTCCACGTATAACCTTCAAATCTGGTGGACCCGAAAACTAAAGGAACTGCGTGTTCTCCTGTCTGGTCAGTTTCCCTGTGAACCCTCTTTACACATGTGGCCACCCTATTTAAACACGTTAATCTCTTCTTTCTACCAGCTTCTGCACGTACGTGACGTTTCAACATAACCCCAATTGGGTAACATCGACCTACCGACATAGCCCGAGTGACAATACAAAATAAATGTGCCCCGGAATGAAAGGAACGCCAAATCATTTGCAAAAACGGCATGAAAGACCAAAGTCGGGTAAAAGGCTCGGAGACAAAATTGCCCAAAAAACCCTCCACATGGAAGAGTTTGGAGACAAAACTTCACCAGCACATAAATGCCAAACCACGCAAAAATATTTTCTTTTTTTTTGGGTTTTTTCAATGAACAACAAGAGGATGGTCCAACCGCTATATTAACTTTCTTTTATACAGGCAACACCATGGCCAAACATGGGGGAAATCAAAGCTGTACCCCCTAAGAAAAACATCCAGGGACCATCCACCCATCCCCCCCCCCCCTCTGATTATATACTAAATTAATATTAACAAAATCTTTTGAGGGGTACATGAACATGAACATGCACATGAAATTCAACGTCCGGTCAAGACCCAAACATTAAGGATTCAAAAGAAAAAGATTCTTTGCTCCAACATCCGAGACGACGGTCCACGCGCTTTTCCTTTCTCCCATAAAAAGGGCCAAAAGGCAAAGTGACAAAATGCCCCGTGCAAACAGCAAAACCACAGAAAGAGCCGGAAGAGATCCAGCCCCATTTGATTTTTTCTTTCCCGTACTCCTAAATGGTAAAGTAAAGAAAGAATCAAAAGAGTCTAATGGCTTCCAGCTCAATCTCTGATGTTTTCTTTCGTGGGGTCGCGAAAATCTGACAATTATGGAGCATCATTATAATAATACATAGGGCTATACGATCCAGCTGGGTCCATGGTCAAGATTTCACCTTTGACTTGTTGGAGTTCAATAGATAAACCTGGCTTTGTATCACTGTTTTACCGATCTTGAACCCCGGGACTACTGTGAACGCTACCCTCGGATCGTATTCCGCGGTGTTGAACGCTGCTTCTTCCTCAGCGATCGTCTCCATGTACGCTTCGGAGAACCTCGACCCCTTGCTCACCTGAAAGATGGTGCCCTCCGGCTGGAACGAGAAGGCCAGGCAGTGAAGGAGCCACACCCGTTTGGCCATCTCCGCAAACGTCGCGAAGAATGTGGTCTCCGGGAACCCGCCCTCACTAACAAGGTTCCTGTGACTTGTGTTGCCGAAGAAAGCTGATTCCATTCTGGCGTGGATGATTTGCAGGTACCTGACCCGGCAGAATTTCGCAAAGGTCGATCTCGGTTTCTGGGCCAAGTAATCCTTCGCCTTCCACGACTTTAACTCGACAAACCTCTCGAAAAAGACCTGCTGCCATCTTCTCCTCTCCGGTAAGGACTCGTTGGTAGGAGAGAAGTTGGGGAATTGGAAACCGTCAAACATTTCTTGGCAAACAAAGGACTCAAACGCGAAACACTTGTGATCTGGTCTCCAGTAAACAACTCCCGGTTCTATTGCACTAGCCGCTGCGTCGACATCCCAACCAGCAGATTTCATCTCGTCGATCAGCAACCTTACGAAGCTCCGAATGGACTTTACAGTATGGCGAAGTACAGTAACGAAATGATTAGGACTCAGTCCAGAGAGGTGAAGATTATCCAGAACAGATAAGGGGCCACTCTGATTTAACCTCTTCTCCGTCATTCTGTTTCTGTTGTTCAACTCCTCCAGCTTCTGTTTAAGTGATGCAAGTTCCGAGTCCTTGACTTTCTGCTGCAATTCCATCTTCTTGCCCATTATTTCGTATGTTTTCAAAAGAGACTTCTGCTCCTGGATTTCAGCCAGAAGCATTGTGGTTTCCGGCGAAATATCAAACTGTCTCTTCACATAACATTGCTTCAACTCGGACAAGTTCTTCAACTCAGAAACAATCATTCCGTCGGCAGACTGAATCCCCACACCATCGTAAGGGGACTGAGCAAACTGTAACTGGGCATACGCCGCTTTGATAGATGAAATACTGGCAAATATCTTAGCAAGAAGAGCCTCTAAAGCCTCGCTGTCATGAGTTTCTTCTTCCTCATCCTCAAACATAAAACCATTGTTGGGGTCATCCTTCAACTGATTATCCTTGACCACCTTCTGAGGCTTAGGCTTCTTAATTTCATCATCCGGGGCGACACGAATATGAAGAACTTTCGAAATTGTACGTGCCAACCTACTTTTTGACGGAGTGATCGAAGATCTCTTAACGGAATCCATCTGAAAGAGGGAAAATCACAGAAAATAAGGAGGATGAATATGATTGTGAATGAGTGAACAAAATACATCAGTTTCTCTAAGCATATAAGAGCTAAAAAGCAAAAGAGAGGTGATGATGAATTTGCTGAAGAAAGAAAAAAGTAGAGGCCTTTACACTTATATTGAGGCCGTTAATGGAGGACAAGATTTCTTTTCGTTTCACTACATGATATCCTTCCTTTGATAGTGTCAAATCTCCTCTTGAAAGAGACAAAAGTAGATTTGGAAAAGGGAGGAAAAAAAAAGAGGAAGTAAGGATGCATAGTAGTTGGAGGGAAGCTTGAGCTGAGTAGATCCAAGACAGGCTCAAAACTCGCACTAAAGATAAAAAAAAATTTCAACTAGTGACTATTAACAGCACAATTTATACTTCTCACATGCAAATTATTAACAAATAAAATCTTCTGAAGGCTAAGTATAATTGTCTCAGAAAAACCTCGGTTGCTTAGGAGCACCTTGATGGGACAAATACTGATAAAATTATTGATTTCTAACGCTCCCATGATAAAACTAGGATGCCTCGCCTAATGCACTGGCTTCCTACTATTTAAATCTTGCTCCTAAATTAACTCATTCCATAGTCCAAATAAACAAAGGCCATTTTCTTTCCATTAACACTGTTACATGGGCAGAAGTGCGCTATTACACCCAAGTTTAGCCTCACTGTATCCAGCTAGTGCCTATTTGGCACTAGAATAACCAGGACCCCACCATTAGCGATTCCTTGTTCATCTTGAAGGAACATCCAACGTTCCACAGGTCATAAAACCGCATGAGCATGAGTGGTTCCTAAATGAATTTCTAAAGGAGGCAATTTTGTGTAGTAGAGGACTCATTGCTCTGTCTCATTTGATACTCATCACATGTATGAAAAGGCAGGCAACTTATCCAGACCACGATCATGAAGGCCCACAATTAGTCGGGTCATGCTAGTGACCATACCACAAAGCAAAACATCAGGGAGCAACTTTTCAACCAAATTTCCAGTTACAACTCTCCATTCCATACCTTAACGTGATTTCTCTTAGAAAGCGAAGCGATAGAAAACATCAACTCTCCCAAAACTTTCAAAATGACTATTCATCACCAAACGAAGTCAAAACTACAATGAAAAGAAATTTTTTTTTATCCATCCCCAGCTAGTGGAAAGTTGTTTTTCTATGGCCAGAGTTAGCCAAATACTGTTTAATGCGCATCAATAATTGCGAGGAATTTCATTTGATAATGATGAATAGACTGGTGCTACACATAGACAATATTCTAACATCACCTGTGGAAAGCGGTTTCTTTTTTTTTTTTTCCTCTCTTATAAAACTTAGTGGTTTCATCAATGGATCGCAGTTATGAAGACCAAATCCCTTTACCCAAAACAGCCCTGTCCTCGATGATATCCACCGGCAGAGCCAAATTCTTATGAGCTTCATACCGAAAGGCAAAGCCAGTTCCATCATAGAAAAACTTCCAATCAGACCAGAACGACGCTTAAACAAAGAAATAGACAAAGCTCCGCAAAACAACAAATGAAAGACCTACTTCAGAATTTCAGACCACGACAGCAGGTCGTTCACCACGCCAGGCAGACGCAATACTCCCAACTAACTCAAAAACGCACAGATTCAAAGCTGTGTTCGGTAGGTACTTAAAAAATTAGTTCCAAATAAGAATGTTCAAGCCTCCAATGAAGACATGTTACCCACAAGTAGATGCAGAAATTCGGAGCTCTCTTTGTATTTCAACCCGACTTCATTGTGACGTCAATTTCAATAACTAAACTGACGTAACATCGTAACATCCACCCATCGAAGCCTCAAGCCCTGCAACCGAACCCAAACACATCAAAACCCAAAAACAGAAAAGAAATCTAATCCAGAGGAAAAATCATGAAGAACCACGAAACAGAGTAAAAGCAAGTGCTAAGAGGGCAGGTAGCCAAAAGCCCAAGGTTAAAAATAGTAAAGACACCGGAGAGCATGAGGAAGAAATGGAAGACAGAGATACAGTTAGCGAAGCTCAAAGAAAATGCAATTAAAAAGGAGAAAATGGAAAAAGGGCAAGACGGGGAACAGCCAAAAAAGTTAAAGTGGAAACGAAACCAAAGGCTCGACCAAGAACCTCAGGCAGAAGCAACCCAGGAAAAGAAGAATCAAAAAGCAACGAACTTCACCTCTCGAGAGCTCAAAAATCGCTAAAACCCCCTAAAAACCCGTGCTGGGCCGTCTCTTTTAAAGAAGAGAATGTAAGCAGAAGAAGAACAAGAACAAGAACAAGAAAATAATGAACACCCCACACGTTTTCATGATATCAGCGGTGAATAAAATAACGTGCTCGTGTGAGACCGTGAGCCTCCCATTTTCTGACTATGACCATTTGGGGGAAAAAAACCAATAATTGAAAATTCCCCAAGAAAAAAAGGGGGAGACTTGCGGTTGGGGGTGGGGGATGGGGGGGCAATAGCGAGTCTCCAGGCGTGAACATACCTTTCAAACGAACTTTATTTGACCGGGTCCGAGCTTGGAAAGCTCTACGCTGTTGGGAAAGCAGGAAATCGATTAGCTACAGCAGCTACTTGAAGGAAGAAGAAGAAGGGGGCAAAAGCAAAGATCTCTCTTTGACCGGCGTTTCGAATCTCTCTCTTTCATGACCATCGGAGACTTCTATCAGCTGATCTTTGCCGACATACAAACCAGCATTACCGTTCTTCAGCCCAATGGAAGCGCTGGCCTTTGGAAAGCAGAGACAAATATTAAAAGAGCTTTTCCATTTTCTAGAAGCGAGAAAAGCCAGAGCTTTAAAACGAAACAGAGAGCACAGAGCGAGAGCGAGAGCTCAATTCAAAGCTCGAGGAAGGAGAAAAACAAGCTCCAAGACTATAGAGAGAGGTTTGGGGTGGGGGCGGGGTGTTGAAAAGACCATAAAGGACAGACTGAGGAAATTGTCCGACATCACAGTCAATCGGGAGTTAAAAACCCAAGGTGAGGTCGCTATCTGAGACTCCGGTATTCCGATATTACCCCCGAGGGCGTGGCGTTTTATTTTAGCCGTTGGGATTTGGAGATTTCTGTAAATACGAGTAGCCGGCGGGGGTAATATTGGAAACGGGGGGAAGTCTGATGTGTTTATATGGCAGGCAGATCTTTCATCGTGTTTCGCAGGTACGGGCTGGCAAAAGGGCGGGGAAATGAACGGTCCACGATGGGCGTGACGCGTGGGGAAGGGCATCTTGTGCAGTCGCTGAGACCCTCGATGATGATCATCGGACGGTTAATATGGGTCCAGCTGGCATGAGGGGGGAGGTAGCGCGCCTCAACACGTTCTTCAGTCTCTACTACCCGGAAAATAAATAATAAATAATTTTAAATATATTTTTCAAAAAATCATCGGTTTCGTTATTTGTGTTGATAAAAACATATTCCTATCCCAATATTTCCATAAATAATGAAAATATTTTTCGCTCGTTCGTTTATATAAACAATACCATTGATTGTTTTTAAATAAACATTTTTCAGATCTCATACGCCGTACAATTAAGAAAAATTATGACCTGCTAGACAGAGACGATACATGGATATTACTCGACTTCTTTTTCTGATTAACAATTTGATCATTTAACTAGTTGTATATGAACTTTAATTTTTGAGATTTGTATTGAGCATAGGTGTAAATTGAAGGAAAAATGACATGGTAACTCGTCATTTGGAACTATTCTGGACAATCTAGTCTTTAAACTGATGAGAGAGAAGGTGTACATTTTGCCTACAAGTTCTTAGGAAACTGTGCAATTGAAAGTGTAATGTGCATAATTCCGTTACTTTAGTAAATTATCTTGTAATGATTTCCCAAAGTCAAAAGCCCCATTATTAATTTGCATGATTTTTTGCGATTCTGTTTATAAATAAGTAAATTCACGAATGGGATTGACCATTTGCTCAAGAAGTGATGTCCAAGGAAAGATGCACTTAAACAATAAAGGAGTGGCCTTATTAGACACTGCTGGTTACTCCGATCCGGTCAAGGTGGATTTCATTTACCAATGCGTTTTCGTGATTACATTTTCGATTTAGATAACTTACGTTCATTTTCAATACGTGGTTACCACTCATCTCACAACAATCATGGACGTGATTGGAATTTTGTGGGTTAAATTTCGAAGGGGAAATAGCTCTGTGTTTGCTTTCCAATGGACTAATGTAATAAATAGATGCAATGAATAGCGACTAATGATATCGGATTGGATATGGTAAATGACCTTAGCTCGGTAATAGAAGAAACGGTTGGTGGGTAGGTGCAATTAATTATCATCACTAGTATATAGCAGGACACTTATTTAAATTTTTTTAAATATAGAATTTTTTGAACTCGGCAGAAGTAAACCAATCAAATTCAACAATAATTGACAAATTATCCAATCAATTGTAAACATGCTTTATGGACGATAATATAGTCTTAAACTTTTTAATTATACCAATATAAAACTACAAATCTTCGCCCAAAATTTCAGTATGGTCATTTTTGACTAAGTTTCGTTGGAAATTGCTAATCTGACGGTCCAATCATTGCCAACCGTCATACAATTTACAGTAAATAAGGCTACATTTAATTCCGCTTAAAAGTTCGGGACTAAATTAGTAGCTAGAAAATTTAAGACCTAATAAACTTACGTACGATGAATTTAGGACTTATTGGACGACTTCCCCCCAATCATTATGGACCCGAAGTTCACCCAACAAGTTCCCGCGATATTATTTTTTTTTTATTTTTTTTTTTTCCCCTCGATCTTAAACGCGAGGAACGTTCTTGCCCTTTAGAGCAAGGGTCTAAGAGAAAACTCATCACGACGGCTCACGTGGACCCTAGGACTAGCTTAGTCATGCATGGGTTTCGCGGACTAAAACGCCAAAGTGGCTAACGATAAGAGACGACTCGCGATATATATATATATATATATTCCATCCACTTGCATTGACCAAAGTAACAAACGACTCGAGCGCGTCGAAATTCCAAATCACGGGACTTAAATGCACGAAACGTAAGTTTTTAAGGTCTCGAGTGTGTGTGTTATCACGACAAAATTGGGCAAACTCGCCATTCATCCGGAGGCGAGGATCGAGTTCGCATGTTCTCTTTTGTCTCCAAACGACCGGCGGTTTTTCCTTTCGCGGGTCAAAGACGGCGAACCGGCGCACGCGCAAGGAGTATGAAAGAGGGTGCGCCGAAAGTTCCCAAATGGGGCGAGGACGGAAGGGCTTTCGCATGGATTTCCCCCTTTAAATTTTGCTAAGAAACGATAAACGAGCAAAAGCCCTGAAAAAAAAAAAAAGAGGAGAGAAAAGTCCATAGAGCCCAAGGCAGGGGGATCTCGCTCGTCGTCACGACGACGTGCGTTTGCGTGAATTAAAAACCACACCTTAAATAACCGATCCAGACCGCAATTAAAAAAAAAAAAACCAATGCTCGCCAGATCTGGACCTCTGGGCCCCATTTTTGGGCGATCCTGACCGTTTATTACTGCCATGATCTATTCGAATTTCAGCTTGATAGTTTCGGTTCCCTTTTTTTTTTTTTTCCTTTCTTTCTTTCCCTAAAAACTGAACAAAATTACGTTCCTTTTCGTTGCTTTTTGACTTTCGACTTTGTAACGAGACGTTTTGGATTATTTGCGAAAACAAATCCAAATTTTCAGAATGCTAGACCCAAAGGTAATTTTTCGATTTGACTATCTTAAGCACGTGCAACCGGATCGAATTTGCCCGGAAATCGAACCGGACCACTCGGAAAACAAGTCCATGAATCGGTTTTTTTATTTAAACCGGTCCGGATACAGGTTCAAATTGTTGGGAATGGATTTGAACTAGTTCGATTCTAGATTCCAAGTGAAGACACACCCTAACACTGGGCAGATTTTGTAATCGATTTTTAGCTACCATTAAAAAGAACAAAAAAAAAATCATAGTATCGCTTGCCTTACCTCTTTTTTTTTTGTGAATTGTAGTAAATTATGTTACTCATATTAAGGATTGTTGCTTTTGGCGAATAGTTAGTTTTATTATTCATCTTTTACTTTGTATTATTTCATTGTTGCTCATATTATTTTGTTGAAAAAATGAAATAAAAAATAAAAGAAAAATAGGTTCTCGGGTAAATCCCGAAACCATATCGAAAAATCAACATAGGTTCCAAAACAAGTTTTAGGACAAAAAGGGTAGGTTCCACATTTCAAAAATTGAGAATTGATTATAACATGATAGATTTCGTATTCTGGGTTTGAAATCTACCTGCGCGAACCATGCTCACCCATAATTTTAAGATAGAAGTAATACGCTTTTTTGGGAAAATAAAAAATAAGGGCCTTTTTTGTCAATAAAATCAAGGCTTGAAATGCTCTCTTTTCTCAAATAAATGCTTGAAGTGGTTATGTCTATCTCAAAGAATGGCTTGATCTTCAAGCTGGTTAAGGCCACTTTCATCCTTTACGTTTTTCCTTTTTCTTTTCCTTTTTATGTATTTTTCTTTTCTTTTCAACAATGGTTGGCCGACCACTGGCAATGCTTGGAGAGGGTTGAGCTAGAGTCACTCTTGGTTGATCTAGCAATACCCACCCTCACCTAGGCAGGGTCGTCAAGCCCTCACCAACCACGACAAAGGAAAAGAAAAAAAAGAAACGAGATAAAATATAGTAAAAAGTAAAAAATGCTTATTAATAAATTAAAATTAAAATTGTCTTGGGACAAAAGTGCTCAACGAGAATATTTAGCCGATTGGCGTCAGATCCTTATTTGAAATTGTCATAATCACATTATGCCTTTATTTAACAGTGACACGATCACTTCAGGCATTTATTTGAAATAATATTCAATTCAAACATTTATTTTAGAAAATAAGGGCATTTAGACATTTATGTGAAATTTTTCCTACTATTTCTTTAAGATATATTGGGGGCAACTTCAGGGCGAGCAACGGCCTAAAAGTTCGGATAAGTTCTATCTCCCTCGATGAAGAGAGGATTTCGAGCTGGTTTTTTGAAACCAAATAGCCAGTGTGATTGTCTATTTTCGATTATAAAAAATCATTTACGATTTTTACTCGGACATTGATTAAGATTAAAAAAAATAACAAAATATAAAAATGTTCAAATAATTTTGCATGTGAATATCTACACGGCTTGATGTTTTAAATATTTACAAAAGTCAAATCTAAATGCCACGACGTAAATAGATGTCCCGACAAATGCACCCGAAATCTAGGGAAAAAGTGAATCCGATACTTATCTATCGATGACTTTTCAGGTTTTGACTCCAAAAGGAAAAAAACGTAGTTAGGCCAAGAAAAAATTGTCAAATAGTTGGGCAAAATTTTCGTCGAGGAAAAATGGGAAGGTGGGACATTTGAGCTTGAATATGGAGTTCGCCTATTTTGATTTTTGACTTTGAAGTTTGAACATTCTTCGATGGAATTTAATGTACGAAGCTATCAAAATCATTCTAGAAGGGATACTAGATACACTATTATGGTCATGCCTATATAATGCTCTTAAAATGTCAATTCAAAAACTTAAATTGACAAGTGAGGTGAAATTACATAAAGACAAAACCTATAAAAAAAATCATAAACAAGTGAAGTGAGATATTTCGACATAAGATAAGTGAACCAAATTAGTCCAAAGGGACCGGCGAGTTTGTTAGGACTTAAGCTCACTAAGGTGGCAGAATTTCTCGTCGATTGCAACGACGAATCGTTGGTCGAGAAGTTTGATCGGAGATCGAGCTATAACAAAGGACACTTCGGCAGAGTCATTTTTTTTAATGTCCCCTAACACGATAATACCATTATGTTCAATCTAGTGGAATGAGTGTGGCTCGATGGGATTAATCGAGATTGAATTGCCCGAAAGTTCGAAAGCACAACGTGAGAAAAAAAAAAGAGAGAGAGAGAGAGAACAACGTGAAAATGGAGAATGATTTGAATTATGAGTACCTTACTCAGGAAAAAAAAAGTCTTGAAATTTGGCTCCATTTGTTTTGCAAAAAATTGAATGGTTCGAAAAATATTTTTCTAAAAAACAATCGCTTGTGTTACTTAATGAATTAAAACTCAAGACATTTTCACTGGCCATGAAAAATATTTTTTTCACAGATTAATTATTTCAAATGGTATGAACGACCAACTAAAAAAGCATTATTCGAATCGCTCCTTTTTTTTTTCACGAAATAAATAGAGCAATCCTTCGATCCTCTAGGAAAATTCGAATCCAGAGAGTCTGATCCAGCTCACCCAATTTCAGACATGGAGAAGTTCAATTGTAACAATCAAAAGCCGACTATCATCTCCAAGTGCAAAATTTTGATGTTTGGGATAAAGAAAGATCATAGCCTTCTGCCCTTCGTCCACGAGTTATCGGACAAGACTATCGTGCTGCGGGGAAGGCAGGAGCGACATCATTACGAAGGTGATCAAGACAAAGAATGCGTTGTTCGAACATTATTCGAGAGGCCTCGACCTCCGACCACCGTCGAAATCAAGGGGCGGTTGGCTCGTGCTTAATTGGACGACTTTTGTCGGCACTTCGGTAGATGTCCGGCAAGTGTCTGCCGCGGTGCCGCTCCTAGCGACCACCAGAACATTTTGGAAGACAGGTACCCGGTCGAATCATTAATTTAATAGTTAATTATGGCAGGGAATGCTCTGCTCAATTACGTGTTTGTTTTTTTGTTGTTGTCGGAAGTCGATAATTAGGTGAACTAAATGTAGGCACTTCCGAGGTCCGTTGGTGTGCTCTTGCAACGACATCTTGGCCTCGTGAATAGACAGTGCTTTCGAGATTACCTGGGTTCATGCCAAAATTAAGGCGGCATTCGACGGTCAGGATATAAGCCGGGATAGAATATTATCGAAGTATATCATACGATACTTGACGACGGATCGTAAATGCTTTTTTTTTTATTCACGTGGTGTCCCTTTTAACTATTAGCCTAAATTTTTTTGTTGAACTTTCTAATATAGTATCAGAGTTAATGCTATCCCTTTCGCAAATGTGCATGATAAAATTCTACATGAATATGAGCGGTCAAAATTTCACACGTCACTCGTAATTTGATTTGCACATGAGCGATCGTGTTGAAGTATGTCCCACATTGCTTGACGACGGGTTCTAAATGCTCTTTGTATTCACATGGTCCCCCTCCATTTAGTACCTTAAACTTTTGGATTAGATTTTCTAACTCATATGTTATGTTAAGTAGATATCTAGGATGGGTTAAAGGGGATATATATTAGAACTAGTTTTTTTTCCTACGACCACTGCCTCTTCTCCGAGTTGAGCCATCTCTCTTTCGCACAAGGCTACCTCTATAGCGCTGATTTTTTTTAAGGGGGGGGGGGGTCACCTCTCTGACTTAATAGTCAACTCTCCAATAGCATCAGGCTAGGGTCTTCGATTGCAATGTCGAGTATTTCCATGACCCTATTTCTCAATCGATTGTTATGTGATATGATATCGCGTCTTTTGTTCTTTAACTGCTCGAATATTTTCAACATTTGAAAGAGGACTCAAATTGTTATGAATAACTTTAGCTTGATCATTGATTTTCAAGGCAGCTCCATTGGACGACTTGAATGAATGCATCTTCAACTTTTGGAAAATATGTAGAATAATTAGATTGTTTGGAACTTGTTTACTTACTTGATAAGACAACGAGATTCTATAGTGCTTGCTTCGTCGATGTTATGCTCGAATTCAAATGGTAAAAACTTTGTTCAGTAATAACTCACTTATTAAAACTCATCACTTAATAATTTCTAAAGTATATGATATTTCAGCAAAATAGAATCGACCTCAGCCGTACCTTGCCTCTGTTATTCGACTTTAAATTCGTAGTTCACTAAATAGTAATATAGGAGGATATAATAAAATCATTGAATTTTTTTTTTATCATATCCAATTCAGACCTATCCATGAAACCAACGACATTCATCTTAGGAAAAATTATAGAAAAAGTTATAAATTCGTTATCATCGTGCCAATTCGATTTTAAATCTTTTGTGTTTATGTCAATTCGGTAAAATATCGAGCGGACGTGACGCGATCACCGCTAATGCGAACACGTTTATATACATTAAAAAAAAAGGAGAAAAATGAAAATAAATCGTGGCCTTGGTCTTCGCAAAAAAAGAAACGGTGGAGGTCCCTTTCGGTCTCCATCCCTGCATCGGCCTCGTCATCTCGGGAAAAATCTAGGCAAAGAAAACGACCCGAGAGTCAATCAAGGAATCGAGCCAATTTTGTCTTGCGCTCTCCTCCAGGAAAATCCCTAGTTTCCGTAAATGTCGAACTTGATGGGCTATACCGTCTTTTTACTTTTATGCAGTCGCTTTCACTATTTTCCATTTTTCATTTTCCATTTTCCATTTTTCTCTCTCTCTCTCTCTCTCTCTCTCTCCGTCATGAGGCGACGCTTTGCGTTTTTCCAGGCGTTTGCATGTAAATGGAATCCGGAAAAGGACGCAGGCGTCAACGTTTGCGGTCTCTCGCGCGCGTACGTAGGCAGGTTCCAAAATTTGACCTTCATCTTCCATATAACGTTAATAATTAGGATTCGACAGGTTCGTGCACCGGCCGATAACCAATTTAATCTTAAATTTTTTTTATCATAAATATTTTTTCTAAACCTTTCATTTATATTAGTATAGTCTCGAAACTTTTTTTTTTTTACGATTAGCCAATATATCATTTCAAAATTAATATATTTTGACTAGAAATCGTGTACGTGAATGTTGGTTGACCGGCTTCCATATTAATAATTTCAGACAAAATTCGTTGGAATGACTAATTTAGCATATTTTTAAAAGATTTAAAATTAAATTGATCAAATTAAAAGGTTCGCAACTACATGGGCAGTTCTACAACTCTTTGGACAAATTTTTTCGATTTATTATTTTTCACCAAAATTGACCCAAAAAAAAAAAAAGACATTTCACCAAAAAAGAAGAAGCTCGAGATGCATGAATTTGCTTGCACTCCGTGTTTCTTATGCACTTTATACCATTTGTTGTGCCAATTGTAATCATGCGTACCCAAGGCATGCACACGCCCTCCATCACGGTTCTACAAATCTCAACCCCCAACCAAAAAAATAATAATAAATTTCCATGAATCAATAGCTGAAATTAATCGATAAACAATCATATACAAAATAAGAAAAATTAAACTAGAGTTCACTATTGTTCGGAGGAAAAAAACAAACAAAGAAATAACGAGAACGAAAGCTTATTTCGAGATATTTAATTTCAGCCCCACGCTTCGATTTTTGAACCACACCATACGTTCTGGAACTCTGAACAGGTCAAGAGTTATCTGATCCACCAGCTCGAGCTCATTCAACTCTGTATATTATATCAGGTCATGCATCTTCCAAACGTGTATGAAATGACGCGGGAATAGACTTTTCCAAACGATGGTATCATAGAAAAGAAGAAAAATATTAATTGTATGGACAAACGTGAAAGGAGATTTCATCTTCCCCATCATGCTTTAGTCAAATCATCATTCATTCATTCGACTTTTGAAGATCTCAGCGATTTAAACCCGTCCTTGTGGTTGGTGGAATAAGTTCTTGAGATGGAGATAATATTTTTGAAAAAGAAAAAAAGGTAAAGTCATTGATTGAGACTTGAAACTGCTAGTCATAAATCTATTTCTTATCCCCATATTTGATGGGTTATATTGTCATATGAGTTAGTTATATTCAATAAACAGATGTAGACTTAACTCTATGGTCATAAATGGGTTTAATATCGATGTTATATGGATTCATAAATTACTTACATTCAATCACTTTTATGTCTGACAAGAAAAAAAAAAAACTTCTATGACTTTTTTCTTCACTCTCTCGCCTTCACTCGATATCGAACTCGTTCACTTCGTGATTTCATATTAATTAAGGTATGAGTTGTCCTAAATTGAGTTAAATATAAAAATATGTTTTTGTTACGTGTGGAGTTGGATATTGATCGTTAGATTTTTACTGCATGGAAATAGGGCAAAACGAGTTTAATATATCATCTTGGTCGGATCATTTTTGATCCGATCCACGTATTTGATAGATATAATCAAGACATATTATATCGCGGACGCAACCAGCATGCTAAATGCTAAATGACCAATTAAAGTAGAAAAAAAGGGCGGAATAGATGGTAGATTGAGAATAATATGTTGGCACAAAAGTCTCTTGGGAAAAAAAAGAGAGGGTGACATGATAGTGACCATACGAGCCCCCTCCCAAAATTTTCAAAAGAAAGAAATAGTAATATATCCGTTCTTTCTAAAAGCAGACGATTACTATTTCTTTCTTTTGAAAATTAATGATTTTCAAAAGAATTTAATGATTTTCTCCTACTTTTTCCGCATTATAAAAAAAACAATTTTATAAGTACGAAAAAAAAAATTTGTGGGACCGGTCTCCAATTAGTGGCGAGTGGCGATGATGATGGGAAAGCGGGGGCCACCCTATAATCTAAGTTTTTTGGACCAAGGCCCGATCAAGAACCGTGAATCTAGACTCTGCAATAAGATATTATTTCGCGCAGAAAAACTACAAATAAAAAAGGGATATATTTATTAGAAATCTTAAAATTTATCATCAATATAAAATTAAATCGTAAAACTTTAAAAAAAATATAATTAAGTCCTAAAATTTGTCAAATTTATGCAATCAAATCATTCCACTAATTTTATCTGATTCGGCTAACGAAAAATATTGATGCGACATTTTCTTATTACTTTATTTCTCTTATGTGGAGCTGATGTGGATGAAACAAGGAAAATAAGTCCAAAATGAGGTCTTTTTTTAATCAAAATTTGATTTATTTGAATATAAATATTAGTTAAATTAAATTTAAAAAATAAAGGCAAATGCAGCAAGGGAGGCGATGGTGCAGTGAGTGTTGTTGCTGGCTAGGGGCTAGGCGGCAGCCCTCAGCCCGATTTTGGCGAGGGCCAGTGACCTCACTCGATTTAGGTGAGGGCCCAGTGGCCTTCACTTGCGATTAGCCAAGGTTGCCAACTACTGGCGAGGACTTGGCGATCTCGATTGACCTTCGCCCCCACAATTGTTAGCGGCGAGGGCCATCGAGGGCCCTTGTTAGTTTTGCTTCTCCTTTAAAGAAACTAATTAATTAATTAATTAATATAAATTAAATAGATATTAAAAATCAATTTTGTTTTAAAAAGACACCACTTTTTATTTATCTTTTTGGCTTTGGCTACGTTAGCACCAAAAACTAGAGAGAGAATAATAAAAAAAATATCGCGTCGATATTTTTTTTGTTACTCGAATTGGATAGTGTCAGCGGAAGAACTCGATTGCATCAATTTTGAGAGTTGTAGGACTCAATTACACTTACGTGATAAATTTTAGCACTATCAGTAAACGAATCTCATAAAAATAAAAAATAAAAAAATAAATTCCCAAAACCCATGGCATTGCAGGGTAGCATGATTTGCCAAGGGAGGCTTCTGCATTAAGCTAAGATAGATCGAGGTTACGTATGTAATCATAGGAAGAAGTATTATGATGCTGTTTATCGTGCGACGAGAAAGATGATAGCATGATTCGCCGAGTAATGAAGGGTCAACCTCAGCCCTAGCTTGAGATATTATAGGCTTGGGCAGAGAATAGAAGCAAAAACCCAACAGAATATGTAATTTGCACCCTCTTGCTTGACACAGACGATACAGCTTTCGAAACCACGATCAAGACTTCGCTTGTTCCTCGAAAATTATGACAATCTCGAAAAAAATATTTTTTCCAAGAAAATGATAATATTCTATGGTGTTCGAATGAAATCTAAAAAATGACCTGCCAAAATTTTTTTGGCGTTTGGCCTCGATGGATCCGAAAAAGGCCTCGACGCCAAGAGGACCATTGAGGACCGGAGACCCGATCCTAGATGCCGAAGACTCGAAAATTGGCGTTGGAGTTTCTATGCCCAAGCACAGTGTTTCAGGTCCAAGCGCTGCTATCTGGTCATATTTTGAAAATGAATTTTCAATTTTTGAAAACGAGAATCATTTTTCTGAATTTAAGCATAGGGTTTTCATCGATTAGGAAATCATTTTCTATTAAATCATTTTTCTGAGTGAATCGAATGCGGAAAAATGATAAAAACATTTTATCAATCTGGAAACAGACAGAGCGTTAAAAAAAAAAATGGCCGGTGAGGCGTAAGATACAAATCACGTCATTGATTTACATATTTGAAGTTGGCTTTCCCATGGTAAAAGAAGAAGTGCCCGAATTGTATGGCGCTAAGTTAGATGGCTTCTTGAATCCTCCATGCAAACCTTAACTATACATTTACGTCCTTAAACTCGAGGAGCGCTCTTTCTGTTCGGCTCCATTTACGTTGTGAGACGTTGAAAGCAGCTCACATGGGGTTCGCTCCAATAATCATTGGATGCAACTTTTGATCGTAAAAGCAATTCTGATACGATGGATGGAGACGTGGGGGCCGATCACTTCAGCACATCTCATGTTGTTTTTTTTCACTCGGTGGACGAACCCCGTGCGGGCTTTTGCCGGTTTAAACAGGAAATAATTTTACATCAAATTTACATTCCTCGACTGAAGTTCAGCTCTGCCAATTCCGAAATGCCTTTTCTTTCGCACTCTCGTCCTCCTCCATCACATGCTACGCCAGGAAAAGGAGAGCGGGGGGGGCGCCTAACTGTCAAAAGCAGGAACGAGAACAGCACCGGACAGTAACACTGGACGCACACAGGAGAAAAAGGACAACAACAAGACCTTGGCATTACCACGTTGCCAGCTAACGACACAGGACTTTCGAGCAGGCGGATGAAGAAAAAAACAAAGGTGGGGAGAAATGCGCTCTCATCACGTTCACAGTGCGTAAGATTTTGATGTGATGAGACGAACTTTTTGCAGGCATTTTTGGGTGTTTTTCACTCGGGCCCTTCTTCTTTCCTCTGTTTCTGCGGTGTGCCACTAAGGTCCCATCAAAACGCAACAACTTTTGGGCATCCTAGGCATATGGCGACAACCCCGCCTCGAGAAATTACCCGGTGTCCGAAGCCAAGTGCGGCCTTCTGCTTGTCTCACGTTAATTGAAGTACATTCCCAACCAATCTCACCGTTTTCCTCCACGGATAATTGGGAAAGATCAATTTCTTAAACCATAGAAACCACCGAATAATTTCTCCTCTTCAAACCCTTGGTTAGAAAGTACCGTCTACTCGTTCACCAGCAGGTTAACTAACGCTCGATCAAATTTTTTTGGCCCTGAAATCTGATACTCGCTGAACATCTTATACCACAAAGAATGACGGTGCCATCTTTGGGGAGCAGATCCGCATCACGATTAGTCACTTTGAAAACGGAAACCACACCCCCAATCTAACCCGACTCCAACGCCTTACACCACCTTGTCGACATGCCCAAAAAATTTCTGACTCGTAAGTTGTCTAGTTCTCAAAGAAACCTGCTCTTGCAATTTAAGAAGCCAGCTGCCACAGGAAAAAAATTCAGAATTTCGTGGTTCTATTGATCGAAGAGTGACCAAAATTATAACTTTCGGACCGTCCGTCAAGAGCGTACCGTATGCAATAAATATGAACAGGCCCCTGAAAGTTCATCAAGCAGTCAGATGATCAATTTCGAACACGGTGTTATATGTTTAAACAAAGGCTTTGACCAAGGAGCGTCCCTCGACCACGGACTGGAATGTCATGCGTTCAACATCTGCAATGGCTGGCGACAGAGAAGTTCCCAGTCTCGATACTTCTGCAATCCCACATAACCAGGCAGCCAACGAGTTCTTGCGGAAGAAAACCGGTCGTTCGTCTCCTAGCCATTGACAGACCTCAGGAAGCATAAACAGAATGTGAAAACATGAACGAGCCGGCTCCTCAGATACTAGATCCATCAGTCTGCTTCCAAGTTTCTAGATCAAATACTAGAGTAGAGACATTGTCGCGAAACAGAGAGAGAACAGCATGGAAGTTAGCTCATGAGAGGAAAAGCAAACTGGAAGGCTGCTGAAATGTTCGAGCCAAACAATATTTAGATCTTGCATTCCTCCGCACATAATTGGTAAACAAAAAGCTGTTCCACTTCGAAACTAAAATTACTGGTGTTGACTCGGTCTAATCTATATCTCAACTTAATTCAAAATTGCAGGGGGTCAGCACCAACAAGCATAAGTTAAAGATGAACGTGATTTAGAAACCAAAGAAACCGAGTTCAGTGGGTCTCTCCTTCTCGAATGTCTCAAAGTATTGGTGTAAACAATCTTTAGATCTTGCATTCCTCCGCTCTGTTGAGCACATATTTGGTAAACAAAAAAGCTGTTCTACTTTGGAACTATAATTACTGGTGTCGGCTCGGTCTAATCTATATCTCAACTTAATTCAAAACTGCAGGGGGTCAGCACCGACAAGCATAAGTTGGAGATGAACGTGATTCAGAAACCAAAGAAACCGAGTTCAGTGGCTCTCTCCTTCTCGAATGTCTCAAAGTATTGGTAGATGATGGTGACTGCCAGGAGGATCCCAGTCCCCGAACCGATTGCCCCCATGAAATCTGCCAGCACCGTTAGTGCACCGATGCACATGCCCCCAAAAGCTGCAGCAGTTGGAATGTAACGGCTCAGCTCTTTCTGTAAGTTGGACTCCCGATGACCAGGCATCACCATTTGTTGCTCCTATAAGGCAGCAAAACAAAAGAGGTAAGACACAGTAAAATGTTAAGCAGAATAACAGTTTCTTGTGCATCCTCATCCAATTCCTCCCTGTCTATTAGCGCAACTACTTAAAAAAGAAGAGGAGACATGAATATAGAACATTTTAGCAACTATGGGACTTGAGAGGTTCTCCTTTACACGATGAGAACGCCCAAGCCACTCTTTGTGCAGTTTCTCTCCGTGCCCTCTTCTGTATTGTTCTTCACTAGATAATTTAAAAAGGTTTACCAAACGACTAATCAAAATGTTTGTCCAAAAAAATCAAGCGTACATTAAAATGACCATTGAAGCTGCCGAGCTGTTCTTGAAAGAAAAACAACAATACTACGTGCACACTTCAACCTTTATTTGTTTGAATCCCAGTACACCAGTCAGTACAAAAGTTGAAATTTTTACATGCCAATGATCATTCTACGCAGAGAACCTAAGAGGAGAAATGAATATCAGATGAACAGTGACACAAAGAAGAACATGTGATTATACCTTGAGTTGCTTCGCAACATCTCTGGCAGAGGAACCAGAAACTTCAATCCATGTTTTTGAGAAAAGAGCACATGCTGTGAGCATGAACACAAGGTAGAAGAGTGCATGGAAAGGATGGGCCGCCATGTCAGCCAAGCTGCAAAGTATCCCAATATGTCAATCAAGAGTGCTTTCTGTTACCAGAAGATGAAGAAAAAGGCAACCCTTTAGGATAGAAATTTCTCAATGTGACAAATAAAAATTACCTTGAAGGTGCAGTGATATAATACGCTAGACCACCAACTGGAACATACTGACCACCAGAATATTCTGATTCCTTCCATTTACCCAGCAGGTTAACCAGAAAGTTTCCACTGTACTTCCTATGAAGCAACTGCATGCACATGCACAGCGTCATTAGTTTGTCACATGCTACAAACTCACTCATTGGTCATACATAAGAAAGAGCATCATGGTATACCTGTGAAATGAAGTAAATGTTGGAAACAAGAGCAGACTGCAAAATGATTGGCATGTTAGAGGTGTAGAAAAGCTTGATGGGATAAGAACCCTGCTGTCCACGGGCATTCTTCGACCTTACTGGCAGAACCACACGGAATCCTTGGAAGTATATGACAATAAGGAAAACCAAGACTGTCGCGAGCAGATTTGTCACATTTGGAAGGTTCTGACGATAAAAAGCCTCTCGTAAAGCGCGGACCTTGTCTGTCCGCGTAATCAGGAGATGGAATAAAGCGATCACAGCACCCTCAAACTCAGCTCCTCGCCCACTGTTAATGGTCGTGGGACTGAATGCTTTCCAGATTATGTTTTCGCTGTGACCAAAAAATTCAACATATAACTTTTTGTCCCCTAAATGGATATTTATTATACACTGCCATCATAGCTCATTAATACAGTCAGTAAACAAAATCTTTCAAAAAGCACTGATCTTTTTCGGCCAAAGAAAGCAGTGATTGAAGTTAGCGATATCAATGCCACTATATGTATGAGAATATACTGCTTACCAGATATTTTTTTTTGGGTAAAGACTGCTTACCAGATATTGGTTGCTATGAAAAGGGAAATTCCAGAGCCCAGACCATATCCTTTCTGAAGAAGTTCATCCAAACAT
This sequence comes from Psidium guajava, assembly GCA_016432845.1. Classification (NCBI taxonomy): domain Eukaryota; kingdom Viridiplantae; phylum Streptophyta; class Magnoliopsida; order Myrtales; family Myrtaceae; genus Psidium; species Psidium guajava. Next base: position 12,469,290 of record CM028226.1, on the reverse strand, counting down.
ATCACGATGATGCCAGCGAAGCAAAGTTGGATGATGATGAGAATGGCATTTCCAACACCAAGTTGTCCAACACTGCCATACATGCCTGAGAGAACATAGGCGACAGCCTCACCGATGGCTATCAGGATACCCAGTAACTTCTGTGCTCCATTCCTGCAAGTAGGGGCCAACATTACAAATTTAAAATCAAGGGGACAAAAGAATTTTGTATCCAAACACTGGTTCTAATTCATTCTATTGCCAACGATGAGAGCAACAAGCACGCTAGATGATCAAACTTTCAATTGGACTAGCAGCAAGTGCTTGAATAGAAAGATATTCAATCCGAATCACCACTTCCACTTTAGTTTTGTGCTCAGAATAAAGGTAACGATGCGATGGCACAAACCATTTGCCAGAAACCAAAGAGCAATCATATAATCCCAAAGGCTGGAAATAGGTCCTTTTGGCATTTGCAAAGGTAGAAAGCAGAAAAGAGAGCAGTATCATTCATGCCTAGACACTTACAGAAGGGCACGATCCTCTCGAACATTGTTGTCCACTTCAATTATCTTAGAACCAGCCAGAAGTTGCATCACCAATCCAGATGTTACAATTGGAGTGATACCGAGCTCCATGACAGTTCCCCGATTTGACGCGAGAATAACACGCATCCAGTAGAAAGGATCTGCACCTGTTGTAGAGTGGATTCCATACAGAGGGAGCTGACTGCAAACCAAGAAGATGAAAAGGGAGATCACAGTGTATATGACCTTCTCCCTGAATGGAATTTTCCTGTCAGCACTCTGAACCTCAGGCAAAAAAGAAAGGAAAGGCCGGACAAGGTGAAGCACCCTAAATCCACCTCCCATAGCTGAGACTCTTCAGGTTAAACCTGGCATATGAGTGAAATTGTACTCTTGTAAGAATTAACTTTTCTATCAGCAGCAATCCTATGCCACAGATGGTAAGTTTCCCCATGCAACACACAATAAGAACAACAAACTAAGCCTTACTAACATGGGTCCGGCCAAAGTTATATAATATCAACAAGATGTGGCAACCAAGAATTGTTACCACAAAACAAAATGAAGACATATGTCTATGCCTACATATCCTCACACTTAGTGACCAGACAGCCCGTTTGACGGGAACCTTAATAGGAGCCATCACTAAGAAGACCGTCGATTCCAAAACCAGCTTACTTAGGCAACTCATAGTATCTGGCTGTCGTAGAATTTACCGATTATCAATTTTCAACTAATCTGAAGAATATTTCGAAACAGTCTTTCTTTATGCTCTATCTTCCATGTCAGTCAGCAATGAGTCTGTTATAATAGTCAGAAAAACCACGAGCGCACTACAAAAATACATCGGCCCGTTCTTTGACCTCAGATGATGTTCAGCACATGAAGTCCAACACCAATTAAAGTAACAGTCATTGTTTACAGTCGATTTCAGAAGCAATCAATTTCCTCGGATATTATTAGGGAGAAATAAGCAGCTCGGACTACCGAAATATCACGGCAATTCAATCCTAATCAAAGCAGAGATAACAAGCAGCAATAGCCAATGACTGCACAGACAATCGCACCAAATATCGTCCTAATGCCCGGACATGACCCCGAAACGCAAACAAACCGAAGAAACAAACAACAACAGCCGATAGAACTCGGATCTACGCACATGCAATTCAAAACCCACAAATCTACGACAAGACGCAGCCCATCGCGAACCAGTCGCGCATCACACACCCAACATGCACTCGCGCATCTGCATTGCAATTGATCGTAGAAACAGCTCCATCGACGCCGCACGCGCATAGAGAGATCGAGCACGTACGAAATTTATTTTTTCCTTCCCTCAAACAGATCTACGAATTTCGACATCGCGAGCTCAGGCAAGATCAGAGAGCCGAGCTTCCCAGACAAACCTAAATCGAGCATTCGAACCGGAAGACAGGAATGAAGAGATACCTCGCAGATTGGCGATCCCAGAGAGAGTTGGCGAAGTGCACCTGCTAGAGAGAGAGAGAGAGAGAGAGAATGTCAACGACGAGGGCTCGTTTTATGTTTGGGGACGGCCCGGTGAGGGTTCACGCGTGGACGTGGAGACGCGGTGCATACGAATTGGTCTCCGAAAATTTGCAGGTGACGTGGAATTTCTCTTTGGGGCAAAATGAAGGTGACGTGGACAAGAGGACCCCTCGTTCGACAGCATCAGGTCCCTAATCTTAGAATTACATTCCATGCATTATACATCGCATTCATGTACGGATCATACATTCGTAACGCCATGGTCGGGTGTTCGTCCTCTAGAGCCCTCGACTAATATCACTGAATTACAAAAATTCCTCATTTCATTTACTATGAAAATTATATGTAAAAATTTACCGCATGTGGCTGCTGCATTGAATGATCGCGCTCTTATGTTTTGTTTGAAGTTATATTAGGTCCATCGAATCTCTATTGCTGCGACAAAAAAAAAATCATAATAGCAACGCATTTTTTAGTAGATGGATGATTTGAGGACTGATTGAGTTGCTATTTGATCTCGATGTAGTTGTTTAGATGATAAAAACTCAAACAAGATGAATCTTGCAATGAGCCGATAGGATGGCAGCAATAGATAGACCAACAAAATCACGATTTATTAATATCTAAGGTCTGATCATACCTTAAAATCTCTTGAACGACGTACATGATTAAATAGCTGTGCATATCTTAATCACTGCACTAGACTATTGATAGCCTAGTGGTGATGGTTGAAAGCCCTCTCGTCGAGAGGACATGACTAAAAAAAATTGTCAAGAGCCTAGTTTTGGCTCATTTGAACGCAAGCTCGTGTTGCGAAGCTCAAGCCATACATATCTCAGCTTTGATAATTGTGAAAATTCTTTCACATTTTGACCGAGAAATAAAGATCAATTAATTCGTGACAAATCTTCCCACATGCATCTCCCCATTCCATGTTTATCCTCGCCAGACAAACAAGGCATTCCACACAGATCAGCCATCGGACGGAATCGTAATCTAGCATCTGGTACTTAAGCAGGGGGTGTTCTAATTTAGTGTTTTCCTTGGGCATGGTGGAAAAGAATCCACCGCCATTCTCTCTCTTTGATTTTCTTAAGAATGTCACAAATTACACAATCTTAATTTCTTGAAAGATCTCACTTTGCTGTTGTCTTTTCAGGCCAAAATCCCCTCTCTTCCGTGTTCTGTGAAGATTAAAAGTTGGCATAAAAATGACCCAGAAATGGAAAAGTGAGAAGGAGAGAGAAATTCCAGGAAAGGCTTTATCTTTTTCACCTCACCTTTGCCGTTCCAATCTCAAAGTGCAAAGAAGAAGAGCAAAAAAACGCAAAAACCGAACTCCCTCTGTCACTCACTCACCACTAACTTCCAGTTATGGCTGCTTGTGTCTAATCATCTCTCTCTCCCTCGATGAGCGCAACAACGCCACCCACTTGAAGATTAAGATAAGCCCACGGTTCAGATTGGCCGATCTTTCGCTTGCTCGCGCGCCATGAAAAGCTCCTTCTTCTTCCTGCTCATCGCTACTCTTCTGGCCGCTTACAATGTCGAGTACCAAGCGGATGCTGCTGCTCCTTCTGGTAAAACCCTTCATTCCTCTCTGGAATTCGCGTCCAGTTTTAGCTGCGGCGGACCTTTGCTTTTTCGTATTTTAGCTCGTCGATGCTTGCTGGGAACCCTCAGTGTGTTGTTGAAAGTCATCCGCTGAATTTCATCTTGCATCAGAGTGCTCTGCTGATTTGAGCTTATATGCTTCGTTTGATCTGTTCACGTGACGGGTATGGTGTTTCTCGGCTCATTGTGTTCGGCTAATTCTTTGTTTTCGTCAGGGCCCTTGATAAGGCAGTTGTCCTCTCTTCTGAAGTGGACGAGGGCTTCGTCAAAAACGCCTCAGTCAGGTACAGGTTTGACGGTTTAGAGGCATCTCACGGTTTAGCCTTTGTTTACCTGTTTGTTTGAAGATTCGGGCATTGTTCTTCAGATGGGAATGTTCTCCAGTTTGAGAATGGGTACTTGGTGGAGACTGTTGTCGAAGGAAATGCGATTGGCGTGGTTCCTTACAAAATCCGTGTCTCTGATGATGGCGAACTCTATGCTGTGGATGAAATCAACAGCAACATTGTCAAGATTACTCCTCCGCTCTCCCAGTGTATGCTCCCTTTAGCTCTCAAGCCCTCAAAGAATTTCACTTCTTGCGTCTTGTATTTGGCAGCTCTAGCATGGTGGACAAAAATACTTAGCTGCTCTTTTTGAATTCGGATGTTCTAGTTACATTTATTGATCCATGTTACCAAAGTTTTTCTCTCGAGTGAAATAAAACTTGTAAATCTCATGTCCTACAAATTTTCAGTGTGGAAAATGGATTTGCTTGGCATGGTTTATAAATAATTAGTGTCCAATGTATTTAGAAATAATGTATGATGCTCCCTTTGAAAGGGTAGCTCGTTTGCTGCTGCTCATTTCTTTGATTGGTGAACATTGAAATTGTTGCAGATAGCAGAGCAAGATTAGTTGCTTGGCATGGTTTATAAATAATTAGTGTCCAATGTGCTTAGAAATAATGTATGATGCTCCCTTTGAAAGGGTAGCTCGTTTGCTGCTGCTCATTTGTTTGATTGGTGAACATTGAAATTATGCTGCAGATAGCAGAGCAAGATTAGTTGCTGGATCTTTTCAAGGTTATACTGGGCACGTTGATGGAAAGCCTAGTGATGCTCGTTTCAATCATCCCAAAGGCGTCACAATGGATGATAAAGGGAATGTGTATGTCGCTGATACCTTAAATCTTGCCATCCGAAGAATTGGAGATTCAGGTTTGGGAATACTGTTCAGTTTATATTGTTATGGAATTATCTGCGCCAAATTCTGGAGATTAACAATGAGCAGTCTTGAAAATCACTACTGTGGAGTATCAGAACGTTTAATTCTGAAATTATTTGCAGGTGTGACAACCATTGCAGGGGGCAAATCAAATGTTGCAGGGTACAGGGATGGGCCCAGTGAGGATGCCAAGTTCTCAAATGATTTTGATGTTGTATACATCAGGCCTACCTGTTCTCTCTTAGTTGTTGATAGAGGAAATGCGGCTCTTCGACAGATATCTCTCAGTCAAGAAGATTGTGACTATCAGTATGATTCACTATCTTCATCAGGTCTGAAACTGTGGTCATTGTCTTTTTCTGATTCCGAAACAATTCTCTCCCTTTTAATCTCTTTTAGAGGTCTGGAAGTAGATAATTTATTCTGCAAGTTTTACAAGTAGGAGTAGAAGGAATAGATCCAGAATAAATTAGAGGAAATTGACTGCTTAATTTTAAAGCACCAATAAGAGGAAATTGACTTTTCGCTTTGGGTTCATCGACCGCCGACCCCAACTGATTTGGGATAAAGGTGATGTTGATGTTGATGTTGAATAAGAGGAAATTGACTCCTACAATAGATCCAGAATAAATGTAGCTCAGAAAAGCTTGTTAACTTTTCTTCCTTTACGATCCAAATATTTCCTTGATGTTCCTGATATATAAGACTAGTTTTTAATTCTCAATTTTTGGTTTGTTTTCATGAAAAGGTCTTTTGGCAGATGTCCTTATGGTTGTTGGAGCTGTCTTGATTGGATATGTTGCCTGCATACTGCACCAAGGATGTGGACCTTCTGTCCTTTCGAACAAGGTATCCTTCCCCACCTTTGGTTTAGAAGATTTATATGTTCACATCTGCTACAGATATGTAAGCAACGCTAGTTTACCTTCATTTATTCTCTCTTATATCTCTTTGCATCACACAATCTTTCACCATTTCGTCGGAAGTATTCTCATGCATTCACTAACAGAGTCTCCCGGTTCCGTCAGTCATCTTGGGATATGAGTAAATGTCATTGCTACGTGCAATGTCATTAGGATACCTTGAATGTTACATGTTAACTTAGCACCTCTCTACTTCTCTGTTGTTGAAGCTGAGAAGTTTTACCACAAAACGTCAGAAAATTTTCCTTTTTATATAAGGGTGACAACACTAGGAATCTGTTCTGAAATGACCTATTGCCGCATGCGGTTGATCTTTGATTAATGTACTGATGCAGATGCAGCCACAAGCTTCTGAGTTTGTGCTAAAAAAGGAACTAATGGAAGAAAAGCCAATTCCTGATGTGAATAACCCCAAAGAAGACCCAGGGTGGCCATCATTTGGGCAGCTCTTGATTGATCTATCCAAGCTTGGACTTGAAGCACTGGTAGGAATATTCCTTTACTTTGTGCCCTCACGTCTCAGACCCCGGGGCAAGAAGAAGGATCTCACGCCATTGAAGGATTCTCTCCGGATGCCTGAGGATGAAGCTGATCCCCAGTTAGTTCAGAGGCAGAGGACTCCAGCTCCACTTTCTGAAACCAGGCAGAGGCAGAGGACTCCCGCTCCAATTTCTGAAACCAGGCAGGTTCATACTTTTATTGAGAAGCACTCCGAAACTAAGCCTATGAAACTCAAATCGAGCAGTTTCAAGGATCCTTCTTTATCGAGCAAACACCGAAGTTCAAAACGACAGGAATATGCGGAATTCTACGGTTCAGGCGAGGTTCCCCCATATAGCAAAATTAAGAGCCACAAAGAAAGGACTAGGCATCGCCAACGAGACAAAAGCGGAGAAGCGGTTTATGGAGCGACCTGGGTGGAGCAGAAACCAGTTGAGATGAAGCCTGTTGATTATGAGAAAGCGAAATATGAGCACTACAATATCAGGGGCAAGTATGGTTCCGATGACTCTTTTCGGTTTTGACTTGTTGCTCTTCTTCTATCCTTTATCTCCCCACAAATTCATTAGAAGTGTTTCATTTTTGCCACCTCTAATTGAATCCAACTTTAATTGCGGAGAGTTGTGGCTAGCCCGAAACTTTGGATCAGGCATGGGTAGTGCGGCTGGCTGTTGCTCTTATGCTAATAGTGGCCTAGTGAAGCTCACTTTTAGGTGCTCGAGTTCTCAATCTACTTCTTGGGGAAGTAATGCTCGATATATTCTGGAGTGACTTTGCGCGCGTGCGCGCACATATATATCATCTATCAAGTACATGTGACTGGGGGCATGCTAAGAAACAGAATACTATATACGCTTGTCATCTGAAACATAAAACGGTGCAGTCGGTTCTTCTGTTTTGTTCCTGATGGGGACAACGCTTCTTCTAGTGCATATTGGAGGTTCGAATTCACAGAAACAGCATCAATGGAGATGGAGAATCTGATGTGGTCCTCCTCGAATTCCTAAGATTGGATCCACATATTTATGGCGTTGTTGCCATTTCAACTATCTGAGATTTTTTCGACCAATAATAATAAATAAAAAAAAACCATCTAAGATTTTGAACACAGTTTGATGGAGATGGATAGAGTAACGTCTTGTCCCTTGTTTACAACTTTCCAGCTACGTGACATGGCTCTCCAACTTAAAGGTGGGACATACCTATCGTTCAAATTAACAAGAGAGAACGAAGAAGTTTTGGCATTGTTTACATGACAAAAGAGGGTGTGGTCACAGGGGCTTCGCTGCAATTAAAGACGAGTCTCCTTGAGCAGCAGGCAAAAATGGTGTCTTCTCTTGGGGAATAAGACGTGGACCCTCCTCCTAAACAAAATTGAGAAAAGAAAAACCCTAGTTCTTGGCTGTGACATGGCAAATCAGCTCCTCACTAGAGAGAGAGCGCCATAGCTTGGGAGGAGCATGATGGCCCGTGTCAATGTCATTCCTGTGCCCGAGGTTCAACGATTGCATCTGATAAGTTTCTTACACCAGTGATTTTCTAGAAGTTTCGCGGAATCTTTTCCGTAATGGTTAGATTTTGCTAGGTTTTATTTTAAAACTCAGACTCAACTCGTATCAGTGTCTCACCTTATAAGAATTTTCATTTTTACCAAAAAAACCAAATGTATCGACGGCGATAGAGAGAATCATTTTCTTCTAGCACAGGATTTTATCGTTGCATGCGGATACCATTAATCTAGGCTGAGTTATTCCAATCACATCTTCTCAGGAACATTGTTTGATGTAACATTCCCCTTTTAGAGGACCAGGTTATCTACTCATAAAGACTTCGTCTCTAGGTATACGTACGTACATGGAATGATACATCTGATGAGAACTATTTCGTTTAGAAAACTACTCGTTCTCCTCTCTCAGTCATGACAAGCACCTATGGGAAACCTTCGAAGGCCCCACGAAAGCTCTCTCACGCTGATTCTGGACAAAGTCTGTTTCTCTTTTGCGGCAAACGAAGTACGGTGACATTGCCAAGCAATATTGCTCTTAGCTTTATTCGGAACTCTTCAGTGGAAGCCATTATTTGGAGAGAGAGAGAGAGAGAGAGAGAGAGAGAGAGAGGAACAAACAAGAAAGAGGAGATGCTAAAATGTAGGCGAGAAATGAGAGTGCAAGTTGAACTTTTTCTGTTTTTCTTTTGAATTGCAAAAGCAAAAGAAAGAAAGGGTCTTTCATACTTCCACCTAAATTGTATAGGTTCGATCTGATCTGTCTTGTCTCTCAGACAAGCAACTGGTTGTGAGAAATATCCGGAACCACTCAGATTCTCTCTCTATCTCGCTCCCCTCGTCAATGTTAGCTGAAAAATGGGCTAACTTTTTGGGTGATTTTCCTCCAAGGGCTATAAAATTTACTGGTTTCTCGGATTCATTGACCATCCAGTCTTTTGTTTTTGTTATTGGGTATTTGGGTTCTCCATCTTACTCTAGATTTCGATTTTGAACTCAAGTTTCATGGTAATAACCTTTTCTGGGGTATCGATGAGCCCTTTGCCCTCTTTGTTTCGAAAGAAATGTGTCGATACTTGTTCCTTAAACCCTCTTCCATGAGAAAGTAGTTTCTTTGTATTCTTAAGGAAAACTGTGGCGGTCCTTTCATTCTGGACTTAGATAGATCACAATGGGACAAGAAGAGGGGAATCCAGCGTGCAACATCGGTAGTCATGGTGGTATCAGAACAAGATCTTCCAAAAAGCAGAAGCAAAAGAAAGTTCCGCAGAGAGGACTTGGAGTGGCACAGTTGGAGAAGATCAGAATTGAAGAACAACAGAAGGACTACGCATGTGTTGCTGCAGTTTCAACATTAACACCTCCGCAAGATTCAGATCCTGACATGTCAGTCCCCGCGAAAGGCACTGTTCCATTGGCAAACGCCTTAAAATATGGTGGGCTTGAGAATACTAGTCAGTGCGGTACAGCATATTCAAACTGGAACGACCATGAAGTGTGGAATTCTTGCGAGCATATTGCCGAGGATGGTTGTGGGACGGACCCTCGATTCACTTTCCTCTCGAAATTACCCCTGCCTAGTGAATCTGACTATCTTTGGCCTCCGTCGGGTCTACCCTGGCATGATCCCCCCCACCTTCTTCCATGGTAAGGCAGTGGCTTGTTATTCGTAGAAATTTCAGATTGTGACTTCTGATGTATTTGAGTTTCCTCTGGTCTTTTTTCTCCTTTTGCGTTGAAAGATTGTATAAGAACTTTAATGTAGTTTGAATCCTGCAGGTGAAGGTGTCTTCAACTTCATCGTCGTTCCTACTAAATTCTCAGACAGAGCCCCCTTCAAGCCAAATCAATCATGGGAGTTATGCTCCTATCCAGCAGGATGAAGAGACGGTCTGTCGATACCTGGATGATGATCCTAGGTTTCCTTTAGTGAGATCTGCACAAAATACATGTTTTTTCAGGACTAGCAAGTTTTCCTTCAGCAATCAGTGATGAGGATATCCACATGAGTCTATCCTTCGAGATTGCGATGTACACGCACACATATTACATATGTCTTTGATTGGTAGTATTCGGGAAACGATTAATGGACTTAGTAATCGCTATATTTTTCATTGACCTGTCATGTAGATGAGTGGCTGGAAGCAGTCACGTCCGTTCTCTTCAGAAAAGCTTCCTGTATTTCCGGTCCATGTAAAGCTTCTTACATCTGCCAATACTCTCCAGAGGTCAGATGACTCAGCTTCATCTGATTACGGAACTGACTTGATTTACAGACCATGGACTGGGAGTTTTAGGTACATCTGCATTTTGGTTTCATCGAAACAGCGAGTGTCGTGTTTCCTTCTTATGTACTTGAAATTGTTGCAGGTATTCTTCATTTCAAGCTTCAGTTTCTGATGCGAAATCAATTCAAAGTAAGAAACAATATGGAGTTTTCAGCACTGAGTTCCTCACATTAGGACTTCCTTCTTTGGCATCGGCATGGCCAAGTACCAAGAACAAGCAGCCATTTCCTTCTGGAGCCTTTGCCGATAGTGAACCTCCCGATAATGAGATACCATGCTGTCAGGTGAGATTAGATTTTTTAAAGAGCTGCTTATGGTTCACATCATTGTTGTTGCGGTTCTAAATCTGACTTGATTACCTACATTTGGGAAAAGGGCCGTGAGCAAGATTCAAAACTTCAAAAGAGACCAAGGAGGGCGAATCAGCGAGGGAATCACAACTACTACAGCTTCCTCCCTCCGGCAAATGTGCATTCTGATGGAGGAGCTGCAAGCGTGACTACCTTTCGCAACGGAGTTGCAGATGGAACCGTTGATCTTGACTTGAAGCTGTAGAGATAGGTGGCCAAGACAAAGTTATCTCGAGCCATCTCGTTTATCAGAGTGGCAAGCTCAGAAAAGAATTGCCTTCATTTTCCCGGAACTTCAATATTGCTCCGTATAGTTCCATGCGAGGCTAGAACGAGTGTACTGACTCAAAAAGTGAGGTGAAAAAGAACGGAGAATTTGTTAAGATGCTACATTTGATGGATGTAGGTTTTCTTGGGTTATTTCTACCAATTGGTCTGATTGGTGGATAATGAATCATGCAGTGGATCGCATGGCGGTCCTGATTATCCTCCTCCAAAAGATGTCCTTTCGTTACGAAACACCATTCTCAGATTACTATAGCTAAGCGATAAGTCCGGATGCGATCTTACTCCAAGAGATGTCCAATGACAAACATAGAAAAGCCAGAAAAGGAATATGACAGAAAACGGTCGCATCCCCTTGAGTCCCCCCCTTGAGGTGCCCTGAGAACAAATCTATGGCCAACCAACGACATAGTCGAGAACGTAGACCAGCGCCAAGGAGAGAGGATAAAGTATGAAGGCTACTGACGTTGTCCACAAAGGAAAGGTGGTGCGGAAGCTGGCAAATGATCCCATCACAATGCAAACGATAACAATTACAATCACTTCTGATGTGAAGTCCCAGGTCAGTCCTCTGACGTACACAAGAGCCAAGAAGACCGCTAAGCAGAGCAAATTGTGCACGGTCACCGCCCCGTATAACTGCACAATGCACCAAATGAGATAAGATGCCGCTCACTGAGCATATCGTCATTCTCGTTGAACATGGGACAAACGACTTAATAAACTAAAAACAACAAAAAAGAAAAATGATGGAATGACTGCCGACGAGATTTATCATTCCAATGTCCACACACCGAAAAGAAATCTCAGGTTCAATGATATCTATGAGATATTTGAACTATATTCTGATAATCAAGTCAAGATAAACAGAAATAAGTCAAAGGCGCACCTCAGAGAATGTCAGTGATGATGTCCTTTGCTTTTTACTTCTAGCAGAGATTATTGCCGACACTGCTTCCCTAGCGTTGGTGGCCAAGGGCAGTGCAATAAACGAAGTGAAGAAAGTGGGGATACCAGTGGCGTCTGAGAAGTTGTCGACCGCATCTACCAAGGGATCAGCAAACGCTGCTGCTATGACTGTTCCAAGAACCATTAGCCCCACTGCTTTTAAGGAGGTCATTTTTGCATTTTCAACACCCTCAGCCACCTTGTCGCTTGGATCTGCCCATAACAATTGCGCGTGCTCTTCCTTTGCTTGCTGCACACGAGATTGCAGAAGATTTATGAACCTTCAAAATATCCAAATAAACTAGATAGCGAATTGCTAAAGAATATGGGAACTTGCTCATGTCACTTACGCGGTGAGCGTCATCAATAAACTTCATTGTGCCAAAATTTTTGACACCGGAACCTTCTCCTGAATGCATCGCGTGCCTTAACCATTTTTCAATACCCTCTCTGAACTCCTCCTTTGAAAGACAATTATCATTGGAGTCATCAAAATCTGCCATGATCTTGTCCACAGCCTCCCTCTGTTCCAGGTCCATCTCTTCAAAGCGGATTCCTACTAAGAATGCTTTCAGTTCTCTAGCAGTGAGATAGCCATCGTTGTTCTCATCAATGGCTTCGAATAGCCTGTCAAAAAACTGGGTGAAGCACCGAGACAATAAAGCAGAAGCAAAGGATTTAACTTAGCACCAGTACTAACCTATCCACAATTTCTGTGTCGACTTTACCATCATCAGTCATAAGCCTTCCTAGGGCGTGCCTTTTTACATGTATCAAGAATCCAAAAATAAAATGCCTGTGCTTCGCATAAGCAAATTTTCTGCGTTGGATCCAAGGATGAGACACCTGCCCATGAAGCCACACAGATATGCTTTCGTACATGATCGTCGAATCAACGAAAGGAAAAGGCAAGTCCACAAGAACGATGTCCCCATCTCGCTGTTAGGACAGAAGTTCATGAGGGAAGGGTCACCTTCCACTCAGTTAAACCAACTGATTGGTGCCAGCCACCATACATGGCGGTCGCAGCCTCAAAGTTTTCATACTAAACAGCATTATTTATATTTGTGGCAACATAAAAACACACCTCATTCATTCATACATCTGCGATTGCTACATATATTCAAAATGCATGATAAAAGGCAGAGTCGCAAGAGTCTGGGTTAAAAACTGCAATTCACAATGGCTTACCTGATAAAGGCAGTAAGAGATCAGTAGAACCACAGACAAAATCAGTGCTATCAAGACTGCCACATGCCTTCCTGATGTTGAATTGATAAGCTGCAGAAGCTCGACAGCAACGAATGGAATAACTGAGGTAATCATGATCCTTGCATCATAGCTTGTATAGCTATCGGTGGTAACACCAGAACCTGAAAGTGCTGCGCTTATCATGTACTGTGAGTTGATAACCAATTACAGACTGGTAGAGATAACAATCCAAATTAAGAAAGAGGAGGGGTTGAGCCGTCTCTAGGAGTCACAGTCGTAACTTCTATGCTTCAGCTCAGTGGAACATGGTCAAACAGATTTAAGAAGGCCACAGAACCTTTGGCATGCCAGCAACGCAAGACCATATTACCAATTGAAAAGGTAATGCGCTTCAAAATTTCTAATGCCAATTAGGCACCTGGCCTACATAACCTGTTTCCTACGCTGCAACTTTATTTAGCCACACAACAGTGTACCTTCCTTGATAATAACTTCTATTACTGCAAAGCTGTCATTCATTCACAATAGAGGCAGCCTTTTGCATGATTCAATCTAACTCTACTTAGATGAGGTTCTCAGCTTGGGGGAGTGTCGTTGCCACTGGATTAATGGCCACCCACAATAGAAGCTCAAAAAATTCCCCACCAAATAGGACCTTTATCCCCAAGGGGGAGGGCTGGAAGTTTGCAATTTTAACCTCGCTTAAGCAACTTTTCCAAAGGAGGGTTGATTAGGCAAACACAAAGAGGGCATTCATGTACACATAAGAGGAAAATGTTAGATCTTAAAGAGAGAGCCTCCAATAGGCATAAATAATTGAGAAATGCTTGCAAAAGGCAAACCTGTCAAACTAAACCCTTTCGTATCCACTTTATCCACAGAACCTGAACCATCCAGGTCACACTTGCCGACAAGAACACACGAACCCCATAAGACAGTTAGAAGAATGACAGTTGAACCTGCAAGCAAGCCCATCCCAATGGAGACTTGACTTTGTGCAGTTTCTGTGCTTCCAGACAGTCCGCTTACTGCAGAAAACAATGAAGAAAAAGCATTTGTTGAGAGCTTCATTACAATCATCAAAAGGAAAATGCATCGTCATTCATCAGAAACAGGAGGAGCCCTTACACGTTACACAGAAATGGTGAAATTTTCCGTACTAAATAATAGAGAAAGAAATATCACGTTTCTTGTTTACAAAAGACAAGGAAAACTACTCCCAGCAAACAGTGCCGAGTGTTTAGAATGTTAGAAACCAAGCAACCAACCAAATTGGTCAACAGCAGAAATGCGACTAAGTATTACTAGAGTAATCCTCACGAGCGTACTTACTACCTAAGGCAACGGCATAAAGCTATGCAATCGAGACCAAAGGACTACGTTACTGTGAGTAACTGGGAAAAAGAAGACGCCTTCCCATATTCCACTGCTCAACCGAGCATCTGCGACTTGAATCTATTTAACTTGATATTGTCATCCGCTATCCCCAGGTACAAATCTCTCCATGTTTCAAATGCGCGAATCTCTTTTCCATCTGGATCTGGGATCCTGAACCGGAACACAGAGCACTTACAGAACTGAACTCCACTACTCCCATTATAGCCGGTAAAAATTAGAAAGTCTACCATGGCGGTGTCCTTCAGATTATAGACGATCTCACTATGGTAGTGGAAGTGCATTAGGGTCCATGCAGGTATAGGACAACGGGATGCTACTCCATTTGCAAGATAATTACATCTACATCTTCGGCAGAAATAAACCGACTAAATCCAGATTCCCGTACTACTCTAATTGAATCAGGTAAAATAGGTTACCAGCAAATGTGACCACTTAAAAAACAACAACAATAGTTTAGGGTGCACACGATAACACTTTTGGAAGTGAAATTCTGCTTCAAAAGTGATTCCGGAGCAGAAATCAGTTTGAGAGGTAAATTTTCACTTTTGAAGTTGTTTTTCTTTCAATTTGAGCAATTAAAAAATTTATTTTTTTTAACTCAATAAGTATTTCTTAGACAAAAAAAAAACTCTAAAAGTACTTTTTGCTTTATCCTCTTTTCCCTCGCTATCTTTTCGACCACACTTGGCTCCATCGCCGCCACCCACCACCCACGACCTGCGACCACCACCACCCGCAACCACCACTGCCAACCATCGAGCATCGTTCATCACCCACTGACTGCCTCTTACTGCCAACCACTGTTCGCCTCTGCCCATTGTTGCCAATCGTTGACCACCCCCACCGCTAACTACCGCTGACGAATGCCCACCATTGCCGACCATCGCCCTCCACCACTAATCGTTGACCACCGCACCGGCCACCACTGACAAGTTGCCGTCTACGGCCCTCGGAGTAAAAAATAAATAATAATTTCTTATTTTAAAAAGTAAAAGATATTTTTTATAAAGTAGTTTAAAAAGTTCTAAAATGTAAATATAGTATGCAATGTGCCTTAACATATGAATTTTTTTTTTGAGAATTCACGTGTATTCTATCCTGTCGGTGGAACATAGCCCAAAGCACAAGCCATCCAACAAATGCAAAGCAGACGAAGACTCACCAAGAATGAGAATGGGGTCGGCTAATGCCCCAAGCATTGGCAGCAAGAGCCCGCCAATGAGCCGAGGCCCGCCGATGAGTCGAGGCCCCACAATCTCCAGCAGCAGATCGCTGCCGGTCAAGAGAAACATCGCGGCCGTGTACATCAAGTAACCGTACACCAGTATTAGGAACAAGTTGCCGATCCAAGTGGATGTGCAGGGCATGAAGCCGTAGGTCTCATCACAGGAGTCTGACGAGGCCGGTAGTGGGAAATAGAGCGGGTACCTGCGGCCGAGCGGTGAATCAAGGCCATCGGAGAGCGGATCAGAGGACAAGACGAAGCGGGAGCGAACGGCGGTGATGGAGATGAGGAAGAGGATGAGGACGAGGAGGAGAGACGGGAAGGGAGGGCGGCGACTGGTCATTGGTCCAGAGAGTGATGAAAGCGAAGAGTTAGGACAAGAGAGAGGGACTCGTCGTGGGATTACGGAAGCAAGGGGAAGAAGAAAGGGAGAAGAAGACTAAGAGACCGTAAGTTAATTTAATTCAAACATTCACTGAAAATATGATATCCGCTGTGAAAAGCTCCTTCTTCTTCCTGAAGAAGAAATGCGATGGATTTTTGAGTATATATTTAAAAGTCAATGAGAAGTCTCCGAGCTCCGACAAGTCATAGTCATTTAGAAGTCAACGAGAAGTCTCCTCGCACCCCCCAAAAGCATGGAAAACGTGAGTGGTTCGTGTTCAAGCTTCGACAAGTCAAGGTCGATCCAGTCTTAGTACCATTGCCCCACCAAAGGAAAAAGGTCGCCGTCCCCCAAAGTGTGCGCATGCACGTAAGAGCAAATTCTCCGCTCTGCTTCTCTCTTTCGCCTCTCTTTCTCCTCTCTCTGAATCTGACCCCGCGTAGAGAAATTTCGAACTTTAAGAATTCCTGACAGTGAAATCGACGTAAGCGTCTCTTTTCTTCTCCTCCGTCGTCTTCTTCGTCTCCATGGAGCCCTGACTTCGCACATACTGATATTCCCGTACCCAGCGCAGGGCCACACGCTTGCGCACCTGGACCTCGCCCACTAGCTCTCCCTCCGCGGCCTCGCCTTCACAGCTTTAGCCCGCTGAATCTGATGGGGCTCGATGACGTCTTGGGCGAGGGACACCCCAGCGGCACCGGCACGGGACCAGGAAGCGACGTACTGGGCTGGCTCGAGGGGTGCGCTGATGGGTCGGTCCTCTACGTGTGCTGCGGCAGCCAAAAGCTGATGACCAAAGAGCAGATGGAGTCCCTGGTGTCCGGGCTCGAGAGGAGCGGGGCCTGGTTCTTGTGGGTCATCAACGCCCCACGGCCGAACAGGCTGAGGAAGGGTGTGGGGCCGTCCCGGACAGCTTTGAGGCCCGTTTTTTTTTTTTGTGGGGGGGGGGGGGGGGGGAGGCGGGAGGCGGGAGGGTCATGACAGGGTGGGGCCCGCATGTTGTGCCTATACTGCGTCACCAGTGGGTGGGCGGGCTCCTGAGCCACTGCAGGTGGAACTCGATCCAGAAGGCGGCGGTGGTAGGGAAGATGGTGCTGGCATGGCCGATGGAGGCGCACCAGTTCAAGAACGCGCGGCTGCTGGTATAGGACATGGGCATGGAGGTGAAGGCGTGCGAGGGGGTGAGCACGGTGCCAGACCCAGACCAGCCGAGCTGGGCGATCGCGGGGTTGACGAGGGAGGACTTGCCGAAGGGGGCGAGGGTGCGGGAGCTGACGAGGAAGGCGGTCGAGGCGGTGGAGCCCGGTGGGTGGGAGCTCTTGGGAAGGCTTGGACGAATTTGTGAAGGAGTTGGGTCGACTGCAAAATCAACGAACGTAACCATACGATTGGGGAAAGACCAAAGACGACCCATTTGTAGAATTTACATTAGAAATTACAATCGCCTAACATCAACGTGTTTTCTTTTTTTTTTTTTGTATTGAAGGTGTCCGGGCCAGCGTCCGTACGGATCGCACATCTCGACTAATTCTCCGGGAGAGTTAGCGCAACATCCCACCGCTACGACCCTCCGCTTAAATCACTGGCACCCAGCGAGGTTCGAACCCATGACCTCTCGTGAAAGGACCAGAACGCAAACCAGCTGGGCCTCCGATGGGTAGATAACATCAACGTGTTTGTACTTCTACAAAGCTAACTATGCTAGTTATATCAAAGGGAAAGCTATCGTCATTCTAACTTATATCAAATAAAATTTACAAATTAATAGTTGTAGATTACGAAAGGATATGTGCATCTCAATTTCCGAGCTGAGGCAAGTGGATGACTCACCACCTCAAGCCTTTAACTACAAAACTCTTCCCTATAGATGGTCCCGACACATTGTAAGGTTCATGAATAGGTTGAATCATAGTTCATTTCGAACTTATTCTTTTAATTCGTTTTTTACGAGTAGGATCATAAATAATTTGGCTAAAGTGTTAGAAATAATTTTAAATGGATCTCCCTTGCCCCCAAATTTTTTTTTAAATGGATCTAATAAATAAATGGCTAAGTATAAATGATTACACAATATTTGCATGATATTCGGTTCAAGGGGTTGCTTTTGGATTTATTCAATCTTTTCTAAAATTAATTTTCTTCGTCGTCCAAGCGTTCTCACCCTTAACTTGTGAAAACTCCGATTTGTTTTGTAAGTAGACCGGGGAATTATCTTTCCCTTTCTAAATATGCATGCTCAAAATTATCAAGTTGACCAATATGTTGGTCGGCGCTTGCTAGGAACCCTCCCCGTGTGTTCTTGAAAGTCATCAGGTGAATTTCTTCTTGCCTTGCCGTGCTGATTTTGCTGAATTCGGATGTTCTAGTTACTTTTATCATTCCATATCACCAATGTTTTCCTCTCGAGTTACATAAACTTGTAAATCTCATGTCCTGAAACTTTTTAGTGCGAAAAATGGATTCGCTTGGCGTGGATTATAAATAATTAGTGTCTAATGTACTTACAAACATAATGTATGGTGTTACCTTCGAAAGTGTAGCTCGTTTGTAGGTTACGAGCAAATGTGATCGCATAAAAAACAACAGCAATAGTTTAGATTCAGCGAAAGGACAAAACAGTAAATTTTCGGAAGGGAAACGTAATCGAGTCCTCTATTTCCTGTCCGCTGTAACTTACTGATCTACTACTCAACACTCAACTGTAAAACAGTCTCCAATGCAATGTCATCGCCTGATTTTCACAAAGTTTCTCCAAAACCCCACCCAAAACGTACGTTGTAACGACAAACCTCCTAGGGAAATTTTTGCAAGTTGGACACGTGTCGGTGTCCGACGCGCATGCTTCGACACTCGGTCAATCGATCGAACGTGCGTGAGAGGGACTCACATGTTGGGGGAACGGAGAGAGAGAGAGAGAGAGAGAGAGAGGAGTGGGTGTTATGGGGATGAGATAAAAAAAGTAAGTGGCAGTCATGAGACATGAGAAACCTTTATGAGAGAGAGGGTTCAGGAATGGAGAAAAGAGGAGAGAGAACGGGGGATGGTAAGGTAGTGAGTGGCTGGAATTTTTATTTGTATATTTATTTTTTATGATGATCTTATTATTATTGAAATCATAAAAATTATAATTTATTATGTATAAAAAAAATATAATATACAATGTGTCTCAACATATCAAAAAATTATATATATATTTTGAATTCATGTATCATGTCATGTCGGGTGTCGGTGATACATAACCCAAAATAACAAGCGATCCAGCAAATTCAAAATAGATCAAGACTCATCGAGAATGAGCATGGCGTCGGGTAATGACTCGAGCGTTAGCAGGAAGAGCCCACCGATGAACCCAAGCCCTAGAATCTCTAGTAGCATCTCACTGCCGGTTGAGAGAAACGTCACGGCCATGTACATCAAGCAACCGTAAACTAGTATCAAGAACAAGTTGTCGATCCGAGTGGAAGTGCAAGGCATGAAGTCATAGGTCTCATCCTAGGAGTTGGATGAGGCCCATAGTTGGAAATAGAGCGGGTACCTGCGACCAAGCGGCAGATTGAGGCCATCGGAGGTTAGATCGAAAGATAGAATAAAGTGGGAGCGGATGATAGAGATGGAGATGAGAAGGAGGACAAGGATGGGGAGGAAGGGCAGTGATTGGTCGTTGGTCTAGAGAGTGATGAAAGCAAAGGGTTAGGATGAGAAGGGGTTTTTTTTTTTGGGGGGGGGGGTGGGTTACACATTGTGGGATTAC
The DNA here is from genome assembly GCA_016432845.1 of Psidium guajava. Taxonomy (NCBI): domain Eukaryota; kingdom Viridiplantae; phylum Streptophyta; class Magnoliopsida; order Myrtales; family Myrtaceae; genus Psidium; species Psidium guajava. The sequence goes on along the minus strand of CM028226.1, from coordinate 12,449,682 downwards.
AAAAGCGAGAGGAATAAGAAAGGGAGAAGAAGATGAAGAGACCGTAAGTTAATTTAATTTGAATATTCACTGAATGTATGTTATCAGCTATAAAAAGCTCCTTCATGAAGAAGAACTGTGATGGATTTTTGAGTATACATTTAAAAGTCAATTGAGAAGTCGCCGAGCTTTAAAATTCAATTGAGAAGTTTTCGAGCTTCAAATCCAAAAGCATGGAAAACATGAACAGTCCCTGTTTGAGTTCCAACATGTCAAAGTCCAAGGAGTGATGAAAGCGAAGAGAGAGAGAGGGGGGGGGGGGGGGGAGGGGACACGTTGTGGGATTATAAAAGCGAGAGCAAGAACAAAGGGAGAAGAAGACGAAGAGACCGTAAATTAATTTAATTTGAATATTCACGGAACATATGTTATCCGCTATGAAAAACTCCTCCTTCTTCCTAAAGAAGAAGTGCGATGGATTTTTAAGTATAAATTTAAAAGTCAATTGAGAAGTCTCTGAGCTTTAAATCCAAAAGCATGAAAAATGTTAGTGGTCTTTGATGCATCAATAACTCGGGTAAAAGAACTAAGGTAAAAGAAAAAGTTGCTGGGGTGGGAACTTCATGCATCAAAATTTCAAGAGGAACTCGGGAGGTTCGGGAGATGAGATAGAAGTCCAGACGAGGGCATTCGGGTGCAGCGCCACGAAGGAAGATCTACATGATGGACTTCGACATCGGAAGAAATGGATATGCTACAGAAGGGTCTCATTCAGTGTCTTAAACCACAACGCTAAGGAAGGATTATGGAACATGCCGAAAGAGAATCGCTGGAGAATCTTCTTCCATTCGTCGGAGGAGGCGACGGCCGCGAGACAATGAACCATGAAGCTGAAACCCATCGAAAAAATACTGGTCACAAACCAAACGAGGCCATCGGCATCGATCCCGCTTTGACCCGACTTAGTTACCTCAGTAAGTCATTCATTGTCGAGGCCGCTCAGGTAAACCTTCTCTTTTTAAGTGGTTTTTGCTGGAGATCTGGAACCTACGACTAAATTGGAGAATTAGAAGCTATAGAACATGGTTTGACATTTGTATTCTTATTCAATGTAAAATTCGTTAAAGTTCTGGGCAGTGTTCCGATAAATTAACTTCTGCTAATGCCAGCTAAATTTTCAATTCATCGAAACATGTATATGTGAAATCTGGATTCAGAAAGCAAAAATGTCAAAGATAAAAGTTGTGTTTTATTGGAATAACTTAACGTCCTTTTGACTACATCTATGTCTCTACACGTGATCACTGTCTTTGATATCATGGATCAAGCTTTGAGACGGTTGTCCTCTCCTCCCTCTGGTTTGACTTTTTTTTTTATGCAAGAAGAGAGCTGTTGATGATGCATCGGCAGGAGTGCGTTGGCATACTTAGGCTCCGTTTGTTTCACGGAAAATATTTTCCTCAATTTCCGGTGTTTGGGGGGCGGAAAATGAATGGTCAACGGAAAATGTTTTCCGATCAACGAAAAAAACCTTCTAAAACTAAGGAAAATGATTTCCTCTTTTTGAGAAACGGAAATCATTTTCCTCATTTGCTTCTTCCCTTCCTCTTTTCGTCTGTCGCTCGCACTCCACGACCTTGTCCATCGCCATTTCAATTTCAGCTAAACACCGGAAAAGGAAGTCATTTTCCTCGAAAATGATTTCTTAGAAAATATTTTTCAGAAACACTTTATTTTCCGTGAAACAAACGGAGCCTTAGTTCATGAACATGAGAAAAAAATTAGTTTTGCGAAAACACATCGCTTCTATGTTAACCCTAATCAGCTGGCAGATACTAAGTGTGATTATTAATTTTTATTTTTTTATTTTACTTTTTTTATTTTCTATGAATCGGCACGCCTGGGAAGCTCTATGCATTAAAAGAAAAACCTCCGCGTAGGACGATAATATAATATTTACTCTAATAGTAAGTAATATTGTTCTCATGTTTCTTGTGAGTGTCTTGTGATTTGATTGCTACGTTCAGATAGTTTTTTTTTATTATCATTATTAGTTTGTCCTGCACGCTGATGCTGGTCCAATTTCCTATCTATGCAAGGATGGATCAACTTTCGAACAACATATTTCGCTTGCAAAAGAATCTTCTTTAGATTTTCGCGGACACTTTATCTAGTTAATGGAATTATTCTAATACTACCGAAAGTGCTGATTTATCTATATAGCTATTATTATATGTTCACTTTCTACTGTTACACAGGGAAGAGGGGATGGCATTCGTATTTGTAAGTTTTTTTTTTTAATTTGTTGGGTCAAATCGAAACCCCAAGCATTTGCATATAGGTTTATGAGAAACTGGTTTTTACGCCTCCAAGAGAGCGAGTTTAGTCAGAGAATTGACCTTGATAGTCCAAATTTCCCGAATTAATTCAAAGTAAAAACGGCGAAGAAAATCCGATTGGCTCTAATACGTACCTCCAAGGGCTATAAAATTTTCTGTTTTCTCGGATTCATTGACCAGCCACTCTTTTGTTTTTGTTATTGGGTATTTGGGTTCTCCATCTTACTCTAGATTTCGATTCTGAACTCAAGTTTCATGGTAATAACCTTTTCTGGGGTATGGATGAGCCCTCTGCCTTCTTTGTTTCGAAAGAAGTGTGTCGATACTTGTTCCATAAACCCTTTGCCATGAGAAAGTAGTTGCTTTGTATTCTTAAGGAAAACTGTGGCGGTCCTTTCATTTTGGACTTAGATAGATCAGAATGGGACAAGAAGAGAGGAATCCAGAGTGCAACATCAGTAGTCATGGTGGCATCAGAACAGGATCTTCCAAAAAGCAGAAGCAAAAGAAATTGCCGCAGAGAGGGCTTGGAGTGGCGCAGTTGGAGAAGATTAGAATTGAAGAACAACAGAAGGACTACGCATCTGTTGCTGCAGTTTCAACATTAACACCTCCGCATGATTCAGATCCCGACATTTCAGTCCCCGCGAAAGGCACTGTTCCACTGGCAAACGCCTTAAAATATGGTGGGCTTGAGAATGCTAGTCAGTACGGTACAGCATATTCAAATCAGAACGACCGTGACGTGTGGAATTCTTGTGAGCATAATGCCGCAGATGGTCGCAGGACGGACCCTCGGTTCACTTTCCTCTCGAAATTACCCCTGCCTAATGAATCTGACTATCTTTGGCCTCTGTCGGGTCTTCCCCAGCATGATCCGCCACCTTCTTCCATGGTAAGGCAGTGGCTTGTTATTTGTGAAAATTTCTGTTTGTGACTTCTAATTTACTTGAGTTTCCTCTGGTCTTTTTTCTCCTTTTGTGTTGAAAGATCGTATAATAACTTTAATGTAGTGTGAATCCTGCAGGTGAAGGTGTCTTCAACTTCATCATAGTTCCTACTAAATTCTCAGACGGAGCCCCCTTCAAAACAAATCAATCATGGCAATTATGCTCCTATCCAGCAGGTGGAAGAGAAGGTATGTCGATACCTGGGTGATCCTAGGTTTCCTTTTGGTGGAGATCTACACAAAATACATGTTTTTTCAGGACTAGCAAGTTTTCCTGCAGCAATCGCTGATGAAGATATCCACGAAAGTTTATCCTTCAAGATTGCGATATACACGTACACATATTACATATCTCTTTGATTGGTAGTATTCGGGGAAATGATTAATGGACTTAGTAATCGCTATGTTTTTCATTGACCTGTTATGTAGATCAGTGGCTTGAAGCGGTCAAATCCCTTCTCTTCAGAAAAGCTTCCTGTATTTCCGGTCCACCTAAAACTTCTTATATCTACCAGTACTCTCCAGAGGTCAGATGACTCAGCTTCATCTGACTACGGAGCTGAATTGATTTACGAACCAGGGACCAGGAGTTTTAGGTACATTTGCATTTTGTTTTCAGCGAAACAGCGAGTGTCGTGTTTCCTTCTTATGTACTTGAAATTGTTGCCGGTATTCTTCATTTCAAGCTTCAGTTTCTGATGCGAAATCAATTCAAGATAAGAAACAATACGGAGTTTTCAGCAATGGGTTCCTCGCATTAGGACTTCCCACTTTGGCATCAGCATGGCCAAGTACGAAGAGCCAGCAGCCATTTGCTTGTGGAGCCTTTGCCAATAACGAGATACCACGCTGTCAGGTGAGATTAGATTTTTTTTTAAAGAGCTATTTATGGTTCGCATCATTGTCGTTGCAGTTCTAAATCTGACTTGATTACCTACATTTGGAAAAAGGGTCGTGAGCAAGATTCAAAATTTCAAAAGAGACCGAGGTGGGCAAATCAGCGAGGGAATTAAGACTACTGCAGCTTCCTCCCTCCAGCAAAGGTGCATTCTGATGGAGGAGCTGCAAGCGTAACTACTTTCACAATGGAGTAGCAGATGGAACCGTTGATTTTGACTTGAAGCTGTAGAGATGGGTGGCCAAGACAAAGTTATCTCGAGCCATCTCGTTTATCAGAGTGGCAAGCTCAGAAAAGAATTGCCTTCATTTTCCCCAAACTTCGATACATTCATTTTCCCCAAACTTCAATATTGCTCCATATAGTTCCATGTGGGACTAGAATGAGCATACCGACTTGGAAAGTGAAGTGACAAAGGAGAAAGGAGAATTGTTAGGATGCTACGTTTGATGGACGTAGGTTTTCTTGGGTTATTTCTGCCAATTGGTCTGATTGGGGGTAATGAATCATGCAGCGTATTGCACGGCGATCACGATTACCCTCCTCTCAATTCCTGGAGTGGCGAGGTCACCATATTAAACATCCACATTCATCTATATCGGCTCTGGATAACCCTAATTGAGGAGGGAATTGATAACCCAAAGAGGATGACTATATACCATATTGTGGCAGAGTTCCACTCAAGCACATGAATCCACAAGGATGAATGAGAGGCGGCAGCATCACAATGTAATTCCGCAAACAGTGTTTCATTCAACATCTCAGCAACATGGCAAAATTCTTAATCCTTTCACTACAAAACACCATTTCTCAGATTACTATAGCTAAGGAATAAGTCCGCATGCAATCTTACTCCAAAAGATGTCCAATGACAAGCATAGAAAGGCCAGAAAAGGATAATGACAGAAAACTGTGGCTTTCCCTTGAGATGCCCTGAGAACAAATCTATGACCAACCTACGACATAGTCAAGAACATAGACTAGTGCCAAGGAGAGAGGATAAAGTATGAAGGCTACTGACGCTGTCCACAAAGGAAAGGTGGTGCGGAAGCTAGCAAATGATCCCATCACAATGCAAACGATAACAATTACAATCACTTCTGATGTGAAGTCCCATGTCAGTCCTCTGATGTAGACGAGAGCCAAGAAGACCGCTAAGCAGAGCAAATTGTTCATGGTCACCGCCCCGTATAACTGCACAATGTACCAAATGAGAAAAGATGCCGCTCACTGAGCATATCGCCATTCTTGTTGAACATGAGAAAAAAAAAAAGGACAGCCCGGTGCACGATAGCATCACCGCGAAGCGGGGGTCCGGGGAAGTGCACGATAGCATCCCGCGAAGCGGGGGTCCGGAGAAGGGCCCCACCACAAAGAAAGATATTTGAACTATATTCTGATAATCAAGTCAAGATAAATAGAAATAAGTCAAAGGCGCACCTCAGAGAATGTCAGCGATGATGTCCTCTGCTTTTTACGACTAGCAAAGATTATTGCCGACACTGCTTCACTAGCATTGGTAGCCAAGGGCAGTGCAATAAACGAAATGAAGAAAGTGGGGATACCAGTGGCGTCTGAGAAGTTGTCGACCGCATCTACCAAGGGATCAGCAAACACTGCTGCTATGACTGTTCCAAGAACCATCAACCCCACTGCTTTTAAGGACGTCGTTTTTGCATTTTCAACACCCTCAACCACCTCATCGCTTGGAACGCCCCCTGACAATTGCTCATACTCTTCCTTTGCTTGCTGCACAAAAGATTGCAGAAGATTTATGAACCTTCAAATTATCCAAATAAACCAGATAGCAAATTACTAAAGAATATGGGAACTTGCTCATGTCACTTACACGGTGAGCGTCACCAAAAAGCTTCATTGTGCCAAAATTTCTGATACTGGAACGCTGTCCTGAACGCATCGCGTGCCTTACCCATTTTTTAATACCCTCTCTGAACTCGTCCTTTGAAAGACGGTCATCACGAGAGGTATCAAAATCTGCCATGACCTTATCTACAGCCTCCCCCGGATCCATATCTTTCTCTTCAAAATGGATTCCTACTAAGAATGCTTTTAGTTCTCTAGCAGTCATATAGCCATCGTTGTTCTCATCAAATGTTTTGAATAGCCTGTCAAAACAATGTGTTGAGGCCCCGAGACAATATAGCAGAAGCAAAGGATTTAACTTAACACCAGTACTAACCTATCCACAATTTCTGTGTCGACTTCACCATCATCAGTCATAAGCCTTCCGAGGGCACGCTTTTTTACATGAATTAAGAATCCAAAAAAAAAATGCCTGTGCTTCGCATAAGCAAGTCTTCTCCTTTGGATCCAAGGCTGAAACACCTGCCCATGAAGCCACGCAGATATGCATACGTACATGATCATCAAAGCAAAGAAAGAAAAAGGCAAGTCTACAAGAATGACGTCCCCATCTTGCTGTTAGGACAGACGTTCACGAGGGAACGGTCACCTTCCACTCAGTTAAACCAATTGATTGGTGCCAGCCACCATACATGGAGGTCACGGCCTTAAATTTTTCATACTAAACAGCCTTATTTATATTCACGGCAACATAAAAACACACCTCATTCATTCGTACATCTGCAATTGCTCCATATACTCAAAATGCATGACAGAAGGCAGAATGGCAGAGTCTAGGTTAAGAACAGCAATTCACAATGACTTACCTGATATAGGCAGTAAGAGATCAGCAGAACCACAGACAAAATCAGTGCTATCAAGACTGCCAAATGCCTTCCCGATGTTGAATTGATAAGTTGCAGAAGCTGAACAACAACGAATGGAATAACTGAGGTAATCATGATCCTTGCCGCCCAGCTTGTATAGTCATCGGTAGTAACACCAGAACCTGAAAGTGTTGTGTTTATCATGTACTAAGTGATAGGCCATTACAAACTGGTAGAGATAACAATGCAAATTAAGAAACAGGAGTGGTGGAGCAGTCTGTAGGAATCACAGTCGCAACTTCTTATGCTTCAGCTCAGTAAAACATGGTCAAAACAGACTTAAGAAGGCCACAGAACCTTTAGCATGCCAGCAACGCAAGACCATATTACTAATTGAAAAGGTAATGCGCTTCAAAATTTCTAATGCCAATTAGGCACCTGGCCTACATAACCAGCCGTCTGCATGATTCAATCTAACTTTAATTAGATGAGGTTCCCAGCTTGGGGGAATGTCGTTGCCACTGGGTTAATGACCACTCACAATAGAAGCTCAAAAAAAAAATTCCCCACCAAATAAAACCTTTATCCCCAAGGGGAAGGACTGGAAGTAAGCAATTTTAACCTCTGTTAAGCAACTTTTCCAAAGGGGTTGATTAGGCAAACACAAAGAACGCGTTCATATACACATAAGAGGAAAATATTAGATATTACAGTGAGAGCCTCCAATAGGAGGCTATAATTGAGAAATGCTTGCAAAAGGCAAACCTGTCAAACTAAACCCTTTCGTATCCACTTTATCCACAGCAACTGAACCATCCAGGTCACACTTGCCAACAAGAACGCACGAGCCCCATACGACAGTTAGAAGCATGACAGTTGAACCTGCAAGCAAGCCCATTCCGACAGAGACTTGACTTTGTGCAGTTTCCGTGCTTCCAGACAGTCCAGATACTGCAGAAAAAAACAAAGAAGAAGCATTTGTCAAGAGCTTCACTACTATCATCAAAAGAAAAATGCATCATCATTCATCCGAAACAGGAGGAGCCCTTACACATAACACAGAAATGGTGAAATTTTCCATACGGAGTAATAGAGAAAGAAATATCACGATCTTGTTTGCAAAAGACAAGGAAAACCACTCCCAGCAAACAGTGCCGAGTGTTTAGAATGTTAGAAAGCAACCAACCAACCAAATCGGTCAGCAACGGAAATGCGACTGAGGCTAAGCATTACTAGAGTAATCCTCACGAGCGTATTTACTACATAAGGCAATGTTATCGCCTGATTTTCACAAATTTTCTCAGGAACCCCACCCAAAACACCAGCCATCCAGCAAATGCGAAACAGACCAAGACTCACCGAGAATGAGCATGGCGTCGGGCAATGCCCCGAGCATCGGCAGCAAGAGCCCGCCGATGAGCCCAGGCCCCAGAATCTCCAGCAGCAGCTCGCTGCCGGCCGAGAGAAACGTCGCGGCCGTGTACATCAAGTAACCGTACACCAGTATCAGGAACAAGTTGCCGATCCAAGTGGACGTGCAGGGCATGAAGCCGTAGGTCTCATCGCAGGAGTCGGACGAGGCCGATCGCGGGAAATAGAGCGGGAGCCCGCGGCCGAGCGGGGGATCGAGGCCGTCGGAGACCGGATCGGAGGGCAGGACGTAGCGGGAGCGGACGGCGGAGATGGAGACGGGGACGAGGACGAGGACGAGGAGGAGAAGAGACGGGAAGGAAGGGCGGCGGTTGGCCATTGGTCCAGAGAGTGATGAAAACGAAGGGTCAGGACGGACGAGCGAGCGAGCGAGAGGGCCACGTTGAGGGATTACAGAAGCGAGAGGAAGGAGAAAGGCAGAAGAAGATGAAGAGACCGTAACGAGTAATGGACAGCTTCCGTAAGTGGAGAGCCTGCGTCTGCGTGGCGTCAGATTTTCATTTATTTCTGGATTTTTTTTAATCGCTGGGTTATTTTAGATTTTGTTAAAAAGGCAAAAGCGTAAGCCGTAAGTAATATAATAATCTTTCTTCGCACCGCTGCCGACGGACGAAAATTTCACGTACGATTTTTTTCTTCTCTCTTTCAAAATACCGCGCGGCCTATCGAGAGCCACGTAAATTGATTTGATTCGGACATTTCACTCAATAAATGTTATCCGACCGCGTCCGAGTTTTGGACTGCGGCGAGCACTCACATCCGAAGATCCGGAGGGGGGCCCACCTGGCTACCGCAGAAGCCGCACGATTGTAGGACCCATGTAGATGGGCTCCACGACCTCCAGCAGAGGCTGCAGCGGGGACTTGATCACCGTCCGATTGCGCCATCCTCAGAAAGAGGGAAATTAAGTCTCGGGCTGATCCAAAATATAATTCCCCTTCCTTGACTTCTTACGGGTAATCATCGTTTTCAGGACGAGCTTTTGAGGTGGGAATGATTGCGTTCGTAAAACTCCTATGATTTATTTGGATCTACTGCCTCCTCCGACTTTTAACTTTTGCCTCAATTATATTTAAAAAAATTTCGATCTCATAAAAAAAAAAAAAACCTCTCACTTTAGCCTCTATTCTAATTATATCTAAAAAAAATTTATCTATTAAAAAATTCATAATTTTTACTTTTTTGTCTCAATTCTATTTATTTGAAACTCGAAAAATCTTCAACTTTAGCATTTGTCATAATTATATTTTTTTGAAAAAAATTATTTCATAAAAAATCTCAAACTTTTATTTTTGGCTTAATTCTGCCATCAACAGTTTTCCGTCTATAATTACTATTAGTTAATCTTACGTGGCTTGAATTTTCTTGCCAAGCTTACTAATGAATTTTTAAAATTCAACAACAACAAGTTTTAAGGACGGCGAGATTTAGATTGTTAGTAATCAAATCTTCACATCTAGCCGTTTTTTGGGCTGTTGAGTATCGTAGAGAATCCAAAAAGCACCATCTTAAGTGGCGCTGTGTCTCTTAGCAATGTGTACGGAAAGTAGACAATAGAAAATAAGTTACTAGATTTTTTCATGCTAACTTTAATGAGGTCCAATTCTTTAACGATGTGCAAATGCCGTGTATGATTAAGCAATAGTGATTACGAATGGAAGACTAACGGCGGTATAATTGGGACAAAAGTGAAAGTCCGGAGTTTTTTATGGGACAAAAAGAACTTTTGAATATAACTAGGATAAATGCTAAAGTTACGATTTTTTGTGTGTATTAGTCGATAGAATTGGGACAAAGCTAAAATTGTGGGTTTTTTTCAAAAATAATAGTTTGGGATTTTTTTAATGGAATAAAAAAATTTTTGGATATAATTAGGATAGACGTTAAAGTCGAAGGTTTTTTTAGGTATTAGGCCGATGTATTTGGGATGACTTTTAAATTTTTTTTTCTTATTTTGGGACCTTTTTTTTAATCTTTCATTCATTGCGAAACATTTCAAATTCTTCAAAAAGCCCTGATGTACCTGAGATACCAAATATGTTCAGCTTTTATACGGTCCGAAATATTTTAATTTTCTTTAAATGCAAGCGGTTGCATGATTTTGATCGAGAAACGTGAAAAAGAAAAAGAAAAGTAACAAACGGGGCAGCTGAACCTTGAAACCGAGTCGAAGGGACGCCGCAGCAACGGAGAAATCAGCGGCCGACAAATAAAAAGCCAACGGTCGAAATGACTTGTGCTTTTGCCAAGTGGGTCCACCGAGACAAAAGCTGTTCACCCAGATCTGAAGAGAATTGAATGGGCCGCTGCGGCGGCTGCAGGCATCGAATAAAAATAACAATTTCAATTCAAAGGGTCAGCAGGAGCTACTCAGATGGTCCCATACTTCTGTCCCGAGGGCAAGTTGTGCCCGATCCAACTCGTTCAGTCGTCCTCGTCAGGGCCAGTGGCGTACGGTCCAATTTCATTCCGCAAGAAAATAGAGCAAGTGCATGATTTTAGTATTAGTTTTAGGGATGGACGCAGTTGAAAAGGTTATCCCGACTTTCGTGCCCCAAAGGGAGATCGGCGTTTCGGGTCGGTTGTTGCTCGAATTAAAATTGCTAGAAAGGGATTTTTGGCTAGTCCTTACTGTTGATATGATTTTCCAACCAACCAAAGAATGCATAATGTAAATTATATATGGGCAACATGGAGTTGGAGAGTACGTGCTGTTTGCGCACATGTAATGCGAGAGCTGTCAATATGAGTAATAAACCCACACCCGACCTATATTTTGTATAAGAAGGGGTCTTACGTTGGCCTTTAACTTTTAAATGACTTACTAAAAATGGGTTCAAAAGAAAACGAAATCAAATGGATTAAAAATGAGTTTCATGTATGATATATTTTTTACTCATATTAGATCCATTTTTAATCCATGATTCCCACAAATTATAAATGAGCCTAGGGCCTGAAAGGTTCGAATATCTTTTTTGATTTTCTACTTTTTTTATAAGAGAATGAAAGAAATTAAAAAAGAAAAGGAAAATTGAATAAATATAAAAACTGTTCCCAACCGCCCGCCAACCATTGCCGTTTGGATCGATCCCATCCATTCGATCGTAATGCATGATCATAACTGTGAACCGAGGATGTGGACCCCATTACTGAAAAACAAATAGGGAGCCGTCACACGTCTAGACCTCCACTTTTACACCGGAGCCATTGGTGTTTCCGCAAAATCAACCGTGAATTGCGATTCTTGAAGTGAATTTTAAACTGCGTGCGCCAAAGGAACACGTAAGAAGAAAGGCGCAGCCACGACACGTGGGATTAGCCGATGGGTCGGCACACAAAATTGGCCGAGAAAAGCGATTATGAACGGAAAAATAGACCCCACCACTGTCGTTGCCGTGTTCATCCGTGGGTCGCGCAGGGTAGCGGCGGTCAAAGGGAAATTGTCGAGTGCGGGGTTGACGGTTGAACTTGAAGGATGGAGATGGGCCATTAACTAACTGCCGCTGCGCGACTGGCTGGCCCCATACGTCAGGTAAACCCATCCCGACAGTGGGTTGAAAAGGACGAGACATAATCAACCGTGGCCACGATTCCCCATCCGCGACCTACCTTTCAATTTCTTGACTTTGCTGCCAAACTTCCATCTCCTCCGCAAAAAGCTCAGAAATACCGACTCGATTTGCATCGTGGGCCTTGGAGGACCTAGGCAAGTTACGAGGCCCAACCGGCCTTCGTGGCCGCTGGCAACTTGCGGCCGACAACCGGCAGCGATCGGGGGTGCGGCTGCCGTCTGCGGTGGAGTTGCGCTTCTTCACAGCTTTGTTCCAAACATGGAATCCCAATGGAGTAACCCAATTCTCACGTGGAATCCAAACCCACATCCTTCTTTCTATCGAAACACGGAATATATAGGAATCGGATTGTTATTCCCTAAAAAATCACGTTCCGCACCAAATCAAATGGATCCTTAAATTACCGCGATAGCTTTCATAGCATATGTCTATTCCCGATGTGGAATCGGAAGGAATATCCAGACAACATGGACATATGCATATCCTGTCTCATCCCATCTATGTCATGGTATCCACAGAAAGGTCGGACAACCAATATCGGCATTAGTAGATGCAACAAAATTCACATTTCATCGTAAGTCCAGATCATCTTCCATCTCGGGTCGGAAATTTTTTCCTCCAACCACTTTTCTGATCGGGATAGATCTTTCCAGATGGGCCGAAATCGATGGGTTAGATGGATCCACTTCCGGGTCGGCCTAAAAATAGAATAGCCAAGCTGGGCTATGGAGCCCAACGTAACGGGTATGGTCGATCCAGCACCAAAATGCTTCACTTCATTATAGCACGGTCAATCTGGGCCTAATCCTGGCCCATATAGTGAACGTTCATCATGGACTCATTCGTGCATGAATCTTGCACCTATTTTTGCTTTTATACTTTATTTCCCAAGGCGATGATTCGTGCTGCGGAGTAGAGTCCAACACAAAACAAAAAAGGACCATAGTCGGAGCAACAAAAGTGCAATGGATGTGCTTGATTGATGTACATGAACTTATGGAGTTCATTTCTCGGCCATTCAAACTTTCGAAAACAAAAAAAAAAAATGTCCAACAACATAGGAACACAAAGTCAAAAATTCCAAATTCTCACGTTCCTCTTGGTCATTTTGTTGGTTATCCCATTTACCTTTCCCGATTCATGACTATCGGGTCAATATGGTCACGTTCACATTGTGTTTGGCGCGTGAAGTCCGAGAGTAGTTGTCCTGATAGATACGCTCCGTACGTATCTGTTTGAGACGGTCCCTTTTCCTTAGCTTATGAATTGTTGACGGAAAAAGAAAAAATCGCAATCGAGAGATGGGAACTCCGCCCCCAACCAGCAACCATATAGTCATTTTTGGGCCGACTCCATCTTAGTTGCTTCGAATGAGTGAATCCTTCGATGAAAGAAGGGAAGACAGCGGTTGATGTGTAATTTTGGACCGTGTTAAGATAGACATTCGCGATAATATCATTACAATTGTCGCTCATTTGCTACGAATTTTACGCAGTGGTGTGGAAGATTGAGCCCAAAGTTTGAAAGAAACCGAAAAGGGCTAGAGAACAAGTATGATGAATTGCTGGAGGAGGGAAAATCGAAACAAAAGGGGCTTTTTTTCTCCAATGCCCAATTAGAGGAGACCCCTCCTCCCCTGCTTAATCTTCCTGGTCGAGGATTTGGTCCTTATCCTTTGATCCGTCGTCGTCGGATCCCTCCGGTGGATCTTGGGGCGGCGGAGATGGATTGGTGGTGGGTGTGGCGTCGGCCATCTTCTCGAGATTTTGTTGCTGGTACGCCCGCCTCAATCTCTCTATTTCCTTCTTCAGCGCTTCTTGATGAGCTGATAGATCAAGATGCAATGACCCACCTTTTTAGCCATAATTAGCTCGATTGAAGTTTCGTAAATAAAGTGAAAAAGCGCTGAGGCATATAAAAGTGAGATCCAGATGCTAAGCTCCCATTTTAACCAGCTTCAACTCTCACTTTTCAAACAATAAAAGTCCAATTTTATTTTGAAGTGATTAACATATTAATATATGTTTCTCGCCAAAAGCAAAAGTGCTTAAACATTGAATATGATGAGGATAAGCGCATGCCCTTCGATCGATATGTTATGCATAGACCAGAGCCGTAAATTCATTTCTTAATTCGTAAATGAGCTGTAAATGAATTAACAACTTATTTAGACTCAATCCATATGTATGATTTTTTTTTCTTCATTTTTTATTGCTCTCGCGCGATCTGCACGCTCACGAATATGAGCATTCCTAAATTTAATTAAATACGAAAGTGTTTTAGGAATAAGAATCGATTTTGATGTGTCACTAGATTTTATTTCTATCAGGATGAGTCGCTAGATTTGCAAAAGTAATAAATATATCAAAAACAGAATAATGATTCTTTCAAGGGTCGGGCCATTTGTGATCCGATCTAAATCTGACCCGATTCACCCTAAAGATGCGCATGAATCTGGAAATGAAAATGAAGGTAGAAGGTCGATGTTGTTTACCGTCTTTGAAGATCTTGTCTTGAGCCAAGGCGGCGATCCTTTGCTTGAGAGCGCTATTGTCCACGTTCAGAATCAGACGTTGATGATCAAAGAATGCAACTCTGGGCGACAATGCCGATACTTCGCCCTGCACCGTACGGTGTACTTCGACTTCTATTATCAGCTCAAGACCCAGCAAAGCAACACATTGCGTCGATCTTCACGTGGACGATCAGTTCTCCCTCCCTCCCTCTCTCTCTCTCAAGTTGTCATAAACAAGTACAGTCGACGCAGAAAAGAATTAACGTCGTACCTGCAATGCGTTCACACTCCGTTCCAGCTCCGAAATGTACTGCAATTTCCTCACCCTCGACCTCTGAGCAGATTGCCGATTTGCTAGAATCCTGGCATTTGCAAACATTTCACATGTTGCGAGACAAAGATTTAATTTTTGCGGTCTCATTGATTAACATTTATTCGATACGTCAGTGGGTGTCTTTCGTCTTTTCATTTTACCTCTTGACCCGTTTCGGGTCGGTAACGGCATCGGCATCGGCGCTGGAGGAACCGTGAGCTGCCTTGGCTGAATCCGACTGGACCTCCAACGTTCTGGGTTCGGTTTTGGGCGGTTGCTGCTGCGGTGCGCGATCTGGATACGCCAGGGCCGACTTGATCTCTCCGGTGTTGCTGTTCTGATCGGACGGCGTGGACGTACCAGAGGAGGAGGCCGGGGGTGGCCGTGCGACGGTGACGGTCATGCTCCCATCTTCCGAGAACATGGACATGAGCTGCTCGTCGTCCAAGTGGTCGAAGCCGTAGCCGCCATCGTGGTGGGCTGAATTCCGGTACTCCCCCGCCTCGAGGAACGCGACCGAGTCGCTCGCCGACCTCCGGTGGGCCCCACGCCTGGTGGAGGAGAACTCGAGGAACTCGTCGACCCAAGAGGGCTGGCCTCCGCCTCCGCCTCCGGCGCCGGGGTGGTGAGGGAAAGGGGGCCAGTTTGGGGGGATGAGGTGGGATACATGGGGCGGTGGTTGCGCCATGCAAATTTTTGCAAATCAGCAACGTGAACTGTCAATGTATGGGACTTTGACCAACCAAAGGATGTCACGACCAACGAATGGAAGGAGACGAGCGGAAAAAGAGGACCAGCAAATACAGAGAGGGTTTAGAGACATAGAATCAAACATTTGAACGTCGAACCATGTCCATAATGTCATTCCCCATTGAAGGTTACAATTAGAACAAAACTCTCTCTCCCTGTCTGTGTAAAGGGTCGGGTCAGACATTAATTTACTGTATTTGTCGCAGGTCACATGGGGAGGGGACGTGGGACGGGGGGGGACACAGCTAGCTCCAGCTGTTAGGGGGGGAGAATGGCATCCCTCCAAAAGTCGCGAGTCCCTCTTTTTGTTTATTCACTGCTGGAATCAGCCACCACGTGCCGTAGGACCCCACCGCTTCAATCCTCGCGAAAGCCCTCGACCCCTCCGACGACTCCATTGTCGATGACTCCCTGGTTTTCTACCCTATGGTCCTCCGAGGTCGTCCCCAAGGTGGGGATGGATGTTGATGTACGACGCTGTCTGCCCTTTCTTCGATCCCAGATCGATACAGATTGGGGGTTGGGACGTGCAAAGATGCATGTGCGTGCAAGCACGAGGAGTAGGATTTTTGGGAGGATGAGCTGTGAAAGGACAGGAGCCTCGATTTTCTCTTGCTGCTCTCTCTCTCTCTCTCTCTCTTTGGCTATATACACTTTTCCCCGTTCTCGACAAAAGGTTTGCCGATAATTTGCATGTTCTGTCTTGTAAAGTTGCAGTCCTAGAACTAGAAACGTCCAACAGATTGGTTTGACGTGATTATAGGTTGCAACTTGGGTGAATAACGTTGATTGTTTGTTTGTAAATGCAAATTAAGAGATGTGTTGTCCCACATCTAAGCAATATGAGTGCATACACAGATTAAATTTGGCACCGATCAATAATTTTTTTTATCTTTTTTATTTTAAAATAACTATTGCCTCCTATTGGAACAGTACCATTATTCACAAAAGACTCTTGCAACTCTCATTTCAATGACTTTATTGTATCCTAGATGATTTTTACTGATAACCATTAGCAATGCTGAGAAACGAATAATTCTTTAAAGAAATTGAATTCACTGCTCAAAGTCCGATTCCATTTCATCTCATTCATTCATCATATTTTCCATCCAATTTAAGGAATTATGTGTTCAACAATTGAGTCGGAGTCAATCAAAGTGATGAATCGAGATATGGTGAAATTGGACCAATTTGACAGAAAAAATTTCTCTTGTTGGAGGACGAGATGATGTCCCTCCTCACAACCTTGAATATGTCCTGCACTATGGATCCCAATTTGATACCCGTAGAGGATCCTAAGCCCGCCATTGAAGGAGGACAGCCAAGTGCAAAAGATGTTGAAAGGGTAAATAAGGAGAGGAAGAAACATGAAAAGAATGAATTGCTTTGTCGACGGCATATCCTGAACAAACTATCCGATCAACCGTATGACTCGTTTATTGAGATGAAATCTGCTAGAGAAATTTGGAATGAACTTGAGTTCAAATACAAGCAGAGGAGCAAAGTACGGACAAATGTTTGTGTCGCGACCCTCTAAAAAAATTTTAAATTTTAAAGGGGTTAACGGATTATTAGGTTAATTAGATTTGACTAACCTAACGCGGACCCTCCCAAGCCCTACCGAATCGCAACTTTGGTTTTTGTTTAAATGGTTTTGAAATTTGGAGTCGCCACTAATCGTTCTTGGTAGGTCGATTAGAAACCTAAATAAATTAGCGGGAGAACTAATTTATTCCTGCGAACCAGAGATTATGAGCTCGGGGACTTGGTTACACTAGTTAATTAAAACTAATGCCCTTTCGGTACCTTAATTTCATGGATATCCTAATTCGGCAACTCAGGCTTAGTTTATTCCTAAAGCTCTAGTAGGGTATTCTCTTTTGTGTTTTCACTTTTTAAATAGGATGCATGGATGGTATATATTTTTATTTGTTATATTTTTTTAAGTGTTAAAGATTCCCTGAAGCCGAAAGAGGGAGTGTGTTGACGACTTCTGTGCAGTATTACGACCTACTCATCTTTTGGGTCTGATGATTCAAAAATTAAATTATAGGAAGTACATGACAGTGAATAAACACCTCCAATGGGAGGCCTAGCATTGACTTGGCTCTTCCCTTTGGGATTTAAGGTACAAGTATTTAAGTTGCAAGTATTTAAACTATTATAAGTAAAAACCTCCAATGGGAGTCTAAGCATTGGCTTGGCTCTTGTTGACACCTGATCTTTAATCATTTTTTCTATTGATAAAGTAATAAAAATCCATAAAAATTCATAAAATTGAAAAATCAACTTTGGGAACCTTAGCCAAGCCTAGGGAACGAATTTTGACCAAAAAATAATTTTTCATATTATATATATATATTAATTTTTTTTTTAAAAAAATACAAAAATATTTGAAATTTTTTAAAAAATAACATTTGAGGCCAAAAAATACACAAAGATAGTTAATATTTTTATTTTATATCTATTTTCATATTGGCCATCGCAAATTCAGAAAAATCCAATTCGAGTCGCGTGTTCCTTCACGAGTATAATCTCGAATCGGGCCTAAAAATATTTAATTTGAGTCAACTTATTTTTAACTTTCACTTTTTATGAGTTGTGACATTGTCTTCTAATATTTTAAATTTTCATCTTGGCCCAATTATACCCAGAATGACTTAATTTTGCAAAAGGGCTTTAATTAAATTATGCATTATTTTCAGCGCCAAGAAATGAGCTTAAATTTGACATGTGGTAAATTTTGGTGTGTCAAAAATTGTGAGGAGATTTGGACTTAAAGAAATATATTTTTTCAGGGACTGAATTGTAAATACTTAAAATTCAAGGACTAAAGTGCAAATACCTAACTCTTGAAGGATTATTTTACAAATAATAAAAAGAAAAGTTAGTGGATAAATTAGAATAGAAAAGGGAAGATGAAGAAGAGGAGATGAAGAAGAGAAGTTGGAGAAGAATGGATGAAGAAAATAAGATAAGAATAGAGAAGGGAAGATGGAGATGAAGAAGAGTTAGTAGAGAAATTAGAATGGAAGATAAGAATAGAGAAGGGAAGATGGAGATTAAGAAGAGTTAGTGGAGAAATTAGAATGGGAGATAAATATGGAGAAGGGAAGATGAAGATGAAGAAGAGTTAGTGGAGAGATTAGAATGTGAGATAGAGATGGAGAATGGAAGATGAAAATGAAGAAGAGTTAGTGGAGAAATTAGAATGGGAGATAGAGTTAGTGGAAAAATTAGAATGGGAGATAGATGAGTAGGTTATAAAAGGAGAAAGAAGTGAGCTTGAGAAAGGATTCTTGAGAGAGAAAATTTGAAGTGTTTGGGAGGATTTTTTTTGGAGAGAAAATTTTGGATGTTTGAGAGAGTTTTGGGAGATTGAAGAAAAATTTGAGAGAAAGAAAATACCAAAAGAGAGAGAATTTTGAAGATGATGGGAGTTCAAAGCTAGGGATTATCATCACAAATTCCTTCATCGATCAATATAAATCAAGAGTTCATCCTCGTCAACGAGCAAGCAAATTCGAGCTAAGTGTTTTTATTTATTCATTTGTTTATGGTTTTACTTGCAAATTAGCACAAATTGTATACACTTTCTCCATCTCCTCTTTTTTTTTTCATATTTTATGTCAGGAGAAGGATATCTCTACGTCAACAGCAAAAATCTCGTAGATATGCAAAAATCGGCCCAGACAAGCTCCTAAGCTGTCCACCGATTTCTCAACTGATCTGTGACTAAAAGTCCCTCTTAATTCAAAAGAAACTCTCTATATTGGGAACATAGAGAGCGAAAATCAATTATAGAAATCCCTCCCAAAAAAATGGGAGATAAGTACTCTTTCCACTCTTCTGGTTTTAGGTGCAGATTAGCACATATTTTGTATACTGACATTTCACTCTATTTTATGTCAGGAAGCCGCAGCTTTATATCAATGGTCAACCCTATGGAAGCACAAAATCGGCTTGGAGGAGTCCTCAAGCGCGCACAAATTTCAAATTGTTGAATCAATTCGTTGTATTTTATTTTAAAGAATTCATACCCCAGAATGGAGAGGACAAAGTCCATCCGCAATTTAAATACATGCACCATAAATCCCAAAGGGAAGAGCCAAGCCAATGCTTAACCTCCCATTGGAGGTTTTTACTTACAGTAGTTAAATACCTGCAACTTAAATACCTGTACCTTAAATCCCAAAGGGAAGAGCCAAGCCAATGCTTAGCCTCCCATTGGAGGTTTTTACTTACAGTAGTTAAATACCTGCAACTTAAATACCTATACCTTAAATCCCAAAGGGAAGAGCCAAGCCAATGCTTAGCCTCCCATTGGAGGTTTTTACTTACAATAGTTAAATACTTGCAACTTAAATACATGTACCTTAAATCCCAAAGGGAAGAGCCAAGCCAATGCTTAGCCTCCCATTGGAGGTTTTTACTTACAGTAGTTAAATACCTGCAACTTAAATACATGTACCTTAAATCCCAAAGGGAAGAGCCAAGCCAATGCTTAGCCTCCCATTGGAGGTTTTTACTTACAGTAGTTTAAATACTTGCAACTTAAATACCTGTACCTTAAATCCCAAAGGGAAGAGCCAAGCCAATGCTAGGCCTCCCATTGGAGGTGTTTATTCACTGTCATGTACTTCCTATAATTTAATTTTTGAATCATCAGACCCAAAAGATAAGTAGGTTGTAATACTGCACAGAAGTCGTTAACACACTCATTCTTTCGGCTTCAGGGAATCTTTAACACTTAAAAAAATATAACAAATAAAAATATATACCGTCCATGCATCCTATTTAAAAAGTGAAAACACAAAAGAGAATACCCTACTATAGCCTTAGGAATAAACCAAGCCTGAGTTGCCGAATTAGGATATCCATGAAATTAAGGTACCGAAAGGGCATTAGTTTTAATTAACTAGTGTAACCAAGTCTCCGAGCTCCTAATCTCTGGTTCGCAGGAATAAATTAGTTCTCCCGCTAATTTATTTAGGTTTCTAATCGACCTACCAAGAACGATTAGTGGCGACTCCAAATTTTAAAATCATTTAAACAAAAACCAAAGTTGCGATTCGGTAGGGCTTGGGAGGGTCCGCGTTAGGTTAGTCAAATCTAATTAACCTAATAATCCGTTAACCCCTTTTAAAATTTAAAATTTTTTTAGAGGGTCGCGACAGCTCTTCCCTTTGGGATTTAAGGTACAGGTATTTAAGTTGCAGGTATTTAACTACTGTAAGTAAAAACCTCCAATGGGAGGCTAAGCATTGGCTTGGCTCTTCCCTTTGGGATTTAAGGTACAGGTATTTAAGTTGCAGGTATTTAACTACTGTAAGTAAAAACCTCCAATGGGAGGCTAAGCATTGGCTTGGCTCTTCCCTTTGGGATTTAAGGTGCAGGTATTTAAGTTGCAGGTATTTAACTACTGTAAGTAAAAACCTCCAATGGGAGGCTAAGCATTGGCTTGGCTCTTCCCTTTGGGATTTAAGGTGCAGGTATTTAAGTTGCAGGTATTTAACTACTATAAGTAAAAACCTCCAATGGGAGGCTAAGCATTGGCTTGGCTCTTCCCTTTGGGATTTATGATGCATGTATTTAAATTGCGGATGGACTTTGTCTTCTCCATTTTGGGGTATGAATTCTTTAAAATGAAATACAACGAATTGATTCAACAATTTGAAATTTGTGCGCGCTTGAGGACTCTTCCAAGCCGATTTTGTGCTTCCATAGGGTTGACCATTGATATAGAGCTGCGGCTTCCTGACATAAAATAGAGTGAAGTGTCAGTATACAAAATATGTGCTAATCTGCACCTAAAACCAGAAGAGTGGAAAGAGTACTTATCTCCCATTTTTTTGGGAGGGATTTCTATAATTGATTTTCGCTCTTTATGTTCCCAATATAGAGAGTTTCTTTTGAATTAAGAGGGACTTTTAATCACAGATCAGTTGAGAAATCGGTGGACAGCTTAAGAGCTTGTCTGGGCCGATTTTTGCATCTCTACGAGATTTTTGCTGTTGACGTAGAGATATCCTTCTCCTGACATAAAATATGAGAAAAAAATGGGAGATGGAGAAAGTGTATACAATTTGTGCTAATTTGCGAGTAAAACCATAAATAAATGAATAAATAAAAACACTTAACTCGAATTTGCTTGCTCGTAGACGAGGATGAACTCTTGATTTATATTGATCGATGAAGGAATTTGTGATGCCAATCCATAGCTTTAAACTCCCATCATCTTCAAAATTCTCTCTCTTTTGGTATTTTCTTTTTCTCAAATTTTTCTTCAATCTCCAAAAACTCCCTCAAACATCCAAAATTTTCTCTCCAAAAAATTCTCCCAAACACTTCCAATTTTCTCTCTAAAAAATTCCCCCCTCAAGCTCACTTCTTCCTCCTTTTATAATCTACTAATCTATCTCCCATTCTATTTTTTCAACTAACTCTATCTCCCATTCTAATTTCTCCACTAACTCTTCTTCATTTTCATCTTCCATTCTCCATCTCTATCTCACATTCTAATCTCTCCACTAACTCTTCTTCATCTTCATCTTCCCTTCTCCATATTTATCTCCCATTCTAATTTCTCCACTAACTCTTCTTCATCTCCATCTTCCCTTCTCTATTCTTATCTTCCATTCTAATTTCTCTACTAACTCTTCTTCATCTCCATCTTCCATTCTCTATTCTTATCTTATTTTCTCCATCCATTCTTCTCCAACTTCTCTTCTTTATCTCCTCTTCTCCATCTTCCCTTCTTTATTCTAATTTATCCACTAACTCTTCTTTTTGTTATTTGTAAAATAATCCTTCAAGAGTTAAGTATTTGCACTCTAGTCCTTGAATTTTAAGTATTTACAATTTAGTCCCTGAAAAAATATATTTCTTTAAGTCCAAATCTCCTCACAATTTTTGACACACCAAAATTTACCACATGTCAAATTTAAGCTCATTTCTTGGCGCTGAAAATAATGCAGAATTTAATTAAAGCCCTTTTGCAAAATTAAGTCATTCTGGGTATAATTGGGCCAAGATGAAAATTTAAAATATTAGAAGACAATGTCACAACTCATAAAAAGTGAAAATTAAAAATAAGTTGACTCAAATTAAATTTTTTTAGGCCCGATTCAAGATTATACTCGTGAAGGAACACGTGACTCGAATTGGATTTTTATGAATTTGCGATGGCCAATATGAAAATAGATTTAAAATAAAAATATTAACTATCTTTGTGTATTTTTTTTGGCCTCAAATGTTATTTTTCCAAAATTTTCAAGTATTTTTGTATTTTTTTTAAAAAAAATTAAAAATATATATAATATGAAATTTTATTTTTTGTTCAAAAATGGTTGCCTAGGCTTGGCCAAGGCTTTCAAAGTTGATTTTTCAATTTTCTCATTTTTTCTTTATTTTTTGTTTTATGAATTTTCGAAAATAAAAATACCGAAAAATATCGAAAATATGAAAAATTATTTTTTGGTCAAAATTGGTTCCCTAGGCTTGGCTAAGGTTCCCAAAGTTGATTTTTCAATTTTATGAATTTTTATGGATTTTCTATTAATTTTCGAAAATAAATAAATAAAAAATACGTAAAAATACTGAAAATATGAAAAATCGTTTTTTAGTCAAAATTGGTTCCCTAGGCTTGGCTAAGGTCCCCAAAGTTGATTTTTCAATTTTATGAATTTTTATGGATTTTTTATTACTTTAGCAATAGAAAAAATGATTAAAAATCAGGTGTCAACAGTTTGATTGCAAAGTATTTTGATTTCAATTTGTTGATACGAAGCCCTCGCTTGAACAAGTTCATGAATTGCAAGTGCTTGCCAATAAAATTTGTGCGCTCAAGAAAGAAATTCTAGAATCCTTTTAAGTTGGAGCAATTATTGCAAAATTGCCTCCAAGTTGAAAAATTTATGGAAAAACGATATTGCATAAGTCAAAAGACTCCACTTTGGAGCGAATACAAAAATATTTTTGAATTGAGGAGGAGTTACATTTACATGATAATTCTATTTGTATGATACCAAAGTGAAATGCTGTGGACAGACACGGATTTCAATGAAAAAATCACACGAACTTGAAACTCAAAGGAGAGCAGAATTTTAAGAAGACATTGAAGAAGAAGAAAATGTTGTTGCTTTATTTGTGCCAAAAGTTCACTATGCAAAGAGTGCAGGCACCACAAGAGCACATCCAATGATAAGAACACATCAATGATTAGGGAAGATGCTAATATGATGCCCATAATTTCAACCATGTTTTCGAACATGAATGCTTCTAAAAAAAATTAATGATTTTAATGGTCATCATTTTTTAAATCGATTTTGGGTCCATCGAATCTAGTTGGTGGTAATATATGTACGGTGTATTAAACTTGCAAATCATGATTGACTAATTAAATGGATGATTATTTTAACTCCGATTTTAGGGAAAATATGGGAATTATGATGCTATTGGCTTCTTCTTATGTATGTTGCTAATGAAATCAAACCCATGTAATGAGTATTGCATTAGTGAAACCAAGTAGCACAATCATTATTACAATCGCATCACATTACGGCGTAATGGCTGTTATAATCCAATCTTTTTCTATTACTGTACGCTACAAAAAAAAAAAAAACGGCTAGCCACACCCTAGGGCAGCTAAACGGCTTGCCATACCAAGTTTTGTCGCCTTAGATAAAGTTGAAGACTTTCATTATCATTAATTTGATTAATAAGTGCTTCGCGATAACTTTTAATTGTGTTCGGTATAAAAATATGTTGATTTTCCATACAATAGTTAGACATAACACGAGGAGTATATAACATTGGAAATCATAAACTTTCTTTGCACGGGCGTTTAAACAAAATCCATATCCGAGTAATGTAAATGTTAGCATTAAAAAATTATTTAGGAGATTTTTGGTACAATTTAAATATATTTTTTCGTATAAATACGGGGAAGAGATTAAAGCCTTTATTTGGGGCGGGCGCTTAAACCCCCCAAATCTGTTAGGGTTCCCACGCCTGTATAAATGCCAGATTGCGCCAAAATATATCCGTTGCAATTTGCGGGTGCTCGTGTCTTCGTCGGAGTTGGGTCTCACTCACATCCAGGAATCCAGCGCTGTTTCAGCGATGCTTGAATTCGACGATGCAATGGAAGTGGAAGCCGGTGGCACTGTCGAGGAGGAGAAGGAGAGTCGCAAGAGGAAGATGCGGGCGAACGTGGAAGCCGATGGTTGCGGCGCTAGTTTAGCGGGCGACAGGAGGCTGGCTAAGCGGATCATGCTCTCCTTGACGAAGCCATCGTACGTCCTCGGGCTCGGTGGGGGGAACTTGCGGTCGGAGCATCGCCGGAGGTTGGATCGACTCCTGCGCAAGCTCGCGAGGCAGCGCAATTGGGCCGAGGCGAGCGGGGTTCTAAGCGTGCTTTTGAAGGGGACGTGCAGGGATAGGTGCCCTGAGCAGAATCGGCTCAAGTATTCGGTGAGACATGAATTTATTCTCTAACTGTTTAGGTCGTTGGATTGTATTTTCGTTTGCGGTGATTGGTAGGGCTATGATTTAATCACTGTTACGACGAAATTGGGAAAATTAGTTCAGATTAAAGAAGAATGCTGCCACACGGCGAGAAGAGAAAAAAGTTACCGTGCAAACGGTGGAATCGCTGCTTCATGATTGTTTTCGGTTCAGGAATCATAGAGAAGAAGTCACTCTTTGGCTGCATGGTAATTTGGAGATGGAATTTCTGAGTATTGATTTGCAGTGTGCTTCTCAGCGTGTTGATGTTTAGGCTAAACTTAGTGGTAGGCTGGTAGCTCCAGTTTTTTTATAGCAGTTAAACCTTGGTATTTGGAGTTGCCGCTCTTGCAAAAAATTTATGTACAGGCGCAATGTGATGCCATGTTTTTCAGGTGCTAATGGAGGTCCTCGATCATATAGAAGCCAATCGTGTCAAGTCCACTAGGATCAAGTACATTTACGATAATTGGACAAGAAGGATAGGATCAAAAAGGAATTGCCCATCACAGGTATCTATTGAAATTCTTGTGTCTGAAGACATTAATTTGACCTTATTTTCTTATATTCATTTATATAATTTGGGATGAAATTGTTTTAAGTCCTTGAGGGTTTCTATTCCTGCTGTAATCAGCGGACTCTTATTAATATGTGATCGTTTCCATGGACAGCATATGCTTGCAGTTCATTTGGAGCTTATCCTCTTTTGTCTTACTCAAGGGGATATCGAGAAAGCACATCAGAATGCACAATTGTATGATTTTTTTCTCTCACTTGAACCGATGTGTTACTCATCCTTGACCACTGGCTTCTCTTTAAAATATGGAAATAATCCTTCCATTAAAACTCAAATCAGTTCAGGAATAATCATCCCTTGATTTATGCACCTCGTTCATTAGTTAATATTTTCGGAATGATGATATGTTGTGACAAGACAAGGAAGGACAATTTACATGCTTTTGGGTTTGCGAGACTTGTTAGTATTGTGCATTGATAAGGACTTAGTTCGAAGGGGGTACCTCTTTAATGCAGCTTCACTTGGTATAAAAATTGCTTTGCGAATCAAGGTGTAACAAATACCCATCTTGAAGGTTACATTAGATAAAAAAGGTTAAAATCTTTATCTTTATTGACACTGCCTTTGTGTTTTCTCAGTCTCACACAAGAAAAAGAACTTGGGAGAGATTCGACCTCAGATCTGATATTGGGCTTGACACTTTATCAATGGTGGTATTCGAGTATCCCAAGAGACATGCAAATGGTAGATTTGGAGCAAACTAATTCTTGTCAACAAACTGGGTTGTTGGAGGAAAGATTTGACATTTCAGTTAGGAACTCAGACGGATATCCTGCTGTTTATGGTTGCAAGGCCAGTACATCCTTGCAATGCAATTCTGACAGTTCTGTCATGAAGGATAGAAGGATATCGGTGGATGCTAATCACAAAAGATCTACAAAAGTCCCTGAGAAGGTTGAGGATAGTTTGGAGGAGGAGCAATCACAACATAATACCCAATCACAACGATTTTACATGAATTCTTCTGAGGACGAAGCCTCACAGTCTACTGATGTTGGAAATGTACATTGTGCTTCTTTTTTATCTGATCTAGGTGAGTGGCATAACTTTTTGGCAATAGTTTTGCTGTTTTGGTCAGCTTAAACACTTGATTTCATGCTAGGCATATAACTTTTGGCGTAACCGAATGCTTCACTTTGTATTTGGAGATAAGCACCCTATTATTCAGCAAAGAATAAGGAAAAATGTGTAGTAAGACTAGTTTTTGGAAGTGTGCCAAAATGAGATGGCTGATTCCACCGGGCATTGAATGTGTTCCATTTGCTTATATATCCACTCGCATTCTGTAATATCACTTTGTGAACAACTTTGTTGACCAATTTTACTCTACTTTGTATACCAATTTTACTCATGTATACCACTCGCATTCCATCATATCACTTCATAGCATTACTTTAATACAAACTGTTGACATCTTTGTCCTCTATTGCTTTCACTTGCTACAGTCTATTAGGAGTTTTTGGATTCTTCATTGATTCTTGAGAGTGTTACTCATTGCCTTTTAATAGTTGGCCTGGATTCATGGCTGTTGCCCATAAGACTGCCACAAAACATCAAGAATTCTGAGGACTTCATCCAGCAGCACCTGAAGATGCTTAATGTCTATTACAAGGATGCCATAAAGTATTTGCGACTAGCTCTTGATTCATCACCTGCAAAATCAGATGCTCTACTTCCACTGATTCAGGTGTAGCAAAAGTTCGTTTGATGTAGACTCCAGAAATATCTTGAGAAATACTTTTGAAAGAATCTTTCTTACCGTTATAGTGATCATCCTGATCCTATCCATTGGTGTGTTGCCTTATGTCAGTGCTCTTTTTATATTACGGCTCCAAAGTGCTTTTAACTTTTTGATCTAAAACAGACGGAGTTCTTGAGTATCTGCTTTCTTTGCACATTGCCTCTGCCTTGCCTGAACAAATTGGTTACTCCGCATTCCCTTTTATCTGTAGTTAGAACTTTGTTGAGTATTGTGAAATGATTAAGACTAAGTGAGCTTAATTATGCAGAAATGCAGAAGACAATAACATGTTGGGTTTCTATCCTAACTTGTTAAATAGTTTTTGTATGTATGCACCATATCATTTTGCTTCTCTATCATATTGCAAGAATATCATTTGATTTTTCCAATATTCTGCTAGTTGCTGCTGATTGGTGGACAAGTAAATGAGGTATTGAATGTCGTCGAAGAGGTCTGTCATCATGCAGATACTGCCCTTCCTTTAAGGTACTACTGTCCTATCACAATTTTAGGTTTGTATACAAACAAACAAAGTTGGGACTGACATATACAAGTTTACTGAATTAGTGGGACAGAATCTTCTAGTTGGGACATGTAATAGTGTTTTCTTGCTGAGTGTCATCATTTCTTTGTCAATGTCTGCTTTTCTCTGTGGAAACTAACATTTGAATTTGTTTAGACTGCGAGCTGCTCTCTTGGAACATTTCGCTCATGAAAATGTTGTCGAGCTCTCATCATGTTATGAAGAAATCTTAAAGAAGGATCCAACGTGCTGCCATTCAGTGGCAAGGCTTGTCGCTATGCATCAAAGTGGTATGTCAATGAAGCCTTGCTGTCAATCCCCATCCCCCAATTTTTCAACTAATTTAACGATATGTAGCTAAAGAAAGAGAGAAAATTTCACCATACCGCACATCTCTCTCATAAGGTGGGCAAAGGCATTAGTGCAGATGAAGGTCGGCAAATGGGCTAAGGTTTTCTTTGTGACTAAATTGGGTTTTGGATGGTTATTGGTTTTTGACAATCAACATCAATATCAACATCACCTTGATCCCAAACCAGTTAGGGTTGGTGATCGATGAACCCAAAGAGAAAAGTATAAAATGTACTAAAATAAAAAAGTAAAAATAGGGATTAGAAAAAAAAGGGCTAAATAGGGCAATTTGGAATATAGGAAATCTCCCCTCTACAATGCGAATGGCTTTTTTCCACTCCGTCTTAAGACAAACCGTATGCCAA
Organism: Psidium guajava; assembly: GCA_016432845.1. Taxonomy (NCBI): domain Eukaryota; kingdom Viridiplantae; phylum Streptophyta; class Magnoliopsida; order Myrtales; family Myrtaceae; genus Psidium; species Psidium guajava. Next base: position 12,421,182 of record CM028226.1, on the reverse strand, counting down.
TCTATTTTTCACTCCAATAAATCTTGTTCTACTACCTTCCCTTAAGTAGGTTTCGGTCGACCTCTTCCTTTCTTCATGTCATGTTCGTGGTAACAAACATATGTTCTTACTAGAGCATCGAGGGGTACATAAAGAATATATCCAAACTATCTCAATATATGTCATCTTCTCTACCATCGGTACTATTTTAATTTTTCGTCGAATATCGTTATTTCTTATCTTATCCATCCTTGTATGACCACATATCCACCTCAACATCTTCATTTTCACTACCCCATTTTATGCTCATGTTGCTTTTGTACTGGCTAACATTCAACTCCGTATAGCATTGTAGATTTTATTACTGTTCTATAAAATTTTCCTTTTAGCCTAAGAGGGATTTTGCAACCACAAAAAAATCCTGATGCACTGCGCCATTTCATTCAACTTGCTCTGATTCTCTGGCTGACATCCTTATCAATCTCTCTCCTATTTTGCAAAATTGATCCCCAATATTTCAAAGAATCTTTCCTAGATACTTTCTGTCCAAGCATGTCCACGAATTTTTGATCTCCTTCTCTTGTCGTGGCGAACTCCCACTTCATATATTTCTTCTTTCTCCAGCTTAATGTAAATCCTTTAGACTCTAATGTGTTTCTCCATAATTCTAATTTAGCACTAAGAATATTATTGGTTTCTGATAATGGAAACTTAAATTTCATCTAAGAATATTCTCTTGGGACTCTTGACATTTTTCATTTTAATATGCGGAAAATTGTGTATTGTCTGATTATTTCCAGACAAATGTATTGTCCAGCTGCTTTTGTTTTGTTTTTTTTTTCCTTCAGAAGCTATTATTGACATGGTCGGGAGTGGATTATTCCATTCATAGGAAGTTTCTGTTATGGCATCCGTCCAAAGCGGATGACATTTCCCCATAAGTTTCCATTATGTTAATGTCCCATCACATGCAGGAGATTATCATCCGGGATCCATGCTGGAAATGATCTCTCTGCATCTGGATGCTACGTATGCTGAACACCAGATATGGAGGGAATTTGCAATGTGTTTCCTCAGGCTTGCTAGGCATGAAGAGGATTGCATGTCAGTGCATCTGGATGGTAAAGAAGGTGGATTTAGGCAAAACTATTCTGTTCGATTTAATAGGGTCCCTGACCATTTCCTGAAGGGTGACTTGGGCAAGAGTTGGAGATTCCGATGCAGATGGTGGTTGACGCGTCATTTCAGCCATACTATCCTTGAAACAGAGGTTGCAGCTGGTAATTCATCTGATTTATCTCTGAGATGTCTGCATGGTTTGTAATGTGATGTTATGTTTTACACCTTAAGTTGGCTTGTCATTTAAGTGTGTGTATCTCAACTACTTACCAAAAGGAGATTCAAAACCTGGTTTGTAGGCATGATGAACACTTACTCCTGACTTAGAAAAATTAAAGTCAATGTGGTCAATGGGGATAGGATTATGAAAATAGGATGTTCATAAAATGGACTGGCCAAGAGATAGAGTGACAGCTAATTACAAATCAAGAATTGTAATTTTTAACTTCGTTTGAGTTTACTTATCTAGCCAGTGGTTGTTTTCGCTGGTTTTCAATTGATTTTAGTCTGAGTCATATTTTATCGGTTTTCCGTGGTGCATTCTAGATTAAGTTCACTTTCATGTTGGCCTTTTCCCTGCAGGTAATATTCAGCTCCTAACTTACAAGGCGGCATGTGCTGCCCATATGTATGGGCAAGAGTTTGAATACGTTGTAAAAGTTCACTATAGCTTAGAAGAGGGAACTAATGAGGACTTGCTTTTGTTCCTGCGAACGCACTTGCGAAATTCCATCGGGCTCCAGTCAAGCTTTCGGCCGAAACCAGCTTGACTTTCACCGCGTTGTTTGCTAGCTGGGGAGTTTCATTGGCATTTTATGTGCCCATGGCTGAGGAAGGTGAGGATACACGGTTAGCAAATCTGATTGCTCGAGTGAAAAGGTACATGTTCACGTTCTGTATAGAATTGGTTCTAAGGGTAGGAGTGTTGTCACTTATTCGGGTAAAAAGCATTTACAAGCGTGCGTACCAGGAAGTGTCACAGATTTTGCTCCTCCTGTGCTAACATTCTCCTTGTACGATTCTACTTGCGTCAGTTGTTTTTTCCATTCGTAAGGGGAGGATCCTGAGAATCACAATCTTATTTGGACAGAGGGAAAGCATTGGAGGGAAAGGACTAGAGGGGGATTGGTAAACTCAATTTTTATGTTCAATTCCTCTTCTGCGTGGTTTTGGCAGAGACAAGATGATCTGAAAGAGGTAGAATTATAATATTGTTTGGATGCAAACGAGGGAAACAAAAAGGGGAAGAATTGCATTATCGCATAAATGTTTGTTCATGCATTTAAAAAAAAAATAGAGGTAATAAAACCAAATGTGGGAAAATAGTGCAAGTTAATTTGTTAATCTATAAAGTCCCTCCAAATTCCATTGACTCTCTTCATATTTAGAGGGATCCAAGTTGCATATCAGACTTGCCTAGACGACCAATCCTTCATAATCTCTCAGAATTCCTCGTAATCATTTCTGTCTGTCTCTTCCCCGAGTCCATATTCTATTTTTCTTAGGACTTTTTCTCTTCTTCTAATTGTCATAATGTACCATTTCCTTCTGTCTGATACGCCCTTTCTCACGCTAGTCTGATCTGCTACTTACAAGCACGAGATGATGAGGCAGGCCGCTTGTTTCTCAGTCTCCCTATTTTTCTGGGTGTCAATGGTTTGGTTCGACTGGAGTTTTCTGCAAATACGAACCGTTCGGGTGAATGACTGAACCGAACCGAATTGCGACCCAAATCTGTTCCGGATTGATGGTACAATTTTTTTATTTTCCTTTTTCCTTTTTTTAAATATAAGTGTAGTTCTCCCATTAAATTGTTAATATTAAGAAGAATGGCAATTTTCAATTGGATTCGGTTAATTGAACTGAGCCGAAAAAAGAAGAAATTTTCCAAATCAAAATGAACTTGACTCGGTTTTGAAACCCCTAATCTACCCCCACCCTTTGACCTCGTTTGCCTCGCATTCCTTCGAACCTTGCTAACATCCAGATATCACTGTAATTCAATCCCTTTTGAACATAATTACTTATCTCTAAAATAATTCGAATATCTTTAGAATCAATTCAATTGCATCTGGAACTTAAAACCTACTTTTCTAAATCGATTCTCCAAATTATTAGAACAAATCTACTTTATGTATCTCAAAATCTATCATACCACAGGTTTTAAGGTAGACCCATGTTTCTCATGTATTATTAATAGAATGATTGTAATGAGAATGAATCATCACCTTTGGTGATTACTATTTGCTATCACAATTCATTGACAATTCATAATTAGATATACAAAGACATATGAAATATTAATAAAGTAAAAATCTCAGTCATACATATCATCGGAAGTGGAAGCTCACACTAATTGTTTTAGATTACACATTTATCGTTAGCTGTCATGGAATAACATAGGTATGCAAAATCATAGAACAAGAACACGGAGACCTTTTTTTTGTTGTTGGTCAAGAACACAGAGACTTGCTCTGCTAATTTGGAACCTATCTAGCAGAAATGGTTTCCTAATTTTTGAAATTCAAAATCTATATTGCATATCCTATAACTTAGAACATAATCGATTTCATCTATCTGGAAACTATGCTCACTCTGCTCTCAATGAAGGAGAAAATGCGCTCACATTCAAAATTGCCGGTAGACAAGGCCGGTGGGTTCGGGTCGAAGCCCAGCCACGCCCGAAGACCGAAACAGCGGGGCTCTCTGACCCGGTCCAGATTACCCCCCCGAACTCATTTGCATCTGCTCGCATCGCCGAGCCATCGATTGGCATCGCCTCTCCTCTAATGCTTTGGTCGTCTCTTCTTCCCCATTTCGTTCTCGTCCACCAGAGCTGTTTCCCTCGGAACTCGCCGGAATTTTTGAACCTTTTTCCCGTCAGCGAATCGAGGAGTCTCGGCTGGTGGAGGAGCTAAAAGATTTTTCACGCGGCGAATGGCGGGTGGGTATAGAGCGGACGACGACTACGATTACTTGTTCAAAGTGGTGCTGATCGGGGACTCCGGCGTCGGCAAGTCCAATCTCCTGTCCAGATTCACTCGCAACGAGTTCAGCTTGGAGTCCAAGTCCACGATCGGCGTTGAGTTCGCCACTCGCAGCATCCGCGTCGATGGCAAGGTCGTGAAAGCCCAGATTTGGGACACTGCCGGCCAAGAGAGGTGAAATTCGCGTTCCGTGTATTTTTCTTTGGAGTTTGTCTGATGTGAGTTGCACGGTCTCTGTCGTTTTCTTTGTTGTGTTGGATCTGTAGTTTGTGTGTTGTGATTGGTCGAATTCGAATCTGGAAAATGTGATCTTTGAGTTATTTTGCGAATCTTAGATCTGGATCGATGCTGACATTTAGGTGTGATGGGTGTATCATCATGCACGTGAAGTGGAGGCTGGGCAGTCTTTTTCTTTCAAGGTTGTGGTGGAGTCATGTCTATTAATTTGATAATTTTGTGCGCGCCAGACTAAGTTTATCTCCTCGATCCGGACAAAAGCCGGACATTTCATTGGTACTCGGGTTCACAAGGAGTTGTTCTCGGTGATCAGATCCCAATTAACTAGGAGTAGAGGCTATGTGTTCTTCGGAGAGTCAAATTTGGGCTCTAGCTTTGTAGAGGTGAGGCAGTTTGATAAACGAGAAGTTAATGAATGCGAAGACAAATGGTTCATGGTTTTTTGCGCATGGAAGTTGAAGTTAAATAGAACGGTTTCCCCGTTTCACGTGGATTCATTTTGATTTTGAATTCCTGCATGTTACTTTAGTTTTGCTTGGTAAGTGTGTTATTTTGTTGTTCCAGGTGTTCTTTCATCCCTAAGCATGCGTCAATTCTTTAGTGGACTGAATCGCTAATTCACTTGTTGGTGAGTGACGCATTGCATGGTTTTGAAATCAAGCGATTTCTTTGTATCTTCTATTTCAAGTGGGGGAAGAAGTTTCAGTATTGCTGGAGGTTTAAACGGTGGTGGGCAAACAATTTTGGGATTGTCTAGGTTGACCTGGAGGTGTAGGATGAATGTCTTTAGACTTACCGAATGCTGCAAGGGGTGAAGATCTGAATTAATAGGCTGACTTAATCAAGGTCCTTTTTTTTTTTCGATTAATGAAATTTGTAGAGAAGCAATAGTGCTTTTAGGTTATGCATTGATAGGAAGTAATGAAACAGAGCAATGATGTATGACTTTATCTGAACAGAGCAATCCATTGTAAGCCACTTCCCGATGTTTCATTCAACTTCTGTGCTTGTTCAGAATTCCACTGTGATAAAACTTCCGAAGCTATAGACTGAAGTTTCATGATGAGGCTACAATGACTAACGCAGTTTTGTCTGTAATTTGCTACAGGTACAGAGCAATCACTAGTGCTTATTACCGAGGAGCTGTTGGCGCATTGCTTGTTTATGATGTAACTCGTCATGTCACATTCGAGAACGTGGAGAGATGGTTGAAGGAGCTGCGGGATCACACAGACTCTAACATCGTTATAATGCTTGTGGGGAATAAGGCTGATTTGCGACATTTACGTGCCGTTTCTACTGAAGATGCCACGGCATTTGCGGAAAAGGAAAATACCTTCTTTATGGAGACCTCTGCGCTTGAGTCTATGAACGTTGAGAATGCATTCACCGAAGTGCTAACCCAAATATATCGAGTAGTCAGTCGGAAAGCTCTTGAGGCTGGGAATGACCCTGCAGCTCTTCCTAAAGGACAAACTATTAATGTTGGAACAAAGGATGACGTCTCAGCAGTTAAAAAGGTTGGTTGCTGCTCTGCTTGAGGATTTACCCGTCGAACATTTGGGGAAATGAAATGCGTCCTTTATTCTTCAACCGGGTTTTGCAAGAATACACATGGCAATTTAAATGCCTGACTCAAATTTTCTCCAGTAGTCTCATGTGTCAAGATGCTTTAGTTTCTCAACTCTCTTTGGTTTTCAGTTTTCTACCTCAGACTTGTTGTACTCTTTCACGTGTATAATTCTTTCCTTTTTCTCTGGCTCTTCCCTTCTTTTCTCTTGGGTTGTGACTGCTCTAAATTATTGGGACAAGCTCGAAAATTGTATTCTGATAGCCTAGTTTCTGTATTTGCGGTCATGAGACGCAACTTGCACGGCGACTAGAGCACAGGCACATGATTTCATATAAATCCAGAGGCATTCCTCGATGTCCGATAGCATATCTTCTTGTTTGTCCGACCAATTAGCGTGTGTTTGAATAATTTCGCATTTTGTTAATTGCTTGCGTGCTATGAATCTAGTTCTACTCGGTGGCATTTGTGATTTGCTCTCACTTTTTAATTGGTCCGTCACACGACGACGTCACTTTTTTGTGGTGTAACTGTAACGTGAAGTACCTTTCCCATATTTAAGGGAGAATACAAGCAGGATCATAGATCTATTCTAGTTCTGGTTGCATTCTTCTTTAATGCTCTGTTGTGAGAAATTGGCTTCTAGTCGCAGCAATTTTGATTGTTGAATGGGCTTGAGACGATGCATGAGTTTCTGGGAAACTGGAAAATGACCCGCCAGTTATAGCAGACCAGGAATTTACCATCTGCAGATTGTCTTTCTTGGCTAGCTTCCCAGAAACCCAATTACACACAATGGCACCTGCTGCTGACTGCCCCAATGAAGTCTTATGGTACTCTCATGAAGCTAAAAGAGTGCACAACCCACAAAAAAAAAAAAAACTGAAATAGCCTATAATGGTACTCTCAGGAGATGATGGTAATCCACTGCCCAACAGAATTTAACCAAGTCGGCGGATTGGATCGTTAACGTCCAGGGATCTCGTACACTTCCTTTGCGATTGCGTTTTTAATCCTCCCTTAGTGTTAATGAACCTCGTATGCTGGGCGCGCATGATAACCTGCTAGAAGTGATTTCTGGTAGAGAAATCAACTTCTGGCAGAGAAATCACCAGAAATCCGTTTGATAAAATTTCTTCAGAAGCAGGAATCCGTTTGGTTCGTAATTTAAAATTTCTACTTCCGAAGTTAATTTCTCCATCAGAAGTCATTCTCTAGAAGCTATAAAAAGTAGCTTCTCGAAGAGAAGTCATTTTGGATAACTATCATCACGCGATGCGTGTTGCCGCCGGTCACTGCCGATCATCGCCTGACACCCACCGGCCACCGCCGATCGCCGGCGACCGTCGGTCCTCGGTCGCTGCCGCCATCAGCCGTGAAAAGTAGAAATTTTGTTTTGTTTTATCAAACGCATTTTTTTATTTTAGAAATCATTTCTGAAATAGAAGTGAAAAAATCAACTTCTGATTTTGAATGAGAATTAGAAAAATCAACTTCTGCTTCAGAAATGAGTTCTGAAGCAGAAGTGTTGTCATGCGCGCCACGTGCATGATAACCTGCCAGAAGTGATTTCTGGCAGAGAAATCACCAGAAATCCGTTTGGTTCGTAACTTGAAATTTCTACTTCTGAAATCAAATTCTCTACCAGAAGTCATTTTTGAAGAAGTTTTGAGAAGTAAAAAAAAGTTGCTTCTCCACCAGAAGTCATTTTTGTAGCATTCTCCTTTTGACATTATCATGCACCGCCACCACCGCCGGCCGCCGATCGCCGCCGCCCGCCGCCGCTGCTAGAAATTTTTTTTTGTTATCAAACGCCTTTTTTTAGTTCAGAAATTATTTCTGAAGCAGAAGTGAAAAAATCAACCTCTAATTATGAAGTAGAATTAGAGAAATCAACTTCTATTTCAGAAATGATTTCTGAAGTAGAAGTGTTGTCATGCGCGCTAGCCCGTATGACTTGTTTTTCGCATGTCACCTTTGTTCCAACCAAATAAAAAAAAGAAAAGGAAAAAACCCGAGGTCCTTGGCCATATTTCATGAATTTCCATGTACCTTAATTTCAATGTTAATTTTCATACTTGGCGTAATATAATACGATAGTAAATGAGGAATTGTTGGTGGTTATCAATTAGCTAACGAGGTATCAACACAACCCGCACTGCAGAAAAATTTTGCAGCTAAGACTTATGGAGAGGAAATTATTCAAAAAGTCATAAACATATTATATCTTTGTCAATTTAGTCATAAACCTTTTTAATTTTAATAAATTGAGTCCTAAACTTTTCATCTTTTGTCGATTCAATCTATTTGGCCAATTTAGACAAAAAATTACTGATGTGAGCGCTGACCGTCCTACGTGACATGACCTACACAGCATAAATAATTTTTAATGGTATTTAAATATTTTTGGCATATTTATTTTTATTTTTTATTTTTCCTTTTCCTCATTTTTTTTTCTTTGTGTGGGTGACAGGGTCCTAGCAGCCCTCATTAGCCGCACATAGGGAAAAAAATAAAGAAAGGAAAAGAAAAAAATGAAAAATAAGGAAAATTTGATAAAAATAAATATAAAAATTATCCACATTGGCGCATATCGTACCACATAGGATGATTGGGATTCGCGTTAATTATTTCTGTCCGGATGGACTCAATTAGTAAAATACAAAAATATTTAAGGTTAAATTGATAAAATTAAAAAGTTTAGAATTAAATTAATAAAAATATAATAGGTTTATGTGTGCAATATTCTAAACCGCCGGCGGATCAAGAAAAGATGGAATTGCATTTGGCCCAGATGATGGTACGGAGTTCTTCGACCCGTCGGACCATCAGGGCCGGGTGCGCTGGTGTTCGCGGGCTTTCAACGGGAAAAAGAAGAGAGGAAAAGGCAAAACGACATCGCGTGAGGCCCTACTGTCCCAAGAAGCACCAAGATGTTCCTCGCTCACCTATTCAACGTTTCAGACTCGGCGACGAAGAGCGTGCCAACGATGAAGCAGCACAAGAACTCCCAGCAGCTCAATCCCAACTGGGCTCTGCTGCAACAAGTATCTCTCTCTCTCTCTCTCTCTCTCTCTTTGTACGTGCGTGCCTGCGTATGTGTGTCAGTGTGTACGAATGCTTGTTTATTGTCACTCGTCTTCTTGATTGGGCAGAAGCTCAAGTCCCATGGCTCCCGACCTCCAAAAAATTCCGTGCTTTCCGATTCCGGACTCTCCAAATCCATATTGGGTACGCACACGGTCCTACGGTTTTGGCCTTTTGCCATACTCTTGTTGCGTGTGCGTTGTATTTTCAGAGGTTTTGTAGATAGTAACGCATCGCGTGCTCGTTTTCGAGCCATAAGCCTAACACATGAATCGTCTCTTCCTGCGTTTGATGTGTTTTACTGACTGTTTAGTTTCTTTAAGAAAGAAGGTTCACCTGAATTTGCATGCTGTTATTTGATCCGGCTTTGGGTGCTTTTCCCATGTGCAGGGAAACGCAAGGATAGGTCCAATGCCGAATCTGATGATCGTCGCCCTAATCCCTTGATTCCTGCCAATAGTGATTTCGGGTTTGTTTCTTTTGTTTCCTGTTCATTGTTGCCTTTTACTATCTGAACTACTTGCTGAATATTAAGTATTGCTCTGGATGCTTCTTGTGTTTATCAATTGCAACTATGGGCAATAAAGTCATGTTTGGGGTTCAATAGAAGACACTAACCTTGGCCCCTTTTATGTCTAGTAATGCATCTTCAAGGCATTAGTAGTTTTCTTTCTTGTGGAGGGCATAATTCCTCCTTGGTCATTTGTTGTGCTATTCTTAATTCCATAAGTGAATCATACGCAGACTGACAGGTGTGATTGCCATGGATTGCGAAATGGTTGGTGTCGCTCAAGGAAATAAGAGTGCACTTGGGCGAGTTACACTGGTATATGAACGTTCTTTTTCTTTTTAGTGATTGGTGGGATGCAAACATTATTACTTACTGTGTTCTCATTTTTCTTGAAGAGATGGTAGGTGATATCTTGTGTGCTTATTTTATTACTGGATATTGGTGACAAGTGTCAGATACTTTCTATCTCTTAAAATTTCCAGATATTCTAAGGCTATCCTGATGCCTTTGCATCTTTATCATAGTTATGTCACCTAAAAAAGAAAAAAGAATTGAACCCTTACACCCCTCTTCTAGTTGGCACGTAGTGCATAGTTATGTTTGTTGTAGATTTTGTGAGAGGTCTGGTAACAAAAAGTTGAGATGGTAGTTGGTAGTAACTTTGATGTGTCGCTTTTACTTTCACTGGAATCATGCTTATGTGAAACGATCTGGTTCAAACTAAAGTCCACTGCTTTTGCATGTATACAGTGCATGGACTTTAGCTATCTATACTCCTTGTTGTTCCAACTTCCAGATGGTTTCTGGATCCTCTACTTTCATGCTTTCCACTTGGCTTTTGGAGAATGAAGATAGGGATGGAGCTGAGCAAGACTTACGGTCTTAAAGAATGTGCATGAATCTTATTTGGGCCTTTGTGAGTTAGGAGGGATAACCACCTCTTCCTTCGAGCGATAAGCATTAGTGTAAGAATTTGTTTAGGGCATTCCTGACTCCTCGATATCCTTTACTGTTCATAATTAAAGGTACTACATGCCATTCACTGAAGTATTTACCGCAATCCATTGGGGTGTCGATCAACAGCGCTAAATTTTCTTGAATGAGCTTCATGTGGTCTTTTACTCCTAATTTTATGTGCTTCACAATTTCTCTGTATTTGGAAAAAACCAATTATTTACATAAGTAAATGTTGTGCTTATTCAACTCGTCATAACTTGTTGTTAGAGCTAATGGCAGGTAAATAAATGGGGAAATGTTGTATATGATGAATTTGTTCGCCCAATTGACCGTGTTGTTGACTATCGTACACAAGTCAGTGGAATTCGACCCAGTGATATGCGAAAAGGTTTGTCTCATCTTCCTTTCACTTTTTCCATGTTCTTTTTTTTTTGGTAAAGCACTTTTTCCATGTTGTTTATCCTATTTCTATCCTTGATTTTGCAGTTAATAAAATTTTATCGTTGAAATTATGTATATGATGATGCCCTTAACCAATGTTTTGATATTGAATAAAGCCTTCTGTTAAGCTCAAACCATATGGTAGAGTTAGCAGAATAGTTCCAGTAGTCACTTGTTGTGTACGTGCTTTTGAATGTAATAAGGGTGATCTTGTAAACTGCATAAAGATTTGAACATTAACGCGTGTCCTTGATGAGATTTCTTTTGGATGTCATTGCTTTCATGCCATTTTCTTATTGCATCATTTTTGTTCATCCTCCTGTATGGTCAAGGCCTATTCAATGATATTGAAGTACGCAACAATCACAGAAAATCTAAAGAACTCATTCTTTGATTTCATTTGCAGCCAAGGATTTCTGTACCGTTCAGAAGAAAGTTGCTGAATTGATTAAAGGGAGGGTTCTTGTAGGCCATGCATTGCACAATGATCTTAAGGTATGTAATATCTTGTTGCTGGTGGGTTTGAAATGGCGTGTCATTCTGAATCTGGACTATGTTTTCTTTATACCAGGCATTACTGTTGACTCACCCTAAGGGGGACATAAGAGACACCTCGGAATATCTCCCCCTTCAGAAGTACTGAAATTTACTCTTAGCTATCTTCCTCATGCATTTTAATTGACCTATTTTGGTTTCCCTTAGTGACATGCAAATCAATGATGCAGGGAAGGGCGCCGAAAGGCGCTTCGTCATCTTGCGGCTGAGCTTCTGGGGGCCTCTATCCAAAATGGAGAACACTGCCCTGTAATTAGATTGACTTTGTCCTTACTGTATTCTCTTTCTTTCCATTGATAGTCCATTCCTGTGACCAAATACTATATATGCCAGTTCTATGTTACTTCAGTCATTACCTGGAAATATCTCAATGCAATTTATTTTCCCTTTCATTTAGTTATCGATTCCTTCTTTATCCTGATCGTGGTGGTTTTTTCCTGATGAATCTTTGTCACATTCTCCATAATAGAGGCAATACTTTTGTTGTTTTTGGTTTCAGATAGAGGATGCCCGTGCTGCAATGTTGTTGTATATAAGAAACAAGAAAAAATGGGAGAAGAGCGTTAAAGATCAAATCAGGTACAAACAAAAGCAGAAGAAACGCAAGCCAAAAAGGAAGCTTGGTGACAATGGCGCTTTGAAAGTTGACTGATCTACAGTTAAACACATTTTCTGGACGTTTCCTTCGGTGTCAATACGCTAGATGCTGCAGATGAAGCCTTTTGGACCCATGAAAGAGAAATGTATTCAAACGAATGCAACATGTTTGAATCGGAAAAGATGATAGGGGATCTGCATTTGCCCTACAAAAGATTGAAGCTTCCATGGAAACAGCTGTCTATTTCGTTTTCTTAAAGCTTTGATTTTGGCAACGGTCGGTCATGTTCAGTCTACCGAATGTAATGGAGGATTGTTGACACATTTAGAATTGTACGATTACATTGCACCTTGTTATTCAAACACGAGGTGAATGGCAAGGGAACCCTTCTTGTGCATCAGATATAGCCAAGCAGTCTGAATTGACAATGTCTTAAATTTAAGCATGTCCAGTTGATTAAATCGTGTGAAAGCACCGTCAGTTAATTGAAAGGCCATCGATTCACTTCAATACTGAAATGACCCTTCAAAGCTATTTCCTCAAACCAGAGACCTCCATCAGTATCCTCCACTTCTGAAGCAGCAGCTCCAGCAAAGTCAGTTTCTAGCCAAAGCATCGATTTTTTTCATTTCTTTAGCAGTACCATATCTTCCTAAGATACTATTCCACTTTCAATCTTCATTAAAGCTGAAGATGAGCGTGGAATCAAAAGTTATTGGTTCTCGCTTCTACGAATCTATCAGGATCAGTAGCAACGCTATGATCACTTTTTAATGAAGATTATCTTGTGTTAGGTAAAGCAACAGTTCCTTTTTCCAGAACTCTGGTGCAGGGGTCATTGTCGAATTTGCTTTAGCATCAAAAGTAAGGCAAGCATACTTCATTCTTCACTTCTAAAAATCAGATGTGCTCCTATTTGGAGAGAAAAGGACCAGAAGAGCTTTCTGATGTTTCTAGCCTGAAGGAACCACCCATAAATTCGCGATAAAGGGACGACTTTCTGAGTTTTTCAGTTTATGTGCCTGAGTGCTAATTCCCTGCTCGAGCTCGTCGTTGTTCTGCTAGCAAGTATGAACAAATGGAAAATTAGTTTTCCCTTGATTTGCACACAACCGCGCAACCGAAATTGCTTTATCATCTGCAGAAAAGTTCAGTTTCCGTCAAGCCATGCTTTGTTACGTGGATTTGGATCATGCATAGCAATAAAAATAACTTTTTTGTGATGGAAAGCGATGAAAATATATGCGCAGTTTCCCAGGACTGCAGAAATGCCATGATAGTAATCACGTTCCCACATGATTAATGTTGTTTTCTGCGAGTTTTCTTTTGCTTTTTACTTCGTTATGGTCGTCTTCGGATTAAGAATAGAAATATATAAAGGATGGGCACACACACTCCAAAAGGATGTCACTTTAAGAGCCCCATTAAGTGCTACCGTATTAAAACACGATATCGGCAGAACTGGCCTGTTAAATTATTCTCTCATATGACGTGTGTAGGCATCCATAAGTTTCATTTGGTAGGTGGCGCCAAGAATTGACGGAAACCAGTGGAGTTAGCTTTCCACCTTAAGTGGGCAATTTCAAGATTTAAGCCAGCAATTCTTGGGTTGATTGAGATCACCTCCCTTTGAGTCTAGCTAATTTAGAAGGGAGAGAGATGGTTTGGAGGAAGGAACACTTGGACCTAATCTTGGTTCCTTGTGGGTTATCTGTTATGCTTGGCTACCATCTCTTCCTTCTCTACAGGTGCATAAGATGTCCACACACTACTGTGATTGGCTATGAGAACCACTTTAGATTAGCTTGGGTAGAGAGAATGTTACAGGTACAGAATGCGACCAAGCTTCATACCTCCTTTTTTATCTATATTAATCATGAGCTTGATGCTGATTCATGTTCCTAAGGTCGATTTGTATGTGCAGACTGAAGCAAAGAACAGAAATATACCTTTGTCCGTGATCTCGAGCACCATAAATGCTTCGACTTCTCTGGCATCAATTTCCCTGGCTCTAAGCTCACTAATTGGCGCGTGGTTCGTGGGCTCTTCGAATAGCATCTTGACTAGTCCTTTCGTATATGGCGACACGAGGCCTACTACTATTTCCATCAAGTACATCAGTCTTCTGATATGCTTCATGCTCGCCTTTGCATCGTTTGTCCAATGCGTACGCTGCCTGGTCCATTCCAATTTCCAGATCAGCATGCCCAATAGCGATGTTCCAGTGAAGTACGTGCAGAGGGAAGTGATTATGGGAGGCGTGTTCTGGTCCCTCGGTCTTCGGGCAATCTACTTCGCAACCACTTTGCTGTTGTGGATCTTCGGTCCGATACCAATGTTTGTTTCCTCAATAATCACGGTCATGATGTTGCACTTCTTCGATACTAACTCCACCCCGCTACATCCATCTCAGCCGGCTTGTCTCCTCTAATAAAATGGCCTTCGAGCTTCGTAGAAGTTTGAATTTTAGATGCATGACAATGCTCTCTAGGATTCCCTAAATCATCATGTGGAGATATCTCTTAGATGGAAATGTTTCCAGATCAGCATGCCCAATAGCGATGTTCCAGTGAAGTACGTGCAGAGGGAAGTGATTATGGGAGGCGTGTTCTGGTCCCTCGGTCTTCGGGCAATCTACTTCGCAACCACTTTGCTGTTGTGGATCTTCGGTCCGATACCAATGTTTGTTTCCTCAATAATCACGGTCATGATGTTGCACTTCTTCGATACTAACTCCACCCCGCTACATCCATCTCAGCCGGCTTGTCTCCTCTAATAAAATGGCCTTCGAGCTTCGTAGAAGTTTGAATTTTAGATGCATGACAATGCTCTCTAGGATTCCCTAAATCATCATGTGGAGATATCTCTTAGATGGAAATGTTTTTCGAGTCGACAAGATGTTGAAATGATGCACGTTGTTTTGTCCTATACTTTTTCTGGGTAGCAAGTTGTGCTAGTTTGCGGTTTCATTCTACTTTCCATTTTCAGATTCAAGATCTGCTGCATCCATATACACCTTCCAGTCTTCCGATTGTTTTATGTATTGTGAAGCTAAAAACAAGACGCCTGTGCTGTCTATGAGCATGAAATTGTAAGTCCTCCAATATTTGTGACGCCGTGATTGATAACCACGCCGAGACTTCAATTCCAAAAGATGAATTTTTCTCGCCAAATTCTGACTTTTCAAGATTTCCGGATCAAGCAGAATTTCTTTGAAAAAACCCGTGGATCGATATCAGCCTCATAAAGAGCAGAACTACTTGTAAACGACAGCATCGATCCAACATCATGTGATACTTCGACGCGGATGAAGAATTGCTATGATCAAGTTTCTGACACACGGCTATAGGGGTTGACATCTTCGTCAAATATGGTTTCAGGAACTATATAGATCATTACCCATTCCGTCAGTAAACTAAGGTTTTCTAACGAATGAATGAATGAATGAATGAATGAATGCTCCATGTGCTAGTCTGTATGTCTCGCTTGCTCATAGCTTAGACTTCCGACGTAAATGATTTCACGCCTTGTCTACTTTCCCGGCTGTCTGGTTCCCAGCCTATTTTGTTGACACCTTCATATTTTGGGCAAATAATGGCTCCAACATCCGGACGGGTTCTTGTCTCTACTTTCGTTGATTCCAATATGAGGGAGAGTCTTCGCTGGGAACTAGGAAGCTTGTTTTGGTACTGAAACCGCGAAAGTAGTGTGCTTACCGAAAACAGTGCCTGTAGAAGTAGACATATGGTTTATCCTGTATAACAGGGTATTTATGGTTCCATCAGTGAAAAATCAAAAACTTCATGTCCTAAACCACCGGAAATTTTTGTTGGCATAGATGCTTCTCTAGATTTAGAGTAATAGCATAGGAGCTCTTGCCTCTGTGTCGATCAATTCTCATATCGGTAGATGCTGCTGTAAACAATTTTTCCATCATAAACGTAAAACCCATGGACATCAAGAAATAATCAAAATGCCAAACTTTTCGGAAAGATTATTCTTTTGATTAATGAGATCAATGCATACAGGTATCTGCCATTGTCTTCGTACAGGACCAAATCCACTAAACACCTGCTTTTATTCTGTGAGACTCATGATGTCATGAGCTGTGTCCACTATATTTATTCTATATTTTGCAGTGCCTAATCAACCTACCTTCTTCTACACCATTAGTATGACACCTTCATCCACCCACTATTCAGAGAGCGAGAGAGGGATGAGTTGGAGAAAGGAGTGCCTAGATGTTATATTGGTTCCTATTGGACTATTGATCATGTGTGGTTACTGTCTTTTCCTGTTGTACAGAGGCCTAAAGTTCCCTCAAACTACAGCATTCGGATATGAAAGCCATTGCAGGAAAGTGTGGGTTGAGCGAATGCTGCAGGTCAGGAAAAGCAAAAACTTCCATTGCCTCTGCCTCTGCAACTATGTTTGGACTGAATTTGTCCCCGAAATTTCTCTGCTTGAATTTGCAGATTGAGGCGAAGGAAAGAGGCGTGTCCTTGACAGTGATCTCCACCACAATATCAGCAGCAACTTTCCTGGCATCGACCTCCTTGGTCCTGAGCTCTCTTATTGGAGCATGGATCGGAAGCTGCTCAGATAGTGTTTTCACAGCCGATTTCACATAAGGGGACACGGGTCATTCCATGATTGCCGTCAAGTACATAAGCCTTCTCGGTTGCTTTCTAGTGGCTTTCGTGTCCTTCCTCCAATGTGTGAGGAGTTCAGTCCACGTCATTTTCCTCATGAGCATGCCAAACAGTGATGTTCCAGTGGCCTATTTTCATAAGGCAGTCACAAGAGCAAGTATTTTCTGGTCAGTTAGTTCACAGGCGATCTACTTTGCGACCAATCCGCTGCTATGGATTTTCAGTCCGATACCCATGTTCATATCCTCAGTTACTATGGTGGTGATTTTGCACGATCTTTATTCGAATTCAACCCCTTTGCATCAATTTCAGCCTAAAAAGAATCTCAACCTCCTTGGCAAGATGGGCAATGATGTATCTGCTGTCATGAGGGTAGTTGAAGATCATGAGAATGTACAAGGAGCAAAAGGCACAGGTTCTGCTTCAACCGGTTAACATTCCGTTGATGCCATGCTAATGGTGGCAAAAGAGTGCCTGATGAAACCACAGCTTGAAATGCCATAGACAACATCCAACCACAAATGTTTAGGCGTCCGGCAAATTAGAAAAGAGTGGGGGGAATCCTAAATGAAATCTTGAGATTTGGGAAAGAGTTGAAGTCACAGAAGTACAAAAATTTTGTGCCGGATCTCTGTTGTTATAGCTGAGATGATTGGTAAACGACAGGAAAGTCCGGCCCAAATTCATAATAAGACTTTCATTTTGTCTTCCATGCATGAATCCTATTACCGCAGACGAACATACGTTACTTGCTTTTGCCATTGTACTGCAGAAATCGAGATGCAACCGTAACAAAATGGGGTACAATCTTCGATATGGGCCGTAAGGTAGTGCAGGTGCAACTCCAAGTTGAATAGAAAGCGAGGTCAATTTAAAACCGATTTGCTTCTTTTATCGTGCCATTTTGTGTATGCCGAGAGTACCAGTCATGTTTGAAGACGCTTTGCTCATCGGAAAAACTCCTAGTAGAATAGAAAACGAGGCCAATTTGAAACCAATTTGCTTCTTTTCTCGTGCCACTTCCGTGTATGCAATCCCAGTCATGCTTGGAAACGCTTTGCTCATCGGAAAAACTGATGGTGGTGAGAAAACTCTTTAAGGCGAGTGGGCGGTAAAACCTGGCGATGCCGGTTGCGTATGTGCTAATATCTACAGAAGTAAGGACAACTCGGTTTTTGCGAATGAATTTCGTTTGCTGGATTTGCCAGAGGAAGGATCCGAACAGAGTTGACGGCGGTCGAAGAGCACGGCAGCCAAAAGTAATTGACTTTGAGCAATCCTCATGCGTAGGCGGTAAAGTTATATTAGGAATAGCTAATCAATCAAGAATCACGACCTTTTAAAGAATAAAAGTTCTTAGGAATCAGTAATATTTAACGGGGGAAAGCAAGTAATCAATCTGAATCTTCATTGCAATCACATTAGTATCGGAATTAGCAGTTAATTCGTGCATCCAGTTTCAGCATTCTTGACGCACATTCGACGCCACAACTCTGGCCCAATACTTGATCTGAGCTTTCATATCTTCCGGCGAACCGCCCTTGGTGTTCCACTTTGGGACTGTAGGAGCGTAGCTTTGCGCGAGCCACGCTTCAGAAAGATACGGACCCTCGTTCCTGTCGCCATCCTCATTCTCCTGGGTCTTCTCTTGCAAACCGGGAAGTATGTTGACGAGATTCGGCTTTAAGTGCTTCCTGTCAAATGAAAAACCCAATTCCTTGAAGCCTTGCACTTCTTCCTCTTCGAGATCGGTCAGGCTCTTCCTCGAGTTGCTCTTGGTCAGGTATCTTCGCCTCATCTCCTTGTTAAAAGCTATCGCGCTTTCTTCAGCACTCTGCGTCATTCCCTGCAAACCAAGCATTTTATTTTATCTACCGGCGCAAGAAAGACACAAAAGGGATCTATCTGATTATGCAACTGATAATCCTAACTTTTGGTCCTAGAAGATGGTCGATGAGTACCTTTGGAGTATGCCGCGGCAGCAGGAACTCGGACAAGTTAAGAGAGGCTTGCCTACTCGGTTTGATCATCCTAGGAAAATTCTCTCTTCCTTCGAATGCCTGGTCTCTGCCAATACAAGGCGGTAGAGACGGCGCCCTGAGAAGAACTGGGCGGGGCGACTGCTTGTGGTTGTGCTTGTCCGAACTGCGTTCCTTCAGATCACGAACTCCTTCCTTGCTTAGAGGTGGCAATTCAGCTGAGGCAGGCACTTCTTCAGGAGTCGCATCATCGACCTGCACTTGCTCTGCTTCGTCTCTCGCTGCTTCGTGCAGGACTGCCGGAGTCCCAAAGGAATCGGATGGACCATGACCAATGCCTTCCGAGTCCATCTCCCTCGGTGAAGGAGGACTCGAGCCGTTCAACTGCCGGCTCCCGGCTAACGCTTCGCGGGCTTCATCATCGACCGAAGGGCAAGGATCAGAGAAGCATCTCGACATGATGGCGTTCCCGTTCTTCCTCTGAAGCAGGTTGCCGAAGAACCAATACTCCTCCAATAAATCCACCGCTTCCCCGTCAACAAAGCAACCTCCCTGTGGAGAAGAAGCCTCGTCGTCCATGGATGCAGCTCGGCCAAGTCCTCAGATCTTCCGATGTCATCACGTCTCATGGCCCCAGTGACTTATCTTGCGAGCATTAACAGTTGCAGATGGGCGGGGCTGACTGAGGAAGTCACACCCCATGTGCTCTGTACAAGAAACACGATTATAAAAATATGCATTGCATACCCATGTAAACAAATCAAGAACATGGATATTGGAAAGGGATCGGCGACAGATAGCGACAGAGAAAGGACTTCAAGCCACGTTGCAGATTGGCGCAAGACAAGGCGATGCCAACGCGCTACCCCCCATGTGACGGTCTTTTTGCGTTCGCTTATGGAACAAGAGATAATTCTATTTTTCTCTTTCCAGCCGTTTATTTATTTATTTTGAGAAAAAAATTCGCATCGAAAATCTTAAAATTTATCACGAAAATATAATTAAATCATAAAAATTTAAAATAAAAACGTAATCAAGTCCTAAAACCTATCGAGAAAAGTGTAATCGTGTCTTAAAACCTATTGCGAAGGTGCAATCAACAAATGGCTTGATTTCACTGATTTGATGAGTTTTAGAACTTGAACGTGATATATATATATATGCACCCGCTGGTACATTCATGTGACAGTTAAGTTTGTGCCGATCATAATTTATTGTTAAATGCAAGGGAAAATGGAGTGTTTGTCCTTACGGAAGGAGCAGTTGGACAGATTAGCTCATCATCTCTGTAAGTCAACTTAATTTATTGCCTAATTTATGTCGTAGTCTATTTCAATTATTGAGTATCGATATGGGTGGAGGAGACTCGGGGATGAATGGCGTAGACCATGGCCTGATTGGGCCAACTGCTTTGATTCCTCGTGCTTGGTGCATCCTCATCCCATGGAATTTGGTGTAAAAAATTTCCCTTATCCCACGCCCATATAGGGAGAAAATTCATCAATCAGTCCTAGACTCACTGCGCGAATACCGTGTTAAACTTTTAAATTTTATCAATTTATTCTTAAGTCTTTGCCCACGACATTCCAAATGTAGCCATTCATGCCATTTATGGACGGAAATCGCTAAAGTGGTGGTCAAGTCATCATTAGACGTTGACACGCTGTCATGTCATTTATTTCCAATGATAATTGGCCAAATGACTACATTGAAATAAACGCTTAGGATTTAATTGGGAAAAATTTACCAAAAAAAAAAGTCCTAAACATATTGCATTTATGCTTATTCAATACGAAAACTTTTAATTTGGGTGGTTTAGCCCTAAACTTTTTAATAATTTTTCAATGTAGTCCATTCAGTCAAGATTTGATGATAGGATGTCATTGTCCTATATGACACGATCAACGCTATTTTTTAATACTTTTTTTAATTTTATAATAGTTTATCTTCCTTTTCTTTTATATTATATTTATTGTTAAGGACTAATGGGGGTCACTAGGCCTCAGCTAGCCCCACCACCCTTAACAATAAAAGAAAGAAAAGGAAAGAAAAGAAGAAAGAAAAAAATTAATAAAAAATTTTAAATTTTTTCGTATCAATGCCGACTTAACAAATGTTGACCATGTCATGTAGTACGGTGCATTCATGTTAGGGGTGAGCAAAAAAATCACGATCCAACCAAACCGAACTAGACCGTTCCCAACCGGCTAATTTTGGATCGTAACCGGCGGGTATGGTTCAGTTTTCGGTTTCAATTTTTCAAAACCGACGGGTATCGGTTTGTTTTTCGGTTTCGAGTGGGAATCATCCAACCGGCTCAACCGAATCGATTTTTATATAATATAAATTGGCCAATTATTTTAATGAAACCATCTCTTAAATGCTTAACCCATCCATCCCAAAAAAAGAGCCTAGACCCGCAAAATGAAAAACAAAATCCTATCCTAATCCAACTCTCTTCGCACTCAGTCGCTCTTGTTGTATAATTTAATTGCACATTTCTTTTTTTTTCTAGTGCAATGAGCAAATTGTCACTTAGCCGGTGCTCTTAGGTTACTGAAAATTTTGATTTACAAGATAAAAAAAGGAAAGGAAAGTTCTAAGTCTACCGTTATATAGCTTTATTGAGTCATATTTGTGAGATTAGCATTCAACTTAATTTTTTCATGGAACGAGCGGATGATGTTAGGATCGTAACTAGGATCCAACCAAGATCCGGACTAAACCGGTGGTTCGGTTCTCGAGTGGATCCATAGAACAAACGGTTGGTTCACAGTTCGCATTTTACCGAACCGGTACCTAACGGACGGTTCTCGGTTCTAAGATAGAACCATCCATCCTATGAACAGATCACTCCTAATTCATGTCATTATTTTTCAGCCAAAATTGATCGAATGGATTATATTAAAAAATTGTGAAAAGATTTAGGGCCGGATTGACAAATTGAAAGTTTTATGGTTGAATTTGCACAAATAGAAAATATTTTGGTTTTGTTTTTTTATAATTCCTAGCAAAATTGAAAAACATAGGACTAAATCGGCATCTACAAAATAAATTTAGGACTGATTAGGTAAATTTCCTCCAAAGTAAGGTATTGTATAGAAATTTGATCTCGCTCCTCCTCAGTTTTGATTTCTACGTCCACTGGGGCACTCAGCATGCCCATATTGATGGTTTGTATAGTCTCCTCATGTCTTTGGCGAAATAGTTAGTCAGCGAGAGTGCAATTTACTTTTATGTTGTTTAGTAAGATTTTTATGCACAGCACAAGGACATTGTGGCCGATAACACGAATTTTGTCCTTTTCCGAAATAATAATGCATCGAGGGGCAAAAAATTATCCAAAAAATCCTAAATATATTACGATTTTATCAATTCCATCATGAACATTTTAATTTTGCTAAGTGAGTCCCAGAATTTTTTTTATATATATTTTACCAAAATATTTATGAATCAATAGGTAAAATAAAAATATTTATAACTGAATTGACAAAAACGCAATAAATATAGGGTTTTGAGATAAGTTTTGTCACAGCAAGTGGAGTTATAATCCATGTAACCATTGTACTCTTCATATTAAACTAAGATTATTTGAACGTGAGCCCCCAACAATTTCATATCCAAGTGGTTGGAATCGATTTAAGATACTTGTTGTTTATGGTATAAATGGAACATCAAAGTGGTCAAAATCGATTCATAGATGGGTCAATAGTTGTGGGCCATTATTGCCGTATTTCCGTTTTTTGGTCCCATAACTTGTGCCAATTTTGCAATGGGGTCCTTTGGCTTTTTAAGATGTTTAAAATTGCCATTTCATCCCAGCTTGGTTAGGTATGTTAATAAAGCTTGAGAAAGCACAAAATTTTGAGCATACAAATTAAAAGCTAAAGAATCCCATCGCACGATAGGCATAAGTTATAGGACCAAAAATGGAATTACCCCACTATTCTTCCACAATTAGGAACATGCCGATGATACCCCACATGACAACGGTTTTAATTCTGTTCCCTAGAATAAAAAAAGGGAAGAGAAACATGTTTGGTAATGCAAATGATTCTAATTCAAATTCTATTCTCAAGAACAGTTTTAAAGTAAAAACAAGACTTAAAAAAATTGATTCTAAAAAAAAGAATTACTTTTCAAAAACACAAAACATTATGAAGTCACATATCTCTTATCTTTTTCTTTTAGTTCTCTCATCCCTTTCCCTCAACCTAAAATAGAAATTTTGTACAGTTACTAAACATGTCGTGATTCTCTGAACCTCATATAGAGAACAGAATTAGAAAAAAAATCAATTCCGATAAGAATCACTATTTCATATCAGAATCGTTACCTTACAGGCCCTTACTATGTAGAGTTGATCATGGGCCTTCGGTCCGGTTAGGCCGCCCAAACCCATTCAAGTCCATTAGTAGGCCCAAGTGCACCTACAAATCCACTTCTTCCATGCACAAACCCCCCCCCCCCCCAAAAAAAAAAACATTAATCAAGTACATCCCTTGGAGATTAACGGCAATAGACCATCATTTTTAAGCCTTCCAAATAGCAAAGAAGAATAATCCAACGGTACCAAAATGATTATAGAACAACTTAATGGGATGGAGCATGTTGATAATTTAAAAATATTAATAAAGTTTCCCAAGCGTAAATCCACAGCCGATTTATGTTTTTTTTTTTAAACCTATGATGCCCACGGTGCATCGCCTGATTTTCCTCTCCATGGTGGCCTCTGTCGCGACTTTTTCACACATTGCGAAACCAAAAAAAACGAGGATCTCAAAATCCGGGGTCAAACATCCCTGTCCGCCTTCCTCGTTCGACAGAGACAGGCAGACCAGGAGTTGCTCATCATCAATCCGTCACGCATCGATCCAACGCTGGAGTCTTCTTCAAGTTCAAGGAACAGAGAACAAGAACCAGCATGCGTCGATGCACGTAAAGGACAAAAAAAAAAATGAAGCCATCTCGCAGACCCTAACGAACGAGAAGAGTTACCCATCACGATGTCGGAGCAGACGAGTTCGAAATTTCACATAGCCATGTTTCCGTGGTTCGCAGTTGGTCACATGACCCCATTCCTCCATCTCTCCAACGAACTCGCCAAGAGGGGCCACAAAATTTCCTTCTTGTTGCCCAGGAAAGCCCTGATTCTCCTGGAAGACCTCAATCTACACCCCGACCTCATCACCTTCCACCCGGTCACCGTCCCCTCCGTCGCTGCCCTCCCTCCGGGGACTGAAACCGCCTCTGAAATCCCCATCTCCGACACTCCCTCGCTTGCCGCCGCCATGGACCTCACCCGCCCCCAGTTGGAGGTCTCGCTGCAGGCCATGCGGCCCGACTTCGTCTTCTACGACACTGCCTACTGGATCCCCCAAGTGGCCAGGCCGCTCGGCATCAGGACAGTCTGCTACAATGTTGTTTCCGCGGCTGCGATCGCCATCGTCCTCGTGCCAGCCCGCGAGGTGACCCTGGGTAAGCCGCTCACGGAGGAGGAGCTGGCGAAGCCACCCGAAGGGTACCCGTCGGAGACTGTCGTACTGCGGGGCAGCGAAGCCCGCTCCCTCATGTTCGTATCCCTGCCTTTCGGCGACAACATCACGTTCCACGGCCGCACCACGACCGCCATGCGAGAGTGCGACGCGATCGCCATGCGGACGTGCCGAGAGATAGAAAGGGACTTGTGTACCTACATCAGCAGTCAATACAGTAAGCCTGTCTTCTTGACTGGCCCAGTCTTGCCTGAGCCGGCGACGAAGACGCTGGACGAGAAGTGGGCCAAGTGGCTCGGCCGGTTCAAGCCAGGTTCCGTGGTGTTCTGCGCATTCGGTAGCCAGCACGTTCTCGAAAAGGGCCAGTTCCAAGAACTCCTGCTAGGGTTCGAGTCAACAGGCTTGCCATTTCTGGTAGCTCTCAGACCGCCAATTGGGACAAACTCAGTAGAAGAAGCTTTCCCCGAGGGTTTCGAAGAGAGGGTCCGAGGGAGGGGAGCGGTTCACGGCGGTTGGGTCCAACAGCCTCTGATCTTGAGCCACCCATCGGTCGGGTGCTTCGTGAGCCATTGCGGGTTCGGGTCGATGTGGGAGTCGCTGATGTGCGATTGCCAAATAGTGATGGTCCCGTACCTGGCCGACCAGATCTTGAACACGAGGCTGCTGGCCGAGGAGCTGAGAGTGGGGGTCGAAGTGGAGAGAGAAGGGAGCGGGTGGTTCTCGAAGGAGGGTCTGTGCAGAGCCATCAAGAGCGCGATGGATGAAGAGAGCGAAGTGGGTCAGCTGGTGAAGAAGAACCATGCGAAGTGGAGAGATGTTCTCATGAGCCCCAACTTCATCAGCGGCTACATCGATGGGTTTATTCAGAATCTGCAAGAGCTTCAACAGACAAAATTAGAGGTGTTGATGTAGGGAGATCCTGAAGGGCAAAGATAGCGAATGTGAAGTGGCCTTTCAAATTAAGTTGAAGAGTGCTGTTGCTAAAGAAGTTATATTTTGGGCTAACATGATCTTTAGAGTGATTTTTTTTTCTTACATGGAAAGAGATTTACCTCCCTAACTTTCAAAAAAAAAAATTGGGCCTATGTACTGTTAAAAATATGTCTCGAGTTTGAGCCCGAAACGAAAATATGAAATTGGATATATATATGGTCGTACGTGGAAATATATATATTTCCTGATTCGGTGGTTTCTTGGGCTTATCTTGATATTGAATTAGCTTGCAACAGTAGCCAGCAAAAAAAAAAGAATAAAAGGAAACAAACAATATACATATGCGCGCGCATATATATATATATATATAAAGTGGAAAGTGAAAGTGGATTTGGCAAGATTGCTTTGTTGACCAAATCGCACGCATGACAATCTTTGAAAATCAACGTACGGCGGTGGCCGCGAGAGAGAATTATTGACGCGCCGTTCCAAGAGAAGAAGCGAGTGCTTGACGTGGATTTCTCCGGAAGAATTACATCAATAACTTGTGTGTTCTAGTCGAGAAATTCTTGTGGTAAGAATTTATGCACAATTCTTTTATGAGATTGAGAGATTATTTCGTGAGGAATTGGGGATAAACACTGTATACGTTATTGGTTGAAATTGGGCTTGGGAAACACTGAGAGTGTTTGAGTGACTCGAGTGTGGTTTGTAATCTCCGAATTGTATCGCTCGTTCTATAGTGGAATTCGCTGTTGCTCTTCCCGTAGACGTAGGTCTCTACGACCGAACCACGTACATCTGGTGTTTGATTTATTTTCTTGTTCTGTCTATTTTTCGTTCGATCGCTTATTCCACACAACATGTACCGTGACTTGTATTTTGTAGTCGAGCGTTAACTTTTTCATATTCAAACTACAATGGGACTTGTCCCCGAAGAGGCTTCTTCTAAGTAAATTTTGAGCATATAGAATAGCTCTTGCCACTTTGATAATTGTATCATTTAGATATCGTGTGCTACCGTAAAAAAAAAAAACTCGACCCGTTGGAACATCCTATAGAAATTTTACAAAGAGAAATACTTCACTGATAATCCTATTAGGGATAGTACAATCTCAATCGTAAACCCCCACACCATCATCATAAGTTTTTCATGAATTACTCATTGATTGAGAGATTGTATCGTCAGTTACTGACGATACTATCAGACCGTCAGGTTAATAGCTTTCTTTTACAAACTACAAAATGAGCATCTACATCGATTAATCATGAGTCTCCTATGTAAAAGTCAAATGAACGCACAAAAATGTGTTTCAATTGACTGAAATGTTGAAACTCATTTTAAGAAACTCTCCCCACAAATTGTTTCTTGATTTAGTTTACTATTAGATAACATATAGGCAACGATTATTACAAAACAATAATGAAGATTAAGGTCATATTGTATGTCGTGTAATCTGAAAGAAAATACTAAAAAAGCTAAAAGCGACGCACGAAATTGATATTTCGGTAAGGCAGCAAACTGTTGAGGGGTATAATTCCTTTGGTGGATTCCTCATTTTCTAGTATTTCGTCATTTGCATGATAACTTTATAACCGAATGTCATTATAGTTGATAGTTGTAATAATAATTATATTTGTACGTGAAAACTCCATACTAAGCTAAAGAAATGCAATGGGAGTGATCGGTTCCAGAGTGGTTTGATTCCTGGCTTAGAATAGGAAACTGACTGTTTACTAAGACTGGTCTACAAATATAATTGATGGGTCCGACTAAAAGTAAACCAAGTGACCTTATTCAACAAATAAGTAATAGTTTGACAGGTTCCTTAATCAAATTGATTTTTCTATACCAGAATTTTAGTAAGTTTAGTGTTTCTCTTTTTTGTAATTATTGAATATAAGTTTACAAATATACCTTCTACCTAACGATACTTTGGGAAGAGACAGGTGCTAGCCTAACAATTTTATAGTACCATCAGTTATTTTTTACCACACGATCTTTCAATTAATGAGTGCTTTATACAAAACACATGATGATAGTGTGTAAATCTATGGTTCATATTGTAGTGTCCTTGACAGTACTATAAAAAAAGCATTTCCCTTTCAGTAAATATTGGATCATAAAATGTAAACACATACACAAAGAATGCAACACAAGACCAAAGAAAACATGGGACGCCATAAAAACTCAAGAAAGCTTAGTGTAGCCATGTTCCCATGGTTGTCCATTAGCCCGCCCCACCCAATTTCTTCATATATGAAACAAACTACCCCAGAATCGGCACCAAGTGACCGTCTTATTGCCCCAGAAGGCGCAGCTTAAGTTGGGAGCCACTAAACCGACATCAAGACCTCATTCACTTCTCCTCCGTTACTATCCAAACCAAGTGGAGGGCCTCCCTTCCGGCGCAGAAACCACCTCTGACGTCCCTATCCAACTTCTAGACTCAAGATCAGTTCCTGTTCCTTTTAATTGACATCAAGCCCGACATGGTTTCTATGACTTCGCCCCCTGGATCCCCGCCAAAACCCAGCCGCTGAACATCAAGGCAATGTACTAGGTCGCTACTGGTGTGGCGGGGCGTACTATGGCTTGTTTCGGCAAGGAGTCACCTTGGAAAAACTAAATGCACCCGCCGCCACCTACTGCGCAGGTAGTTCCCGAAGAGCCTTTCAAGCGTTATTCCTGGCTGAAGATCTCAGAAGTGGAACGTGGTTCTACGACCGTAGCACTCCTGTGCCATTGCCACAAGGACATATCGTGAATTGGAAGGCAGGTATGGTGACTACTGGCTCCGTTGGGGAGCAGGTACGGGGAA
Source organism: Psidium guajava (assembly GCA_016432845.1). Taxonomy (NCBI): domain Eukaryota; kingdom Viridiplantae; phylum Streptophyta; class Magnoliopsida; order Myrtales; family Myrtaceae; genus Psidium; species Psidium guajava. The sequence continues at coordinate 12,393,260 of CM028226.1, read as the reverse complement.
GAGAGTGCTCTACAGTGGACCCATCGTGCCTCAAGCCCAAGTGGAACACCTAGAAGAGAAACGGGCTTCTTAGCTGAACATGTTCGGGCGCGAGCTCAGTGGTTTTCTGCGCATTTGGGAGCGAGATCAAGCTGACAAAACAGAAGTTGCAAAGAGCTACGTCTAGGGTTTGAGGAGTTATGTTGGCCATCCGTTAGTTGGGGCTTTGGCCACTCCACAAGGAAAAAATATTAGATAGCTCGAGGCTAACACGTGTCCGCGCGTCCCTCCCGACCAATCAAGAAAGGACACATGTCCTTTCCCGTCCTTTTCACACCCTCTCCTCTATCTAGCTTGTCTCTCTCTCCCGTCTCCCATTTTCTATCTCTCTCCTCCATGAGAGGACACGTGAGCCAAGGCGTAAAAACATGTGTTGTTCCGACCCACCCAATATTTTCTCTCCCACAAGGATGCAATCAGAATCGAAGGAGCATTTCCACGTGAGTTTGGGGGAGAGGACCCAGGAGAGAGAATGGCTTTGTTGGTGTGGGACTGGGTGCCGCAGTTGCTGATACTGAAACACCCATCTATCGGGTGCTTTGTGACTCATCGGGGCGTATGCATCGACGTGGGAGTCCTTGTTCGGTGACTGCAGGATATTGACGTTCCCCCAGCTTGCAGTTTATGGCTTCGAGGTTGATGGTGGCTGAGCCGGGGGGTTGCTGTTGAAATGAAGAAGGAAGGGGAGAGACAGAGAGACTCTCTTGAGCGAGGGGAGCCGGAGTGAGGCCATCTAGTTAGAGGTGGACAAAAATTGTGAAGTAGCGTCAAGGCTTAAAAGCAACCATGCCAAAGCGAAGGATGTTATGACTCATAGCTGGGGAAGGCTAGCGAGGAAGGTACATGCGTACTTTCGCTGCAATCCCTACGGGAAACTTCAGCATCGATAAAATTACCCAAAAAAATTCTCGCAATATTGTATTTTTTCCAATTCAATCTTAAATCTTTTAATTTTATTAATTGAGTCCTAAATTTTTTACATTTAACGATTAAATCCATCCAATCAATTTTGGCCGAAAATCATTGACACGAATGCTAGCCATCGTACATAGGCATAGTTGCTATTGAGATGAATATTTTTTTTGTTAGTATTTCACTTTTTAAATATTTTTTCACTTTGTTCTTTGTTCATTTTTCCACGCGAGTACAAGAATTTCCTAGATGATTCAGCTTGGGCAAATACTTGGAATAGAATTTTATATATTTCCAAAGGTAGTATGCCGTTGTTTCTTAATCCGATTTTAGACAAGCTTGGTGGTTTTGAATATGATGAGTGTTATAATACTTCCATGAAGAGGTGTGTTTGAGAGGAGACCCACAAAATGACTTCTCTCTCTCCCAAAAGACCAAAAAAAAAAAAAAAGCATACACCGTTACTTTCAGAAACAATCTCATATACGTCGTGGAACATGAATATCTGTGACTATATTTGAATCATGATACATGGAGGACGTTTCGATAGAGGTTAGTCGATGATGTTTAATTCCAACAATGAGAAACCGAACAGCAAGTACGCTCACAAGAAAAACTGCAACATACAGCTCATCAAGGATCTCCCAATTTGAGCTCCACCGGAGTGTCTAAAGGAAAATTCAAAAAATGGATAACTCTCGCGATTGGCTAAATTAATTATTAATTAGATGAATTTCGCATTTTGATACCACAACGATATTATTCCTAATCTGGAACAGCAAAAATGAGAAAGATTGACGATGGATCAACAATAAAGAATCGGTGCAAACCTCACATTCCGGATCTCGGAATCAATAAACCAGAAGAATGGTAAAAAGAAGAAAAAAAAAAGAAGAGGAATGGAGGAAGAAAAAAATCAAATAGGGAGAATATCAACACGGAATCTTCTCAGTGAACCACCGGAGAATCTTGACGGGAAGCTTGAGGAGGCTCACGGCCAGCTTCGCCACCCCAACGCAGCATATGCAGCAAGGGCACAAGCAACTCAGTACAGTCCTGTCATCGGCACAAAAAAGTTTTGAGTTTAACCCTAGAGAGAGAGAGAGAGAGAGAGAGAGAGAGAGAGAGAGAGAGAGAGAGAGAGAGAGAGAGAGAGAGAAGGCTAAAAGAAACTTACCCGAGGACCCAAACAACTGCGCCCACCAGAGACAAGATCACGGCAACGAAAGCGAAGGGCAAGCCTATCAAGAACCCCAGAGGCCTGCACTCTCCCATTTTTTTTCTCGGATCCTCCAAGACAACACAAGAGTTCTCTTTCAGAAAGCAAAGCTACGTATGATTCGGAACGGCGATGGAGATGTGGGAGAGGTTGATGTATATGCAGGCGAAAAAAAGGCAACGCGTATCGGAGCTGCAGATTGAGCAAGGGTCAATGGACGTGTTGATAGAGTCTACCCGCCATGATTGACGATTCTGATATTAGAAGCTTCTTCTCGGTCTCCATCTTTTTTTTTTTTTTCAGAGCTTTCTCATGGTTTGGAAAATTTCAAAGAAGCGTCCCAGACTTGATTCCGTTAGCTCCACGGCGGGAAAATTGTCAATAAAAAAATGTTTCAGACTTATTGCACCTTTGTCTATTTAGAAAGCCTTTCATTGCAGCTTATTTTGGCTGGAAATCGCGAATGTGGCAGTCCAATCAAGGCCGTTCATTTTACGTGGCACGATCCGGACATTGATAAATTTTTTGATTTTTTCTATTATATTACTAGCTGAGGGCCGGCAAGTGCTCACAAGTCCTCATTATGGCCGACAAGGGCATCGCTAGCCCTCGCCGAGGCCCTCATCGACCATAGCGAGGGCTCGCGAGGTGAAGGCGTGCCAACCCTCGCTGTGGCCCACAATTTTGGACGGCCAACGTCCATGTCAGCAAAATTTGGCCAAAATTGTCGGATGGACTCATTTAACAAAACGTGAAAAAAAATTTAGGATTGAATTAGTAAAAATACAATAAATCTGGTACTTTTTGGACAACTATCCCCTTCACGAGAAATTCATACAGTCCTCTCGGGCTACCGATGAGTACGGAACTTGACACAACGGGTCCACCTCCACCAGATGAAGTTGATGGTGGGTTTTTGGAGAACACGGCCCAACGCCAAGCCCAGGCCCAAACCATTTTAGAGTCAATATGCCGCAAGACCGAAGCCCAACCATGCAGTCCCAAGCCTTTACGAGATAGTGCTCCAAGCCCGAATTCGCAGGCACTCCAGGACGAGCCTATTTCCACTCTCGACCGGTTCGAACATACTGCATCGATCTCCCCTGGTCCAACCCTTCGATCGTCGAACCCGATTTTGACGAAACCAGTTTGTTACGGAAAAAACCAGGATAGGGCTTCATATGATTTCCCGGTTCGAACGAGCATTCTTATAAATCAGGCTTCCCGTGAATATTTGGCAAAGCCCGACTATAAAATGAGGCGTAGGGTAGTATGAATTGGTCGAGAAGTTCTCATCACGTTCTAAACAGATCTTTGGCATGTGGAAGGGAGACAAAAACTAGGTAGATCGTAAAAGGGGAAAAAAAAACATACCATAGAATAGAATAAACACGATAATTTTATTAGAATAAAATAATCTCATAAAAGTATCATTCAAATTTCCCGCACGATCTTCACGTGGATCAATGATAAGAGGCGTTCACGTTGTTATTGTTATTATTATTATTATTATTATTATTATTATATTGGGTTAATACCATAAAAAACTCTAAAACAGTACATCTGTGGCAAATTTAATTCGAACTATTTTTTTTTAACTATCAAAAATCCTAATCCGGTACAGCTTTGATAAATTTACCATAAACTGGTATATTTATGATAAATTTACCCCCCATTAGTTTCTATCAAATTTTGGCATTAAATTGTTGAATCGGATGACACATGGTAATTATCAGATGTACACGTTTGGAATTTTTATCATCTATTTGTCACATGTTTATCGACTTGAATTTTTTTGTTATATTAATATAATTTAACGAAAATCAATGAAATTTAAATTTATCATAAGTGTATCGATTTAGAGTTTTTTATGGTCGAAATAACTCGTTTGGGGTAAATTTGTCACGGATATAATATTTTAAAATTTTTTATGGCCGAAAAAGTATTTTGAGATAAATTTGTTATAAATAAATTAATTTGAGACTTTTTGTGGTTAAAAAATAAATTTACTAATTTAAATTTTTTCGTGATATTAGCTCTGTTTCCGCTCGAGTTAGTCACGCGAAAAAGTCTATATTACTCGTCAACGGCACATTATGGGACGACCCAATTAATTCAACTTTTCGCGATTTTAGCAATAATAGTCGATAATTAATTGCGGCTCCATTAATTACGTCTCATCAAGATTTTGACTTTGGGCTTACCTTTGCGTGCCGTGGAAAAGGAAGGAGGCGGCCGTCCCGTACGTACTTTGCCAGCTTGGCAGATGAGAGATGAGGTTGGTTAATAACTCCACCAGTCTCAGCCTTTGTCCGTCAAAGTCAATCAGTCAACGCGCCCTCCCTACGCGAGGAAGCTGCCACCCACCGCGTCGTAGGAAAATCATAGGGGTAGCGCGCACCCCGTTTGTTCCAATATTTCCATCGACGAAGGTTCCCCGCGCCGTGCTAGAAAATTTCTTCGTTTTCCCCTTTTTTTTTTAATTGGGGGTTCGATTAAAAAAAATTTTAACTGAAATTGAATATTCAAACCTTTCGAAAAAGAAAAAAAAAAAGAGAAAACCTCTTTTGACTCTTTTCGACACAGCAACCGTGTCCGTTGACTGTCCCTAGATTTAATTAGCCAAGATGAATGGGCCTAGAATGGAGGTCATAGACATAATTATCATCCCTATGCCCTAATTAACCAAATTGTTACGAGATTTCTTCTTTCTCTTCTTTTTTTTTTTTTGCGAGAGACCAAATGAGCACATTTTCCAAATAGTGATAAAACTATACTGCGAATGCTTAAATTTCACTTTAATCTTTTCGATCTATTTTTATCGGGTATCATCGGCATGACGGCGTGGCACATAGGATTATGTAGGACAAAGTTTGTAAAATTCAAAATTAAATTGCCATTCGTGTAATAAATTTATGATTGATGCTATGTGCGTCATACAATACAGTGCTTTTGCAGGAATAAATTTCATAAAAAAAAATTACATAGGGAAAATAAATTCAAAGTGTCTCGCGCCCGCCACTTGCTTTCGGTTATATCGTTAGGGAGGGGAACCCGACCAGGCCAGCGCAGACCACGGGACTAGGCGCGGGCAACGCAACAACGTCGCCAAACAGTGTCTTCCCTCCACCTCGCACGTGTCTGTCCGAGCGGTCCGGAGGACGTCAGATCGCAACACGTGTCGTCCTAAACGCTACACGTAGCCGTCGGATCCCCCCTCACGGCCGGTCCAAAAGGCAAGGCGAGAGCAGGACTTTGGGGGGACCGCCACTCGAAAAGCGACTTTTTTAAAATTTTGGGGTGTGGGCGTGTTGGGGGTGGGGGTGGTGGGGGGGGGGGAGGGAGGGGTCATTTTATTTTGGAGTTATCCTTTGGGGGGGGAATAAAAATCGCATCTCCTGATCCGCCTCGCGCGGCGAGAAGCCAGACAGTGCCGACAGGCGACAAGTGTTGGGAATCGCGAAAACAAAGCCGTCGGTCGCGATTAGAGGGAAAATTTTTATTTATTTACTGTATCTTTTTCCTTAATTACAAGAAAAAAATTCCAACTAAGCATAATAAATACGCAATTTTCTTAAATAAAGATGCCATCTAAACTTTATTTCAAATAAAAATCCGAATTACCATTCTTATTTCAAAATTGAGCCTAACTAGGTACATTCTCATCTTTTTCCTTTTTTTCCTCTTTATTTTCATTTCTTTTGTCCCTCTTTCCTCCCTTGCCATAGCCGGATTGGGGCAAGGGTCACCTCACGACAACGGTCAAGGGAGGGGAGAGAAAAACAAAGATAAAACAGGAAAAAAAATAGGAAAAAAAGTTGAAAATATCAAATGACAAAATTTGTCCTTGATCAAACCCTTTTTCGAATTTGAGAATACGCATCGTGTCCTTATTTGAAAAAATATAAATATTTCAGATTTTTATTCGAATTTTTCCCTTAACTATAACAGACACGGTACTATTTCTAAAGTTTAATGACCAAACTTCACGAAAAATTTAAAGCATAGATAAATTTTGCCTTTAATATTGAGCAAATAAAAAAAAAGAATGAGGAGTGCCGATTTCTTCAATTTATTATTCATGTGCGCTTGACGTATCTATTAATAAAATTCTAAATTCGATCGTCAATGAAATCAAAACATCTTCTTACGAAAGCATGTCTATAAAAATATGTCGAATATCTTCTCGATACTCGGGGAAATAGCGAAACTATCGTGGCTAGTCCTGCGTTGTGCATATTTCATTACTCAGTATACAAACAATTTTTCCTCATAGAGAGCACTTTAAAATCAAAGGAAGACTCGAAACTAGTCAACGCTTGTTTCTAGCTCAATATATATCTGTACGTTAATCACAAAAGAAAGCTGACAAATTTAACAAATTCTCAATTCGTTTCGGTATTACAGCATTTTTAAGATATTCTTCGTCATGGCTCGCGGCAATATCCAAACCAGCATAGAGAGCACGAGCATTGCGCAACACGATCAAGTCTACCGTCTCAATGATCGTAAGCTATGCCGCCCCAGCGGTCTTCCCGACCGTGTCGACACTATTGACATGTCGTTCGTTAGATGTGCTTTGATTTTTTTCAACTTTTGAAGATCAGCCTCTCTTTTTCTTCCAAATCTAGACTTATCTGAAAGGCGAGGTGATCGACCCCCCAAAAAAAAAAAAATGGACAAGGTGGTAAAATCGAGATGGGTCGTATAAATTTAAAACTGTTATTTATTTTATCAGATATTTAGGAGACGAGGTGAAATGACTTTGGGACGCAAAACAGCCGCTTTCGAGATATCGAAGTTACTTTACATTTCAAAAATAATAAGTGGAGAGAGGATTTCAAAATGCTAAAAGCAAAAAGGTCGCTCCGGCCGCCCCCGAGTAATAACATAAACGCAAAAATGGAATCCCCCCCCCCCCCCCCCCCAGCGTCGCGAGAGCGCGTGCCACGTGACAGGCGCGGGGAGCTCGTGCGAACTCGATCGGTTCCTTTTCCCGGGGGGGTGCAATTTCATTTGCGAGTGCGGTCAAACCCCTCGTTGACCGAGCCGCCGCCCCCCCGGGGTGGGGCCCCGCCCTCGGAATATCACGCTGCTCCAGACGCGGTGTGTAGGCGCTCCCGCTGCCCCCACGTGCGGCGCGTGACCCTCACTTCCCCGAAATCATGCTCGGCGCTCCCCGCCCCAACTTTGGACTTTTTTTTCAAACTTCAGCGAAACCAACCCCCTCCCCCCGGCAGCGGCGGGACCCTCTTCGACCAAAAAATAAAAACTCCGGCCCCCACACCCCCCCGGTCCACGCGGCGCCGGCCAAAACACTTTCTCCGTCCCATAATCACAGCATCGACCTTTACATCCACGGACAAAACAAAAATGAAAAATCACATCGGCGGATCACAAATATTAAAAAGTATCTCAAGTTGCGTTTTTGCAGAACTTATCTTTGGTCTTTATATAAATATAATATATCTTTTAGTTACTAATTAATATTTTGAGTCGGGCATTTTAATGTGGTATTGAAATCAAGTTATCTCGTATCATTTTAATGGATGGCTTAAGTTCAAAGATTGCGAAGTGTCTGTTATTCTCGATTACTCGAGTGGCGCGCTAGCCCATCCAACGCACCGTTCTCCAAAGAGGTTGTGGATATACGGATGATTCAGAACCCATCCGTTGAAAAATTGAAATGCCCCGAGCATTTATAGAAATGACTGCACATTCATTTTAAGTAGCAATACCTGCCAAAAGAGCTTTTATGTACGTTTTTCCCATCGTTATAGGGAAATGTTTGAATGGTTTAATACTACACCAACTTAATAAATGAAAAATACGTCGCATTGACGATATAGTCAACAAAATTAAGCATAGGAACTAACTAATGCTTTCGACGGGGAAAAAAAGAAGAATGCTCAGTTGTACAAATCATGTAAGCCAAAGAACTCGTTATCCAAATCAAGAGTTTAAGGATCCAATTGAAATGTCGCGCACTACATAGTTAACATCAGAGATGCTAATCCAAAAGTCAATACGATCAGTACTGCATATTCAATTAGCCGCTTGATCTTAACCTTCACGTATAACTTTCTTTTTTAGTATTCATAGGCCGAGTTCGACACACGATGCTAATGACGGTGCAGAAATCGCAACCGTCACTTGAAACATTATGTCTACCCAATGGCTTTATTTCGAACCTGTTGCATGTAACCGTCTTTTGCAGCGTTCAAAGACTAGGAAAAACTCACAAAAACGGTAGTGAGGATTCACCTCCAAAGTTCATGCGTGGATCATCTACTCTTTTGGTCGAGATAAGAGATATCGTATAAGCTAGGCATATGCTGTAATCATTTATGGATAGAGCATAGCGATAACAAATGTGTGCGCGATGATTCAAACGCGACGGTCTTAAAAGCGAGAACCATATATATATATTTAGGGTGTCTAATCGTGGATGTGAAATTACGAGGACCAAATTGTTATGGATTTCTAACGATAATTGCTGTCCTCACGGAAGATGATGACGGTGATGTTCAATAATCAAATCCCAACGAAAGCAAGAGGAGAGCGTCGCGCACCGGGGGGCGATTCATAAGCTCTCAAAGAAAATTCAGACACGGATCTGCTGTTAACCCCCTGTTTACGGGGGGAAAAACCCCCCACAAATCGCCCTCGACACGTACCGAAGATGTCGCCTGATTAACGACACACTTCCCACGTTCGGACGTCGATGTAAGGGCGGAAAACCGGGATAGAAAAGGGCAAAAAAAAAAGGGGGGGGGGGAGAGAAGAAGAAGAAAGGGTCCCTGTAATTAGCCGCGTCAAGACGACGGATTTCTCCGACCCAATAAAATAAAAATAAAAATAAGAGAGAGAGAGAGAGAGAGAGAGAGAGAGAGAGAGGACAGATTTCATTAGATTAAATTAGCGCGGGTGGGCCCCGGGGAAAGAGAGAAAGAAAGGGGAGCACACACTCGAGTTGCGTTGGCTCTTGCAAGAGACGCCAAGCGCCACCATCCCGCATAACTCGCCCCGACGGGCACGTGGCTCTCACGCCCACCAGCCGCAACGGACTCCCTTCTATATATTGAAGCCCTCACTTCCCTTTCCTTCCCCCCCCCCTCTCCCCAAAGCGAAAACACCATCGCTCCCCAGCGACTCTTCTTCCTCCCCCTCTGGACGCGCCTCCAACTAAGTCCGAAGCCTCCCATCCAAGTCGGCCTCCCGCCATGGCTCCCCGAGAGAGGCCCAACCCCGTCACCGTCGCCGTCATCCCCAGGCCCCAAGGCGGCAAGGAGATCCGCTTCCGCGGCGTCAGGAAGCGGCCGTGGGGCCGCTACGCTGCCGAGATACGCGACCCGGGCAAGAAGACCCGCGTCTGGCTCGGCACCTTCGACACCGCCGTGGAGGCTGCGCGCGCCTACGACACGGCCGCCCGTGAGTTCCGCGGCGCCAAGGCAAAGACCAACTTCCCCACTACGGACGAGCTCGTCGTCGCCGAGCGCAGCCCCAGCCAGAGCAGCACCGTGGATAACGCCTCCCCTCCCCCGCCCCCGCCCCCGCCACCGCCGCCAGCGCTGGACCTCAGCCTCGGCGGTTTCCCGTTCCCCGCTGCGTACGCGGCCCCGCTCACGTGCTTCCCCGTCGTCCCGATGGCGCGCTCCGTGCTCTTCTTCGACGTCTTCTCCCGCGGGGGGCGGGTCGGGAACAACGTCGCCAGGGATTTTGTTCCAGGCCGCCCGGCGGTGAGCGAGTATTTCCCGGCGGCCGGGAGCGGTGCCGTGAAGAGCGAGTCCGATTCGTCGTCCGCTGTGGAGTCCGATGTGGCCCCTCGCAGCAGATCGTTCCCCGATCTCGATCTCAACCAGCCTCCGCCGCCTGAGGGGGCTTAGTTTTTTTCACCTCGGAGGGTCTTTGATCGGCGGCGGATTTGCGAATTTTTCGGTGCGATTCTTGTTTTCTGTGGTTCCAAGTTGAAGACGGAAAGCGGATCTCCATGTAGAGAGAGAGAGAGAGAGAGATTATTAGCCTGACAAGTAATTTCGGTTCGGCGGTTGACGATGACGACGCCGATGACTAGATATGTATGTATATATAGCCCGATAAGTTTTTAACTCCGGTTTTTTAGCAACTGGGAAATCTGCAAATGTTCCTCAGTTGCTGTTTTATTCATGTTTACTATCCCTTCAATTACATATTTTGCGGATATTGGAAAAGATGTCAAGATCCAGTCTTTTATGCAATGTTTTGCTTTGATCTTCTTCGCCCTTTTCTCTAAATCTCCCCTCTAAATTCGCTTGTCCCCGAATAAGGGTGAAGGATTGAAGATGATCTTGGCACAACCCTGAACAACTCATTTTTATTATATAATGACAACGATAGAAGACATGTCCTTATTATTATTTTTTTTAAACAAAATTTAATTTGAGCTTCAAGTTGTTTTTCTGGTGGCACCGGCCCCGGCTACGACGTATGCGCACGAAACATCGTGAGGCGCAAGATAAGAGCAACCTCCTCCGTCGCGCCACGTGTCGGTCCGGCAGTCGTACGAAGACCGCACTTAACACCTCTGTTTTGCTTCTCTCCCTTCCAATGTTTAATTAATTATAATAATGCAGCAATAATTTAAGGGATCTGACAGCGTACAGAGGGATTCATGATGAGAAGCGTGAGGGATAGGGGCTCTTTCTGTTCTTTCGCTGCCCTTTGACTGACGCGAAATTAATCGGAGAAAGGCTCGTGATTTGCGCTTTTTGGGGTTTTTGGTTCCCTTTTGGTGCGAATCTCGAGGATCTCCCGGCTCTGATCGGACGGCCCGAAAGCTCAGTAGGCGGAGGTGGGCCCATGGTGGACGCGTTCCAACATTTCTCTCTCCGTCTCTCTCTTTTTCGTCTTTTTATAGGGGGGGGGGGTTTAAGTTGTCTTAGTTAGGCGGCACCGACGGCGAGCCGGCTTTTGTTTTTCTTGGCTTGAAAAGAGAAGGAAAAAGCGAGGGGGGGAGGTTTCACCCAGTAAATTTCCGTGTTGACGAGGTACATGTCGGCTTTTGGAGCGCAGTCGCGTGGGGTTCTCTCGCCACTCGCCAGCCTCGCCTGATTTTATTTTGTGTTTTTTTTTTGCTTTTTATTTATTAATTAATTGTCACTTTCATCGATGAACGACGGGTGCGGCTCATTTTGAAAAAAAAAAATAAAAGAAAAGAATAAGTAGGGAAATGGACAATTAATTATTCAGGGTTCATGGTCCACTTTTAAGCAGTGCCGCTATACCCACGAAAAAGTAGCAGCCCGAAACAATTCGATTTTTTTTTTCCAAACTAGGAAAATATATAGTAAAATATAGCGATCTTGTTTCGCCGAAAATGTTCACAATGGAAGATCTTTCACCGAATGAGTATGGCAATTTCGAATAGGAAGCAAAATGAATTATTAAAGATAAATTGTAAGATAAAAGTAAAATGCCGAGAGAGTAAATTGCAAAGTAGAAGATAAGTGTCTTTATCGATTGTTGCATGATTGAAGGTTCCTTGCAGAGAGTAGTCTCCGATTATATATAGCACAATATAATGTATAACCGTCGGCTGCGGTCACTCTGCATTTTATATTCTTAAATTCTCGGATTGATTTCGATAGTTACTCTCTTGTCCCTTAAATAGTTTGGAGTGTCGACCTAAATTGTTGGATTGTTACTTTAGTCATGATGCAAGCGGCCATCCCATCCCATGTTCACACGGTTATATTTTCGAATTCATGAGTCTAGATCTTCGAGAATTGCAGAATGATGTTTTATGAAGAGTTAAAAGTACTTTAACTTACTCGGAGTTTAGTTCGAAAGCCATCGATGTGAATGGCCATGATACAATTATTTACATGTTGTTAGTGCGAGGAATACCATATATTTTGATAACTGAGGGAAATGACGTGATTTAGAAGAGTAATTAACCGTTGTTTTTTATTGCTTTGATATTCACTCTTCGGTTGTTTGTCCGGCGATCGAATGGTTTCAACCACGGCATGATCAGTCAAACATCTTCTTTAGGTAAGCAATTATCTTCATTAAGACGTCGAATCCAATTTTCAAGATCACATGCTTTTCAGTCTCGCAAAAATCTAGTTTAGGTTGCGTATTGAAAAGGCTCGAGAAAGATTTAATCGGCAATAAGTCATTATATGATAAGCACCTTCTTTAGCAAATACAACATATCTTGAGTTATTTATATGATATTTGAACGGAGAAAACGAGAATGGAATTACCAATCATATATTTGAGAAATTACTGAACAGCTCGTGTCTACTTAAAATTATGTTCTTGGAAAAAAAAAACAAAAAAGGTTAATTTTTGGTATTTCAATCTGGTTATTTTTTTAACGTACATACAAACCTATATTTGTCAACTCGATTGAGAAGTATAAAAGTTTGAAAGATAGCAGAAAATTATAACAAAAAAACCCGATAAGAATAAGATCATTTAGAGTCTAAACACCGAGTATCATAAAAAAAAAAAAAAGAGTACCAACTTAAAGCATTTGGATTGCCCGACCAAAAAATAAAAGGATTTGATTTATTTATTTTTGGGATTGAATAAAGAATCGAACGAGAAAAAAGAAAAAAAAAAAAGGGAATTTGAGGACATTGCGAGGAAGGGTCCACGATAACGTTGATGGGCCCCGCGGCGGCTGGCCTTCTGGTGGGACCCAGTCTTCGCACTTGTCCCCTTGTCACCGCTTTGCAACCCACGGAGGCAAATTTCCCTCCCACTCAATGCGTGCCAAAAAGGGCGGCCACCCACTCGTGGAACGACACGTAGGATCACGTCACGTGATGGGGCCCCGCCGTATCTTATAAGAATACGTTGCTACCCCGCTTCCAGAGTGGGTGGTGGAGTGTTGACGTTCTTTTTGCGATGACGACAGACGGAAAGCCGGCAAGTCGGCGCGGTTCGAGCTACCGGGCCCCGCGTGCCGACGAAAAATTCAAATACCGCGAATATCCCCACTCTCATTTTGTGCTTCGAAAAATCAGGACGATATAATTTAAAATTAAACCGATAAAAATATTAGGAATTTTGGGGAATTCTCAAAGGCCCCTCCCAACTTCCACCCCTACATCAAATATTCCCGTCACTTTTAAAAAAACTTACAAAATTTTATCTGAGACGGTTGGCCACCCGATTGATTTTGCGTCTTTCTGTCGAGATATTTTTCTCAATCCGTGTCATCGTATTACCCCCGCCCTCGCACACACAGCGGAATTTGACCGCTAATTTAATGGAGCGATTTGTCCTATGGAGTTTGGATACAGCGCTTTGAGATGATTTTAGATCGTGTTTTGTACTTCTTTTATTTCACGAAAAATAAATAATCTAAAATATGTATTTCTAAATGATTGCCTGTGTTGCTCTAACTTATTAGTCGGCGAAAAATGCTTTTACTATCGACAATAACTATGTTTAATTATTATCATTAACAATGAAAATATTAACACACGTTCATTTTTTTGATGCGATGATTGTTTAAGGAAATATTTTTTCAATCACTTATTTTTTACGAAACAAATGCATTTTGAGAATAACAAATAATTTCGCATCCAATGTATTTTCACAAAAAAAACGGTATTTTGATAATGGCATATCTTCTTTTGTTGGGAAGCTAACAAATATATCAAAGTACTCATTTCAAAAAAAAAAAAAGCTTTCGACGCGACCATTCAAAACGATGATTATTCATAAGTTGGGTCGACTTGATCACTTCACTTGTAGAAAACATAGTCTTTTTTTATTTTTATTTTTTTGGGGGGGGGGGGGGGGGGGGGGGGGGGGGACAAAAGATAACATAGTTTTTAAGTCGCTGCAATTAAGAGTATCAAAGTCTGGGGATGTTAACGTGGACGTCGCTTCGTCCCGCGACGGACGACGTTTGGTGTGAAATTGCCACGTGGAGAGCCGGAAAGAGTCTGGAATCTTCGGGGTTGGTGGGCGTTCCGGCTAGGGCGGCTGCTTTGAACTTCACTTCGCGAGCTTGTTCGGGGTGACCTGTCTCCTTCCAAACCGCTCTCGCCGGCTCCTAGTTTTGCTCCACTTTTTTTTGTTTGTTTGTTTTTGTTCTTTTTTTAATGAATAAATTAACAATATACGAATTTTAAATTGACAGTCAAATTATCGAAAGCAGGTAAGAAAATTACCAAAGTGGTCAAAAGTTTTGACAATCGACGCGCAGCATCACTTTCGCTTTTACCTCCTCCAAAAACTAGTCTCTCCATCCAATCCCATTTACTAAAACTATCCAACGCCGAATCCCGGAGACGAATTTCTTCTGGTCGTGCTCCTCGTAATTATCTGACGAGCTGGAACTATTAGTTGATCTACCGTGTCGAGTTGAAGTTGGCATTTATTGACTTCTCATCTCCAATCCAAATTCGACTCGGCTATTTCGCACTCGCATCAGCCGGCTACTATGCTGAGGCAAAAATTCGAGGGCCCCTCTCCCATTCTGTATACATGAATGATTTATGTCGACGGGAAAATGTGCGGTCAGGGAAACACTTTTATGCTACGTGTATAGGTGTAAAACATAAAATAGCCAGTAATTTTATATTTACGACGTCTTTCTTTATTGCAAAATTTTCGAGTTTTACAACGAAACATCCGACATCCCTTAAAACCAACAAGTGAATAAATATTTACGTGCATAATCATGTATTAATTTTTTACGACACGGAATATCGTATTTTAAAATATTTTTTTTTTCAGGTTTGAAAAAGAAAGAAAGAGAGAAGATGAGATCATGAGTGGAAGATAAAGCTAGCAAATGTTATTAAGTTGTCCCACCTGAAAACCCCAAGACGCGAGCCCGAAGACGAGTGGACAGGGACTGCAGGTGGATTTGGGCTTTAAACTCATCAAAAACACATATTTCATTGGACTTTATTCCTCACATCATATCGACCCATTTAGCAAAAAATTTCCATCCCAGTGTATGACCCAACCTAATTCATCATATAGGGGTTTAGTAAGCGAGTCTTTGACCCATTTTGACGCCTCTAAAAGAAGGGGAGTATGCATGTCGAGCTTCGAAATCTAGTGATTTTGACCCACCAAAAAAAAAAAAAAAAAAAACTCTACTGACGAGAGACAACGATGTCTATCGTCAGATAAAACAGGTACCGCCAAACAGACCTCAGGCCCAATAATGATCGGCCCAAAAATGCCTTAGCCCATCTGAATTTATCGACCGTGGGCTGTAGAGCCCTACAAGGAAAACGACGAGGAATCGCATGCCACGGCTAAGTCAACGCTTAAGATGAAGAAGAAGAACACGGTGTTGTTTCTAATAAAGCAGTAAACTGCACATTGTTTTTCCTTATCGAGCTCTAATCATCTAGTATTAACAGCTTAAACCATTAGCAACATAAATCTGGAGGTTTTTCCCACATTTAAAATATGTCGTTACCATATGCAATTGTAGATGGAAAAGGAAGTGATGCTGTGATGACCCGGTCCGACGAGGGCAGAAACTGGTTGCTGAGGTTAGAGGGCCTGAACAAGGAGCGGGAATGAATCGAGTTGTACACTGAGTAAAGGGAAAGCGATTATGGAGTACATATTTAAAAGTTAGAATTAACTTACGGGGTTGCCTTTCGACGTAACTCCAAAGTTAAGCATGCTCAGGTGAGAGCACTATAAAAATGGATGACCTTCTAGGAAGATGCTCATTTGTACATTAAAGGGATAAAATCGTGGGGTTCCGTATGGGATGGGCTAAAATGGATAATACCTCGGTGAGTTGAATCCAAGATACCACAGATTTACTATAGGACTTGTCAAGTACCCATGAATTTCTCCCCTTTTGGACAACCCCCGCGTGTTCGCTTAGTTCCTCTCCTTTCCGACTTTACAACCATTCCATGTTGCCAAGATGGATAAAATCTCTGTGCAAGGACTTTCATCTTTACCCATTCAAAAACTCTTTTTCGCCATTTTTATTCACAATCATACCGTGCGCTCTGTTTTTTTTTTTGTAGTAATTACAAGCATAAAATCTCAATAATGTGGGCATAAACACAGGGGAGAACGAAGTTTCATCCTCGCGAATTCGATCCACGAAGTTTCATCCTTGCGAATTCGATCCTATGTCCCATCTCTGTTCTTTCATTTCATTTGACGGAACGAACATCGAAGACTTGGTTCCTCTACCTGCATTTATTGTGACCCAACGACTCTTTTGAATAGCGTCTCCAAAAGAGCATTGCCGACAGCTGATGAGTAGTTGAGAGGTTCGCGAGGGATTGACGTTCGCTGTCCGGAGTCAATCCGGTCGGCCATCATGTGCGCTTGTACCTCGTTTCGCTTCATTTAGGTTTGGACTTTGACGCAAGGAAGAGAAACCTTAAGGATCGGCACCGGTTCCAGCATCTCCATGTGCAGCCGATTAAACAGGTTCGCGGGGAAGCGAGGAAGAATGAACTTGCGTCTGTGCTGAGTCAGATGGTACAACGGGGCCTGATTCTTGTCGTTCATCGAGTGTGAAACGACGTCGTACGTCGCCGCACGTCCTACCTCGGTTTGCCTTACACGGTTCATTAGATTTGTGGGACTTTATGTGAGCTTGAGGTTTGGCTGCTAAGGCTTCGTCGCAGAGACAATGTCACACCAAGCCGGTCGTCAAAGTTAATCCATCAACAAGACGCAAAACGTGTGCTTTTGGCCCTTACGTAAGCCTTTTCTCAGCAAGCCAGAAAATCGTGTCTTTTGAACGTGAAAGAAGGTAGAATAGCTCTTTCATTTATAGAGATTTTTCAAATAAAGATTGAACTGCAAGTGCTCCATCGATGGATCTCTGCAACTTTCAGCTCTTCAAGGGGGTTCGATATCGTCGCGTTTCGCTGCACGATCACAGGCACCAGGATCCAACGCCCGACCAGGGACCGACCCCTGCGTTCTTCAAAAGCAACCCCGTAAAGGGATGATAGGGTCCGAGGTTTCGAGCTTGTCGGCTCCCGTATTCGGTTCGTTTCATCTTTGACCCGGAACTCCACCGCATTAGAGGACAGCAGCCCAAAAGTGGAAGCTAGGACAAAAGCTGATCTCAAGAATCAGATGAAAGAGATCGTAGCGCTCCGTTCACCTCACCTTCTCGTCTCGTCGTCCAGTTTGTCTTTGTCAATGCTGCGCGTGAACGGCAGATCTCCAGCCACTCAAACACACGGATGGCAATAAAGACTAAAAGCACATAAAGAATTAGATATCCTCTTCACCATTTAGATACCACGAGGGAACCACACGAGCGATCCAAATTCCAGTCAAACTATGAATTCTATCGGCATCCTCAAAGCCAGTTGTATTCTCGCGTGGACACGTTAAACCTGATTAAGACATCGGACATCGCGGCTCTTTTTTTCTCCATTTCCCTGTGCTATAGATGTATAACCCTAGGCTGTAGAATTCTAGAGCTAGCTGGGTTTAGGGAGTTTAGCCAGCCTGGCTGGATTCATGAATTTGGAGCTGGACGAGAATTTTTCCGGGTGGGGCTTTTCGCATGATTGGACTGGAACTGGAAAACCGACACGCCCCTAGATCTATAGTGCCTCCCCTACGACGCCCCATGCAAAAAAAGATCGGTCGACGTCCCATGTCTGTGTTCAGCGACTTTTTATGTCATGTTGACCCGTGCGGCTTTGTCGAGGCTGCCAGTCGGTACGTGGTGAAACCAGGCTCTTATTTTCCGGGGGGGCCAAATAATTTATCCTCGGTCAACTGGATCGAAAACCTTGGACAAACCCATTTGCTTCTCGAACGGGGTAACGAAACAGATCGAGAACGACGAATTAGAGGCGAGTGGAATTGAACACGAGGGCCTGAAAACGTGGTCATTAGACCATGGCATGGTGTACAGGGGCCGGGTTCAACTAATTGGACAAAAAACTATGGGATGATCACTCAAAATGACACGTGAACTTTGATCTAATGTGTAATATGATTTATGGATATCGATACGCGTTCAATTTAGTCCATGAATTAAAAATTACCCCGTCAGCACCGGTAGGATCCACATTAGCGAGCGACAGATTAAAGTTGGCAGGACGGACTGAATTGTCGCAAATACAAAAGGTTTAAGACTGAATTGACACATGCAAAAAGGTTTAGGACTGAATTGGCACAAATGCAAAAGGATCATAACTGAATTGACAAAGTATAATGGGTTCAGGACTTTTTTGATAAAATTTTCCGCACGAAAATATTCATTGTTAAAGCTTCCATGAATTCATGTCCTTGAAAAATATTAAACATCTTTGATACGGTTCATGGATTAAATTGAACGCGCATCAAATTTCAGGGATAACAACGAATAAATTAAAAATTGAAGGGCCACATTGTATATTAAGTCAAAATTTATGAACTACATTGAACAAATTAAAAGCTCGTAATCCGCATCGCACGTTAGGCCAAATTCATGGATGATTCATTGTCGTTTTTCCAAGGGAAAAAACATCAGGCAATCGAAAATGATTATGTGCGGAGAAAAGTGAGGGCGATGGAAGCTTAAATGATCACGTCAATATATCTTGGCCGTCCATTGGATTGGGAGGAGGCCCCCGGTCGCAGCAATGAGAATATTTATATTGGAGTTTATGTAGAGAGAGCAGCGCATCCAGACAAAATGCTTTTTTCATTACCTTTGTAATCATGTCGCACAATGATAGAATATCGAAAAGACGACGCTTTCCGACTCCTCAATCAGATCCCCTTTGCTTTTTTAGATTTTTTTTTTCCCTCATTCTTGTTAAGAATAGACAGATACTATATATATTTCATATTGGACGTAAGTTAATATCGATGATTAAAATATATATATTTTTTATATTAATCAACTATTTCAAGCCATCTAAATGATCGTTTAAAATATATATGTTTCAAAATTGTTTATATTTCGCGAAATAAATACAAATCTAATCTCTTTTGACCGCGCGAATTATATGCGCATTCATATTTTGCAGCATTGTTCTCGGAGATATCTCCTCGGAAATAGTTCGTTCGAATTAGCGGATCAAATGGGCCGAATGATGCGCAACCCCCCTTGCCTATTAACGCCGTTTCGGGTTGGACCCACAAGCTCGGAAGGAGCGCTTCCTTCTTCCACGGATGATTAGGGCATCTCCAAACGTGACGCTTTGCCTTGCGCTTATTGACTCGGTTTAAGTATCGCTTTAGATTCGCAATGGGCTGGCTCCAAATTACTGTAGCATCGGACGGTATGTAAATAATCACGAAAAAGTTTGCTCGAATAATAAGCGCTCTCATTTCTTTGTTCGAATGGGTCAAACCTCGCAAAAAAAAAATTTTTTTTTTTGGGGGTCGAATCCAAATTACGAGCACGAACTAGATGCGACCATAATCAGCGATGCGCGGGTCGAGAGTTCCGCAACTACCCGGATCAAAATGCGGGTCCAAATGCATCTGAGGACGGTGACCAACACCTAGTCGTAGCAATCCGAATCGGCGCGGTACAGAGATTATCCATTTTCCGAGGTCGACCTCTAGGGTCTTTCGGGCCGGACGGGCCGGGTAAGGTGTTGATCGGAATAGGCGGGCCGCCAATCGTGCCGAGATTTATCCAAGCGATCTCGAAGTTCGTATCGTATCGTCTCGTTTTCGGAGGAGAACGAGGAGATTTTCACATGAGCTTCCTTCCGCTGTTTTTTTAACTCTTTTTTAAGTGCAGGGGGTAGGGTTAAGGGGGATTTGGAGGTGGGGCCCACAAAAGATACGGGGTCGTGAGGTTAGAGCGAGCCCTTGGGGGTGGGGGAGAGCGGTCAATGCGGAGTTAAGCAAAAGCCCACACGTAAATATTGCCGTTTTTATTCTTCTTTTCCCCCACTCCAACCTCTCCCCACGCGCTCCCCTTCCCCGCGCACCACGCGCTCTCGCCGCGCTCCGCTGGCTCGGGGCGGGACCCACGCGCCCACTCACGTGGACGTCCCCCAGTGGTCCCCCCGCACGGCGCGTGGGGGCTTTCCGCGTGGGAGTGGGATGTCGAATGGAGGGAGGGGGACAGAGAGCCCCGCAATTCGTGCGCTTCTCGGTTTTTTATGAGGGGTGACGCACCGACTCACTGCCACGGCACGTGCGCACGTGACCCCATAATCCTCCAGCTTCACTAAACTAAGACTCTCTCTCTCTCTCTAGATTAAGTACTGCCATTCTCCTGTCTATTTATTATTATTATTATTATTGTTATCGATTAATTAGTTAATTAATTAATCATCTTTCGAATTGCCCCCTCCCCCACTTTTCGGTCCTCGGCTACAGGAGCACACTATCATCAAGTTGAGAAGGCTGAAATGACAAAGCTAGGCTCCTGCTTAAATTGATTTTCTAGTTGGCCTATGTAATTCATAGGTTTTGATTTTTGAATGGAGGCTACCCCCAATTAGATGTGTTAGCGATAAAACCTGTATAAATGGAGCGTAAATCCAATTTCTCCATTCACGTGTTTGATGGACCGACTTGTAATATGAGTAAGTTAATCTCAAGTAAATGAGTTTGGAATGGTGAAATTTAAATTAATGTGTGTAGGTGTTAAATAGGTCCATAATTCATCACGACTCAACTCACCTCCGTGCATTTTTCTTCGCTCTCTTTCGTCCTCACTCGATCCGGCACTCACTCGTAAAGATTTCCTAGATTGGATTTAATGTGGAAGCATTTTGACAATATGTGTCGGGTCACATTAAATATGCGTCACTAAATTTATTGTTGTGTAAAATTGGATTAATTTGGGCCGGATTGTTTTCGAGTCGAACCATCCGTTCGATCGATCGATCAAAGTAGTGGACGGGGAGCTCAGGGAGGAACCATGACGTCAAGAGTCAGGGACAATAAAAGATGCCAAAATGTTACAAAAGGGCAAGATTGACAATCAAGAATTGGTCCGAACAAAAGGAATTGAGAGCTCCCCACACCCCCCCCCCCCAAAAAAAAATACATAAAAAAGAAAGAAGGCGTTGGCTTTCACGTTGGACCGTACAAAATATTCAACTATAGATAACCCAAAGTTTGTGTCCTTGCGGACTGACACAATTACAATATCATAATGACTTTTTTAAGATATTCACAACAAATCTAAACCCCCACCCTCCGAATCCCCTTTTGACTGGTAAAGATTCTTACATGCCAGCCAGCCCCATCTTCCCTTTTTTTTACCCCGTTGTTTAAACCGCAATGCGCTTGTCCTGCATGTTTTGCCTGTCGAAGATGCCGATGGCTCGAGTCGATCGTAGGTCGGGCACGAACCTGTGTCGAGCGGCGACATTTGATCCGATAGATTCGAGGACCAGATTGGCTTGATGTCTTTTGAGCGTAGTAGGGTTTTTGGTCACGAAAGACAGATATAAGAACGATCAAGATCACTTTATGATGTATTTCCTTGCTCCTCGATGGTCGAGCAAGTAGCTAAGCTAATGACAAGAAATGAAAGGCCGAGGAGGGCATTCGTCCTAAGAGTTATGGTGGAAACAAGAAAGGGAACGCCACAAAATTTTCTTAGTTGACCACGCCGGTTTCACACCACCATGTCACTAGTGAATCGATAATGTGGCGTTATCGATCAATCGTCATTGCCTATGTAACGCGCGTTCAAGTCAAATTTAAAAAGTGATTAATTTACTTTTTCGTCGGCGGAGATTACTCTCACAGGAGAAATAGACCCCGAACGACCCACGTCTGGAAAAGATTTACAGGGCTGACGGTGAGGAGATCACAGTGAAATTCCTGAGGAGCTGCCCTTTTAGGGAGCGGGTGGGTAGCTAGAACAGTGGCTTGACCTTTTCTTCATCGATCCAACAGCACAGTGCTGGGGAAATAATAAAAAAAAAAGCACGAAAGACTGTGCCAGATAATTAGGTCAGACTTTAGGGACGAATGAACCAAATCCTGGTGCACCCCCAGGGGAAAGGGAGGAACCCCAAGCAAATTCCCGAACGAGGGCAGGTGTTGTATTGCCCTTTTGCAGCTTCCTAGTCACTTTTAGAGAGAGAGAGAGAGACAGACAGACAGACCCCACTGGTTTTTGCTTTGGGTTAAATAGTTACAGTGGCATCGAACTTGCCCTCATCAGACTTTTGGTTTCTTGTTTTTCTATCTTTTTTCATCACATATATCGCTTTCCCCGGAATATTACAAGGGACAAAGTGGTGGGGGGAGAGAAGGGACAAACGGAGATTTGTGTGTGTGTGTGTGTGTGTGTTTGTTCGAAGATGGAGGAAAGGGGTGGAGTCTCCTTCTGTGGTTGCTAACCATTGCAGAGTTGCCAAGCAATTAAAAAGGAAGGAGGGGGAATGGAATAAAAATTTACAACAGACACACGGTATCCCTCTCTCTTTCAGTCTCCAGAGTCTTGTTTCTTGGTAATTAAAAAACACACAGAGAGGCAGCAGAGGGTGCAAGTTAAGAAACAAGAAGAAAGGAGAGGGCAACGCAGAGAGAGAAGCAACATTGGAGAAAAGGAGATAGAGCGACGAGTGCAGACTCAGGTCTGTGAGGGAGCTGAGGGGAAGGGGTGGGGGGGCCAAAAAGGCTACAAGAGGAAGGGTCTCTTGGGAGAGAGAGAGAGAGAGAGAGAGAGAGAGAGAGAGAGAGGAGAAAAATGGTGGGCTCAGGAGGAGTAACAGATAGGCGTAAAGAAGCTGTGGGGATGATGGCACTTCATGAGGCCCTCAGGACTGTCTGCCTCAACTCTGAGTGGACTTACTCTGTCTTCTGGACCATCCGTCCTCGTCCGTATGTCTCTCTCTCTCTCTCTCTCTCTGCAACTCTTTTGGTTTGTGGGTGGGTTCTTGCTCGGGTTTCTGAGCTGTTTCCTTAAATGGGTGTCCTTGCATTTATTACAGGAGAGTAAGGGGTGGAAATGGTTGCAAGGTTGGTGATGACAACGGCAGCTTGTAAGTATTCTCTCTCTCCCCTTCTGTTTCTCTCTCTAGTTGCAGAGATAGCAGAGCATGTCGAGAGGCATCTCAAGCTTCTCAGTTCTTTTGGTGCAAGTTCAACAGGAGGAAAAAAAAAGGCAGAAGTTAAGGGTTTTGTTTCTTCTGATTTTCGAAAAAGCCATAACCCTCTATTTCTACCGTGGTATGTAAAACCGAAACAGGGTAAAAGCCCCGGGGGGGGGGGGGGGGGGGCAATTATCTACTGATGATTCCCCAATGTTTGTTCAAGTATTATCATGAAATTAGACGACATTTTATGATGGGCCTCCAGAGATTGGCATCTTTAACTGGTGTGGGTGCCTGTTCCTGTGAATTTTATACAAAAGGCCAAGTAATGTACTGTGATTAATTGATCGGTCTGTGGAAATTTGTGTGTTATGTGGTTGAAGGATGTTGATGTGGGAAGATGGATTTTGCCGAGGAAGAGTAGGGGAGTGTTTGGAAGAGATGGACGGAGAGGACCCTGTGAAGAAGGCCTTCAGCAAAATGTCCATTCAGCTGTATAATTACGGAGAAGGGTGGGTACTGGGTAGGTGTTTGGTAATATTGGTTCTCTCTCTCTCTCTCTCTCTGGGTCTTCTTCTTTGGAGGGTGAGAGCTAAAAATTGCAGAGGAAATGGAAGGAGCAATCTTACGGAGGTGTTCTTGATTTGTTTTGGCTTTGTTTGGAACAGGTTGATGGGGAAGGTTGCTTCGGATAAGTGCCACAAATGGGTCTTCAAAGAACCTACCGAGTGCGAGCAGAGCATCTCCAATTACTGGCAAAGCTCTTTCGATGCTGTATGTTCTCATACGCGCTTCTCTGATGTTTTTTCATGTGACAAATTTGTGAAATCGCCTTTTAGCCATAGTTATAAGTTGGCGACATTAGAAATTGAAGTTCCCTTCGACAAGGATTAATCGCAACTTCATTTCGATTTTTTATCTGGTGCAGCTTCCTCCTGAATGGACTGATCAGTTTGAGTCAGGCATTCAGGTTAGAACATTCAGATTGCTCTAGCTAGTCTAACTGTACATACAAGGATGTATACGATTATCTGTATGCCCATTTTGAATGACTATGATTTTGCTTCTCTCATCTTATACTCATCTTTGACCAGACCATCGCTGTAATACAAGCTGGCCATGGCCTTCTGCAACTGGGCTCCTGCAAGATTGTAAGTTAAACATACTAGTTCGGAATGGGATTTACAGTCTCTGGATCTTGTCTTTTAGGTTTTTGCTATATACTTTGGAGAAAACCAGATGAGCGGCGAATTTATTTGTTCAATGTCATTGAGTGAACGATTTCTTTTTGCCAGATACCTGAGGACCTCCACTTTGTGCTTCGCATGAGGCACACTTTCGAGTCCCTCGGCTACCAATCCGGGTTTTATCTGTCCCAGCTTTTCGCTTCAAACAGAAATAGTTCCTCTTCTCCAGCCATTCCTTCGAAGCCATCGACAATTCCGATCCGCCCTCCTCCGCTTTTCAACTGGGGCCAAAGGCCTCTAGTTCCCCCTGCGGCATCCATGCTTTCTAATCCTCATTTCCAAAACTCGGCCAGGCTCGGATTTCCTCAAGCGAAAGATGAAACCCACATGTTCCTCCTCCCTCACTCGTCTGAAACCCCTCGGATGGAAGATATGATGGGGGAACACGACAGTGACATCAAGTGGCCAAATGGGTTGTCGTTCTTTAATGCTCTCACAGGGCGGAGCGAGGATGCGAAGCTATTGTTTAACCCCGAGGGTCTAGGAAACAAGCCGGACCAAAGCCACCACTCTCTTTTTCTGGAGGGGAAGAGTCCCAATCCGGAAGCCCCCAACATGCATAATTCGGGCGCATCGAATCCCAATGAATTCCTGAGCTTGGATGGTCACGCGGAGAGTGCAAGAAAGATGGAGAACAAATTCAAAAGGAGCTTTACGTTGCCTGCGCGGATGGCGTCCTCTTCTTCGACTCCTGTTGATCACCATCCCGAAGCTGGGATGTATTCTGATATGGAGACCTTCATGGAGTAGCTTTGAAGGGTCTCGTTAGGATGAAATGAGGGAGAGACATTGTATCTAGGCATAAAATTATTCTAAGTTTAATTTCCTTGTGATGAATCCTCTGTTTTTAAGGTTAGCTTTGGTGTCTCTAGCTTGTGGCACCAATACCTTAAGAGCTTTAACATTCATTTCTTGCTCTTTAATCCTATCCGATCTTCGGCCTGAACGTCTTAGCTATCTTTCTATTTTGTCTTGGCTTTGGTGCAAAAAGTTTTACGTCTGTCATCATTTATATGAGCTTCAGACTACAAGTTTTAAGCTTTATGTGTTGAAATGTGTTGCTGGTTCTGATGTTCTGGTGCATACCATCTTTGGACGCTCGCTATTCACTTCACATGTATGCCTTTTGACTTAGGAAGATGGTACATCAAAATGGGGATCGATCGGTTTAACGCTCGTAGTGACCTGCGCTTATTCCGCAGGAATCTCCTCCTTCCTGGGAGGAATTTGATGGTCTGCCTGGAACGTAAAAGCCAACTCGTGCCACCGTTGTTGGCTGGTCGGTGTGCTCCAAAAGGAAGCCAAGGGAATGGGCATTGTATAAAAATGGGTTGTTTTGTTTTCTATCTGGTGTGCTGGATTTAGGGAGGTGAAGGGACTGATCGAGGGATTGACCCGGCTTGAAAAGATGAGAGATTGCGTGACCTCTTTCTGCTGTCACGTATTTTGGCTTTGTTCCTTCTTTCTTCTTGTGTTTTCCTTTCCTCCCTGGCTGTTTGAGAGATCGATACAGCCATCTCATAATGTACCCCTCTCTCTTTCGCGTGTGTATATCAGTGTCTACCCTTGTCTTCAACGCAACGGGAAAAGCGTGAAAAGGAAAGAAAGCCCTAAACCTAAACGCATTGGTGCTAATTCAATCTTAAACTTTTTATTGATACCAGTATTTATTATTATTTTTATTGATGTCAGTTTAGCCCCAAATTTTTTATATGGGTGTCGATTCCATCATAAACCTTCTATTGTGCCAATTCAACTCTAAATCTTTTATATTTGTATCGATTCAGTCTTAAACCTTTTGCATTTGTGCCAATTGAGTTAATTTGGTCAATTTTGATTTAAAAAAAAACCGCTGATGTAAACGTTGTTTGTCTAGTGTGGCATGACCGGTACTAACATGGCATTCTTTGAAAATTAATTTAAGTAATTTAAATACTTTTTCAAATAATTTTTTTATGGTTTTTTCTTCCTTTTCTTTTTTGGCATTTTTTTTTTGGATTGGGGGCCAACAATGGTGTAGTAGATTGACGGTTGTAATAAGAGACCCTCTAGTATAAATAAAGGAGCCCTCTCCCTTATTTGTATTGATCCATTTCACTTGAGCAATACAAGTATTCTAAAACTTCTCTCTCTACGATCCGAGTGATTCAAACAAGCGTTCTTCGAGAAAAGGCTTAGCTCAGGCACTTTAACAATCCAAAGCAGCCTAAGTTGTCGTATGGATCGACCTTCAAAGTCGGCCCGTCACCAGGGATTGCAATGCCCTCGGCCAATGTGGGTAAGGGTTGCCGACCCTCACCTGAGGCCGACAAGGGTTGGCTGTACAAACCTTGCCGGCCTCCAAATAAAAAAAAACTGCAAGAAAAGAAAAGAAAGAAAGAAAAACCAAAATTTTGATATAATAATATTTTAATAATATTAAAAAAAAAATATCACATCTGTGCCAATCGTGCACAAAGCGATTTTCGAGTAAAATTAACGTGAATGCAAAAGGTTTATAATTGAATTGGTATAAATATAAAAATTTTAGGACTAAATCCATGTTAATAAAAGGTTTGGGGCTGCACTAATGCAATATAGGTTTAGAATTTTTCTCAAACTTTTCCCTCAACAACGCAACGCAACACCAGTTAGAGAAGAACATGTCAGTTTTGACCGGTCCGACTTGAAGTCCCTATGCCATTTTTTGCGGTGTGGAAAAAGGATTGCAGCTTGCAGGCAAGAGGAAACGACAAATCCCTTGAATATTTTGCACAGATCGTCTGAACGTAGGGAGTGAATTGATCATAAGTGACGAATTTAACGTATCAACTTCAAGTAGGCTCTCTAGTTTTTAAAATTTCTGCCAAGCCAGGGAACAGGTAGGATTCACAAAGACTCGGTCAACGGATCGGCATCGAACCATCTTGCCAAGCTCCATTAGAAAATACAGGTTAGATAAAACCTGTAAATATTCGACAACACGAGTATGGTAGCGTTTCGATCTATATGTGCCACTGCCTTAAAAGAGTTCATCAAACTGAATTATGCAGAGTAATGAAAAGGATCTGCTCCCTTTTACACAGTCTGGGTTTAGAAGATCGATTCTACCCAGTTTCGCGGTAAGAGGACTGCACGTACGAGAAAATCGATTGATGAAGTTCTTTCGTTTTCTTGTTTGGCCAACTCATGTCAAACCAAGAGGAGACGAGACAACCCACCCAAATCAAAGAAGACAAGAAAGAAACACCATGGACCAAATTATGGAGGTTGATCTTGGTCACAAGTCTCTGAAAACATCTTCTCCACTGGAAGTTTCGACCTCCATCGCATGGCAGTGCATGCAGGACAACAAGAACGAACGTATCAGTTTCCTTCCGAAACCAGTCTTGATCCTTTCCTTTTCCTTGATCCTTTTCGCTTCTTCTCTCGCAACATCTTCATGCAATTTCCTCGTCCTCCTCCTCGAGGACGAAGAAGACGACGAGCAAGAGCCCTCGCGACTCAAAGGTGGCACCGGCGTGATGAACTGCCACCTCTGAGACGTCCCGTACACTTGAGCAGCCACAGCTTCACTCGTCCTTCGTCTCTGATCTCTCGCATTATTGCTTAGGGTCTTGGATGAGACTCTGGTTTGGTACATCAACGGCGGCGACCTGGCCCTCTCGGTATTGTCGGAAGAGTTCCTCCTCGCGCTGCTGCAGCTGCTGCTGCTCCGGCTGCTGTTCGTGCTGTTGCTCCTGGACGACATCAGCGACATCGAGTCCTTGCTGCTCATGCTGCTCGCTCGGCTCGCTGCACATGGGACGACGGCATTGGTCTTGGTTTTGCACGGGAAAGAATGCGGCAAGAGCCTGCCGTTGAAGAAGAGATGATCAGCAGGTGAGTCCTTGCTGGACTCGCCTGAGGGCGAATCCGGGGTCGCACACCCGAACTCAAACTCCAATTCGGGATCCTGGGGTTCGGATGGGGTGCTTGGAAACGAGAAGCCATCGCTGGAGCCATTCCGATGCCGGTGAATCTCCATGGGATTCGAGTCGGCTGAGAGGAGGTTGCCTGCATATGATGAATGAATGTTTTTATACAGAACCGCTCCTGAACAAGTAGATGCTTCTCTTTTAGGGACACGTGGCATGTCGGATTATGTTGCTGGATGAGTCTTGGTGGTCAACATTATGAGGTTCTTACTTGGCAACTCAGACTTTAATCTTTGGCATAATTAAGCTTAATAATCAAATGCTTGCTTGGCAACATTATGTGGGATCTTACAAGGAAGTGTGTGTCGAATGATGAAAAAGCAGGAAAGCGGCCGCTAATTTCATCCCATGAGTGGGGGGATCATATGCATTCGATCCCACGTTTAACGACTTAAATTATCTGCTACTCATCTTCCTTTTTGGCCAGCGGAATGATGGATCTCCATTCTCTCATTCTCTGTTCTACTTTAATCTCGTGTTGTCTCCTGCTTTTTTTCCCTCGAAAGACCCAGTCTCCCAAAAATGCTCCCTTTAAGCAAAGCGAAGAGGAGCTCGCATCTCATGAGAAAGAGCGGGAAAAAACCCGCTAAGAATCTGTTCAAGAAGTTGCATGTCGTGCCCTTCTTGATCTGGTAGTAAGTTCTTCGATGCGATGGCTCGTGAAGCTTGATCGACGAGATCGCACCTGTGCCTTAACAATTCAATCGCGCGAGACTGATATGTACTGGCCGGACGGAGCATATGGGTTCTCGTCTAGATCTCGAGATCGAATGACGCCTGCATCTTGCGCTTCCTGCACAGGGGCCAAAAGAACGTTGACAGATAAGCTGTAAAGTGTGGAAATAAAACGCTCGTCCAATGCACCCGACGTACGAAATGTTGAGCCGCGATCGCCCTTCTTCGCTTAGGCGTGTAATGATGCGATCCGCGAGCTTTTTACTCGCGTTGTGGAGACAAAGTGCTCTTTAGTGGGGCAACTTTAGCCGCACCGAACAGTGCAGAATATGGGCAAAATCCCATAAAAAGGGCTGATTAACAATCCTTAAAACAAAAGCATTAGAGAGGCAGCTCCCAAAAAAGAGTCCCTTGTCTCCCATTCAGGTTCCTTTCCAAAGGGCCCGACGCGATCATTATGCCTTCCTCTTGCTTTATCTTCCCCACACCAGCCAGTTCATTTCCTGATCTCCCCTTGCTTCGTTGCTGTTATCATACTGCCTGATTCTGATTAGATGAAACAGAGAGAGCAGAGTACCGTCTGGCCAAGTTGGGCTCATCTTGGTGGATAGCAGCGATGGCATTGTTTGGGCTGACAGATTCGTGATGGCCCAAAATGCTTCATTTGATTTGATTTGATTTGATTTTTTTCTTTTTCAGATGAATGGATTGTGGTCGTGATGCGGCTTCCAGATGGATAAGAACAGGCCCATCTGGGAGAATGCCATGAGCGAGGAGGACCACCTGATTTAGATAGCCTCTGATTGTTCTGATGAGGATGCACGCACAAAAATTGGAAGTGTTTATAGTCTGAAATAAAGAAAGAGAAATGCAAGTAAAGATATCGGTGCTGATTATTAGGATTTATGCATACGATTAGTCTTCTTAGTAATGTTGAGGTTTTTTGTAATATTTGTGTAGAAAATAATGGAATGAAGTGGACCTCATTTTAAATAAAGATATATAATGCCCTCATTTTTTCAAATAAGTATTTGAATCGGCATGTCATTCTAAAGAGGACTTGACTTCACTAGTTAGTCAAGGGCATTTTTTTTGTCATTTATTTTTTTCTTTTCCTTTCGCGGTGGTTGATCACAATATACGACTAACCACCAATAATGCTCGAAGAAGGCTAGGCGAGGCCGCCCTCAAAAGCCACAGGTGAGGGTTGCGTTGTCTAGGCGACCCTCATTGGCCGCAAGCAAGGTTGGCCTTTGCTAGATTTGGGCGAGGGTCACCTTGATCAAGCCTAATGAGGACCTAGATGAGGTGACCCTCTCCGGCGGCTAATGAGGAAGTCCTTGCGAAGGACTCAATTTCATCTCTCCTACACAAAAATTGAGTTCTTTTGCTAGTTCTGTCTAATTTAGTTAATAATTCTCACGTGATTGTTTTTGAAGTATTTTATCTCTCCTATCTGACGTTAAGCTTAATTACTAAAACTACATCGTTTTGATTCAAATCTTAATTTTTACACAAAATTTTAAGTGTATTAGGTTAAACAATTCAAAAAAATTTCCATAAAAAAGACAATCTAAAAAAATAAAAAAAAGCCTAAGACTCAAAAAAAAAAAATCCAGGCCCTTTGCTTGTATTTTTTTACTTTTATTTTTTTTAGTTTTTATCTAATTTAACTAAAATTTAGGTTTATTGCCTTTGGATGAAAAAAAAAATCCTTAATTAGCTGAAATATTTAGCCAACCGCCAAAGTCAGATCTCTATTTACAACAAAGATTTTAGGCCATTATTTAAAATTGACATGGGAGCTTTAGGTTTTCATTTAAAACTGGATTCATTTCAGGTTTTTTATTTAATTAAATAATGATAGTTCGTATCTTTATTTGGATTTTTCCAAAAATAAAATGCAAATAACGCGGCTGACTCACTGAGTGGAGAGAGACGGTGTACGTCGCCGAGTCGTGTCGTTGCTGCATCGATGCTGGATTACTCATCTCCTTCTCACGTCACACTTGTCTCTCCCTCCTTTCTCCTCCTCTGTCCCTCTCTCTCTCTCCTCTGCGTCGATTCGATCCCATCCATAATCAACCGGGAGGTCTATATATACTCGAGTTAATCTCTTACTGAAGGAGCCATGACCGGCAGAGAGATCCTCCACAAGATGAAGGTACGTCCCCTTCCCTGTATCCTCGCTCTCGAGTGCTTCCGCGATCCGCCTCTCCGTTTGGTTCATATGTATTCGCGAGTCGCGTCCAGCGACACTGCTCGGAGCATCTGGAATCGGAAAAAAGGAGAGGCTTTTTCGCGATCGCCCTTTCAACGCTTTTTTTGATTTTTGGATCGGGTGTTGGGAAACTTTCGGATCGCGAGGCTGATCCGATCGCGTTTCTCGAAGTCTCGGCTGTCATTTCGAAAAATGTGAGATGCGCGCAGCATGGATGAGTTCTAGCTAAACTTTTAGTAGCTTTGGGGAGACGTGTGCATTAGCGCAAGGCGCGTGTTAAGTGGATAGCTAGAGCTCGACTTAGATCCCAAATGTCTGATTACTTGGCGTGTGTTTAAAACAATGGTTGAATGCTGGGAGAGGAATCTAACTAGAATGACCATGGTTTTCATGATTGAGAATGTGGGAGTTGGATTAATTGCAGTGCTGTACACTACTTTTTCTGCTACGCTGGAAGCACTTGAAGTGAAGGATTGTTTTTGGGAAAAAAAAAAAGGACATGACTTCGCTTGTCATTTCTAAATTTTCTGTTTATGGTCTGTGGTGCAAGCCAATTTATGGTCTGGTCCTGTTCTTGAGAAACCATGAGCCACCATCGGCTTCCATTGATTATTCACTCTTTTGTTTGAGACCCATCCACCTCTTATAGCATTTGGAATTTTATGGGGTGGCTAGACATAGAGGGTTATTGTTGTTGTTGTTGTTGTTGTCTCATGGCAGGAAAAGGTTGGATTAGGCTCATCCACAGCCGACTCTGGAAAGGGGAAGAGTAAGATGTCGAAGCACATTACACATGGTTTTCACCTGGTGAAGGGGAAGTCATACCATGACATGGAAGATTATGCAGTTGCAGAGTTTAAGCAAGTTGACCATCATGAACTTGGTTTATTTGCCATATTTGACGGCCATTTGAGTCGCGAAGTACCTGATTATCTCCGGTCACATCTGTTCGACAACATTATAAATGAGGTTAGGATGATTTTATGGCTTCATGGAAGATGCATCTTCGTCAGCATATTCTCTATTTTTCCAAAATAAGGTCCATCATTATAGAGAAACTGTTTCTTGTTGCACTAAGAAAAATGTGGACTTATATGTAGAATATTAATCTGAATTTGGCTGGATTCCACTAATACTACGATGTACAAATATACTGAATGATTTGACTGTCATTTATTCCTAGGTGGTTGTTTATTTTTCAGAAACTTGCTTTTAAAATTTAACTTCTGTATGCAATGAAGGGATCTGACGCTTTTTGTTTTTTTCCACAAATCCCTGGTTTCTTGCAAGTAGCCTAACTTCTGGACGGAGCCAGAGAAAGCAATCAGGAGAGCATATCGCGTAACTGATAGTAATATTCTAGAAAAAGCAGCTCAATTGGGTAAAGGGGGCTCAACTGCTGTTACAGCGATACTAATTAACTGTCGCAAGCTAGTAGTGGCGAATGTAGGGGATTCCCGGGCAGTCATCTGCAAAAATGGTGTTGCCAAACAATTGTCGGTTGATCACCAACCAAACACGGAAAGAGAGAGAATTGAGAATCGAGGTGGTTTTGTATCAAACTTTCCAGGTATTGACCCTTCTGCATAAGGCTAACCGTTCGAGGCCGATCAGGCCTTCAGATCTCGCCAGGTTTAGAAAAGGAAGTGCCTTAGATTTTGTGACTCTGTCTTGTTGGTAATCTTCAGGAGACGTTCCTCGTGTTGATGGGCAGTTAGCTGTGGCAAGGGCCTTTGGTGACAAAAGCTTGAAGGAACATCTCAGCTCTGAACCTGACGTGGCAGTCGAGGAGATTGATGATGACACAGAGTTCATCATCTTGGCAAGTGATGGACTATGGACGGTTGGGGCCTGCCTATGTCTGTAAATAAGTTTCTCTGTTATATTTAGATTGAGCAGTTTTCCGAAATGGGCGGTGAAAGAGAAGCGTTGTTGTTAAATTGCCTTACGCCTGTACGACAATGAGTCTGAAATTCCTGTTTAAAACGATGCCAGGTAATGTCAAACCAGGAAGCAGCTGACTCTATAAGAAACATAAAGGATGCTCGGTCGGCGGCGAAGCACTTAACTGAAGAGGCACTGAGTAGGAATAGCAAAGACGACATATCCTGCGTAGTCGTGAGATTTCACTAGTTTGCAGTTTTTACTTTCGGGTGTTCTCTTTACATGTGGTTTGTAAAACTGTGGTTACATCTTTTGCTTGTTTATTCGGAGTGATTATGGAAGTCTGCCTTACACTTCATGTCCAATAACTTGCATAACCAGATTGTGTTGATGTACTATGTTGGCATAAAATCAAGGATTTGTGCATCCACATTTTGTCACTTAATGAAGTGCATCAAGATTCAAGATTGAGTAGATAACCAAACAGGTAACTTATATGATTTATCCAAGAGATAACTCAGATTGTAAGGCGCTGATACATAAGTAGCCGATTCACGAGCGGTACCGAACCCAGAGAACGGTCCATCATTGCCGGTAGTGCTTCTCAATGGTCACTTTATTTATATCGCCTAGGCAATGCCTTCAGCACAGATAGTTATGGTGATAGTAGTCTTAGGGTGACAGAAGAGAGGGAACATGTAGACGATGGAAATTGAAGCCTCATCTTATGTGGAAGTGTTTGAAAGTTGAATTCCCTGGGATGGCAGTTCCTCTTCCTCTTTCATCAGCCGGTCTGCACTGATTTTCCTTCAACTGAGGACCTGACATTCTACGACTCGAGCCTTCTCCAAAGTACTCGCAAGAGCTCTTCCTGCGCCGCTCATTATGTCCGGCCAGACGCCTGCGGCAACTCCTCTTGGATTCATCAAACTCGAATAGCTCATGGAACCTGCATCATTCCCCACGAATATTTGAAATGGTGAATGTAAAGAGACTGGAATTTTGATTGTACATATGAGAGGATTTAGTTATTTTGAGGTTGAACTATCCTTGACCGACCTGCTGCATTGTTGACAGAACCTCTGACGCAGCCCGGCCACCATCACCACCGGTGATTTTGCATGGACTTCACACACCCTATGGCGCCGGTGGTAGCGCTTCGCGTCAGTCAGGTCAGTCCCACATCTCTCGGCCTGGCAACAGGGCGGGGATGCATCGCGAGAACCAGTTGACGCCTTTCTCCCATGTGGACCTTTCTTCTTCTTCTCCTCATCGGGTAAAAAAGGCTCACCTTCATTGTTTCCTTGTCCCTCTTCTTCATCTACATCGTCGTCCATGTCGTCTTCGATTACATCTTCCAGTGTTTTCTTCCCTTCGAGACGCTTGGAATTGATCATGGTGGATACAGTAGTTGTTCCAATGAGGGTTGTGGTGCGATGGAGTGAATTGTAGGTACATGTTAAATAGTGATTGAAGGCAGGCATTGAAAAGTAAAGAGAATGGTGCTAGGACCACTAGCTCAATTTCCTTCCCCGTCAGTACAGTAGGTGGAAAGGTGAATTGAGTGCTGAACTGGATTGCAAGTGGCTTTGGAATAAGGTTAAGCTCGTGTGACTTTTACCGGCATTACAAGGATCGAGTGTGTGTGTGTGTTAAGAAAGTAATGAGATCTCTTTGGCTGGAAATAATGGATCATTAGGTGTTCTTCCTGTGCAAATATTAAAAAGGGTTGTGATATTTGAATGGTTGATTCTCCCGATTCTGGTGCTGCCACCACCAGATGGTCGGACCTGATGCCCCGCCCCACGCGGCCCTCGAAATTTGATTGCTTCTTATGTGTGGGGGTAAGTAGACAGCAAAACAACGCCCGTAATTCTCAGGCGAATAACAACTTCGGATTATGACATTTCGCTAACTCTTTTGAGTTTATTTATGGTGATGCAGTCAAAGAGGATGTTAAATCTTTGGCCTCTCTTTTTTCCTTGCTTTGATCCATCTCATGAAGTCGTTATCCTTCGTTTAAGTTGTGGACTGATATCAGAGCGCAGGTTTCTCTTTTTTCCTTTCTATTTGTCTTCAGCGTGAGTTCAAGTTGACAGGGACAGATCAATTGTGGAGTCAAGGCTAAAGGACATGAAGAGGGAGGCCACGCCTTACTGCGGTTTCACCTCTTTCAGGTAGGTGCGCAGTTCACTCCAGTCCTCCCGTCATTTTCTCATTCACGTGGGCTCTCGTACCGTTTTATTGCCGCTCAATTATGAATGCGCAGTTTTGCCTCTCCCATATCTTTCCCACGTTTGCCCTCTGCGCAACGGTTAGGCCCCTCCAATCGTCAGTCCTCACGTTCAGTGGGTTCAGTTACCATCAAGGCACAAGAAAATCGTATTGAGCACAGCACAGCACGACCCGGACCATTTGCCTCTTGGCGTTGTGACGATCGATAGGATCCGTTGAATTCGAAAAAGTAGAAAGAGAACCCGGCATAAGAGAGTTAGGGAGTCGAAAAGGCAAGCGCTTTAATGTCGAATATACCTTTCTGATCATGTCCTTTGAGGACCAGTTCTTGTATGGGTCTAGAGAGCAACTTCAAATTCCCATAATTTTTTTTCCGCGTCCCTGCTTTTTTATGGCTATCATTTTACATCTCCATAGGTTAGTGCACATCCCTCTCAAGCGCAAGAGAGTCGGATCTTGGTCCAAACTCCCTTTTTTTCCCAGTATTCTTTCGTCGTCTTCTGGCAACACGCTTTCAATAAGAGGACGCTAATATCAGTTTTGCTTCTATCAGGGTACGAGTTCCTCGGTGCAGGTTGCGATGATGGACGACACCGTTTGTGAGCTCCCGGGTTCTTCTCTCTTAACACTGCGCGACACACTTGAAACAATTTGCTGGGTTTCCACTGTATCTGGAGACGTCCTAGGTGATGTGCGAATGCGTGATGATCGATCCAGTTTGAATTGGTACAGAACGATGGGAGGTAATTTGCTCACGGAGGGCTCATGGTGTCGGGAGAGATTCGCTAGCATTGGGGATAAGTAAAGCACCGATATTCACAGGGGGCATAAAGTCGGCTTTTGCCATTTCAAAAGCTCTGTCGCGTGCGCTTTGACGTGTGTCCCTATATAATCGATGAAACCCGAGGCGCGACACCGTTCACAATATTCTGAGGCTCCTTTTGTTTTATGAAAAAAAGATTTTCTTCAAGAACATTCTCTTCAATTCCTGGCATTTGAGTGGCAAAAAAAATATATGATCAAGGGAAAGGTTTTCCGGTCAATGAAAAATTTCCTTCTAAAATTGAGGAAGGGAAATTATTTTCCTCTCTATTCACGTTTCTCTGTCTGGAAAGAAATTCTTCCTCTCTCTCTCCCCCTCTTCCTTCCTTCCCATTCTCTCTCTTCTCAGCCTCTGTTGTTCGTTTTCTTCCTTCCACGCTATTCTAATTCTAAACCGGAGTTGTAATTTGGAGAACTTCGCTGTGACGATGAGGCGAGCGCTTGCTAAATCTAGAGATGCCGAGGCTTGCCTCATGGGGCCTTGAGCATGGATTGCGACGGTGACTGCGTGGGGGTGGTTGTGGCAGTGGACGAGGAGGAGTTTCGGTCATGGCTTGGCTAGGGTTATGGTTGGGGTTCGGTGTGGGTTTGGGTCGGGGTTTGGTTGCTCATAAGTTTAGGGCTTCGTGTTAAACTAATAATAGTAAACAAGTGAAGCTCAATTAGGAACACGGCTGCATAGCAACGGAATCTCTAGCGAGTTTGGTGAGACAAGTTCGCCACAGGACCTATGAGGCAACGGTCTCGAGCTCGCCGAGGCGAGTTATGGCTAATTGCAAGGCGGCTAGAGGAAGGAGGACGATCGGACTAGGATTGGTGGTCTGATTCTCAATTCCTAAAATTAGAACCGATGACTAGGCCATCCGGTTCCCGATTCCTAGGACCGAATTGGACCTCTGGGACTGGATTGGTTTGGTCATTTTTTTTAAAATTTTTCTTCCTAATTTGATTTGTGAATCTCTTTCGGTTCCTTGGGTCTTTTTTTTCGCTATTGGGAAGTCATTTTATATGGATGTTGAAGTTCTATAATGTTATTGGTTTCAACAATTAGAAAGTAATTTGGGCTATATTTTTTTTTGTCCGATCCGGTTCAATTTGGTCCTGTCCGATTCATTTGTTGCTTCGGTTCAGCCCAGTTCTCGAGATGGTCGGTCCGGTTTTCGGTTCCGACAAATTGGTAACCAAGATCACCGGTTCGATTTTCGGTTCTTGAGTGGAACCGAACTGGATCGGGAATTGATTATCCCTAAGGAGCGGTAGCTGGAGAGACGAGGAAGGAGGAAGAAGGAGAAAAAGAAAAATAATTTTTAAAAAAAAACAAGAAAAAGAGATAAAAATAAATAATTAAAAATTTGATGTTAAAAAAAGAAAAAATAGAAAACAAAAAAATTATTGAAAGGAGTTCACGGAGGAATATGATTTTTATACCAAAAAGACGAAAAATATTTTTCGAATCTTTTTCGTAGTTTACCCAAATATAAAAAAAATATTATCTTTTTCTGAAAAATATCTTTCTTGAAGCGTCGCATTCTCTCAAAACAAACGGAGCCTCAATGTGTTCTTTTCATCCCCAGGAACTTGACTTGACAAGCAGCACCTGCTTTCCATATTCATTCCTCTGTAAAGGGGGGCTTTTTCCTCCTCCTCCCTTTGTTCTATTCCGCGAGACCCCGTAGTGGTCCGAGTCAACCGAACTTTGAGCAACCCTTTCGTGTGTCGAACTCAGGATGGAAAAGTTACCAAAAAGATCTTCAACTAAACCAATTGCATTTTGTGTCTATCTTTTAATATAATTAATTTAATCTTAAATCTTTTGATAATTTATTATCCGGTTAATTTTGATTGAAAAATTGACAACATAGACGTCAATTTTTTAAAATTCTTGTTTATTATTATTTTTTTTTTTTTATTGTTAAGGGGTAAGGTCCACTGAACATTAGCCAAAGTGCAAGGAACCCTCGTGAGCCACTAGTGAGGGCCCACGACCCTCACCTTTGTGAGTTCTCACTTTTGGTCGTAACCTTCGATCAAATATGGTTTGAGTGTTTGTGGCCGTTCCAATTGAGTGCTATGGTAGCAAGGGCTTGCAAACCTCGATCACCGTTAGGCGAGGATTTGCAACCTCATCCATGGTAGGTGGCTGTCGGCTCGAAATAAAAAAATAATAATAATAAAAATTCGATAGGATTAACAAAATTATAAAAAAAAAATTCACATCAATTGATCATGTCACGTGGAATGATCGATATACATGTCATCAATTTCTATCTAAAAGTGGCCTGAACTATATTTAAAAATTGTCAAAATTATTGAAAGGTTTAGCTTGAATTGGTATAAATGTAATATGTTTAAGATTTTTTTTTAAAATAATTTTTATCAATTCAGGGCGGACATATGGATCCTCTACCAACCGTTGGTGTGCGTAATCCCATTCGATGTTGGATTAGATAGGCTAAAGGGTTAATACCATGAAAAATTCTAAACCGGTACATTTGTGACAAATTTACCTCAAATTATTTTTTTACAATAAAAAATTTTAAATCGATACATCTGTGAGAAATTTACTCCAAACTAGTACAACTGTAATAAATTTATCTTCCGTTAATTTTTATTAAATTTTACCGTCAAAGTATTGAGTTAGATTACACGCGGCAATTGTTGGGTATACATATTATCCTCTGTTTATCATAAGTGTGTCAATTTAAGATTTTTTTCGTGGTATTAACTTAATTCAGCGAAAATCAACGGAGAGTAAATTTATCACGGGTGTACTAGTTTGAGGTTTTTTGTGGTAAAAAAAAAATTTAATTCGGGATATATTTATTGCAGGCATTTCAGTTTGGGGTTTTTGGTGATAAAAAAAAAAGTAGTTTAAGATATATTTATCGCGCGTGTATCGATTTGAGATTTTGACAGTTAAAAAAATAATTTTAGATTAAATTTATCATATGTGCGTCGGTTTAACGGTTTTTTTGGTGGCATTAGCGCCAAGTGAACTGTCTGCTCAACATTTTGAAGCCCATGTTTATCTCGAGAAGTTCCTGAACGGCTGAATGGCCGTAAGAGAGAAGATTCCCGGAGAGCCGAGTGAGGGAAGGAATCCTGGAACGTTAAAAGAAACACAGCTGTCTGATGAGGCCAGCCCGAGTCCCCATCCATTAGCCGTGATCCACGCACTTCAATCCTCTCC
This sequence comes from Psidium guajava, assembly GCA_016432845.1. Taxonomy (NCBI): domain Eukaryota; kingdom Viridiplantae; phylum Streptophyta; class Magnoliopsida; order Myrtales; family Myrtaceae; genus Psidium; species Psidium guajava. The sequence continues at coordinate 12,353,882 of CM028226.1, read as the reverse complement.
CAGAATTCGATCAAGCTCGTGCGTCGACGAATGGTACTGCTGACTCGTGCTCGACAAGTTCCTGCGTGTCGAGAGCGAAGGGTGAATTTGATGGTAATGTTGCATTTTCCCTGGGGGTCTCTTTCGTGAAACCGACGCTGAATTCCCCGCGGTAACGTTCTGCATTTTGTCATCTTCCCGTGAGGACATATGCCCGCAGATTTATGTGGAAAATGCCCGAAATGCCGAACGTCACCGCGGAGAGAATTCTGCAATTTTTTTTTTTTTGTCATTTTCCTGCGGAGGGACAGATGCCCGAGGATGGTACTGCCTGTACTCGATAAATCCTACGTGTCAAAAGTGAAGGGGGCGGGGGGTGAATTTGATGATAATGTTCATTTTCCCTTTGGGTCTCTTTCATGAAACCGACGCTAAATTCTCCACGGTGACGTTATGCATTCTGTCATCTTCCTACCGGGGACATATGCCCGTAGATTTATGTGAAACGCCACCGTGGAGGATTCAGTGACGGTCTAGTTTAATTCTTTTTACGATTTTGTCAATTTATTCTAAAATCTTTTGACGATCGGTTAGTGTAGTCGGCCGATTATCTAAATAATAGGTATAGGACTAAATTGACAAGTTGCCAAAATGTTTAAATTAAATTGGCATAATTAAGAGATTTATGACGAAATCAGGAAGTTGTCAAAATATTTAAAACTAAACCGAAAAAATTAAAAAAGAAAAAAATTCACGCTGTTTTCACCCATTTATTGGCTCCCGACACTCTCTATCACATTGAATTAATTACATTAACCCTTGTGGATCTCAATTTTTAATTTTGGATTAAATCTTACTTAACCCTTGCGAATCTCACTTTTAATTTTAGATTATTTCTTACTTTATTTTTAAAATTAATTACATTAACCCTTGTGGATCTCACTTTTGATTTTGGATTATTTCTTACTTAACCCTTGCGAATCTCACTTTTAATTTTAGATTATTTCTTACTTTTTTAAAATATTTTACTAAAATAAAAACTTACGCACATCCCTTCCAAGTGACTTTTCGCCATAGCCGCTTCTTCCAAACTTTTTTCTTCTCAACGTGCTTCATGTATTTTTTTTTAAAACTAAATCTCCATTATTATAATCTAATAAGCAAGCGCTATCATATATCGGAGTAAAGTAATGTCCATTCCATTTATAAATTGTTTACTTGATTTCACTAGATCATCCTCATGATAGTGAATTTTTTGACTTCGAACTTAGGTAAAAATTTACGAGAATTTACTCAAAGATTGATTATTGTAGTTGATGTATGATTATACAAATTTACTCAAAGAAAATCCTCTTACCTGTGCTTACAACTCATTAAGGAAATAATTATTATTTTTTGTTAAAAACACAACAATTAGTTAGCTATCTACCAAATTAGCTATCTTTTGAAAGACAGGTACTCCAATTTTACCCCAAATTTAGAAAGATAAGATAAAAATAAAAAAAGAAGGCAATCATTATTAATCTTAAATCAAGAGTGAGCCCCATATTTAATCTTAATAAATGTTGTTTGAGAGGAGCATGGTGAGTTCCATCTCTAGCAAAATTGAAATAGAACAAAAGGAAGAAAAAAAAAATGTAAGACAACATCTTAAATCGAACGAGACCACTAGGGTCAATTTAGTCAATTCAATGTAAAAGGGAGGGTGGCAAAAGCAAATAAAAGAGTAGAAATAGCGCGAGCTTTAAAAATTTAGGATTGAATCGGTTGCTATACGAAACCTTTATACGTTAGCGGGCTTTCGACTCAATCTAATAGCCCACCTTGATAAAGAGAGCTTTTTCTTCATCTTTTTATTGAAACTATATTTTTTTTTTCATCCAAAACCTCTTCTTTAGTTAAATCTAAGTCTCCTAGAATTACTTCCTTAGCCTGACCACGGGTAGCAGTAACGAAATCTTTTCACTTTTGATTTAATTCATTCGGATACCCGATTCAAGAAAGGCTCAGCACGATAACACGTGGAGTGTGCAGGCAATGTGTGTCGGTCCATAGAGGGACACCATATGAGCTTCATTTGGTCAAGCACTCGTCTTGTGATCCATTGGCATGACCATGCGTGCCACAGATTTTGAGATTATATTTCCTGGATAATCACAAATATGCATTGACCTGAATTTTCACGAGAGAAATAATATGGGAAAAACCGCAACAGGATGAATATCTATATCAATCAAATTCTCTATTAGAGCTCTTGTGAAGTTCTCGTTAAAGCGAATCTGAATCCCTGCCACGTGGGCTTATCTTAAATTAATAGAAATATATGAGACATAAAACGGCGATGCATGTTGTACCCTAATAATAGTACATGGAATATCTTTGGTGTCACTGATTATGTGGAAAATGCTAGCGAGCTTATTTGTGTAGAATTATTTTTCAGAGTAAAATGGTCTATTTTGCTCTTCTCCCATTAGCTCCTTCGTGTTTGTAGAGGGTTCGAAGTGATTATTTACCAATGATCGTTTTAGAAATTACTTCAGTTTATTTTCTTTGTCGATTTTTCTCACTTTTTTTTAAAAAATAGCATTTGATGTCTATTTCAAGAGTTAATGGATATCTCACTATCCAATCGTCTATTTTTCTCTTTTCCCATTTGATTTCTATTTAAGGATAATTCTAACACCCCCGATAGAAAATCAAGAAAAGAAAGTTATCTACGGATTCATCGAATAAGACGAGCTTGATGAATGAACATTAGATTGGCATCTAATAGACCTAGCTACATTTCAATGAACAATGTTCATTTATATCATTAATAACACCCATTTAGGATGTGCTTAATAAAGTATGCTTTCTTGTGAAGTTTCATTTTTTTTTTTGGTTATATGAACCGATTGATAATGCTTTCGTTGTGATATAACTTGGGCTTTTTTTTCAGGTCTCGAAACTGAGGTTTTGGGCTTTTATGCCAGAATTTTTTGGGCGAAGCAGATGGGACTTGATGAAAGCCCGCCAAAAGCCCTCTTGATTCTTGATAGCAGCGCAAGTCCACGAGCACCACCGAGCAAAGCCAGGGAGTCTTGTTGCTGTGCTTGGGAGATTCCTAGATAGTGGGTGTTGGGGTGGGGGCGGGAGAGAGAGAGAGAGAGCAGTGAAAATGGCGGAGATGAAGACCATCGGCGTGGTGGGGGGCGGCCAGATGGGCTCGGGGATCGCTCAACTCGGCGTCGTCCACGGCTTCCAAGTGTGGCTCTTGGACATGGACCCTCAAGCTCTCGCTCGATCCACCGACTACATCACGGCTTCGATTCGACGCTTAGTCTCCAAGCGCACCCTCTCTCAGGTTCCAACCTTTCACCCATCACGCTTTTAGAATGAGGTCATGATGCTCTGTGCTGATTCAGTCGCATCTGGTCAGTCGCCTAGCTGTGCTGCCTACATAAGTTTTTGATTTTAACTCGCTGTCTGTGTGACTCATGGTCGTCGATGCGATAGAAAGCGTGTTTTTAGCGTGAGGGTATCTCATACCCATCTACTGTTCTGCAATTAGGCAGAAGGTGATGATGCTCTGCGCTCCTTCCAATGCACCTCGAGCTTGGAAAACCTTCGATCGAGTGATTTTGTGATAGAGGCTATAGTGGAATCTGAGGATGTCAAGAAGAAGCTTTTCTGTGATTTGGACAAGATTGTCAAGCCCTCTGCTGTTCTGGCGTCCAATACAAGTTCAATCTCCATCACTCGCTTAGCATCTGCCACGACGAGACCCCATCAGGTTCTTTTCATATCTGATCGAATTCTTTGCTTTTTTTTTTTTTTAATCTCTCAAAGCAGTTAAGATTGTTCGACTTAAATTGATGTCGTGTAATTGGAAATTGCTTCCCATTCTGACCGGATGAGCCAAAAACCAGCTGACATGTTCGTGCTTTCGACGTTGGTCTATACCAGAAGTAGACCATGCTTTGCCTGTTGGGCTTGTTTTCTTGGTCCATTGTATCAGAACAGAACCAGAACACACATTTGCTCTTGATTATAACTGCACACGATCTTCATTAGCAGGGGTGAGCATAGTTTCAGGGTAAAACCTGAAATCTAGAGAACTGAATCGAGAGAACTGGTTGATTCTAAGTTTCAGGGTGCGGAGGATAGGTTTCGGGTTTCATAAATTAGGAAACCTGTTTTGACTTGTACCTGGAGCCTGGAACCAGAACTTGAAACCGAAGCAAGTTTTTATGTTTTTTTTTTGGGTATATATCTTCGCATTATCCTACTTTATTCTAAGGTACTCGATAATGAGTGTGTAGAACCACTTTAACGTTGAGATTTTTATTTTGTTGATATTTTATATTTTTCGTGTCTAAATATGAGTTATAGTCAATGGATTGGAGCAGCGGGTAGTGGTCATTAAATGATGATTCACTGCAATCATTCAATTAAAAATATATGTGGAACCTAAAACTAATCCTGGACCCTGTGACAAGGTAGGTCTTAGGTTTCAAGTTATGTAGGATAGGTTCCAGGTTTCAAAAAAGAAACATATTTTAACCGGTAGGTTCCAGGTTCTAGGAGGAACCTATATGGAGCCTGGAGCCGCTTATCCAATTATTAGTGTCTTGCTGCTGGAGCATTATTCGAGATCATTCATATCCTTATTAGACAAAAGCAACATCTGTTTTGTTCAGATCGTCGGCATGCACTTCATGAATCCTCCACCTTTGATGAGATTGGTCGAGATTATTCGGGGGGCAGACACATCAGACGAGACATTTTCCATCACAAAGACCCTTGCTCAAAGGTGGTTTGCAGATCCTCTCAACCCATTATTTGAAGAAGTGTCTTGTTCTCCTTGTATTTGTGGACATATAATGATTTTTCTATTTGCAGATTTGGGAAGACGGTTATATGCTCGAGGGATTATTCTGGCTTCATTGTTAACAGGATCCTGATGCCAATGATAAACGAAGCATTTCACACACTGTACACTGGGGTTGCGACAAAGGAGGACATTGATGCTGGAATGAAGCTCGGGACAAACCATCCTATGGGCCCTCTGGAGCTTGCTGATTTTATCGGGTTGGATGTCTGCTTGTCCATAATGAGAGTACTCCAAGTGGGATTCGGAGATAGTAAATATGCTCCGTGTCCTTTGCTAGTGCAGTATGTTGATGCGGGTCGCCTGGGAAGAAAACGAGGCATTGGGGTATATGACTACCGCAAAATACCTGAACAGATCAAACCTTCTGCTCGACTGTAAGTGTTGATCCCTGGGGAGAAATATAAAAGTGTGGATAGTGTATGTAAATGTGAATTGGATACAGTGAATAGGATATTGATCTAGAGTGAGGCATGGAATGTATACAGCACCATCGGAGAACATCTTTATCTCAGGGCACTTTCCCATAGCAATTTCAGTCGAGGATGGAAACCCAAAGGTGCAATTTGTGGGGGAGAAGCTTACGAGGCTTGGTAAATGATGAACTTGCGAACATTTTGGTTTCCCCAAAGGAATATCAGCTCACTTTAGTATGACTATATCAGAAGGTGAATCAATGGAAGTAGTAACACAAGCGGTGGGAAAACGAGCAGCAGAAATGAGAATTCTTTTGGGAAGCTAAATTGTTTGGGATTTCATCATCTAAATTTCCCCACACCACAAGTTGCACCTCTGGGTCTCCACCACGCCAGAATATGTCCTGGATAGTAGTGTGCCAAGATGAAGATATTCTGCAATGGTGCTGTATATATTTTGCATATAACTCTAGAGATCGTGGAAGGTAAGCTGGGACGCGTAAGATGCTTTTACGGGACATTACCACTCGTTTTTCCTTCCATGTTTCAAAGATTGTATCCTGCCTTAATGGAAGTCTCCTTGTATCATTACACTCAATTTGGATGGAGCGATAAAGAAGAAAATGAAGGGATTAAGTAAATTATGAGGTAATAAAAAAGAAGAGAGGCTTTTGAAGGGACTGTAATTGGATGCTAGGGAGGCAAAATTGGATGAAAAGACTGTATTATGACACGAGTATCTGTTGATGTACTTATAAAATAGATGTGACATAAGGGTTCGAGTAAGTAAGTGTAATAAATTAGATAAGTAATGTACAAATTCCTACCAAATCCTTTCATATCTGGGGAGATTATTCTTGCCCTTTGTCTCTTTCCCTCAATTTAAGGATAATCATGCTTCTTAAATCCTATCTCTTCCTTCTTAATCCCTCCTAACCACTTTAGAAGTATCCTGAATATGCTCCATGCTTGATTGCTCCTATAGTGGGTAGGCAAGGACTGGGAGATGATCGCATGATTCACAACTTTTACTATACATCCATGGCCAGAAGGTCAAACGATCATGTAGAAAGAAGACAGTCATCCTTGGCTAGAAGTATATTCGACTCGTTTTATTGAAGGTGATTTGCAAAAATTGCGGACTAAATTTGCATTATCTCCCTAATCTTATTAACATGTCTTTGGTTTACACACCTGAATATCGTATTATCCACTCTCTTTCGTCTGCAAGACTATATCTTCAGATTCTTTGAAGTGTGCTTATGATGTTTTATATACAAAACCCCTCTCGTGTAGTCAGGGCTTGTTTGCTAACAATTTTGTTTTTGGGAACAAATTCCGAGGAAAAATGACTTTGGTCTAATTCTATTTCTGGGGAATAGATAAGAGATTTTTTTTTTTTGCTTCTTATTCCTGTTCCTTTAACTGATGTTAAAAACAAGAATCAGATAAATAGGAGCGTTGTCAAATAGGTTGTCAACTAGGCCCTGAAAATGCTTGTGATGGCTCGAAAGGAAGAAATTGTGCACCCCACCCTTTTTGCTTGCCAGCTGGGGAATCTTTCAAACGAGACAAAGGAAATGGAAAGATGGGGTCCTTCCTATTCCACCTTAACATTCGCTATTCATAGTTGGGGTGAATAAATTGGACAGATGAAATTGGGATCGCTTGGATCGAATCAGGACCGATGATCCGATTCTTGGTTTTAGAGGGTGGCGGTCTAGTTAGCAGTTCTTGAAATTGGAATCGATAGCGGGGCGGTCCAATTTCCGGTTCCAAGGGCATAAAATCAGATCGGATTAGTTGATTTTTTTTTCACTTTTTAAAGTATCACTATAATATGGTCCTGCCATTGTTGGTCTGTCGCCTTTCAAGCAAAACATGTTTATTTGAACGCTTAGAAACCAAGTTTGTTTGGCAAACCCTGGAGATGTATTTGTCTCTTACCCTCGCTTCCTAAACGGAGGCGCTAGACATCATTTCATACATAGAGAGAAACTAAGAACCATAATCACGTATATAAGCTCATAATTTATGTTTTGATCTCCATCTTTCTTCATGCAGTTGGGTAAGAAGCTTTCGTGCCATTCCATTTTTTTGGGCACAATCATATGTTGACTTTAATGCTATTTCGTTCCATGGTTTTTTTGTCATGTTACCGGTTCTAAGGGATCGCCCGGGAACTAGATTGGATCGACGGCCTAGTCTCCAATTCCAAAAAATGAGAATCGAGACCGTCGATCTGATTTTTGATTCTTAAGGGAACTGAATGAGACAAAGAAAGGATCACCCCTAGCTAGAGCCGTCAATATGGGTCATAGACCCATATTTGACCCATTTTTTGTATAAAATGGGTCTTATATGGGTCACTAGTTTTTAGAGGTCCTCTAAAAATGGGTTCAAAATATTGAAGCAAAATTAAATGGGTCAAATATGAGCCACGCGTGAAACCCATTCTAACCCACTTTTTACCCATTTTCTACCCAACAAGGCAACAAGCTCTGCAGTATGCACTTTGTAGTCCAAGACTCGTGACCTACCCAAAGCTTGCTCTCTCTCTCTCTCTCTCTCTCTCTCTCTCTCTCTCTCTCTCTCTCTCTCTCTCTCTCTCTCTCTCTCTCTCTCTCTCTCTCTCTCCCATAGAAGAGGAGGGTTTCGTTCGCACCCGTTAAGCCGACTTCGTCCCGCGCCTCTGTGATCGGCGATCATCGTCCCCGCCGCGTCTGTTCGTCCCATGGGTAGCACGATCGGAGTGTAATCTCTCGTTGGTTTCGTCACTCGCGGTGACGAGCTTGATCTTCCGCCATATTTGAAGCTCATGTAAGATTCTTCTGTTTGTTCTGTACTTCCCCGTTCTCTCTCTCTCTCTCTCTCTCTCTCTCTCTCTCTCTCTCTCTCTCTCTGGCCGGTCCTCTGGGTTTGGTGACGATTGACGAGTGTTGACACCTGATCTTTAATCATTTTTTCTATTGCTAAAGTAATAAAAAATCCATAAAAATTCATAAAATTGAAAAATCAACTTTGGGGACCTTAGCCAAGCCTAGGGAACCAATTTTGACCAAAAAACGATTTTTCATATTTTCAGTATTTTTACGTATTTTTTATTTATTTATTTTCAAAAATTAATAGAAAATTCATAAAAATTCATAAAATTGAAAAATCAACTTTGGGAACCTTAGCCAAGCCTAGGGAATGAATTTTGACCAAAAAATAATTTTTCATATTATATATATATTTTAATTTTTTTAAAAAAAAATACAAAAATATTTGAAAATTTTGAAAAAATAACATTTGAGGCCAAAAAATACACAAAGATAGTTAATATTTTTATTTTAAATCTATTTTCATATTGGCCATCGCAAATTCAGAAAAATCCAATTCGAGTCACGTGTTCCTTCACGAGTATAATCTCGAATCGGGCTTAAAAAAATTTAATTTGAGTCAACTTATTTTTAACTTTCACTTTTTATGAGTTGTGACATTGTCTTCTAATATTTTAAATTTTCATCTTGGCCCAATTATACCCAGAATGACTTAATTTTGCAAAAGGGCTTTAATTAAATTATGCATTATTTTCAGCGACAAGAAATGAGCTTAAATTTGACATGTGGTAAATTTTGGTGTGTCAAAAATTGTGAGGAGATTTGGACTTAAAGAAATATATTTTTTCAGGGACTGAATTGTAAATACTTAAAATTCAAGGACTAAAGTGCAAATACCTAACTCTTGAAGGATTATTTTACAAATAATAAAAAGAAAAGTTAGTGGATAAATTAGAATAGAGAAGGGAAGATGAAGAAGAGGAGATGAAGAAGAGAAGTTGGAGAAGAATGGATGGAGAAAATAAGATAAGAATAGAGAAGGGAAGATGGAGATGAAGAAGAGTTAGTAGAGAAATTAGAATGGAAGATAAGAATAGAGAAGGGAAGATGGAGATTAAGAAGAGTTAGTGGAGAAATTAGAATGGGAGATAAATATGGAGAAGGGAAGATGAAGATGAAGAAGAGTTAGTGGAGAGATTAGAATGTGAGATAGAGATGGAGAATGGAAGATGAAAATGAAGAAGAGTTAGTGGAGAAATTAGAATGGGAGATAGAGTTAGTGGAAAAATTAGAATGGGAGATAGATGAGTAGGTTATAAAAGGAGAAAGAAGTGAGCTTGAGAGGGGATTCTTGGGAGAGAAAATTTGAAGTGTTTGAGAGGATTTTTTTTGGAGAGAAAATTTTGGATGTTTGAGAGAGTTTTTGGAGATTGAAGAAAAATTTGAGAGAAAGAAAATACCAAAAGAGAGAGAATTTTGAAGATGATGGGAGTTCAAAGCTAGGGATTATCATCACAAATTCCTTCATTGATCAATATAAATCAAGAGTTCATCCTCGTCAACGAGCAAGCAAATTCGAGCTAAGTGTTTTTATTTATTCATTTGTTTATGGTTTTACTTGCAAATTAGCACAAATTGTATACATTTTCTCCATCTCTTTTTTTTTCCATATTTTATGTCAGAAGAAGGATATCTCTACGTCAACGGCAAAAATCTCGTAGAGATGCAAAAATCGGCCCAGACAAGCTCCTAAGCTGTCCACCGATTTCTCAACTGATCTGTGACTAAAAGTCCCTCTTAATTCAAAAGAAACTCTCTATATTGGGAACATAGAGAGCGAAAATCAATTATAGAAATCCCTCCCAAAAAAATGGGAGATAAGTACTCTTTCCACTCTTCTGGTTTTAGGTGCAGATTAGCACATATTTTGTATACTGACATTTCATTCTATTTTATGTCAGGAAGCCGCAGCTTTATATCAATGGTCAACCCTATGGAAGCACAAAATCGGCTTGGAGGAGTCCTCAAGCGCGCACAAATTTCAAATTGTTGAATTAATTCGTTGTATTTTATTTTAAAGAATTCATACCCCAGAATGGAGAGGACAAAGTCCATCCGCAATTTAAATACCTGCACCATAAATCCCAAAGGGAAGAGCCAAGCCAATGCTTAGCCTCCCATTGGAGGTTTTTACTTACAGTAGTTAAATACCTGCAACTTAAATACTTGTACCTTAAATCCCAAAGGGAAGAGCCAAGCCAATGCTTAGCCTCCCATTGGAGGTTTTTACTTACAGTAGTTAAATACTTGCAACTTAAATACATGTACCTTAAATCCCAAAGGGAAGAGCCAAGCCAATGCTTAGCCTCCCATTGGAGGTTTTTACTTACAGTAGTTAAATACCTGCAACTTAAATACCTGTACCTTAAATCCCAAAGGGAAGAGCCAAGCCAATGCTTAGCCTCCCATTGGAGGTTTTTACTTACAGTAGTTAAATACTTGCAACTTAAATACATGTACCTTAAATCCCAAAGGGAAGAGCCAAGCCAATGCTTAGCCTCCCATTGGAGGTTTTTACTTACAGTAGTTAAATACCTGCAACTTAAATACATGTACCTTAAATCCCAAAGGGAAGAGCCAAGCCAATGCTTAGCCTCCCATTGGAGGTTTTTACTTACAGTAGTTTAAATACTTGCAACTTAAATACATGTACCTTAAATCCCAAAGGGAAGAGCCAAGCCAATGCTAGGCCTCCCATTGGAGGTGTTTATTCACTGTCATGTACTTCCTATAATTTAATTTTTGAATCATCAGACCCAAAAGATAAGTAGGTTGTAATACTGCACAGAAGTCGTTAACACACTCCTTCTTTCGGCTTCAGGGAATCTTTAACACTTAAAAAAATATAACAAATAAAAATATATACCATCCATGCATCCTATTTAAAAAGTGAAAACACAAAAGAGAATACCCTACTATAGCCTTAGGAATAAACCAAGTCTGAGTTGCCGTATTAGGATATCCATGAAATTAAGGTATCGAAAGGGCATTAGTTTTAATTAACTAGTGTAACCAAGTCCCCGAGCTCCTAATCTCTAGTTCGCAGGAATAAATTAGTTCTCCCGCTAATTTATTTAGGTTTCTAATCGACCTACCAAGAACGATTAGTGGCGACTCCAAATTTTAAAATCATTTAAACAAAAACCAAAGTTACGATTCGGTAGGGCTTGGGAGGGTCCGCGTTAGGTTAGTCAAATCTAATTAACCTAATAATCCGTTAACCCCCTTTAAAATTTAAAATTTTTTTAGAGGGTCGCGACAGACTGGCGACTCCGCTGGGGACAGAGATTTTTAAATTTTCGAAAAAAGATACCAATTGGAATACTTAAATTTTTTCGAAATTTTAAGAGTCTTAGTGGACTTAGGCCAATGAAAATTTCATGCATATCTCGCTTCTGGCGATATTGTTTGGGACTCATTCTATAGGTGTTATATGTTTTTGCAGAATGGGAGTTATAAGGGGCGGAGTGTTTGGCTAACCCCTTTGTTTTGCAGGCTCAGTGTTGGGTTTATTTATTTAATTTCGCACATTTTTAGAAGCGCTGTTTTGATATCAATTGTTGTGCATGTCTTGCATACTCTGAGGATCACGACACCTGCACACACAAGCGTCTAAACCCAAGTCGCGAAATTCTTCCTAGAAAACCATAGATAGGGATCGAATATGCAAAGCTCTTGCGTCGATTGCGCTCGGGTTGACCATATTTTATTCCGCTCATTATCTGAATTGACAATTCTTCCCATTGTGATTTGATTGCGCGGAGGGTAAGTTTGTCAATTCAGATAGTGGGAGCCTTTTTAGGTCCATACCTTGTCTCTCATTCTTTTATTTTCTAGAGTCCACTCCTCACTTGAGTCATGCGCATGACTATGTGATTTGCATTTCTCCAAGGTAAAAGTAAGTTCTCTAATTTTATCTTGTATTTATTTTCGGTCGGTCCATGCTAGGTGTTAGTCATTTTTTGAGCTTGATATTACGACCATTCTTTTTAAAAGAAAATAAAAATTAAATTTGTCCCTCATTTCTTTTAAATTTTTTTTTTTGAAAAAATGATGTAAAAAAATCCCTTCATGGGAATTTTATTAACCAATAAGGGATTTTTGTCATATTTTTATTGCTTCAATAAAAATGAAATTTTCCTGAAAAAATTTTCCTCTGAAAATTTCAATAAAAAGAAAAATTCCTTAAAAAAAAAACTCTAGTAGACATCAAGTGATTTTATCACATTTTTCAAATTATAAAAACTTGCAAGAAAATTCTTCTCGAGAAATTCGCTCATGTTTTTCTAAGAAAATTTTCTCTAAATAAAATTAGACTAATTGACCAATAAGAGATTTTTGTCATGTTTTTTTTCTCTCCAATAAAAATGAAATTTTCCCGACAAATTTTCCTCTGAAAATTTATTTCGATAAAAAGAAAAATTCCTTTAAAAAAACATCAAGTGATTTTATCACATTCTTTCAAATTATAAAAACTTGCAACAAAAATTCTTTTCGAGAAATTCGCTCATGTTTTTCTAAGAAAAGTTTCTCTAAATAAAATTAGACTAATGTCTCGGGGGAATTTCGTTAACCAATAAAGGATTTCTGTCATGTCTTTCCTGCTTCAATAAAAATAAAATTTTCCTGACAAATTTACCTCTGAAAATTTATTTTGATAAAAAGGAAATTCCTTCAAAAATTTTAGTAAACGTCAAGAGACTTTGTCACATTCCTTTAAAAAAATAAAAAAAAAGAATAATAAATCTGAAAAAAATTCTGTATCAGAAATTAACCCATTTCTTCCTAAGGAAATTTTTTTTTCTTTCTTCTGATTTCTCTATAAAATAGAAAAAATCAAATTGGACTAATATAGGAGTAATGGACTGACATTTCTTGTGTCGCATACTAATTATATCCTTTTCTTTTGCAGAGAGATCCTAGATACCCCAGACGGGTGTAAAAATTAAGTTCAATAATATATCAAGAATCATCTTCAAAAATACCAAAAGACGAAAAACACCGAGGCTTCAACCGTTAATTCTGGGGGGCAAACGAACATTGTCCATCTTTGACAGACAAAGTTGTGTCAATCCGTAAACTTGTATGGGCAGTGTATTCTGATATGACGGTGGATTTATACTGATTAAACATGGGGGCATATTTAATGTATTGCAGAGGATCCCGCGTCTTTTGAAAAACAATATGGATTATATAATCAGAACCCATGAAACAAATACCTTTACCTGATCAAATCAACCAGAGACCGGTCTTAAAATTTCCTCTTATCCGAAACATGCGGAGGGCTTTAGAGGACCGAGGTTCTATTAATGAACGTGGCCCACAGGAATTTCTCCCGACGCTACAGGCGACCGACACGAGCAAGTGGACGCCAAAAGAAACAAAATATGGATAAAAGTGGGCACACAACAGGTGGCCGGATTTACTACCAGCGCACTGATTGAGTTGTCATAGCGTTATTGTTCGTGATCTCAAGATGGATAGTGGGGGCCACCGCCGAACCCATCATCAATGTTCTCGATATCATCGTCTGGAGCAATTAAACAAGAACATCAAGAAGAACATTAAGCCTCGACATCTTCGGTACCTCAAATCGTTCTGTTATGCTATGCGGAAGAAACGATAGCAGGAAAATTAAAAAAAAACAAAACAAAACAAAACACGTGAAGCTTTTCTTTCATTCCATTCATCAAAGAGTATTACAACAACTCACTGGGGAGGAAAGGTAAAGCCAAACTGGGCCCTGATGACCATTACGAAAGAGCTCAACTGACTCTTCAAACAGTTGATACTCTGGATGCACCGGGCGCTCTCGGGATCAAGCTCCGCGAGCCTAAAGAAGAGGCGATCGCACTTCTCTTTAACCTGGGCCATAGTGGCCTCGTAATGCTCAACGGCAAACTCCAGGTCCGGAACCGCTGCCCTCTCGAAAGCAATGTCTGCCGTAATGTCATCAAGTCTCTCCTGCAGCCAACCACATTTACACCTCATCACAATATTGCCTGGCTCCTGTTCGGCGTAAGTTCGGACCAAGGCCAGACGGTCCACCAACTTTTCCCTCTCACGAACCAGCCACGAAAGCTGATCGTTGGCAAACTTGAGGGCCTTTTTGTGATTATCAGCCACAAACGTAACTGTTGCCAGACGCTCGTGCCGGTCTCGGTAACGGGCTTTCACGACGGCGGTCACAAGGACCGTCTCATAAGCACGGTTATAGGCAGCCAGAAAATTGATGAAGAGGGTCAAGAAGTTCTGGTACTCCTTCCCTAGTTGGGTACCCTCAACAGAAGCAGCGTCCACGGTCCTAAATAAACCGAGGATTTCAGCCTCAACGGTAGAGTTTTTGGCTATATGAGCGTAACCTCTACCAAGAAGATTGTAGAGTCTCTCCCACCCAGCTAGGACTTCGGCGGATAAGGTATGGTTAGGAGAATTGGCCATTTTTGAAAGCAGAATATGAAAGAAAGGGGGAGAGAGGTGAGGCAGATGAGCGGAATGCGAAGATGGTAATCTGCTTTGAAGTAAATATTGATTTCATAGTGACGGTATCAACCAGTCAAGATTTCTCTTATCTACCATTCTCTATTGGCACCACCCTCGTTGGCTCGAATTCCCATCAGATGGCGACTGCGAGCTAAGCGAGTCCGAAATCTCCGCAGAAAGTTTGACGAGACACCGCCACTTTGAAAAAGAAGACGGAAAGATGAGCTGAGTGGAAGACACGGCAAACGTTAGCGAAAAGGAGATACGACTTGTCTTCATTGGAGGACCCGCCAGTAAATCGACGGTGGAGATCTTGACAGGGGCCCTCTATCACGAAAAGAAAAAAGAAGACAAACTGAGCGAGAAACAAGGATTTCCCCTTTGATCAAAAGCTGAATATCAGATTTTCTCCCTCGGAAAATCTAATAGCGCTGCCCGTGAAGAGGGAAGTCGTTGCTATTGCCAGAGAGAGAACTTGTCCCCATTTGATAGTCAGAGTTCATTCGCAAGAACTCGCAGGAGAAAGATAGAGAGGAAGGAGTTCTCGTGGGAGAGGAATTCAAAACCTTCACCATCAAAGCATCGGCTTTCAAAGCCTGTTACGAGAAGGCATCAACGATCTCGTGATCCCTCAAGTCCGAGAAGACATCCCGAGGCGGTTTCGAATCGGCAGTCCTAGATCCAGAAATATGTTGAGTATTAGGGGAACGGGCGCATGTTCAACCCTGGTCAAAGCTGATGAAGTTCCTTACCCTGAGGGTCTACTGGTCATGGCCATTGACGGTAATCCAGTCTCTCTGTCAATCCTTGTTACCGTATTAAGAAAATGCCGGTATAAGGTTGTAGCTCAAGCAAAGACGACAGAGGCCTTAGAGATATTAAGGAGGAGTAGTGACCCGTTTGATATCGTCCTCACCGCCATGGTAGGGATTGACATGGATGTTTTCACTCTCTTGGAAGTCATCAATTCTAAATTAAACATGCCAGTCCTCGTAATATCGGCAAGCGATGATCAGCAAGCCCTAATGAAGGCTGTCTTAAATGGGGCCCAAGACGTCGTAACGAAACCAGTTAGAGTTCAGATGCTTCAAAACATATGGCAGCACGTGGTAAGGAAGCAATTGCACGACCATGAGAACAAGCATCAAGCCTTCAATTTTGTTCCAAGCAACTGGAGAAAGAAGATGAGTTGGTCTCCCGAGCTGCATCGTATGTTTGTTAATGCAGTTCAGCAGCTAGGAATAGATTCGGCACGGCCGCAACATATACTGGAAATTATGAAGGTAGAGGGACTCACTAAAGCAAATGTTTCGAGTCATCTTCAGAAGTACAGAAAAAGGGTGAGAGAACACAATGCAGCTCAGAATCAAGAAAACCAAGGCGGGACTGATCCAAGCCTGAACGTCGAGTCTCCTCGCCACCATAAGTTCCCCAGGTTAGCATGGGGCGAGCCACTTCCCATCATCAACCAAGCTAGTAGCCATGCCATCAATCCCCCAGGCGTTAATCAAAGTATCCCCCAGAATCACCCTAATGCTCTTCAAGAGTATAGACCGCAGGAGCAGTGTATTCAGATTCCTTGGTTTGAGCACCAACCTGTGGCTAGAACTCATCCCATGATCAGCGCGCCTGCGCAGCCAGAGAATCAGACAAGAAGTTATCATGAGCACTTCCACTTCTCTAATCCTCGAATGGAAGGAGTTTTTGGCAGCAGGACAGTTGGTGATCCCCACACTTTCTCGAGTAATGATGAAGACTCCAGCACGAGAAGTCAAATTGCTCATGGCGAGGACAGAATGAGAAATCTACCGCCAGCATTTGCCAACAACAATGCCCAATTCGAGCATCAGTTGCTGGAAGGTTCAAGAGATTACCCAGATGATGAGCTTACTGCCCTAGTCAACCAGTTTAGGGTTGACAGACGTCCCAAGCCGCGATCAGGAGCCAGTGAGTAGGGACTCTCAAACATCGGTTATCCACACCCGAACCAACACGAGACTAGCTGATTATCGAAGAGCCACAGGAGAGGCAGAACTGACCTTGAATAAGTGCACCTTTCATTTCATGCTTAATTCCCCTGCGTATGATATTTTCCAGCTTTCTAGGTGTCTCGATTTAATTCAAGGACAAGGGGGCAATTTATTTATCCCGTCGAATGCGTGAATCCCTTTTTATGCTAGATTTAGGGCGGATCAATTTGTGGCAACGTCGCTGACTGCCATAATGAGAAATGTTGAATGGCCTCACGTAGGGAAATTTCAAGTGAAAAGCCCAGGCGAGCTCGAAGACGGGTAACTGTGTGTCGTTCCAATTTACCCTCAATCGTTGCAAAATGCTAAATTGGATTTGTTCTATTCTCACCCAGGGGATTGCAAAGTGCCTCAAGAGTGTCGCAAAATGAAATGACCCAATGGAATGCGATAGGACTCATTCGCCTTCAAGGTAACCTTCAAATTAAAGGAGCCCTCCGGTCCACGGACCCGATGGCATGGAAAATGATGATGGTCCAAGGCAACCCGAAAGAAAACAAGGCCCAACTAAGCAAAGCACATATGTGGCAAGCTCAAAGTGAAGGGCAACTCGGGACATATAATTCAATCCAATCCAAATGAAAGAACTTCCTCAATTCAAATTCAATAGAAGTATACACAATGGTAAAACAGTATCGTTCCAATTTTTCTAGAATATGAAGAACATATACTGCCGCATTCTCTTTCATTTTTACAGGGGAAGTCTCTACTGGCCAAATTTTCCTGTCTACCATTCCCTATCAGTATCACCTCCGCTACTCGTCTCCAATCTCGAGCCAAGCAAATCCGACGTCTCTACGGAAAAGTTGGACGAGACGCCACTACTTTGAAAAAGAAAGGATAAAAAATAAGCTGAGTGGGAGACAAAGACATTTTCGGCAGAAAAGAGATACGACTCGTCTTTATTGAAGAACTCGCCAGCAAATTGACGGTGGAGACAGCAACAAGGGGCCCCCTTCCACGGAAAGATGGAAGGAGACGAGCTGGGCGAGAGATACGATGAAAAGAAAATCGAGAAAGCTAGAACTCTCGAGAGAGGCAATACAGTTGCTAAACCCACGTCTAATTTTAAAGGAGGCATCTTCTTGATAATTCTCATTCGTGCTCGAAAGAGAGACTCTTAAAGCATACGCAGTCTCCCAGAAAAATCCAGAGAGTGAAAATACAAGAAGAGATATCAAACTTTGAGAAATCGTTAACCAAATCGAAGATGTCTCAACCCAACACACTTGAAAGTTATCGTTACTTGCTGAATATGGGAGAGGAAGAATTCGAAGCCATATTTGGGATCGAGCCTATGGAGCCCGGCCCTTCCACCGACGACGTCCAAGAGCCCGGTAAGGACAATGACAACAACGGTAAAGGTCAAAAGAAGCGTTACCGTCGCCATACTGAGGAGCAAGTACGAAAGCTTGAAGCTTTCTTCAGAACGTGCCCTATGCCAGACGGCAAACAAAAAATGGAACTGAGTCAAGAGCTAGGCCTTGAACCTTCGCAAATCAAGTTCTGGTTTTGTTGACACCTGATTTTTAATCATTTTTTCTATTGCTAAAGTAATAAAAAATCCATAAAAATTTATAAAATTGAAAAATCAACTTTGGGAACCTTAGCCAAGCCTAGGGAACGAATTTTGACCAAAAAATAATTTTTCATATTATATATATTTTAATTTTTTTTTTAAAAAAAATACAAAAATATTTGAAAATTTTGGAAAAATAACATTTGAGGCCAAAAAATACACAAAGATAGTTAATATTTTTATTTTAAATCTATTTTCATATTGGCCATCGCAAATTCAGAAAAATCCAATTCGAGTCACGTGTTCCTTCACGAGTATAATCTCGAATCGGGCCTAAAAAAAATTTAATTTGAGTCAACTTATTTTTAACTTTCACTTTTTATGAGTTGTGACATTGTCTTCTAATATTTTAAATTTTCATCTTGGCCCAATTATACCCAGAATGACTTAATTTTGCAAAAGGGCTTTAATTAAATTATGCATTATTTTCAGCGACAAGAAATGAGCTTAAATTTGACATGTGGTAAATTTTGGTGTGTCAAAAATTGTGAGGAGATTTGGACTTAAAGAAATATATTTTTTTCAGGGACTGAATTGTAAATACTTAAAATTCAAGGACTAGAGTGCAAATACCTAACTCTTGAAGGATTATTTTACAAATAATAAAAAGAAGAGTTAGTGGATAAATTAGAATAGAGAAGGGAAGATGAAGAAGAGGAGATGAAGAAGAGAAGTTGGAGAAGAATGGATGGAGAAAATAAGATAAGAATAGAGAAGGGAAGATGGAGATGAAGAAGAGTTAGTAAAGAAATTAGAATGGAAGATAAGAATAGAGAAGGGAAGATGGAGATTAAGAAGAGTTAGTGGAGAAATTAGAATGGGAGATAAATATGGAGAAGGGAAGATGAAGATGAAGAAGAGTTAGTGAAGAGATTAGAATGTGAGATAGAGATGGAGAATGGAAGATGAAAATGAAGAAGAGTTAGTGGAGAAATTAGAATGGGAGATAGAGTTAGTGGAAAAATTAGAATGGGAGATAGATGAGTAGGTTATAAAAGGAGGAAGAAGTGAGCTTGAGAAAGGATTCTTGAGAGAGAAAATTTGAAGTGTTTGGGAGAATTTTTTGGAGAGAAAATTTTGGATGTTTGAGAGAGTTTTGGGAGATTGAAGAAAATTTTGAGAGAAAGAAAATACCAAAAGAGAGAGAATTTTGAAGATGATGGGAGTTTAAAGCTAGGGGTTATCATCACAAATTCCTTCATCGATCAATATAAATCAAGAGTTCATCCTCGTCAACGAGCAAACAAATTCAAGCTAAGTGTTTTTATTTATTCATTTATTTATGGTTTTACTCGCAAATTAGCACAAATTGTATACACTTTCTCCATCTCCTTTTTCTTCCATATTTTATGTCAGGAGAAGGATATCTCTACGTCAACAGCAAAAATCTCGTCGAGATGCAAAAATCGGCCCAGACAAGCTCCTAAGCTGTCCACCGATTTCTCAACTGATCTGTGACTAAAAGTCCCTCTTAATTCAAAAGAAACTCTCTATATTGGGAACATAGAGAGCGAAAATCAATTATAGAAATCCCTCCCAAAAAAATGGGAGATAAGTACTCTTTCTACTCTTCTGGTTTTAGGTGCAGATTAGCACATATTTTGTATACTAACACTTCACTCTATTTTATGTCAGGAAGCCGCAGCTCTATATCAATGGTCAATCCTATGGAAGCACAAAATCGGCTTGGAGGAGTCCTCAAGCGCGCACAAATTTCAAATTGTTGAATCAATTCGTTGTATTTCATTTTAAAAAATTCATACCCCAAAATGGAGAGGACAAAGTCCATCCGCAATTTAAATACCTGCACCATAAATCCCAAAGGGAAGAGCCAAGCCAATGCTTAGCCTCCCATTGGAGGTTTTTACTTATAGTAGTTAAATACCTGCAACTTAAATACCTGCACCTTAAATCCCAAAGGGAAGAGCCAAGCCAATGCTTAGCCTCCCATTGGAGGTTTTTACTTACAGTAGTTAAATACCTGCACCTTAAATCCCAAAGGGAAGAGCCAAGCCAATGCTTAGCCTCCCATTGGAGGTTTTTACTTACAGTAGTTAAATACCTGCAACTTAAATACCTGTACCTTAAATCCCAAAGGGAAGAGCCAAGCCAATGCTTAGCCTCCCATTGGAGGTTTTTACTTACAGTAGTTAAATACCTGCAACTTAAATACCTGTACCTTAAATCCCAAAGGGAAGAGCCAAGCCAATGCTTAGCCTCCCATTGGAGGTTTTTACTTACAGTAGTTTAAATACTTGCAACTTAAATACCTGTACCTTAAATCCCAAAGGGAAGAGCCAAGCCAATGCTAGGCCTCCCATTGGAGGTGTTTATTCACTGTCATGTACTTCCTATAATTTAATTTTTGAATCATCAGACCCAAAAGATGAGTAGGTCGTAATACTGCACAGAAGTCGTTAACACACTCCCTCTTTCGGCTTCAGGGAATCTTTAACACTTAAAAAATATAACAAATAAAAATATATACCATCCATGCATCCTATTTAAAAAGTGAAAACACAAAAGAGAATACCCTACTAGAGCTTTAGGAATAAACCAAGCCTGAGTTGCCGGATTAGGATATCCATGAAATTAAGGTACCGAAAGGGCATTAGTTTTAATTAACTAGTGTAACCAAGTCCCCGAGCTCATAATCTCTGGTTCGCAGGAATAAATTAGTTCTCCCGCTAATTTATTTAGGTTCCTAATCGACCTACCAAGAACGATTAGTGGCGACTCCAAATTTCAAAATCATTTAAACAAAAACCAAAGTTGCGATTCGGTAGGGCTTGGGAGGGTCCGCATTAGGTTAGTCAAATCTAATTAACCTAATAATCCGTTAACCCCTTTTAAAATTTAAAAAAAAATTTTTAGAGGGTCGCGACAGGTTTCAAAATAGACGAACCCGAATGAAGACTCGTCATGAGCACAACGAAGCCGAGTTTCTAAGAGTTGAAAATGAAAACCTCCGAGCGGAAAACAAGATATATAAAGAGACTTTTGACTCCGCCACCTGCCCCAACTGCAATAGCCTCCTCCTCACCCTCGATGAAATGTATGATCTGAGGATCGAAAATGCACGTTTAAGAGGTGAGTTAGACCAATTTATAACAGGATCGAGTTCTGTTGGAGCAGGGTACAAAAGGACCAATGATACTGGATCAGTATCAATACCTCCCGAGGAAGAAGGGACAGATCACCACCAAGCGGACATTGACGATGATCTTTTCGCCATAATCAACCAGTTTGATATCGGTAAAGCATCGGGAGTGTGATGCACTTGTTCAGCCAGTGACCACCAGACCTTCGATATGGCCGATGCATACCTAATTTGGGATGAAGCCAGCTGATCATGGGAGTGCCTGTAGAGGAAGCAGAACTGATCCTGAATGAGTGAATGTGTTTTATTTCCTTTCGTGATATGTTTTTTTGCTTTTGTGAATGTGTAAAAGCAAGGAGTAATAATCCGACTTCCCCCTATTAAATGCTCGAATCCGCCACCTCACCAACCTCGCGACGAATTGATGGCGAGTAAAAATCTGGATAAACCTTAAGGGTAACTCCGTATCGTTTCAATTTACCCTCAGTTGCTCCAAGTTTTAAAATTAAGCCCCTTCTATTCTCAGGAAATTGCAAATCGACCCGAGAACGCAATCATATCCGAATACAAGTTGAACAAAATTTGGGGGCAAATCGACTCATGGGCATTACCACGGGATGGACAGCTTCGGACAGAGGAAAGTACAAGCGAAAGACGCGAACAATCTCAGAAATGGGTAATTCTGTATCGTTCTAATGTGCACATAATCATCTCAAGTCTTGAATTGTCTTATTCCATTCTTAACAGGGATTGCAAATTACCTCGAGAAATATCGTAACATGGCATAAGGTGATACAACAAGGCTGCTTTATCCCCAAAGATTAACCTTTGAAAGGATAGCCCCGTGGACACCTATGGTCCAATGGACCGAATGGTATGGGGGATGACAGTAGGTCCGAAATATCCCGAGTTCGATCCCCGAGGGTGGGGAATGTTGTATGTATTATAAATAAATGAAACAACTTTTTGTAAGCAGGAATACTCGACGAGTAATACCGAAGTCAATATTTTGCTACATTCTCGGCTTAATGGTGAGGCATCCAACAAAAGTCGAAGAAAACTCAATCCAGCAAAATTGGTAAAAGACTTGTCCAAGGCATTCAAGATGAAGGGTAAATCAGTATCGTTTCCAATTTATCCCTTTTAATACTGGTTGACATATCTCCTTTTCTTTTCACAGGAAATATTTATACTAACATTTAACATGTTGAAGGAGACAAATCCAAAAGAAAAGTATGATCACCTGACAAGATCTATTCTGGTGAAAAATGGGGCAAATTGATCGCAAGCTCTGAAACGAAAAAGCAAATATGTCTTCCTTATCTCGTTTGGTTTCAAGAATAATTTCTCTGCTTCTTGCAGGGGCATTAAACAAACCAAAATGCTCCCTCGCCCATATGCTTCATCGCGCAGGGGTAAAGTTTGAGACAAACCACCCCTCGACATAAGGAGTAGGCTTCCCAATTTGTTCGGTCCGCCCACATACCAGGGGCAATTTAAATTCGCCCATATTTGCACATTAAATAAACATACGTGATGCTAAAAAATTGTCACATCTGCATTGTGCTTACACAGTTCATGAATTATATATGACTATTCCGTGTGTTTAACTTACCAACTCCAACTTAGAGCATAAACTGCACAGGAGATATCAAATGTGCAGAATTGGGCATGACAGGATGATGAAAGGCAAACCATTTCCACACAGGTCTAACATTTTGATCTACAGATAAACAGCCTTTCTCCAGAGTGAGAAAAAGCCATTTCGGAATGAAGTCCCCCATTCAGATTACATTCGAGGTGTTCATACTATAAGAACCTCCTTAAACAGAAGTGGTAATGCAATACATGATCTATATGTTGATCGATTGCATCATGAGTTATTACATAGACTGCCTTTAATCATGGCAAACTTAGCTGAACAATTTTGTATGAACCAATGAACGCATTGATGAAAATGCTTGCACATGTTAGCTCTGACATTGCCCGACAGGCAACACATTCCCGGTGTTTGAGTTACCTTCCAAAGTCTTGAAATTCATTCGGCGATTATTGAATGAACAAGCCTGGTTGTCCAGAAGCCACCAAGCATTTCTTCCAAATTCTCAGGTAAGTATATCTTCAACCAGAACCTTTCAAGAGAATGAATTCTGACGGTTGTTGGGATACTCGAATCCATTGCGGTATATACAGGTATCCACATTCTTCAATAAAGCATGATTTGTCTCAAGGACAGAAATGTTCGAGACCTTTTGATCTCTGCCTCTTTGGTTTATTCCTAAAACGACATGAGAATATAATTTGGGTTTGAGCTTCTGCAGGATTCCTGGTCTCCCCAGATTTCAGAATGGCACCCTTTGAGGTACATAAAGTCCTTCTTACAGGCAAATCAAGCCCTTCTTACAGGCAAATCAAGTCCTTCTTACAGGCATAAAGTCCTTCTTACAAGCAAACCAAGTCCTTCTTATAGGCAAATCAAGTCCTTCTTACAGGCACCAAGTCCTTCTTACAGGCAAACCAAGTCCTTCTTACAGGCACAAAGTCCTTCTTACAGGCAAAGTAAGTCCTTTTTACAGGCAAATCAAGTCCTTCTTACAGGCACAAAGTCCTTCTTACAGGCAAATCAAGTCCTTCTTACAGGCAAACTAAGTCCTTCTTACAGGCACAAAGTCCTTCTTACAGGCAAACCAAGTCCTTCTTACAGGCAAATCAAGTCCTGCTTACAGGCAAATAAAGTCCTTCTTACAGTCAAAGCAAGTCCTTCTTACAGGCAAATCAAGTCCTTCTTACAAGCACAAAGTCCTTCTTACAGGCAAATCAAGTCCTTCTTACAGGCACAAAGTCCTTCTTACAGGTAAACAAAGTCCTTCTTACAAGCAAATCAAGTCCTTCTTAAAGGCATAAAGTCCTTCTTACAGGCAAATCAAGTCATTCTTATAGGCAAACTAAGTCCTTCTTACAGGCAAACTAAGTCCTTCTTACATGCACAAAGTCATTCTTACAGGCAAATCAAGTCCTTCTTACAGGCACAAAGTCCTTCTTACAGGCAAATCAAGTCCTTCTTACAGGCACAAAGTCCTTCTTACAGGCAAATCAAGTCCTTCTTACAGGCATAAAGTCCTTCTTACAGGCACAAAGTCCTTCTTACAGGCAAATCAAGTCCTTCTTACAGGCACAAAGTCCTTCTTACAGGCATAAAGTCCTTCTTACAGGCAAATCAAGTCCTTCTTACAGGCATAAAGTCCTTCTTACAGGCAAACAAAGTCCTTCTTACAGGCAAATCAAGTCATTCTTACAGGCACAAAGTCCTTCTTACAGGCAAAGTAAGTCCTTTTTACAGGCAAACAAAGTCCTTCTTACAGGCAAAGCAAGTCCTTCTTACAGGCACAAAGTTCTTCTTACAGGCAAAGCACCAAGTCCTTTTTACTGGCACCAAGTCCTTTCTTCAGGCACCAAGTCCTTCTTACAGGTATTTCCATGTGGTGACCTACCATACGGGTCAAATCTCAATCAAAATTTAATCAGTAGAATCCTTTTATTAGGAATCTACCATGGTACGACCCACCATACGGGTCAAATGGTATGACCCACCATACGGGTCAAATTTTAATTCAATTTTTAATCAGTAGAATCCTTTTATTAGGAATCTACCATGGGTTGATCCAGCATACGGGTTCAAGTTCAACCACCCTAAAGTTTTTTTATATAACGAATCCTTAGGTTCTCATTTCATTTTCAGTGGAACAATCATGTCACGACTCTTTTTATTTCCTTGTATTGAGTCGATAAGAATCCAGGTGTCATCTCGTCTTTGAAATGAACCTCTACCGAGCTTCCTTTCAAAGAGGGGCAGCTGTTGACACCTGATCTTTAATCATTTTTTCTATTGCTAAAGTAATAAAAAATCCATAAAAATTCATAAAATTGAAAAATCAACTTTGGGGACCTTAGCCAAGCCTAGGGAACCAATTTTGACCAAAAAACAATTTTTCATATTTTCAGTATTTTTACGTATTTTTTATTTATTTATTTTCAAAAATTAATAGAAAATTCATAAAAATTCATAAAATTGAAAAATCAACTTTGGGAACCTTAGCCAAGCCTAGGGAATGAATTTTGACCAAAAAATAATTTTTCATATTATATATATTTTAATTTTTTTTTAAAAAATACAAAAATATTTGAAAATTTTGAAAAAATAACATTTGAGGCCAAAAAATACACAAAGATAGTTAATATTTTTATTTTAAATCTATTTTCATATTGGCCATCGCAAATTCAGAAAAATCCAATTCGAGTCACGTGTTCCTTCACGAGTATAATCTCGAATCGGGCTTAAAAAAATTTAATTTGAGTCAACTTATTTTTAACTTTCACTTTTTATGAGTTGTGACATTGTCTTCTAATATTTTAAATTTTCATCTTGGCCCAATTATACCCAGAATGACTTAATTTTGCAAAAGGGCTTTAATTAAATTATGCATTATTTTCAGCGACAAGAAATGAGCTTAAATTTGACATGTGGTAAATTTTGGTGTGTCAAAAATTGTGAGGAGATTTGGACTTAAAGAAATATATTTTTTCAGGGACTGAATTGTAAATACTTAAAATTCAAGGACTAAAGTGCAAATACCTAACTCTTGAAGGATTATTTTACAAATAATAAAAAGAAAAGTTAGTGGATAAATTAGAATAGAGAAGGGAAGATGAAGAAGAGGAGATGAAGAAGAGAAGTTGGAGAAGAATGGATGGAGAAAATAAGATAAGAATAGAGAAGGGAAGATGGAGATGAAGAAGAGTTAGTAGAGAAATTAGAATGGAAGATAAGAATAGAGAAGGGAAGATGGAGATTAAGAAGAGTTAGTGGAGAAATTAGAATGGGAGATAAATATGGAGAAGGGAAGATGAAGATGAAGAAGAGTTAGTGGAGAGATTAGAATGTGAGATAGAGATGGAGAATGGAAGATGAAAATGAAGAAGAGTTAGTGGAGAAATTAGAATGGGAGATAGAGTTAGTGGAAAAATTAGAATGGGAGATAGATGAGTAGGTTATAAAAGGAGAAAGAAGTGAGCTTGAGAGGGGATTCTTGGGAGAGAAAATTTGAAGTGTTTGAGAGGATTTTTTTTGGAGAGAAAATTTTGGATGTTTGAGAGAGTTTTTGGAGATTGAAGAAAAATTTGAGAGAAAGAAAATACCAAAAGAGAGAGAATTTTGAAGATGATGGGAGTTCAAAGCTAGGGATTATCATCACAAATTCCTTCATTGATCAATATAAATCAAGAGTTCATCCTCGTCAACGAGCAAGCAAATTCGAGCTAAGTGTTTTTATTTATTCATTTGTTTATGGTTTTACTTGCAAATTAGCACAAATTGTATACATTTTCTCCATCTCTTTTTTTTTCCATATTTTATGTCAGAAGAAGGATATCTCTACGTCAACGGCAAAAATCTCGTAGAGATGCAAAAATCGGCCCAGACAAGCTCCTAAGCTGTCCACCGATTTCTCAACTGATCTGTGACTAAAAGTCCCTCTTAATTCAAAAGAAACTCTCTATATTGGGAACATAGAGAGCGAAAATCAATTATAGAAATCCCTCCCAAAAAAATGGGAGATAAGTACTCTTTCCACTCTTCTGGTTTTAGGTGCAGATTAGCACATATTTTGTATACTGACATTTCATTCTATTTTATGTCAGGAAGCCGCAGCTTTATATCAATGGTCAACCCTATGGAAGCACAAAATCGGCTTGGAGGAGTCCTCAAGCGCACACAAATTTCAAATTGTTGAATTAATTCGTTGTATTTTATTTTAAAGAATTCATACCCCAGAATGGAGAGGACAAAGTCCATCCGCAATTTAAATACCTGCACCATAAATCCCAAAGGGAAGAGCCAAGCCAATGCTTAGCCTCCCATTGGAGGTTTTTACTTACAGTAGTTAAATACCTGCAACTTAAATACTTGTACCTTAAATCCCAAAGGGAAGAGCCAAGCCAATGCTTAGCCTCCCATTGGAGGTTTTTACTTACAGTAGTTAAATACTTGCAACTTAAATACATGTACCTTAAATCCCAAAGGGAAGAGCCAAGCCAATGCTTAGCCTCCCATTGGAGGTTTTTACTTACAGTAGTTAAATACCTGCAACTTAAATACCTGTACCTTAAATCCCAAAGGGAAGAGCCAAGCCAATGCTTAGCCTCCCATTGGAGGTTTTTACTTACAGTAGTTAAATACTTGCAACTTAAATACATGTACCTTAAATCCCAAAGGGAAGAGCCAAGCCAATGCTTAGCCTCCCATTGGAGGTTTTTACTTACAGTAGTTAAATACCTGCAACTTAAATACATGTACCTTAAATCCCAAAGGGAAGAGCCAAGCCAATGCTTAGCCTCCCATTGGAGGTTTTTACTTACAGTAGTTTAAATACTTGCAACTTAAATACATGTACCTTAAATCCCAAAGGGAAGAGCCAAGCCAATGCTAGGCCTCCCATTGGAGGTGTTTATTCACTGTCATGTACTTCCTATAATTTAATTTTTGAATCATCAGACCCAAAAGATAAGTAGGTTGTAATACTGCACAGAAGTCGTTAACACACTCCTTCTTTCGGCTTCAGGGAATCTTTAACACTTAAAAAAATATAACAAATAAAAATATATACCATCCATGCATCCTATTTAAAAAGTGAAAACACAAAAGAGAATACCCTACTATAGCCTTAGGAATAAACCAAGTCTGAGTTGCCGAATTAGGATATCCATGAAATTAAGGTATCGAAAGGGCATTAGTTTTAATTAACTAGTGTAACCAAGTCCCCGAGCTCCTAATCTCTAGTTCGCAGGAATAAATTAGTTCTCCCGCTAATTTATTTAGGTTTCTAATCGACCTACCAAGAACGATTAGTGGCGACTCCAAATTTTAAAATCATTTAAACAAAAACCAAAGTTACGATTCGGTAGGGCTTGGGAGGGTCCGCGTTAGGTTAGTCAAATCTAATTAACCTAATAATCCGTTAACCCCCTTTAAAATTTAAAATTTTTTTAGAGGGTCGCGACAACGAGTGCTTGCATTCTCATCTCCGATGTTTCCTCGAAAAACTGCATAGCCCAAGGCCCCAATGGCTGCATCCCCATCTCCGATGTTTCAATGACAGGATTAGAAATTGGCATACCCATAAAGGACGTGAGGTTCTTGAGGCTATACCCATCAGTTTTTGAGGAGTTTACTGGCCCCAGTACAATCTTCCTTGGTTTAGGCTAACCCCAGAAGCTGTTGAGATAGATAGAGAAGAACGGAGGGATTTTTACTCTCTCGTGACTTCAATAGTTTTTTATTAATTTGACTTCAATAGTCTTGCATTTGGGATTGAGGGGTTCCTGCAATTTTTCTCGGAAGACTTTTTTTTTCCTTTTTTCCCCTTGAAGTTGTTTGTGGTAGACTTTCTTTGTTTTAATTTTCTATGGTTTTGTTGTTTCGCTTGCCATGTTTCAGGAAATGGGGGTAACACTAAAGTCTAAAAAGTTGCGCATAATCTGTTTAAATTAATGTCAATGACTTGTTAGTTGAGTTCATCAGATTTAAAAATTGTTGAAATAGAAGTTTAGCCCCACGCCGAACCTTTTGTTATGTTTAGACAGTTATTTTCTTGCTTATTTCATTTGCATTGTGGGTCTGTGTAGGGATGCTTGTCAAAATTTCCCATGTTTCGTAAACTGTTGAAAGGCTTTCATGAAGCTCTATTAGTAGAAGCCTCATCTTTTCCACTAATGCCACAGGCTTGACATTCCATAGTGCAGTATGATTCATAATCGCTATATGATGTCTTGTAGTTTGCACTGTACTGGGGTTAGAAGGTGGCAAGGAATGCATTATTGTTGGTACTTTATACAAGCGCATGAAGCTTAAACCTACTATACTTGATGAATACTCCAAAGAGGTAATTTTCCTGGTAATTTTGTCTCGTACAATGAAGTTATGTTCATTGCACTCAGACTGTGATTGGTCTCCAAGATGCATTAATTTTATTTTTGTTTCATGTACTTAAAAAAAAATAGAGGTCTGCTGCTCCACTCGTGAAGCACCACAACTTCAAGCACTCGAATGATCATCTTGTGTTAGAAGATGAGAGTGGCAGAGTAAAGCTTGGTGGGAGTTTGCTTTTACCTACTTCATATGTGACATGTATGATCAGTTGCAAATTACAGGACTAAAGATGAAATTCCTTAATGGATTGACAATAGCATTTTCATAAGATAAACTTTGCCCACAATTGGCCTGTGGTGCTAATTTAGAATTTGTTTGAGTATGAGATTTAATTCCAGACTAATTGCCATGTAGATTATGCATTTTTATTATTACAGAGGAGCTGCATGACTGATATCTTAATATTATGCTTTTGTGTGTGGTGCTATGTCATGTAGCTTGTTAGATCAAGATGATTTTTCCATTTGTCTTTGATCAATAGTTGAATAGCTTGTCACCAAGATGTCAGATATATGCTTTTGTATTCACAAACTCTTAGTGACTTTAGGGTGGACACTGTACTCATTTCAGTTATTGCTAGCATAGGTAAATTTGTGAAAAAGGAGAAAATTGACCAAAGTTTTTTATGATGTTACTATTAAAGTGATCTTCGCCGTTTTTGTGCTATATATTCTCCATATGCCTTTAGAATGGGTCTTTTCACGTGCTCTTAATAACCTTAGAGAAGTATGGCAGAAATGAACGGAAAGCTTCACTCATACTTCATAGAAAATACAAATAAATATGGAGATAAGGAGAACATTGCTCCTCTTGCAACAAAGGCTTTTGTAATTTAAGTATCCAAAGTGATTTTTTCGCTTGTTTGGGCCCAATACTTTTCATATACCTCGGCAATATGGAATGGCAAGATATTCATATACTCGAAAGCTTGATAAATTTACTCTTTGGTTTTATCTGCGTGGTATTTCTTTGTTGCTGATATGCACTGATATTCTTATGGCAATGGGATCAATTGGAGTCCAAGATTTTTGTTACTGCAGCTCAACTGCTCTCTCGGAGGTGTCAAGTGGGGTTTGCCGATGTTCGTTCTACTTGATGACATGCCTTGGCCGATTGTCGTTTTAGGTGTACTGATGACATTTGTATTTATCGTGAGAGGATAGTGATAGTTTCCAGTTCTAGACGTTGTTGTGGTTTGCTCTTTGCGAACTTGGCTTTAATGCGTGTAGTGTAATAATGCTGGCTTGGACATAAACATTGTGTTGTACTACTATTGCTTCAAAAACCTTTTCCATCATGATGATGAATATGATGATACTACTTAGTTAAGATGCTGAGTCAACAATTTGAAATTGGACAAGTAGGGTTTTTTTTTTTTTTGCTTTAGCGAGGGGAATGGGTTTAGAGAATTTGAGAAAGAATCAGAGTATCCTCGTCACTCAACTTTTGAGCCTCGAATCGCAATTTAGATGTTTACATAGATTGGATCGATTTATAAATATTTAGTCGGTTTTTTTTATTTAAAAGTGTTTTAATTTACATATTTTTTTACAATTTTTATTTTATAATTTT
Source organism: Psidium guajava (assembly GCA_016432845.1). NCBI lineage: Eukaryota > Viridiplantae > Streptophyta > Magnoliopsida > Myrtales > Myrtaceae > Psidium > Psidium guajava. Next base: position 12,322,987 of record CM028226.1, on the reverse strand, counting down.
TTATTATTTAATTTGATTTTTTTATTTGGTGTGAAGCTTTTAGCTAGGTAATATACACATGTGAAAAGCCTAAAATAGGTTAAATGAGGTATTATGGGTCAAAACGGGTCGGGTTGGGTATAGGTCGGTTGTAGGTCGGGTTAGGTATGGGTCATTAAATATTGGTCAAGATGGGTTAGATGGGTCAATATGGGTCGGACCATATCCGACCCGACCCAAACTCGACCCGACCCACCCATTTGACACATCTACCCCTAGCTCATAGACCTACAAAGAGAAGCCTGCATAATGTGTTTCCCTTCAGAATTACAAGTAAAAAAGATTAATGTAATACTACTCAAGAAGATTTCTCGTGTAAATGTGGGAAATAACCGTAAAGATGGGGAAATTTGTCAATTTATCGGAAGAGAGAACCATGTGAAAAGAGAGAAGAAAACATCAAAGTTGATCATGGATTGACTGACCCACCACCCCTTCCCCTCTTTCGAAGCTGGCATTATTAGGCTGGCAACTTTCTTCCTTGAAAGCGATTGAAGTGGAATCCAATGGGCGCCATCGAGAGAGAGAGAGAGAGGGGAAAAAAACAGACCTCGCAGCCATTATTGGATGAGAAGGAAAAGATAGGAAAGGAGAGCAAAAAGGCCGAGCGGTTTTAGTCTCTCGTGTTTTGGGTGCAGTGTTGTCAGCACAAAAGAGAGGAAGGGAGGGCAGGTGAAGGTAAAGCAAGAGAGGCCAAATGAAGTTCTTGTTTCAGTGCCCTTGTTGCTCTTGCTTCTGCTTCATGAAGTCCAGGAGCGGCAAAGCCAAAGTCGAGGAAGTGAAGCAAGCTGCAGCCAAGGAAGATAAGAAAGAGGGTGCAGCAGCAGAGAAGAAGAAGGATTGACACTCTCATGATCTGATAAAAAGTAACCCATATCTTCTTGTGATTCTTCTGTTTTTGTTTTGTTTTTCTGTCCTTTTCCGTCTTCTTGATGGGCCTTTTCTCTGCGTTATGTTTGCTACAAGCCTATAAGCATGCACAAGCCAATGCGTGCGTCATTTTATGTTGAAGCTGTATAATAATGCCTCCGTCTGACGACTCAAACTCAATGTTGGAAAACAGAGGTTCTTTTTTCCTCAATTTCACAATCTCTTCGCGACTAGTGCTCGGTGATCTGTTCAAACGTCGCCCGATCTGCCCAAGAAAAGTTGGTTCAGAGAATTCTTTAGTGGGGATTGCTCTGGCTACAGAAAAACCACCTGCGGGAAAAAAGGAACGCTTGCCGTCAGTTCATGGCTAGGAGAGCCATAAAGGTGGGGGTTCTGGGCCTGAACATAAGTCAAGCTTAGGCATATCCGTTTGTCATGAATGTTACTTGACATAAATTGCATTAGCAGACGGGAGAGAAAACTTCTGATCTACTAAGAGTCAGTTCACTGCTCATCTCGGGATTTCAGTTTCAACTTGGCCTCCTACTTAGTAAAAGAACCAAGTGCACGTTTTCCGGCTCCAGGTTAATCATCTCTTCAAAGGCTGCATTCCCCTCCCCTCCTCCCCATCCGAAACTCGCTTGAATATCACCAAGCGGACCGTTATTTCACTCACGTCGAAAGACGGATCGACCAAATTTCACAATGTTCACAGCAGTTCCCCCCCGCGCCCCGAAACTCATGCTTCGGATTTTCGAGAAACATCGACTGTCGATGAAAACCCTGGACTACTTTTAGGTTACGATCTCTCGATGGTAGCTCTAACTCTCGGATACAGAACCGTGTCTTCGCTTCTCTCCGTCAAGTCCAGAAGAAGAGGGTTCTCTCTCGCTTTCCAAAGGATTGTTCAGTTGCCGAACGAGTGGAGTGTTGCTCTCCGCTATCGTTGAGGATGTTTGACAAGAGATAATAAGTACAGAATTGCTATATAAATTGCCTCTGCAGCTAGATCTACATTCGCAGTTAAGCCGGTGCAGTAATCCCTCAATTACAAAGACGCCGATCCAAACACGAGCGTTTTGAACTGGGAGAGCTGCGCTGATTGTCAAAAGGACCCAACCCGACCCGAGTTTTTGGTTCGGCTCACAGAGAACCCACATCTCTTAGGATTCGTGATGTCGGGCGGCATGGAAAACCGACCCAACCCGACCCATTAACACGAAGATGAGTTCCAGACTAGTCAGTAAATATCGAGCCACGATCTTTAGGAAACGAAATCTGGACCAATATGTCATATCGATTATTGCCCACGTAGCAAAACATCAGGATGTTTTCATCAAAGTTAGACCATCCCCATTTCATGGCCGGTGGTCGGGTTTTTGCTGTTCCTTTCCTTTTGGGCTCGTGGCCCGGTTCATGATCTCTGCTTTTACCTTTCCTTTTGGGAGGAAGTTGCATTGCTGCCGACAATCTGCTCTGCTTGCTTGCCTGCCGTGGTCGGTCCTATTAATCTTCTTCAAGGTCGGCAGCGACGGGGGGGAGCCCGACAGATTTAGGGTTAATACCATTAAAATTAAAATTCTACAGCGGTTTCTCGTGATGGACACGTAATTAATTTTCTGTCTCACGAAAAGTTTTAAATTGGTATTCCCATGACCCAGTTGTGCCAAACTATATTTCGTGTGGTTAAAAAAAGAAAACCAAACCGGTCCGAAGTCCTATAACTCATTTGCTCCAAGCTAATTTTTGCCTAAAAAAAAAACTAAATCACGTACTTTTGACTTGACTTTTCTATCGTGAAGAATGATAGATCCAATATGGAAAGTGAAAATAAACGTTTATCCATACATATGCATTTTGACGAGGGGCACGCTTGGATAAGGTAATTGGTGTGAGATTTCTCGCGAAACAAAAATTAGTTTGGAGTGAATCTATCATTGAATATCAATTTAGGATTTTTGTTAGGCGAAAATTAATACTTTGTGATAAACGTTCAAGGGATACAACTCAAAATTTCTTGTGAGAGGAAAATTAATCTAGGTAAACGTGCAATGCGATATCAATTTGTATTTTTTTTTTAAGTACTAACAATAAACTTAACAACATTGAATTTCGATACAAAATCACACTAAAGAGAATGGAAAGAATCTACAATTCATCTTAGTACGAATATTTCTTTCTGGTTGAAATTTCATGTTGAAGTTTGTTTGTAAAGTTAAAAAAAAGAAAGCATCCTTTTCCAATCGTACATAGAATGGGTGAAAGAGTGTGAGCCACTTTATTTGTTAGGAGGCTATCATAATCTTCCAAATAAAAAAAAAAAGGGCAAGTAGAAGCTACATGCGAGTGCACAAATAATTGCGATTTTGGCACAGTTTTTAGGCACACTCAACACTTTGCATGCTTGCGTGATCATTATTGGCACAATTCAATAATCATTTTATTTTTAATTTTTCAAAATTATAATAAAAATAAACTGTTGATTCCTAATGAAACTGTGTAACTATTCATGTAAGAGTCCCAATTATTTTATTTTATTTATTTATGAATTTTAATTCATTAATTATGCTCAATGGTTACAACTTTTCGAACTTAATAGTTCTTTTGGATAATGAAGAGGTGTGTATGAATTAATTGTTCTACGGATACAAAAAGGTATGTCCGAATTAACTATTCTACGGACACAAAGGAATAAATTAGAATTAACTGTTCTTTGAACACAAAAAGTTTTTTTTTCTCGGATTACAGTTTTTGAGACATGAAAAATTGTCTTCCTTCCTTCTTCTTCTTCTTTGATTGAAAAAGTTGTCATCTTTCGACTATTATATATTTAGGGTGCATATGGTAACGCTCCAGAAAAAGAACACTTTGGGAATAGAAACACGTATGATAAAAAAGTGAGAAACAAAAACACTTTTGGAGCAGAAATGAGAAACAAAAAAAACTCGCTTCTGTGTTCCCGGAACATTTTTTGAAACAATTGGGAACATTTTCTTGAAAGTAATTAAAAATAAAAATAATTAAAGAATAAAATAATTAAAAATAAAAATATTTTTTTTCGAAAAAATAAAAAATAAAGATTTAAAATCGAAATAAGAAAAATAAGGAATCAAATAAATTAATTTAAAATAAAATTATTAAAAATAAAAAATAAAATTTTCGAAATAATAAAAATAAAAATTGAAATAATTAAAGAATAAAAAATAATTTTTTTTCGAAAAATAAAAAATAAGAAATATTAAAAATAGAAATAATAAAATAAATAATCAAAAAATTAATTTAAAATAAAATTATTAAAAATAAAAAAATAATTTTTTTGAAATAATAAAAATAAAATAAATAATAATAATTAATTATACAAAATAAAAAAATATTTTTTTTAATTGAGAAATTGAATCATTTACAAAGGGTATGTTTTATTAAATGGCATTTACGTCAAAATTGTATTCAAATATACTTTTCAATTACAGTTTATCAAACAGTATTTGCATTCAATTATGTAATTATATGTTTATCTACTTGAAATCATTTATGTATGACTCATAATTGTAATTTTTCCTATCTGTGGAAGACATATTTCATGTTCTCATTGCTCAATTCTAATTTATCTTCTCTTTTATTTTTTATTGTTTTTTTTGTAAGGTTTATTTTTTTATTGTTGATCTCATCCATATTGAAAAAATTAGGAATAGAATTAAATGGAAAAATTAGGAATATAATTTTTTTTTTGCAGTTAATAAATGCATTTTTGTTCTTTTTTTTTGTTCCGAGTACAAAAACTTTATGCAGTTACCAAACGCGTTTCTATTACTTTTTTGTTCTGAGAACAGAAACTTTATGCAGTTACCAAACGCATTTCCGTTTCCAGAAATCGTTACCGGGAACAGAAATATAAAAAAGTGTTTCTGTTTCAAAAGTTGTTCCGGGAACAGAAACGTTACCATACGCATCCTTAGCGATTTTGTTCAACTTCACTTCTTCTACTTCCAATTTTCATTTTTTTCAAAACAAGAGAAGTACGACCTTTGTTTTCAAATTATTCCCCTAGAGAGATTCTAAAGAATCATCTGAATTGCTATTTGCTGCTCTTATCGAGACTTCATTGTATCCTGAACGATATTAATTAGAAATCATTAGCAACGTCGTGAAGTAAATAAATCTTTAAAGAGAGTGTTATTACAACTCAAACTTCGATTCCGTCGTTCATTCAATTCGATCACATTTTTCAAGATTTCATACTAGCGTAATTAACTCGAATACGACACAATTTGTACATATTTGAATTCCACAAAATACCAATGGGAACGTAATTAATAACATTGCACGAATCGCCACGGGACCATCTACTGAACAAGGCCATTACGATCGCTCGAAAACGATACAATTTTTACGTATTTGAATTCCACAAGATACCAATGGGAACACAATTAATAACATCGCACGAATCGCCAACCGGTCATGTGTTACTTTCTTATCATGTGACAGGACCAGGCCATTGCGAAATGCACGCGCTTCAAAAAAAAAATTTTCTTCCCTTTTCAGATTTGTCTTTTTGTCCGAACGTAGCGTGTCCATTCCGTAATCAACCGACGCGATTTTGCCGACCCGGTAATGAGATTTGAAGACCCGACCCGACCCTCCTCCCAGCTGCATTGTCTTGTGAAAGGCTTATTTTTTTGGGAGAGTCGAAAGTGGGAACAACCTTCGAGTCAAATGCTGACTTTATCAGTTATGACTGGTGCGCAAACCGTCGGCAGCGTCTCTTTCTAGTCGGCTAAAGTGCATTATTATAAGTGTCAAATTATATATAGAGCTTACTTTAATTTCGAAATTTTCAAAATGATCATTTAAGTATCAAAATTTTTAAAAAATGATCACTTCAGTATTAAAATTTTCAAAACAATCACTTTAATATCAATTTTTATTTAAAAAAAATGATCACTTAGGTATCAATTTTTTTTAAAAAAAATGATCATTTCAGTGTCAATTCTAGGTCATCGGATGTGGCACCGAGTTGATCGTTTTTTAAAAAAATTAATACTTAAGTGATTGTTTTGTTAAAAAAAATTAGCACTGAAGTGATCGTTTTGAAAATTTTGATACCAAAGTGATTGTTTTAAAAGGTTTTTGATACTTAAGTAATTGTTTGGAAAGTTTTCGCATTAAAGCAAGTGTTGCGCATAAATTTTGACACTTGTGAGGTGCTTAAATCCCTTTTAGTCAATTGTTCGAACACTTCACATATTATGATGCGATCTCATTGGTTGGGGAAGGATAGAACTTGATGCACTGTTCACCATGCACGATAAAATCATGATGATGTCTTTCTTTCCTGTCCAATTCGCAGGATCATGACGACGATCCGATATAATAAAAAAAAATGAAGTTTGATAATATTAAGGGTAGTAAGATGATTGGTGGAATGCAAGGGACGCATAAATGACATTTTTTGGGTTTTTTTTAAAAACTTTTTTAGAGCGCACCAAGTCAATTTTATCGAGTTTGTCATACTCTTCTCATGTTCTTAGTTCTTACGACGGTCCCGAATGGAATTGCCTGCGACGAGTCTTCGATGCTTCTCGAGGCGTGTCTGATGTTGATTGGAATGCGACGAACATACGATGAAGCTGTTAACCGGACAATTATCCTCCTTCACCAGTCCACGTTGAGCATACGAAGGAAATGGATTAGAGATCGACAGGTCGTTGCCGTACTGCTGTTTTTCCAACCATGAAAATCTAAACTGCAGCCTTACGATTTGGTATGTTATTTTCCTTTGCCTTTTGCAATGATAATAAATGCAGAAGATTTTCCGTTGAGGCCACTATGAAATTGGGGGGAGCGTCTTGAGAAAAGAAGGGCAGAGCTGATTTATTGCACTCGCCATATTTTTGCACACCCAAAAAATTTGCCCTATTTCGTCAACGGTAACCTCTTTGGCAAATCCTTTATATTTCCCACCTTGGGTTTCCCCGACCACCACCCGTCATTTTTCTTGATCGCGTCCCTCTCTGTTCCAAGAAATCTCCCCCCCACACAAAAAAAAAAAAAAAAAAGCCTCCCTTTTTCGAGATCTTCAGCATCATTTCTCTGATCTCTGTCTCCGTATATAGCCCTATTCACTACTGATCTTGCTGCGTATTTTGGGGGGGATTCGCAGTTTTTTCTTTTTTCCCTGGGTTTCCCACCCTGTCGAAAGTGTCGAGTCCCATCAATGGCGACCCACGCGTGGTTCTGCTTCTTCTTGGCGGTTTTCTTCGTTTGTCTCTCCCGTTCTCAGGGTAACAAGTTCTTTGTCGGAGGGAAGGATGGTTGGGTGGTCAACCCTTCCGTGGATTACAACCGCTGGGCCGAGAAGACCAGGTTCCAGGTCAATGACGCCATCTGTAAGTTATTTTCATTGTTCCCTTCAACGGTTGTTAATGTCAGTTTCAGATTCAATGCAATGGTCAGGACATGTCTGACACGAGTAAATTCTCGGGTGTTATGAAACGGAAATTCTCACCCGCATAGAAGGCTGTTCATGAGAAAGGAGTGGACACCCTGTTTTTTTTTTTTTAAGCAAATATGAATTTCTGATCGATCTGAGTAAATTATTTTGTTTTCTTTGTTTGGGATTTTGTATAGCTTTTAGGTACAAGAAGGGAGAGGATTCTGTCTTGCTCGTGGTCAAGGATGATTACGACAAGTGCAACACCAAGAACCCAGTCAAGAAGTGGGAAGATGGGGATTCTCAGTTTGAGTTTTACAAATCTGGTCCTTTCTTCTTCATCAGCGGCAAACCAGGTAACTGCGAGAAGGGCCAAAAGTTGATGGCTGTCGTGTTGTCCCCAAGGACCGCCCCACCGGTTCCGACGCCAATGCCTCAGCCTCCCGTGGCGGCTACGCCACCCAAATCGCCAGGCCCGGCCATGCCGCCAGCATCGCCTGCTCTGCCGCCCACGGCGGTGCCCGGTTCGCCACCTTCTGCCGCCAAACCCCCGGCAATCGTACCGCCTTCCTTGTCACCAACCTATCCTTCTCCCGCGGCCATGCCACCGATCTCGCCATACCCCTCCATTAAACCTCCAAGTTCGGCGCCTTCACTAGCTCCCACTGTACTGTCGCCAACCACTCCTTCTCCCGCGGCCGTGCCACCGACCTCGCCATACCCCGCCATTAAACCTCCAAGTTCAGCGCCTTCACTAGCTCCCACTGTACTGTCGCCAACCACTCCTTCTCCGGCGGCCGTGCCACAGACCTCGCCATACCCCGCCATTAAACCTCCAAGTTCAGCGCCTTCACTAGCTCCCACTGTACTGTCGCCAACCTCTCCTTCTCCCGCGGCCGTGCCACGGACCTCGCCATACCCCGCCATTAAACCTCCAAGTTCAGCGCCTTCACTAGCTCCCACTGTACTGTCGCCAACCACTCCTTCTCCCGCGGCCGTGCCACCGACCTCGCCATACCCCGCCATTAAACCTCCAAGTTCAGCGCCTTCACTAGCTCCCACTGTACTGTCGCCAACCTCTCCTTCTCCCGCGGCCGCTCCTCCGACCTCGCCATACCCCGCCAGTAACCCTCCAAGTTCAGCGCCTTCACCGACTACCACTGTTCCGCCTGCGGTGTCGCCAACCTCTCCTTCTCCAGCGGCCGTGCCTTCGACCTCACCATCCCCCGCTATGAAACCTCCAAGTTCAGCGCCTTCACCTTCTCCGACCGCTACTCCTCCACCTTCATCTCCATCATCAGCTCCGACGCCTTCGGGTCAACCTCCAGCTTTGCCTCCCACGCCGTTGGCATCTCCACCCTCATCATCCCCGACCGCGCAATCTCCACCGGGAATATCGCAGGCGAGTGCCCCGGCGCCGGCAAGTTCATCTGCGTGGACTATGACTCCTACAAGCTTACCTGTGGTGGCGATTACCATCATGTTGAGTACGAGTTTAGTGCACTCGCAGATAGCTTGAATAATGATCCTGTCTAGTTTTCTCCATGTGTTTAATCTTACAGGATTTCTTGGTTATATATTGTTGGATTTATTAGGTTTCTCCATAAGTAAATGTATCTGGTTTCAATTTGCACCTTTTATGTCCTCATTTAGTTACGTCTTAATTCGTAATGCATTGGAAATCTTGTTATTTGCCCAGATATAAATTTCTTGGACCGCCGGGCTACTGACCTAGGTCATACAAGCGATTTGTTAATTAAGTTACATGCTTGGGGTGGTTGTATCAATTAGGCAAAACTTAGGAGGACATTAATATAAAGTCTTATCTGAGAAGCTATGCATGTGTAATCCTTAGAGATGGATCCCCAAATCAAAAGTTGCTATGGAATAGTCCTTTAAGGGTTCGGTCTAAGTGCTTTAAGCCGAGGATTAAAAGCATGGATACATTCTCGCAATATCCGGGTTCGTTTATCAGTCGCATGATCACCTTGTGGACAACCATTTACGCTCACGCATATTCTTTAGAATTCACGTTATGTATTTTCCCTATCTCGGTTCTCTCTCACTTTCCATTTCATCTTTCGGCGAAACCTTTTTACTGTGCAACCGACACATCTTTAGTAAATTCAAACAGGCACGGATTCAAAATGGACAGAACATAAATTGCTTCGTACTTTTTCCTAATGAATTGCACCATGATCCCATGTTTTTCTATTTAGAGCAGCACAGGTGATCTCCTGTCTTCATATGGCGAGTCCACGTTCTAGATGGATAAACTATTCGATTTAGAACGGGAAATTATGTGAGTTTTCCTGGACAGGGCGAGAAGGTGAGGGACCCTCCTGCTCCAGCCATTGATGGATCCTACCTACATCTGTCCTGCCTCTCATAAAAATCCACAGTTCACCTATTGAATTGTGGCCGACAACGTAACTTTTTATTCTCAAAGATACCATTATAGAATATATAGTTTAAACGTCGACAGTTATTAGAGGTTTTATCATGGCCCGTCTCATGTCTCCACGACACAATTGGACCTAGATAAGTCCTTAAATTACTTTGTCTAAATTTTGAGACATAAAATTCGATGATATTCCCTTAATACGAAGGAAAGAAGACATGTGTTCTCGCAACTTAGATGGTGATGGTGGAAAAGGTAAACTCCTCGTCATTATCGAATTACTACCGCCAAGTAGGATCGTATAATAGTGACTCATGCTTGGATGAGTTAACGGAGTTTTAGCTTCTGCATTGTCGGCCTGTGCGCATGGAGCTTGTTAATATCCTCCACTCCTTTTACTTTACGAACCGTGACGAAACTGTTCTTTCCAAAATCAAAGGCAAAAAATATGTGGGTAAGTCGCCATCTTTGTTGGTATATATCTCAGTCGTATGTTCCCTTTTCACGCTCTCCATGGAGAAAGAGAGGGGAAGCTCAGCCCGTTAATCCACTTTTTGTCGGCAAGGCTTGATTTCTTTCTCCCTCTTGTATTTCGTCTTTTCTGGACGGGTGCATGCGTGAAAAGAGCCGTACGGATTCGGAGGGGTTTGACTTTTCCAAACCTCGAACATTCATTTTTTAGTCATTACCTTTACCTCCCATGCACGTACGTGCGTATGCATGCTTCATTAATTAAGTATTCTAATTACGTAAACCGTGTGAAGTTAAACAACGACAACCGGAGAGTTCTGAGACCTCTCAAACGAAAGACCACTAGAAAAACCTACCAGAAGTCACTGTAATATAGAGACTTCGACATTTCGTATCGTATGGTAATTTCGATATTTCCAGTGGCTTTGGCTTTTTTAAAATAGCAAGCAACGTTCAAAATAAGTAAAAAATGATAACGAATGCGGTGTCATTCTATGTTTCCCATTTAATCGTGATTGATGATGATTGATTACCGAAAAAAAAAAAAAAGAGTTAGCACCGTAACGTTTGATAATACGTCTAAAAGCACAACACTTGGATTATTCTTAAATTTGATTGTAATTATTTTTGTAAGGAATAGATGAAATATAGAATTATAGTGAAAAAAGAAACTTTAAGCCTTATAAAGGGACACCTAGATGGATTGGTAAGGAAAAATAAGATGACAACTAAGACATGAGAAACACGTAACAACTTGATTGTACTTGAGTTGTATTATACAAAGGATCGATTGAGTGAAAAAAGAAACTTCAAGCTAACAAATAGACCCACGAATGGATTGAAAAGAAATAATATATAGATAAAAGGTTTGTAATAGAAGGATGAGTCGAGACTAGAGATAAACATAAATAAAAGTGCGAATTCACAAGGAATAGAACTAGAAGTACGCAAAAGATGGGGACAATTACCACAAAGGTCTTACACCTGTTGTACTTGTGCTAATTAATTGTGTCAATTAATTCTTAAACATTTTCACATTTTACGAATCGAGTTCATCCGGCCAATTTTGGCCAAAAATCACCGACGTGGACATTGGCCATTCTATGTGATGGAAGTCCGTTGTTTTATGTTGCACGGATGGCACTTACATGAACATTTTTACTAATATTTTAATTTATTTTGAATTTTTTTTCTTTTCTTTTTTCATATTTGAGGGCCGGCAAGGGCGTTGAGCCCTTGCCTTGATATGGGAAGCCCTCCAACATGGCCAACGAGGGCGTTCCGGGCTGCTATCGGTCCAAAATAAAATAAAGAAAAAGAAAAAAGGAAAGAAATTATAAGAGTTCAAAAATTATTATAAAATGTCTTCTTTAGAGTAGGCCATGCCACATAAGAAGGTGATGTCTACATCTGCAATTTTCAATCAAAATTGGCCAGATGCTTTCAATTGACGAAGGGTGAATATGTTTATAACTCAATTAAAAAAATTGAAATATTTATGACCGAAATAGCACACGTGCATATGTTTAAGATTTTATTTATTTATTTCCCCACAATAGATGAGCAAATAAAAGAATTAATTAAAAAGGGAGATAGAATGCAAAATGTGAAAAAAAGAAGAAGGTAAAGGTGCTGAGAATCGAACCTGCGCCCCCCCGCACCCTGAAATGGGTGGCTTTACTGCCAGGCCGCTCATTGATTATCTTGTAATAAGTTAAGACCGTGCAACGAATCATCAAACGACACATGACAGAATTGTGATAGCTGCACTGAGCTCTATCGAATGAGAATTTCTAACTCGCCATCTTCTTGCCTAGCAGGTAAAGATTTAGCTCCGCCGAAAACATGACTCATTCGGATCAACGCGAAAATCCAATTCATTGCCATGGTCCACACCCCAAAATTTTTTTTTGTTTTTTTTAAAGGAAGAGGTTGTTCTCTTACCTTGTCTCTCACCAATATAGCAACAAATAAGGTCTTGTTTGGTAATATTTCCGTTCCCAAAAAGTGGTTCTGATTAAAATTATTTTTTTATTCTGTTTTTTTAAAGAATCAGAATGCATTTGGTAACTACATAAAATTTTTGACTTTTGGTCTAAAAGTGATCCTTAAAAAGTGATCCTAAAGAAGTGTCGTGGAAAGAGACTGAGAAGTCTATTGTTGAAAAGTGATCCTAAAAAAGTGTTCTTTTTTTTTTTAGAAATAACTTTTTTTTATTTTATGACTTTTGATCTAAAAGTGTTTCCGGAAGTAGAATCAGAATCAAAATTATTTACGTTACCAAACATATTTCTGATCATTTTTTGTTTCCGAAAATAAAAATAGAGGAATAGAAACGTTACCAAACAGGCCCTAAGATTCTCTCTCATTCAAAACTGTCCGTCGAGGTGGGCTTGAGGAGTTGGAAGGATTGTTGCCACGAGCTATGAACGAACAGGATTTGGATCTTCTGATGGGCTGGCTTTGACCGGTCAACGGGAAGAGTTGGACCATTTTGGGCCTTTCTAAACAAAACTCAAGCTCATTATACATCGGGCTATGAGTGTTAGTGCGGCCCACATCATCGCCTCCATTCTCATGACAACCGAAGAAAAGTTTCATAAGCAAAACGAATCCAGATTAATCCACGCGCACCTGGAGAATCAAAACCATTTTCTCTCTATTCTCCGCAAAAGACAAAGGCTGCTCTGCAACCCAGCCTCCACTTTAAGCTCACCATCTCCAAATCTCTCTCTCTCTCTAACAGACCAGATGGCCGCCGTGACCGCGACACCGGGGAACGGCGGGGGAGTAGCGACTGCTTCTCAGGCGTACCTGGAGAGCAAGGCAGTGCAGGACACGAGGAGCTTGATGTCGGAGCTCTGTCGCCACTTCTACACCCTCGGATGGATGTCCGGGACAGGTGGCAGCATCGCCATGAAGGTCCACGACGACTCCGTTCCGCGGCCTTGCCAGCTCATCCTCTTATCACCTTCCGGTACTGTCCCGTACTTCCTCGGGGTTCGATCCTCAGCGTCGATTCTTCTCTAATTTGTCCGATCGTGTATTGTTTTGGGCTTGCTTTTCTGTCTTCAGTTCGTCGATTCTTCTCTTATTTCCGTTGCTTTCTGAACTGGCGACGAGGCGGTTCTTTTCGCGCCTAAAGGGTGTTCCCCCTTACTGTTTAATCATGAGGGTTGTGTTTCAGTCAAGTCTCGTGCTGATCGAGTCTTATTCTGTAGCCATGTAGATAGCTGTCTGCTCGAAGTCTCTCGTCTGGTGTGCATTGAGTACTTCCGTTTTCTATTCGATGCTGGATTGTTTTTAAAATACGTGCTTATCAAGTTAGTCTGATTTCTTTCATTTCTATAATCAAATCAACAACTTCGTGGAGTTTGCAAGATTTTGTTCGAATATTTAACCGTTACTGCATTGCAACTAGGCGTTTTGGCTTTTATGCTGAGCTTGTGGATTTGTCCTTTGTGCTATGTTTTAGGAGTCCAGAAGGAGAGAATGGAACCTGAGGACATGTACGTGTTGTCTGCAGACGGTTCTATCTTGTCTTCACCGTGTCCGAAGCCTTACCCAAATAAAGCACCTAAGTGTACGGACAGCGGTGCTGTTTTCTTGAAGGTATTATCTGATCCCATAATAAGGGTGGAAGCGAAGTTGGGTTTTGCTGGTGATCTTGATTCTGTATGGTTTTTCCATGTCAATTTTCTCTTGCACTATTCTGCCGATGATTTTGAAAATGTGTAGAATGTTCAAACTACTCGGGAACGAGGGAAAGGAGAAGAGTATACAGTGTTTCAAAAGTAATATATTAACTCAGCTGACAAATACTCTTTTGAGTTTACTTACACTTTCTCCAATGCTGCGCCGTACTTCAGTACCTTTCCCTTGATGTGGTTGCAATTTGAATCGGTACTTTTTGGAAACTATGTGGTTTGTGTTGATCCCTACCAGGGAATACCAGGAACGAGTAGTCTAATTGAACGTCAAATTTGAAAACAGAATGGTTCTGGGAGTCCCTTTGTTTCCACTTAGCAAGATGGAATACATTTGAAGAAACTTATTGCAAATTTGATGCTATCTATTTCCAAAGTAATCATTTCCTCGCCACTGCATACTTGGTAGCATTACGTTAGTATCACTGTGATTATTCCCATAATGGCTGTGACACCCCCCCAAACCCCACCCTCACCTCCCTTTACGCTTACTCTATTAAAGCTCTATATTTGTTGAAGTTGCTGACTCATACCTCCTCCTCTATCCTCAAGGCATTCGAGCTGCGCAATCCAGGAGCAGTCATCCACAGTCATGGAATGGAGTCATGCCTTGTAACCATGATCAATCCATTAGCAAAAGAATTTAGAGTAAGTTTTCCGGGTTTTTGTTCTTTTTTGTAAGCCTTTGCATGTTTATTAACTACAAATTAATTCAAAGTAAACCCTCTTGGATATTATCGGAGTTGGTAGCTTGAGGAATTAATTAAATGGAGACCAAAAGGAACTTGACCCACAAGGGGAGATACTTTGTGAAAGTTGATAGTGATTTGATTGAGATGCAAAAAAAATTTAGTTGAAATAATTTCTCTGGATAGGTCATTGAAAATGGGAACCCACATGGGTGTAGTTCATCCCATTTCCTAGTTTAAATGGTATTGCCTGGGAACCGACATGGAAATGGGAACCACATGGGTGTAGTTCATCCCATTTCACAGTTTAAGTGGTATTGTCCGAGTCTTACTGTGTTCAGTCGTCGCATCACTGATCACTTACACACATGTATGGTGATCGTGGCTCTTCTTGTACTTTTGCAGATTACTCATATGGAGATGATTAAAGGAATCCAAGGGCATGGTTATTATGACGAACTTGTGATCCCAATCATAGAGAACACTGCTCATGAACATGAACTCACGGAATCCCTTGCAAAAGCAGTATGTGTCTTCATATTTTGGTTCCATGTTGGAAAGACTAAAGGTGTTCTGCTAACTAGATTCCAGCAGTCATAAGCTTCTGACTGGATGGTTAATCTATAAAACTTGGGCACGCTTGTTATGGATGGTGTGAAAATCGTCCTGTTATTCGGGCAATATAACATTTAATTAGTTCTATATTTTGAAATCTTTCAGCCCCATCTTTGGGCTTTATAAGTACTTTTTGCTTTGAGTTATCATGTCTTGCAGGATGCTTCTCTAGATTTTCCTGAGTCTGTCTAGGAGAGTGCTAGTATGCTTGCAAAACAGTGGATTGCTATAGAGGATCATTTTTCTTAGAAGTATGTACTTGTAAATCATATTTACATTAAATTGTTGCATTGAGTGATGCCTTTTTTCAGATAGAAGCGTACCCAAGATCGACAGCTGTACTTGTTCGGAACCATGGTATATATTCATGGGGAGACTCATGGATTAGTGCCAAAACGCAGGTTTGTGTTTTCCTCATCAGGATTTGAATTGGTCAGATTGTTGTCTAGAATGTTTCTTCTTTTTACATGAAAAGAAGGTGGTGAGTTGTACTTAAAAAGGAATTCTGCATTTACATTGAAAGAATATTCAGAGTCACAAGGCTTGCAGAGAGGTTCTAAACTTCCAGTTATGCCTGGAGAAACTATTCCCATTACCCCAGCTTTTGTGGCCTCCTTGTAACGGATCCCCTATTTCAGCATTACTCTTGTTCCTCTTTCCTTGTGGAGTAATTTTCTTCTTTTTTCTTCTTGCTATTATTTTTTCAGGCTGAATGTTACCATTATCTTTTTGATGCTGCAATCAAACTTCATCAAATGGGTTTGGATTGGTCGTCTCCAAATCATGGCCCTCTTCAATATGGAAAAGGCACGTTAGCTGATGGTGGCAAGGCTGGAATAATCGGATCTAGTCTTCAAATCAAGCCACTTCCGGTATGTTTATGAATTCTCTCCCCTTTTTCTGTAGATAAAAATCACCAATTGTGCATCATGATGGGCAGCATATACTGTCTTGATCTTGATGCGATTGCCCTTTTTGACTCGCAAACTTAAAGATACTCTAGATGTTTGGTATTCCCTGTCAGGTAACTCTTTTTCTCGCCTAATTTGTCTGGTTGCAGAGATGCATTCTTCTGGACATTGAAGGAACCACTACTCCCATATCATTTGTGACCGATGTTCTCTTTCCATATGCACGGGATAATGTTGGGAGGCATTTGTCTGCGACATTTGAAACTTCAGAAACTAAAGACGACATCAAATTATTACGGAGCCAGGTAAATTTATGTTGTGCTTTAGTAATGGAACTATCAAATTTCCACACTTGTGATGGTGGATACGATTTATTGTGCACGATAAGTTGAAGCTAACTAGTATATGCTATAATGAGGATAACTCAAAGGTTACGCTGGTGCAAATTTCCTTCAACTATAGAGTGATGTATCCTGATGTTGCTAGAACACATGCTATAGTGATCCCTTGATGTTCTAGATTCTGGTATATCTGTTTATAGGTTGAAGATGATTTGGCAAAGGGTGTTCCTGGGGCCTTGCCCATTCCCCCAGATGAGGTAGGGAAAGAGAAAGTGATAGCGGCTTTGGTTGTTAACATTGAAGCAATGATAAAAGCTGATCGCAAGATCACTGCCTTGAAACAATTGCAAGTAAGCATAGGCCGATATCAAATTGGGTTTGGTGTAATGGTGTTGGGAAGTATAGGCGAGCAAGAAAGGCTTATTTTGTATCATGCAGGGTCACATATGGCGAACTGGGTTTCAGAATCGGGAATTGAAGGGAGTAGTATTTGAGGATGTTCCGGCGGCTCTTGAAAAATGGAATGCTCTGGGCATAAAGGTAACTTTTACTTTGCTGTCTGTTCCTCTTACATTTTTCATCCCCCCCCCCCTCCCCCTTTTTTTTTTGTATCTGTGTTATCCTTGATTCTGTACTTGTCCCGGGTGAAAACATTAGCTGATGCTTTCTTCCCTCAACATATTTCTTTACATTTCTTTTTTTTTTTGCAGCAACAGCTGATTTTTGTTACCCAGTTAGATGGGAATTTCATCTTTCCACTCCATCGATTGCATGAAAATGGAAATGGTTATACGTGTCAGCTGTATTGATGTCGTCTACAGTGTTAAATAGCAGCTAAGTATTGTGCAACAGGTGTACATATATTCTAGTGGCAGCAGATTAGCACAACGACTCTTATTTGGGTATACAAATCATGGAGATCTGAGGAAGTATCTTTATGGATTTTTTGACACTACGGTGGGGTAAAGATCTTGCCTAATTTCTTGTTGTCTTTTCTTTAATCTTGTTCTTATTTTGTGGAATTTTCTTTGCCAGAGTTGAGTCAGAGTTTTTGTACTACTCTGGTACTGGCGATTTATTATATAGCTTCTCTCTCTCATGTATAGGAACAAAAAGGAAACAAACAGTTATGTTGAGATATCGGAGACACTAGGAGTTGATAAGCCATCAGAGGTATTATTTCTGACTGATGTATATCAAGAAGCTGTTGCTGCAACGAATGCAGGTATATGTCCATTGAAATATCATCTATTCAAACTCTTTTTGTGCATTTGCTCTGGTGCTATGTGGTGCACAGTTTCCTTTCGAATATTTTGAATGCTTAAGGTGTCTAAAGACTGTCTTATAAGCTGATAAAGGTGGCTATAGACTCCCAGGGACATTTCCACCCATCATATTGACTTAACCAGTACAGGTATTTTTGAAAGTTTCCATGTGCAGATGGTTAACAAAATATCCAATTAAGAACATTAATTTAGCACGTGCGACCGTCATACACTCTGAGCCTATGAACAGAAACAGCTCTTGGAAGCACATTTTCTTTATTCTGTCCTCAATCCCACCTTCAAAAGAAAATGAAAGAGTTGGCTATGATGTACTTTGGTTTGTCTTCAGTTAAACTGAAGTTAATATACCGGGAGAATTAGAACCACATGCATTCACACGTTCCTCATGTCTGTGTCTAGTCATTTGAACACTACAGAAATTGCTTAAATCTCAATCTCAAACTTAGGCAACCGCCCCTCTTTTCCAGCCTCCAGTCAATATTTGCATCTGTTTGTTTCATGTCTGGTTTCTCAGAACTTTACCGTGCATCTCAGCATGCTAACATTGAATCTTGATTTAATGCATGTAGGTCTTCAGGTGATTGTCTCTGTCCGGCCTGGAAATGGAACTCTTCCAGAAAATCATGGGTTCAGAACAATCAATTCATTCATGGAGATCTGATGGCAGAGTTTGGCTTAGTTAAACATGAATCTGGGGTTGGTAAATGGCTCATCAGTTTTCATGTTATTTCGCTCATATGTGTAGTGTGTGCTTTATTTTTTTTTTTTCCACCCATTACCATAGCTAGTTAACTGCATATTGACCTTTATTGCGTATCATGGCAAAGAAATGGCTGCACATGCTAGTCCAAGCAATTTGGTATAATAAGTTTTTGGGTGAGTAGCACCAATGTCATTCACACCTTTCACCAATAAAACTTGAATCCATATGTTTCAGTAATGCTACGGCATTCCAGTCAACATCATCGAACTGCAAAAGCGAGATATGCATGCTAGTTATTTATAAACTTCTAACTGCAACTTTTTTGTGCTTTATGCAGGATGAAGATCCTCTCAGGCAATAGATTATAGGAAGGTTGACAATGACCGAGTGACATTGGTTTTCGTTTTTGTAATGAGAGGGCAAGCAAATGAGATACAGCTGCTTGTTCCATCGCATTGGAATGTCTTTTCAAGTAAATGGATAACTGGCTTGATCCGCAATGCTTTTTGATCAAATAGCAACTTGCATTATCATGATTCCCCAAATGCACCATTCTGCAAGCATATATTGTGCATTGTCCTGTTTCCATGGCAGAGGGTCAATCGCATGTTGCCTTTAAAGAAGATCGGGTCAAACCTTTTTTTCAAGAGCATTGATACTCTTGATTAGGGGTGAGTAAATCGGACCGGGATTGCCCGGATCGGATCGGGACCGGTGGTCTGGTTCCCAGTTCTCGGGGGTCTGGTCTGGTTCTCCATTCCAAGGACACTTGAAACTGACACCTGGATCGGACCGGTTAATTTTTTTTTTAATTTTTTAAAAGTAGTCTAATGTTTACTTGTTAAAAAAGTCTTACGATGCAATGTCCATTGTTCAATGAAGCTACAAAAGGTTTCGACCTAAGTCCTAATTGTCTTGATGCAATGCAAAGAAAATATTTTTTCAAGAGAATGATGAGTAAGTAATTATGGTGCATTTTTTTTTATTGTGCATGTTACCGGTCTAATGGAATCACTTGATAATCAGACTAGATCGACGGTCCGGTTCTCAATTTTAGCAAATTGGAAATCGAGATCACTGGTTCGGTTTTCGATTCTCGAGGAAAATCGAACCTAATTGGGAATCAATCAGCTCTACTCTTGATGATCCATTTGGTAGATGGGCGATGTTCACTAGCATCTAAGGGTTTTCTGTCAAGTTTTGGTGGTGGGCTACTATAGTTCCAATTTTCAAGGTAGTGACAACGAAGTTTCGCCTTCTTATGTAACCTTTCCGAGCGTCCTGGGACACCTGTCGATAGGTCAGGGCGATTGAAGAAGATTCAAATGGTGGGTTAGCTCGCTGGGTCCACAGGTACTTATCTTCCTGAACTGCCATACCATGCAAGTTGATGCATTCGGATATGAAGAGCGGGAGCGGCAAACCCCGTGTTCGGTTTATTTACCAGTAATGGGTTTTACTTTAAAGATGGAAACTCCCTGGTACATATTATTCGTTACAGGAGATGGAACTCTGATTTTATTAGACCTGACATGTCAAAAATTCATTTTTTTATGACATATAAAATGGATTGAGTTATTATATAGATCAATTATATTTAATAAATAGGTCATAAATGAATTTGAACATAATACGATGTGTAATGGGTCATAAATGAATTTTCAATTAATTTAAATTCAATCCATCTCTATGCTCTCTCTTCTTTTCTTGTGCTCACTTACTCTAAACTCTCACTTTAGGCTGGGCATGAGTTCTCCAAGATAGAGTTAAATATAAAAGCAGGGGTGAGCATAGTTTCAAGATAGAACTTGAAACTTGGAGAATCAGATAGGAAGGAACCAATTGGTTCCAAATTCCAAGGTATGGAAGGTAAGTTTCAAGTTCAAAAAATTAGGGAATCTGTTCCGATGGGTAGGGTTCTAGTTCTAAATAGGTAGAATCTAGAACTGAAACTTAAAACCTAAATGAAGTTTTTATATATTTTCTTGGTACATGTTTTCGCTTTATCTTGTGATATTTTATGATATCCGATAATAAGTATGTAAGTTGAAATCACTTTATTATTGAGACTTTTACTTTATTAATGTTTCATATTGTTATGTGTCTAAATATGAATTATGATCAATGGATTTTAGCAATAAGTGGTGGTCATTAAATGTGATTATTCACTACAATCGGTTAATTAAAAATACACGTGGAACCTCTGTGGAACCTGATACCAATCCCAAAACTTGTGACAGGATATGTTCTAAGTTCTAAGGTATGCATGTTATCGCGACCCTCTAAAAAAATTTTAAATTTTAAAAGGGGTTAACGGATTATTAGGTTAATTAGATTTGATTAACCTAACGCGGACCCTCCCAAGCCCTACCGAATCGCAACTTTGGTTTTTGTTTAAATGATTTTAAAATTTGGAGTCGCCACTAATCGTTCTTGGTAGGTCGATTAGAAACCTAAATAAATTAGCGGGAGAACTAATTTATTCCTGCGAACCAGAGATTAGGAGCTCGGGGACTTGGTTACACTAGTTAATTAAAACTAATGCCCTTTCGGTACCTTAATTTCATGGATATCCTAATTCGGCAACTCAGGCTTGGTTTATTCCTAAGGCTATAGTAGGGTATTCTCTTTTGTGTTTTCACTTTTTAAATAGGATGCATGGATGGTATATATTTTTATTTGTTATATTTTTTTAAGTGTTAAAGATTCCCTGAAGCCGAAAGAAGGAGTGTGTTAACGACTTCTGTTCACTATTACAACCTACTTATCTTTTGGGTCTGATGATTCAAAAATTAAATTATAGGAAGTACATGACAGTGAATAAACACCTCCAATGGGAGGCCTAGCATTGGCTTGGCTCTTCCCTTTGGGATTTAAGGTACAGGTATTTAAGTTGCAAGTATTTAAACTACTGTAAGTAAAAACCTCCAATGGGAGGCTAAGCATTGGCTTGGCTCTTCCCTTTGGGATTTAAGGTACATGTATTTAAGTTGCAGGTATTTAACTACTGTAAGTAAAAACCTCCAATGGGAGGCTAAGCATTGGCTTGGCTCTTCCCTTTGGGATTTAAGGTACATGTATTTAAGTTGCAAGTATTTAACTACTGTAAGTAAAAACCTCCAATGGGAGGCTAAGCATTGGCTTGGCTCTTCCCTTTGGGATTTAAGGTATGGGTATTTAAGTTGCAGGTATTTAACTACTGTAAGTAAAAACCTCCAATGGGAGGCTAAGCATTGGCTTGGCTCTTCCCTTTGGGATTTAAGGTACAGGTATTTAAGTTGCAGGTATTTAACTACTGTAAGTAAAAACCTCCAATGGGAGGCTAAGCATTGGCTTGGCTCTTCCCTTTGGGATTTATGGTGCAGGTATTTAAATTGCGGATGGACTTTGTCCTCTCCATTCTGGGGTATGAATTCTTTAAAATAAAATACAACGAATTGATTCAACAATTTGAAATTTGTGCGCGCTTGAGGACTCCTCCAAGCCGATTTTGTGCTTCCATAGGGTTGACCATTGATATAAAGTTGCGGCTTCCTGACATAAAATAGAGTGAAATGTCAGTATACAAAATATGTGCTAATCTGCACCTAAAACCAGAAGAGTGGAAAGAGTACTTATCTCCCATTTTTTTGGGAGGGATTTCTATAATTGATTTTCGCTCTCTATGTTCCCAATATAGAGAGTTTCTTTTGAATTAAGAGGGACTTTTAGTCACAGATCAGTTGAGAAATCAGCGGACAGCTTAGGAGCTTGTCTGGGCCGATTTTTGCATATCTACGAGATTTTTGCTGTTGACGTAGAGATATCCTTCTCCTGACATAAAATATGGAAAAAAAAAGAGGAGATGGAGAAAGTGTATACAATTTGTGCTAATTTACAAGTAAAACCATAAACAAATGAATAAATAAAAACACTTAGCTCGAATTTGCTTGCTCGTTGACGAGGATGAACTCTTGATTTATATTGATCGATGAAGGAATTTGTGATGATAATTCCTAGCTTTGAACTCCCATCATCTTCAAAATTCTCTCTCTTTTGGTATTTTCTTTCTCTCAAATTTTTCTTCAATCTCCCAAAACTCTCTCAAACATCCAAAATTTTCTCTCCAAAAAAAATCCTCCCAAACACTTCAAATTTTCTCTCTCCAGAATCCTTTCTCAAGCTCACTTCTTTCTCCTTTTATAACCTACTCATCTATCTTCCATTCTAATTTTTCCACTAACTCTATCTCCCATTCTAATTTCTCCACTAACTTTTCTTCATTTTCATCTTCCATTCTCCATCTCTATCTCACATTCTAATCTCTCCACTAACTCTTCTTCATCTTCATCTTCCCTTCTCCATATTTATCTCCCATTCTAATTTCTCCACTAACTCTTCTTAATCTCCATCTTCCCTTCTCTATTCTTATCTTCCGTTCTAATTTCTCTACTAACTCTTCTTCATCTCCATCTTCCCTTCTCTATTCTTATCTTATTTTCTCCATCCATTCTTCTCCAACTTCTCTTCTTCATCTCCTCTTCTTCATCTTCCATTCTCTATTCTAATTTATCCACTAACTTTTCTTTTTATTATTTGTAAAATAATCCTTCAAGAGTTAGGTATTTGCACTTTAGTCCTTGAATTTTAAGTATTTACAATTCAGTCCCTGAAAAAATATATTTCTTTAAGTCCAAATCTCCTCACAATTTTTGACACACCAAAATTTACCACATGTCAAATTTAAGCTCATTTCTTGTCGCTGAAAATAATGCATAATTTAATTAAAGCCCTTTTGCAAAATTAAGTCATTCTGGGTATAATTGGGCCAAGATGAAAATTTAAAATATTAGAAGACAATGTCACAACTCATAAAAAGTGAAAGTTAAAAATAAGTTGACTCAAATTAAATTTTTTAGGCCCGATTCGAGATTATACTCGTGAAGGAACACGTGACTCGAATTGGATTTTTCTGAATTTGCGATGGCCAATATGAAAATAGATTTAAAATAAAAATATTAACTATCTTTGTGTATTTTTTGGCCTCAAATGTTATTTTTTCAAAATTTTCAAATATTTTTGTATTTTTTTTAAAAAAATTAAAATATATATAATATGAAAAATTATTTTTTGGTCAAAATTCGTTCCCTAGGCTTGGCTAAGGTTCCCAAAGTTGATTTTTCAATTTTACGAATTTTTATGGATTTTCTATTAATTTTTGAAAATAAATAAAAAATACGTAAAAATACTGAAAATATGAAAAATCGTTTTTTGGTCAAAATTGGTTCCCTAGGCTTGGCTAAGGTCCCCAAAGTTGATTTTTCAATTTTATGAATTTTTATGGATTTTTTATTACTTTAGCAATAGAAAAAATGATTAAAGATCAGGTGTCAACAGCTGCCCCTCTTTGAAAGGAAGCTCGGTAGAGGTTCATTTCAAAGACGAGATGACACTTGGATTCTTATCGACTCAATACAAGGAAATAAAAAGAGTCGTGACATGATTGTTCCACTGAAAATGAAATGAGAACCTAAGGATTCGTTATATAAAAAAACTTTAGGGTGGTTGAACTTGAACCCGTATGGTGGATCAACCCATGGTAGATTCCTAATAAAAGGATTCTACTGATTAAAAATTGAATTAAAATTTGACCCGTATGGTGGGTCATACCATTTGACCCGTATGGTGGGTCGTACCATGGTAGATTCCTAATAAAAGGATTCTACTGATTAAATTTTGATTGAGATTTGACCCGTATGGTAGGTCACCACATGGAGATACCTGTAAGAAGGACTTGGTGCCTGTAGAAAGGACTTGGTGCCAGTAAAAAGGACTTGGTGCTTTGCCTGTAAGAAGAACTTTGTGCCTGTAAGAAGGACTTGCTTTGCCTGTAAGAAGGACTTGATTTGCCTGTAAGAATGACTTTGTTTGCCTGTAAAAAGGACTTACTTTGCCTGTAAGAAGGACTTTGTGCCTGTAAGAATGACTTGATTTGCCTGTAAGAAGGACTTGATTTGCCTGTAAGAAGGACTTTATGCCTGTAAGAAGGACTTTGTGGCTGTAAGAAGGACTTGATTTGCTTGTAAGAAGGACTTTGTGCCTGTAAGAAGGACTTTATGCCTGTAAGAAGGACTTTGTGCCTGTAAGAAGGACTTTATGCCTGTAAGAAGGACTTGATTTGCTTGTAAGAAGGACTTTGTGCCTGTAAGAAGGACTTGATTTGCATGTAAGAAGGACTTTGTGCCTGTAAGAAGGACTTGGTTTGCCTGTAAGAAGGACTTAGTTTGCCTGTAAGAAGGACTTAGTTTGCCTGTAAGAAGGACTTAGTTTGCCTATAAGAAGGACTTGATTTGCCTGTAAGAAGGACTTTATGCCTTTAAGAAGGACTTGATTTGCTTGTAAGAAGGACTTTGTTTGCCTGTAAGAAGGACTTTGTGCCTGTAAGAAGGACTTTGTGCCTGTAAGAAGGACTTGATTTGCCTGTAAGAAGGACTTGCTTTGCCTGTAAGAAGGACTTTATTTGCCTGTAAGCAGGACTTGATTTGCCTGTAAGAAGGACTTTGTGCCTGTAAGAAGGACTTAGTTTGCCTGTAAGAAGGACTTGATTTGCCTGTAAGAAGGACTTTGTGCCTGTAAGAAGGACTTGATTTGCCTGTAAAAAGGACTTACTTTGCCTGTAAGAAGGACTTTGTGCCTGTAAGAAGGACTTGGTTTGCCTGTAAGAAGGACTTGGTGCCTGTAAGAAGGACTTGGTTTGCCTGTAAGAAGGACTTGATTTGCTTATAAGAAGGACTTGGTTTGCTTGTAAGAAGGACTTTATGCCTGTAAGAAGGACTTGATTTGCCTGTAAGAGGGACTTTATGTACCTCAAAGGGTGCCATTCTGAAATCTGGGGAGACCAGGAATCCTGCAGAAGCTCAAACCCAAATTATATTCTCCTGTCGTTTTAGGAATAAACCAAAGAGGCAGAGATCAAAAGGTCTCGAACATTTCTGTCCTTGAGACAAATCATGCTTTATTGAAGAATGTGGATACCTGTATATACCGCAATGGATTCGAGTATCCCAACAACCGTCAGAATTCATTCTCTTGAAAGGTTCTGGTTGAAGATATACTTACCTGAGAATTTGGAAGAAATGCTTGGTGGCTTCTGGACAACCAGGCTTGTTCATTCAATAATCGCCGAATGAATTTCAAGACTTTGGAAGGTAACTCAAACACCGGGAATGTGTTGCCTGTCGGGCAATGTCAGAGCTAACATGTGCAAGCATTTTCATCAATGCGTTCATTGGTTCATACAAAATTGTTCAGCTAAGTTTGCCATGATTAAAGGCAGTCTATGTAATAACTCATGATGCAATCGATCAACATATAGATCATGTATTGCATTACCAATTCTGTTTAAGGAGGTTCTTATAGTATGAACACCTCGAATGTAATCTGAATGGGGGACTTCATTCCGAAATGGTTTTTTCTCACTCTGGAGAAAGGCTGTTTATCTGTAGATCAAAATGTTAGACCTGTGTGGAAATGGTTTGCCTTTCCTCATCCTGTCATGCCCCATTCTGCACATTTGATATCTCCTGTGCAGTTTATGCTCTAAGTTGGAGTTGGTAAGTTAAACACACGGAATAGTCATACATAATTCATGAACTGTGTAAGCACAATGCAGATGTGACAATTTTTTAGCATCACGTGTGTTTATATAATGTGCAAATATGGGCGAATTTAAATTGCCCCTGGTATGTGGGCGGACCGAACAAATTGGGAAGCCTACTCCTTATGTCGAGGGGTGGTTTGTCTCAAACTTTACCCCTGCGCGATGAAGCATATGGGCGATGGAGTATTTTGGTTTGTTTAATGCCCCTGCAAGAAGCAGAGAAATTATTCTTGAAACCAAACGAGATAAGGAAGACATATTTGCTTTTTCGTTTCAGAGCTTGCGATCAATTTGCCCTATTTTTCACCAGAATAGATCTTGTCAGGTGATCATACTTTTCTTTTGGATTTGTCTCATTCAACATGTTAAATGTTAGTATAAATATTTCCTATGAAAAGAAAATGAGACATGTCAACCAGTATTAAAAGGGATAAATTGGAAACGATACTGATTTACCCTTCATCTTGAATGCCTTGGACAAGTCTTTTACCAATTTTGCTGGATTGAGTTTTCTTCGACTTTTGTTGGATGTTCACCATTAAGCCGAGAATGTAGCAAAATATTGACTTCGGTATTACTCGTCGAGTATTCCTGCTTGCAAAAAGAAATGCACAAAAAGTTGTTTCATTTATTTATAATACATACAACATTCCCCACCCTCGGGGATCGAACTCGGGATATTTCGGACCTACTGTCATCCCCCATACCATTCGGTCCATTGGACCATAGGTGTCTATGGGGCTATCCTTTCAAAGGTTAATCTTTGGGGATAAAGCAGCCTTGTTGTATCACCTTATGCCATGTTACGGTATTTCTCGAGGTAATTTGCAATCCCTGTTAAGAATGGAATAAGACAATTCAAGACTTGAGATGATTATGTGCACATTAGAACGATACAGAATTACCCATTTCTGAGATTATTCGCGTCTTTCGCTTGTACTTTCCTCTGTCCGAAGCTGTCCATCCCGTGGTAATGCCCATGAGTCGATTTGCCCCCAAATTTTGTTCAACTTGTATTCGGATATGATTGCGTTCTCGGGTCGATTTGCAATTTCCTGAGAATAGAAGGGGCTTAATTTTAAAACTTGGAGCAACTGAGGGTAAATTGAAACGATACGGAGTTACCCTTCAGGTTTATCCAGATTTTTACTCGCCATCAATTCGTCGCGAGGTTGGTGAGGTGGCGGATTCGAGCATTTAATAGGGGGAAGTCGGATTATTACTCCTTGCTTTTACACATTCACAAAAGCAGAAAAACATATCACGCAAGGAAATAAAACACATTCACTCATTCAGGATCAGTTCTGCTTCCTCTACAGGCTCTCCCGTGATCAGCTGGCTTCATCCCAAATTAGGTATGCATCGGCCATATAGAAGGTCTGGTGGTCACTGGCTGAACAAGTGCATCACAGTCCCGATACTTTACCGATATCAAACTAGTTGATTATGGCGAAAGGATCATCGTCAATGTCCGCTTGGTGGTGATCTGTCCCTTTTTCCTCGGGAGGTATTGATACTGATCCAGTATCATTGGTCCTTTTGTACCCTGCTCCAACAGAACTCGATCCTGTTATAAATTGGTCTAACTCACCTCTTAAACGTGCATTTTCGATCCTCAGATCATACATTTCATCGAGGGTGAGGAGGAGGCTATTGCAGTTGGGGCAGGTGGCGGAGTCAAAAGTCTCTTTATACATCTTGTTTTCCGCTCGGAGGTTTTCATTTTCAACTCTTAGAAACTCGGCTTCGTTGTGCTCATGACGAGTCTTCATTCGGGTTCGTCTATTTTGAAACCAGAACTTGATTTGCGAAGGTTCAAGGCCTAGCTCTTGACTCAGTTCCATTTTTTGTTTGCCGTCTGGCATAGGGCACGTTCTGAAGAAAGCTTCAAGCTTTCGTACTTGCTCCTCAGTATGGCGACGGTAACGCTTCTTTTGACCTTTACCATTGTTGTCATTGTCCTTACCGGGCTCTTGGACGTCGTCGGTGGAAGGGCCGGGCTCCATAGGCTCGATCCCAAATATGGCTTCGAACTCTTCCTCTCCCATATTCAGCAAGTAACGATAACTTTCAAGTGTGTTGGGTTGAGACATCTTCGATTTGGTTAACGATTTCTCAAAGTTTGATATCTCTTCTTGTATTTTCACTCTCTGGATTTTTCTGGGAGACTGCGTATGCTTTAAGAGTCTCTCTTTCGAGCACGAATGAGAATTATCAAGAAGATGCCTCCTTTAAAATTAGACGTGGGTTTAGCAACTGTATTGCCTCTCTCGAGTGTTCTGGCTTTCTCGATTTTCTTTTCATCGTATCTCTCGCCCAGCTCGTCTCCTTCCATCTTTCCGTGGAAGGGGGCCCCTTGTTGCTGTCTCCACCGTCAATTTGCTGGCGAGTTCTTCAATAAAGACGAGTCGTATCTCTTTTCTGCCGAAAATGTCTTTGTCTCCCACTCAGCTTATTTTTTATCCTTTCTTTTTCAAAGTAGTGGCGTCTCGTCCAACTTTTCCGTAGAGACGTCGGATTTGCTTGGCTCGAGATTGGAGACGAGTAGCGGAGGTGATACTGATAGGGAATGGTAGACAGGAAAATTTGGCCAGTAGAGACTTCCCCTGCAAAAATGAAAGAGAATGCGGCAGTATATGTTCTTCATATTCTAGAAAAATTGGAACGATACTGTTTTACCCTTGTGTATACTTCCATTGAATTTGAATTGAGGAAGTTCCTTCATTTGGATTGGATTGAATTGTATGTCCCGAGTTGCCCTTCACTTTGAGCTTGCCACATATGTGCTTTGCTTAGTTGGGCCTTGTTTTCTTTCGGGTTGCCTTGGACCATCATCATTTTCCATGCCATTGGGTCCGTGGACCGGAGGGCTCCTTTAATTTGAAGGTTACCTTGAAGGCGAATGAGTCCTATCGCATTCCATTGGGTCATTTCATTTTGCGACACTCTTGAGGCACTTTGCAATCCCCTGGGTGAGAATGGAACAAATCCAATTTAGCATTTTGCAACGATTGAGGGTAAATTGGAACGACACACAGTTACCCGTCTTCGAGCTCGCCTGGGCTTTTCACTTGAAATTTCCCTACGTGAGGCCATTCAACATTTCTCATTATGGCAGTCAGCGACGTTGCCACAAATTGATCCGCCCTAAATCTAGTATAAAAAGGGATTCACGCATTCGACGGGATAAATAAATTGCCCCCTTGTCCTTGAATTAAATCGAGACACCTAGAAAGATGGAAAATATCATACGCAGGGGAATTAAGCATGAAATGAAAGGTGCACTTATTCAAGGTCAGTTCTGCCTCTCCTGTGGCTCTTCGATAATCAGCTAGTCTCGTGTTGGTTCGGGTGTGGATAACCGATGTTTGAGAGTCCCTACTCACTGGCTCCTGATCGCGGCTTGGGACGTCTGTCAACCCTAAACTGGTTGACCAGGGCAGTAAGCTCATCATCTGGGTAATCTCTTGAACCTTCCAGCAACTGATGCTCGAATTGGGCATTGTTGTTGGCAAATGCTGGCGGTAGATTTCTCATTCTGTCCTCGCCATGAGCAATTTGACTTCTCATGCTGGAGCCTTCATCATTACTCGAGAAAGTGTGGGGATCACCAACTGTCCTGCTGCCAAAAACTCCTTCCATTCGAGGATTAGAGAAGTGGAAGTGCTCAGGATAACTTCTTGTCTGATTCTCTAGCTGCGCAGGCGCGCTGATCATGGGATGAGTTCTAGCCACAGGTTGGTGCTCAAACCAAGGAATCTGAATACACTGCTCCTGCGGTCTATACTCTTGAAGAGCATTAGGGTGATTCTGGGGGATACTTTGATTAACGCCTGGGGGATTGATGGCATGGCTACTAGCTTGGTTGATGATGGGAAGTGGCTCGCCCCATGCTAACCTGGGGAACTTATGGTGGCGAGGAGACTCGACGTTCAGGCTTGGATCAGTCCCGCCTTGGTTTTCTTGATTCTGAGCTGCATTGTGTTCTCTCACCCTTTTTCTGTACTTCTGAAGATGACTCGAAACATTTGCTTTAGTGAGTCCCTCTACCTTCATAATTTCCAGTATATGTTGCGGCCGTGCCGAATCTATTCCTAGCTGCTGAACTGCATTAACAAACATACGATGCAGCTCGGGAGACCAACTCATCTTCTTTCTCCAGTTGCTTGGAACAAAATTGAAGGCTTAATGCTTGTTCTCATGGTCGTGCAATTGCTTCCTTACCACGTGCTGCCATATGTTTTGAAGCATCTGAACTCTAACTGGTTTCGTTACGACGTCTTGGGCCCCATTTAAGACAGCCTTCATTAGGGCTTGCTGATCATCGCTTGCCGATATTACGAGGACTGGCATGTTTAATTTAGAATTGATGACTTCCAAGAGAGTGAAAACATCCATGTCAATCCCTACCATGGCGGTGAGGACGATATCAAACGGGTCACTACTCCTCCTTAATATCTCTAAGGCCTCTGTCGCCTTTGCTTGAGCTACAACCTTATACTGGCATTTTCTTAATACGGTAACAAGGATTGACAGAGAGACTGGATTACCGTCAATGGCCATGACCAGTAGACCCTCAGGGTAAGGAACTTCATCAGCTTTGACCAGGGTTGAACATGCGCCCGTTCCCCTAATACTCGACATATTTCTAGATCTAGGACTGCCGATTCGAGACCGCCTCGGGATGTCTTCTCGGACTTGAGGGATCACGAGATCGTTGATGCCTTCTCGTAACAGGCTTTGAAAGCCGATGCTTTGATGGTGAAGGTTTTGAATTCCTCTCCCACGAGAACTCCTTCCTCTCTATCTTTCTCCTGCGAGTTCTTGCGAATGAACTCTGACTATCAAATGGGGACAAGTTCTCTCTCTGGCAATAGCAACGACTTCCCTCTTCACGGGCAGCGCTATTAGATTTTCCGAGGGAGAAAATCTGATATTCAGCTTTTGATCAAAGGGGAAATCCTTGTTTCTCGCTCAGTTTGTCTTCTTTTTTCTTTTCGTGATAGAGGGCCCCTGTCAAGATCTCCACCGTCGATTTACTGGCGGGTCCTCTAATGAAGACAAGTCGTATCTCCTTTTCGCTAACGTTTGCCGTGTCTTCCACTCAGCTCATCTTTCCGTCTTCTTTTTCAAAGTGGCGGTGTCTCGTCAAACTTTCTGCGGAGATTTCGGACTCGCTTAGCTCGCAGTCGCCATCTGATGGGAATTCGAGCCAACGAGGGTGGTGCCAATAGAGAATGGTAGATAAGAGAAATCTTGACTGGTTGATACCGTCACTATGAAATCAATATTTACTTCAAAGCAGATTACCATCTTCGCATTTCGCTCATCTGCCTCACCCCTCTCCCCCTTTCTTTCGTATTATGCTTTCAAAAATGGCCAATTCTCCTAACCATACCTTATCCGCCGAAGTCCTAGCTGGGTGGGAGAGACTCTACAATCTTCTTGGTAGAGGTTACGCTCATATAGCCAAAAACTCTACCGTTGAGGCTGAAATCCTCGGTTTATTTAGGACCGTGGACGCTGCTTCTGTTGAGGGTACCCAACTAGGGAAGGAGTACCGGAACTTCTCGACCCTCTTCATCAATTTTCTGGCTGCCTATAATCGTGCTTATGAGACGGTCCTTGTGACCGCCGTCGTGAAAGTCCGTTACCGAGACCGGCACGAGCGTCTGGCAACAGTTACGTTTGTGGCTGATAATCACAAAAAGGCCCTCAAGTTTGCCAACGATCAGCTTTCGTGGCTGGTTCGTGAGAGGGGAAAGTTGGTGGACCGTCTGGCCTTGGTCCGAACTTACGCCGAACAGGAGCCAGGCAATATTGTGATGAGGTGTAAATGTGGTTGGCTGCAGGAGAGACTTGATGACATTACGGCAGACATTGCTTTCGAGAGGGCAGCGGTTCCGGACCTGGAGTTTGCCGTTGAGCATTACGAGGCCACTATGGCCCAGGTTAAAGAGAAGTGCGATCGCCTCTTCTTTAGGCTCGCGGAGCTTGATCCCGAGAGCGCCCGGTGCATCCAGAGCATCAACTGTTTGGAGAGTCAGTTGAGCTCTTTCGTAATGGTCATCAGGGCCCAGTTTGGCTTTACCTTTCCTCCCCAGTGAGTTGTTGTAATACTCTTTGATGAATGAAATGAAAGAAAAGCTTCACGTGTTTTGTTTTATTTTTTTTAATTTTCCTGCTATCGTTTCTTCCGCATAGCATAACAGAATGATTTGAGGTACCGAAGATGTCGAGGCTTAATGTTCTTCTTGATGTTCTTGTTTAATTGCTCTAGACGATGATATCGAGAACATTGATGATGGGTTCGGCGGTGGCCCCCACTATCCATCTTGAGATCACGAACAATAACGCTATGACAACTCGATCAGTGCGCTGGTAGTAAATCCGGCCACCTGTTGTGTGCCCACTTTTATCCATATTTTGTTTCTTTCGGCGTCCACTTGCTCGTGTCGATCGCCTGTAGCGTCGGGAGAAATTCCCGTGGGCCACGTTCATTAATAGAACCTCGGTCCTCTAAAGCCCTCTGCATGTTTCGGATAAGAGGAAATTTTAAGACCAGTCTCTGGTTGATTTGATCAGGTAAAGGTATTTGTTTCATGGGTTCTGATTATATAATCCATATTGTTTTTCAAAAGACGCGGGATCCTCTGCAATACATTAAATATGCCCCCATGTTTAATCAGTATAAATCCACCGTCATATCAGAATACACTGCCCATACAAGTTTACGGATTGACACAACTTTGTCTGTCAAAGATGGACAATGTTCGTTTGCCCCCCAGAATTAACGGTTGAAGCCTCGGTGTTTTTCGTCTTTTGGTATTTCTGAAGATGATTCTTGATATATTATTGAACTTAATTTTTACACCCGTCTGGGGTATCTAGGATCTCCCTGCAAAAGAAAATGATATAATTAGTATGCGACACAAGAAATGTCGATCCATGACTCCTATATTAGTCCAATTTGATTTTTTCTATTTTATAGAGAAATCAGAAGAAAGAAAAAAAAAATTTCCTTAGGAAGAAATGGGTTAATTTCTGATACAGAATTTTTTTCAGATTTATTATTCTTTTTTTTATTTTTTTAAAGGAATGTGACAAAGTCTCTTGACGTTTACTAAAATTTTTGAAGGAATTTCCTTTTTATCAAAATAAATTTTCAGAGGTAAATTTGTCAGGAAAATTTTATTTTTATTGAAGCAGGAAAGACATGACAGAAATCCTTTATTGGTTAACGAAATTCCCCCGAGACATTAGTCTAATTTTATTTAGAGAAATTTTTCTTAGAAAAACATGAGCGAATTTCTCGAAAAGAATTTTTGTTGCAAGTTTTTATAATTTGAAAGAATGTGATAAAATCACTTGATGTTTTTTTTTAAATGAATTTTTCTTTTTATCGAAATAAATTTTCAGAGGAAAATTTGTCGGGAAAATTTCATTTTTATTGGAGAGAAAAAAAACATGAGAAAAATCTCTTATTGGTCAATTAGTCTAATTTTATTTAGAGAAAATTTTCTTAGAAAAACATGAGCGAATTTCTCGAGAAGAATTTTCTTGCAAGTTTTTATAATTTGAAAAATGTGATAAAATCACTTAATGTCTACTAGAGTTTTTTTTAAGGAATTTTTCTTTTTATTGAAATTTTCAGAGGAAAATTTTTTCAAGAAAATTTCATTTTTATTGAAGCAATAAAAATATGACAAAAATCCCTTATTGGTTAATAAAATTCCCATGAAGGGATTTTTTTACATCATTTTTTCAAAATTTTTTTTAAAAGAAATGAGGGACAAATTTAATTTTTATTTTCTTTTAAAAAGAATGGTCGTAATATCAAGCTCAAAAACTGACTAACACCTAGCATGGACCGACCGAAAATAAATACAAGATAAAATTAGAGAACTTACTTTTACCTTGGAGAAATGCAAATCACATAGTCATGCGCATGACTCAAGTGAGGAGTGGACTCTAGAAAATAAAAGAAGGAGAGACAAGGTATGGACCTAAAAAGGCTCCCACTATCTGAATTGACAAACTTACCCTCCGCGCAATCAAATCACAATGGGAAGAATTGTCAATTCAGATAATGAGCGGAATAAAATATGGTCAACCCGAGCGCAATCGACGCAAGAGCTTTGCATATTCGATCCCTATCTATGGTTTTCTAGGAAGAATTTCGCGACTTGGGTTTAGACGCTTGTGTGTGCAGGTGTCGTGATCCTCAGAGTATGCAAGACATGCACAACAATTGATATCAAAACAGCGCTTCTAAAAATGTGCGAAATTAAACAAATAAACCCAACACCGAGCCTGCAAAACAAAGGGGTTAGCCAAACACTCCGCCCCTTATAACTCCCATCCTGCAAAAACATATAACACCTATAGAATGAGTCCCAAACAATATCGCCAGAAGCGAGATATGCATGAAATTTTCATTAGCCTAAGTCCACTAAGACTCTTAAAATTTCGAAAAAATTTAAGTATTCCAATTGGTATCTTTTTTCGAAAATTTAAAAATCTCTCTCCCCAGCGGAGTCGCCAGTCTATCGCGACCCTCTAAAAAAATTTTAAATTTTAAAAGGGGTTAACGGATTATTAGGTTAATTAGATTTGATTAACCTAACGCGGACCCTCCCAAGCCCTACCGAATCGCAACTTTGGTTTTTGTTTAAATGATTTTAAAATTTGGAGTCGCCACTAATCGTTCTTGGTAGGTCGATTAGAAACCTAAATAAATTAGCGGGAGAACTAATTTATTCCTGCGAACCAGAGATTAGGAGCTCGGGGACTTGGTTACACTAGTTAATTAAAACTAATGCCCTTTCGGTACCTTAATTTCATGGATATCCTAATTCGGCAACTCAGGCTTGGTTTATTCCTAAGGCTATAGTAGGGTATTCTCTTTTGTGTTTTCACTTTTTAAATAGGATGCATGGATGGTATATATTTTTATTTGTTATATTTTTTTAAGTGTTAAAGATTCCCTGAAGCCGAAAGAAGGAGTGTGTTAACGACTTCTGTTCACTATTACAACCTACTTATCTTTTGGGTCTGATGATTCAAAAATTAAATTATAGGAAGTACATGACAGTGAATAAACACCTCCAATGGGAGGCCTAGCATTGGCTTGGCTCTTCCCTTTGGGATTTAAGGTACAGGTATTTAAGTTGCAAGTATTTAAACTACTGTAAGTAAAAACCTCCAATGGGAGGCTAAGCATTGGCTTGGCTCTTCCCTTTGGGATTTAAGGTACATGTATTTAAGTTGCAGGTATTTAACTACTGTAAGTAAAAACCTCCAATGGGAGGCTAAGCATTGGCTTGGCTCTTCCCTTTGGGATTTAAGGTACATGTATTTAAGTTGCAAGTATTTAACTACTGTAAGTAAAAACCTCCAATGGGAGGCTAAGCATTGGCTTGGCTCTTCCCTTTGGGATTTAAGGTATGGGTATTTAAGTTGCAGGTATTTAACTACTGTAAGTAAAAACCTCCAATGGGAGGCTAAGCATTGGCTTGGCTCTTCCCTTTGGGATTTAAGGTACAGGTATTTAAGTTGCAGGTATTTAACTACTGTAAGTAAAAACCTCCAATGGGAGGCTAAGCATTGGCTTGGCTCTTCCCTTTGGGATTTATGGTGCAGGTATTTAAATTGCGGATGGACTTTGTCCTCTCCATTCTGGGGTATGAATTCTTTAAAATAAAATACAACGAATTGATTCAACAATTTGAAATTTGTGCGCGCTTGAGGACTCCTCCAAGCCGATTTTGTGCTTCCATAGGGTTGACCATTGATATAAAGTTGCGGCTTCCTGACATAAAATAGAGTGAAATGTCAGTATACAAAATATGTGCTAATCTGCACCTAAAACCAGAAGAGTGGAAAGAGTACTTATCTCCCATTTTTTTGGGAGGGATTTCTATAATTGATTTTCGCTCTCTATGTTCCCAATATAGAGAGTTTCTTTTGAATTAAGAGGGACTTTTAGTCACAGATCAGTTGAGAAATCAGCGGACAGCTTAGGAGCTTGTCTGGGCCGATTTTTGCATATCTACGAGATTTTTGCTGTTGACGTAGAGATATCCTTCTCCTGACATAAAATATGGAAAAAAAAAGAGGAGATGGAGAAAGTGTATACAATTTGTGCTAATTTGCAAGTAAAACCATAAACAAATGAATAAATAAAAACACTTAGCTCGAATTTGCTTGCTCGTTGACGAGGATGAACTCTTGATTTATATTGATCGATGAAGGAATTTGTGATGATAATCCCTAGCTTTGAACTCCCATCATCTTCAAAATTCTCTCTCTTTTGGTATTTTCTTTCTCTCAAATTTTTCTTCAATCTCCCAAAACTCTCTCAAACATCCAAAATTTTCTCTCCAAAAAAAATCCTCCCAAACACTTCAAATTTTCTCTCTCCAGAATCCTTTCTCAAGCTCACTTCTTTCTCCTTTTATAACCTACTCATCTATCTTCCATTCTAATTTTTCCACTAACTCTATCTCCCATTCTAATTTCTCCACTAACTTTTCTTCATTTTCATCTTCCATTCTCCATCTCTATCTCACATTCTAATCTCTCCACTAACTCTTCTTCATCTTCATCTTCCCTTCTCCATATTTATCTCCCATTCTAATTTCTCCACTAACTCTTCTTAATCTCCATCTTCCCTTCTCTATTCTTATCTTCCGTTCTAATTTCTCTACTAACTCTTCTTCATCTCCATCTTCCCTTCTCTATTCTTATCTTATTTTCTCCATCCATTCTTCTCCAACTTCTCTTCTTCATCTCCTCTTCTTCATCTTCCATTCTCTATTCTAATTTATCCACTAACTTTTCTTTTTATTATTTGTAAAATAATCCTTCAAGAGTTAGGTATTTGCACTTTAGTCCTTGAATTTTAAGTATTTACAATTCAGTCCCTGAAAAAATATATTTCTTTAAGTCCAAATCTCCTCACAATTTTTGACACACCAAAATTTACCACATGTCAAATTTAAGCTCATTTCTTGTCGCTGAAAATAATGCATAATTTAATTAAAGCCCTTTTGCAAAATTAAGTCATTCTGGGTATAATTGGGCCAAGATGAAAATTTAAAATATTAGAAGACAATGTCACAACTCATAAAAAGTGAAAGTTAAAAATAAGTTGACTCAAATTAAATTTTTTAGGCCCGATTCGAGATTATACTCGTGAAGGAACACGTGACTCGAATTGGATTTTTCTGAATTTGCGATGGCCAATATGAAAATAGATTTAAAATAAAAATATTAACTATCTTTGTGTATTTTTTGGCCTCAAATGTCATTTTTTCAAAATTTTCAAATATTTTTGTATTTTTTTAAAAAAAATTAAAATATATATAATATGAAAAATTATTTTTTGGTCAAAATTCGTTCCCTAGGCTTGGCTAAGGTTCCCAAAGTTGATTTTTCAATTTTACGAATTTTTATGGATTTTCTATTAATTTTTGAAAATAAATAAAAAATACGTAAAAATACTGAAAATATGAAAAATCGTTTTTTGGTCAAAATTGGTTCCCTAGGCTTGGCTAAGGTCCCCAAAGTTGATTTTTCAATTTTATGAATTTTTATGGATTTTTTATTACTTTAGCAATAGAAAAAATGATTAAAGATCAGGTGTCAACACATGTTAAGTTTCAAATTTTAAAAAATGAAGAACCTCTATAAACAAGTAGGTTTCAAGTTTTATGTGGAACTTATACAAAATTTGGAATCGCTCACTCCTATATGAAAATTATTTTATGAACGTGAGTCGGGTTAGGTATGAGTTACTAAATTTGCATCGCATAGAAAATGAATCAAAATGAATTAAATCAGTCTATTTAGATTGAATAATCTTTTATCCGATTTATCTGTTCGACGAGCCTATATTTTTTTTTAAGAAACAATTGATTGTGAAGTTTACCATTTTAACAAAAACAAGACAGACGGTCGAATGTAGACGGTGATGCTAGGCATGTCAAAATTGATATCGAAAAGGAATGTGGTGGTATCTTATTGGATTTCGAATGCGATTTCACTCTCTTTTTTTTTTTTTTGGTCTGTCTTATTTGTAACACTAATCTCTCTTTTGACTTTTTCTTTGCTTTTTTTTTTTTTTTGCGGAGCGCCAAAGTCAAATTCTCCACGTTTGATACTAACATTCCCATTCTCTCGATCTCTTTATCAGTAAGGCTACATGCCTTTGACACGACTCACTCGTTCATTGATAGATCGGAATTCCTTTATTAATAATAGGACTGCTGCATGTCTATTCTATTGGCAACTCAGTCATTGAGATGGTTGCAATTATTGACCGACGAATCTCCAGTGCGTCTAGCGGGGCTCTCCGCCTCCACTCACCTCCCCAAAGTTTAGAAAAATAGCGGAAAGGTTTCAAAAGCTGTTCAAGTTAGGCTCCACTATTTCTGCTTTTTGTCCGCCTCGAATCTCGCAAGAGAGCCGGAATTGATTTTCCTATTGATTTGCCCCCCCGCAAACTAATCTCCAAAGCTTAAAAAGCAATTCTGACCATCATGAATATGGAGTTACAATAGAAAAAAAACAAATCGACCCCACATTGATTCTAGTGGACTTTTTCAGCATCGCGACCATACTTCAGCTACTAAAACAAATGGAAAAATTACCAAAAAATTTTTAATCTATTTTAATCGTGCTAATGCAATCTTAAAATCCTTTTTTTTAACTAATTAAGTCATAAAATTTTTAGATTTGTATTAATTCAGTCATTTCGATCAAATTTGATCGGAAATTACCGATGTGGATAATTTTTTTGATTATTTTTAAATGTTTTTTAATATTCTAATTTTCTTTTCTCTTTTCCTCTTTTTTTCTGCTTTAATTTTTTTTTTTTGTCTTTTCCTTCATTCAGCCACTATGGCTGGCGAGGATCACCAAAGCTCATTGGCAGCGGGCGAAGGCGGCCTCACCAGCTGCCGCGCCTTGAGATGGTCTAGGCAAGGCGGGCGCGAGGTTGAGCTATGGTCGAAGGAACTCGACCAGCCTAGCACACAGAAGGTTCGAGAAATGGAGGGGCTCTGTGACCGTGAGAAAGAGGCAATCGACATTGAATGCACGGGACCAAGACAAATAGGGACGGGAGGGGTCAAGCTGTGACTTTTGGTTCTCAATCTTTGCCTCTATCGGCCATGCTTCGAGATGGTCTGGACAAGATGTCCTCCTGGGCACTCCCAACGGCTAGTGAGCTCTAACTAACCCTCATAGGCCACACTCATCGGCCATATTGGCTGAAGGAAGCAAAACAAAAAAAAGAAAAGAAAAGAAAAGAAAGGAGGAACTAAGAGAAAATAAAAATAAATTATTCAAAAAAAATTGTCAACGCCAAAGATTTTTGGTCAAATTTGGCATAAAGGATTTGATACAAATACAAAAAGTTTAAGACTCAATTGGTAATAAGAAAAAGTTTAAAATTAAATTAACATAGTTATAATACATTTTGGACTTTTGTGGTAGTCTTTCGAAAATAAATAACTCAACTTTTTTTCGTGGCGGTGGAATGTTGTACTAGCCCTCCCGGAAGATTAGTCAAGGTGCGCAATCAGTACGGACGCTGGCTCGGACACCTTCGATACTAAAAGAAAAAACTTTTCTTTTGTAGATAAGTTGTATTTGGTTGCAGTGAAAAGTTGTAATTCTTTGCAAAACGCAGGAAATGTTAAAAGATTAGAATAATCTAATGTTTCCAACACTTTAAGCTACTCATGACGACATGTCTCAAATCTTTACCAAAGGTCGCAATCTTCTAAGATAAGGATATATTTGCATCGATTCATGAAAGTTGTAAGCCTTGACAACAGCCCTTTTTATTATGTCATATTTGTCGCGACCCTCTAAAAAAATTTATTTTAAAGGGTTAACGGATTATTAGGTTAATTAGATTTGACTAACCTAACGCGGACCCTCCCAAGCCCTACCGAATCGTGACTTTGGATTTTTATTTTAAATGATTTTGAAATTTGGAGTCGCCACTAATCATTCTTGGTAGGTTGATTAGGAACCTAAATAAATTAGCGGGAGAACTAATTTATTCCTGCGAACCAGAGATTATGAGCTCGGGGACTTGGTTACACAAGTTAATTAAAACTAATGCCCTTTCGGTACCTTAATTTCATGGATATCCTAATTCGGTAACTCAGGCTTGGTTTATTCCTAAGGCTCTAGTAGGGTATTCTCTTTTGTGTTTTCACTTTTTAAATAGGATGCATGGATGGTATATATTTTTATTTGTTATATTTTTTAAGTGTTAAAGATTCCCTGAAGCCGAAAGAGGGAGTGTGTTAACGACTTCTGTGCAGTATTACGACCTACTCATCTTTTGGGTCTGATGATTCAAAAATTAAATTATAAGAAGTACATGACAGTGAATAAACACCTCCAATGGGAGGCCTAGCATTGGCTTGGCTCTTCCCTTTGGGATTTAAGGTACATGTATTTAAGTTGCAGGTATTTAAACTACTGTAAGAAAAAACCTCCGATGGGAGGCTAAGCATTGGCTTGGCTCTTCCCTTTGGGATTTAAGGTACATGTATTTAAGTTGCAGGTATTTAACTACTGTAAGTAAAAACCTCCAATGGGAGGCTAAGCATTGGCTTGGCTCTTCCCTTTGGGATTTAAGGTACAGGTATTTAAGTTGCAGGTATTTAACTACTGTAAGTAAAAACCTCCAATGGGAGGCTAAGCATTGGCTTGGCTCTTCCCTTTGGGATTTAAGGTACAGGTATTTAAGTTGCAGGTATTTAACTACTGTAAGTAAAAACCTCTAATGGGAGGCTAAGCATTGGCTTGGCTCTTCCCTTTGGGATTTATGGTGCAAGAATTAAATTGCAAGAATTTATAGTATGAATGCGACATGTAGATATGGAAACATATGAGTATGACATGACATAATCGAAATTTAATTAATTTATTTGGGCAAGGAAATTCTGGAAGATTTTAATAGTTAGGATCGTTACCTGATTTAACAGATTTGATTGCCGAATTCGAATCTCGTGTCACCTTATAGATCAAGATTGCGGCTCGAACGATGGAGATGAACTTGTGACTCGCGTTGATCGGTAGAGGAATTGTTGATGGTAACACCTAGATTTAAACTTTCACCATCTTCAAGGCTCTCTTTTGGAAAAAAGGATTCTCTCTCTTTTTTTATTTTTTTTCTTTCTCTCTAATTTCTTTCAATCTCTCAAAATTCTCTCAAGCATCCAAGATTTTCTCTCTCAAAAAAATCTCCCTCCCAAGCTCACTTCTTCCTCCTTTTATAATCTACTCATCCATCTTCCATTCTAAATTTTCCACTAACTCTTCTTCATCTCATCTTCTCTTCTCTACTCTTATCTTATTTTCTTCATCTTCTCTTCTCCATCTCCTATTCTTCAACTTCCCTTCTCTATCTCCTCTTCTCTATCTTCCCTTCTCCATCTCCTCTTCTCCATCTTCCCTTCTCTATTCTAATTTCTCCACCAACTCTTCTTTTTGTTATTTACAAAATAATCCCTCAAGTGTTAGGTATTTGCATCCTAGTCCTTAAGATTTTAAGTATTTGCAATTTAGTCCATGAAAAAATATATTTCTTTAAGTCCAAATCTCTTCACAATTTTTGACACACCAAAATTTACCACATGTCAAATTTAAGCTCATTTCTTGCCGCTGAAAATAATGCAGAATTTAATTAAAGCCCTTTTTCAAAATTGAGTCATTCTTGGTATAATTGAGCTAAGATGAAAATTTAAAATATTAGAAGACAATGTCACAACTCATAAAAAGTGAAAATTAAAAATAAGTTGACTTAAATTAAATTTTTTTAGGCCCGATTCGAGATTATACTCGTGAAGGGACACGTGACTCGAATTGGATTTTTCTGAATTTACGGAGGCCAATATGAAAATAGATTTAAAATAAAAATATTAACTATCTTTGTGTATTTTTTTTGCCTCAAATGTTATTTTTCCAAAATTTTCAAGTATTTTTGTATTTTTTAAAAAAAAATTAAATTAAATATATATAATATGAAAATTTATTTTTTGTTCAAAAATGGTTGCTTAGGCTTGGCTAAGGCTTCCAAAGTTGATTTTGCAATTTTCTCAATTTTTCTTTATTTTTCATGAATTTTCGAAAATAAAAATACTAAAAAATACTGAAAATATGAAAAATCATTTTTTGGTCAAAATTAGTTCTCTAGGCTTGGCCAAGGTCCCCGAAGTTAATTTTTCAATTTTATGAATTTTTATGGATTTTTCAAAAAATAAAAATGCCGAAAAATACTGAAAATTTTTAAAAGAGAAAAGATGATTAAAAATCAGGTGTCAACAATATTCTATACGGTAGTCTTATTTATAGAAGATGTATTCAGGTTAGGAAAAAAAAAAAGAAGTCCTCTTCCCCTTTTTGGAAGATAAGGAAGCATTGAAAGAGTTCATAATAGCTCACTGATCAAACGATCTTATACCGAAGATGAACGGAGCTAAGCGATCTGTTGAAACTGTGGGATATAAAAATACATTGGTATGTGAGCGCTTTGCCATAGAGGGAAGCATCCGCGAAAGTAGGGGTGGGCGAAGAGGAGGGGAGTGACAATATTAACTTGCCCATTTTTTTTTATTTCTATCTAGACTTAAGGAAAGATGAGAAAAGTCAATTTAAAGCTTGAATGATATAACT
The DNA here is from genome assembly GCA_016432845.1 of Psidium guajava. Taxonomy (NCBI): domain Eukaryota; kingdom Viridiplantae; phylum Streptophyta; class Magnoliopsida; order Myrtales; family Myrtaceae; genus Psidium; species Psidium guajava. The sequence goes on along the minus strand of CM028226.1, from coordinate 12,280,184 downwards.
ATACACTTAGCTTTAGCTGGTTGGAACCAAGAAATCATCGGTTTTTCTTGGTGGGTTGGAATTACAAAACTTATCAATTTATCTAGTAAACTGTTAGCGGCTCAAGGTTGTTTTGTTCTGGCCAAACTACGAAGAATTTGTTAATGCCAATCATTCAGACTCACTTACTTCTTGTTTGGATTTGATTTTGATTAAATAGGTAGAGACTACCTCATAGTCAAGCAATCAAGTTTCATCTCAATTGGGGAATACTTCGTTTGTTGCAACACTCTAAAAGAAATGTTTCCTTTGATAAGAATGGGAAGAAAAAAGGTGAATCAGTATGCTAATTCCTCATCCTTAAATCCGTCCTTACCTAGGGGTTAGTGTCCCAACAAATAAGTTATTGTATGAGTGAAATATTAATATAATTCGAAAACTTTTAGGTGTATTATCCAACAATTTGTTCAAAAATACTACAATGATTGGAACATAGGCCATATTGAAAGGTGCAGCAGGATCACCTCCTTTCTAAAGAGAGCTAATGCTTGTTGCACATTTTGATTTGACAACACGTCTGATTAGCTAGTTTGTGAGATAATAGCGTATCAAGGCAATGATTAATAGCTGATCTGAGAAGATGATCAGCCACATTGAGACCGAGACACTATCTACACTCCTCTAGGAAATGGGTTAGTGTAAGCTTTATCCGCTATTACCCCCAAAAAACCAAATTCTGTCTTACGTAAGTTGCTAGAGTATCTGACCTATCAATTCATATTGAAAATAAAAAGAGAAATCTTTTATTCCAAAATGTTTTCATATACGAGGAGAGTGGAGCCTAAAGTAAAATCATTTTTATTTTATTTAGTTACATTTTTGTTTTGTAGCGAATAATTAGGGAATTTATTGATATCGAAGTAAAAATTCTAAGGAAGAATTTCTTTTTTTCTTTGGTGACACAATCAATATTATTGAATTATAAATTGTATAAAGAATCGCGTGTATAATTCTTTTTTTATACCAAACATTAGAGTTGTATTATCTACGTATTCATGATGTTTCCGAAAGGTATGATGGCAAATTTGAGGGAAAAAAAGTATAAGGACCAGAATTTTGGACAAGAATGCAAGGATTATTGATCACTTTGTTAGCATTGTTTTAGTTTGGAAGCCCATAAGTATAAATAAGGCTATTTTTATCGCAAAAAATTAATAATCCAAAATATTTTTTCAGAAATGGTTGCTTATATTATTTGAAATAATTAGTTGATAATTTTTTCATTATTGATAACAATTTATATCTAAAATTTTCGTGGATGACATTGATTTATTTTTATAAGAGATAAAAGCAATCATTTTCGAAAAAAAGAGATTATTTTTGGCGAAACAAACGCACTTTAAGTGAGCAATTTTAACATTTTGATTAAATTTACTCGAAACTAAGGAAAAATTTCAAGAAGGGGCCCCAAGTCCTCTTATTTTCTCAAATAAAGCTTCAAGTTGACATTATTTCAAATAAAAGTCTGAATTGTCCTCGTTATCTCAAATATAGGCCTGAAGTAAATATTGTTTTAAATAAGGACTTGAAGTAGATATTATTTTAAATAAGGATCTGAAGTAAATATTATTTCAAATAAGATATTTATTTGAGAAAATAAGAAGAGTTGGGGGCGCTTTTTTTAAATGTTCTCCGAAATTAATAGAAAGTCCTGAAATTATTAAAATAGACTCTCTTTCCACGTGAAGTTCACCAAGCAAGGGCAGCAGCTATAAACCAGGTACGGAAGCCCCCAAAACGACGACATACGTAGCGTCGTTCGGGCAAAAAACTGACCGTTTCATACGAAACAAAAAAGAACTGACGCACCCTCAGGTCAGACCCTGTCTCACTCACACCTGCGCGTTACCCCATGGCCTCTTCTTCTTCTTCATCTCTGCCACCGTCTCTGCCATCAAACGCTCCTCAAGCGCACTAACACTCGCCACCACCTTCCTCGCTCCCCCACAAAAGCCCTAAGAAAAGCCCTTTTCACCATAGCAGCAGCCCACATTGCGCGCTCTCTCTCTCTCTCAAACGCAAGGTTCACAATGGCAACACCAACACCAACGGTTCTTTCTCTCTTCTTCTTCTTCTTCTCAGCGCTCGCTCAGACCAACTATACCCAGACGGAAATCGAGGCCCTGCTGTCCTTCAAGCTCAATCTCCTCGACCCGCTTGGTGCGACGGACGGTTGGGATCCTTCCACGCACTCCGCCCCCTGCGACTGGCGCGGCGTCGCCTGCTATGCCGGCCGCGTGCGCGAGCTCCGCCTCAGCAGGCTCCAACTAGGAGGCTGGCTAGGCGACTCGCTCGGCGACTTGCATGAGCTTCGCAGGCTCAGCCTCCACTCCAACGTCCTCAACGGTTCCATCCCCTGGGGGCTCTCTCGGTGCTCTCTCCTACGCGCCGTCTACCTGCAGTACAACTCCCTCGCCGGCGACCTCCCCTCGGCTATCCTGAAGCTCACCAACCTCCAGGTCCTCAACGTCGCACACAACCTGCTTTCCGGCGGAATCCCCGGCGACATGCCGCCGAGCTTGAGGTTTCTCGATTTGTCGTCGAACGAGTTCTCCGGCGAGGTTCCGGCGAACTTCTCGGCAAGCTCCCATCTTCGAGTCGTCAACTTTTCGTACAACCGGTTCGTGGGTCGAGTTCCTTTCGGTTTCGGAGCATTGCAGGAGCTCGAGTACTTGTGGCTAGACTCTAACCTCTTGTTCGGAACTCTTCCGTCGGCGATCGCAAATTGTTCCTCGCTCACGCATTTGAGCGTCGAAGACAACATGCTTCAGGGTTTGCTTCCGGGGACTATTGGGACGATCCCGAAGCTTCAACTGCTATCTCTGAGGGGCAATAATCTCTCCGGTTCAATTCCTTTTTCTTTGTTCTGTAGTGGTTCAGTTGATTCGAGTTCCCTGAGGATTGTTGGTTTGGGGTTTAATTCTTTCACGGGAATTTCCGAGCCGCCAAGTGAGAAGTGCATTACTTCTCTGGAGGTTTTGGACCTTCACGAGAATCATGTACAGGGTGTTTTTCCATATTGGTTGACTTATGCGTCAACGTCATTGAAAGTGTTTGACCTTTCTGGGAATTTTTTTTCTGGTATTTTACCTGCTGGTATTGGAAATCTGTCAAGACTGGAGGAGCTTAGGTTGGCTAATAACTCTCTAAGGGGAGTGATTCCGAACGAACTTTCAAAATGCAGCTTGTTGCAAGTCCTTGATCTTCAGGGAAACCAGTTTTCGGGCCAGATTCCGGGGTTTTTGAGTCAGTTGAGTAGCCTAAAAGTGATTTCCTTGAAAGAGAACTTGTTTGCCGGTTCGATTCCGCAGGGTCTTGGAAGCCTTTTGGGGCTTGAGAATTTGGATCTTAGCACTAATAATCTGACTGGAGGTGTGCCGGAAGAGCTAATGCAACTCAAGAATTTGAGTACTTTGAATTTAGGCAACAACATGTTGTCTGGTGAAGTTCCTTCTGGTATTGGGGAGTTGAAGGGTTTGCTAGTTTTGAACTTGAGTAATTGTGGATTTTCGGGAAGTATCCCTGGGAGCATCGGGAGTCTTATGAGATTAACTACTTTGGACTTGAGCAGACAAAATCTCTCTGGGGAATTGCCAATTGAAATTTTCGGGTTGCCGAGTTTGCAAATTGTTGCCTTGGAAGAGAACAGTTTATATGGGGATGTTCCTGAAGGTTTCAGCAGTTTAATTTCTTTGCAATATCTGAACATCACATCAAATTTGTTTCACGGCACAATTCCAGCTACTTATGGATTCCTTCAGTCATTATTTGTTCTCTCCATATCTGGAAACAGTATTTCAGGTCCAATTCCAGTAGAGCTTGGTAACTGTTCCAATCTCGAAGTACTTGAACTTCGTTCAAATAGATTGAAGGGTCAAATTCCAAGTAGATTATCTCGCCTCTCTCATTTGAAGAGGCTTGACTTGGGTCAGAACAATTTAACCGGAGAAATTCCTGGGGAGTTGTCTCAATGCTTCTCTCTGACTACTCTGTTATTGGATTCGAATCACCTTTTAGGCCATATACCCGATTCTTTATCAAAACTACTGAACCTAACCTCATTGGATCTTTCTTTAAACAACTTGAGTGGAACAATTCCAACAAATCTTTCAGCAATACCAGGATTGGTGTACTTAAACGTATCATACAATAATCTTGAGGGAGAGATTCCACAAGCATTGGGTTCTCGATTCGACAATCCTTCTGTATTTCAAATGAATGGAAAATTATGTGGCAAGCCCTTGGCTCAAGAATGCCCAAATGTGACTACCAAGAAAAGAAAAAGGCTGATTCTTTTCATTGCTTTAATTGTAGCTGGAGCTTGTGTTTTGGCATTATGCTGCTGTGGTTATGTGTACAGTCTCCTGAGATGGCGAAATAAACTTAGAGGAACAGTTGGGGAAAAGAAGCGAAGTCCTCGTACAAGCTCAGGAGCAGAAAGGGGCCGTGGAAGCGGAGAAAATGGAGAGGCAAAGCTTGTCATGTTCAAGAACAAGATAACATATTCAGAAACTCTAGAAGCAACTAGACAGTTTGATGAGGAGAATGTACTGAGCCGGGGAAGATATGGGCTTGTCTTCAAAGCCTCATTTCAAGATGGGATGGTCCTTGCGATACGTCGCCTCCTCAATGGATCAATCAACGAGCGAACATTTCGTAAAGAAGCGGAAGCTCTAGGCAAGATCAAACACCGCAATCTGACAGTCCTGCGTGGCTACTACGCTGGACCACCCGACATAAGGCTCCTTATTTACGATTACATGCCTAATGGTAACTTGGCCACTCTCCTTCAAGAGGCATCTCACCGGGATGGGCATGTTCTCAACTGGCCCATGCGTCATCTCATCACTCTTGGAGTTGCTCGAGGGCTCGCGTTCTTGCACTCAATGACCATGGTTCACGGTGACTTGAAGCCTCAGAACGTGCTATTCGATGCAGATTTTGAATCCCATCTATCGGAGTTCGGTTTGGACCGTCTGGTCTCAGTCACCACAGCTGAAGCCTCTACCTCAGCCACTCCGGTGGGCATGTCCAGTTACATGTCACCCGAGGCGACACTATCCAGGCAATTGACAAAGGAATCTGATGTGTACAGCTTCGGGATCGTCCTATTGGAAATACTGACCGGGAAGAAACCGGTCATGTTCTCTGAAGATGAGGACATTGTGAAGTGGGTAAAGAAGCAATTGCAAAAGGGTCAAATTTCAGAGCTAATTGAGCCTGGTCTGCTGGAGCTGGACCCTGAGTCATCAGAGTGGGAAGAGTTTTTATTGGGAGTCAAAGTGGGACTTCTTTGCACAGCAACTGATCCACTCGATAGACCATCCATGGCTGATGTTGTACTCATGCTTGAAGGGTGTAGGGTTGGACCTGATATTCCCTCTTCAGCTGACCCTACTTCTTTGCCTTCCCCTGCATGACAAGGGGGGTCATTGTTTTCTTTCTGGTAAGGAAAATCTTTAGTTTCTTCCACCAAACTCGATAAATTCTTTCCAAAATCATCAACCATATACACATTCAGTTGCTGGATTGAGTGATGTCATTTTTCAGGTAGAAGCATACCCAAGATCGACAGTGTGCTAGTTCAGAACCACAGTATATATTCCTGGGTAGACTAATGGATCAGTGCTAAAACACAGGTTTGTTTTTTCCACTTAAGGAGTTGAATTGATAACACTGTTGCTAGAATGTTTCTTCTTTTTGATCGGGGGGGAATAAGGAGATGCTAGATTTGACATCCAAAGAAATCCCCCATGCTACTTTGAAAGAATATCCAGCCACTATGCTTGCAGCAGTTCTAGACTTCTAATTATGGCCAATACATTGCTAATTTACCCTACCTAGCTACGCCTATTTGCTTCAATTTTGTGTTCTGATTATGTGCTGAAACGGATGCTTGGAACAGGTTTTGTGGCTTCCTTGTAAAGAATTCCCTATTTCACCCATTGTAAAGAACAGGTGCTGGTTGTCCTCGAAGAACGAATTATTTTCCTATACTGCTGCCGTATCTTTCAGGCTGAGTGTTCCCATTATCTATTTGGTGCTGCTATCAAACTACATCAGAAGGGTTTGGATTGGCTATCTCCAAATAAAGGGTCCTCTTCAGTATGGCAAAGTAACATTAGCTGATGGTGGAAGGCCACTCCCAGTATAGTAATGATGGAGATCTAAGGAAGTATCTTTACGGATATTTCAACTCCAAAGGGGGGGTGGTTAAAGATCTTGTATCGTTTCTTGTTTTCTTTTCTTTAATCTTCCTTGTTCATTTAGACTTCTTTTCCAGACTTGAATGAGAGCTTCTAGACTACTCTAGTATAGCGAAATATATCAAAAGCTTCTCTTTTCCATGTATAGGGAAAAAACAGAAGGAAAAAGCACGTAGTGATATTGAGATATCCAAGTCACTAGGATTTGATAAACCATCAGAGGTATTCTTTGTGACTGATATCTATCAAGAAGCTGTTGCTGCGAAGAATGCAGGTATATATGTCCATTAAAACGTCGCATATTAAAACCTTTGCATGCGTTTGACATGGATGGTGCTCATGAGGAGTAAGGCCTCTTTTTGAGTCTTTTGAATGCTCAAGGTGTCAAAACCAGTCTTATAAATCTTTACCTGATACTATTCACTGGAGTTGGAAATGGATAAGTTCAAATTCTTGTCTGAAAGATTCCAGCCACCACAGTGAAACTTCATTTTTTTTCGAAGGTTTCAATAAGCAGATACTTTTACTACCAATGAAAAAATTGGGGACATGCAACTATAGACCTTTGAGAGAAGTTTTGTTTTTATTTTGTATATTTTATTTTTGCTCAAGACCACTGTACGGAAATCGTATTACTTCATTAGCTAGGCAATGACAATATGGCATTTCCCTCCATTTATCAGAGTGCTGATGAGTAATTTGGTTTCAATTCCAAAAAATAAAATAAAATATGAAGTTCAAAAAATATTAATAAATTATTAAAAATTGTCACGTCAAGCCAACGGTGCCACGTAGCACGGCCAACATTCACATTAGCGATTTCCGGCTAATAGGACTGGATGGACAAAAGCTGAAACGGTTTAGGACTGAATCGGCAAACTTAAAAGATTTAGAACTGAATTAGTAAAAGTACGAAAAGTTTAAGAATTTTTTTGATAATTTTCCCTAGTTTTGATAAATGTATAAACATTGCATTATTCTCGTACAGGGAGAACAGAGCACAGCCAAAACCAAAAGGACATTTAGTGGTTGTCTTGTCTCTCTATCCGGAAAGAGAATGGCGCCAAAGGCAAACTAAAATTGATCGAGCAAATAGCCACACATTCTAGTCTAAGCAATTTCTCATAAAAAAATTTCCGGCTAGTTAGGCTGCATGTTCCGTAACACGTCTCGCCAATAAAACTTGAATAAATGTCAAAGAGTAACGTCGCACCAGAAGTTCGTGTTTTGTTTTCTGCAGGCAGGACGAAGATCCTCTCAAGACAAGAATTCGTATTTTTTTTTTGGACAACGACCTAGTGATGTCACTCCGTAGCTAGAGGGCAAGCACATGAGATGCATTGATTCCCCCATTGCATTTGGATGAGGTTGCCTTATTCTGACTGACGTTCAGCTCGAGATATGGTATCAGTTGTTGGGTAACTGGCTTGATCCTTCTTGAGTGGAAGGTTTTGCAGTGCATTCGCAATGCTCAACACATGGATGTTGTGGCAACGCAGATAGTTCTTGTCGCCGCTATCCTTGGTGTTCCAAAGTTATCATTAGGTCCTAAATGCATCACTCTGCGAACATGAGGCGATCACGGAGTCCTGTTCCCGTCATGGAGGGTCGAGCGCATGTTGCTGTTGAAGAGAAGACTACGTTTGTGAGTGACTGAAGACCTTTTCGGTGATTTCCTTTTAGATGTTACCACGGTTCCCATTTTACAAGCATCCATAAAGAAGTTTTACTGTCCTAAGTAACCTTCATGGTTGTCCTGGAACACCTATTGATAGGTCAAACAATAAAAAAGCTCGAACAGTGCGTTAGCTTGCCCGGCTATAGGGATCGAACTTCTCGAACAACCAAAGTTCAGAGATATGCACTCGGATATGCAGAACTTGAGGGGCACACTCAATGTTACTAATGATATCGAGGTTTATCGATTTCAATTGGCCGTGCTGGAGTAGTAATGTGTTGTACACCTCTGGTGCGATGGAACCTCCCTTGTGACTGCGAAATTTATGATACTATACGAGGTGAAGGTATCATTTTGTGAAGAAGCAATCGACAGTGAAGCTTTGCTTGTCTAATAAAATAAAACAGGTGAAGACACACTGTTAAACCTGCTGAGTCGGTATAATCTAAGGGAGCACATGATTTTTCTCTTTATGCCATCCTCTGCAGTTCCTCAGAAGTCCTTCAGAACTCAGTCCTCCATACCACAGATTTTTCTCAGATATAATGTTAGTATTTCCAGTCAGAGAGAGAGAGGGAGACCATGGCTCTGGATATCGTGTCTGTCTATCCCTTTGTGGAAGAAGCAGCACCTGAAGTTGTAGGGAAGAGCTGCAAAAGCTTCGGTTCAGCATCTCGGGGAGATTTTCTCGGTGATGGGTGCAAGTAAAACCCCTTATCAGCTACGGCCTTCTCCTCCTCGGACAAAATTCCCGAAGGAGAAGAAGCTTTGCTAAAAGGGTCTTCCCTCAAAGGTGTGACGGGGCTAAGCACGAGCTTATTTGGAAAATCGAGCGCGCTTGGCGACAACTTCTCCGCTGTGCATCCGGAGGATAAGAACCGGGGATTTTTCTGAGATGAGTGGCCGGCAACTATGGTGTTCATGATGACAGAGTTGCTGAGATTGTTTCTCCGCTCATACAGCTTGAAACCTTGCTTCCTAGGACTACATGTGGGAGGAGGTTTCACGCTTGTTGAAGGCGAAGGAGGCAGCCCCGGATCTTGGACCGCGGTCGAGGCTTGTTGCACTGTTTCGGGCGATCCAGTGAGCATCTGCACTACTTGCTTAAAGGTGGTGGCGTCTGCTTGGACAAAGGTCGTCGGTTGCAGGAAGACGAGCTCCGGAGTGAATCGTTGGGTGGAACTCTGGGCCACCCCATTGTTGGTGGTGCAACTCATAGTGCTTTTACAATGGCGCGGTGATGTTTAAGGAGCTTATGGATTGGGTGGGGGGAGAGAGAGAGAGAGAGAGAGAGATTATTGCGCAGTGAAAGGAAGGATCGGAGAAAGCAAGGTTTAACAAAGAAACAAGTGAATAAAGGTAGAAGAGCTGTACTTCAAGAAACAGCAAAAATCACAGAGAAATCCCACTGAATGGACAACATATGTTCCTTATCGTGTAGATAACATTGTTTACAATGAGTTCATGCAACATTCTCTATTAAAAGTGCGAAGCGTGTCATTTGAATATAGTTCAAGCGTCATCTCGCTTTATGCAAAATACCTTTGTTGATCTTTATATTTTAGTCCAAATTTCCAAATTTCGATCTATCCTTCTATTTTTTTTTAAATTCAAAACTATCGCCGTACTTTTTATAAGGTGTCGTCAATCAGCCCTCTTTGATTTAGAGGTAGAAGAATTTATTAATATGTGACTTGACGACCTTAGAAATTTGTTGATTTGAATTTTTTTCCTTGTCTATGTGCAACCATTTTCATTATCTAGTTCCTCTTTCTTCTACTTAAATCCTACCAAATCCAATCTAAAACCCACGAAGTAACACCCCTGTTAATGCAAAACCTGGAGTGGCCATGACCGCTAGGCCCTAGACAAAACTCAAGCGGCCATGGCCACGAGCTTGAAATAACTCAAGCGGCCATGGCCACAAGTTCGACAAAGCTCGACTGGCCATGACCGCAAGTTTGAAGGAGCTCTAGATGCCATGTCCAAATCTCTCTCTCTCTCTCTCTCTCTCTCTCTCTCTCTCTCTCTCTCTCTCTCTCTACAGTAGGTTGGAAGAAAATGCACGGGGCAATTGAGGATGAGAAAAGGGTGAAACGGCTAAGGCAGACTAAGATGGGCCCTTGGGAAATGAATCAACATTGTTGTCTGTGTCAATTGATTCATTGACCTCAGTATGTGCTTGTTTGGCTGGGTGGAACTGAACATTACATGCTCTGCCAATTGAATGCTCAATTCATGTGTATATGTTATTAGGAGAAAAACACTATTTCAATTATAAGGTGTTAAATTGACTTTCAACAATGCATATTGATTCACAATGAGAACAAGAAAAAGTTAGTACTCGGCGGTAAATTTATAAAATTACAGTAACAAATAACACATAGGAAGTGAATTTGTTTATAAAATGGAATGTAAGATACTGAAGAAGATAATTTGTGTTGACAATGGATTGCAATGACAAGAACTAAATTAGAATACTCCATAAATATAACTATGTGAAACGCAACAATCCGACCAAAAAAAAAAGAAACGCAACAAAGGAAATATATACTCCTATAACTAACCCATGAAATTTACAAGATTAATAAATATTTAAAAAAAAAAGAAAAAAGAAGAAGAAGCCGTCTTCATATTTTTTTATGACGATGAAGTCAGCCCATCTTGCGACCCCAAAGACTTCTTTGTCTAAGGAGTCCATTACTTAGATCCACAAATCTGAGTTGGGTTTGAGTAAATTGTAAATTTATTTAGCATCCATATGATTTTTGACTAATATAAACTCATATATAATTTATTTACCGAACACAGCCCATCAAAATAGGTTGAGAAACGTGTTTACGACCCATTTTGACCGGCCTAATATCAAGTGACCAGAAAGATAACCGAAAGAAACCAAAAGGGAAAAAAAAAAAAGGGAACAAAAGACTGCCATTCTTTTTTTTTTCCCCTACTCCACGCGAAGATTCATCGCATAAAAGCTGCCTCCGCGTGGTACATGTCATTGTGCTCATCAAAGTCCAACCACGCCATTAGACAAATACCGGTTAATACATTCTTTATGAAAACAATCCTGCAGAGCAACTACTAATTTTTGCTGGCCGGCTTCATCACCAGAGATTCATTAATAAATCGGTATTTCTTATTTCTTATGCTGAGAACTTTTAACAAGAATATGGCAAAGATCCGCCGTCCTCAGACTTATGGACCGACAGTGCAGCAGCTCAAAGTTAATGTCCAGCACATGCTTTAGCTTGAAAACAATGTAATCTCACTTGCATTTCAGCTCAAATCATGGGGTTCGCGGGGCTCGAGACTGTGAACTCAGGCTGTAGAATATAATTCCTGCGTCTTGACTGGCTTTAAAAATGTCAGCAGAAGCAGATAACTTAGCCAAAAAGTCATATGAAGTTTCTGCATTTCAAACTCAGTACCAAAAAACAGTTAATTGCTGCATACACTTTTGTGACCTAGTTCTATCTGAAGCTTACGAGGCAAAACCATACTGACTTTAGTCTGCAATTTGTATTTTGTCGGCCAAAATATTTATTCAAGGAAGAGTCACCGTTGATATTTGGAGTATCATAGTAGGCTTTTTTTTTTTTGGTCTACATAGTAGGCTTTATACGTGGGAGCTAGTCAGATTTACTGTGGCCTTATATGTGTTATATCTATCTTTGACTCCTGTTGGCTTCAAAAATGCCAAAACATCGTAACCATTTGAATTGTAAATAAGCTCCTCAAACTTGTCATGTCATATTAGATATATTCCCTCGCTGAAACAAGCCACGCCATGCGCTGTGCTCACACTGCTCATCTCATTTTAAAGTGACCTGGTTCCTCAACCCGCCGAAGTGTCATGCAGCAAATAGCCTGCCTCTCTATACACAACTCGATACAACCCCATCAAGTGCAAATGGCCGGCGAATGAGTCACGATGGTGCAAGAATGGTAAGAAAATACTGGGGGAGTAGACTAAATGCCTAAAACTTCCTTTGTTTCACCAGAGGTGAAGCCATTCCTAACCGCAATATGAAGTTGCTCTCATGAACAGAACTCAAAACAATTGGAGGTCATCAGAGTGTCCGGGCCACCGTCTTGAACTCATTCAAGCAAGACTGCAGAATTTTCTGACGTTTCTGAAGAGTCTGCCTTTCATTCTGCAGATCATCAATAGCACCAGGTGCCACAAACATGTCCATGAATTTCTCATCATTCACAGCAAACAAATCCAACCCCAGTGACACCACAAGCCTCTCCCGGCTATGAGAATAAACAGCAGAACCGATAATTAGTTGGCAATTCAAAGCATAAATGAAATCAGAAAAGGGAACATGCAATTATATTGCTCATTATTTGAGTGGAAAACTTGCAAGGTTGGTGAACTTAGGAACCTCCTAGAAAGTAAATCATTAATTACAATAAATTAAGTTAGTAGGGTAATTTAAAAGTTGAAGAGGTGCTAGTGCAAAAAAAGAGCTAAAGAGGGAGGTAGCTTGAGACACAAAAACAGCTCTTTAAGTGGGAGCTTCTGATGCTACAGATACCAAGATGCATGGAAAAAACACTGCCCAAAAACTGATGATTCTACTAATTGGTGCCATTTTGAAGCATAGATTAAATCAAGTGTTGAATCCACTGACTAGGTCAAAGACAGCACAAAATTGGTCCGATTTTAGTCAAAATTAGTACTGATAGAAAGAATACTCGCACTAGCTTATTTCATTAGACTTTGAAAGCTTACCAAGGGGTCAAAAATCCAGAGTTCAGAGCTGATGTCACACTTCGCTCGACAAGGACTTCCCGGATCCGTGCAAAATGCTGGGCAGCAGATGAACAGATTTCAGAGTAAGCTGAGCCTGGTCTTGAACATGCATCACCATTGCCAAATAAAATTCCTCCATTTTGAACTCTTAAATGCTCCATATATCTGCTATTGCCTGTTATTTTTGAATTTCGTTTTCTTGGCCCAGCCTCTGCATAGTTTCCCACTTCCTTCTTGACCACATTAATGGCCATATCACATGGTTGATCAGGTGATGGAGTTTCAGGAATGGTCATTTGGCTTTCTCGAAGAGCTTCTCTCCCATCTGCACCTTTCCCTGGGGTGATTTCTGATGTGCTCTTTTCAGGAGGTATGTTCTCTTGATCTCTCATTGTCTCATCACGGGGTGCTGCCACTTTTTCAGATAAATCAAGAAAGAGTGAAACTGAACTTTGGTTTAGTTTAGAAAATGACGTCCCACTTGAGCCAAAACCACATTGGAAGTCGTTTTCATAACAGATCTCTGAATATGAGCTTGTCACTGAATTGAGGTGATGTTGAACTAATTCCTTGCACTGTTTGGAAATATCCTTTATGAAGCGATAGTAAGCATGCCTTAAAGCAGCATGGAAGCCAACATATCCCTCCATATTTCCATCTTTCCCGGTATCTGCTGAATCAGATAAAGGCCACACAATCTTAGAAGTCAAGTTTCACTCAGATATAAATGCTAAATGGAGGTCATGAAAGATGTTGGACTTTTATTTATTCCCCTAGGAGATATTATATTCCCAACTGCATATAGTACTTAAGTAACTTCAGTTTCCAGCGAGTGCACATTTAGTTAGGATGAAACCACTTAGGACTAGGATGTGTGCAAGAAGCAATACAACCAAAAATGACCTACAACTTTCTCTTACAGCATAGCACATTTGAAGCCTGGTTATCAAAATCTAAATAGGAAGACGTATATTTAAGTTGAGTGAGGAAGAAACTAGAAAAACAAAAGGACTGCCCATTGTTTTCTTAAATTTTCAAGCTAAGAGGGAAAAACGAAGAAAGTATAAGATATGCTATGTCTTTCTAAGAGTAAATCCACTCAGTTCTAGGGAAAAAAAAAAGGGCACCACAGGACTGTTGATTGGTGATCAGATGTCAAGTTCAGGTTACAAATTCATGTCAATTTGTGTCATTGCAAAACGGTATAGTTTACGTCAAATGTAAAAAGTTTGTTTATTTTGGATTCATGTCATTTTTGAATTCACTAGTGTTTTCTTTGATAAACATGACAAGTTGTGTCAATTCTAGCTTATCTATGTTTTTATTATAATCCTAGCTTAAAAATAAAAACAGAATAGCTTCTTACAGTCTGAGTCACTGCCGCGATTTCTCTCAAGGGCAATATCATACAGATTCAATAAAACAAAGGCAAGCCGTTCGCAGGCAGTTTCCAGTATAGGAGCAAGCCATGAGCGAGCAGCAGCACGAGCAATCTCTGCAGCTGCTTCTGTCAGTCCTCTGCCCCTGCCTCGTCCAGCATGGGCGAGCAATATATTCGCCACCTGCGACAAGCAAGATACTTTAGTTTACCCTTTCAAGTCCATATATTAAACTTCATGCCAAAATGCGCAATGATCTTGGTGCACACTACATACATCTATCCTGATGCATACCTTCTCCCTCGACAATGGAGGGCATTCAATCGAATAGGCTGCACATCTAAATTCATGCATGACCCTCTCAAAGGCAGCTCCTCCGTAGAGCCGAAGATTAGCATTGGCAGGTCTGATATCTGCCGTGACACCAGGCCAACTTCCTGCACCACTCTGTGACTGCTCCTCAATGGTTGTTTTGCCCCACTGCTCTGGTGCAGGATCTGCCGCTCCATCAAGCAAAGCTCCCTTCAACAATTAAAAATAATTTTATCATCATTTTGATCAGTAAACTAATGAAGTAAAAGAAAAATACGCACAGAAATAAATCATCTGCCATTGTTAAAAGAAAATAAAAAAAATTAGATATATCAAAAGTTAATAGCAAAAAAACAGAGGGAAATTTCGTCATAGGCTTTTGTCAGTAGACAGTTCACACACACACACAAAAAAAAAAAAGAAGAGTTTTGAGAGAGTGAGGAGTTCCATATATGCTCACCACGTGATTGCTGATAGAAGCAGCATATATCATTGCAGACCTCCTCAGATGAGCGACGTCGGAAGTTGCTTGTATCTTTGAGTCCATCCTCGCTAGATCACTCATAACTTCATTGCAACGCTGCTCAAGCAAAGCCAGGGTTGCAGGCGCGGCTTCTTTGTATCTCTTCTGAAGCTCAAATTCCAAGTACTCTCTCAAACAACCAAACCCAATGTGGGTCTTGAACTTTTCTTCATCAAATCCTCCCTTGATGCCTTCACGTAAATGACGCAAGACCTCTTCATCCACTTTGGAAATTTGCCTACGAAATTCCTCATTTGAAACGGTGGTCCTATCCTTTGGCAAAGCAACAAAAAATGGACGAGTGTTTTCTCCAAGATATCCACTAGCACTCAAATATCGGTCCACCTCCCACCGGTCATTAAACTCCTGATACATTTTAGCTAAAATGTCAAATCTAATTATCTTAGAAATTCGCCATTTCACAGTATCTCCTCAAAATACATCAACTACTAGTACACATGAAGGAAGAAAATGACTCATCATGAGGTCGACAAGTTTCTGACTCGTACCATGCACGAGCAGTTAAACTTTGGCAAAGCAACTGCAATTTTCATGGTTATTATGCTGCTTTCATGAATTCTCAATTCACTCTAGTTAATCATTTGCCTTACGTTTAACCGTGAAAAGAAGGCTGGAGGTGGAAAATAATGTGGTCACAAACCTTGAGACGGTTATCGAATTTTGAGACAACAATCACTGTCCTTCTGAAACATGGGTCAATTTCACGAATTGCATCCAACCACAATGATGAGCACCATTCAACACTACTTTGTTGGAGGAACACAAGAATTCTATGAGGAGGACTAGCCAATGATTTAACCATTTGAAGAATCTCTTCAGGGGTGCTATCCGGCTCTCCCTTCTTTGCCTGCAGTGAAGTTACAGAATTTTGTGTAAAAACCCAGGTATGGTTGTTTTATTTGCAATCTTTTTCATGGTTTTGCTGTCCTTTGCCTGGCATAATCAACTAACCTTAAGAACAAAACCAGGGGTGTCGACAATTGTGAGATTTGGACAATGAGCATATTCGGCTCTCATCACGATTGGCTTAGATGATACCGCAGTCTTGGTCTTCTTCAAGAGTGCTTCAGTTCGAGATTTTATAATGTCCGCGATAGTAGATGATGAAACAACTGGGCTTCCGTATTCTTCAGAATCCTCCTCCTGCCACCACACATTTGGAGAAATTCAGTAAAATCACACAATAGCCACACCAACCCTTTTAGTGTGCATAAATATGTAGTTAATAGTTATGCATATGAGACTGATATACATTCTTGAACTCAGAAGGTGAACATGTACAAGAAAAATGTCCAGATTCTTCTTCGCTTTATGTGAGCACAACGTGTTTGTGACCTTAACATCCAGACATTAGCCCAATTGGAAGAACTATATCCCGAGACTAGACCAATTGACAATTGTCCAGCAAATGAAAGAACCAAATATCAAAAGTTGCTCAACCCCCCACCAACTTACAATGACAGTAGCCGCTGTAGGCTTATGTTGAATGCATTACCAATAAAACCAGCCCAAATTATATATCTGACGTTTGAATGAAAAGTTAGAAAAGATTGCCCAGATTCATTTCACTATAACTGGAAGTCAAGCTACGTCTAGACCACCTAAGCAATTCATCCGAAAAAATTAGACCTGGAATCGGCAACGCGGCTCGAGCGCTGAGGGGTCATGCACCATTTGGAGAATCAGGGGTCTGCGGGTCCCCATTTCGACCTCGCGAACATTGAATCGGAACCCAAGCAGAGCCTCGAGGAGCGAGCTCTTGCCGTCGGACTGGCCACCCAGGGCGACTATCTCCGGAATAGGGAGCTTCTCGCCGAACGCGACGGCGGCCGCCTGCAGGCGATTGTAGGCCTCAAAGCGGGAGGTGGAGGAGCGAGCGGAGGACGGATCGAGGGGGTTGGGGTTATGGAGGGATCGCTTGGGGTGAGCGGACTGAGAAGAGGGAGTTTTGGTGGGCGTGGTGAGGAAGGTGTTGGTGGCCGCCATGGAGGGAGCAAATGCAGAGAGAGAGAGAGAGAGAGAGAGAGAGGGGGGGGAATTTGAAAGTGTTTGGTCGATTATCGCAGAGAGGAGAGGGAAGAGGAGAGCGTCAATGGAATTTTGAATTTGGAAGGAAGACGTTAAGGAGAAGGAAGTGTTGGGCTGGGCCTGCAAGATCGGTTTTCGTGGGCCGCATTGCATTTTTAGCTATAGTTGGCCTGGGCCTGTAAGATTGGTCTTCGTGGGCCGCATAGCATTTTTGGCAATTCATTCTTCTCTCTGTTGTCATGTCCTCTCAACTTCTAGTTCGAGTGTTCTGGTAAATTCTTCCGATGAAAATTTATCAATCCTCAGTATATCATAATCCAAAAGATTTTATTTATTTAAGGATATAAGTGCGAATTTTCTACCGTAAACGACTTTTTTGTTCATTTTTCTCTAGAATATGATACATGCTTACACATGAAAACCACAGAGGGAGGCACCGTGATGAATCACAATCATGCACGCAAAGAAGCTGAGAACTCATCAACCTTTGGGAGGACACATTCAACACAAGACTGCAACCCACAAAACGTAAGGAAATCCACAGGCAGTCCAGTACTTTCCCCAGCCAGCAAAATGGCAACAAAAAGGTACACTGCAATATGATCTTCAACACCCACAAGTTGCCGGACAACCGTGCGCAATTGCACAGAAACGGGTATAGTTCACTATAATCAAAATTTGAAGTCGCTCGATTATGACATTTTAGTCCATCCCCCAGAAGGACAAAAAAACAAAATTACCTCACAGTTTGCTACAACAGATCTATGAAACCAGATCTCCGTCACTATATCTGCTGGCAGTACCGCTGCTTCAGTAAGTATAGTAGTATCCTAAAACTAGCAACAGAACAACTGCAACAGCAACAGCAATGGGAGCGACGTAAACCCAGTAGTTGCTTGACTTCTTCCGTTTGAGTATTGCCTTTGGGAGCGATTCCGCACCTTTTGTACGAGTCCTGTGTCTGACCGGATTCTCCTTGGTGAACTTCTCCTTTGCAAGAAGGACGGCCTCGACACCTGAATCCACCGTCTCGATTTCCACTGATTCTTCAGGTACTTGAGCAGCTTCATCCCAATCAGTAGCAGGAGCAGATGTAGCCGCTTTCTTCTTTGCCTTCTTTTCTCGTTCCTGTAGATACCCAGAAAAACACCAGTCAATCTTAACCTTTAAGCAATACCTGAAGCAACATATAAGAGAAGAGGAAGTGAATAGTTTTCCTTGAGTTTCTTTTCGGCTTCCTTTTGTGCCTTCATGGCCGCTTTGGCAGCATTTTTCTCGGCCAGCTTCTTCTTCCTCTCCATAGCCTGCTTAGCTTTAGCAATCTCCTCCTCTCTTTTCATCTCTTTCAGCTTCACCAGATCAACCTCATTAACCACTGGTGGAGTGGGCTTTGGAGGTTTCTGTGAGTCAGAATTCTCCTTTTCAGCTAGTTCATGATGCACTGGTGTGGTTTCAACTTCCTTTACTTTAGTAGCAGTCTCTTTCTGAACTTTCGTAATGGTCTCTTTCTGGACCTTTTGTGCAGGAGCAGTACTGTGCTGCACAATCGTCTTGGGATCTTCCTTTGCTGCTTTTTTTGCACTGGCCTTGACAACTGACTCTGTTCCCAAGGATACTGAATCTCCCACCGCTCCCCCTGGTTTCTCGCCAGGCGACTTTGTTCGTCCATCTCTACTCATCTGTCTAAAATCCAGAGATGATGCAACTCTGTTCTCATAATCCTCCCTGAAACTTCTGGGGCCATTCCAGAGAGCAAAGAAGTTCTCCACCTAAACAACGAGATGATAAAAGCAAAGAGGTAAGATATGCTTCCAACAGCAATTATCCGTGCTAATATCTTGACTTTTAAATAGCATCAGTAGCCAAATTAACATACCTCAGAATGAGCAATTTCTTCAATGGCTCCAACATCTCTCCTAGCTGCAAGCTCTTTGGCTTGGTTCAAGAGTGTACGATTACGGTAAAAACAGGCATTCTGGAAAAGAACAGCAAATGTGAGTAGATTGTACACTTCAACTAAATGAGGATATGTTAGATACTGAATTCTGGCCCGATTTTCGGCTCACTGATAGATTTGCCAAATCCAGGGCCACATTTTACTACCTTTTTACCTCTTAAAAATGAGTTTAGTGTAGTCAGAAGTGACTGCTATGCACAAGGTAAAAGCGGGACACATATTCAGAGCTACCATATTGTCAAGTCATTAAGTAAACTATTGTAATGTCAAGCTCTCCTGAATTCACTATGCAGAAAAAGTCACAACCTGCGCCTCACATTACATTTGCCGTACTATTCGCTGACAACTGTTGCCTTACTTTATCTGACAAAACATCGTGTTTAACTAATATTGGTGTCTTCATCTCTCCTACCAATACAGGCAAACATTAACTAGTAATTTGAGTATATTAAAGAATGAATTTACTATTATTCCTCACTCAACAAGTATTTCACGTCAATGTAAAAGCTGTGCAGGAAGATGACAAGCAACCAGCGCTGCTAAAGAAGTATTCTGAGATAAAGCTGCATTCCTAAGCAGTGAATTCCAAAATAATGCTGAGTAACCTGGACGAACATGCGGTCAGCAAATATACATTTAGAGGCAGATGAGAGAGCTGCATTTGTGCATATGCCGCTACAATTTCTACCAACAGCAGATTGCAAGTACAATGATCTGGAGCGTAGCTTAGTAAAGAGTAAGCCTTTTATGACCTTAATTAGTGTCCCAGCCTCCCATGAGTGAATTTTCAGCATAACTAATTTTCAAAATTTTCATCGATTGGTAACTTCACCGCAGAAGAGACATACGCACTACTTATGATTCTGCAAGTGGAAGAACTCAATGCTGCAAAGAGGAATGAAGGGACAAAAATTGTACCCCTTCGTCACGCTTTCTCCTCAATTCCTGAATAGTTTCGTATGCTTTATCCTTCTTCTGGATAACATTGGACAGCTCATCTTGTAAAGACTTGATTTCCGCATCCATTGCCTCCAGCTCTTCCTTAAGAACCTTAATTTTTGCCTTAACCACCTGCTGATCCTTCCTCACCTCGTCCAGACCAGCACCTATGAGCTGGATTCACATCACAAAGTACAAGTGCAGATCACTTAACAGTGCACAATGACTGCATCTAATAATGAATGACAAGCTTCAAAAGAGCCTATAGGATTAATTTTGATTTCAAACAAGTTACTTTGACTCGGTCTTGAATGGCTTCTTTCTCTCCAACTGACTTTTGAACCTCTGCCTTCATTGCCGCATTTGCAATGACTTTCTCCCGAGTCCCCTCAAGCTGCTTAATATCCCGCATAAGTTGCTTCTCCTCTGTCAACGGGATACTCTCATGCTGGATGCGGTAATTCAAGCTCTGGATCTGCAATAAGCAACCTCACTAAGCAGAGAGAAAATAGCAAAGTAACATACTTACCGACCTCAGCATTATAGAATCTCCAGGGATAACTGAACTTAAAATGAAACCTACAAGCAGATTAAGTTCTTCCTCAGATGAGCATAAGCCACTTCCTCGACCACCAGTGTTTGCATGGCGAAGCTTGCCCAGCGCCTCATGCAGGGGCTCCATATCCTTTTTCTTCTCGTCCAAAACAATATTAAAGTTCCTATTCTCCACCCCGAGAGCTTTCAATTGAGCAATTAGGTCTGCCCTCTCTGACTGCATAGTGGAAACAAATATCAAACAACTGCAACCAAAAGTGTTCCCACGACATCTATTTCATGCTCCACATGGTGCCTCAGCACAGTAGTTTCGCTTTCCTCCCCAATCAAATAATCACGGGAAATTCAGTGGAAATATCAACTAATAAAAACGATATGTGGCATGGAAGGAAAAAACTAAGCGGCAGCCTAATTTCATTAGAGAAACAAGGTAACGGTATCATATTTTGGTAAATGTTTCATAACAACAGTAATTTAATATATGGAAAAACAGAAATTTGTGAACATTTCGGGAAGAGACTTGCTGCTGAGAGTGAAATTAGCAGTAAGGTTTCGCTTGTATAAAGACCATTAAGTGGAGAATGAAAAGTTACACCGCTAAAACCTCTCGTGTTCTCAAAAAGAATTGAGGAAAAAAATCAGGTGGAACACTGTCATTAGCATGCCATCGCCATGTGAGATCCGTTATATGCATAAAAAACCTAACATCAAATCAAGCAAAATTTTTATGGCCTATATTTTTACCGTCAAAGTTATGGTAACAAGAGTCATTGCTAAACAAACGTGTAATTATCTAAATAAAATGCACAAATTTTCTGATTACCCTCTTCTCCCTCAATGTTTCAGTGATCTGGAACTTGGTTAGATTCCTCCGCTGAATCTCTTTATCAGCCTGCTCAATTTTGACTTTTATTGATGGGTCCTCATAAGAGCGATACTTCACGATATAGAAAGTGTGGATCCGCTTAGGCGCAGGCCATTCATCAACGGCATTCGTCGGAAAATTCGCTTCCGAAACCTTGTTACCTTCTCCCAAAGTGGGCTTCTCCTCAGGCGAACCCAATGTCACGGTCTCGCCTAACGTTGTGCCCTTATCGAATTGCCCATTTTCCTTCTCGTATAGAGCCTCCGTGGGTGCCGGCGCCATCTCGAATCCTGGAATCTCAATAGCCATTTTTCTTTATCTCCTTGTACTGAACAGAAAAGAACCCGGATTAACAAATGAAAAATGGTTTAGACGAGCAGTGATCAGATCATTGCAGCGAATTTCTGGATGTAATCTGTTGGGAGGTTTTACAAAATGCATAAAGGCCGACACATGTGTAGCTTAGCTATAGATTTGAATTGACCCTATATGCGCTTTCATCCAGCAGTTCAATCAATCAAAATCAGGTATGACAGAGAAAACGATTGCCAAGAACACCTTCTCCAGCATCAAAACCACCAATACACAATCCAGGCTGAAAGGTGCTGCCCATGCAAATTGAAATCTAGAAAAGCGACCAAAAGGAACCAGAAAAAATTGCTCTTAAAATCTTGAATCATTGCAACAAGGGAGCAATTAAATACCCAGAAGAAAAACCAGAATCTTAATGCAGTTGGTGGAGAATCTAGCCCCCGAGAAGGCCAAAAAGAAAGGAGAAAATGATTACAAGGAAGCAGATACAGAATCGAAAGACAACCCCTTTTGAAAAGGGTCCACGAAAATTCCCAGTTTAGGCAAAGTACCTGAGCTGAAAATGATCAGATCTCGTCCTCTTTTCTCCCCTCTCTGTTCCTCTCTCTCTCTCTGTCTCTCTCTCTCTCTCTCTCTTCAGATTTCAAGAGAGAGACATAAGGGTCAGAGTTCAGACATCTCTGTCTTTAAATAATGGGGGAAATGCTTCTGACCAAACAAAAAATAATGATAATAAAAGAGTGGAAATGCTGCGACTTTAGAGGAAAAAAAGGTAATAACACAGTAACTTCCCAAAGCAGAAAAAATAGGTGTACTGTTTCTTTTTTAAATTTTTTTCTTGACGTAAAAATGCGGGATCAAATTTCTGTTTAATAACCTACCGGGTTTATTTTGTCACTGCCTCGATTTGACATGGTTCGTCAATTGGGAAAATTAAAGAAAATCAAAAGAGGAGGGGAAAATAAAAAGAAAAAATTTTGATTTTCTTCTCCTTACCACCAAAGATGACTTGATAACAACATGTGATTTGTCAACTTTTTCAATCCTTTGAATTGCTAATAGGTGTGCGAGCCTACTGTTAAGGGATTCGAGGGTGGGTGTGTTAGTATCATAAGTGCGGGGTTCGACACCAAAGATAAAAAAAAAAAAAGTCGGAAAAATAAGAGTTAGAGATGAGACAGATCAAAATAAAATCTTTTAAATTGATTGTGAATTTATAGTAAATAGGAAATAAATATTTTCCTTTTAAGGCACTCCTTTTTCCTTTTTTTTTCCTTTAACCAAATTAATTTTACTTTTATGACTAACATATCAGTGGCCCCTCGAGTTTTGCATGTCAATTCCTAATCCTTATCAAGGGAACTAAGAGAAAAAATTTAGGAGAAGACCATTTAATGACCCAAAAGAAATGCCAGATACGTATCCGGTAAGGTTTTTAATGCACTGCCTTAAGAGGGAGGGAGGAGTCATGGTAAACACTAAACAGCATGCTAGTAAAGATAAATACCTAGTTGTCATTTCTACGGTAACGACGGGGATTGTGTTTCTTCTTTAGGGGGAAAAAAAAGCCAAAGAGGAATTACATTAAAAATAATACATTTTAGTAATAATTGCCTACTTCTTCTACTTCTTTGCTATTTTCTAATTCTACCACTTAAAAGTGTGATATTTCATATATTAAACTTCCAAAACCTCAAAGAGATCAATGCATCGTAAGTTCTAAAACTTGTTACGAAGGTACAATTGAGCTCTAAAACTCACGGGAAGGACGATCAAGTCTTAAAACTTGTTATATTGGTACAATTGAGTCTTTCTGCTAATTCTGTCTAATTTAGCTAACTGAAAACGCTAACATGATTTTTTTTTCATTTTTTTTAATCTTGTGCGACGCTGACTTGCTAAAACGACATTGTTTTGGTCCAAATTTAAATTTGAATTCATATTTTATCTAAGTATATTAAAAATAAGCAAAATTTTTTAAAATATTAAATGAAAATAAGGAAGAGGCCCCGCCATCGCATGAAAGAGCTAACAAGGGTTGCCGGTCCTCACTCATGTTTGGTTGAGGGCCGCCAGTGGCGATGGTCGATTAACACCGGGGGCCTTGGCTTGACCTAGGTGAACCCACCCAGATCTAGGCAAGGGCCAAGCCCCTCGCTGACCATTTCCCCACAGTTGCCTACGTCGTCTTCTTTTTTATTTTATTTTATTGCTTTTTGCATTTTCTTGAGTTTAAAATATTTTTAAATTTAACTTAAATTAAATATGTATTAAAAATTGAATTCATACCAAAATAATGTTGTTTTAGCCACTTCAGCGCCACAGAGGATAAAAAATAACAAAAAATTCATGTCAGCATTTTTCATTAGTCAAATTCGACGGAGTTAACGAAAAGATTCGATTGTACTAATCTAACAAATTTTAGAATTTGATTGCACTTTTTTTAGTTCGAGAATTCGATTGCACTTTCGCGACAAACTTTATGACTTACGATACACTTATTATTATTTTTTTTGGGGGGAGGAGGGGAAGGAGTTGAGAGCACTTAATAATAATAGGTTAGTCAACAACTTAAAACTGATAAGGTGTATATTTTTACTCAATTTTCTCTCAATATAATCAATTCCTCTTTTTCTATCTCCTATTTTCTCGCAACGTACAACAAAATTTGCGTAGTGTAATCGTGATCTTTGAATAGTAGCCAACCGCGAAATGATAAAAGTCGATATCACTCGTTCGCCACTCCACGAGGATAGCGTTAATTATAAATGTAGCGTATGATGGCGAGTTCAGAGTGGACACCAAAATTGAAAGTTTGCATTTTACAAAGTAGAGATTAGTTTTCTGCTCCAACCCCTCCCCCTCCCCCCCCCCCCCCAAAAAAAAATTAGAGATTAGTGTTAAGGTCACCCCAAAACTTTCCTAATTTTTTTTTATCAAAATGTTGTTTTCTTTACGGAAATTGAAATGTGGGTTTTCGAAGGGTTTTTAGCCCAACAAACAAACCTTTTTCCACTTATTAAAAAAAAAGCCTTTTTCGTGCGTGGGGAGCCCAACAGGAGAAATTGGTAAGACTTTTAAACTATATACGGTATCGTTTCTATTTTCGAAAAATCGTTGTCGACAACAGAAACAGAAAAATATTTCTGTTCCAAAAATTATTTGGGGAATAGAGTTGTTACCGTATGCAGTCTTAGCAACTCAAGATGGTCATTACTCCGTGCTGCTCTTATCGATGTAGACCTGTTTATAGCTTACCACAAGAGCAACTGTATTAATCTCTGTTTGGTACAACGGGTAAATTTGCCGCAAACAATCTCGTGGTTGGATGAAAACCCAAATTTCACCGAGCCATAAGTAAATTCATTGTGCTCATGGCAACTCTTACACGCGTATCAGATCAGATCGTGAGATAATCAATCCAACTTGGCTAGGAATTTCATGGATAGGAACAAGTTCAATTATTTTCCTGTGTTCTTTGGCCAGAAACAAGCAATAAAAAGAAACATGCAAGAATGCTTGATATTTGCTTTTTCTTCTATCGGAATATTATCTACATAATACCTTATACAAGATCACTCTCACCCTTACGGAGACCGCATCAGCTATTTTCCGCTAATGCCAAAATTTGTTATTTCAAACAAATCCCTGATTCCCTGTATCCTCTTGGCCGCGTGGCTGCTAAGCTCCTGTCCCCTGCGGTATTCTTTAGCTAATAACATTTTCTGCTCCAACCCTGATTCTTTTCCTTTAAGTGAAATCTCTGAATCTCGGACTGTCAGGAAAAACTAGACCATCTCCAAAATCTTTATATTTCCCGTGGAATTTGCAGCAACCAAGGTTGAGGACTGGCTGCGCCAACAAACTGAAGAAATGAACTGTGCCGCATCATCCATTTCAGGGCCGGAAAGTACATCTGTCCCGTTGAATTTGAATGATAGGGCAGGCATAGGGAAAGCCTTGTGGTAGATGAAAACCTATTGACAAGGAAACGTGGCCATAAACCTAGAGATCAGAATATTTCTTAAAGCAACTTCATAGAACTTCTGACAGACTTGAAAACGAAAACGACTTAAAAAATCTTAAAATAGGAAAACCGAGTGCCTTTTTGTCTGCTACAGGGTATGCACTGTATTCATATCATTAATACAGGGCAAAATACCCATCAATAATTGCATATCAATTATGAAATGAGAAGATCAGAAAATTAGCTACTTGGAAACTGATTTGCCCAGAGACTGCGAGGTACTCTTGCATGACAAACATTAATACGATGCCCCTCTTCAAAACCGAGTGTACTGATTAAAAATTGTCAATGGTCATCATAGAATTGATAAAGGATTTGTTCGAATATCAGGATCAGTGCAGCATATATATGTGTTCATTCATGCAAACATAAATAAGTGGAGATATCCTGACATCTTGTAAGTACCTCATTTGTTTCTGAACCTGTTGCTATGTAGCCATCAGACACTGACAAGCCAACAAAGTTCTGCCAAAACAAACACATTAATGGGATACCAAAGATGGACAATACCCAAGAAAATATGAAGAAGAATATATTTAAGCATGAAGCCATGATGACAAATCAATTATTCAGACAACACCACCACCATAACACCATAGTCCCGCCAATTTTTAGGCTAAAGCCAATCTCGTCGAAAACCATATCACCATACGAAGGGACTTCTGTGCCGCGACCAAACACTTCTTGCAGCTTCACATCAAAGCTTGAGAGACTCGTGCACTGCTATAGCATTTTGATTTCCAATATTCATTGAACTCATATCTAAGGCATAATAGGAGATCAACACTCCCACCTCCAAGTGGAACAAAAAAGCATCCTCATAGCTGCCTTTACATCCTCCAATCCAATATTCACAAGTCACCATGTTTCCTTGGAACAGTTTTTGGGGCAAATTTTACATAGTTCTTTCCAGCAGGGCCATAAAAAATAAATGTATCACTTGATAACAGCAAAGGAAATGGCTAGATTTGGGAGGGAGCCACTGGCTTTGAGTAGTAAAATCAGTGGGGATGGACCAGGTTCAAAAATGACCCAGATGCTAACCTTGCTCCAGTAATAAGCCTAGCAGTAACGTTCCCCCACCCCCCCCCCCCCCAAAAACAAAAAACAAAACCCCCCAACCCCCACACACACAAAAGAACCCAAAAAAAAAAAAAATTATACCTTCTCTAAGATCAGGTCTACTTTTAGTCAGTTCATTTGTCATCTAAATAAGGACTCTGCTTTTAACCACGTCCTCAGCTGATTTAATGTGTTGTTCACTTACTTCACTTTCTTATCATTCCACCTAAAGAACATACCATCCTATCCACATCTTACATAGCTGATCATATCCAAGGGGGAAAAAAAAACGGAAGGAATAGCCACATAAGGCACTCGAGGAAATTCCAACATGGCTCTCCTATTAAACCAGCTACACTTAATTTTATGGGCATTTTCAGCTTCCATATCTTTATGGCAATATAGATACTAATGGGCTTTCAATAGAGAAGTTCTGATAACTCCACATTGGGATGGAAGACCATAAGCAAGTTTAGTAAGACCAACAGAACTAAATGAACAAAATAAAATGAGACTTCATCTAATAACGAGAGTATTGAGCAGAATTATATTGCCAATTGTACCTTGACATTTGTGTGACCTGTAAATGATTGAAGGGGAGTCTCAATAACTCGAGATGTGCACTGTGACAAATCCCAAAGCTTCAAGGTGTTATCCGTGGATGCAGATACAATATTCACTGAATCCAGAAACTTGACATAACTGACGGTCTTGTTATGCCCAACTAATGTACACAAAGGAGCTCTTGAATTACGGAGATCATAGTAATAAATCTTATGATCTGCCGAACCAAATGCAAGAGAACGGCCAGAATTTGAGGGAAACTGAACACTACATACATTTGCCTTTGTTTTGATGGTACCGATACTTACACCCTGCAGATGCAACCCATGTAAGAGAAGACAACTTATTACACATCCTGAACAAGATATATATTGCAGTCAACTAGATTACTGTAGTACGTTTAGTTTCAAAGCTGACATCCACCAAGTGCAAAAGTAGAATTGCCTGATTGATACTCCAAAGCTTGACAGAGCCATCATCACTCCCGCTAGCCAACAATGTTGGATCTGCAGATGAAAAGTCAATGGACCAAACTCGTTTTTCATGCTCTTTCATTTCCACGAGGTACTGACTTCTTGTAACATCCCAGACCTAACCATAATAACCATTTACAATTAAAATAGGTCAACGAGTAGAGCAATGATTATAATTCGGACTCCACATACCTGTACCACACCTTCAAAGTTACTCGAAGCAATCTGGCTTTTAATATATGTATTCCAGCATAAACTACTGAATTTCGACCTACCGGCCATTTCAACCACTGGATAGTGGATATCACGATCTTCCATTAAGATAGCATCGCACTCAAATACCTTAATTTTTTTATTTACACCAGCTGTGGCAAAATAGTCCCCATCTCGATCAAAACTGAGGGAGCACACTAAGTTGGATGAGTTGAGAAGATCCCCTTGTTTCAAGTCTGCCTTCACTTTTAACTTACTGAAGGATAGATACTTGCACAGCCCTTCAAGGAAAGGACTTATCCACCCACTCTTTCTATTTTCACTGTATCGCTCCCTTGATGCGGCCATATTAATAGAACTCCTTTCGGTCATTACAACAGAGCCTTTACCATCACTGCTGAGAGGTGAAAGCTTCATCAATGGCCTTGTAGATTGCTTGAGTTGTCGATATCTAGTCAAGAAGTACGCCGACTCCAATTTGCTGAAGTTCTTCATCAATCGAGAGCTTTTCAAAAGAAAATTATCTCGTTTGTCAACATGAGCATCAGATTTCTGATTATCATCAGGATCATAGCAGCATTCTTCCCCATTATGGACCAGCATGCCCGGTCTGCATCGTTTTCTTGATCCCAGGCTAGTAGTATCATCATTATTAACAATATCGTGTGAAGGGAGACTTGAAGCTGTCTGATCTGCCTTACCCAGTTCTGGGCATGACTTTGATCTACTCTTTAGAATTACCTGTTGCTTTGTTACTTCTTCAATATCGGTACAAAGTAGAGATAAAGTAGATTGCAACTTATCAGCCACTTCTTTTTTCCTTTGTTGCATCAGCACGAGAAACTCCAGCAACAATTCTTGTTCCGCTATTTTCTCTCTGAGCTCCATTGCAGCTTCACGTTCCTCCAGATCATCTCTCGGCTCATTAAGAAACTGACTCTGCAACAATTCACTGCAACACATCATTTAATAATGATATTAGAATTCAATGGCAGTCTTGCAGGCAACACAAACTTTCTAATAGGCTTCAAGCCTCTTAGATATTGAAAATCGTCAATCCACAGAACGCAAACTAAGCTTGGCATGTCCCAACTAAGGAGGATTCTAATATACAATACGAAGCTGTTTTAGTGTTGGCAACAACTACAAGACACAACCCCCCACCCCCACACCCCCCCCCAAAAAAAACCACAAAAAAAACAAGACAAAAAGAAAAAAGAAAAAAACACAGAAAAAATTTAAGATAAAGAAACGAAACAAGGATACGAATGTGACTGTACGTAGACAACTACATCTAACAATTAGAGTGCAATGACAAATAAAAAAGTAAAATTAAGTGCAATTACCAATACAAAAGCAATATCGGATGTTAAGACCGTACAGAGCTGCATCAAAGTTAATTCGTCTCATTTAACTAAGTCAATGTGAAACATTCAAAAACTTTTATATTCAAAATTTAAACCCATCCTACCAGAGCAAATATCTGATGATGAAGTTGCCACAGAAAATATGTAAGTGCCGGTAAATGAGGACTCACTCAGAGAAGAAAGATGTGTTGCGGACTAGAGTCGTAATTGCACTACATGACATAGCATTTCTAGTACCAGAAACTTGAAAATTACGATAAGAATTTATTCAATACCAGTTGATGATAATGGCAAATGAAGACCATCCAGGAGATGGATTTTTATGGGCGTTGAACATACGGTCCCAAGCATGGACTTGAATCATAATTGCACTATGTGAGCTGAAGCACTTCTAGAACCAGCAATTGAATTTATGATAAGAATTTACTAATTACCAACGGACAACAAGTACAACCAAAGCCCTATGCAGGAGACGATGAGGGCCTTAAATATATAGCCCAAGGATCTACGAGAGGATTTGAGATGGTAACTATACCTAATGTAGTTGAAAACAACGAAAAATATTGACTGTCCTCTACTGTTCACCATCCTTTAAAGAGTGTGAACGGCTAGATGTGTTTAACAACCTTTTGGCTCTTGCACCATAACTAATCACTCTTTGTAAGGAAGAGATAGTGGGCCGAAAATTATGGAGAAGCATCAAGCCACAAATACAGTTTGAGGGGAACAGTTATGATAGATCTTGTGCATTCTTCAAAATCCTCATTGCAGTCTTGTAAGCATCTAGGTTGTCATATTGTGCATGTTTTGCAATCATGTGATCGCTGTTCATGACATTGACATGATATGCCAATGGTCCAACTAGGACAATTGAGGACCAAACTTGTTTTTACTAGATATTCCATACCATAAATGACATATGATTTGACGTATATGCTTGGAATCTTTCACTTCATTCCATGTATATCAGTGCTACATGAGCATCAAACCCACGTTGGTGCATTTATGCTTACATGGAGAAGTACATGACCTGCAAGGACTATTGGGTAATAAAAGATGCGGGGATACATAACGAACTGCAACTTAAGAGGAAATAAAAAAAATCACGGTTGAAGTCTCATACTTTATTTGCCCAAAAAAAAAAAGTCTCATACTTTCACTAGGACACAAAAGATACATGCTTGCAACTAGTAAGAGGGGAGATGCAATAGTTTAGATAAGTAGCAGCAAAGTCAAGGAAAGGCCATGACACAGGTATATTAAGAAAAAGAAAGTCAATGACAGGCCATGATAAAGATGTATTAAGACAAAGACTGCTATCTATGAAGCTAACTCAAGTAAGCGTCTACGAGATACATTTTGAACTTGCAAATAGCACAATAAAAGGAATAGTCACCTCATCATTGGTCGACTTCTGGGCTCAGGATGGAGTAACCACAAGCAAAACGAAGCTTCTTTGGGCCATTTTAGCAGCAGCTGCGGAGGAAGAACCCGATGTCTCAGACTAGACATCGTTCTGCATTTCTCTTCACTGGAGCTGAATGGAGAAAATAACTGCTCAAAAAGAGAGAAATCTAATCAGTATGCAGAAGCAATTTGCAACAGCTAATAATTCACTTCTTACCAAGGTTGCATATTAAAAAAGAGAAACAACAAACTTCACTACTTGAATTTCACAGACAAACCTCGAAAAGGAGGATGCCCAACCGGTATATATCTGATGCACAGCAGCTAGGAGCCCCAGCAACCTCCTCAGGGCTAGTATACCAACTTGCTTCCATGTGCAACAGCTGTTTCATGGGAAAAGGTAGGGCATTCTCTTTTGCTTGTTCAGCGATGCTCCCATCTTTAATCTTATTGTCCCCAATCTCTTCCATTAATGAAATTTTAGCCGCATAAATCGAGCTTGACCGGCTGCAACTATTACCCGACAGCACAATCATAGGGATTCCTGTGGAATGAGAATTCTCGCTTCTTCTCTGCTGATGCGTGTAATGGGGAAAGGAAGAGGATTCGTCCTTGGCCTCAGTCCGGCTATTTGACCCATCTTCCAAAGAATCGGATCCTGAATCTGAACAAGAAGCGGATTCTATGAAGGAGACCCGGTTGAAAGAAGACATAACAAAGCAAGAAGGCCGCACATTCTGGATGACAACTCCTTGTGAATGGGCAACATTCACTATCTCCACTATTTGCCTAAATATATGCAAACATTCAAATTCATCCACTTGTCTATCTGGTTTGTCCAACCACTGTCTCAAGCTAACATCATCCCACTCTAGGGCACGGAAGAAAGGATTAACCGTTAGCTCCTCCTCGAAATCACGAGATAATCCGGCTTGATTCCTAAGGCTATCGGCAGAAGCAGAAAGAACTTGATCTCTTACCTTTCTAAAAGCAAAATCCTGCTCTGCATCACCCGAAAAATCGATTCTCTCGCCACGAAGCAACCTCAGATTTGTGTCCGTGACATTAGATGTACTTAATCCCCTAGAACCATCAGACTTCTGCCAAGTAGAATCAGATGAACCTTCCATGGTTATCCACCCAAAGCTGCATAAAGCCCACGAAACACACATCCAATAAAGGGAGGTATTCGCCAACTTCTACTGACTTCCACCATCACAAAACAAACTCCGGAGCAAACAAACAGATCGAACCCACCAACTCGAAAGTTCAAATGCCCAATTCCTCCGTAATAGTAGAATACCTGGTGGGCTTTAAATTAAATACGAGAACGAAATGGGATTGCATAATACGAACTGGGCAAGTGATACCAAAAATAGAAAATTCAGCAGAGAAGCCTTGAAACCTATGGGCAAATCATATTTCTCGGCAGGAACCAAATAAAGAAACAGCAAAAGCAAGCACATAGAGAAAAGTCAAAGGTACCTCGAATGTAAATACTAAATTCTAACCAAACAATGCACCAGTACATACAAAGAGTACTTTCGCATGGAGCTTTATGTCCGTTCGTTCAGACTGCGCGTGCGTGCGTGCGTGTTTGAGGGAGGGAGAGAGAGATGGAGAGAGGGAGGGTGTACCAGTGCCGGCTGCGAGCACACCGGAGAACGATCTTTTGCCGCTGTTCCTGCTAGGCTAACCTGAGAAGAGAACCACACACCAAAAACTTTTATTGCCCTCCTCCCAACAGAAGCTCCACAGCCTCATAAATTCCCCTCATTTTTTTTCTTTTAAACCAGGCCATCTTTGAACAAAAAATGAATATACATATATGTATATATTTATATATGCGTGTCTCTATATCAGATCGCAAATTGGTACTACTTTGTTCGCTTATGAACCTCTTCCTTCATCCTTTATCTTCCCGCTTTATTCCCACTGGTTGACGTGGCACAACCATGGCCTCAAGCTAGGGTTTCTTGGTGAACAGAGGGAGATGACAATAAAGTAATACAAAAATGCGTGGGCCATCCGATAAAACAACTCGAAAGTATTCGCCTTTCTCCATGCTCTTCTCGGCCCCCAACGGAAAGTTGTCGTGGGATTAGGTTTTGGAAATTACCTATTAAGAAATAAAGAAATGGAGCTCGTCGGGTTGCCATAAGAGGAAAGCGGAGGTGATTAAATCGCAACTTGACTGATTAAACAATGAAGCACTTGGATTAAACAAACATTAGATTCAACCCTAATCTGCCCGGATTCTCCGAGACCAGTTCGTGAAATTCAGTTCTCTTTCGTCAATTAAATAATCCTCAAAAATGATTGCTCGTCAAGCACGTGGTCGTACAATCAAGACACTGTCGCTCGTCCTGATTACAGCAAAGCACTTCATCCAACAGAGGAGAAGAATGCCCTACGTATGCATATGCGTACGCATGTCCTCGCTCTCCGTCCATACCTAAAATAGAAACTCTTCTCCAGAAACAACCTCAAAATGGAAATCAAAATTAGCAGTGCAAACCTGTACGAGCAACCGCGACGAAGGTCAGGTGTGGCCTCGCAAGCACGTAATTCCAACTCGGATCCCCCCCGCGAAATCAGATCGGAATAGTCTTATAGAGGGTTGCGTCTGGCATCGGAAATGACGTTGCTCGAAGAGCGGGGAGCGGCGCGCGGCGGAAAGTACCCGGACAGGGAGGTGAGGTCGGTGGGGCCTCGGTGAAATCGCGGGTTCCGTGAAGATATCTGAGCTCGCGCGAATGGAAAAATTTTTGGTCGAAGAGCAATTAGCAGAGAGCAAAGAGACGGAGATAATTAGGGGGGATGAGCTTCTCTAATCAGACTTAATTAGTTCAATGAAGGCGGACCAACGAGGTGAGCGAAAATTTGATCCGGACATCCTCCGGCCGCTTAAAAAATAGATGGTGACAAAAAAGGTCAACAAAATTTACTCGCCCCGACCAAAAAAAAAAATTACTTACACATCGTAATTTTTCCTTTGATTAAGGAAATTTACCGAGTCCGAGGCTTCCGGTGTTCTAGCCATGGAGTAAAAACGAGTGACCAAATTGAGAAGGGTTAACGCCATTGAAAAATCCCTAACTAAATATCCTTTGCCTTCACGATATCTGAATTTCACATTAATCTTTGTCTCGCAAAAATTCTCGAATTAGTAATCTCGTGAGATTTTTTCCCTACATTAATTCTGATTGCATGTAAACAACCCAAACTAGTAATCTCGAGACACATTTAACCAAACTTACCTTTTTCTCTCGCGAGAAAAACAAAACGACACCCCTAGCCCAAATCTATCTTCCGTTAACATTCTGTCCACCGTAATTGCATTTGTGTCGACACGCATAGAAGAGCACTAAAAGATGGATCCGTGCGGAGAATGACGGATTTGACGTGGCAATTTGGTTAGGGATTTTTGGAAGTTCTTCATTGGAAGTTCTTCATTTGCTGTCTTTTACTTCTTGCAATTTAATTTCCGTACCATCAAGTCCTAGAATGGAAAGGCTGACCTGCCCATTAGAGGTTCTTTATTTACTGTATTTACTTCATGCAATTTAATTTCTGTAAAGGTCGAGCCACCCATTGGAGGTCCTTTATTTACTGCCATTTACTTTCTGTAATTTATCTTTTGCATCATCAAACCCCAGAATGAGTAGGCCGAGTCACATGCTGGAGGTTGTAACACTGCATAGAAATCGTTAGTTCACTCCCTCTTTCGGCTTCAGAAAATTTTTAATGCTTTGAAAATACGAAAAAATGTCATTCACAAGTGAAAATACAAAAAACGAATACCCCACTAGAGCCTTAGGAGTAAACCAAGCCCGAGTTGCCAAAATTAGGATATCCATGAAATTAAGGTAGAGAAAGGGCATTAGTTTTAATTAACTAGTACAACCAAGTTCCTGAACTCATAATTTCTGGTTCGTAGAAGTAATTTAGTTCTCCCATTAATTTACTTAGGTTTCTAATCGACCTATAAAAAATGATTAGTGGTGACTTCAAATTCTAAAATTATTCAAACAAAAATCAAAGTTGCGATTCGGTAGGGCTTGGAATGGTCCGTATTAGGTTAGTCAATTTAATTAACTTGATAATCCGTTAACTTGGGAATTTTTCATCAATCAAAAATTTTTAGGGTCGCGACGGCCATGTATTGAGGCAAATCAACCTTTGTTCGAATATCAATGTGAAGTTTCCTCAACACAATTCCCTAAAGAACTCTCTCTTCTTCTCATATGAATATGGTTTCTCGATCTCTAGAATCCTCTTGTTAATTCGGCAGTATTATATGATTTAGTATGCTTTTCACTCGCCACTCTAAGTAGAATTTGTGAATAAAAAATTTTTGGTATCTCGAGGGTTGAGCTTCAAGATTGAGTTTGGAAAACTAAGGCTACCAGTTGGAGATTTTTAACAGCTAAATTATATGGTTTGTCAAACAATCACACTAACAAATTTCATCAAATCTCCCTCAATCTTTGCTTGGCTATTGCGGCACTTGTGTATAAAACGAAAGGAAAAATGAGTTGGTCTTACGTTTATCACTGCGAAGGATTGCCATTCGGTGCCCAACGTGCTCTTTCATCAATAATGTGCATATTAAGGTCCGTTTGTCTTGCAAAAAATAAATAATTTAAAAAATTATAAAATGAACGCTTGTACCATCTACTAAAGGTGACAAATAAAAATATTTTATTATCTACGAAAATAGTTAGACATAAATGATTACGATATTGAAAAAATTTTGTTCCTTTTTTTGACGGGAAATGAATGATTTGGAAAAGATTTTCCTAAAAATAATCGCGCATATCACTTCAAATGATTAGTCAATAAAAAAATACTTTCATTAACTACAATAATTTGTGTCAAAATATTTACATGGATGATGAAAATATTTTTCGTTAATTCATTTCTTAAAACAATATAAGTGAAAAATGTTTTTCAAATAACTCATGTTTTGTGAATTATGTTTTGCGAAATAAATGGAGCCTAATATTGTTAACTAGTTATCCAAATCAATAATAAAGGCAACTTGTCTAAAAGAAATAGACCAAAGAAAAAAAAACCTTCAAGTCCTGCGAAGTCCATGATCGTCTTGAATGCATTTACTTTTTAGCGAAACTGATATACCATGAAAAAGCAAGAAAGTATAATTCCTTAAATGCAGCAACTTTTTTTACATTTATTGGGAACTTAAAAAAAAATCACAAATTTATAGCACTTATGCTAGTTCAATCCTAAATCTTTTAATGATTTACCAATATAATCCTTCCGATCAATCCAAAAAAGCCTAATATGGTGGTCCAGTCAGCTTCAGTGCTGACATGGATATTTTTGAAAAATTATCTTAATTCTTTGCTTTTTTTTTGGCTTTTTAGACCATTCTATTATTGTTTTTTTTTCCTTCCTTTTTGGCTAGTGGCCTATCTCAAGCAAGGGTCGAAGAGGGTTGGATGAGGGTCACCAGCCGTCACCATTTGCAACAAGGAAAAACAAGAAAATAAAAAATAAAAATAATTTTTAAAAATTGTTCACGTCAACTCTGGCGATATGGTCAACATGCACATTAGTAATTTCTGGCCGAAATTAGCCTGACGAACTATATTGACAAATTGTCAAAAGATTTAAGACTAAATTTATCAAATTAAAAAGTTTAGATCTGCACCGGCAAAAGCGTAATACGTTTAAGACTTCTTCTTTTTTGGCAGGTTATGGGATTTACCCTCAAAGCATCCTGTCTGAGGGTAAGTGGTGGAAAGTTAGTGTAAACCCATTGCAAGCAGTTTTCTAAGTAAACCAAACAGATTATGCACTTAAAATTCTAGTCGAGGTAAACTTCGTTTTAATTTCTGATCTCTTTCGTAAATCTTGCGGGATTCGTGTTTTGATATTTTTATCCAACGTGAAACATTTAAAAACCTTTCAAAGTGCTTAAATATTGACAGGTAGAATTCATTTTTAAGTTTTCAGAACGTTTTATACTCAGAGTAATAGTTATATTCCCAAATTTTAGAGGGAAAGTCATAAATAAAGATGAGAACCGAATTGCAGTCACCCCGAAAGCAGAACCCAATTATGAAGTCTCGAAATTAGAAGCTGAAAGATGATTTCGAAAGTCGAAAGATTATGGCCCGAAACAAGCGATATCACAATTTTTACGGGTGGATTATGTCAGGTCGAAAATAGTCCGACTTAAATAGATTTATTTAACCTCTACTAACCCATTTCCATGCAATGTAAATATAGTGACCATTTCCGATCCAATCAATGCTCAATACGTACTCAACCCAACTTGTATTACTAAAATATTTTTATATTTAACCAAATCTATTAAAATTCGTACACAACTGAGATGAGAGCATGGAGTGAGTAAGTGCGAGAGAGTCATAAAGGTGAATTGAATCTAAGTAAATTATAAGTACATTTATAATCTATTTAATACTCATATAATATTTAAATTCACTCATGATCCATTTATATAACTAGCCCGCGCAACAACTAACTTAATTATATATGAGTTAACAAATGAATTTTACGACCCATTTAGGTAGGCGTATCAGCACGCAGGACATTGACAAAATGGGCTCAAAGATTACCCAATAGGCTAGAGGAGCTGCACGAGCAACATGGCAAAATCGAGGCTCGAGGGGTATTTCTTAAACGCCGCCCCGTTTCATTACGTTCTTTTTTAATTAGGTCGCAATCTCGTGGTGATTAAGCGATGTCCAAACATTGTCACTTGAAATGACACAAAGTGTTCGAAAAAATTACCAAAAAATCATAAACTTATTGCAATCGTAAAAATTCAACACTAAATAATTTTTTTTTCCAATTGAGTTATACACTTGCACTTGTGACAATTTAGTTCATTTGGTCGGCTGGCTTTAACGAGGATAATTTTTATTAATATTTTAATGTTTTTCAATTGGTTTAATAACTTTTTTCATGTCTTTTTTTTTTTTTCGTTTCCTTTTTGTTAGGGCTAGCAACCTCTGTCAAGGATCACGGTCCTTGCTCTGATCTAGGCAAGGCCCTACATGCTCACGCCCGGGGGTAGTGGAGGTCACCGGCCCTAAAAAAAAGATGAGAAAAATTACTATAAATAATAAAAATAATTAAATTGAAAATATTAAATCATCATTAAAAGTTGTCCACGTCAGCGTCGGCCAATTAAATGGACTGAATTGACACAAATGCAAAAGGCTTAGGATTCAATTAGCAAAAAAATAAGTTTAGAACTGAATTGATACAATTACAATAAATTCAAGACTTTTATGATAATTTCCCCCAAACTATTACTCCATGAACATCTAAGGATCCTTTGATTTTGAATGATCAGTAATGCATAGGCCTTGTCAACGGGTCGGTCACAGCTCGAGATTGAGAGAATTGTGATAGGCAAGATGTCTCAGACCTCGGTGGCCATCACCTTGGATGACCAAAAATCGAGACGAGGGAACATGCTACGGTCAAAGCGATTTGCAAAGTCGAAAGGCACTTTGGACCCATGTCCCCTTTCGTCCTTTCCTCTCGCTTCGCTCCCGCTTTCGCGCATGTAACCGCGAAGATACGCGGCTTACGACGATTATGAGTTAAGGATTCATGGTAACAAGATGAATTCATTCTTCAAGTAAGGTTATACATAGCGAAAGAGGGACACAAGTATTTTCCACTTCGTCATTGCGCTCGCAATTTGCAATCGCACATCGGAAATGCATGTCTCGATATCGAATCCCCGAGACTCTTTGCCCGTCCCTCGAAGCTCACGGTCGCGTGCCCTGTGGCAGGGACCTGGAATTTGCGATCTTTTAACTTGAAAGGTGCGAAGTTGTTAAAATTACCCCTGCATAATCACAGCGGTGGATGGCACGAAGGTTAGGCGTCTTTGGCAACCTCGTTTTAAGATCTAATCATGCCTTGTGCGAAATGGGATTTTTCCATGTTGACCTAAAGCATATTTAGGACAAGACTATAGTGTGGAACGGCTATCAGTAATTCAGTATCCACCTTTTGCTTTGGCTTTTGGTTCTTAACTTTAGCTAGAAGCATTTGGAATTCTCGTACTGGAAAGCCTCTAAATGTATAGAGAGAACAGAAATCTGGCTTGGGCTTTTGGCTGGCGAATGTCGTTTGACTAGTCCCTCCCTATAAAGATTTTGACATAAACTTCAGATAATTCTTACTGAGCTGATCGCCTGTTAGAAATGTTGGAATGTCTTGCCGTAGGTTTCCATAGATTCGCGGGTAGTCTCATGAAAATGTCTTCAATCTCTTCAACGTGTTCTTTTCGGATCAGATCAAGGAAGCGACCAGAGAAGCTGAGACCTTCTGTACAGTGGCGGGTATGGATGGATTTCGGTCGGAGAAAAGCAGGGTGGTCAATTGCAAACGAAGCACGTACCCAGTCAGCCCCCCCTCGCGTTCATCAATTCGAGTTCATCCTTCCGTTCACATCCGTTTGCCCCGCACGAATAAAATAATTCCCGAATTAGGACGAATTGCATCGGATTTGGATCAGATTGCTTTGGGCCAATCTTCCAAACACATCATGTGAATCCAAAATCTGCACGTCTTTCCGAATCCCATCCCCATCCCATCCCGTTCTTCACGTTCTTCTTCTTCGCCCCACGAGACAAAAAGAGAAAAAAGTTGCTTCCTTTATGGAAGCCGCTTGACTTCTTTCCGTTCGCGTCCTTGTCTTTCGTTTACTTCGTTGCTCTGACGCAGGCAGATTCCGAGGAAGAGCTTAGGATGGTGGTTGATCCGGATTCGCTGATTTCGCCGTCGTTTTTAAGTAGGTTCCTTGAATAGGGATCGCGAATCGCGGGTTGGGTGTAGGATCAGAGTTGATGTAGATAGCTGCTTTCATATTTGAAGCGTGCCTAGGGTTTTTGGTTGGTGCTTGATTATGACTCTTGAAACTTGCAAAGTGAGCCTTTAGATGGTTTTCTTCTGGCATTTGCTTCAGCTGATGGGAGAGAATCACAGCCTTTATATCAAGCAATGTAATGAGAGGATACTGTTTTAGGGTCTAAAGGTTGTTCGTCTCGGGATCGAATCTCAATTCGAGACAGCAGAGAGATCAAGGCCCACCTTTCGATTCCTTCCTCGGATGGCCTCGCCTGGGTTTTTCCTGATTTGCGTGTTGCATTCGCTGGTGGCTCTCACGAGTGGAGCTCTCATGATGTTCTATTCCCCGGAGATATCTTCCATCAAATCCCAAGGCTCTACCCCTCGCGATCAGCTCCTGATTCGGACCTCCGATTCCTTCTCGGGCCTGCTTCTCATCGCCATCGGGTCCTTGTTGCTGATGGTGGCGTTTGTGAAGGACAGGGAGTTCCAGAGCTTCTTCGCAAAAGGGTGCGTGGTGTTGCACGTGGGCATGGCGGTGTGGAGGTTCTGCTTCGAGAGGAAGGTTGAGGAGCTCGTGGGCGAGTGGCCCAAGCAAATCGTGGGCGATATCGCGCTTGCAGTCTCGTGGGTTTTCTTTCTCGTCTATTCATGGAGAGAGAAGTACGATTAGCTCCGTGGAGTGAATTTGCAGTGATGCGATAGGAAAGAGAGAAATCTCAGTTTCTGCAGATTGAAACAGAAAGATGGTGCTTGGTGAAATCATGCAATGCTTTCGTGAGATCCAATCGAGGATCTGAGCAGGAAGTGAAGTGAAACTGTGAATTCTGGGGTTCAGGACAGAGGATGGGTTTGAAAAGAAAGTCATGGGGGCTCATTTTAGATGCTGAAGTTTCGATTTTTATCTTTTTTGTTATGATCTTTGAGGAGTGAAAGGAACTGATCAGGGCTTATAGCTTATTTGCTGGACCGCTGTGGGTCTTCATTTTGCTCAGAATTCAGATGCTGCAGCCGTTTAATGTGGGCTACTCTGCTTTTGCTGGCTGAACGCAATCCAATTTTTGTCTGTAAATTTTTTTTTTTTTTGATATGTGGAATAGATTCCCTTCTATCTCTGATTCTCTCTCCTGTGTTTAAGCATCTATCTATGGTTAAGTAGATAAAGAGCCAATCGAAGCAATTTGCAGAAAGACGAAAACATAACTCACCATTTTATTGCAGAGTTCTGAGCTCGCTGGGAACAAGATTCCCCATCTCGAATATCAAGATGGGTTTTCATCGCCAACCTTGAGATTCATAGTTTCATGCTACTCTGGCCGATAAAATGGCTAAAGGATATGCATTGGAATATTTTCCATGTTATCCGTATTAACTTGTGATTGAGTGAGAAATGTACCTGATCGATCGCTTGTCTAATATAAAAATTGATTCGTCTTCATTTTCTTTGCCATTGATTTGGATTCTCGCTGAACAGATGACGCATCACTGTGCAGTCTCTCTCTCTCTCTCTCTCGTCCCTGCGGTGCAGTCGATCGTCATTCCTTGCTTGTCTGCTCTCTTACGTCCCGACCACCGTTAGTCATCTGCCGATCTCCAGGCCCCTGCTCCCTTTTGCCCTCGGCCGTTTGCTAGTCTCCTGCCGCTAGTCAACCGCCTTTTTTTGTGTCCCTGCCACTTGCCGCCTATCTCCAGTCCCTAGCTCCCGTTCTCCCTTTTGCCGTTTGCCATCTGCAGGTCACTGGCCGTCAATCTCCAGTCCATTGGCCACCAATTGCTGACGGAGGTCTAATGGCTGGCATGGGTAGAAAATGTATGCCGTTATCAAACAAATTTTTATTCTTAGAACATA
Organism: Psidium guajava; assembly: GCA_016432845.1. NCBI lineage: Eukaryota > Viridiplantae > Streptophyta > Magnoliopsida > Myrtales > Myrtaceae > Psidium > Psidium guajava. Next base: position 12,238,781 of record CM028226.1, on the reverse strand, counting down.
AATTTGTATCATTAAAAAAACTCATGTTTATGCTCAAAAACTCATTTAGGAAATAGAAATGAAAAAAGTTATTTTAGGCCATAAATAAAACTCGAAAAAAGAATGGTTGTCATTGGAAGATGACTCAAGATAATCTAATGAGCCTTGAAATCTAAGAGCATTCTTATAATTAATGCGTGTAGTTAGTATACTGGAAAATAGAGTCTCCACCATTAGATCAAGAGGAAATCTAGCGTTTATTAATTAGAGGGATTATGGTACTATTTGTATCATCTCATAATTAATAGAAACCCCTAGCTTCTCTCTACGAATTTCTGTTTAGAATCGAGTGTTGTGACTTAAGCTACCTTGGGAAGAGTTTTTCCAGCTTACATGGGTAATGTAACACTAGATTAATCGGTCCGTGATAACTCTATATGTTAAGAATGATTAATGAAGTTGATAGGCTAATGTTGTCGATAAAGAATCTGTCGACATAATTAGTATTCCAATTTTGCGAATTACTCGCTAATTTCATCCAAATTAAAACCTTTGGATTTCTTTAGGAACGGAGGATGTGATTGAACTCAAATTACAATTTACATCATTTCATGCATTCAAACATGCCGTTGAAACGACACATCTAATGTCAAATCTAGTTTTAAGAAATTTCATGGGTCGAGAAAGAGGGCCCAATTGAAAAAGGAACGAAGAAGCGTGGCCCACTTTTGCACTGCCAAAATCTCTGCAGGAGGAGCAGAGACGTTCTGTCGCTGCTCATTCTTGATCCTGCGTTGTGCGCGATTCTGCTGCCGCGCTAGACAGTTCTCCTCCTGCCATAGCAAAGTGTAAGATTCCTCCCTCCCTCCCTCCCTCTCTCTATTTGTTGGCGATTGCTTCCGAACACCAAGTCTGTGCCTTCGTTTGCTTGCGTTTGATTCGACTCACTTCAGATACAAGATGCACCTTATGTGTTTGTTGGAATTTCTCTTTAGCTTCATGCTGATCGCATTAGGAGTACAAATACCCATTAGCGTGTGGATGGGATGTCAAGTTTTTTTCTTTTTGGCCATCCGTTCGAGCTTTCACCGGTTAATTAATCTTCTTCTTTTATAGCTTATAGCTGCCTGCTTAGGGGTGATTCTTTGGTATCTGCTTGTGTCTTCTATGGGAAACTGAAGATCTAGGAGAAACAATTTAACAATGAAATTCTCGCATGGTTTTATGTTTTATGTGTGCCTAATTAATAGAACGCGGGGTCCCTAAAGCGGCAAATCACGATCCAAGAGTTTGAGAGAAAATGTCCAGTAAAAGCAGGTCCTGATAACCCGTAAAAATGTCCTCTCACATTCTTTTATGGCCTCTAAATTTGCAAACTGAAAGTTCCAGTTGTCTGGATTGGGGCAGTACATTGTCTTGTACAGTGGATTGGTGCGCTTGTTGATTGGCTTTGGTTCTTGTGCTCAATGTTCAGTATCAAGTTTAGCTTCTATGGTGAAGTGAGTTCAGGGGACTAAATCAGCCTCAATATTTTTTGAAGGAAATTGAAGATGAAAATTGATGATCGATGAATGTCAAATGAGTATCGATAAATGTCAGTAATTTGTGATTATGTTGGTTGTTTTCACTTGATTTGAAGACAAGGAGAGACCTGTGCTGGTTGTGCCTGTATAGCTGATAATTTGGGAGTTCATTACCATGTACTTCTCAAGCTTCATTCATCTTTCTAATTGTTTGTGTTGTTTTTTTATTATTATTATTCTTTTTCCTTTATTCATCTGTGTTTCTTCTCAGTTGGCATAGTCTCCAAGTGTACTGAGGATGGCGGCGTTTCCTTTGGAAAATGGCTTCCCAGCCTTGGCTCTGCCAGGCTCACAGCAAAATCAAGTTTCTGCTGTAAAAGCAACTGCACCCGAGTCAAAGCCAAAAAAGAAGATCTGTTGCGCCTGCCCCGACACAAAAAGGCTGAGAGATGAGTGCATCGTACAGCATGGTGAAGATGCTTGCAAAAAATGGATCGAGGCTCATCTGACATGCCTCCGTGCAGAGGGATTTAATGTCTGAGTTCAATTGAGATCCGATTTGAACTGACAAAATAAGCAACAAGTTGAGATCCATTTCGCTGATAGAGACTTCATACGGGGACGATTTTACTGAGATCGGATGTGAAAAATAAGTGAGAAGACAGCCTTTTGATGGAGTCGTAAATTGATACGTTAATACAACCCATGCCTTTTCTTTTTGTTCTCAAATGATGAGTGTGTAGCTGATTATGGTGACTATACTTTTTTTGGCAGATGCTCTGAGTTGATTTTCTTTAGTCTCTCACCCATGCACAAGACAGTTGGGTTGGTCATTTCATGTATGACTATTTGTATTCATAAACAGAGATGTTTCTGACTCTTGGAAGTACACTTTTGTTGGTTGTTTCTGTAGGCTTCTTGTTAGCTAATATTCTGTTAAGGCTGCTTAATTCTTAAATCATGTGTATAGTTGATTGGGGATACTGGTGGAATGTGCATTCTCATTGCTTGGAGGTCTAGGAAAGGGAGTAAGTCTCGTGGCCTTTATGTTTTCTGGGAGGTGCAACTAATGGTGACTGGTCTATGAAGGCGGATTAATGTGAGTGCGCGCAAGGGTTTTCTTCTGTGGTATGCAAATAATCCCAGTCTGTTGTGATGCAGAGCCAGTATAACTGTATAAGTGTCTCATTAGGAGGCAAAGAGAGGCATGTAACTATGACATCTTCGAACAACTTTCATGGTCGAATTGCGGTTGGTACTGTGGATTGTTGCATCTTCATTCATCAAGCAGCTTGTGCATATTGGATGGTTCTGATCTGAGAGCTGCAAACTCGTCTACTCTCCCATTCCTTCTTCCAGTCAATAACCATCTGAGAGTCATCGTTCGTGTCTTGATTCTCCTCTCATGTCTGAGCTCAGTTTTCTGTCAAGGGGAAAAGAGTAGGAATCTAGTGAAGCTTTTCTGATAATGCAAGTGCAGCATGAGCTTCGCATCTTTTGATTCCTTTTTATTAATTGCAACCTGCGGCAATTTTCCTCTTTAGCCTCAGTTGCGGCAGTATCTTTGGTTGATGAAGCACCTTATTTACGATTATGAGACTATTTGAGACTTTTTGTCCAACTTGTTCATATGCTGATGAAGATTTGGCTGCTGAGGTATAAAATTCTGAAAATGCTGGAGATAATGAGTTAATTTTGCAAGATTGGTAATATGTTGTATATTTTTTGTTAGCATTCAAGATACATAAAGTGATTTGCGACGCCGGATTACGAACTAAAGCCATAAGTTATCATTGAGCGATGAAGGTGCTGTTTGTATTCGTCTAATATTGTACTAGCAAATGATCCAACATGGAACTGGTAAATTTGTCAATTTAGTCATAATCTTTTAGTTCTAAATATATTATACGACGGTCAATTCAATCCTGAATATTTCAATTGTATTAGTTTAATTTTTAAACCTTTTGATAATTTACTAATTTAGTGATATCACTTTCAATTGTCCAATTTAATTCTAAATCTTTTGATGGCCTATTAATTTAGTTTTTAATCTTGTAATGATTTGTTAATTTAGTCATTCCGGTCAATTTTAACTGAAAATGGTTGACGTGGCAGTCTTAACAACGTTGATTGTCCTATGTGGCAATGTTAAACTCAACATCAGTCATCTCATGTGGCACGCCCAAGCACAATTGGTGCTGACGTAAATAATCTTTGTAATTTATTAATAAATTTTTTCCTTTTCCTTTTCTCGATGCCTAGAGGAGAGGAAAAGAAAAAGAAGAAAGAAAAAAACTCAAAAAGTAAAAAAAATTCATAAAGATTGTTTACGCTAGCAATGGCTGTGCCTGACTATACTATGTGGGACGACCGACGCTGAGTAGACCTCCACAATAGCAATTTTCGACAAAATTGACCGACATAACTAAATTGGCAAATTTGTGAAAAGATTTAGGACTAAATTGATAATTATCAAAATGTTCGAGATTAAATTTTTATAATTAAAATGTTGAGGATTAAATTAGCCATTGCATAATAGTTGGAGGAATTTTTGGATAATTTTCCCCCACGGAACACGTGTGCAAAAATTTGATTTCTCAAGATCGTCTAGTTACGAAGTATTTGAAATATCAGTAAAGAAGGAACTGAAACGGGCGGTTTGGGCCGAAGTCCGGGCCCGCAGAACAGACACGTGGCAACTAAGGAACGAAGTCTCTGGAACCGCCACCCAGCCTCCTCCCTCTCTTAAACCCTAAACCCTCCGTCTGCAGCCCTCGCCTCCAAGCTTGAGTGGACTAGCCATCACTTCACTCACCTTCCAACGAGGCTCTTCCGCTCCACGGCTCCGAAAATGGCGACTCCGGTGGCTCGGTCTCTCTTCAACGACGGCAAAGCCTCGCTCCGCCTTATCCGCCCTTCGTTGCTGCGCCCGTCAAACACCACCGCAGTCAAAGACAAGAGCTTGCTCGCCCCGCCAAGCGGCGTCATCCTCGGCCAATGCCAATTCCAGAACCCGTCCCATACCGATTTGAATCCGCAGGTTAAGGTGTCGACTCCTCATTTGTTCGGTCGATCGTCGCTCGTCGGCGGTGAGGATTGGAGGGGTTCGGGGTGTAATTACAGTCTCGCGGCCGAGGATGAGCTCGAGATGCGTCGGCGCAAGGAGATTTCGGAGGAGAAGGACGAGGACGAGGACGGTTCTGATGCCGACGATGCTGGCGATGTGGGAGATTTCGACATAGGGGATTTTGACGATGACGACGACGACGACGAAGACTATGAAGACGATGACGATGTTGATGTCCCTCGCAAGATGAGGAAATGAGATTCGAAATATGTTCATCAATGGTGGTCGCTTTTGGTCCTTTTTTTTTTCCTCTTAACGAGGTCTATATCTTAGGTTACATGTTTCTCTCCGTTTCTTGTTACGTCAGTGTCGCCTGTTCTGTTATCCACTCGTGGTGTTCTAAACTTCTAATGGCTGGGCTCTTTGTCCTTGACGAGAAAACCATGCCAGGATTCATGAGTTTGAGTGGGACTACTTTCGATATCCATAGCTCAGATTTTGAGGAACCAGAGTTTTGAACTTGAATTCAAATCCAAACATTCAGAATCCAGTAGATGGATGGAGCCAGTGAGCGAGCGTCCTACTTATGATTTCGAATCGAAGGCTTCGTGGCTAGATCTTTGCCCATTTGGATGCAGATAAGAATAATACGTTAGACAGAGTAGAGAAATTTTGGTTTATTTCTATGTCTCATTATTTACGCGATCTCGAGAGATGCAGTTGATCAATAGCAATATATTTTGCAGTTAAGTTGGCTTGAGTTTGGATTGAAAAAAAAAATCGAATTTTGGTGGTGGCAATTTTGGATATTATCTTGAATTTTTCGTTCACATTATGTTTTCAACTTCTTATTTCTTAAAATTTTGTTTATTCTACTTGTATTCGAATTCTGTTTATCTATTTATTATTGAATATGTTCTTTCTATTTCAATTCATTTCAAAAAAATGAAAATAGAAAGAAAATACGGTTTAGGAGAACAAGAAATTGGAATTCTATTTGATTCTAATGCCTATAATGCGTAGAATCTTTTTTCTTTTTACGTAAAAAGAGAGCAATCTTAAACTTTTAATTGAGCTGAGGTATTGAATGACACGACATGTGCGATTAATGCCGTAATGATCAAGCTGAGAATTGGAGGAAACAACGAGTGGCTGATGCGGCAAGGATTGCTGATGAAAGAGTTGCTTCATGGTGCTTCCACGGGCATTGCAAACCATGCAACAACTGTACTGTCTGAACAATGCTGAAATTGATACCAAGCTCTGAGAAATTTCTCTATAAAGATACGCACGACGAAAGGGAGATATTCGCCCAAGACATACTTGAAAAACCAATAAAAATATCATAATTATCTCTAATGTAGAATAATACTCTGGAAAATTATCCTAATTATCTCCAACAGACGATATATATATACAAACACACAAAAGCAGATTCACACGGGTATAAAACCAATTTACGGCATGCCGGGGCAAGAGAAACGAATTCTCAACCACAGATCAATGCAGGAAGAGTGAAACATGCGCTCACAAGTCACCTTCCACGAAATCATGCACACAAATGCTCGGATACGATTTATAACGCTCAATCCGTTCGCTTCCATCTTGTCGAATCTAAGGATCCTGGGGGGCTAAACTTTCAGAATCTTCTCACAAATAAAGCCACGAAGAATAATACTTCCCGTGCCATGGCAGACCGTTAACATGACAAACCCTTATATGTCCCTTCAAAGTGAGACTTTAAGGGGTCATGATTATGGCAAAGTATAGATCTTGGACATAGTTTGGTTTCGTTAATAGACCCTGCAGAAAGAAACAGAGGCGAGTATGGATGGTGCGGACCTTGGAGGGTGCCAGAAAGCCAGAGAAAACTGAGAGGAGTCTCAGACGGGTCAAGACCAAGACTTTTTAGTCACCGAAGACAGAGAGCGGGAACAGCAAATGCCCCTCCCCTGTTTGAAGAAACGTATCCATCTCGGGAAAGACCAAACCGAAACACACGAGACAAACCCTATTTTTGTTTCCTTTTGGAAAAACCTTCACCTAGGGGGGCCTGCGGAAGATCGCAGGAGACGAACGGAACTCGTTGAACCGGTTTGTGGTGTTCGGTGGCTTGCGTGTGTTTGAAGGGAAGAACAAGAAAACCACAGGCCAGGGCACGCCCGCGAGCAGTCTCAGGAATCAGATCTCCTCTGTCCCAACCCTCGTGCCCCGAAAATGACTTGATGTGACGAGCCCCCCGATCAGTTAAAATGTTCATGACGATTCTCGAAAACAATAACAACAGATCAAATCATCGCCAACTATGAATGCTTCGTACTTGAGTAGATATGGAGGATCTGAGACAACCTTTCTTTTCTTCAATGGCGTGATTCGGACGCTGGAGCAGGTACCCATTTCATCAAGCGTTTTTCTTCTTTAGAAAAATCCTCCTAAAATTCTCAAGAGTTGTTCCCTTTTAGAGGAGTGTTGTTGCTCAAGAACATGCGATATAATTGTCCCAAAAGAAGGAAAAATGTTAATTTATAAAGCAAAGATACGAAAATAGGGAAGAAAAAATAAGAAGGCGAATTGCATTTCATGTACATGCACATTGCATTCCCCTCTCGTGTGACGGCAGATATCACGTATCGATCGTGAGCAAAGGAGACCAAAAAGCTCAGCTCGTGGAAAGCAATTTCGCTAGAAAATTACAAAATTCCTCCTTTCCATTAATTGAATTCGATTTGGTACGACAAAGAAGAAGCGAGTCAAAATTTGCCTACGACCTGGTCGGTTCCGTGACCAATTGAACCACCGTCTGGAACAGGAGAACGGACAGCGAGTCGAGAGAAAAGTAGAGGAAGCCGCCTGGGGAGTGAGTCACGAACGATCCGAAACTCTTCCCCACCACGCAGTGCCACGCCGGCCCATACACCGAGTCAAACTCCTGCAATATCACAGAAATTCAAAACGATAAGATGATCGATCAATCGAAAGAAACGGTACAGATGAATTAGACAAGCCCGTGAAACGATGAAATCTCTGTGGAAAGTTCATCAATCAGAAGCGGCACAAAGTCTCCTGCTTTTCGCTCAAAATCGCGTCTTTTACACGGCACAGGAGTCTCGTTCTGTTCGCTCAAGATCGCATCTTCTTCGTTTTGGACGTACCTTTTTGAGAGCGCGAGCTAAGTGGGTGTTGTTGGGAGGGAGGTTGGGAGATGACGAGTCGAGGAAAGATCGGGTGCAGCAAAGGGCGCGCTCTTGCATGTGGACGGGCATGTCCGACGACCTCAGCCTTATGTTGCAGCTGACCGCGGTCGCAGCTAGCCTCAGCACTTCTTCTTTCGGGGACTTGTCCTGTGTCTGAACCTTGTTTCGTTGATGAATTTGATCGTCCTGCATGACTGGCTTCTCTTTCTCGCTCCGGCGGCCTTGTTTCTTCTCCATGTTTTAGAGAGAGAGAGAGAGAGAAGAGAGGAGAAGAGAGAGAGAGAGAGTTGGTGAAGTTTTTGGAACTTTGACCGGGAAATGCGTTTGACAGAATGAGAACATATCGCAGTACCACGACCACCCACTCCACGAGGATTAAAGCAAACGGAGGGAGAAAGAAACCAACCACATTGGGTTTTTCCTGAAAAATATAGTAAAACATCGACGACTGGGTCGAGCGTTCCTGTGATTGTTGCTTGAACGGTCGTGCCGACTGCCAAGGTTCGGACAGTGACGCGATCGAACGCCAATTTGGAGGAGGAGACCTTGGTTCGAAAGGAAGAATTCATTTACGGAGAACGAAAATTATGATGGCCCGCCGCGAGGAAAGCACGCTGCGTTCCTCGTTGACCTTTCTGTCTATTCCCATCTCCTCCGTCCCAACCATAATCACCCGACATCGTCACGATTATGGTGTGTTTATGGTTGACGAAACAAACCGACCTTTAGGTATTTTTATGCGGCCCAATATCCCCCCGAAAAAAATTCTCAACGTTAGCATATCTCTTAATTACATATATAATATTTTTTTATCTCATAAAAAAAACAAAATTTTTACTTTTATCTCAATTCTGCCACCGTTAATGTTCTATCCATAATCACTATTAGTTAATCCTATGTAGTATTTCCACGTCCTTAATGAATTACATTTCAACAAAATTGACACGAAAAAAATTCATAATTTCTTTTTTTATTGTCTGCTTTTGCTATACATTGCTGCAAGATACAAAGACACTCAGGACAACGTGTTTCGGATTGCCTCCAACATTCAACAACCCAAATAACGACTAGACGTGGATATTTGATTATTTGGACGGATGATCTCAACTCTCGTCATTCATAAAACCTGCTGCTTCCAAATTTAAAAAATTCATTGGTAAGATCGGCGGGAAATTCAAGCCACATAGGATTAATCAATAATAATTATGGGTGGAGGATTGATGCCGATAGAATTGAGACAAAAATAAAAGTTTGGGATTTTTATGACACAAAAAAAAGAACTTAGGTATAATCGAGACACGTGGTAAAGTCGGGGGGTCTTTTTGGTATTAGTAAGTATAATTGGGATAAAAGTAAAAATTTAAGTTTTTTTTTATAAAATAAATTTTTTTTTTGAATATAATTAAGATAGATGCTAAAGTTGAAAGTTATATATATATATATATATATTTTTTTGGGTGTTACTCCATTTTTATGCCTATGGTGTTATGCTAGGGGAGTGAGGAAATTTGGGTGAGAAAATAAGGTAGAATCTTAAACTTTTGTGCCAAGGTAGAGGAGGGAGAAAACGATTCTCTTCTCGATTTTAGTCACCTCTTAATAGCAAACAATGCCCGACAAAAGAAATCTCTTATTCTAAAGTTGCTGTATCTCTCAAATTCACATGAAAACATTTTGGTAAGGGTATTTTCAAGAAAAGTAGATAGATTTTACTAGCAATGATTTCGGCATAGAAATGGGAAAAAAAGAAACCTAGGTCTCCTTTACACTAATATGTAAGAAATAGATCAACGTTAAAATTTAATAAATTTTCTCGGACCGCCTAAAAGTATATGGAACGATAGTTAAGATTCGAAATGTTCTCAAAATTAGATTTCATTCTGTTAAAATACCGAACCGATAGAATCGCATAAAATTACGAAATCATCGCCGTCTTGTCATTTTTCCCTAAGACTATGGTGGATTTGGTGCAAAAAAAGGAAGAAGGCTCGAGCCAAACCAAAGAAAGCAAGAAAATGTATGTAATTGGGAAACATGAATACAGTGAGTTTTGTTAATTGCTGATTTTTCCCAATGTCCAAGCACAAGAGCCCAAATCAATGCGTGCAGCGATTTGTCCAAAATGACCCTCATCCGCTGCCGATCTCATCATCCACTGCCCCCCATCACCACAACTCCAAACGAACGCCAGCCAAACGCCTCCCCCTCCCCCACCACTCACTCTCTCTCTCTCTAGAAATAATCTATCCCACTCCCCCTTCTTCTTCGGATTCTTCGCAGCGACATCTCTTCGCTTCGCTGTTCACGCCTTCCATCATCTCCCATGGCCACCGTGCTCGAGTCCCTCGCCGTACCGCGCTCCTCTAGCTTGCCTTCTCCCGCCGCTTTCTCCCCGGTCGCCCCAGCGTCCTCTCTCGCCCCTATCGCCTGTCGCCGGAGATCGGCCGGGTTTCCGCAGGCTAGTGGGTTGAGGATCAGGCCGGTTTCGATCGCCCGGTCGCTAAGATCTCCGAGTCAGCGCCCGAGGCGTGCTCCAGGCGTTGTCTGCGAGGCTCAGGATACCGCGGTTGAAGGTTGGATTCCTCAAGCTCACCCCTTTGTTTCTGTTTTTATGCTAATATCGATATTTCTCTGATTCTTGTCTCGTTTGTGGAGCTACCTGATTCTTTTCTTTTTTTTCTTTTCCATTTATCGTCGGTATATTCGTAGATATAATTCGATTTTATGCGGAAGTGAAGATTGGCAACTGGGTCGCACTGAGTTCTCTGCTGAAGTGTAGCTGAGCTTCTTTTTTTTTTTGTTTCTTTTAAACCTGTCTTTAACAATGTTTGAAGTGGAAAAATGATAAATTAGCTGTGTACTTGAAGCCAACGAGCCTAATTCTTATTGTATGTTTAAGGGAAGGCTCCAATTCTCATTTCTATTAATGAATAATGTAATGGTAAAGAAATTGCACAAGAAAAGTTTGTTTGTTTGTTTGTTTGTTTTTTCCTGAGAGACAAGTCTCTCTTGTTAGGGGGATAAAGAAATGAAAACTCTTAGAATCTCAAGGCAATCATCGCCAAAAAGTTCATTCATAACCAACATTCACTAGAGAAGAACTCATTGAATGGTTTAGCTTGAGCTCGGCTAAAGAAAATTGCCAATTTCTATAGTGCTGAATTAGAGGTAAAACTTGACTAGAAAGCTCTCCGCAGGCACATTCTGAGTATGGACAAAATTGCAACCACTACTTTGGATCTGTTGTATACTGTTAATGTGCCAAGCATATGCACAAGTTTGCTGTAGAAAACAAGAAATCCTGGTTTCTTAGGCAAATTTCAAAAGGTTATGGCCATATCTTGCTTTCTGGGTCTGCACTTTATTATGGATTAGAGGAATTGAGATTGTCACCACTCTAAATTCGAAAGGAGCGATGCAGAAAAAAGATATATTCGAACATTATAGTCATTTCTTGATTTTGATGTAGTGGCTCCTGTGACTGATGCGACATGGCAATCAAATGTTATGGAGTCTGAATTTCCAGTACTGGTTGAGTTTTGGGCTCCATGGTGTGGTCCCTGCCGAATGATCCACCCTGTCATTGATGAATTGGCAAAGCAGTATGCAGGGAAATTGAAATGCTACAAAGTTAACACTGATGAGAGCCCTTCAATTGCCACTCGATATGGCATCCGAAGCATACCAACTGTCATGATATTTAAGAGTGGCGAGAAGAAAGATGCTGTTATTGGTGCCGTTCCCAAGTCCACACTGACCACTAGCATTGAGAAATTCTTGTAAAAGTAGTAAGCATGAGATGCCCCTATGAAGTTAAAGCATAACATTTGTCAAATCTGCCTTTTCTTTGTCTGATGGATGCGTCGTTCGACTATTGTATAGTGAAGTGGGGCTGTATTATCTACTTGCTTAATGTCAATATCGGCTGTATAACATCATCTGGTGAATTTGGTATCCATCTCTTTCATTGCTTGTATGTGTGCAATGCCTTTGTGTTTGCAATTTGGTGCCAGAAGTACATCGGAGCTTCAGTGTTGGGAAATCTTACCTGTTAAATGAGTGGTAGAGTCTTGATTGTCGGACCGGTAACCATAATGTCCATGTTCAGCAGAACAGTCCTTAGGAGTTTAGTGCATACTCTGAGGAGGGTCTTCCCGTTCGCTCCACAGTAGTTCTGGATCTAGGGAAAGTTCTGTTGTGTCTACACGGGATTATTCACGTGCTTCTGGGCCTTTTGAGAGTTCTAGTAGACTGGTTTTGTGATAATCACCTCGGAGGTTGGATTATAATTTCTTACAGAAAATATTTTCAAATAATGAGGAAACTCGTTTCTGGAGCGGTTTTTTATTCTTTGGATCTTAGGCCTCAGGACTCCGGTTGGTCTAATGCCTGAGCGGGACGCATGACTCAGCTTGTCTTACAAATACATATACTATTCGCTGTGATTCTCACTCGTTTGCTGTCCGTTCTTTCTACTCTAGCATCTTCCACTCCAACCCACATTTAGAGACCGCAATCCTAAAATTTACAGTGCAAAACAACACGAAAATGGCGCAGCAAATGTACCGTCAGGATTAGTGGAACATTGGAGCTATTAGGATAGGAGTTGACAGATGAATTCTAAGTCGGGATTCGGTTTCATTTTACTCATTTGCTTCTTAGCACCACGTGACGGTTTTGGTAGAGAAAAGTCATCAAAAATGACGCTGATGCTGAAGCGGTTTGCGTCGGTCAAAACTAACACCCTAAACCTGTCTGCACGGTTCGCTGTCTGAAACACCACCCGGTACTGAATATACTAGCTTCAAAGGCACAAATCGAATGTAGGACTCCCGACGAAGAGAGCTTCGGTTTTCATCCAAAAGGAAAATTCAGTAAACCGTCCTAGAGATGAAGTTTTAGAACACCCTTCCCTGGGTCGCACAGCTTCTGCCATTTTGCAGCTCTGCAGATGGTGAAGACGCTCTAGGCCAAAATCTTCGGCATCGGCTCTCATAGATCATAAGATAATAAGATATCATTGTCTCACGTCTTGACCACGTCAGGAATTCTATTCCAACTAGAAAACTGATTGAATAGGCTTTTTAACAGAACTCATATAACCAGTTTCCTCGATCCCAGATGATGTCATGAACCATCAGCATGAAACATATTTATCCACAGTATAAAACATTCTGGAGTCCTCTAAAATTGTCAAAAGGAAAGCATAAAACACGAATAGCAGAGTGTGGCTTCGTTAGGTGGTGGAGAAACAATGTGACCGAGCAACAAAAGTCTCATCAGTAAGCCCAGGACTGGACATAAGGCTTAAGGAGGGACACTTCCCTGATTTGGTCCCACCGCACCTGTTTCCACCATCCCATGTCATTGTACTTGGATCTCTATCCGTTGGAGAGTATGAGATCCAGCAGAAGGATGATAAGAAGAAGGCGGTTCCGCATCCTGAGGTAGGCATACACGGAGCGGTATCCTTTTCAGCTTGCAACACCCTTTTGAGCTTTACATACCCAAGAGAATCACAGACTATTGTGCTACTACATATGCTTTTCGTGTGTAAATCCCTTAACACCAAAGTCCTTAACTTTGGCAGAGTTGAAAAGCAGACGACCGTCTCGTTTCCTGTCACTTTTATGAGCTCCTCGACTTCGCTGCAGCATTGGATGGAAAGCACCTCCAAGTTTGCGAACAGGGCCAGCGGCATTTGTATCGGCAACTTCTTCATTTTGCAGCATTTAATGATTTCAACCTTTTCCAGACCCCAGAAGGATTGCACTCACAGCTGGAAAGTTCTCCTCTACCTCCACAAGGACAAGGACGTCCTCAAGTGAATCTAGTCTTAGAAACTCAAGGTTTCAAAGTTGGGTGTATGTGTATCTGTGTGAGAGGAAATAAATCCATGGACAGTGGAACCACACCCTCCATGGATTTGACTTTCCCATTCATGCAGGCATTCATGTTGGTTATCTGGGTTAAATGATGGAATGTCCATTAGGTTCTTCAGGTCATCATCCACAAAGCTTTCCATTATCAGCTATTCAACGTTCCTTGGGCGCTGAAGCCGCTCTTCCCATTGCCATCCTCGAGCAATGCAACTTAATCTCACAGCTTTACTATAATCTTCCATGCCTCCTTTTAGAACCTCATCATAATCAATACATCCCAGTCTCAAGTCCCACTTTTTTGGACCTCTTCCGTCGTCCGGATATGCCGTGTACAGGTTAAATTCTTTCTCATTATTTTAAAGCTTCCAAATTTCTCATACTTATTATCTCCCTTCCTTCTGCATATAATTTACTGCCAAGGTTGAGGTATTGCGGATGAGTAAGTTTCGGCAGAACTCCAAGAGGCATTTTCCTTAGTTCTGAACCATTCAAATCAAAACTTCTTAGATTTCCCAATCTCTCTAACCCTTCAGGTGCATCCCGGATTCCACTTTCACAAAGATCTAACGTTCTCAGCTCCTCCATCTTTGCCAAAGACGGGACTAATTTTAACTCCCTGCACCTCCTTAGTAACAATGCGATGAGGTTCTTCAAGCTGGACTCTGAACTTGGCAGAAACGTGATATTTGTCCAAGACAGATCAAGAACTTGGAGAACAGGCATGTTTTCGAAGAAATGCATTGGGTAATTCCTCCGAGGAAGTGTTATTGCTCAAGCAAAGGAACTTAAATCTAGGACACTGAGGCGCTATCCCTTCTGGGATTTTCCTCGATGAGATTTCCCATTAAGGATACTTCCTCAAGATTCCGTCTTCATTTTGCATCTTCAGGTATCTCTCTCAAATGCAACCCTGCTTTCACCATATATCTAGAGCTAATCATGTGGATTGCCATGTCCCTGCATCTTCAGTTCCTCTGTTTCTTTTCCCGAGATGTCAATGCTTCTAACGCTTTCCAACAAGCAGAAGTTAATTAATTTGTTCACCAAAAGTATGTTCCCTACCGTACTCCACTTCCCGCCTTCTGCTGCATGTCAATCCGATATCCACGAAATATTGGATGAGCTCTCGTTGTAATCCTCAGGATATAAGGCCATTTGCAGGAAACACTGTTGCGCCATGGCATCATTCAGTCGAGTATAGCTGAACTTCAAAACACCAAATACCTTCACTTCCATGCATTCTTCCATGAAGTTTACTTCTTTCAATGCTTCTAATGCATTTCTCCACTCATGGATGTCCTCCGCCCTTCTCATGCTTCCAGAAACCACCGCAGTGCCCAAGAGGCAAACGTCCGCATTCCTTTGCGACAGACCTTCCCATTATCTCCACTGCAGGTGGGAAGACTTCCGTGCTCCTTAGATTCTTAATAAGTTGAACGGCTAGCAGCTGGTTCTGGGAATTTTGTTGAAAGTGTAGCCCATTTAACAAGTTGTTCGTCGAAGTTTCGTTAACATCAACGGGTCTTGACAATCGCAAGCTCTTCTCACATTTTTACCGGCACGGAACAGTTGTCTCGATTTTCGTACTACCCTATGTAGAACTGTCCAGTAATCTATGTATTGATTCGACTTGCCAATGCTTTTATTCTCCGAATGGGACGATTAGCGCTCATGTTTCAGGAACTCTTGATAACAAAAATGAAGTCGTCTTTTGTGGAGTAGCCAGCATCATCACACGCCATGGCTTCTAGTCCACTTTCGTTGAAAGGTCGGTCAAACTTGGTGGGGCGTCTGATTTTCGTTCTTTATTCTGCTGGAAAAGCTTCCGCCACCACTCAGGGAAGACTGAAACGACTCCACCAGACAAACGGGATTGCAGGTTTGTCAAACAAAGTTCACTTCTTTGGTGGTTTCTGTACGAGAAGGTACCACGAAGAGGTGCTTCACCACGTCCCTGACAGTGACATCGTAACATGAATTCGCACGATGAATGAGGTGAAACAGTCGAATGAATCTATCCGCTACCCGGTGAAGGAAAGCATTGAGAAGCATGGAATCAGGAAGCTGGAGATGATTTTGGTGCGATAGATGAGGAGGTGGAGCGCATAGGACAGACAACGGAGGCAAAGGTGAACCGATCATACTTACCACGAACCGTACATCTTACATAAGATACAAGACTGAAGAACCTAAAGGGAAAAAATAATGTGTTTGGGCATATAAATTCACCCGAGTCAAGAACAACAAGCAGAGAAATCCATAGCTAGCGACAACATAGAAGACATGACACAGCACGACATCCTCCGGAGCCTAGTTACTGCGGTAACACACTTCCAATTTACAAATGTCATCTGTATCGGACATAAGGCCGAAGCAGGGACTTTTCTAGGGGATTGTCCCACCTCACCGACTCCCACCATTCCTTCTCATCTTTCCCAACATGAATTGCCTGAAGAGAATTAACCTTGCCACCAGGTAGTTTACCATCACGAGGGAGGCACACATGAAGCGCTATTCTTTCTAGCTTCTTGCATTGTTTCAGTGTTACAAATTGGAGAGAATTACACGTTATCGTTTTCTTACATATGCTTTTCAGTGCCTGAAGATCCCTTAAACATAAGGTCCTTAACTTAGGGAGGCTTAGAGTGGAAGTAAGATTATCCGCTTCTGTCACTGCTATGACCTCCTCCATTACTTCACATTCTTGAATGTGAAGATTTTCTAAGTTTTCAAGGAGGGACAGGAGCTTGTCCGTCAGGAGGTTCTTCATTTTGCGGCACTTGTAGATGTAGACTGTTTTAAGACACCAAAAGCCTTTACCTTCAGAGATCCACCCCGGCAAAGGCCTGGCAGCGGCCGCAACTGCCTCAACTAGAGCACGCAGGTCGTCTAATGCATCCAATTTCAGATACTCAAGGCTTTGCAGAGGAGCGTAATAATCTGCAGGAGAACTTGAGGACAGTAGCACCAGATGCTCCATCCCAGGAATTCTCTTTAGCCCGCACACCCTCAACTTACAGTCTGCGATGCTTGGAATTTCCATCAAACTTCCCATTCCATCGAGAGGATCTTTGATGCTCAAACACTCGATGCCTTTTGGGAGCAGAGGAAGCTCTGCCCCTCCTCCTTCCTTGACATGACATCCGCCCAGCCTCACAGTTTTACTGCAGATTGGAGGGCCAAAGACCCTGGAGGCATTCTCCTCTTTATATATGATTGGCATTATTAGTTCCCACTCCTTGGGACCGCCATCCCCATCCCATAGCATGAGATATTCCACATACGCATTATATTCTCTGATATTCTTAAACCTGCATCTCACCTTCTCCAACCTTTTCAGACTAATCAATTCCCTCGCACTCTTCACTACCAAGCTCTTGTCTGCACTCTTAAGATCAAGTTGTTTCAGATTAGAGAGTTTGGGCAGAATTCCATCGGGAATTTCTTTTAGTTTCGAATAGCCAGCATCAAAGGTTCTCAAATTCACCAGTCCCTCGAGTCCCACAGGAACTTTCTTTATACCACTCCAAGATAGGTCCAATGTTCTTAACGCCCTCAGCTTAGCCAATGAAGGCATGTACTTTAGTTTCTCGCATTTATGCAGTAATAATGCGCTGAGATTAGGCAAGTCAGAGATCGAATTGGGCAACACCTCAATCCCCGTATAAGACAGGTTCAAAACCTGTAGAGCTGGCATGCGGCTTAAGAATGAATGATGGATCTCTTTCAAGAAGTAATTATTATTCAGGAGGAGTACCGAAAGCCGAGGACAACTTGGCGATATCCCTGCCGGTATCTCCTTTATCCAATTATGCATCAAAGATACTGTCTCTAAGTCCTCTGTCCATTCTTCCTCAGCTGGCAGTTCTCGCAAACCCAACCCGGATTTTATCATAAATTGGGAGCGCGCCATACTGATAGCCATGTCCCTAAATAAATCATGAATCTTCAAACAGTCACGCTCATAGTAAGCATGCGATATTTGAATTCTTTCTAGGAGGCACGCGTTGACTAATTTATTGATGATGGTGTAAGCCCTGTCATACTCCGCTTCCCAACTTTTGGAGTCGCTTAGCAATCCGGCCATGAAATAATCTCTTATCAAGTTCTCTCTTGATATCCGGTGATCCTCAGGGTATAGTGCAAGATGTAGGAAACACCGCTGCAGCGTCGGATCATTTAGACGTGTGTAACTGAACTTTAAAATTCTAAATACCTTCTCCTCCATACGGTCTCCACTAAATCTCGCTTCTCGTAGCTCATTTAGTGCATTTCTCCACTCCTGGATGTCCGTCATTCCTCTCATGCTTCCTGAAACCACCATGATCCCCAAAGGCAACCCCCCACATTCCTCTGCGACAGATCGTGCGACACATTCCACTCCCGGATAGAAGACAATCGGGTGTCCAAGATTCCTCACAAACAAGTTCCAGGCTTCATTCTCAGGAAGAGGCTCCAATCTGATCACTTCATTGCACAGCATGTGCTTACACACGTTTAAGGATCGACTTGTTAGAATTAACTTGCATCTGTCAAAGCCAAGCTGAATTCCCACCTCTTCTAGACCATACGAGCACCATAAGTCATCCAGAATAAGGACATGTCTTTCTCTTTTCAGAAAGTGTGACAGTTCGGCTGCCCGTTGAATCTGATCATTGACATTTGACAGGGTACAGTCTACACATTTGGCTATCTTATCCTGCAACAGATGAATGCTGCACTCTTGGGAAACCGTAACCCAAAGGACCTTCCCATTGGTGGTTTCATTTAGTAGATGATTATGGATGTGGGTGATGAGGGTTGTTTTCCCGACACCCCCCATTCCGTAAATGCCGATCTTCAATACTTTGTCATCTCTCAGGCAAGATAATACATTACTCAGATGCTTCTGAAAAGCATGCCCTGATAATTCGACTGTTGGAAGCTCATATCCAATGTTATCCTCTGCAATTAGTGTGAGTCCACAAGTGAATTCACCTTGCTTTCGAAGTTCATCCACCTGTTTGATCAACTTGTTCACACTGTTGACTAAGTTCAAGTGTGAATACCATCTTCTGTCTGCGACTTCTCGCTCTAAGCATGACACTTTGGTTTTTGTCCTTTTCACATCTTGTAACCAGTCATCAACTTCTCTCTTCCTCTTCCTTCCGAGCTTAGATTCTTCATTTTTTACTTGTGAAACTACGTCATCTTCCTTGTGAGTTAACTTCTCCAGTTCGCAGAGAAGGGTTTGCGTCTTCTGTTCAAGACCAGTCCAATCTCTTATGAGCTGAGCGATGCCAAGTATCATCGGCAGGTCCATTCCTAAGACGGTAAAAGAACAACTTGTAAGTGAACCTCTTCCATTTTCATTCCATTCATCCCCACCCCCCGAAACAACTCCACTCACTTTGCCCTAAGATATTGCTAAACAAAGCTATGAATATTATATCTACACAACAATATGTACACACACAAACGCATATTCCTGACTTCCAAAAATATAGATTAGCAATGTCATGCCTGCATTTCTCTGTTTCCAGTTCCAAAATAAAAGGAGCTATGAGGCTTGGAAAATTACTGCTGCGGTTGCTTGTCTACCGGCAACTGCTCATCACAGAACTTGATTGCTGTTGTATGTCACGGAATGGGTTTTTCTTATATACCTCACACTTCAAATTGCCAATTGTTCACCAATCTCAGGCAACCGAAAAAAAGAAAAGAAAAAAGAAGCACTTTTCACAGTACGCCAAACATAATCATACCAAGTAACATGAAAATGCATGCAAATTTCCCCAGAAAAGTAAAAGAATAGTTGACCAATTCATCAGTTCTGCTGAATCTTAAGGGCAAAGGCACATCAAGGATCATCATCTCTGCAGACATGTTTCCACAATCTCCAAAAAGAAGCAAACAAAAAATAGGACGAAAGGCAGAAACCCTTTCTTTCTTAGGGTCTATGTATATTTGAACAAAACTGAATATGCGACGAAACTGGACATTTCAGAGAAACAGGAGAGAATGAACAAAGCATACCTTGAGCCAAGTCGAAGTGGCCTAAAGAAGTTCCTTCACTGCAAGAAAATTTGTAGAGAGTGAAGCTTTGAGGTATCGTGGAGAAAACACCATTCTGTGGTGACATCAAATGAGTCAACGAAGCAGATACAAGATTTTCAAGTACACGAGGATTGGAAGGAAGGATCAAGGAAGAGTGAGGAGGACTCAAGTCAAGTCCACTTTGTATTATTCAATTGATGTGCTTCATTCCAGTTCGGAAATGGCAAGGATGATTCTTTGGACCCAGAAAACCCACTTTCTCTATTTTTAATATTAAAATGCTGATCCGTACATGACTTGATTATGGCTTCCTCAAACGGATTAGGCCTGCTACCTAAATGACATCCCCAACTTTTAAGTGCAGTTTCAATTTTATTATTTATTTTTTTCATCACATAATAATCACAAACTTTAGGTTTACCTCAATTCTACTCTAAACTTTTGTTTGCCATAAAAAATACCAACTTTAGATTTACTCTCAATTCTATTCTAAATTTTCGATAAAAATCACTAATTTTTGCTTGAGTCCCTAATCTGCTTCTGTTAACCGTTAGTCCAAAATTTCTCTTGACAACCCACAGATAGAAAACTCCCAAGCGCAAGCTATTCGAGTTTCTCGAGTACCATCTCTCTGGCGTGGGAGATGAAAGACTCCCGAGCACAAGAAATTGGAGACTGAGCGCTAAACTGAAGATCCACGAACGAGATGAAAGGAAAAACTCTCTTACAGGAAAGAGCATTTGAAAACTATCAACCCTAATTGCTCTAGTTTTTACCCATATTTTGGATACAAGAAGGCGTGGTTTGGATTGATGTGGAAATTCATCTCCAAAATATGTCCTTTTGAATTTGAAATTTTGGGAAAACTAGAACAATAACGTAAAAATGCCACATCATTGAGGGTGAATTTAGAAGATTAATGGAGGCAAATTTGAGACTCAAGTAAAAATTAATTTTTTAAAATAGAAAATTGTTAAAAAGGAATTGAAACCAAACCTAGAATTGATGGTTTTCCACGAGACTAAAAAAAATTAGGGGAAAATTGGGATTGGACTAAAAGTCAAGAATTTTTTGTGAGATGTGTTGGAGTTGGCGAATACTTCGGGATCCCTTGTTTCTCACACCGGGTATGCCCACGTGAGCTTAGGGAAACTGAAGTGTTATCCAACGACATGTGATCCCCGCGTGCGGAATGCGGGGGTTCAGGGGCAGCGCCCCCGACACGGGTGCCCCGCTGCCCGGTGAGCGGGCGAGGGTTCGGGAGCAGTGCCTCCCGACGGGGGTTCCGCTGCCCAGTCAGCGGACGGCTGCCTCGCTCGCCGGTGAGCGGGCGGGGGCTCGGAGGCAGTGCCCCCGAAACCTCAACGGGTTTGAGCTTTTATTTAAGCTGGCCCGTATAATGCGATATTAAGAGATTTATTATAAGTTTATGTTTTGGGCCCGTTTTGAGGATATATATATATATATATATTTTTCTCGTTTCTGATCATTGTAACGAGTTGAGCGGCTGTAAATCGAAAACGCAGTGAAATCGCCCTAATCTTGGGGTGAACCTGGGTAATCTCTTGTGAATCGTTCTTCTTTTTCTTTATCGTGATTGTTTCTGATACTCTGTCGCGAACAAAAACCCATCAAGATTAAAAAAAAAAAAAGTCTAGGATGAAGCTAACGGATTGAAGACATTTTGAGCTTTAAATCCGATTAAATAGTCCGAAAAATGATAACGTTTGACATACGTTGTACTAGAGATGGCCACGGGCCGGTTCAATGCGAACCGGAACCGGCCCGTGTGGCACGGGTCGGTTCCGGGTTGTAATTTTCCCAAACCGGCGGTTCCGCGCGGTTCGGAACCGCCGGTTCCGAACCGGCCCCCAAACGGCTATATTATAGCCGTTTGGTTGACCAACGGCTATATAGCCGTTTGTTTTTTTTTTTGTTTTTTAATAATTATAAAATATTTTTTTAATTTAAAAAATAACCATAACCATTATAAATATCCATCTTCACCTTTCATTTTTCCTCACAACTTCTCTCAAATTCTCTCATTTCTCTCATTTCTCAAATTCTCTCAAATTCTCTCAACTTCGCTCAAATTCTCTCAAATTCGCTCAATTTCTTCCGCTCAATTCTCTAAAAAAATGGCTAGTGGAAGAGGAAAGAGCCCGATGATTCCCGAAGAATCCAATTATTCTCATGATCCTCGTGAGTATGCACATTGGGGATACGATGACGAAGATGATATCAACGTTATTCCTAATGTCGAGCACATCCCGACGCAAGAAAGTCTACAACCAACTACCAATACCGAAGAAGCATCAACAACAAAAGAAATGAGTCGAGGGAGTGCATCCATCATATGGCAACACTTCACCAAGCAACATTTAGAAGGTAACGACTACAATCTCATTTGTAACCATTGCAAAAAAGTATACAGGTTTACAACTGGAAGCGGCTATGGAACATATCGTCGACATTTGGCGTCAAAACATCCAACGGAATTCGGGATCGACACGAGGCAACAACAAATTCCCAAGTATGTCGATTCTAACACTTCTAATTTATTTCATTATGATAGAAATAATTATGAGGAAGAACTTGCTAAATTTACTGCCGTTGAACATTTAGCGTTTAATTTTGGTGAAAATTTTGGTTTTAATACTTTTGTACAAAATGCATGTACTCCACAAGTAAAACCCGTTTCGAGAAATACGGTTAAACGCCAAATGATTAAACTTTATAAAAAAGGAAAGATGATTTGAGAAATTTTTTTGCATTTTTCAATGGACGTGTGCATATAGGTAGCGACATTTGGAGTGATCCTTGGCAAACTCATTATTATATGGGTATTACATGTCATTGGATAGACGATGAATGGAACATTCAAAAAAGAATTATTGCATTTCGAGTTTTTGATGAATCGCATACGGCACATAATATTTATAGAATAATTAAGCAAGTTTTAGAAGAATATTTATTGGTTAATAAAATTTTTTCAATTGGTTTTGATAATGCCGCGTCAAATACTGCTTCTGTTCGCGAGTTAAAAACAATTTGTAAACCCGCTTTTGGTGGAAATTTTTTTCACATTAGATGTGCTTGCCATGTTTTAAATTTATGCGTACAAGATGGTTTACGAACTCTTGAAGATGCTCTTCGTCCAATAAAAAAAGCAATTACATATTTATGGAAACATTCCCAAGTTATGAGAGAATGGGGTAGATTTTGTAAACAAAATGGAAAAAAACCAAAAAAATTTCCAAGAGATGTTCCACATCGTTGGAATTCTACATACGAGTTACTTAATCAATCTTTTTCATATAAAGAATTATTATGTACATTTTTTGCGAATTATGTTCCTCAAAGTAATTTATACCCACAAGAGTGGGATATTTGCAAAAGAATTTTAGATTTGTTAAAAGTTTTTAATAATGCAACTTATACTTTATCCGGTGTTTATTATCCTACTACACATTTATTTTTAACAGAGTGTCTAAATATTGTTGATATTTTTCAAGAAAATGAAGGCGATAATCAATTAGGTCCAACTATTATAGCAATGCGAACGAAATGGATGCAATATTATACCAAAATTCCTATTATCTATTTGGTTGCTTGTGTTTTGGATCCACGTACGAAAATGGAGGGCTTACTTGATGATTTGAATTCATACTATGAGTGTTTACATTTGATTGAAACCGTAAATATTAGAGATATAGAAAAAGAAGTTAAAGATATAATAATAGAATTGTATAATGATTTTTGTAATAGATATAATATAGTTGGTGATAGTGGAACTTCTTCCCAAGTTAGTGGCATGCAAGGTAAGCACCTTGGTAGAGGGTCTAGAAATCTAATAAATAGACAAAAAAGATAAAAGGGAATAATAGGAAATATTTCTGAAATAGAAATTTATTTAACTACTGAATTTGAGTTTCCTCAATCAGACGGCATTGATTTTCAAATTCTAAAGTGGTGGAATAATCATTCAACTCAATTTCCAGTATTAGCTCACATTGCAAAAGAGATTTTAGCAACCCCTTGCTCAACCGTTGCGGTTGAACAAGCATTTAGTATTGGAGGTAATATTTTGGATGATCGACGTTCGAGATTATCTCCGGATTCAGTTGAAATTCAAATTTGTGTCGATGATTGGACAAAGGCGGCATATCGACAACAAGAAATGGATCGCAACATCGAATTCGAATTCTTCAATGACGAAGATATCACCGGCACGGGTACCACCGCCACGGGTAGCGACGATTGATGATGAGGTAAGTATGGGGTTATCAAAGGTAAAAGAACTACATGGGCTTTGATTCTTCTATCCCCAAGAAGATATGTAGGCGCTTAATGATAATTCATTAAGTTCAAGCCCTTTCTTCCCTCCCTTTTTTTTCCCCCGATCCATAAATTTGATTACAATTTGTATTTGAAAATTTATTATTTCATAATTTTATCTTTTTTATTTCATAATTCATTATTTAAAATTTTTTTATTTCTTAAAGTTTTATTTGAAAATCGGTTTGAACCGGACGGAACCGCCGGTTCAAACCGGAACCGGAACCGGCCCTTGATCCGGCCTGAACCGCCGGTTCATGAACCGGAACCGGAACCGCCTTCAAGGTTCCGGTTCCGGTTCCGGTTCATGATAGTCCGGAACCGGAACCGACCCGGTTCCGAACCGTGGCCACCTCTACGTTGTACCGGATCGATCCTTTCTTAATTCCCTGGGCAGGGGATGAATTATATTCTAGGAGGGACAAATACCCCTTGCCCTTATGGATGTTTTCATTTTGGTCCCCTGAAACCTGCCAGAATGAGAATGTGGCATCTGCTGGGGGACGGATTTGTAAGCAAAATACCGGGACCAAGGGACTAAAATGAAGAAAGCGGAAGTAGATATGGATCAAAATGAAGAACAGCCCACAGTACAAGGTCAAAATCATAATTTCGCCCCTCACCCCCTCCTTTCCTTTTTTTCCTGTCGAACCTCTCCTGGTCAAGCTTAAACCCTTCGCCGCGGACCGAAGCTTCAGTCTGATCCCCAGCTCTCGCAGTGATGGCCTTAAGATCCTTCTTCAATGTCCTGAAAAGTTGTCGGAACCCTCGGGGAATCGACACATTCTTGATGAAATCGTACTCCGCCTACGGAAGGTTCGTCAAGAAGGACCTCTTCTCGAGAATCAGTCCAATCGGTGACCCGAATCAGAGCGTCGTGCCGGTTCTTGATAAATGGGTAGAAGAGGGCAACAAAGTCAAGGGCCTTGACATCAAGCGCATCATCCGCGACCTCCGATCTCGGAGACGATATATTCATGCCCTTCAGGTGACTTCTCTCGCTCGCTCTTCTTCTTCTTATTTTTTTTTTTCCCCAATATATGTCATTTCCCATTAATAAAGCGAGGGGTAGGGTAGCTCTTGCTCGCGAGAAAGTGCAGGAAAGTAATGGTTAATACTTGCTGATCAGGGGACTGTCTGGACTTTTGTTTTTTTTTGTTCGAAGCACTTGAAACTTTTTGTAACATATCAATTTTGACAGGTAAATGCACGTACATTTTAATTTTATAATTCGTTAAGATTTATTAGAGAGGATCATTCTCGTGCTCTACTTTCTAGTGGGCACCTGTTTGATATTTCCAGGATTCCCGAGAAATGTTTTAGATCCTCGCGGAGCAATGATAGTTCCGTGTTCACCCAATCCAATCATAATTCGAAATGCTGTCACTTTGAAAGGAAAAAAATGGAAATCTGTAAGTTGTAACGTGTACCGCGTGGTGATTGGCTTTATTGGACTGGAATGCCATGCTTCAAGATCAAGAGTACACCAACATGTCTTATGTCCAAGGATAACAGAATCTAGACGAGAGGCTAGAGCTCATGAACTTCCTCTCACTCTCTAGTAAGACCGGCCTTTGGACTCTAGGACAGATAAGCAGATGAAGCTAGTGATCACGATTGGCGTTACTTCCTAAAACAGATTGAGCACTAATCAGCTATCCGAATCAGCATCATTTTCTGAGGACACCACTGTGGTTTACAGAGGATTATTCTCATGTCCTCTTTGTTTCTTTTTTTTTTTCTGTAAAAATTGGTAATATCAACATCCACTGTGGACTTCGCTATCCCTATGCATAGACCCACAAAGTGAAGTAAACTCAAGATTCATACATTCTCCTTGCATATGCAGAAGTTTTTGGAATGTTGCAGCTTGTGAGAGATGCTGAGTTTTGGTTCAGCCGTCAAAAATTTCTTCCGCACATGATTTTTCTTTCTCACCTTACAGGTTTCTGAGTGGATGAGCAGCAAGACAGAAGGGTTATCAATGCCTGCTGACCATGCTCTGAAGCTAGATCTAATTGGTAAAGTTCAAGGGCTGGATGTTGCAGAAAACTATTTTAATAGCTTAAGGGATCAAGACAAAGTCGAGAAAACATATGGCGCTCTTCTGAATTGTTATGTCAGGGAATGTGCTACTGATAAATCTCTTTCCCTTCTCCAAAAAATGAAGGTGATGGGTTATGCTTTGACTTCTCTGACGTACAATTGTGAAATGTGCCTCTACACAAACATTGGCCAGCTCGAAAAGGTTCCTCACGTGCTTTCAGAAATGAAGGAAGCCAATATTTCTCCTAATAGCTTCAGCTACAGAATTTGCTTGAATTCTTACGGTGTAAGATCTGATCTGGATAATATGGAGGATCTTCTGAAAGAAATGGAGCGCCTCCAGCATGTTGCCGTGGACTGGTCCACTTATGCAGTTGTGGCTAATCATTTCATAAAAGCTGGCATCAAAGAAAAAGCTCTGATTTATCTGAGAAAATGTGAAGAGAATGTGCAAAGAGACTCGCCTGGATATAACCATTTAATTTCACTCTATGCAAATCTTGGGAACAACAAGGAAGTGAAGAGGTTGTGGGCCCTTAGAAAAGCAAATCGCAAGAGGCAGTCTAACAAAGATTATATTACAATGCTAGGTTCCTTGGTGAAGCTTGGGGAGATCGAAGAGGGTGAGAAGTTGCTTCTTGAATGGGAAGCGTCTTGTGGATTCTACGATTTCCACGTGCCAAATACTCTTCTTATTGGATACTGTCGGAAGGGATGGCCTGAAAAGGCTGAGCAAATGCTACGTGGCATTATCAAGCAAGGGAAGACTCCCATACCAAATAGTTGGTCCATTGTTGCGGCAGGTTACGTAGACAAGGATAACATGGAGAAGGCTTTTGAGTGCATGAAAGAAGCCCTGGCTTTACAATCCCAAAGCAAAGCATGGCGACCCAAAAACCAGGTGGTCTCAATCATATTGAATTGGGTTAAGGTGAACAGAGCAAGTGAAGTAGAATCCTTCCTTAGTTCATTGAACACTGTACCATGCTTCGATCAAAAGGCGATTAATCTGCAGGAGACAGTCAGTGCTGATGGCTTCAATGAAGATATTATGCAAGAGGAGAACCTTCAAAAGGAAAAAGGTTGGATCTGTTAAACAGAACAGTTGCCTTCAGGATTCGGAAAACTTGGGTCATATATCTTTGAATCTACTTGTTGACATTCGACATTTGGGTATCCCGTTCTGAGCTGAGAAGAAGAGTGCCTGTTCCTGGAAAATATCTGGGCTTCCCTTTCGCTCTGGTATATTTTTTATACTAAAAGATAGTAGCCTTGCCTTGACAAGGAAATTGGATGGTCCATCTTTTCTTCCTCAGACCATGCCTATAATGTTCCACGTTAGCACTTTTAATTTTGCTTTTGCCGGGGACTTTGTTGCTGGGTCTCGTCCCCTACTCTTTCTTCAACAGCCCTTTTTCCTCAGACTATGGGATGAACCTCAATGCCTAAAAGCAGTTATAAACTGCCCACTTCCTTTGCTACTACTTCGTCCTTGACGTCACAACGCTCGCAGCCCACTTCATATTCACTGACTTTACGAGTTGTAATTGGTGAGTGACAATGTAGGAATATTCCTACTCTATTCTTGGATGGAAGTGTGAAAGAGAAGTGACGGTCAGTATTAGCGTTCGCTTTTATGTATCCGATGCAGGAGACTGTTCCATGACTCTGTAAACATACGCCGCGAAATGCCAAGACAACGGCGGAGAATGGCTGGGGTTTTGATGCAGTGCACTGGCCGTGGAAGAAGAGAATGCAAGACCCAGGGGATTCATGGGAAGGACAGTGGGGGAAAAATAGACTCTTGTTTCAACCACTTCCCTATCTTCTTAGTTTTCCTTTCTGCATCAAGTGAATGGTATCGGTCTTGTGTGGTTACTTCTTGTTCCCTGAATAGATTCAGTGGACTTCAAGATTACTTTTCTTTCTCCAAGTTGTAATTGCCCATAAGCTATTGACTGTAGTTTGATGCAAATCTTGCTGATTTCTTTTTCTCTTTTTTCAGTTTTTAGCTGGATAGCTGAATTCGAGTTTGTGCAAGCCAATGTTTGCTTCTTGAATTAATAAAACTAATCCTGGCAGAAAAAAGAAGAAGAAGGAAAATTACCAAAGTACCATCCCAAAGTCCCCCTTTTCTCTACTTCACCCTTGATTCCAGAGCTATGGAAATTTAGAGCGTGCATGGCAACGCTACTTATTTTTAAAGATAAGTAATTTTTTTTGTACTTTTTTCAA
Organism: Psidium guajava; assembly: GCA_016432845.1. Classification (NCBI taxonomy): domain Eukaryota; kingdom Viridiplantae; phylum Streptophyta; class Magnoliopsida; order Myrtales; family Myrtaceae; genus Psidium; species Psidium guajava. Next base: position 12,210,481 of record CM028226.1, on the reverse strand, counting down.
GAGGCTTCAAAATTACTTCTAGAGCAAAAAAAAAACCTTAAAAAGTAGAAAAATGAAGTTTCATAACTAAACATGTTTTAGCCATAGAAGTTACGTTACTAAATGGATTTCTACTTCGCAAATGTTTTCTTGCGCATCCTTAAGCATCACTAACGGTTCTTGTGAAGTTCTTATCTTTATGTCCTTTGTACAACTAGCTAAATTCTATTTTGGTATTTGAGAAGCCAATGATTAACAAATTGCTTCCTTTTAACCCACCATCTGGTGGCCCAGTTGATTTGCACTCAATTCCTTTCACGAGAGATCCTGGGTTCAAAACTTCTCAGCGTTAGGTGACTTAATCGGGGGCCTGTGGTTGTGGGGTCTGGGGGTCCTCTCGAGTACTAGTCGTGCTTCACCGCTGGTTTGAGTATAAGCTCGCCGGCCCGTGCGGTTTGAGTACAAGCTCGCCGGCCGCGCGGACATCTCGGTTATCAAAAAAAAAAATTGCGGTTATCAATCGCTACCCTCGACTAAGCTTGACCATCAACGAACCATAACGGTGGCACGTAATGTAATTAAGGGAAACTGTATGGGTAAGAGACAAGTAACTTGTTGGCCCAGCGATTGTCGGGGCTCGACTCATGGGCTTTTCAAATAAACCCTCCAATTGAAGAAGGTCCCGATTTTCTTTTCTTTCCTCTTCCTTTCCCAGGAAATCGCCAGAGCCAGATGAACCGAGAGAAAATGCGAGAAAAACCAGAACCAGACTATTCGTACGAGGAAGAAGAGAGAAAATCCAAGGGAAAATCCCGAGAAGCTCGCGATACCGACATTAGAATGCGAGAAAGTTCCGAGACCAGCAAGAAATCGAGAGAGAGCTCCGACTTGGGGAGTGGAGAAGGTAAATCCACCAGGAAGCGCGAGAAAAACAGGGGGAATTTGGATTCTGAGGAGATTGAGGAGAGGAAACGCGGGAAGAGCGACAAGACGAAGAGGAGGAGGTCACGGCGACGGTACAGTAGTGAGTCGAGTGCGGATGATTCGAGCTCGGAGGAGGCCGGCTCTGAATCGGAATCGGAGGGTTCGGATTCAGTGAGCGAGAGCGAAGAAGAGAGGAGGAGGAGGAGGAAGAGGAGAGAGAGGAGGAGGAGAGAGGAGGAGAGAGAGAGGAAGAGGAGGAGGAGAGAAAAAGAGAAGAGGAGGAGGAGAAAGAGAGACGATGAAGAAGAAGAAGAGAGAAGGAAGAAGAAGAAAGAGAGGAAAAAGAGTAAACAGAAGGAGAGAGCAGAGAGAGGTAAAACTGGTGCAGTGACCAACTGCTGGGGAAAATACGGGATTATCAGAGAAACTGATATGTGGTAATGATTCTATCTTCCATGGTTGAAACTCAATTTCTCGTGCTATTTCATGCTTCTTTAGTGATGCTAGAGGGGGAAAAAGGTTGCTGTCTTGTTGAGCATATCTTCCATATGTTTGCCGATCAAGTGTGAACTTCTCATTCTCTAAATCATAGACGATGCACGGTTACCATGTGAATGGAGGAACCTCATTGAATAAGGTTTTTTTTTTTTTTTTGGGCTTTTTTCCTTTGTCTAGTCCTTACAATTATTAGTTGTTGGTATTGGGTGTATTGTGTCAGCAACAGTACCCAAGAAGAAGATGAACACAAAGTAAAGTCTTGTAATCTGTTTTTGAGACAGCCATGTCAATAGCACCGGACTGTAGACTGTAATTGTTTGCCACACGCTGTTTGTCCAACGTTATGCTTTCATCTTGTGATGATATATGTGTTCTTTTGCTTGAAAAAGCAAAAGAATCATCTTACGCTGTTGGATATGGAGATACTTGTTATCAGCAGTAAGATTCCGTTAGTTTCTCTTGATAGTCAATGACAGCTTGACAAAATAATGCTTCCAGGCCTGCTTAATCGAGGATCGAGTTTAGAATGTCACTGCTTATTTCATCTTTATCTGGAATGACGACAGGGTTTGATATAATAGTTATGTTGCTTTAGTTCGTCTTAGGGATCACAGCACAAGTCAGAAAGATACTCACTCTTTCCACTTTTTTTCCTTCTATAAACCATGTTATGCAACCCAGATGCCTTTACCCAGTGCTTTACAGTGCACTCGTCTCTATCCACTCTTATCAGGTGTTGAGATTTGATGGACTTGATAGATTTACGTCACAGACAGCCAGAATTTGTAGTTAACAATTTCTGTTGGAGATGCATCAGAGGACTATCTGACTCCTAGCAACAAAGCATACGAAATGAGACAGTATTGGACTGGATATCTTTAAAAACCTGTTTAGGAATTGATTGCCATTGATAAATGGAAGTTTAGGTCAGGGTAAATGTGAGTCAAAATTTATCTGTTCTTTTATATTTCTTTATGGAGATTGGACGGGAAATTCCCTTTAGTGAGGCAACCCTACCACAAGATAACAGGTTCTGGTGGAGACCTCTGATTCCTATGAAAGTTGGAACTTGTGTTTATTTCATAACTCAGTATAAAACTCTCTTTCGCAATTATTTACAACTTTTTACATGTTAAACTGGAAGGGCCACCCTTCAAGATACGTTTTCTACAACCATGGATTCACATGGTTTATTAATTTTTTCACCCTGATCTTGTATGTTCCAGGTTCTGAATGCTTAACTTCTATGCATTTATTGATCTTGGTCTAATGCATGGACAATAAATTGATGCAGGAATAAACGTCCTGAGTTCACTGCTTGGTTAGCCGAAGTAAAACAGGTACTTCCTTCTGGTTCATTTCGCTTCTGTATTTTATTATTCTACCAGAGAGATGCATGTGTCTGCATGTGTCTGTAGACTGCCCATGACATATGTAAATCCTGAGTAAGGCAATGGTTGTGCTTTTTTTAGGTGGGTGCAACATTCTGCAACAAAATACACCAATAACCACCCCCCCTCCAAAATCTCTCTCTCTCTCTCTCACGTTTCCCAGGAAAAGAACCCAACTGATGCACCAATCCAAATCTTTCTTTTCCCCAAAGAGCTTTATGTATTTAAACTTTACATAGTGCCCAAGCTCTTGACTTTTGTTGCTTCTTATGGAACCACAAAAATTGAACTTGAAGACAGAGACTTTTTTACTAGCTACATTCGCCTATTTATTGAGGTAAAGAGTACCCATGCCCAAATTATATAATACATAAAAAATGAAGGCTATGTAAGCTTTTTGCTGTTGGCTTCCCTAGAACTTTTCCTTCATCTCTATTGGCCGCAGCAACCGAGTCATCTAACATGGGCAGCTTTTCAGGAAATAAGTTTTCTCAATTGCGTTTTTATTGTGGCTCTGGAAGTAAGTAGTACTTATCATTGAAGTGTAGTATCATTTATGCACATTTTGATTGCTTGTATTGCATTGCAGGTGAACCTGGAAAGCCTGGCTAACTGGGAAGAGAAACAGATGTTTAAAGAGTGCGTAGATACTTTATTTATTGACAACATGAATCTTAATTTTTCCGAACATGTCCTTTTTTGTCCCAACTAGTTTGCCATTATTTAAGACACATGGACTTATTTTGTAGGTTTATGGAAGATCATAACACAGCTACCTTCCCTTCGAAAAAGTAAGACTTCTTGGGTTTTTATTGTGATATAATAGCTTTTATTTTCATTGAAATTGCAGTTTTTGTTTAACCTAAGCATATTATTCCTGATGTTTTGACTTATTATCATGGAGGTGCTTTTCTCATTATTCAGTGCCTATACATCACTCAATGAGTTCAAGTCATATTCCCTTGTGTTTGATTGCAGGTATTATGACCTTGATGCTTATCACCGTCACCAACTGGCAAAGGAGATGAAAAAGGGTCTCAAGAAGGTTGTTTCCAAAGAACGCACAGTTTTCAATGATGAAGAACAGCGTCGGTATGTCCTTCCACTGCAAGCTAGATAAAATGGATATATGCGTTGCTGCTCTTTAGGAAAGATGGAATTATCATTAATTAATCATGGCCTCAACATTTTCTGTAATTTATGGGATTATCCGTATGTCGTTTTCAAAAAGAGTCTAAGAAAAGATGAATCCTGAGATCTAGTGGTATATGTGGCAACTTCATATGATCAATTGGCTTGGAAGTGGGAAAGAAGATTACCAAGACATGGAAATCTGCTTTGATACATGTCTGTTGTGACTTGAAGTTGACGATCATCCTTATCATTGTAGTAGATACGATGGTTCTGTGACGGTGGCACCTATGCTCTCAAAAAGAGTACGGGCAACTTGCTTTGTGGTTTGGGGCATATCAGTACATTTTGCTAGAGTAGTTACGGGGGTATGAATAGTAAAAGATGAATGAATGGTTGAGCGGCAAACTCTCCGCGGGTATTTGAAGAAGTAGGCCATATTCAAAAACCTGAAGTCTCTGTCAGATCACTTTGATCTTTCCAGCTAGGTGTAGCTTCTCACACTTCAATCAATCACCTTTCTGTCCTTTTTCCCTCCTTTTCAGGCAAGAACTGCTGGTAGAACGTGAAAGGCAGAAAGAGCAGGAGGTTGAGGCATTGAAGGTTTCGATGCAGGGTGGAATGGTGAGTTCTTAACTCCTTATCTAGCTCCAGTTAGTCTGATTATGTCTCTGTGGTTCTACAGCAATTGCAATTTCCAACTTTATTAATTGATTAATTTTAATCTGGATACCAGGCACAAGCAATGAAAGAACAGGCTTTATTGAGGGAAGAGATGGCCTACCAATATAAGCTTGGCAACTTTGAGGTGAATGTACATATTTTTCAGTCCGTGATCTGTTGTGTTTCCTCTAGTGCCTAACTTTGGAAATGGCGATAACTCGCATTGTAGGCTGCAGCTGCCATTCAGAGAAGACTGGATCCAAATATCGCCATGTGATGCATCGTGCCCAGGCTTCACCCCTGTCCTGGATAGTGATGAGACCAGTTATTTGAAACTCTCTTCTTGTGAGGTTACTGCTTGATGCATCAGCCAGCATCACCTCATATTTTTGCAGATGAGAGGTCAGCTCTTGGATGTACAAAGTATGTGTAATTGCAGGTCTTGCTTCGGCTCCAACTGCTTTGTTTTATTTACCCTTAAACTATCAAGACTTTGAGGTCTTTGATTCTTTTGGTGCTGGGTAAAAGTTGTTTGCAAGAAAAGAACGTAACTCTTGTTAACATGATATGATGTACCCGGCATTATGACAGCCAGCCAGACGTGGGAGGCTCTTTTTCTTGTTCGTATTGCATGTGACCGTATGAGAGTTGAGAAGGAAGGATGCTATGCTGGACCGGCATCAGACCTTTGGCATGGCAGATAGTGCTCAGAAAGTAATGGGACACCATGTCTTGGGATTCTATGTTTTGCCTTTGGAATGGGTGATGAGAACGAGCGGAGAGAAGTCAATGCGCCGCAAGCTTCTCTCTAGCTGGGGAATTTGAAGTTGCAGACGAAAGAAAATAGATATCCGTTATAACTACTGTGCACTTGGGATAAGGCGCGCCAGACCTAATCAAACGTTGAAGAGGATTTGATGTCCGAACTACACCATACAAATAATGGACGGACAGGAGGCGCATTTTCCCTCATTGGATGCCATGCGTTTTAACGGTCGAATTCCGCTTTTACTCGGTTAAATCGACTCAGTTTGTTCAATGCATCTCGATCATTCAGAGCGGTTAATGGGCTCAGTACGCCCATGGTAGATTGAAAAACTCTTAAAGCATACTCAAATCCTTTTATTCGTTTATCCGAAAAGGATTTAAGTAGTACCAACTCATCCGGGGAAAAAAACCTTTATCTTCTTTTCACAATCCACTCTCTTCCCTCGTGGCTCTTTATGCCCAACCAAACAAGCAATTCCCAATTTCCCTTCCATCGGTTTACTTCGCTTGATAAACGCAAACACTGGAAAGAGAGGAGGGGAGATAAAGAAACAAGAGTTGCCTCCAGAAACAGATGTTTAGTTTAAAGTTCCTTAAACAGTGCTTGGTGATCTGGAAATGGAGAGAGAAGAAAGAGAAGGAAAGTTGAGAATTCCCGTGTTTGGATGCAGGTTGAGTGAAATTGATGAGACGGGAAATTAATTTCGTAAAAACACTTGATCATCTTTCGTCCTTTTCTCTCTAAAACAGAGTGCGGGCAATCTTGAAAGAATATGGCTAGCGTTTTACAACTCTCCACTTTTGAAGGAAAGAAAATGGTGGTCCGAACGGAAGTAATTCCCTCTATTTTAACATCATTTCCATCCGCTTCTTTCGTAACTTGAACAGCCAGAAAAAGGAAAGATTTCCCCCAAGAGGGGGAGAGAGAGAGATACGCTGATTAGTTTCAACTTCTCTAGGTACATAGCCATGCAACCAAATCTGTTTACAAGATCAGGACCATATTTCTAGAGTCGATGCCGATATCACCTACCTACCTTCGTGTCCCTACCAAGCTAACACTAACAGAAGTGCAGTTGACAAAGCCATATCCTCACAGGCATTAGGACCGGTTTGCATCAGCTTCGGCGTATCATGTTGCATCATCACAACCTCAGCATCCGCACAGCAAAACAAGGACCTAAATGCCAATTCCGCAATTCCAAGTCCAAACATCTCTGTCAAAACTAAAGAAATGGTAGAGATAATTTCAGGCTGCACGAGGGGCTTTCAAGTTCTAAAGGAGCCAAGTCTACCAAACAAAATACAAACTCAAATTGACAACCCCTTCTAAATGTCATAAAGACCTAATCCTAAGTTGCTTGCGGGAAGCACCAAGATTGCAAATCCGAGGAGCTCCTTGCTTATATGAATATCTCATCCCAAGCTCAACACCACAGACCAGTGCAGATTTTCTACTGTGCAAGGTGTTCTATACACCCGTGTATCATGCCCCATAGCGGGACAATGACCTAAAATGTAGAAAAAAAAAATGTTCTTTCTGTCTGCAAATCACTGTAAATATGGAAAACACATCACATTGATCTGCCGTTGCAAAGAAGGTTTACCACATTTTAGGTGCATTGACCACCCCGGCAATGCGTACGTGCTGCAGGCAGGGAAAATCTTCTACATTTGCCACAAGCAACTACTATGGTTCACGGAAAACCTGCAAAATGTGCAAGAACGAGCTCTTTCCATTGAGTATAGAATCCTTAACTTCTACTATAAACAGAAAATAATCCTTTCCCGACCAATCAGATACTAAGAACTCCCAATTTAGGTCACCATTGTAACAGACAACCGGAGCCGGTAGATCAATGTGCTAACACAGCCCATAGACTCATAAACCCAAACCATTTATTGACTTATTGAACCGACAAAAGAATGCTGCCGTCTCCATGCATGTCCTAAGCGAGCCAAGAAATGTTACATATGGCTCGACTGCTTTGTTACTGAAAGTAAAACCTTGTAAAGAACACAATGTTTCAAATTCCGCGGCATAAGTACCATATGCAAACTGAATGCAGCCAGAAAGCAAATTACCATTCGTGGTCTGTCATCTGCACGTTTGTTCGCAGCAAATCCTCATCAATTCAGCTATTCAAAATTGTCGTTGATCAAGCTCATCTAATACCTTAACAAACACCAATGAGTCCCCAAGGGAACAAGAAGAATACGAAAACATGTTTCTTCACAACCACAATCCCTTACCTTAGATCTTGATCACCTAAGCATGTCGTGGAGGAGCTTGCCTAACAGAGCGAACTATATAAAAACAATAGCATCAGAAACATCGAAATCAATCACATCATGGAGAGAGAGCAAGGGATTCCAACAAAAGTTCGCAAGGAGCACATGAGACCCGAAAAAAAGGATGCATAGAATAAAACAGAACCCACAATACCATCGATATACAACAATCCATGTGAATAATATCAACATGGGACACAACATGTACATGAAACATGCAGAAGCACGTAACCAAATCGATCTACCTACTCCCCGGTGAGCATAATTACAAGTCAGAAAAGGAAAGAAAAGACCGAATCGAATCAAGCACAACATCTGTACAGCTTGTTCTTCTTAAAAGGCAGAACAGCATGCTGCGAAAGCCCGCATTCGTGCTTGGAGAAGTTAGTTGGGGCGTCAGGCCCACGAAGACGAAGCGCAGCCCTGTCGTACACCATCGCAGCCTCCTCGGCGGTGTTATACGTCCCCAGCCACTGCCTCAGCCTCCCATCCCTTATCTCCGCCACCCACCTTCCCCACGGCCTCTTCCTCACGCCCCGATACTTCCTCGATCTCGCAGTCTCTGCTGTGCTCTTCGCCGCCGCGACCGGAATTGGCCGGAATTCCGGTCGCGGCGGCTCGATCCTGATCTCGTTGACGTAGCGCTTGACCTTGCGGCTGGGGTACGACTTCGACCGCTCCTTGACCTCCTCGTCGCTGGAGGAGTCGGTGGCGTCGCTGTCGGCGACGGAGATTCGCACGACCCGGACGCCGCTCTTCTTGTCGGCGATCGGCGCCGAGTTGGAGCTGTCGTCGGTGGAGATCGTCGAGTCCGACTCGACCTGGGAGGGCTTGTGGCCCTTGGCGCAGTCGATCGCGGAGGAGGAAGAGAGAGTCGTCACGGTAGTTTTCGCGGCGGCGGCGGCGGTTGCGGTGGTGGATTGGGGTGAAGCTGCCATCAAAAGTTTGGTGAACCGGAGAGAGAGGGGGGGGCGCGATCGGTGGAATTAGGGTTAGGGTTTCAACTTTTCGTCTTGGGGTACATTTGACTTTGGGGCGATTATAACAAAGCTCGTAATTTGGTGTCACGTCGGTTTGATGGTGAAACGACGCCGCCCGCCCGCAGAAAATCCTAAATCTGGTGGCGGGGAAAATGGGCCTCGTGATGCAGTCCAAAAAAAGCAAATTGGGCCTCGTGATGCGATTCGGATTAGCCGCATCCGGAAAGGGAATATTCGCCCCCGGCTGAATATTCACATCGGTGCCTCCGTAATATTCCTCTCTTGATCGAACCATGCAGTTCGATTTTCCAATTTCCCAAGTCAAATTAAGGCCTGCATTGCAACCGTTTTATATCCAAAAAAGAAATGATTTTTTCGGATTCTATTCCCCGAATTAATTTTAGAGAATCGGAACGTATTTGAAAACCGCCCAAAACTTTTGTTTCTGGAATAGAAACGCATTTAATAACTGCACAAAATTTTTATTTTCAATAATAATTTCTCTTTCCAATTTTTGTCATTTAAGTCAAATAATTACATAGTTACTTTATGAAATTTCATCCTACATTTTGAATTAATTGACGATTAATTCATATTACTTCTTTTAAATAACACATTACATATTGCATATAATATATATTTTTTTCATGCTACTCCATCTAATTGGCATGTCATGACGAGTTATTTTAAGCTTAAAAAAGAAGACATCATGTCGGATTAGTGTGTAATTTCAACTTAGCTCAAATTTTCCTAGGCTTATACCAAATGGCAACACGAAAATATCATATTCGATCTTGGTATGATCAGTGACGCGTGTATGTGTACAAACAAATAGAGTCGCCATCAATCTTTGAGAAAGATAGATTGAACACCTTATCAAACGGTTGGGAGAAGCCGTTCAATTCTACGCAATCAAAAAAATCTAGAATCAGAAAACTTGGTTACGTCGATATTTCTACCAATGCCCTTTTGGTACCAAAATTGAGTGTTTTCTATACGTGTCTCATGCAAATTTTCAATTGGCATGTCGATGTTAGGTGTTCATACACGTTATTTTTGTCCCTTTTTTTTCAAAATTTCTAAAACTAGACTAAGTTTAAAATACATAAACCTAGACGAATTACAACCAATGAAAATCGAGTGCACATCAAAGAATCATGGTGTTGACAAATCGCATCATAAAATCCTAATGAAGCCATAAAAGCTTAGATAAATGTGGTTCAAGTTTAATTTCAAACGTATTTATAATTTACCTAAAAAAGAATAAAATCTATGAAATTTAGGCTCAAATGTCTGGAAATAATATCAATCTAGCCTAATCCAAGCTTCTTCTATTTTTAGATATTTTTTTAAAATTTTCTGATTTTTTAGAAAATTTTCAAATTTTTTTCAATTATTTTATTTTATTTTTATTAACTTGCATATTTTTCTTTGAAAATAAGATTTCATTTTTTTTTTATAACCGGAGTGTTTAGTCGTGCCAGCGAGCTGACGCTCAAACCAACGGCGACCGACTAATCCCCGGGGAGGCACCGCAGAACCCCACCACCACGGTACTCCGGGTAAGACACCAGTGAATGTGGGCGAGTAAGTTTCGATCCCAGGACCGCGAGTACTACTCAGCGGGGTCCCAGGAGTCTACTCCTTATCACGCGACCACCTGATGGGTGGGTGAAAATAAGATTTCATTTTATCTTAGATGAAGGAAAAATTGATGAGAAAACCGAGAGAGAAAAATGAGAGATACGAGATTGATTCAAAAGTGGTTCTTTTTTCTAGAACCTACTTTTTTGTTCTTATTTTTGCTCCAAAGCTGTTGTGCAGTAAGTGTATTAGTACCTTAAATAAATAAAAAAAAACAAAAACTCTATTCTGTGTCTTCCTGGACAGCCAAAAAAATATATGCTGGTTTTCACCATTAGATCGGACCTATAGATTCACGGTGTTGTTGTGATCTTCCTCGATGTGAACCACCAAAAGGAAAAATAGTGAATTATTAAGCCTAAAGCTTAGCACGAAACTCTTCCAAACCGTCACCAATCACAACTTTGAAAGTGTCAAGTACAATTTAACATGCAATATTAATTCAACGAGGAGTGGCTATTGATATGTGGTGGGTAGATTAGTAAACCAAGTCAGGTGCGAGAGAATATCTTACTTTTGCGAACTAGAGATAATGTGGACTTGATTACGCTAGATAAATATAACACCCTTTAGTACCTCTTCTCTTTATTTTCAAGAATATTTAGCAAATAGCCTTGGGAAATTTTAATTATAGCCACTAACATGCAACAGACAATCACGCACGTGCGCGGTCAATAATGTAACGCTTAATAAATAAAAAGCAATAAATAATTAAATTGCTAGAAATAGGGCAAAACCTTAATGCATTACGCAAAACATAACTTCATTATGATTCCTATCCCAATATCCGCAAGATGTTAATTGATGGCACTGATGTTCAATCAAGCACGGCCAAAACAGCGGTGGTCTGGTGGTGTCGGGTTGGACTCGCTGGACTGCTGCCGTGCCGTTGAAGACTCCCAGGGGTGCCAGCAGCTGGCACGGCAAGCGCGGTGCGACAGCGAGGGAGCAATCTGGGCGGCAACAACAACCTGCTCGTCGGAACCGGAACATCGCGGCGACGTCGCGGTGACAGTACGATCAGGGAGAGAGTCAGGGTATTTTTTTTTTTTTGTGTGTTTTTCCCCCCTGGTGTCCAGCTCTGATCTGTGAAGAGTGTGATTTTCCTATTCCGAAAATGTATGTTATTATTGCTTTAATAAATCTTCCCTTCCCCTGAGTAAATCCCATGTCATGTCTATGATAGTATACATGGCCCAAGGCGCCTTTTGCAAAGATTTTGTAAAGCCCTGTTTCCTATTCTTCTAGGTTATGCGATTAACAGAGGAAATTAGAGCATATTCCTTTCTTATTTCGTACGCCCAAAATTCGACAATGCAAAAAAGCTCAATTGCTCCCCAAGTTTCATCCCAATAAACCAATTTTGCCAAATTCAGAACATCCCATGTGCTAAGCTTGGCCGAAATTTTAATCCACCCGAGCTTAGTTCACGTAACTTAAATGAATTCAGGGCTTCCCTGTTTGAGTCCATTAGCTCCGGTCCAAGGTAAGTTACGTGGGCTTAATACTATTAATGCCACTCCTCTTGATATGCAAATACAATTATAAGGCATTTTTTTTTTTATATTAGGGATCGAGATTCATCATTGACTTTCTTATGAGATGAGAGCTTAAATAAGTCATGAACATGTGATAATAAGAGATGTTCTTGTATAAAAAGGGACTCATCCCTCACATGGGCCATTCAAGTCATTTTAGCGATATAAAAAATATCGAGCGTTACTTGCTATCTCTCATGACAAATTACGGAAAGAAATTATTATCCGAACAGCGTTTTCGGCAAATGTATATGAAATTAGGTAAACGCATGGTGGAAAAGTGAAAAATATCCTAAAATTTTCATTTGGTTATGAAAAAAAGGAAATTTCCAACTTCATTAGAATGATCATTCTCATGAAAATATTTATTAAAATTATTTATTTTTCACGAAATAAAAAGGAAATACGTATTTAGCTTTTTTTTTCAAGAAAAGGAGAGAAAAATGGAATGAATATGAATCCCACCGAGGGAAAGGAACCGACCTTTTTGACCCCCTCTTCTAAAGAAAGATCCCTCTGGGCACCGACTCTTCCATCCACGCCCCCATCTTCATCGCCGATTCCCAGGAAAAGCAAGGGGGGGAGAAACCCTAGCCCCGCAGCAGAAGAATCGCGGAGACCATGTCGTACGACGACGTGGAGATCGAGGACATGGAGTGGAACGAGGAGCTCCAGTCGTACACCTACCCTTGTCCCTGCGGCGACCTCTTCCAGATCACCAAAGACGACCTCCGCCTCGGCGAGGACATCGCCCGCTGCCCCAGCTGCTCTCTCTACATCACCGTCATCTACAACGCCGAGGACTTCGCCGACACCGCGAGTAAGAAGAGCCTGGAGCCCTCCAAGCAACAGCCCGTCCCCGTCGCTTGAATTTCAGGTCGATTTTCGGAGCTGTTGTAGTTGTAAATCTCAGTTGGTGTTAAGGTCGGTTTTGGGCGGGGTGGATTTATTAGGTATCCGACGATTGGTTTAGGTTAGTGGAGGTCGAGGTGTATTGTTATGGCGCTGTGATTCTGCGGGAATAATGGTACTGACCGATTGATTGATATACAACAGGTTCATGGAATGTCCTTGTGTTCTCCATTCGATGGTTTTGGATGCTTTTCTTGATTAAGAGATCATGTGAATGCGATACATAATTATGTACTGCTCTTGATTCAATCGGTGTTTGCATACTATTAGAAATAGAACAAGTTTGCGGTTACTTCCTCCTCAATCTTTACGATGAAGTGGGAAGATCAGTTATTGATTTTTCAGCAGTGCTATATCTGCTTCTCTTGTCGAGAATTCCCCACTGGTTTGTCTGGAATGTGAGTATGCGAAAATTGTGATGTTCATATCCAGTTGGGATCAACGCTAGGAAACTCGGAACCATGAGGGTAGCTTCTGTGGCTTGAAACCTGCTAATGTTAAGGATTTATCTGTAACTCGGTCCTTTTCCTATTTTGAAAATGTTCTGATTACAGATATGACTGGGATGATTGATCTTGCCTTTTTTATGCTTTTATCAATCTTGCTCAAGAAGATTGTCTGTGATATGCATCTTGATTTGGTGAGAGCTTTTATCTGCGTAACAACAAATCCAGTGTGTAACGGGCCACTCTTTATTCACCTTCACAATCTCTGTGGTTTTTGCTTCTGTGTACTTTGCACCTGCTAGTGCGTATTCACAGCCGTTATTTCCTATTCAAGGTTTCGTGGGTTTGTTTCTTTACATGTTAGTGAGGTCTAGGCATTAGAGTAACCTGATTTACAGCAATTTATAAACTCTTGGTTCAGTCAATCAGTGCGCTGCTCTCCCTGTTAGGTATTTTGTCGTTGATGTGTCATTCTTGCTGGGACATCTTGCATCATGAATGTGTGGTAATCTTGAGTATGAGTGATTTGATTTTGTGGTAATAAACCTTGCAAGAATTATGGCTCCTCTTTACGTTATCGAGAAGATTTAGAATCTTGGGTTGCTTCTATCTAGTATTCTTTAATTCAGGTTTGGATATCTTGCTCTACTTCTCATAGTCTTGTGATGTTTTTCTTTGTTTTTTTGCTTTTATTTCCTTCCTTCTTATCTTGTACATTTATCATGCACTTGATTTTTTTTTTTCCATTTTAATAGAACATTTATTATCTATCAAAACGAAGCTATGGTACTGCTTTGTTCTGATGTCCAGCAATATGGAATTGCATAGTGTAGGGGTATGCTGCTCATGATCTTCGTGGTTTCATCGACGTTAGGTCATTTTCTGTAGTCGGGTTCATCTTGTCATGGCATTTTTGGGAATGTCTCTTTTAATTTATGCTTATTGTGTTGGCTTTCTTTCTAGCTGTTTTCAGATATTTTAGAAGCTTAACGTCTACTTTGTTTGACCAAAATGAAAACACTTAGAAATACACTTGATGGCTAGCAGCCCGTTACTTAGATTGGGTGAACAGAAAGTTCAATCATGCTTTGAAGTTCTCTAGAAGGAAGCCAGCTTTGTCAACTGTTGTAAGCTGCATTGTGATTATGCTAATAGGTTCCCCAAATGCACTGTAAGTTGTCGAAGAGTCATGTACATACTTCTGTACGTGGTTACCTGTGTCCATGTGAAGGGAGGTAAAAATAATAAATGTGAAGTATGTGAGTGAGCAGTGATGGTTTCTGATCTACTTACAATTCTTTGAGTAAGCTATTCACATATATCTCTGACTTCGGAAGTATCATTTATGTTAAATTGGCTTTTTACGTTGAATAAGCCAGAAGAATCACCTCATCTTTCTGGAAGTATCATTTGCCATACATATGCCAATTGCATTTCTAGTACTTCAACAAATGTTGATTTTCAATCCGTTTGAAGTTGTATGGTTGGAATTAATCATGATAAATCCGACTTGGGGACTGTGAAGTATAGGTATAATTCGAATCAAACCTTGTAGACATGAGATGATTTGGCATCATATCCAGAGAAAAGCTTGCTTGTGGGGTTTCCCCATGGCTTTGTCGAAGCTTGTTCCGAGTGTCTAGAGGCTTGCTCTTTCTAGATGGACATGGAAAATATTAACCGAAATTGATTTGTCAATTGCTTGCGATATATATTAACCACAGGGGCATTTTATTTCTGTACTTCTTAGGTTAATTAAATGCCTAGGGTCTGCTGTTTGTTTCATGAGTGTCGTAGGCTACTGGTTGGGGTGGAGAAACTTTGTATTCAGTTTCTAAGTATATCGTACTCGCGGGGCTCCTATCTTATTCATTCACAAAACCCTAGTTATCGGAATAGCTGAGGAAGTTTGTTTTACTAGCTGCGAGGTTAGGTATAATTCGTAAGATCAAAAGAGGATATCCGGTGAACCTTCATGGCGGAAACAACATATAAAACATGTCATTTAACCTAGTCACAGAGTGGAGATATGCTCAGGGAGTATGTGGGTCTCGTGTTCTAATGACGTACCAGAGTGATCGAATTGCCAAAATTATGTGCAAAAAACTCTCTGAGGCATGGTTCTCTGGAACAAGTGGGAAGTTCTTAGTTGCCACAACATTGCAATTTAATGAGCCAACGTTCACTCCTGTGGCGAAAACTCTGCTTTTCAGTGTGCAAATATTTGGACGTCTTTGCTTTTTTCTGCAGTCTTTATTTTGTGGAAACACATGCAACAACTACCGGAGCAACATGACAAATTACCTGATTGGACTATTGTTCCTTTTTGAACGTCCTCTGCATGCATGTACCTGCACAAAACTTTCAGAAACCTTGTCCAGGACTCCAAACTCAAAGACCCTCTCTACTTTCTCCGGAGGTTCCATGGGAACTTTTCTTGGGCACTTGGTGCCACGACCCGCCCTCACCTTCTCAAAGGATCAAGCATCTTCAAACACGACTTTGGTATCCGTGCACTGCCTCTGCCCCTATATTCAAGCATTCCGAGCTCGTCCTCGTGTTCTCATTCTCTATCTTTGCGATCTTTGCGCAAGTGGTTGACTTCCCTCTCATCCACCCTGCTTTTGAGCTTGATAGGATCGAGCACGTGACCATGTTTCTCCACCTTGCGATGTTCTCTGGTTTCGCTCTTTGCGTGTATATCAACCATAAAACAGAGACTTTACTGGGAGTCGTGCAGCATCTGTTTTTGTTCAATAACTTCTCTTGCTTCATTTCCGTTCCACTGATAGTGTTGGACTTCAAGGGCACTACCCCTGGCTATTGCAGCTCGTGGTGCTCGTCTCTTTTGTCTCGGCTTTGGCAGGAACATTTCCATCAGTTTCCCGGCATTTCTAGTTCTTGCCATTTCTGTGACCTTCCAGGGTTGTTGGTTCATAAACACGGGGATCTTCCCTTGGACACCAGAATGGGTGCCTAAGGTTTGCACGGCACAGTCCACTCTTGCTACCGGAGAACTGGTGCACGGTGCCATAATTTGCAGCTCAAGCAATGCTGGCTCCAGGGCTCGAGCCCTTGATAACTCGCAGTTCAGTTGGATACTTGCGGGGATTTTGTTTTTGAAAGGAAGCCTGTGTTAGAGATCGGCCAGTAAATATATGGAGAGAGTGAAGCATTCAGAGTGCGAGCGACTTCAGGGTAAAGGTGCCAAGTATCATTTGAGGGCTCCTAAGTCCATCTAATCAAAGCTCAAAGATAGAATCAACAAAAGAGGCGTTTCCTGTGCGAGCACTTCTCCCTGGAACTGCACTGTCATCCTATCCAAGACTTCACAGTTCTCCAAGAGGAGAGAGGAACCCCACCCCCCAACTTCATCTCCTCTCTTCAGCCATGAAATCCATCGACTTCAATCAGGGTAAAGTGAGACACAGCTAGGGATCTCCTTTTCTTCGCAAGAATCCTCTTTGGATCCGTCATCAATTCCTAACTGGAACTATCGCAGGCCTAAACAAAGAACAAGAATGTATTAGACAGTATGAGCTGATGTAATGTAAATCCACGCGTAGGGGGATGAACCTTACAGTTACTAGCGAAAGCGCTTACTAGATTGGGGGCATGCTCTTAACCGACTCAGGTAGCAACTTGAAATCTCGAGACTTGTGGAGCTCAAGGCGCAGGGTGTTCAAGTGATTGTAGTCTACCAAGTAATTTTTGCGGCGGAGGTGGCGTGAAAATATTGTGTCAAGACAAGTTCACTGTCCATTAGGTGGAAATGCTTGCGGGCTTTAATATCGTATTATTGACCTTGGGGGGTCCTATTTCTGTCATCGAGCGCTCGCAGGCATGGCATGCAATATGTGAGTCCTATGATCTAGTTTAATGGATGTTCTTTGCAATTTCATCGTTTTTTTCCAATTATTTGCCTGACATTGTCTAATAATTCGACCTTCTGGATAGCTTTTTAAGCTTCGGGCCATATTTAAATCCGTCTAATTTTTTGTTTGAAGTCAGATTTGATATTTTAATTGGCCATCGATTGATTTCGATTAGGCTTTGATCATTGAAATCATGAGGTTTTTTTTTTTTTAAAATTAAATGGAAGTCAGGTACGTGTAGATATATACATCCTGGACGAACCGAAGACCCGATGGATGCTTATCCCGAATAAACCCACGGAGATATTAATTTTGCAGTGCAGGTGATTTACAACCAAGTATACGAGTAACATCCAGATTAAATACCCATATCAACCAAGATGACGAAAAGCTATGCACAAGAGCAAATGAAAGATAGTTAGAAAAGACGATGTAACCATTGGTGAAGGATTGGATGTTTACATAGATAATCTTGCGAAAATGCTCACCTGAATCGACACAAATCAAAAAGTAGAATAGAAACGAATCGAAAGAGGCATAAATTATCATTGTCATAATCAACTCCATAACAAGCCACGCAAGCACCTCCTTGTTTTCTCGTATCCAATTTGATTGTTGCAGAGGGTTGAAAACAAAACATTCAAACTCCTAAATCATTCTTCGCCTGTGAAGAATCCCACCTAACAAGTCGGAAAAATGTTTTACGTACCTTCAGTATTTCTTCTTTCCACTTTGCTGTTTCCTCCACTAGATAGTAGGAGTTCACTGCCATCCTCTGCAAGACTTCACGGTTTAACCAGAAAGTACCTCACCAGCTTCATCTCATCCCACGAGCAATTATCAAAGCCACTGAAATTATTCTGCTAAGAGGAGCGAGAAGAAACACCTAGGAAGCACCTGACGTTCTTGTCAAATTCTCCATAGGACCTTAAAATGCTCTATCAGAGGCCATGTAAATAAAACCAGAACGAAGAAGAAATCAATGAGAGAATTCTAGCAGGAATTTTATTTACAGAAAGAAGAAGAAATCAATGAGAGAATTTTAGAAGGTATTCTAATTTCAAAGTGTTGTTGAAGAACCACTCACAATCATAAATGGATGCAGCTTGTGGGCAAGTGAATTAACCTCAAATTCATTACTTAAGGCGAAGTACAAGGCCATTGCAGTGTACAGGGACAGACAATGAATTTAGGGTGGATTGCACGTCTCTTTGGCATACGATGGAGTGAGGGAATTCCAAACCAATAGTGAAAGCCAATCCAGTTTTACTCCTCGATCAATGGTTTGTAGAACAATCTGTAGGCCTCAAGAACTTCAAGATACCACATGGCCTCTCGATCCGGAAATGCCGAGAGATCAACCATCTTGTGAACCTGATGATTCAACCAAACCATGTATACAACAATTTCCTCCCCCAAGAAGCAATGAAAATTTAAGTTCTCAAAAAATCCCTAACAAAAGCACTGTAAAATCAACCAACACAGATGAAAGAGGAGAGATTCATTTTCCTGAATATTGGTCTAGCATAACAGACAATTCTACTAAGTCCGTGATTAATTCACAATTTACCAACACATATAAATAATCTACTAGCGTGATAATGGAGTTCATACACAGAAATTACTGACGCTTTTGAGAAATTACTTATTAAATTATCAATCGACTATCGAAAACCTGAGACTTTGGCTCATGGATTTTTAGAACTTCTACTGACATACCTTAATCATAGGGAGCTCTCCTGCACGCATAAAGTATGCTCCAACGACCATTACATACATTCCTGCACATTACGCCCCACATGAAGTGTCAAAACCATACTCAAAAAATAAAAAATCGAAATCGAAACCACGCTTCCCGATATATAATTTTCCCAAGAAAAAAACACAGGAATCAAGCATATTTATCAGTTTAAAGAAGAAGAATACTAAAATGCAGAGCAGGTGATTGATAGCCTGACCTGCTTTCCAGGGGCGGAGGCGAAACTCGCCAGGGAGAGATAGCTCGACGACTCCGGTTCCGTCATCGATCAGCAACCGCTCTTTGTCAAGCACCAAGACCAGAACACCCTGCGTTGGTGTTGGTGTAGGTGTGTGTTTAAATCTAACATCACATGCATGGTTGGAACAAATGGGGATGGTGAGGTGAGAAGGAGAGGCAGGCAGGCATACCTGTAACCAGGCTCGTTGAAAGAGGAGGCCACCAAGAGTGAAGGCATTGTGAGAAGAAGATGAGGAGGAGGATGAGGACAAGGAGGATGATGTGGCTTCGATGGCCTCCTTCAATTGAAAGCTCAGCAGTTTCAGCGCTGCTAAGCTGTAATCCATATTGCTTCCCTCTCCAGAGCCCCTTTTGTTCCTTCTCTCACCTGAGTCAAACAGAAGGATAAACAGAGGGGAAATAATTTTATATGGAATAAAGGGCAAAATAAAATCTTGTTCTGAAAGGCCATAAAGCAAAATTATTCCACAAGATCAAGTTATATTGCGAACAAAGCTTAACATGTATCTAGCCAAAAGAACAATCTGTGCATCATAAAATTTGAAGAGACAACTTGTCTTGGCACCGTGGGAATACCAAAAACTTCTCATAAAGAAGTAAATGCCTTTTTAAGTTGCCTAGTCCCATACTGCAAAGAATTGAGAATGATAGAATGGTTGAAATATAACGACTTCAAGTTTTCTATTATATGTGCTCGTATGGGGTTAAGTTAGAACCAGCAGTCGAAGATGACTAAGCAGATACAAAATTGCCATCTTTGACATTGAGGAACAACCTTTCCACAAGATAAGCCACTAGTTCAAATAGTGTGATGGCAAGTGAAATAGATGTAGATATAAAGTCTGGCATCCAAGAAGAACAAGCTTGAACAAAAAAGAGCAAGCACAGATTATGTTTTTTTTTAACCATTTAGAAAAAAAAAAGGTATACAGTGTATGTGGAAATGACTGGAAGACCATGTACAGTTATCTTCTTCATGAAACTAGTCGTGCAAAAGAAAAAAGTTGTAAACCCTGCAACCGCCTGAATCACATTTATGGATCTCCTCATCTAAAGAGGATAACAATAATAGAGCAGAAATAACAGACTAGTTTGGGCAGGTAAGATTGGATAAATGGGATATGTCCTGGAGTATTCAGATCCAATATGCCAGCAATCACAAAATAACTATTGAAAACCTAATTCACAGCCAGGTCCCCAGGAAAACAGGGTAAAGAAGGTTTGCATGTCAATGAGCACTTGTGAGCATTTGAAAGGAACGAAACAAGCGGCTTTTTGAATGATCCGAATCTTCTCTCCAGTTTATTCTGGTTACATTTAATCGATTATGATCTATATGTACAAATCTGGAATAATGTACATTGTCTACATTAGACGCTTTTCCTGTCCTTGTATACTCCCAATGTAGTTGAACAAGTTCTATCAATCAAATTGCTTAGCTTATCAAGATAATTGATCTAAGCATTTTATATTCAATCATCTCAATCGAGTAGACCTCCTGATTACGAAAATTCTGTCTGAGATAGCCAGTTCATCAAATAGGCACAGCCATTTCAAGCTTGAATATACAGTATACCCACAGCACATCATCAGAGAAGCGGCAGCGGCGGAGACAGAGATCTTTAAAAACAACCCTACTACATCACTCAGTTCACCACCTAACGGAACCCTAGACTCTGAAACCGGATCGAATCGTGTAGACCAAGCCGAGGCTTACAAGTCCACATGGAGTAAGCAATTGACTCCGATGTACTGAAAATTCAAATGCAGAAGACCATCGCCGGACAGAGATGAAATAACATTACTCGACGGAAATGGTGGTTCGGCCCTTACCGTCGCGGCCATTCAACCAAAGAAGCAATCAAGGTCCAGCCAAACCCAGCTCCGAGAATCAAAAGATCGAATCAAAGGCCAAGCAGAGATCAGCGAATCCGCGAAGCTATCTATCGGATGAATCTTACAGTAAAAGAGACCAAAACAGAAGAAATGGTGCGCGAAAGGGAAAATCAACGGATTTTGATAAGCGAAGGAAGAAGCAACTCTCGAGAATCGCGGGAGAAAGCGTACCAGACGAGATGGAGGAGCTAGGTCTTTACTCTTCAGTACCGCCGCGAGCTCAACCTCCTCCACGCTCGAAGCTCTCGTTCGTAACTAGGGAAAATGAGTCTTGAATATTTTGATTTATTCAACATGTTTCGTTAATTTAAATTCGGCCAATATTAAATATTTTCATCTGGTTCATGAGCTTTATTGAATATATATTAAAATTTTAGGGATCATACAAAATAAAATGAAAGTTCAAAGTCGACATTGCACGTTGAGTCAAAATTTAAGATTGACCGAAACGTAATTAATTTTTTGTAGTTTCGCAACTTTTTTTCACTTTGGGAAACTACCCAAAAAGTTCAAAGAAACCAGTAATTTATTGGCCTAATTCCCCATAAAAACCTCAGCTTTAGATTTTGTTTCAATTTTGTTGATAATTTTTTTGTCCGAAAAAAAACTCAAACTCTAGGTGTAATCCAAATTTGTCCCGTACGTTTCTTTGGTTAAAAAAAAACCAACTTTAAGTTTAGTTCTAAATATATCTCGAACTTTTTTTAATAAAGAGAAAAATTACCGACTTTTACTCTAATCTCAAATTTGCCCCTATTAGCCCTATGTGAAAACACATGCAATAGTTGTCCCTGATATTTGTATTTTTGAATGGTTTCATTTTAGAGATAATTTTACATGTTACCTTGCTAATATGGATTAATTACTGAGGTAAAAATATCACGTCAAGTTGCGATTAGGCTACATGGGTAAATTTGAGAATAAATTGAAAGTTTAAAATTCCTTAAAAAATTAGCTCGTAATAAATTGATATAAAAAACTTACTTTAGAAAATTTTCAGGGCAGTTGATAACTTTTGTGCAAACAATAATAAATCCGGACAAGACAATAAATAGAATAGATATATGTGATTCGAATGATGTGACCTACTTCACGAAAATTATTAGTAATTAAGCAATATACTGAAAATTATAATCATGCTCTAGTAAAGCAAATAAATATCTTCCTTCTCGGCTTCAAACGCCAATCGAGTCTTAAGGAAGTAGTAATTTGATGAGAAAGCTCGCCCTTGGATCAGGCGCCAAGCAAAAATTACTCGCGGCTGCACTCATCCAAAACAGCACAAAACGTAGCCTTCAATTACTCAGGATTTCCCGGCCAAAAAGAAAAAAAATTATTCAAGATTTCCTATATCATTTGCATCAAAAGTCCTGAAATTTATCGCAAAAATATGATTAAATACTAAATTTTACAAAAATACAATCAAAGTCTTAAATTTATCAAATGGATGCAATTGAGTTATTTTGTTAATATCATCCATTTATCTCACGAAAAATATTTGACATGACATTTTTGCATTAATTTCTCCATCACACTGTCATTTTTTTATTAACTTCTTTTCTAAATCTTATATAAATTATTAAAAAGCTAAAAAAGATGAAAACTTAATTTTGAAAAGCTAAAACTAGAAAGGAAAAAAGAAGGGTAGGTAGGGCCTCGACGGTGAAGCCAGCTAGTGCCCATTGTTGGAGGGGCTGGTAGAGGTCGATGACCTTGGGCAAGGGTGGCCAACCCTCTCCAGCCCTTGCCATCGGAGCCAACGACCATTTCCTGCCCTTAATGGGGATCGGCCACCCTCACCTAGGGCCACTGACCTTTGCTAGCTCCTCCCATAATGGGCAGTTGCGATAGCACCTCACCAACATGGCCAAATCTTTTTTTTCTTTTCTTTTTTTTAGTTTTTCAAAATTAAATTTTGACCTTTTTTTCAGTCTTTTAATTGATATAAATAAGACTTAGAAAAAATAATAAAAATATCACATTGGAGAGAAATTAATTTAAAATTTTCACATAATTTGATGGTGTCAATAAGATTCAATTGGATAAATTTGATAAATTTTAGAATTTGACGGTATTTTTGAAAAATTTCAGCACTCAATTTCATTTAAGGGAAAAAGGCCAGAGGGTCTCTGAAGACCAGGTACCCCTAAAAAATTGATGATTTCTTTCTCCATTCCCGTTCACTGATCCACTGCTCTGCAGTTCATAGCTTCGGTTCTTAGCTCTGTGCAACACTAGGGTCTTCGACTCTTGCTCCCTTTCGGTTCCTCGCCAGGTACTTTCGAGTTCTGATTCTTCTCGACTTGTTTAATTTCACGAATTTGCTTCTCAACAATTTCTTCGCCAATCTTCGCTTGCGAAGAGCCCAATTGGTTAGCTGTTTGAGTCGTCTCTTTTTCTCTGGGTTCTCTCTTTCTTCAATTTGGTAGTCGACTGATAATTGCAGAATCCCAGAAAGTTGGGTTCTTTGTGTTGCCCTCCAGTGCGATAGTTTTGCCCTTAATATACCCACAAAAGGTGTGCTCGGTTAGCGGCACGATTAGTTGGGGCGAAGTGAAAGCACCAAGTTTTCAGCGAACCTGCATTCCCTGATTTGCAACGAGAAATTCCATAACTTGGATATGTTGTTATTTTGTATAAAATTGCTGATATGATAGGAAAGATACTAGCATTCCACGCGATAGATACCACTGCATTTGGAGCCCCCAATTTGCCCGGCTAAATCTTCAAACTTTAGATTGCCATCGCCCTCATCAAGAGTCTTCAACTGATTTATCTGAAGTTTCTCCACACCTGTTTGTCTGCTTTGGCTCTCATCAAGTTCGTTAGTTTTCACAATTGTCCTTGTCTTAACGTGGATGAAGCATCAGAGAGTAAGAACCTGCCCTTGGTAAGGGAACAACAGCTGGAAATGGCTGCTAACCTTTGAATTGTTAATGAACCCACCTCATGATTGACTCTCTTGCAAATTTTGGCAATCCTTGGGTCTTGTGGGCTAATCATTATGCCCTTTGATTTCATGATCTGTGTCTTGTCTTTCTTCCCCACTGTTCTTTTGGCGTGTTGTTCACACGAAGCATTATCGTGGTTAATCCATTACATTTTGAAGTTCCAATCATCATACAGCTAAATATCATGTACACTCATGTCGGGTGAATGTATACTTTTGCAATCTATCACTTCCGGTGACGGCATATTTGATATTCAAGTTTGCTTAGTGGGGTAGCATTACATATCAACATCAACATCAACATCACCTTTATCCCAAACCAGTTGGGGTCGGCAAAGGGGTAGCATTACATAGAGAAAACATTTTTTTTTTTTAAATGATTGCCGGCACCGCTTACAAAAAATGAACGAATGTACAACATTTTCATCATTCATGAAACTAATTAGACATGAATTATTGTCAATAATAATAAAAAAATTCATTGACTGAGTATTTCAACCGATACAAGCGATTATTTTTAGGAAGATATTTTTCAAATTATTCATTTTTTGCAAAACAAACAGATCCTAAGGAAAAAAAACATTTTGGGAACCCCAAAGCTTTTCCTTTCTTGTCAGCACAAAATTTTGTGGAGTTGGTATGTAATAAGCTTGAACAAGGATAATGAAACAGCGACTTGCTTGTCGCCTTTACTCCCCATCCTGGTTCAGAGTTTATGCATGAGCATCCTAGAGTTCACCATCGTTACTAGTTGAGGAAATAGATGGTGGTGTGACGAGAGAATTCTGGGATTTGGAATTTATAATCATATTGTATCAACATAGTAGTTGTATTCTCAGCATCATAATTTGACTATTTTCTTTGATTGTTATAGGTTTTTTATGCAGATCCGTGCTAGGTTTAGGCAGATCTAACTATTAATCATTCCCTTAGTCTGCTTTCTGTTCCAATAATTGTCATCTGTTAATTTCTTAAGTTGACAGTTCTGGTCCCAATAGAACAATGGCAAATCATTCTCTTGCACAATGTAGAACTGTATTACCGGAGTTCTTCTTTTACATAGTTTTTGGCATCTGTGCAATAAGGTCTGAGGTAATTTCCGTGCTTTAAAATTGGGACAATTATGGTATCAATTCAGAAACCAGATTCATTAAGTTGCCGGCTGGTTCTGTTGGAAATGAGGCAATGGACAGCCGACTGCAATGCAGAACTGACTTTGGCAAACGATGCGGGGACTCATATACATGAGAACCCTGTCCACATTGCTTTAATGGAACTGTATTGATAATTTGCTTCATAAATGCTCTTTTGATGAATGAAGCATATTGGCAATGTATGTGTCGACACCCACCGAAAATTATATGTAACGTGATCCCCGCAAACTGCTTAAAAGAAAATGAATTCAAAATTAGGCGTCGGCAAAGTGGTCATTGCTGTTGACTGGGTAGCTATTGGTGTTGAGGAGGAAATTACTCGGGTCAAAAAGGTGAGGACGTCGTGGATAAAGTTGCACAGGTGTTGATCAATTGGTTCATCTAAGAGCTTCAGTCAATGAGAGCAGTTTGTAATCAAGCTTGGGTGATGTCAACAGGGCTTGGTCATTGAAGAGGCAGCTTTACACGTGTTCTTCAAATTGCGCTAAACCGATTTAGAAGCCTAAGTGGTTAATTGTTCTGTTCACTTATCTTCTAGATGTCCTTAAACGATGTAACCACTTCTCATTTGAAGTAGACTATAAATAGGAGAAGATTAGGATGTAAAAGCCCTCTCCAAACACTCTTATCTTCATCTTTACTTTCCTACAAGTTACATCCTGTACTTTAGGTTCTCTGCACTTTACTATTTCTTCCATGCACATTACTTTTCCTTAGTTGTTAATTCTTCTTCCAAGAACCCACAGCCAAATTCGGTTCCTTTCTTGGCCATGAGTATCTACTACAAGGACCACAATGTGCGCTTATTTGGCTTACAGAGAGAATTTTGAGTGAACAGTGTGACTAACAGGGAGTTAATAATCTAATCAGTCATCAAAGTTAACTGTTTATGTTTCATGGGCTGCTATTCAAGCAGTTATCCTACTATTTATTAAGCAGTTGTTCTTGAATAAAAAGCTATCTTCTTTTCTTTTCTGCTACCATAGTTGACTGTCTTCAGGTGCTGTTTTAAGCCTTTCAATTGATATCCTGCAGCAAGATATGGGAGGCAGAGGAGTAATTGGGGATAAATGGTCCTCGAGGATACTTTGGTTATGCGCATTTGGAAGTGCAATAAGTATGTTCGTTTTCACATTGTTTTCCTGATTCTCTGAAGAAATTTGTCCTTGTAATGCATTCTAAGAACAATTACTATTGCGCTCTTGTTTGTGTGTTTGACAGTAAATCCATGAGCTACTATATGTAAAATGGCTGAGCTACTTTTTTTTCCCTTTCAGTTGTGTGCTCTTTACTTCCTCTTCTTATCTTGATCCTTCTTTGTTTATTTATTTATTTTTCGCTTAGGTTTTTATATGGTTGCTGCGGAGAGGCAAATGCAGAACAGGGATAGGATGTTGGCTGAAAGTCTAAACTCCACAGAATCTGGCGCGGGTAGCGGAGAGGAAGTTTAAGCAAACGTGTTATTGATCTCCTTCCCCACCCCAATAAGAGGAAACATTTTCTCGATGTTGTTTCCTGTTAAAACATTGGCAAGCTTTTCAGTACTTTCATCTGATCGAGGCGATGTTCCTTTTTCTCTTTTCTTCTCGCCCTGTTGGGGGCACTTGGTAGGTTGTGATTCTGACCATAAATGTAGTGACTGATTTACAAGATATGGTGTTACCAATCAAGAGATCTTTTGGTTTCAGGATTAGCTAAGCACTGTTGGATCAGATTCTGAGTAGACGTAACTGCGATACTTGTTGCAGCGCCATTCAAAAACTAAATTCTCTTAGCAGTTTCACATGAAAATGATTGCTCCTGAAAAAGAAGTGAACCGAGGTTGGCAAATCTGTGACATTGCTTAAAGAATTTTTATTGATTGGCTCTTGCAAATGCTTTCGAATGCAATCTTACATGAGAAAGCTTGGTTGGATTACAACTACCGGACAGAAATTCTCCTCTATAATTGTAACCCTAATCTCCGGGGGCATGCAACAGCAACTGTATATCACTAACTCAGACACTTAGGACTGCCCTCATTCCCTGTTCGACGCAAGCTCATCTATAAATATACAAGCCTTTCGTTTTAGTGTCCAAGGCAAAAGCTCCGACAAAAGTGGGATCAAGAAAATGTGCTTTAATGAGCTTTCTCCTCCTTTCTTGCATAGGTTTCAGCTCTGCTCACAGAGTCATCCGGGATGCCAAAGCTGGTCAGAACCATCAAGATCCTCTCGCCCAAAATGAGAGTTTACGAACATGGTTTTGAAGAGCTGGTGCCAGTTCATGGTCTGGCTCTGGTAGTGGCTTTCAGGTGGGCGGTGGCTTTGGTGTAGATGGAACTGGTTTTGTCGACTCCAGTGGTGATTTCGAGGCAGCTGAGGTTGAAAGTGCCAATGGAAGTGGAAATCTTTCGCCGCTTGGATGGACTAGGTGCAGCTAGTGCGCGTGGTTTTGGAATGGGTTCTGAGGACGTCTCTGGTGACCATAGTAGCAGCGATGCTGGAATGGGAAATGAGGTTCCTGCAGTGAAAACTAGTTATGGATATGGAAGTGGTAGTGGTTTTGGGTACAGATCTGGAAGTGGTAGTGGCTTCGGCTCAGGTTCTGGCTTAGGAATTGGGTACGGTGGTTCAGGTGGCGGTAGTGGTGGATCAGGTTACCCGCCAGGATGGCAAGTCGTGTGGCCCGGTCTTGTACGTGTAGGTGGAGGTGTGCAAGGACAAGGACCACCTGTTCCTGGAACCGGTGTCAGGTCTGGCTTGGGAGGTGTAAATGGTGGAGAATATGGGTCTGGCTCTGGGGTCAGTGAAGGTGGTGGCCATGTTCCAGGTGGATATGGACGGGTTCCAATTTATGGAGCAGGAGGTGGAACGGGATCTCGCAATGGTGGAGGTGATGGCCACGGTTGGGAGCCTCCGGCTCCGGCTCCGGTGGTGGAGTCCATTATGGTTTTCCTCTAGGAATGCTGCCGCTTCCTGGGATGGGAGGTCTATTGCCACCATTTTAGGGATTCACTTCCCATCAAAATGCGGAAGCACATCATCCGATAGGCGATGCAGCTATGGAGATGGAGGGAACTCTCTCAAGTGTTGGACGTTACGAACGCGAGACAGTTGGTTCCAGTGGACTCTTTCATAGTGCTGGTGGGCCTGTGGCTGCCCAAGGTGTTGAGATTGATGATGAAGACCTTCCTGATCAGATGGAGCTTATTCGCACCATTAATGAATAGGGAGCAATGGAAGATGTAGCGTAGTTGCTAATGTACCTTTCCAAATAAGACCATCATGGGATGATCATAAGAATGTTTTAGTTTCATCTTAGTTCCACGAGAGTGAATTCAAGGCCAATTTGCTTGGCATGAGCCAAGGTCTTCTTCTTTTTTCCTGTTCTTTGTGTAGGCTTGAAATCATACGCTGCGAGAAACTCATAGAAGATGGGAAACACCTGGAAAAACTTGTCAATGGTTCTTTGATGCGGTCATTGCCGCCCTCAGAAAAACGTTCTATCCTTTCCATTATGACCAAAGGAAAAAATCTTTACCATGCCAAACCGAATTGGTAGATGGGCTTCAGGAGATTCTCTGAAACATTCAATTATCACCGAGTTTGTAGGAACTGAGAAGCCGACTACTCAGCAGGCTATGCCAGCGAGTGAGTGCAGAAGAACTACCATTTTCTGAAATTCTAAAGAAGGATCATGGCCATTTTGATCAGGTTGCACCGAATGAAGATAGGTTACCTTTTTACATTGGATAAAAAAAACAAAAAACCTACCTTCTCACCTATACTCAGACGAGAAAAGGCAACTTCTGTAACTTTTTAATGAAAGCCATTCGAACCTGTAGGGCCTGTATTATACTTCGTATCTATGTCAGTATCTACTAGTTACACCAGCTCTATTACATTTTAACTTTCTTACCTACCCCCTGAGGAAATTTTACAATGTACATATTGCAGGATACGCCGTTAAGATTAAACTCTGACATGGCATCCTCAGACGAGACATTACAAACAAAACCAGTCAAGCACTTTGCTGCCCCCATCATAGCCATGAAAACCTCAGTTATCATTCTCTTCTAGCTGGCATGGAAGTGCATCTTGAAAAAGCACCTGTATTGAAGTTCACGGTAGATGATGAAGACAAAGACGCAGAAGGGCGAAGGAGAGGTGTACCAACTCTACTCGAAGTCTCATTAGCAACAGGAGGACTAATGACGATTGTAGGAGGAGATGGTTGTAACTCAATTTTCGTGTATGCATCAGCTGGATTTGTGGGCTCATCAAGCAACTGATGATCGTCTTCCTCCAGGGACATAACTGTGCTTGTGTCTGTATGTATTGTTGAATCATCTGCTAATATGCCAAGCCTTCTCTTCCTCCTAGCAGACTTCTTCCACCCATGAATTGATTCTCGTATTCTCTGTGGAATCAGGGCTGCCTTGTAGTTTGTTCCCATCTGAAAGGAAGAATAAAGTTTGATTAATCACAAAATACTTTCTCACTAGTGCATACATCTCTTTAGATGATTAGCAGTTCTTTAGCAAAAAATTGTCACTGAATCAACATTGTAAGATAGGGTGTGGCAACAAAAGGCTTTGGACAGCCCAACATGTGAATAGATAAGGTAAAGGGCAGCCATCTAGTTTTGTCAATTTTAAATGTTGAACAAGGACTAGATGTGGCCAAAAACATTGTCGAAAACTTATACTGCTGTTTCAATAATTTGGAGGGTGAACCATCAAACATTGTAAGCGGATGATTACTTGATAGTATAAGTTGAAAGAATGAATTTGGCAATTTCCTCCATAAGTTTAGTTTACCCTGAAAAGTGATTCTGCTATGTCTTCGTGACTGAACATATTTTGAACTCCAGATTCAGGAGTACAGTACTATACCTGAGTAACCAGGGCATACAGAGGCAATGTGCTATAGCTGCAAAGAAATTGTCCAGCGAACCTGCATTAATGAAACAGTCACGCAACAATGGAACAATATCTCCTCTATAAGAATTGGATGTGTGATTTCAGGAAATCCATCCTTACCCCAAAATCAGTCGTAAGTAGACAAGCAGATGGTTCTTAATGAAGCACGAGTTATATCCAAACTGCCACTGTAAAATTGAATAAAGAAGTTTCAGGAAACACAGATCAAAGCAAAACCTCCTAGCTTGCACAAATGTTATGGTTGTTCTTGTCTATTTAAGGGAAAAGGACAAGAGAAGTGCCATAATTTTCGTACGGCTCAATTTAATAGCAAAACTTTTTGTCGCTGGAGCATTTCAATGCCACTTTTGTAAAGAAGAAGAAGAAGAAGAAGAAGAAGAAGAAGAAGAAGAAGAAGAAAACAATCGCTTAAAAGCTATTGCCGATTTGGGACGCCGAGGAAATATTTTATCATTTTTTCCAACAGACCTAGCTCACCAATGCTCCGAGTAAGCATTAATAGCCCTAAACAATGTTGCTCGACATGTTTGCCCCAAATTTAGACCCTCATTCGGATAAATCAAGTCATTACCCCTCTTATTTAAAACCTAATCCTCAAACCATCTTCTTTGAACCATTGAATGATGTTCTGTTGTCCCTGAACAAGTCTTAAGGTAAGGAATATTTCTTCTTCTTTGCCCTTCTGACATCTTGCAATTCAGCCAATGGAAAGCTCTCATTTCTTTTTACTCTTCTTGTATTTGAATTCGGATGGGTTCTTGTTTTCCCCAAAAAAACTCTCCAGTTCTTGTCGGGAGTTCCTTCACCCAATTGATCTTCATCGTTGTTCTCATTGTTGCTCTCTCAACGAAGTAGAAAGAACGAAAAAAGAAAGCAAGAAATTCCAGCTCTATGAGTGAAAAGCAAGAGATATCAGTACTGAAGGAACCAGCGGAGCTTGGATACGCAGCCCTGGCACACGTGCGCATGAGGGATGGTCTAAATGCCTCCAGTGAACTTCAGTGTCTTCTACTTCCCTCGGGACCATGCCAAGCATGCTTCCTCCGCTATCTATTTTGCCGACAAGAGACAATGTGGGGAGAGATTAAGTTCCTTTACTTTGTGCATGTTGTTTTTAGTCTCGGCATATGTTGACATTCTTCTTTTGTAATAAAAAGTCAGCTAATATTTTTTGCTAGATTTTGTCGCCAGAGGCAGTTAAGGGATAGTTTTTCTTTTCTTTTTCAAAGTGGCATTGAAGTGATCGGCCAAAAATTTTGGCACTGAAGTAAGCGTCATACAAAAATTATGAGACTTCTAGTGTCTTTTTCCTGTTTATTTAATAACTTGGTCGAAATGAAGTCAACTTAATTTTAAACAGCCGTTAAAAGTGGTGAGAATTTCAGAGGGCAAAGTTTGACAGTGATAATAATTCCAAAGATGATAAAAAATATATATATATGGTCAAATATGTGAAAGATCGGTGGAAGAGCAGTTACCCAAAACCAGAAGAAGGAAGCCAGTTCGAATGCATTCTGCAAAAAAGCCATTCAAGCAGAAAAAGGAGGCGCATCAGCTTCAATTAATTGTATCGAGAATTTATAGCTTTTCTGGAAAAGAAAAAAAAAAGTAAACAAAAGCTGCTTTCACGTATTCTAGATAATTATTCTAACCTGAAACAGAATGAAGTGGATCAAGGACAAAAGTAGCTCGGGCTTCTTAAGCCAGAAGAGGTCATCACGAGGCCTCAGTTTAGTTCCTGAGAAGAATCCAGTAATTCCAGCATTTTCCAATGACAAGGTTGCAATGACATGCTGTAATTTTGCGCCCACCAGAAGAACGAGCTATGCCAAAAAGGCACCACATGGTAATGACATGAAGTTAGAAAATGGAGATGAAGGGTTTTCTCACAAGTTCAACTGGTTATAAAGGACAGCACCAGCTACAATTCATGGATCTAGTTATCAACTCAAAAGTTCAAAGGATGAGCCTAAAATCTCTCCAGCACATGCAATTAGTCAATGTCAATGAACTAACCAATTTCCACCAAAATTTATGTCCATCTATTTATGGAAGATGAAGCAGGAAACCTGGAACTTACTGTAATAGGAATAATGGCTATCCAAAAATAGAGATTGGACCCTGCAAAGTAATAACAATATCAAGAAATTGTGAGTGAATCCATCGGGCAATACAAGTCTATACATCAATGAGCAACCAAATTTCAAACTGAGATCCAAAAATTAACCAAAGCGCTCCTTTCATTCAGGAAACATGGATTACCTTTTATGTTAAACAGCATGAAAGCAACCACAAAACCCCATAGAGGACCACTGCAAGAGATATAAGAGAAATTAGTTTCCCAGATTCCAATAGAAATTAATTGTATTACATGCTACCATACAAATTATTTAAGGGCCAGGCAATCCTGTAAACAGGTACACTCCAGAAAGGGAGTAAAGTCTAAAATTTCCTGTCTAAAGACAAGGATGGCGCTTGTTCCTTTATCTCATTCATAAAATGTTTACAATGGTGCTTGTTCATCATCACAAACATGTTGGCTACTTATTCAGAAGAAGAGTAAACATACTACTGAGGAAGAATTGGATAAGATAAACGGACAATGAGCAAGAAATTTGGTATTGCCAAAGTTAACCAGGCACTTCCTTAGCTAAGTATAGCCTCAAAGTCAATGAAGAAAGCTGATTTCACTGAGAAGATCGTAAATTACTGAAAATTGTGGAGACAAAATTAACAGGACTATCCCAGCAAACATCTCACCTCACACCAACTATCTGTTGGAATTCTTCTTCCATAGAGCGAATCATATAGCTGTGGAAATCATACTTTTGTGGAAGGTTATGATTCTGCCAAAAGTTAAGATAGAATGAGGAGTAAAAATAAAAAAGTGACATCAACTCTTTCTAACGCATCAAAATTTCTATAGCATTACAATGCTCTACTTAGACTGCAACTTTGATTTGGGGACAGTGGAAACACTAGATTGGAACATCAAAGCTGATCTTAACAGAAAATGGAGGAAGAAAATGAAAGATAAAAGAGGGCAAGACAAACAATTTGAAACTTATTGCTTCTTCTAAAGCAACAATCTTCTCTACACTTCTCACTGTGTCATGAGTTTATAGGAAATGAACTTACAATCCTTAATCTAAGGTACCCTTTCAGCCAAATATCACAGTTTTTAATCAATTTTTTTTTCCTTTTCCTTTTTCTTTTTCCTTTTAGCTATTACCAATTACAGTGTATGGACAATCTCTTTGGGAAGTTGACTGTTGGAACATAATTTGTTATGGTGACAAATAGTCATTTGCAACTTCCCATTTCGGGTTCGCTCGGAGCTTTGGCAACCCCCATAGGAGGTCCAAGCTGGTAGATGTTGAAGTGGCCAGGAACTTAACTCAATGAGGGAAAGCTAATTTCTAGATCCAGAGTTTTTAATTAAATAAAAAGGATAAAGAGAAAGCTGCTTAGTAAGAAGAAAGACCTCAGAACAAAAGGAGAGCCCCACACTGACTCATGTAAACAGCCCTTCTAATTGAACCATACCACAACAGCTAAACAGATGATTTCAAAAGACATCGTTTGCAACAAAAATAGTGTTAGAATAAGCTTCATGCAGATGGTACGACCAACCTTTTATGCTACCAACAGATAAACAAGGGAAATCTGCTTGAAGTGAAAGAAAGCCAGAGGTTCTCACAGAAATATCAAAATGCTATCACATAAAGTACGTACACTATTCCATTTTACATATGTCCCCTATTGCCTAAACTAGTTCCCATTGTACAGCATAGTCATCTTCTTATTATAAGGTAAAGTCTTCCCTTCACATCGTACAAAGAAAACAATTCTAAGCCAGCGAAAAGGTTGATTTAATTGAAAAGCATGCGAAATTTTATTGAGGATAACATTTCAGAATACCATACCATGATGAAGCCTTTACGTAAAGTTAAGTAGTCGTCACGAACCACAGAATGCCCAAACTGGCGGAAAAAACAAGTCTGCATATTCAAATGAATACAGAAGTAAGTGAAAGAACTCCCACTTGCACAAGCTATCTCAAGATTAGACTGGCACATAATTCTGAAGGAGACTACATGCAAGCGAATGTGTACGAGAGAGAGAGAGAGAGAGAGAGATTAAATCAGCAGAATGAGTATGTTTAGCAAAATCAGTGCACCCAATTGAAACAAAAGTTTATAGTTTTCCAGTTATGAGATTATAATACAAGAAGTTCCAGCTCAACACTATTCTAGGCGTCAACCGCTAGACAAGAACATGTAATAAAGCTTTCACTGCAAAAAGAAGGAATAATTTCTTACCCACAAAGTTTAGATGTTTACATTTCTTGATATTATAAAAATCGGCAAAACAAAAGTTTCACATCTTTTCCTTATTTGATCTGACAGATTTCATGTTCTGTGAATGTATCCCCTATATAGGTTGTTTCCCCCTTACTCCGGAAATATTTTGAATTGACAAGGAGGAAGATGATGCAAGAACATGAACTAGTCTACATACCACCCAGATGAAAAAGCCGTTCCTGACTAATGGATTTGCTGTATGAATCTTGACAAAAGTAGATTGTCTCCGTAATACCGATTCTCTTGTGATTTCTGCTAGGAGAAGAGGGGGTTAATTCGCATGGATCTATAAAGTAATAAAGATCAAAAGAGCTAATTCGAAAGGAAATTTTAGACATTAGAGCTCTATCAAATACCTCAAATCAAAATCTTTCATCAGCTAGCTAACAACATGACTGACTACAGAAGCATTACAATATGAGATCCAGGATAAGAATTTTATAGGCTTAGAGTTCCTTTGCTTTCTTCTTTACGAGTTTTGAAAAATTATTAAACATGCCCTTCTCCATCATCAGAATACCAAAGTTCATCTTGTTCATCACAAATATACTTCTTCTTAGCACAATGCCAGGTGCACATTCTTCAATGCTAATTCGAGGGTTCTTTGAGCCTAAAGCCCTCTTTTAGAGTCCCTTCTCACCATCAAAACTACTTTCCAACACAAGAAAGTTTGGAGCTCACTATCACTGAGAAAAAATAAGAAGCTGGAGGATTGTGAGAAATATGCTGACAAGAATGAGAAAGTTTATTGTGCAGTGTAATAACCAGCTCAGAACTAACCAGTTAAGACATCATGCCGATCCACATGAGCTTCATCTTCCCATATCCTCCAACTGTGAATCTGCCCAAGTCAATGTATGGAAAAAGCATAACAGCTGTTTCAAATACATTCTTCCATGTGGCCAAAACAAAAAAACTTCCATGTTCACACCTCGTCTTCCGTGTTTTTACTTAATAATGACAATGCTCCAGCCTAAAAAAGGAAGGAGTGACATGCACTATATAATCGACAACAAGTGTGACATACGCCGTTGAGTGGAGGAATCTAGATAAGAATATGA
This sequence comes from Psidium guajava, assembly GCA_016432845.1. Taxonomy (NCBI): domain Eukaryota; kingdom Viridiplantae; phylum Streptophyta; class Magnoliopsida; order Myrtales; family Myrtaceae; genus Psidium; species Psidium guajava. The sequence goes on along the minus strand of CM028226.1, from coordinate 12,175,092 downwards.
AATGTCAATACTAGATCCCTTTAATGCAACCTGTATCAGGATCAATAATCTTCAAAGAGCTGAGGGATTATGGCTGATCTGTCCTCCAACATGATCAGAGTGTACACAAGCCTGTTATCTTAAACTAAACATGGGTCACAGTTCGTCAAATTTATCTGCCAGTAGGTGGTGTTGCGGTCTAAAATCTGTTTGCTGCAACAGCAGAATCTAGCCTGCAGAACATGGCTTTTGTGTGTGACTGTGAATTGGTAGTGAATTTGCTGTTGTTCTGAAAAGTTTCTCACCTTCACTATTGCTAGCAACATTGTCAAGCAGCTGTAAGATATATGTGTTACTGCCATCACAAATATGAAGCGGTGCAACTGCTCAAGACCTTCATACGACACAAATGGCTCGTAACCCTGAAAAAATAGATAAATAATGAATGTCACACTAAAGCAAAAGATCAATTACCATTAATGCATAATTCAATTGTAAAAATTGAAGTTTCTCAGCATTATGTGAGATTAGCAGGTGTTCAAGCGATGACTGATAAGATTTTAACTAAAAATTATTGAGAAACCACATGCCTCTTTGCAGGAATTCTGACTCAAGGTATTCAATATTCTCCTGAATGAGTGATTCAGGAAATATTCGGCTAACATCTTACGTTCCTTGGAACTATTGTTCTCCCTCTCTTCATCAATCTGAGACCTGGTGCACGGAGCAAAAGCACGATCATAAAACCTGGTCGGGATGCAGATATTAGCTATCATGCTTGAGGTGGCCGTCAGAAAGAGAGAGATAAATCCAAGCAGCATCAGCTCTGTCACGAAATTTGAGAAGCAAAGTTTGAAGAAGGATTAGACAACATGCTCAGTATCAATCATCAGTAATGCAGACAGAAGCTTATCATGAAGACATTCTTTTTGCTGAATATAGTATCAAGACCAAGTATGGATGTGGGATGAATACCTTCTTTCATTTTCTCAACAGCTTCAAGCAATGGTTTACGATTAGTTTCACGCAGCCACTGTAAGACCATACAGAAAAAATTTCATCAGCTACTTTGAGCTAAGAAATTAGTGTCAAGAAGGAAATGGAAACATTAGAAGATAGACTTGTGAGCTGAAACAGTCTTCACGATTGATGAATATCTCAATGTGACCTTTGTGGTTATAAACTTGCTATGTTCAAAGTATCCAAGGAAAAAGGAGAAAAATGACAGGAACTTGCATTGCAGGTCAAGGATAACAAGCCTTGCATAATGCCCAGGAGAGCAAAGTTAAATTAAAAATGCAAACGATAGAAGCAATTCTTTCTTCTTCTTTCTTACTACTGGACAAGCTTCGGCGATTTTGGCACAAGCCTTGCTTTAATCTAGCTTCATTCTAGTAGATGCCTAAACTATCCACCACTACGCTTGAGTCCAATCACTAAGATCTTTGCTAACTGGAACCTGCAGTGGGAACAGGGAGACTCCCACATCCGAGGAAGTTTTAACATCTTGCAGACTCCTGTGTGAGTATGGGTTTCCTCTAGATTAGCCCAAAGAAAGAAAAGAAGAGCATCCATGGAAGTTCACCAGGTGATCTCTCAAAAGAGCGAGCTTATTTATGTTTTATTCACACTATACAAGTTCTGTTTATGGGGATTCCTATGGGACCTTAATAATAACTCGTGACAGTGGACTGTTACTCAAATTCAAAAGAAACGTGCCAAATATGCAGGGCAAGTTGTAACACATGGTTTGAAGTCATGCTGTATATATGCATATATACAAGATTGGGAGATTCAGTAAAATGGTACCCGAATGTTTCTTCTTTTTTGCCACAGATATCCAAATAAAAACTAACTAATTTTTACTGCATCATGAGGAATTCTCGACATGGTTTATGATCAGGCTGCCTATTCATGAATTAGATTGATAACACAAACGAGAGTATTCATTAAACAAAATCATAAGCAAGAGTTTTTATCCCATAAAATTAAACTAATTGTACAAAGTTAGAAAGTAAACTAGAGAAAGTTTAAGATTTATGACTGATAAGTGATGACTGATATTTGTGATTTATTCGCTATCATCGAACATGATGGCCTCAAAACAGTGCAAAAGGAGCATATGTTCGGGGAACTCTAAGTATCTATTGGAGAATCTCAAGATGTTCTCTGAATAATACTTACCGTACTTAACCGGTGAATTAAGCGCTCCACGACCAATGAAACTGTGACGAAAACTGTCAATACGGTAGCAACAGACCATGTTGGCGTCAGGCCCAGAGATCGAATTTCTTGTGTATTCTCTGACATACTGAAGATTGCTAATCGTGGCGCACAGATTTTGGCTTATGACTTAGCCCAGATACCAGCTAGCCATCAAGTCCAGCATACTCTCCAAATGGGTACAGCCAAAACTTTGCTTTTGATGCGTATCAAAAAGCATCCACGACATAGAAGTTCAGTCACAGTATTTGTGTCACCAGGCACAATTAAACTGCACTGTGATTTCTCAAGAAAATTGTCCCACTAGAACTGCAATCTGTAAGAAGGTTCTTTAGAATGAATATTGAGGCTCGTGATGACCCAAAGTATCAGAACAACACTTCAAGGTCTCGAAGAAGAACAGAAGAGAAACTTAATACCGCATGGATCCCGAGATGGAGCTTTTCTTCCAGAAAATCAAAACTTTGCCACAGTCACTGAGAAGGTTGACTTGAAACTCTAAAATGAGCTCGCTTTCTTTGCGAGTGCATTAGTGGTTGATCCAGACGTTCCTCTGATGTTTGATGCTACTTGCACTTGCTGCTTCGTAAGAGATCTTCCAGTCACTCGAGCTTATTGCTCTCCAAAATAAGAGGGAAATCTCCGAATCAGGAAAAACAAGCACGCTCTAATTCTGGAAACAAGATAGAAACTTGCTGAACTTAACCCCCCCCCCTCTCTCTCAACTTAAAGGTGGGAACTTTCCCGTTGAGGAGTACATTCAATTTGGTGAACCGGTGGATGCAGAATATCGCAGACGAATCAGAATGATTCAGCGTTTCGAAATCAGACCACCTCCAAGATTTCAGAAAATGGGATTAAAACACTGGTGGTGGGTCTTAGCGGATCGTCGGAGATGCAGAGAAGAAGCAGAACAAGAAAGCGTGTTTCTCTTTTCACCAAATGCTACATTACAGTTGGCACATTGCATAGAGGGGACTCTGTTTTTTCCTCTTTTACAAATGTTGGAGCTCGCTGTGAGATGAATGAGAAGAAGAAGAAGAAGAAAATGACAGAGGGGAGAGGTTTCTGAGTGAATCTTTGGGGGCCTACCATGAAAAGGCAGGAGAAGAGGCTCAGACGTCCAGCTCCGAACACTTTGGTTTTCGTTTTATTTGGAGGTTCTGGAAGGAACATAGACTGGCTTCACCACCAGGGAGATCTGCCCTCCAGGACACACTCGTTTTCTTAAAAGAAACAAAAAGAAAATTCAATTAAAGAAAGTCCCTAGACGGTTCAGAGAATGGAATCCCAAATGTTTGGGGGGATTCATTCTATGGATCCCAAGCTACGGTGCCCGTATACTTTTTCGCCATCGGATTAGAATTCAACAATCTCAATCTCTCAAGAGATCTCGATTCAGAAAGTTGTGATTTTTCACTCTCAAATCCAATGATAAAAAAGTCTCGAAGGCTATGGTGCTTTTTAAGGTGAGCAGGGCAATAGTTTCTGTTTTTCTGTTTCGAAAAATAGGTTTATAATAGAAATTTATTTGCTAATAAAATTTTATTTTTTTTATTTTTAAGACAATTTAATTTGTTCATAAATAGATTTGAAATAAAAATAAGAAGCATAAATTCTTCTATTTTTTTATTTCTAAAATAAGAATAAGAACTATCATCATTGCTAATTACTTCTCTCTCGTGTGTGATCTTCCAATCTCTCTTTCATGTCCATGCCATCGGTCGTCTGTTGTTGGTCTATGATCCTCGACCTCCCATTCACCACCACTAGCCTCGCTCGCGTCCCGATGACTGTCCACTCACCATTCGTCAATCACCGGCCTCCAATCTCTGGCTTCCATTCGCCATTCGTCAGTTGCTTGTCGTCAGTCACCAGTCTCAAGCATGCCAGTTCATCGGTCGCCGACTGAGGCTTAGCAGGTGGCTAAACTGTGTCTTGCTATTTGAGTTTACTAATCACCACGAATTCCACTCCCTCGTATTTCTTTTGAGTAAAAAAAAAAAACACTCCCATCAATTTCTCTTTGCTTCTTTGCTATTTTGCTTTTTGTGAAACCTGAGGAAAGTTAGGCCCACCATTGCTGACCCTTTTGGGAATTGCCATTTGGCTGACCACAATTTTGCTTTCAGATTCCGTCGTGTCCGGCGGAAAATTGATTGATTTAATCTTTTAAAAAACGACCACCCCTGCCACTTATAAAAATAAATAAAATATTTTTATTATTCATAAAAATATTTGATCGTGCAATATAATTGACAACGAAGATATTTTTTATTGAATAATTTTTCAACCGACATAGGCATTGATTTTTAAAAAAATATCTTCAAAATCTTACATTTTTCGCAAAACAAATAAAGGCTAATATATTGATCATTTGGTAAATAATGTTAAACGTAAATCTCACACGACGTGGCTTTTGACCTACTTACTTGGAGTCTTTGGAACATGACGTCTGAATAATTCAAAAGTCACGTGTTTTGAGGTGCCACTGAGATTTATTTAGTATTTAATGTTTAGAACATAGTACTGAACTTTATTAAGTGATTTTCCGAGTGCGGTGTAGCTTGACTCTTTTCATGTGATGTGATTTCGCAAATATATTTATTCAACTATTCAACTAAGTCTGGACATAAAAAGAATTAACGTGTGGGACAGACCATGTGCTTAGCAAATTAATCTAACGCGAGACTTCTCGTAAATATAAATCTAAGGAAGAAAAGATGCTGGGGGTAGAAAAGTAATATGGAGTGGGAATAAAGGGGGTATATATATCTTTTAAAAAAGTAATATGGAGTGGGAATAAAGGGGGTATATATATCTTTTAAACTTGTTTAATCGGTCTAATCAAGGTTAACAACCTCTCCTTGACTTTGATTAGGTCCAAATTCATGGGTTTTTTCTAACCCTAAAAAAATTATTCGTAGCTTCATGAACTCCTAGAAAATAGACAAGGGAAAGAAATGAAGAAATTCAAAGAGGGAAAAAAGCTTACGTCGCTCGAGTTTACACAGAAGCATGTGTGTGTGTGCGCTTCAAATCATCAGCACGCACAATGCAGAAATGCTATTTTAATGCTTCCAATAATAGAAATGCTAGATACCAAAATACTCATAGCCCTTTCCATAATTCATGGACCGTGTATGAAGACATTCATGTACATGCCAATAAAAGTTGTCTAATCAGTTATTAACTTTACTTTACGAATGTCATTTCTGTCCTAAAACTTTCCAATTTTACTAATTTAATCCCAAACACTTGCGCGGAGTTCCAATGCAATCATACCGATCAATTTTCACCAGACTGTCGTGCTGGCGATTTCTGATGAAAAATCGTCGGAAGGGCCTCATTGGATTTCATGTAAACGTGTATGATTAAATCAGAAAATTTTTTAAAAATTATAATGTGATTAAATTAGGAAAATTTTAGAAAATTAGAATTGAATTGATATGTGTATAATAAAGTCAGGGCTGATTGGATAATTTTCTCGACCAGCTCATAGGTGTCGAACGAGGTGGATTGAGTCGGGTTTGGATTGGATTAAATATGGCTCGACCAATATTGACCCATTTAACCTATTTTGACCCATTTTTATGTTTACAAATCTAGTGAAACCTGACCCGACCGACATCTGACTTAACTTATATTGTTTAAACACTTCAATATTAAAATCCACTTTAGAGAAAATTTCTTCTCGCACATCTTTAAATAAATAATATATATTTATATTGCTAAATTTTTATTCCTAGTTTTCTTGATTAATCCATTTATGATCTAATTAAACCCTATTTATGACTTATTATGTTTTTAAGTGACTCATTTATGATTTACTTTTAAAACTTAATGAATCCATATTTGATCGAGATTAACCTATTTATGACCCATCCGCATAAAATATGGATCAAATATAGACTCCAAACCAATTTTATAATCTCTTGACCGGCCTAATGCCACTAAGATTTCTCGAAATAATTTAAATTCTCCTGGAGTCAAACATTTTTTTACGTCCCCGAACTACAGTGATTTGACGTCCATGTCATTTTCAACGCTTAGTCCTCCACTATTCCAAGATCCTCTAGAAAATAATAAGAAAGCACATACCCTTTTCCTTCCACTCGTAATCAAAGAAGACTCAACGGACGCCGATTCGATCCAACGGTGCGAGTCTCTTACGGCGACGCTGGACAAACAAGGCATGAAGTGTCTCGTGCGTTCTCGAGTCGTCGTTTAATCTCGTGATCGAGTTTGTCTCGATCGTGCATGACGGGAGTGCGATCCGGGGGAGGGAGGCTGGTCAGATCAGGACCGACACGCTCCTTTTGGTTTCGCTTCTTTGGTCTAAGCAAGACCTCACGACCGAAGACCAGCCGCGTGATTCGCGCGGGTGATCGAATTCGCATGCACTCGGTCGCGCCACCATCGCGTCAGTCTTCAAACTTAACCATCATCGGATGCCTGAATCTTTATCGTTCGACGTACCAATCGCGGGTCCAACAAGTCATCATGGAGAACTCTTTATGCTTTTGCTCTCTTGGGCATCCTCATTAAAGTTGTCGTTTCTGAGAAAGCTACCGGCCCAACATGCATTAGTATTTGGTATCCCTATCCCTTTGATTGAACCATGCACGATGCAATGTTGGGGGGTTCCTTACGTACACCTTTTGATGCAATAATTCGCGTTCGATTGGAACAATCTCGATGAGCATGATCTGCCATTTTCGCTTTCTGAAGTTGGCTCTTTACGCAGGAATACTATTCTTTATAGATAAAAAGGTTTGCTCATACCATAACCGATCTTTTATGACTTTCATGACAATTGATTAGCTTTCACTGTTCGAATGCGAGGTCACATGGTGCAATCTGAAGCTTAAAATCATGTGATTGAACATTTGAACTTTTGATGCGCTCGAGGAAAGATCAGGTACACACTTTTTGACCACCAATAAGAACTCCTTGAGTATGGAAGGTGGTTTGGAAAATGATATACAAGAGAGACATAACCATTCACACGATAGGAAGAACGCGAGATGATGTAGGAAAAGCCAAATTCCATGTAAACAAACTGGCAATGGATCTGTAAATTCACGTGTGAACGTTCTTTTCATTTGACATAGGTGGTTGCTGGTTAGATAACAAGCTAACAGCTACTCCTCCTAGATCTTTCCTAACACATGAAGCCTGGTCTCCAAAGTCAGACGTGCCAAAAAGAAGGGCAAAATTCGAAAAGTCATCCATTCACAAAAAAGGGAATAACATCTGCAAAACAAGGCCCTCCCTGAAATGATCCAATATGGATCCGAAACGATTATTGATATGCGCGGATGATTGGTCTCGGAACGGACGGTTGCTCGAGCTAGCGAGAGGTTATCCCTTCTTAAAAGTGTTAATAGCAAGAGAGCGACTCAACCAGATCCAATGCAATAATAAACTGACTAGACATTAGATAATGGGATGTCCCCTCTCCTTTTCTGAGTCCAGCTTTTCATAAAGATGCTTTATTAAAAAAGCTGGAAAAGATGAAAGCTTTGCTCATTTTGGAAATGGATTAGGACACAGGCTCATCGAACACGAGACTCTGGCTACAGCGTGGAAACAAATCGATGGATTAATGATTAGCCAAATTCGCCATAATGAGATCTTTGGCAGCACAAATATGCAGAGGAACGATGAGAGTTTGATATTTGTTAGGTCCCACGCACGTCTCAGACCGATGATTCAGCGCAAGCCATACGATCATCTCGTTGCATGTGCACATGCTGGTCCCCTCTTAATTACCTTCTCTTCCTGACCTAACCCATGATCCTGGCTAATCACCTTCCCAATTAGATGGGTGTCCTAATTCATAATCCTTTTACGAGGTTTTCTGGTAAAATGAGCAGTAAACATGAGGAAGTTCTGAAACAAAACAGTGCAGATGCTAAGCTAGTAGCTATGCCCCTATGGCGGAAAGCGACTCCTATTTATTGCATCTCAGTGACAGATTACCTAAAGCTCATCCACCCCCAATAAAGCTCCTCTCGATTGTGATGAAGTTGGTTCGACCCAATCCGCGATCATGTCAGCCTTCTCGACCGGGGCATCTCATTAGCTAAGTACCCCGCCAGATTTCAGTGCCCACAAAAGCGTGATCGATTGAGGTCGCTGACGAGCTTTAATCCTTGAGAATGTGGCCATGAATTATTGATTAACTTGTGGATGAAATCCATCACAGTATAATTATCAGGAATTGGCGCTATAGCATGTTTTCAATAGTCAGCAGCTTGATCAAACCAAGCCTTCACAATTTTAGAATCTTTTTATCGAATGACCTGTTCTTCCCGGTAGGAATAGGTGTGTCAATTCCTGTGTCAATTTCTTTCCTTAAAATCGCACTAAAGAGTTTCCTACCTCGTATGGTTCATTATTTTTTACCGAGTCTTAAACACACTAGACCCGTGCAGCTGACCAGCTTGAATGCACCAAAAGATTTAATTGCTATTCGATACCAACAGACCTATATCGAGCCCAGTATTGAAGAAGCCCAAGGGAAAGCGTACGAATGGCAAGCGTCTGAGGTGCACTGCATTTAATTTCATGCAGGGGTAAAGATGGAGAATCGCAACACGACCATTCGTCTCGTCTTGCGTTTCTTTCTCACTCAGCATGCCCAACTTGATATTGAATTTGAACCAAAAAAGGGGAAAAAAAAATCGATATTGAACGCGGGCAAAACGGATGATAGCGGTTGATGAGATTACTGCCATTTATGAATACCGACCCATAGAAATAGCAACCCAAACTCAACCACGGATGTCAAAACAGGATTCAAATACAGAAAAAAATCACTTCTTTAAACTTCCTCCCCGATACATGGCTTACACAGCCAGCTCAACATTCTTGAAAAATTAATTGAATCGAGGGTCTAAAGGAGAATTGGCCATTCAATTTTGTGAACTAGTCTCGACCGGAGAGTCCAGTAACAAATGAAAGATTTGGAAAGCAGTAGCTGATTCCTGTGCTCTTTCTTCCACCGAAGAGTAGACAGCACACAAAACCAAGCAAAGCACCAGGAGAAAAGCTAAGAACTCAGTAAATGGAGTCAGGCCTGAAACTTACCATTAACTAGTCCGTCCGCGTCCAAAGCGGCATCATCAGTTCCACTCTACCAGCACCATCGGTTCTACTATATCCTACTATATCCTATGCTCTTTCTTGGGGAAAGGCAAGCTTCGGCTTATTGCATTGCCTGCCTTTCTTTATAGGGCGCACTGTCTTACCAAGATTGAATTTACTTCCGTGACAGATAATCAGCTTCAAAACTCAAACTAGCCATAAAGACCGCTCACAGACCACGTTTAATTGGATGGTTAATTGGATTACACTTGCCGTAATTCTATAACATCTCTAGAAAATGAAAAGGCTTTCTCAAAATTGGATAGTTAATTGGATTACACTTGCCGTAATTCTATAACATCTCTAGAAAATGAAAAGGCTTTCTTAAAATTGGATAGTTAATTGGATAACACTTGCCGTAATTCTATAACATCTCTAGAAAATGAAAAGCCTTTCTCAAAATTGGACACTCGATTACTCCGCATCTTCCTCTGTGGAAGGCTGGGCGTCACTGTCCTCTGACTCTGAGGGTGGGATGCCCTCTGTCACTGCATCCTCGGTAGACCCGTGAGCACCAGATTCCCCCTTCAGCTCGTCCTCGGTGAAGAGGTCTCTTTGGACAGGCACGCTTTTCTGCTGCTGAGATGTGATCACATTGGCAATTGCTCGGAATGCTGCAGATGCCTTATCGCTGTCCACTGCTGCCTCTTTTTCTACACCATAACTGGCGGGTTCTGACAATTCCTTCTCTTGTTGAGGAGGTGGAACGAAGAAGGGTATTTTACCTCTTTGCCAGTCATGCAGGACCATCTTTGCTGCAGTCGTCAGGTCAGGTTCACCACCCTAAATGAACCAAGAATTAATGATTACTAAGGCAGGTTTAAATGATGGGCTCATGCATGCAAAACTACATTTGAACATCTAAAACCACAAAAGCAACGCAAATATCACACTTATCCAGATTACATCTAAATGATGAGACTCCTCTCTATGGAGGAAGAAATATACCTTCAACAATTTGCCACTTGATTTGCATAGCTGAACTAAAAAATCATTGTCATCTGCCCTGAAAAAACCAAGACAGTATAGTTTATTGCAAGGACAACGGCGTGCTTCAACCGAAAAAGCAAATACAGCATTTGGAAAATAGATGCCCAAAGAAACATGCAACCTAAATACCATAGACTTAGTTTAATCTACACTAAGTTGCATAAAATTAGTGTCGATTAGAATCACGTGACTCAATGGGACCATGCTTAGTAGAGAGGAAAAAAATGCCAAATAACATTAATATAATGCATCCCTCGTGTATGTCCAATATTCTCCTTTAAAAGGTCACTCAATTCGGTCTTTGAGATGCTGAAATCCTGCCTTAACATAATCAGGCCTAAATGTCCAGTAAGAAACTTGTTTTTAACTTGCAGTACAACATTAGCAAGAAACTTGTCTTTAGAGATGCTGAAATCCAGCAAGATCCTGAACTAGATCGTCTTGGAAAACTGCTGATAGGCCACTACCAAGAAAGATTACAGGTAAATGATCGCAAAGATCGCAACGTAAAGCCCTTAACCAGAGGCACAAATTAGTTATACCAGTCTTTTATCTTATACGCTCTTTGCAAGTGTTCGCTTTTCACACGTTTCAGGACTTCTCCAATGTGTTCAGAAGCATCCTCCAAATTGGTGACTCTCACCTGTAAGTACAAGATAACTTCCACTCAAATGGATAAACACATATCAAAACACAAATGAAAAGTGCTACAAATCATCACTATTTGACTTGGACACGTTCTCAAAATGGCCACATGTACAAGCTGAATTAATTTGTGACAATGGGGGCACACTTTAATCTAATCTCGGTAACAAGTACTGGACTAAAAAGAAAACAATCCGTACATGTAACCAAACTCTTGATCTTCAAGCTTAAAATATATTTTGGGTGGTGCATTGGAGAATAAAGCCTTTACCTTCAACAAACAAATGCAAGAGTAATGAAAAAGTTTGGTCCTACTTGTCTGAAAGGCAAGAAGTGAAGGGTGAAGAGGAGAGAAAGTGTTTTTATCAACAGAATTTATCTTACGAGAAAGATGGTCATACGATCCATTTTCTAATTGACCATGTTGAAGTAGGATGGTCTATTCCAAGTCGAAAGAAAACACTAAAAAGCAACCTAAAGAAAAATTCCAGAAATAATATGCAAGGTCTTGACGAATAAAAAATGCTTGTCAGGAACATCTTTCATTTGACATAAAACAAGATAACATACCACGCCTTTCAATACAATGTCTGTTTCAGAATCGCTGTTCTGGTATACAACTCCAGGGCAATCGATCAAGAAAATCCGTTTTGTGAGTGTTATATATTGCCAAACTTTTGTCTCCCCTGGGATTGGAGCAACCTTGCAAACCTGTAGACGGAAGAGACAGACAAATAAGTGACAACGTAGCTTGTAAATCCAGAAGTTACTTATTGCAAGAACTGCAAACAACAGACTAAAGTAGTATGGATAACGTGGAGTGGAACATGGCAAGCATTACTCTACACACTAGCAAAATGTACTTTAATGGAGAATCCTCTTGCAGTCAACATACTCTCTGCTATTCATCTTACGACAGGTGTAGTAATAGGTGATAACTAGCAAAAGAACAACCAGCTTACATTCTTTGTCCTCAACGTGTTGATCACTGACGATTTTCCCACGTTTGGATAGCCAACAAATCCCACGGATATTGCCTGCTTGTCACTTTTCAGGCGAGCAAATTGCCTCAATACTGATAGAAGCGAACCCTAAATGGCAACCATTGTCATTAACTTCAGCATGAAAATACAGTAATACATTAATAACCACACTAAGGTCCACAAGAGAAATAATAGAAGATGACAAAAACATTGATCAAGTGAACCGTAACAACTTCTTAAAAACAAGAGTATAACAGTTTTAAAAGCCCAGAAAAGAAGAGAAAAAGCAAAAGGCTAGTCAATGAATCTAAAATGTCTAAGTACTTAATCTCGATCCCATTTTTCTCCAGGAAAAGAAAGAGATTTCGCCATATACCTTGCCAAATGACTTATTGATACTTGCATGGAATGCAAGTGTAGGATATTCCTTGGATAATGCCCTAAGCCATCCCTTTGTAGCCCAAGCAGGAATCAGATCGCACTGCATAGCAGAATCAACTTCCATGAGATGTGAAAAAATTGGGAGAAGTTAGCTTCTAGATTATCAAATAATCCCAAAATGAACCTTATTTAAGAGAAGAATCATATGCTTATGTTTGCAATGCTCTTTTAAGTGCCTCTCCAAATGACGACATCTTGTACCTTGTGGATCCCTAGCATCCAAAACCTAGAACGAAAAACTTCAGCATAGTCAGATACTGGCCCGAAGAAGCAAAGAAAGAAAGAGGGCCAAACCGTGAGGGAATAAAAGCTTTTGACATAAATGAGAAACCATGGAGCAACTACAATAATTCCACCAAAAAATATTCTCAAACTACGGAATACATACAAACAACACGAGCAAAAAAGAGACCACCAAGGATCAACTATAGGATTAACGCTTCCACCTAAGATTGGAAAGCTTTATTCTTCAAATAGTGACCAACACCAATCCATTGAACTAAAAAGAGTAGAGTACCTGAACAACTACATCTGATGAATCTATGACTTTGTAGAGCTCCCCCCATATGCGCTTACTTTGACCTTTCTCAAACATGGTATGGCGCACCAAGTCTCTGAGTCCATCTTCTTCATTCCCTTCTGTAGATGATCCATGCCTCTGCTCAAAAGCTTCTGCACAGTGCAAGGCAATAAAGATGAAATGCAGTGCTACCAATTGCAGATATATGAGCAAATCGCCATTTGCAGATTGAAGGACCGCTATAGTTCTCGTGTGCGGGGAAGGAGGGGGGGGGGGCAAAGAGCCTTCCCCCAAAATACATTACAGGCCCCTTCCCTGGAAATAAAAATTCCTCATTAACCTTATGAATCAGAAGAGACTGGCCTATTGAACACTGAAATACTGATCCTCCTCGGACCACCCCTATCAATCCCCCTCCTCCCCCCCCCCCCCCAAAAAAAAAATAATAATAATAATAACTAATAATCAAGAGAAGGGGGACTTCATAAAGAAAGGTACTTCACCCTGAGAACCACCGGCTCTTTTAACTAGTGACTCATAATCTGCTGCCAAGAGATTTGGGCGCTTCCTCTTCTTCTTAGGGCCAAATGCATCCCCAAAAGGTTCTCTATCAAGTAGATGAACTCTGGCTTGCTTTGCATGCATATTAAAGAATGGAGAAACCAATTAGGTAATAAAGAGTTGCATGGTATCCACAAACAAATTAAGCCCATCATGTAGAAAAATACGCAATTTGAAAAGAGTAAATCTCATTTGCCAAAATATGCATCAAATACTAACATACTAGTTGTAGTTGGTAGCTTGCTTGCAAATAAGGAAAATACATGAGTATAGATCTATCTATGCCCCAGAAGTCACAAGGTAGCTAAATAACTTCTCCACACTCCCCTCCACCCAATGAGGGTAAGGGACCTAATTGTATTTTCAACTCAAAAATGCAAGTCTTTCTAATAACATATACGTTATTCAAAAGTCTCTTACCTGCTTAGGATCATTGAGGAGTGACAGAGGCAGCTTCCTTTCCTTCAAAATAACATTATAGTTACTCGACATCCGACTTTGCAGCTCCTCCCGGAAAAATTCAAGTTCTTTCTGATTGACTACTCTTGTGTTCCCTATATTTGTGAAACAAGAACATCAGTATGACCAATTACTCAGTTATCTGTAACGCTCAATGAGTCACCAAAAATGTGAAGATTGCATCATCACCAACAAAAACCACTATCAGAATAAGAAATCATCCACCTCTCTCCACAAGCTTGCCGGTTACATGATGAGCAAGTGTTCCGGACATCAAAACAAATCATCATTTCAGACCTTTCCTACTCGGGAGCAGCAGTCGCAACAGTCGAACACCGCATAACTAAACGAGAAGTTCCTCAAACTCTCTTTATGAGTCATACAAATTAACTCTCCAGCAGTGAAATTCAACATTATCTAAAACTGAAATGAACTTAAGGCATCGATTTTCTGGACGCGCGAGTTTGCAATTATGCTAGCAAGCATGAAAACGAAACTGCTGGGAGAAAAATAGAGAAGTCGACGCACCGAACCAGCGACGATCGGGTTGAATGCGCGTATTTGGGAGCTCCTTGGACTGAAGCTCGTGGCTCACGATCTTGCCCTTGCTGTTACGCTTAGGCCTCGAATTATACATCTTGAGTCGCCGGACGGTGGCGGCGGAGCGAGCCTCGCTCTTGCCATCCTTCCGGTTCACGTCCAGAGAGTGCTTCGGCTTCCCCGAGACGTTGACCTTCCTCTCCTTCTTCTTCGCCATCTTCGAGTTGGTGAAGAAGAGATCGGAAAGATGAACTATGCGGTGCGGAGACCGACGAAGTGAAGATTAGGGTTTAGAGCAAGCGGAGGAGGAGGTGGGAGCAGGCCGACATAACATCCCCGCATTGATGGCGGCTCGGCTCGTGGCCATCTCTCGCCATGTCCACCGGGTTTATGGGCCGGATTAGACGGGCCTAAGTCACGTCGGCTAATCCGTGCATCTTTTACGTTTTGCGGGCCAAGTCGTGGTTCTACCTCTCCGTCTAGGCCCAGTTCATACCGGCACTCAAGAACCGGTGACATATAAAAACTCGGGCAATAATCTAGATATTTAAGCTAAAAATGGATCTGCTCTCTCACTTGTTTTGACTTCCATGATTACATTTAATATAAATATCAGAAAGTCAAAACACTAAAAGCATAACCATAGGCAAAAGCGCTCTTAAAAGCTAAAATTACGGATTTCCTCCCTTGAAAAAAATTCCAAATAAAGACCTCAAATGCTATATTTTTTTTTTCAAATAAGAGCCCGAAGTGCCCCTTTTATTTTAAAGAAGGGCATGACCGAATTATATTTTCGTCTTTTACCATTTTAAATTTTTTTCTTTTTCATTTTTCTTTTCACTATTTATTTTCTTTTCCCTAGCGATCGACAGCCTCGGGTTAGGATGACTCATGGCAAGGCGACCCTCGCTTGATGCCAGCTCAGGCAAGGGTTACCCAACAACGTGTGTGGGTGGCCCTTGCCTGACGTCGATGTTGACTAAGGAAGGGCAAAAAAAAAAAGGGAAAAAGGGAAAAAGGAAAAAAAAAAGAAAGAAAGGGAAAAAATTGAAGAAAATAAATTTTAAACGATAAAAGATGAAAATGCCTTTCAATCACACCCTTCCTTGAAATAAAAAGGGAACTTCGTGCCTTAATAAATCCATTTCAGATCTTTATTTGATAAAATCATAACATTTCAAATAATTATTTGAAGTTTTCCCAAAAAATAAAAATAAATATAGATGGGAATAAAATTATCTTTGTGAAGACTTAATTGATATTTGAAAAAAGGACTTAATTGATAATGATTATAAAGGAAAATTTTCAATTAATGACCCGAAGTGCATTCATGTTCTCAAATAAAGTCATAGAGTTGATACTATTTCAAATAAGTGGTCAAAATGCCGTTATTTTTTCAAATAATGGCTTCAAAATGAAAGTTATTTTAAATAAAGGCTTGAGTCAGCATGTAGTTTAAAAAAAAAGGTCTGAGCTTAAAGACATTTTTGCCATTTATTTTTTTATTTTTCCATTTGTTTTTCTCCTTTTCTAATTTTTAAGAATTACCCTCTCTTCTCCTTCCCTCTGTCGGACCCAACCCCAATGTCGTTGAAATTGTGTTGTTTCTCCCTCCTCATCCGCTCCTCCTCTTGGCCCTTCGCCATTAGATATACACATAGACCTTCCTTTGCCAAAACCTCCATTGACTTCCTCATCTCTTCATCCTCACTCCTCGAAAGCCCCAACAAAACCCAAATCCTGTATTTCCCATCGCAACCTAAAACTTCAATACACAGATCTTCAAAGACCGAAAGTTGTAGAAGAAGAAGACGAAGACCAGATTTAGGTGAGGGTTGTTGGCCCTCGTTAACATTGTCGATGCCTCATTGACGATGGGGCAATGACCACATGTGGTGGTGGTCGTCGTCCATGGTAGTCTTGACGTTGGCCGAGGGGAAGGTGACGAAGGTTATAGAATTTTTTCTTAAATTTTTAACTTTTTATTTTTTTAAAAAATAGAAAAAGACAAAAATCAAGAATAAAATAAAAAAAGATAAACGACGAAAATGCTCTTAAGGTTAAGTCCTTTTTTTTAACTACATGACTACTTAAGATTCATATTTAAAATTATCATATCACTTCAATCTCTTGTTTAAAATAAAATTCATTTTAAGTTCTTATTAAAAAAAAATTGAACACATTTGGGGCTCTCGTTTAAAAATCTCCCCAATTAAAAATAACGAAACCAAAGCGGGTGCTCATCGTTAAACGTAACCCCTCCAATTTATCCTCGGGACTCATGAAAAAATAGAAAATCCGGAGAAGAAAGATGTGAGTGTTCAGTTGCGAAGTGACATTTCCAGTTTCAAGCTTTCGCTTCTGCATCGACCGATAGACGTAACAACTCGCTACGCCTTCCGTTGCACCCTCCTGCCAGATCCGCCATGGATCGGCTGCTCAAAGCGGCGAGATCATCCGGTTCTCTCAACCTATCGAATCGCTCGCTCAAGTGAGTTTCCCATCGGATCTTCGTCCATCAATTGTTCGTGTTCCCACTGGACCATTACGCCATCGAGCGATGAGAGATCGGTTTCTCGATCCGTGGCTCAGTAATTTTCGTGTGTCTAGGAATGTGAATGACAAAGTTCTGAGTCGGCACTAGCGTTACGGATGCATTCGGCGCTAGTTGTTTTTCTCATGATCCGGTTTATTTGACCTGCGAATGGCAACGAAGGTTGACAATTAATTAAGATAAGCTAAGAGCGACTTCGGTTAATCTGCTCCGACAAAGAAAAGTACTGTCTCTGTCCTTGCATTTCTTCCCAGAGAACTATTCCTCCGAGCATTGGCAATTGCGCGGGAGACGTTCGCTATTCTGCTTCTAATTTTCAAATTAATGCTGTACGACCTGGATTTTCGTTTTTCCATGCATTTCTTGCCAGTGATGGGTGTAATATTTCCAACCCAGATTAGAAGCAGAATTGCCTCCGTCTCTTCTTTGAAGTCCCAACCAAGAATGTTAAACCAATATCTCCTCTCTTAACGTTGTAATGTTTTGAAATATTTGGCTGTGCTTTTTTTGGGTACATTGTGGAACTGGTGGACATAGTCTCAATCTTTGTGTTTGGTAGCAAGTTAGTGGGATAAACTGGTTGAAATTATGGTTTAGTACCTAGTTCAGCTCTGCTTATGTTTTTGCTGTTGATTCTTTTCTTTCAGCTTGCTATGTCGTGCATGCTAAACGTCATTCGTTTCTCTGTCATTTTGAACTTCAGACTGCATTATCATTACCTCCTATGTGGAATCATGAAATGAATCATTTATATTCTTTGCCAATAATGTCCACGGGGAAGGAAAAATTTAGGACTAAATACGGGGGAACAGAGCAGATGGACCATAGACAGCTTTACACCTTTAGCTTTATCTTTCCTGTCACTTTGAATAAATCTCAATGCTACATGATGGATTTACACTTAAGAGCTCATCAGTTGATATTGTCTGCTCCTAGGGATGTGCCCGATGAGGTTTACCAAATCTTGGACGCAGTTGGTGACGGTGAAAAGTGGTGGGAGGTAGTAAATATTCCTCCTCAGATTTTCTTCGTTTTTTACTTTCAGACTTTGCTTTCTATGCAATATCTTGTTTCGCTTTTATTGGATCTCGATGGTGTATTTTTGAAGGCTGTGGAGCTACAAAAGCTTATTCTGGCTCATAATAACATCGAAATTCTGAAAGAAGATTTGAGAAACCTATCCCTGCTGACTGTGCTGAATGTAAGCCATAATAAACTCACCCAGCTTCCAGCTGCTATTGGAGGGTAAGTTTTCCAATTCTCTTCAGATCTCATTTGATTTTCCCATTTCAAGTGCTCATTTTAATGTTGTGAGCGTCATCTTTTTCAGGCTTCCGATGCTTAAGTCATTAGATGTCTCCTACAACTCAATTTCTGGTTTACCTGATGAAATTGGGTCTGCAACTTCTCTTGTCAAGTAGGTTGCCACATCTTCTTTATCTTTTGATGATCTTGCTACTCCTCCTCAGATCACATGTAGTTTCATTGTGGAAGAGCCATTCATCCTGGATAGTCTTCCAATTTCGAATTGCTCATGGAAGAATTGCCTGTTTGGATCAATAACTTGTTATTTCCTCCTTCTGTTTCCCTAGTAGCCTTCAAAGGAAAATTCCTCACGAGTAGCTTAATTCTGCACTTTAGAAGTGCATCCTGTTAATTCTGTTTAATGGTAACACACAACAAGACATTTCTGCTGTATATTGGCGCGGTCATTCTATTTAAATTTGACCGTAATCCTTCACCTCTCCTCTACATGGAAGGTGATTACCGAATATTACCATCCAACAAAATGTAAGACTAGCATATGTGATATCAACGATTATAGGGCTAGGGGTATACACAGAGCGAGAGAACATTAGCATTCAACACTGATTTCATATGCTAGCAATGATGGTTCTTCGTCTTGTTTATCAGAAGGTGTCTGCACATGGTTGTTTGGTCAAAAGCAGGTAATATTGAAGTTTTTTGTTTTCCTGTTAACCTTTTACAGGTTTGATTGTTCAAACAATCAATTGAAGGATGTACCCATCTCTCTCAGTAGATGTTTGGCCCTTTCAGAATTTAAGGTAACTTTTGACCATCTTGATTGATTTATGACAACTTGCCGCAGAGTTATGTAATTTTCAAGTCAAATGATGGCAGCTCATGCTGTAATGTCAGTTGAACAGTACATAGTAAATTTTAGTAATCTACGACCTTTGCATCATTTGTCAGTAGATCAGCAAGAGAACTGCCTTATGTCTTTTTAAGTCTGAATAAACAATAGTCCTTGAGATGTTTAACAATAGAAAATTTTCACCACGTAAACTTTGCCTGTACCAATGTCTGTGCAGCTAATTCATTAGAACAAGTTTCCTGATTTATCTCTTTCCAAGAGCTGATTATATTCATTCTGATCTTTTATGTGATTATGATTTCACAGCTGAAAATCGAAATGAGTTTATACCTTATACATATAAACATTCTCCTTTCCCTATAATGTAACTTTTGGACTTGTATGCTGTACGACTTCTCCAGGCATCAAATAACACCATCATCAGCTTACCTGAAGATCTTGCAAACTGTTCCAATCTGACCAAGGTAGAAGTGGAGGTACGTTACTTGTTCCTCTAGTTACTTTACTAGTTTACCTTTTAGCTCTATGTTACTCTTCAAATCTCTCCTGCTAATTTTTCCAGGGAAACAAGTTGACCATTCTCTCTGGCCATATGTTTGCATCATGGACCATGCTCACAGAGCTCAACGCAGGCTAGTATATTCTCTTCTAATCTTCTTTTACACCTTTATAATTGACTTCTCTCTTGTTTGTTGCAGCGAGAAATTTGCTCAATGCTATACCAGAGAACCTGGGAAGCCTTTCTCGTCTCATTCGCCTGGACCTTCATCAAAACCGTGAGTAAATCAAGCCCAAGATTCCTTTCTGAATCTTAAATTTCCAGCGTCATACTTCACTCCAATCGTTGACACATCATGATGTGTTTCTGCAGGAATTTCTTTAATACCACCGTCAATCAGGGGCTGCTCTTCCCTAGCAGAGTTATATATGGGGTGATGTCTTTTTCCTGTGCTAAGATAATCCTGATTTTAGGTTTGTGAGTTTTAACGTCAAACTTCATCGCTTGACTTTATCTTACAGGAATAACTCTCTGCACTCACTGCCATCAGAAATGGGGGAACTTTCTAAATTAGGCACCTTAGATGTGCGTGGAAATCAGGTATGTGACGTTAATTTTGTTTTCCCTTTTTACCTACTTACTTGGAAAAGTTTTGTTGACCCTAGCATCTGGCCACATATGCATTTGCTGTCGGGATTTTCGTTCTTCTTTCCTTGCTTTTGATTTCCTTTTGATATTAGTAGATGTAGGATGGGTTGATAATTTGTCCCTATTTATTCAGTTGAAAGATTTTCCTGTGGAGGCATGCAAGCTGCACCTTTCACTCCTGGATCTATCCAATAATTCATTAACTGGACTGCCGCCAGAAATTGGTAAGCTCATCTAAAGACATAACGTTTCTGATCTGAAGATGGTTAACAATCGTACCTTCCTTTCCCTGTGCAATTCTGTTAACCAGTTAAATTAGCTTTAAATGTTGTGCAGTGTAAGTGGGGAATAAAATATGGTCTTGTCCCAGCATTTGGCTTGATGGCACAACCATTTCTTCCTAATGTATGTTAAAAAGGTGGCCTACAAGATACCCGCACGTAGATTTTTGTTTTGTGTGTGTGTGTGTGTTTTTTTTTTTTTTGTAACAAGACTTGGGGATTTAGTCTTAAACAAGATGACAAAGGTAAATTCATTTCCCTGTTTGTAATTAGGGCAATGTAGACCCAGGGATAAACATCAAAGAATTTGTGGCACCCTAGGATTTAGTGAAGATAAAATCAAGCTGTTTACTGTGGCAGTAAGCATAATTTAAAGAATAATGGAATCAATACTGCATTTGAGACACTACCGAATTCTTTGCTTCTCTTGCGTCTAAGTGACATTTGTCACTCTTTAACGTCCTCTGAGGTTCAGTGGAAGAAGGTAATCATCTTGTCATGTGAGATAAAAAGCTTGGTATTTGTGGATTCTTGAAGGAAGCAGTCATATAAAGAGTGGTTTGTGATTTTTTTATGTCTAGTTGACCCTGCAGTGTGTCTGTGTTTTATTATGCATATTAAAAGATGAACACCATGGAGTACATTGGTCTCTCTCATGTCCTGTGTGTAGAAAATGAACTCTTTTCTTAATCATGTAGGAAAGATGACTACTCTGCGGAAACTTTTGCTTACTGGAAATCCTCTACGAACTCTTAGAAGGTTTGTAAGTTCATGTGGTGAAGATTTGATGCTTCATGAATTCACTCATACAGCATTTTCCATTTTCAGCTCGTTGGTTAATGGACCTACACCTGCCTTATTGAGGTATCTTCGAAGTAGGCTTTGTGAAAGCGAAGGTAAATGAGTCTGAGCATCATGCTTGCGCTATTTCATTATCTCTTCTCTTTTTAGATCTTCAGTGCTTCCGCTATCAGTAGGAGTTCATGGCTTTGTTATTTGCAAAATTTTGCACTCTTTATTTTTTTTCCCCTTTTTGCCAATGATTTTGTCTCTTCAATTGCTGTTATGTCATCTTTTTGTGTAGATTCTGAAGCTGTTACAGCAAAAGACAACGTCGTCTCAATGGCTGCTCGACTATGTATCAGTTCAAAGGTACATTTCTTATGCAATCTCCAGATAAGTTGTAGTATAGGACAAATAAACCTTCAATTGTAAAGTAATGTTATTGGTGAATGCTTCATTTCATGTGTGAAAAACTATAGAGCCCAATAATTCACCATTTTGGCTGATGGACACGAACAAGAATTGAGTAATGAAAGAGAAAAAACTGATATGTCCCCTTTTGTAGTCATGCTATTTTCTAGTAATTTAAAGCTGGCCCAGTGGGTCAAAACGCCATGGCTTAGTCTCTCTCCTAATGTTGAAAGAAATGCATCTGGTTGGAGATAATATGGATAGAAGGTGATAACCCCAATGCTTTTCTTTTCTTTTCTTTATGGCCAGCAACCACGATCCTTTGTTTGGGTCACTTAATTTTGTGAACTTGTATGGTAATGAGATGCTACAATTTTAGTGGAGGTTCATAAGACGGCATGCACACGAATGCACACTCAGTTTCAGCACTTGGTTTTAGACTACATGCGTTGACATTACCCACCCCAGCCATTAATGGAGTTGAATTACCTTTCATGACTTTCAGGAACTCTCTTTAGATGGAATGGGTTTAAGTGCGGTACCATCAGAAGTTTGGGAAGCAGGTGATCTAGTCAAAGTCAGTCTTTCTAAGAATTCCATCCAAGAGCTTCCCTCTCAGCTTTCTTTGTGTGCTTCCTTGCGGGTAATTCGCTCTTCTTCTCGCCTTATTCCATTTTTCATCTATGTTAAAGTAGGAGGATGGAGAACACTTAGTATATTTTGTTACCTGCCCAGGTTCCACAGGCATAGCATCCTTCCTCATTTCATCCTTTTAATTTTCACTCCTTACTTTGTTTCATCTAAAGGTTCACAAAATATTTCTTCCCCATTGAGAAAGATGTATTTTGTCCTGGCTTTGTATAAAATAGAATTTGCAATTAGGGCCTATGCAGAATCTAATTATAGAATGGTTAACTTTATGGAAATGTGTGATCTGGAGACATGGCTCTATAGGGTCAATAGTATTGTCACTCCAGCTTTCTGACTGTCCTACGTCCCTAAGTACGTGTCAAAGTTATATAAGTTTCCCCTTAAATCTGAATTAAGCTTTCAGCGAACAACCATGCTTCCTCCCCTTGTTGTGAGGGAGGTAAGCCGATTGTGGCTGGGTTTTTTCGTTCATAGGTAGTATTTTTATGCATTTCCAATAGCAATACAGTTTTGAATGCGAAAAGGTCCATGGATCTGTTGCAGGTAATTTTTCAGCTTAGATATATATATATGCTGTTCCTTATTTTCTATTTTTTTCTGCCTAAACGCTGGTCTCTATTTGTCTGAATGCGCAGACCATAATATTATCCAGGAATAAAATCAAAGAGTGGCCTGGTGCAGTTTTAAAGTCACTTACAAATCTCTCTTGCTTGAAGCTGGATTATAATTGCCTCGGTCAGGTGATCCTGATTGTTTTCTACTTCAGTGAATTTGATGAGAATCAAGTACATGATGAAAAACTTTGTTTTCTGGCTATTTCTTCCTTTGATTTGCATAAAACTAAGCTCTCTTAGGGAAAACAAGGAAAAGAAAGAATGCCAAGTCATTTCGATGTTGCTTTGCACTAACCAATGCATTGTCATTGATTATTTGATTATGATATTGATGCTTTGATTTGTTTGCCTCTGACCGACCATTTGAATTTCTCTGTGGCCTATGAATAGTAAGTCCGATGCTTTCTGGTTTAACCCTTGAAAGACAGATACTCATGTAGAAATTAACAAAGTAAAACGTCCTCTTGAGTATGCTCTTAGACTGAATGACTTATGGACTTGGTCATGAGGTGTTTCGGAAAGTTTTTCAAACCTTGTAACAGGGAGTTCAAGTTATATGGAGCAATTACTGGTGCAAACATGATAGTTATTTTCCTACATTCAGTTAGTTGGCTCGGTGATTGCCATGTGGGTGTTGCTTGTGTTTCATTCATTTTTTTTTAGAACTGTAGCTATTGTCCCTAAGTGTTAATTATTGTATGAATTATGACTGTTGATGCCATTTTTCTTTTGTTGCCTCTTCCATGCGTTTGAATCATCCTTATGTCACTGCCCTACCATGCGTGACTGTAGATTCCGCCTGATGGATTTCAAGCTGTAAGCATGCTTCATATTTTGGATTTAAGTGGGAATGCTGGTTCATTGCCGAGAAGTCCAGCATTTTCGTGCTTGCGACAATTGCAGGAACTATACATAAGGTAACAAAAGGTTATAGTATGTTCTTGTATAAATTTTTGTACTTTTTGTGCAATTTTTCATCTTTATTAGGCATGATGTCCTGATGCATTTGCAAAATTATATTTTGACTTCTTAGACAGATGCGGCTTCAAGAATTCCCATTAGATATATTGAGCTTGGAGCACTTGAAAATCCTTGACTTGAGCCAAAATTCCCTTCAAATTATTCCAGAGGTAGGTCTCTCTCTCTCTCTCTCTCTGTGCCCACAATATGCTTACTAGTTACTAGTCAGTATATCCCCATGCACATGTTCCTGTTTATGATGCGGTTTGTCTTAGCGCGGTATTAGAACATTTTCTGTTTTGCATGCCTTTTCCATTTGATTTACAACATCATATGTTTCTCTTTAATTATAACATACAGGAGATTGGGACTCTCACAACTCTTACTGAGCTTGACCTCTCCAACAACAATATACCATCGCTGCCTCCTCAGCTAGTAAGATTTGTTCTATAAAGACTAAGCTCTGACTTATATGCGGTTGTGCTTTGTTACTTGTACTTGCATTTATATGTCCATATGTCCATTTGAGCCAATATCAACCTCAGGAACTTTGAGAGCTCTTTTGACCTTGTCAGAGTAGTGTTTGTTCATCTGACACGCATTGCCATGACCCACTGCCAGTACATTAGCATATCTCTCTGTGTTTGTAGTATTGTAGGCTATAATAGAAGGTATTCTCAATAGAAAGTTCCTTGATCAGGGATTACTCGAAACCAGCCTGCAGGCCTTAAGACTTGAAGGAAATCCATTGAGAAGGTATGCTGTACTTTTTTATTTTCTTTTGGTCAGGTACTTGGGTTGGGACTATTGAGAATGTCTTTTTGGTTTTACTTCTCCAAGGCTGCTGGCTTGAGATGAATCTCATTTTCTATTTATACATTGGGATCAGAGTCTTTGATTTAACTCCAGAAACTGCCTTTTTAAATGGATTAGGGGTGCATTTATTTTCCTCAAAAACTTCATGATAAAGAGAAATATTTTCCGTGGAAATCATTCTCAAAAAATATCATTAGTTTTTATTTTTTTTGTGGTTTAGGAAAAGCGAATTCCTTCTTACCCGAAAGAGAAGTCATTGTACGTGTACCCCAATCTAAGCTAGTTGTTTTCAGTCCATGAAAAAACAATTTCCGTAAATCGACTAGTTTTTTGTCATCCAAACACCGGAAAGTTGGAAACAATTTTCCGTAAATAATATTCCTTCAAACAAATGTAGGCTGATTTTAGTTCACAGTATTGTGTCAACAAAAAATACCTGTGCTGGTAAGAATTGGAACAAGAGTGGGCTGTGGGCCTGAGTGGCACAAAAACATCTCTCCAGACTCTAGCCTAGCGTATTGAAATGGAATGCCATGCATATGAACTGCAACCCATAAAAATTCCCTGGTGCAGCATCACTTGCGCGCCATTCTTCTTGTAAGGTTTTTTTCTTTTACAGGGTATCTGTTGCACACTAACTGTACACCATGTTTTTCGCATTAGAACTGTATCGGTTTTCTTCAATATTTATGCTGTCAAATTAACAGCAAAAGGTGGGCGTCTACATTTATAGTTTTGAGTAATCTAGTCTTCACTTGTACAGTATTCGAAGGGCAATTCTTGATAAAGGAACTAAAGCCGTTTTGACCTACTTGAAGGACAAGATCCCAGGCTGATGATCTGCCTCTTCCACTGTATACAGTTCGTAAAACAACTTTCTTGACGAGATGAAAGTAAACTGCTATCTGCCGTTACAGAAGGATTCGTTTGTCTTGAGAGCTCGATGTTGGAGGCCTATAATTTTATGCAAGCTACTTGCACCAGATGTAGTTTGAACATGGTCTCATATATCACTTTCTTGTTTTGATTGCTTCCTGGAGCTCTATGATGCTTGTTGCTCTTCCATGTCAATGCTTTTGGTGCATTTGAATGAAGACATCACTGTCTTGTCCTCAGCAACTCAGAAAGTCATTAAATGTTCAAGGGTCTTCCTGTGAATTGGTTTAAACATGCACCATTATGGAGGCCGGCGACCTGAAATGGCTTAATGGTTGTAGTTCTATTTTAAGCCATCATCACTGATCCCCCAATTTCTGGTGGAAGTTGATGAATACTTATGAAGAGCTTGAAGTTGGGGTCAGACTTTCCATCTGTCAATTCTTGCTCATTTACTTTATTAAAGCATCTTCGAAGGGTTGCATTGTGAATATACATGCCAAGAGGATGGAAGTTACGAATTCACAGGGACTAGCAATTTCCCATTCGTAGTTTTAGGTTGATCAGCGCTGTCAAAATTGAATGCATTGTAAAGGATTGTTGTTATTGTTGTCATTTAGGAATTTGCTTTCAAAATATATTCCAACAATTTTCCGTTTTCCCAATGTAAGTGGAGCTTAAACGAGTTGAAGTTACAAAATTTGCGGACGCGGGTCCGCACCGACCTATCGTGTTAAACAGTGATGACCGGTCCACGTCTCAAATGGCGGGTCTTCTCTTGACCCTGTCTGCTTATTGCAACCGTTCTTCTCTATGCGTAACAAAGACTGGCAAATCGTTTAATGAACAGTAACTTGCCCCCTACTTTGAGCTGGACCACCCTTGTCGAAACTGAAAGCATTAGAAAGAGCGCGTTATTTTGAGCATTTAAGGATTTGCAGAATTCAGTGCGAAGGTCATGAAACCATCTCCAAGGAACTGCAGGGTATTCAAGATAGCATCTCCTGGGATAAACACTGGAGATAAGTCCACGAAAAACCCTTTTTAATTGGCTTGTCATCTTTTTAATCCGTCATATACGTATCCTGTCGTGCCGTGCCAACGCGGGATCGCTGCCTATGCGCATCTTGAAGGCTTCACCGTTAGGCTAACAGGCCGAAAAGCAAGCTCTCCCAGCAAAAATAAGCACACTTCCGAGCAATTCTTTAGATTTGGTCCGTCCATTAGGCTTCATGTTGAAGCCTTTGGCCACTTCGATGCTATTCAACTTTGACCGGTCTAGCCGACAGCTGAGTTTCCTCAACAAATTAGCTCTTCAATTACCTGGAGGCTACCTGGAATCTGCCATCGTCGAATAAATAACTGGATTGATTAAGAAGGGGTTCGCCACTACTTGGCGTGACCATTGGGAAATGCTGAAGCTTCCACTAAACTTCTCTTGATTTTCCTTTTCCCCGGACCATAGAGGATTCGCGAGCTACGCAGCTCTGTCGAACTTCGAAGTCTCGATTCTTAAGAACTAAAATGTTGGTTTTGCAAATGAAAGGCTCTTTTAAGAGCGCTTGAATTGAAATCCATAACAGACCAAAGCATATGATTTGGTCTCTCCGAACAGATCCAGATATCCCCTTCATCAAAAAGCAGTAAAGCATTTTCGTTCTCCTTTTCCAGTTCCAGGATGTAACATCGTTTTGTTCTGTTTCATGATTTGACACGGTATACGTCGGTGACTTGAGGTTTAGGATACAGACGCCGGTGTATGTCGGCGACTCGAGGATTACCGCAAGCAACATGGACAGTTCCGGTGCCGAAGAATCTTTAACATCGCGTTGTCTCCACAAAAGGGCTAGAACGGAAAAACCTAGAAGCGACACCCACTCATGAAAGAGAGATTCTTTAATTCCTTCAGGCCCAAGACTAACTCCCCCTTCCAATTTTTATTATTAATGAACATGACAACAACGGGGACTAGAGAGCACATGCACACGACACAACCTCAAACAGAACCGTAATCCATGAGGCAAACGAGAAAACTTCAATACAATCAGGGGCGTCACTACCCAAGAAAGATGCCCCAAAATCCATTGTCATATGACCAAAGGATTACAAGGGTTTCTTCAGAAAAGGGAAAGCAACATGTTCAAATCATTGAGCCGAAGACACTCCCTCATGATCTTGATTAAACAAAGGAAAATATGAACACTTGCTTTTTTTTTGGGGGGGGGGGGTCTTCTCATCCTCCCAATCCCACAATTTCAGCATTCTGACCCGGAAAATAATAACGAGAACAATCCAAAATAAACCAAAAGAAGGAGAAAAAGAAAAAGGAAACACCCTACTCCAAATCCTGCAAAAGTTCCCTGAAAACTTCCAACATGCTGGAGAATGTGACGATTCCCACCAAGCCACAATCATCCTCAATGACCCACACATAGTTCACACGGTGTGCTATGGCTTGAATCATCACGGCCATCAATGAACTCTTTGGGTGACAAACTATTGCCTCTGACCTCCTCACCATCCTAGCCGAGTAACTGGGAGACCTGCTATACTTCCCTGATCTTGCCATTTTAGTGCTCGGGGATGAGAAACCCTCCTCGTCCGACGAGGACGATGAGGACGTTGTCGACGAATTACTTGGCGCAGACGATATCGCGAACTCTTCCAACATTCCTTTCCAATTCCTCTCCTTTAATCGCTCTGTCACCACCCGGACGAGATCTTCCGGCGGGCCGCCGCAGTCGATGTAGGCCATGAGGTCGCCACAGGAGAGCGTCGCCACAGCTGCTGCGACGGTCTCCTCACAGCAGGCAAGCGTGCAAGGCGAGATCTCACCGATCAAGATCCCTTCCCCGTCCACCACCGCTACCGAGGTTTGCTCGACAAGCGAGCGAGAGATGGCCTCGACCGCCGCCGAAGCAGGGGAATGGTAGTCAACCGCGTGGACTTCGGCGCTTATGAGGCCGAGAGTGTCGATAGTTCGTGCGGGGATCGGAGAGAATATGCCGATGGAGTTGAGGAGGAACCTGATCACATCTTCTTGAGCTAGCCAGCAGAATTCCTGCCCTTTGTGAATTGTGATAGGACCTGTTGAGGAGGATAGTTTTTGGTGCTGTTTCCTTCTTGGGGAACTAGTGTGAATTGGCACGACTAGGTTTTGAGCTCCTTGCAGAATGAGATCGATTGCTTCCACCAGTCTGAAGATTTTTATAAAGGAGAGATTTAATAACTCCAAATTGTAAAGGGAGGTTATAATCCCCATATCAGAGAAGGATAATAAAATTTTGAACTTGTAGCACAAGACCCTGAATTTGTTCTCACGGCTCACCTCGACGAAGGCTCGACATGCACGACTTGACCGGGGATCTTCGGCAAAAGCGCAGAGACGGGCGCTTTCAACGCCTCTGAAGGAGACGAGAGGTTGTCTTCGCTGGAGAGATAGCAAATGACGTCCACCATGCACAGCTTCCCCACGCAGCGGCACTCTCCTCCCTCTCCTCCTTCATGCGACGGCACCGTCGTGCCGGAGCGGTGGTCGCAGCTCCAGACGCTGAGGAAGCTGTCGTCGGAGTTCCTCAGGGCGAACAGCGCATCGCCGACGGTGGCGGCGACGGAGAGGGACCTTAGAGCGGGCTTGCCGAGGCAGAGGTCGCTGACTCTGTGACTGAACAACCCAGCTGCCATGCAAAATACGATCTTTGCTTCGCGAGGAGAAGAGAGAGAGAGAGAGAGAGAGAGAGAGAGAGTTGGTGGTGCGGTGGTGGCGGTGGCGGTGGAGGAGGAGGAGCGGTGATGCAAGGAGAAGGTCAAGATTTATAGAGGAGCGACGTTACGAGGACGAGCCGACGGAGAGATGGTCGTTGGGAAGAGGTACGACATAAGGTGCCAAAAACGTGTGGGGCCTCTTTCTGTCCGGCTAAACTACATACATGTGTGTGTATATATATACGTATTTTTTTTTCTCTTGGCAATTTTTGATTGGTCAAAATGGTATAAAATTGGATCTCGTCAAGTGGCGGATATTCGAAAAAAAAAGTGGCGGATAAAATTATCTAAAAAAATTTAAATTTATCGCAAAAATACTCAATTCAATCACGAACTTTCTAATTTGGCATTTATAATTCTAAATCTTTTGATCATTTTCTAATATAATTTATCTAGAAAAATTGAAAAGTTTAGATTGAACTAACAGCTTCACAATAAATTTACGGGTTTTTTCACAACTTTAGCCGACTTTTCATACTTATCAACAATTCTTCTACAAAAAAACGGGCATTTGATTTTTTTTTCCTCCTTCCAATAGCTTAAGGACACGAGTATCGAAACGTAACTACTTGAAAAGCTTAAATGATGAGATTCGAAACCTGAAATCTATGGAGCCTATGCAGTGCCATTGCCACGCTGAGCAAAAGAGCGAATTCGTTAATTCGATAATAATCCGTGTACCCAATTTGAAAAATAACTCGAGATACATACGGGCGACCTCAAAAAGAAGGCAGATTAATAATTTGTCACCGTAGAAGTACTATTTTTTTTTTTTATGTTTTTGGCGGCAGATGCATGAAACTTCAAAAAAAAAAAAAAAAAAAGCGAAAGCCGTGAATACGTCAGCTCTTTTAACCTGTTTACTTGATTAACCATAACTCAATTGCATTCCAACCATTGTGACAGGCTGACAGCCCCAAAAAGAAGAGAACTGCAACTGTTTCTGGTCATTGTAAACAGTTGACTAATGTACAAAAAAGAAAACCACATTAGTCAACTAGCACGTGGGTTAATGTCGGAATATTTAGGTTAAAAAAGGAAAGAAGAAGCCAAGCACGTGGAAGGTTACAAACCGTGTTAATGACAGTAATCAATGCGTTAATTAAGATCCCGTCAAGCTTGCGCATCAAATAGGCCACGCCCGTTTCAAATTCGACGTGCAGCGGTCCCAAAAGAACGAAAAAGAGAGTCAACATATTTGACCCTCGTGCGTCAAAAGAATTCATGGCTTCAACGATACATCGACCGTCTGATTTCGATCATAGGATTAGATAAGGAAGCCGAAGAGAGAATTGCCGAATTTCGATGTGTATCGAACAAGAATACAAGAGCATGTTTACAAGCTTTATTGAATAGCCATGTAAAATAACATATCGATCAAGATATGCGCACAATCTTAAGAGATACAAAAATATATATATATATAATTATAATTATCAAAATATCTCTAACGTAAAAAAATTTAAGTTTGACATCGGCTATAATAGTAATACGAAAACTCATTTATCCTCGCAATCGGCGCGTGGCTATGCGTGAAGCAGCAGTTTGTGGAGAAACTTTTAGATCTAGTTGGTTTGAGATTGGCGACTCTGATGGTGACA
Source organism: Psidium guajava (assembly GCA_016432845.1). Classification (NCBI taxonomy): domain Eukaryota; kingdom Viridiplantae; phylum Streptophyta; class Magnoliopsida; order Myrtales; family Myrtaceae; genus Psidium; species Psidium guajava. The sequence goes on along the minus strand of CM028226.1, from coordinate 12,144,024 downwards.
TCGACTTCTCGAAACAACATGTGAAAGGTCGAAAATCGAAGGGGAAACAACAAAGTGCCGATTAGCTTGATGCTGCGACGCATCAAGCGGACTATATAATTGGCTTGGAAAAATGGTTACTAAGTATTAATGCGACGTCCCGAAATTTTAAGAATTTTTAAATAAATAAAATTAAAATTTTTATGGATTAAAGGATAATTTTTGGATGCGAATCTTGTTTAAGATTAGTTTGCCGATCTAATCGCGCCGTAGGATTTCCTTTCGCACGTGGACTCTCATCGCAAGATTCCAAAAAAATTGCCATCAGCATTTGTGCCAAATGATTAACCTTATCTTAAATTATCTATTTATCTTTTTCCCTAAAAATGTCGCCAGCGTTCGTGCCAAATGATTACCTTATCCTAAATTACCAATTCATCTTTTCCCCTCTGTCATTATACATAAGAGATTAAAAAAAATCAAAATTTAATTTGACCGTGGGCTCCTCCGCTCGTCACTTCTCCCTCTCCCCTTCTTTCCCCCATCTTTCTTCTTTGCCGTGCACTCCCCCCCCCCCCCCCCCTCCGATAGTCCAATAACTTGGCCTTTTCCTTTTCTTCCTCTCTCTTACTTTTCCCTTCTCTCACTTTTTCCTATTCATCCGCCAACATTTCCCCCACCCGACCTTTTTACCCTTTTCATTTTTCTTTTTACTCTTTTTCTTGCGTGAGAACAACCCCCTCCCCTTCGACGCGATTTCTGCTGCTGCTCCATCTTCTTATTGTTCTTGTTCCTTTTATTATTATTATTTCTTCCTTTTACTTTGTTCAGCCGAGCTTCTTCTTTGTCCCCATCTCGCCGGTCGTCGCCCCACCTCAGCAGACCCTCCGCCTCGCCCCTCGCCGTTTGCCGCAGCTCCGCCATCCAGCCGCCACGCGCCCGAAACCCACTCCCTCTCTCTCCTCTGTTCAGCCCCGCATCGCGCCACCTCCACCCGAATCCCTGTGACATCGCCCTATGCTCACCACCGTCACTCAGCCTGTTGCTACCCTCAGCCGTCGCGTCCAGCCACCGTGCAGCGACGCCCGAGGCCGTCGTGTGCCACCGCCGCGTCACCGCGCTCCCGTTGAGTCATTGTGTTTATCGCCACGTGGTTGTTGTGTCGCCGTTCGCAGCCACCGCCGTCATTGTTGCCAGACTATTCAAGGTGAGTTAGCTCCTGATCCCTGATTAGGGCGTTAATTACATTTAGAGATATAATAATTAGTATTAATTATGAATTAATTATCGATTTAAGTTAATAATCATAGTCAGGTTAAATGGTCACGATTAGAATAATTAGACTTGTTTGACTTGTTACATTGCGATTGGACTATTTATTTGAGATGGGTAGCTTAATTAATATTTAATTAATTATTATCATGGAAATAATTAGTTATTATCTGGTTAATTAATTGTGGCGTGTTAATTAACTATGGTCTAAGTAATTAACGATTACTAAATTACTAACTAATAATTATATATTTTGTAATTAATTATTATGAATTTATTATTTATTTACTTATTATTTAATTATTTTTTTAGCGATTACTAGATAATTATATATGTCGTGCACATGTTGATGGATGATTGTACTTATTTAGATGCAAATTATGATGGATAATGTATTCATGTAACCGCGTGCGAAGTGAAAATTTCATACTTGAGCATGAAAAAGAAAATGGCATTGAGCTAAGCTTTGAGCATGACCGTGTGAGTATTTTAATTAAATGCAAAGATAATAACTAGCTTGGTTATCTGGTGTGCTTTCGTGGTCATATATTGATTACCGTCGCTCGGGTGTTTCTGGAATGACGCCTGATAAGTTCGTGTCATGTCAATTCGAATCGCGTGACTTATTAGAAGCACGATAGTTTGTGTCCCTAGATTGATCGGATGTCAATTGCAACTTGTGATAGGCCGGATTTCTTACAGGAATACCTAATATATTCGTGCCATGTTGATTGAAATCACGTGGATTATTGGATGCTGTCGTCGATGGAGCGGGACGATGCTCAATCATGTTGGAAGAGCACTGACTGTCTAATGTACCGAGCTAAGCGGCCGTTAATAGTGGAATCTCGTGTGGTGTATTGTGTGTGTAAGTTGAGATGAATGTTCTAGTTGTTTGCTTTGATTGGTGTGACCGTTGAGTCTTGTCGAGTACTGCATATGTGTGAGCCAAGACTGGGTAAGTTGCATGCGATTGACAACATGTTATCGACTTTGTGTTGTGTGTTTAAGCCGCCTTGAGTGAATCAGCGCCCTAATCGAACTTAAGCGTTGACGTATGGAGATATTTCGTATCTCACCCTTCGTTGTTAAATGCTTTCAGGTTCGTAACTTTGGAAGTCTATTGATGTGGATGATGAGGGTGTTGTGACCTCTCTTTTGGAGTAGATATGAAATTAATCTTATCTCGACCCATTATCTTTTTTGCCGATCTTAGGAAACTACCCCAAAATATGGAGTTGTATATGCTATAGCCTTTGTATGGTTAATGATCTATTAATAAAAATTGTAGTCTTTTGCTGAGCTAGTTCTTCTTATTCATTTGTTGCCCTGCTTATCTTTTCCTATTATTTTAGAGATTGTTGAGAGTTTCGTGTTTCGCATGCGTTTAATTATAAGATAGTATTAATTGGGTTGATGATGTACTGGAACGTCGCCCTTTTATGACATGAGGGCGTGACAAGTAATGTAGCATGTGCGACTAGCGTCGAAAAGAAATGTCGCTTTTGTGAAAAAAAAGCTTGACTAGTCAATGCGATCGGTGTGGTTGGCGTCGAAACTCAACCATCATAGAATACACTCTCTAAATGCTGCATTTGGTCGTTAGAATCGGGATAACGTACTTTATCCTATCATGTGTTTGACAATTGTCCAAGATAGGGCAAAGGGAGATATATCCAGGATTAAAAAAAAATTCCCAAGGGAGGAGATGGGATAGACAATGATAGAATTTTTCAAGAGAGAAGATATGAGGAAAATCGAATATTTTCCATAACCATCTCCTTTCCTTCGTATTTGGCTGCGTCTCTGCCACACCAGACTGCCTCTCTAGCAAGGAGGCTGCCTCTCCGGTGGAGGCGACCTTCAAGTGTGATGGCCTCTTTGATAACACCATGCTAGATCTTCGGCTGCAAAGCTATGTATCTTTACGTCCTTGTTCTTAATCGATTGTTTGGCGTAATATGAGGTCACATCTCTCATTTTTTAATCGTTTTGCCAACATTTGAAAGAGTCTCGACATCTTATGAACAACTCAAGATTAATTATCGATTTTTAAAAAGGGTCTCAACATTCAAGAGGGCTCTTTTGGACGACTTGCATAGGTGCATATTCAACTTGCGAAAGAAATCAAATAATTAGATTGTTCAATACTTGTTTACTCACTCAACAAGACAACAAGTAACGCGAGTGAGTCATTCTCAAAAGATTTGACTTCAAATCAAGACCCCTGATTCTACGAGGTTTGCTGCCTGAATTCAAACAGCACAAACCTTCGTTCAATAATAATTTCCTCGTCAGAGCTCATTATTGAATAATTTCTAAAGCATATTGCTATTTCAACAAAATAGAGTCAATTTGAACCGTTTTTTGCCTCTACTTATCCGACTTTAAATCTATAATTTATCAAACAATATATAAAATATGAAAAAAATCGTTAGATTTATTATCTTATCCTATTATATCTTATCTTTAACTAGAAATCTGAATGATCAAACGCAATCTAATACTTCCTCACACAAGACTTGTGCGCACGGAATGAAAACCATCAAGCTACGAGATGGATTTTGGTTCACCCGCCTCATTGTCATTCCGCGATGCATCGCCTGCGGACTCTAATTCCACGGCAATGTTCATCGACAACGAGCGTAATCTTATCACAACATGTCTTTCGTATCCGATGACCCCATCCTCTCCTCTCGACAAGACACTTAAGGCACAAGTTAGAATCAACCACCACGTTCACCTCGTCCCTCCAGGACGAAGAGACATCACGTTGGCAAAATCTTTCACGAGGGATCCCGTGCGAACTCGACTTCCCCGCCGTGCTAGAATTTTTTTTATTCTTTCATTGTAATCACTGTCTGACCCCACGTTGCTCCAATCCCTCTAAACATATTTTAGGGCCAGCTGTTTCATCTCATTGATTAATCACTGACGGGAAAAAAGATCCAATTTTTTTTTTCCAACTTGGCAAAAAAATCTGCCCCCCTGCACAATTGCACTACATCCCTAAGTTGACTGTAATATTAAAGGCTGCACCAACGCACAGCGAGAACAATTCTGCCAGTTTTACTCCTAACTTAGAATGAGCAAAGCTGACGAGAAAGCCATCTGCATGGAAACCACGCTCCGCAATCGCTTTTTATTATAAGCCGGGGAAAATATGAAGTAGATGCAAGCTCATATGTATATTCAAGCCAAACACGGGAAGCACGATCACATTATGTAGAAGAGCGGAATGTTAGGGATTGCGTGATCCAAGAAGATCCGCGGGATGACTTTTGATAATATCTTTGGATATTGTGATGAAAGGGCCTAGCGTACGCAGAGATCGTCGGGTAACTATTGGGACATGGTTCGTGAAATCTATCGGCAGGAAGGCGGGAGAATCACCGCTGCTATTAATATTTGATGCTCGGGCCCAATAAATAGCAACTGTTATTATGCATGTAATTTCAATCTCTTGTGATCGAGAGTCGTAAAAGAGAGATGGAAGATGCTAATAATAGTGAAATATTTTACCTGATGTGTGAATCAAAATGAACCTCGCGTCTTAATTCCTCTTTTTTCATCTTTATTTTTTTTTTTTATTTCGTCATGCTTGTGCACCTAACTCTAATGTTAATGATTCAAACCCCTCCACTGATTGATATGAGTCGTGACAGATTGGTTCGATCTTTTGAAAGCTCAGCTTTTGACAAAGCGACTTACTTTAAATGGTGGCAGCGGGGAAGAAGAAGAGGAAGATGCCTCCCACCACACCCTCTTATCACCCTTCACTTCAAGGCCTCCCGCTGACGGCTTTCACATGTCGGCCCAAAAAAAAAAAAAAAGAATTCGACTGCTTTCGTGCGTCGTGAAGTTTTGGTACCGCCCACCCGACGCTTCTTGGACCTGCAGCACCAATCGGGTAACTTAGCGACGCCAAGAAGCATGGGTCACGAAAGTCCGATCGACGCGCGAGAACGGGGCGGAAAACTCGCTCGCCATCCCCGTTCGCGTTTTCGGTTGGTTGGTTGGTTGGTTCGTGGGGGCCACCACGTGGAGGTTGAGAGCCGTCCTACCGGCTCCGTGATCCAAGGACACGACACGAGGGCTGTCGTACTACTCCCCGAGAGAGGGCCGCTGACCATAATTTCGACGGGGACAAATGTGTGTACGGAGGCTACTGGGCTAGGCCATTGCCCCCCCCCCCCCCCCCCCCAAAAGCCAGAGTGCCCCTGACCATGATTTCGACGGGGACAAATATCTGTACGGACACAATAAAAACGTGTGTGATAATTATTTCGCTTTTAAAATTAATTTTTGGTTAAAAAACAATAGATTTTTTTAATGAGTTTTTGAGGGAGAAAAAAAAAAGTACTTGATAACGATGTAAAATTTTCATTTCTAAAATAGAAGTTCGTTCGATAACATTTGAAAATTTCTACTTTTTTTTTTAAATTTCTTTAGCAAATAACTTTTATTATTAGACAATATTATTTAATATTTAAAAATAAAATATCATTATTTATTTTGTACTCCGGCGGAGGCTGCGGCGATTGCAATAGCCGACGAAGGGTGACGGTCGGTGGCGACGAGAGCTAGTGGTCGACGGTGGCGGGTAGTGGTTGCGATGGTCATCAATGATTTGTAGCGAGGGGACGGCGGTTGGTGATGGTTACGGCTGTGGGCGGTGATGGCCAACGGTGGTGGCAACTGCGATGGTTGCGGCGGTAGTTGGCGACGGTTACTGCTACAATCGGTGGTTGGTGGCAAGAGTCGACGTCAGTCGATGGTGGATGGGAGCGGCGGGCGGAGGGTGACAATGAGTGGCGAAAGAAAGGGTGACAGAGAGAGTGCGACGAGGACTTGTGAAAAAACCAAGGGCTTTGGTAGATTATTCTCATTTCTATTTCTAAAATAGAGAAACTGCAATTTTTAGCTTCTTGTTTCCTTTTCAAATCTGTTTCTAGAGCAAAAATTTATTCTGGAAATGGAAAAATAAAATTACATTACCAAACGAATTACTGTTCTAAACTTATTTCCAAAACAAGTTTGGAATAGAAACAGAAAAATAAAATGATTATCATTAGCGCCACAAATCTAAGCCATGCCCCCACCCACGCTCCTCTGTATTACGTTAGTACCAATTCAATCTTAATTATTTCAATTGAACGAATTTAGTTATAAATCTTTTCATATTAATATCAATTCACTTAATCCGATAAAATTTGAACTGAAATCGCTGACATAAATACTAGACATTTTACGTGACATGATCGGCACCGACATGCACATGTTTTTAACTTGAAATAGTATGCTTTTCATGAGGACAGTGGAGTAGTGACATGCATATATTGCAAGTGGAGAACACGCCTCAGTGTAGTCTCGGCTACGAGGCTGATTTGGGCATGGAACCAGCCTGAGTTAAACCCAAAATTAGCCCGTAGCATAATGGACCGGTTCCGATTTCTTAAAATTTTGAACCACAAAAAACAAAGGTTGGGTTGGCTCTTTAATAGAGCCATTGCGCAATGGCTCCTTGGATGACCATTGGCATGCCAACGATCAGTAGCGTAATTTTTTTTTTCGTAACCTATGTATCCCTTTCATTTCTTATTTTTTCACACAAATTCTCTCCTCATCTCAATTCTTTCAAATTTTCTCAAATTCTCTATAATTCTCAATTACGTTTTGTATTATTTATTTATTTATTTATTACATCATTTAATAATTTCTATTTCAAATTCTTTTTTCATGCCCTATATTTTTTGCATTATACCATATATTTTTTCTATATCAAAAAAGGTAAGGGAAAGTAGAGCTAGTGGTAAAGGTAAGAGCAAGGTTGGGGAATCCAATTATCCTCCTATTCTTCATTATTATAAAGATTGAGGAGTTAATATAGATGATGAAATCAATATTTTTTCTAATATGGAGTAAGTCCATATGCAAGAGAGTTATCATTTTCTTACCGATATAAAAAAAATGTCAACAACAAAGAAGCTGGAGTTTACATTCGACATATGGGACTACTTCACAGAGATTGAAAGATTTGATCTAACTCTAAAAACGTATGATGTAGTTTGTAAACATTGTTAGATAACATACAAGTATATCAGTGAAGCTGGTTATGGAACATTTAGCCGACATCTTAAGGCGAAATATCCAATTGAAGCGGGAATTATCACCAAGTAACAACAAATTTTCAGATACGCCAATTATAACATTTCTCATTTATTTCATTATAATGAAAAAAATTATAAAGAAGAATTATATAAATTTATTTTTGTTGAACATTTATCATTTAGTTTTGGTGAACTATTTGATTTTCATCAATTTATACAATACGCATGTATTCCACAAGTAAAACGTGTTTCCAGAAATACGCTTAAACGCATAATTGAAGATCTTTATATAAAAAGGAAAAAAGATTTAAAAAATTCTTTTATGAATATTAATGGACGTGTGCATATTGTCGCGACCCTCTAAAAAAAATTTTAATTTTAAAAGGGGTTAACGGATTATTAGGTTAATTAGATTTGACTAACCTAACGCGGACCCTCCCAAGCCCTACCGAATCGCAACTTTGGTTTTTGTTTAAATGATTTTAAAATTTGGAGTCGCCACTAATCGTTCTTGGTAGGTCGATTAGAAACCTAAATAAATTAGCGGGAGAACTAATTTATTCCTGCGAACCAGAGATTAGGAGCTCGGGGACTTGGTTACACTAGTTAATTAAAACTAATGCCCTTTCGGTACCTTAATTTCATGGATATCCTAATTCGGCAACTCAGACTTGGTTTATTCCTAAAGCTCTAGTAGGGTATTCTCTTTTGTATTTTCACTTTTTAAATAGGATGCATGGATGGTATATATTTTTATTTGTTATATTTTTTTTAAGTGTTAAAGATTCCCTGAAGCCGAAAGAAGGAGTGTGTTAACGACTTCTGTGCAGTATTACAACCTACTTATCTTTTGGGTCTGATGATTCAAAAATTAAATTATAGGAAGTGCATGACAGTGAATAAACACCTCCAATGGGAGGCCTAGCATTGGCTTGGCTCTTCCCTTTGGGATTTAAGGTACAAGTATTTAAGTTGCAGGTATTTAAACTACTGTAAGTAAAAACCTCCAATGGGAGGCTAAGCATTGGCTTGGCTCTTCCCTTTGGGATTTAAGGTACAGGTATTTAAGTTGCAGGTATTTAACTACTGTAAGTAAAAACCTCCAATGGGAGGCTAAGTATTGGCTTGGCTCTTCCCTTTGGGATTTAAGGTACATGTATTTAAGTTGCAGGTATTTAACTACTGTAAGTAAAAACCTCCAATGGGAGGCTAAGCATTGGCTTGGCTCTTCCCTTTGGGATTTAAGGTATAGGTATTTAAGTTGCAGGTATTTAACTACTGTAAGTAAAAACCTCCAATGGGAGGCTAAGTATTGGCTTGGCTCTTCCCTTTGGGATTTAAGATACAGGTATTTAAGTTGCAAGTATTTAACTACTGTAAGTAAAAACCTCCAATGGGAGATTAAACATTGGCTTAGCTCTTCCCTTTGGGATTTATGGTGCAGGTATTTAAATTGCGGATGGACTTTGTCCTCTCCATTCTGGGGTATGAATTCTTTAAAATAAAATACAACGAATTGATTCAACAATTTGAAATTTGTGCGCGCTTGAGGACTCCTCCAAGCCGATTTTGTGCTTCCATAGGGTTGACCATTGATATAAAGCTGCGGCTTCCTGACATAAAATAGAGTGAAATGTCAGTATACAAAATATGTGCTAATCTGCATCTAAAACCAGAAGAGTGGAAAGAGTACTTATCTCCCATTTTTTTGGGAGGGATTTCTATAATTGATTTTCGCTCTCTATGTTCCCAATATAGAGAGTTTCTTTTGAATTAAGAGGGACTTTTAGTCACAGATCAGTTGAGAAATCGGTGGACAGCTTAGGAGCTTGTCTGGGCCGATTTTTGCATCTCTACGAGATTTTTGCTGTTGACGTAGAGATATCCTTCTCCTGACATAAAATATGGAGAAAAAAAAAGAGATGGAGAAAGTGCATACAATTTGTGCTAATTTGCGAGTAAAACCATAAATAAATGAATAAATAAAAACACTTAGCTCGAATTTGCTTGCTCGTTGACGATGATGAACTCTTGATTTATATTAATCGATGAAGGAATTTGTGATGATAACCCCTAGCTTTAAACTCCCATCATCTTCAAAATTCTCTCTCTTTTGGTATTTTCTTTCTCTCGAATTTTTCTTCAATCTCCCAAAACTCTCTCAAACATCCAAAATTTTCTCTCCAAAAAAATTCCTCTCAAACACTTCAAATTTTCTCTCCCAAGAGAATTCCTCAAACACTTCAAATTTTCTCTCCAAAAAAATTCTCTCAAACACTTCAAATTTTCTCTCCAAAAATCCCCAAACACTTCAAATTTTCTCTCCCAAGAATTCTTTCTCAAGCTCACTTCTTTCTCCTTTTATAACTTACTCATCTATCTCCCATTCTAATTTTTCCACTAACTCTATCTCCCATTCTAATTTCTCCACTAACTCTTCTTCATTTTCATCTTCCATTCTCCATCTCTATCTCACATTCTAATCTCTCCACTAACTCTTCTTCATCTTCATCTTCCCTTCTCCATATTTATCTCCCATTCTAATTTCTCCACTAACTCTTCTTAATCTCCATCTTCCCTTCTTTATTCTTATCTTCCATTCTAATTTCTCTACTAACTCTTCTTCATCTCCATCTTCCCTTCTCTATTCTTATCTTATTTTCTCCATCCATTCTTCTCCAACTTCTCTTCTTCATCTCCTCTTCTTCATCTTCCCTTCTCTATTCTAATTTATCCACTAACTTTTCTTTTTATTATTTGTAAAATAATCCTTCAAGAGTTAGGTATTTGCACTTTAGTCCTTGAATTTTAAGTATTTACAATTCAGTCCCTGAAAAAATATATTTCTTTAAGTCCAAATCTCCTCATAATTTTTTACACACCAAAATTTACCACATGTCAAATTTAAGCTCATTTCTTGTAGCTGAAAATAATGCATAATTTAATTAAAGCCCTTTTGCAAAATTAAGTCATTCTGGGTATAATTGGGCCAAGATGAAAATTTAAAATATTAGAAGACAATGTCACAACTCATAAAAAGTGAAAGTTAAAAATAAGTTGACTCAAATTAAATTTTTTTAGGCCCGATTCGAGATTATACTCGTGAAGGAACACGTGACTCGAATTGGATTTTTCTGAATTTGCGATGGCCAATATGAAAATAGATTTAAAATAAAAATATTAACTATCTTTGTGTATTCTTTGGCCTCAAATGTTATTTTTTCAAAATTTTCAAATATTTTTGTATTTTTTTAAAAAAATTAAAATATATATAATATGAAAAATTATTTTTTGGTCAAAATTCGTTCCCTAGGCTTGGCTAAGGTTCCCAAAGTTGATTTTTCAATTTTATGAATTTTTATGGATTTTCTATTAATTTTTGAAAATAAATAAATAAAAAATACGTAAAAATACTGAAAATATGAAAAATCGTTTTTTGGTCAAAATTGGTTCCCTATGCTTGGTTAAGGTCCCCAAAGTTGATTTTTCAATTTTATGAATTTTTATGGATTTTTTATTACTTTAGCAATAGAAAAAATGATTAAAGATCAGGTGTCAACAGCTGCCCCTCTTTGAAAGGAAACTCGGTAGAGGTTCATTTCAAAGACGAGATGACACCTGGATTCTTATCGACTCAATACAAGGAAATAAAAAGAGTCGTGACATGATTGTTCCACTGAAAATGAAATGAGAACCTAAGGATTCGTTATATAAAAAAACTTTAGGGTGGTTGAACTTGAACCCGTATGGTGGATCAACCCATGGTAGATTCCTAATAAAAGGATTCTACTGATTAAAAATTGAATTAAAATTTGACCCGTATGGTGGGTCATACCATTTGACCCGTATGGTGGGTCGTACCATGGTAGATTCCTAATAAAAGGATTCTACTGATTAAATTTTGATTGAGATTTGACCCGTATGGTAAGTCACCACATGGAGATACCTGTAAGAAGGACTTGGTGCCTGTAGAAAGGACTTGGTGCCAGTAAAAAGGACTTGGTGCTTTGCCTGTAAGAAGAACTTTGTGCCTGTAAGAAGGACTTGCTTTGCCTGTAAGAAGGACTTGATTTGCCTGTAAGAATGACTTTGTTTGCCTGTAAAAAGGACTTACTTTGCCTGTAAGAAGGACTTTGTGCCTGTAAGAATGACTTGATTTGCCTGTAAGAAGGACTTTGTTTGCCTGTAAGAAGGACTTTATGCCTGTAAGAAGGACTTGATTTGCCTGTAAGAAGGACTTTATGCCTGTAAGAAGGACTTTGTGCCTGTAAGAAGGACTTGATTTGCTTGTAAGAAGGACTTTGTGCCTGTAAGAAGGACTTTATGCCTGTAAGAAGGACTTGATTTGCCTGTAAGAAAGACTTTGTGCCTGTAAGAAGGACTTGATTTGCCTGTAAGAAGGACTTTGTGCCTGTAAGAAGGACTTGGTTTGCCTGTAAGAAGGACTTAGTTTGCCTATAAGAAGGACTTGATTTGCCTGTAAGAAGGACTTTATGCCTTTAAGAAGGACTTGATTTGCTTGTAAGAAGGACTTTGTTTGCCTGTAAGAAGGACTTTGTGCCTGTAAGAAGGACTTGCTTTGCCTGTAAGAAGGACTTTATTTGTCTGTAAGCAGGACTTGATTTGCCTGTAAGAAGGACTTGGTTTTCCTGTAAGAAGGACTTTGTTTGCCTGTAAGAAGGACTTGATTTGCCTGTAAGAAGGACTTTATGTACCTCAAAGGGTGCCATTCTGAAATCTGGGGAGACTAGGAATCCTGCAGAAGCTCAAACCCAAATTATATTCTCCTGTCGTTTTAGGAATAAACCAAAGAGGCAGAGATCAAAAGGTCTCGAACATTTCTGTCCTTGAGACAAATCATGCTTTATTGAAGAATGTGGATACCTGTATATACCGCAATGGATTCGAGTATCCCAACAACCGTCAGAATTCATTCTCTTGAAAGGTTCTGGTTGAAGATATACTTACCTGAGAATTTGGAAGAAATGCTTGGTGGCTTCTGGACAACCAGGCTTGTTCATTCAATAATCGCCGAATGAATTTCAAGATTTTGGAAGGTAACTCAAACACCGGGAATGTGTTGCCTGTCGGGCAATGTCAGAGCTAACATGTGCAAGCATTTTCATCAATGCGTTCATTGGTTCATACAAAATTGTTCAGCTAAGTTTGCCATGATTAAAGGCAGTCTATGTAATAACTCATGATGCAATCGATCAACATATAGATCATGTATTGCATTACCACTTCTGTTTAAGGAGGTTCTTATAGTATGAACACCTCGAATGTAATCTGAATGGGGGACTTCATTCCGAAATGGCTTTTTCTCACTCTGGAGAAAGGCTGTTTATCTGTAGATCAAAATGTTAGACCTGTGTGGAAATGGTTTGCCTTTCCTCATCCTGTCATGCCCCATTCTGCACATTTGATATCTCCTGTGCAGTTTATGCTCTAAGTTGGAGTTGGTAAGTTAAACACACGGAATAGTCATACATAATTCATGAACTGTGTAAGCACAATGCAGATGTGACAATTTTTTAGCATCACGTGTGTTTATATAATGTGCAAATATGGGCGAATTTAAATTGCCCCTGGTATGTGGGCGGACCGAACAAATTAGGAAGCCTACTCCTTATGTCGAGGGGTGGTTTGTCTCAAACTTTACCCCTGCGCGATGAAGTATATGGGCAATGGAGCATTTTGGTTTGTTTAATGCCCCTGCAAGAAGCAGAGAAATTATTCTTGAAACCAAACGAGATAAGGAAGACATATTTGCTTTTTCGTTTCAGAGCTTGCGATCAATTTGCCCCATTTTTCACCAGAATAGATCTTGTCAGGTGATCATACTTTTCTTTTGGATTTGTCTCCTTCAACATGTTAAATGTTAGTATAAATATTTCCTGTGAAAAGAAAAGGAGACATGTCAACCAGTATTAAAAGGGATAAATTGGAAACGATACTGATTTACCCTTTATCTTGAATGCCTTGGACAAGTCTTTTACCAATTTTGCTGGATTGAGTTTTCTTCGACTTTTGTTGGATGCTTCACCATTAAGCCGAGAATGTAGCAAAATATTGACTTCGGTATTACTCGTCGAGTATTCCTGCTTGCAAAAAGAAATGTACAAAAAGTTGTTTCATTTATTTATAATACATACAACATTCCCCACCCTCGGGGATCGAACTCGGGATATTTCGGACCTACTGTCATCCCCCATACCATTCGGTCCATTGGACCATAGGTGTCCATGGGGCTATCCTTTCAAAGGTTAATCTTTGGGGATAAAGCAGCCTTGTTGTATCACCTTATGCCATGTTACGGTATTTCTCGAGGTAATTTGCAATCCCTGTTAAGAATGGAATAAGACAATTCAAGACTTGAGATGATTATGTGCACATTAGAACGATACAGAATTACCCATTTCTGAGATTGTTCGCGTCTTTCGCTTGTACTTTCCTCTGTCCGAAGCTGTCCATCCCGTGGTAATGCCCATGAGTCGATTTGCCCCCAAATTTTGTTCAACTTGTATTCGGATATGATTGCGTTCTCGGGTCGATTTGCAATTTCCTGAGAATAGAAGGGGCTTAATTTTAAAACTTGGAGCAACTGAGGGTAAATTGAAACGATACGGAGTTACCCTTCAGGTTTATCCAGATTTTTACTCGCCATCAATTCGTCGCGAGGTTGGTGAGGTGGCGGATTCGAGCATTTAATAGGGGGAAGTCGGATTATTACTCCTTGCTTTTACACATTCACAAAAGCAGAAAAACATATCACGCAAGGAAATAAAACACATTCACTCATTCAGGATCAATTCTGCTTCCTTTACAGGCTCTCCCATGATCAGCTGGCTTCATCCCAAATTAGGTATGCATCGGCCATATAGAAGGTCTGGTGGTCACTGGCTGAACAAGTGCATCACAGTCCCGATGCTTTACCGATATCAAACTGGTTGATTATGGCGAAAAGATCATCGTCAATGTCCGCTTGGTGGTGATCTGTCCCTTCTTCCTCGGGAGGTATTGATACTGATCCAGTATCATTGGTCCTTTTGTACCCTGCTCCAACAGAACTCGATCCTGTTATAAATTGGTCTAACTCACCTCTTAAACGTGCATTTTCGATCCTCAGATCATACATTTCATCGAGGGTGAGGAGGAGGCTATTGCAGTTGGGGCAGGTGGCGGAGTCAAAAGTCTCTTTATACATCTTGTTTTCCGCTCGGAGGTTTTCATTTTCAACTCTTAGAAACTCGGCTTCGTTGTGCTCATGACGAGTCTTCATTCGGGTTCGTCTATTTTGAAACCAGAACTTGATTTGCGAAGGTTCAAGGCCTAGCTCTTGACTCAGTTCTATTTTTTGTTTGCCGTCTGGCATAGGGCACGTTCTGAAGAAAGCTTCAAGCTTTCGTACTTGCTCCTCAGTATGGCGACGGTAACGCTTCTTTTGACCTTTACCGTTGTTGTCATTGTCCTTACCGGGCTCTTGGACGTCGTCGGTGGAAGGGCCGGGCTCCATAGGCTCGATCCCAAATATGGCTTCGAACTCTTCCTCTCCCATATTCAGCAAGTAACGATAACTTTCAAGTGTGTTGGGTTGAGACATCTTCGATTTGGTTAACGATTTCTCAAAGTTTGATATCTCTTCTTGTATTTTCACTCTCCGGATTTTTCTGGGAGACTGCGTATGCTTTAAGAGTCTCTCTTTCGAGCACGAATGAGAATTATCAAGAAGATGCCTCCTTTAAAATTAGACGTGGGTTTAGCAACTGTATTGCCTCTCTCGAGTGTTCTGGCTTTCTCGATTTTCTTTTCATCGTATCTCTCGCCCAGCTCGTCTCCTTCCATCTTTCCGTGGAAGGGGGCCCCTTGTTGCTGTCTCCACTGTCAATTTGCTGGCGAGTTCTTCAATAAAGACGAGTCGTATCTCTTTTCTGCCGAAAATGTCTTTGTCTCCCACTCAGCTTATTTTTTATCCTTTCTTTTTCAAAGTAGTGGCGTCTCGTCCAACTTTTCCGTAGAGACGTCGGATTTGCTTGGCTCGAGATTGGAGACGAGTAGCGGAGGTGATACTAATAGGGAATGGTAGACAGGAAAATTTGGCCAGTAGAGACTTCCCCTGCAAAAATGAAAGAGAATGCGGCAGTATATGTTCTTCATATTCTAGAAAAATTGGAACGATACTGTTTTACCTTTATGTATACTTCCATTGAATTTGAATTGAGGAAGTTCCTTCATTTGGATTGGATTGAATTGTATGTCCCGAGTTGCCCTTCACTTTGAGCTTGCCACATATGTGCTTTGCTTAGTTGGGCCTTGTTTTCTCTCGGGTTGCCTTGGACCATCATCATTTTCCATGCCATTGGGTCCGTGGACCGGAGGGCTCCTTTAATTTGAAGGTTACCTTGAAGGCGAATGAGTCCTATCGCATTCCATTGGGTCATTTCATTTTGCGACACTCTTGAGGCACTTTGCAATCCCATGGGTGAGAATGGAACAAATCCAATTTAGCATTTTGCAACGATTGAGGGTAAATTGGAACGACACACAGTTACCCGTCTTCGAGCTCGCCTGGGCTTTTCACTTGAAATTTCCGTACGTTAGGCCATTCAAAATTTCTCATTATGGCAGTAAGCGACGTTGCCACAAATTGATCCGCCCTAAATCTAGCATAAAAAGGGATTCACGCATTCGACGGGATAAATAAATTGCCCCCTTGTCCTTGAATTAAATCGAGACACCAAGAAAGCTGGAAAATATCATACGCAGGGGAATTAAGCATGAAATGAAAGGTGCACTTATTCAAGGTCAGTTCTGCCTCTCCTGTGGCCCTTCGATAATCAGCTAGTCTCGTGTTGGTTCGGGTGTGGATAACCGATGTTTGAGAGTCCCTACTCACTGGCTCCTGATCGCGGCTTGGGACGTCTGTCAACCCTAAACTGGTTGACCAGGGCAGTAAGCTCATCATCTGGGTAATCTCTTGAACCTTCCAGCAACTGATGCTCGAATTGGGCATTGTTGTTGGCAAATGCTGGCGGTAGATTTCTCATTCTGTCCTCGCCATGAGCAATTTGACTTCTCATGCTGGAGCCTTCATCATTACTCGAGAAAGTGTGGGGATCACTAACTGTCCTGCTGCCAAAAACTCCTTCCATTCGAGGATTAGAGAAGTGGAAGTGCTCAGGATAACTTCTTGTCTGATTCTCTAGCTGCGCAGGCGCGCTGATCATGGGATGAGTTCTAGCCACAAGTTGGTGCTCAAACCAAGGAATCTGAATACACTGCTCCTGCGGTCTATACTCTTGAAGAGCATTAGGGTGATTCTGGGGGATACTTTGATTAACGCCTGGGAGATTGATGGCATGGCTACTAGCTTGGTTGATGATGGGAAGTGGCTCGCCCCATGCTAACCTGGGGAACTTATGGTGGCGAGGAGACTCGACGTTCAGGCTTGGATCAGTCCCGCCTTGGTTTTCTTGATTCTGAGCTGCATTGTGTTCTCTCACCCTTTTTCTGTACTTCTGAAGATGACTCGAAACATTTGCTTTAGTGAGTCCATCTACCTTCATAATTTCCAGTATATGTTGCGGCCGTGCCGAATCTATTCCTAGCTGCTGAACTGCATTAACAAACATACGATGCAGCTCGGGAGACCAACTCATCTTCTTTCTCCAGTTGCTTGGAACAAAATTGAAGGCTTGATGCTTGTTCTCATGGTCGTGCAATTGCTTCCTTACCACGTGCTGCCATATGTTTTGAAGCATCTGAACTCTAACTGGTTTCGTTACGACGTCTTGGGCCCCATTTAAGACAGCCTTCATTAGGGCTTGCTGATCATCGCTTGCCGATATTACGAGGACTGGCATGTTTAATTTAGAATTGATGACTTCCAAGAGAGTGAAAACATCCATGTCAATCCCTACCATGGCGGTGAGGACGATATCAAACGGGTCACTACTCCTCCTTAATATCTCTAAGGCCTCTGTCGCCTTTGCTTGAGCTACAACCTTATACCGGCATTTTCTTAATACGGTAACAAGGATTGACAGAGAGACTGGATTACCGTCAATGGCCATGACCAGTAGACCCTCAGGGTAAGGAACTTCATCAGCTTTGACCAGGGTTGAACATGCGCCCGTTCCCCTAATACTCGACATATTTCTGGATCTAGGACTGCCGATTCGAGACCGCCTCGGGATGTCTTCTCGGACTTGAGGGATCACGAGATCGTTGATACCTTCTCGTAACAGGCTTTGAAAGTCGATGCTTTGATGGTGAAGGTTTTGAATTCCTCTCCCACGAGAACTCCTTCCTCTCTATCTTTCTCCTGCGAGTTCTTGCGAATGAACTCTGACTATCAAATGGGGACAAGTTCTCTCTCTGGCAATAGCAACGATTTCCCTCTTCACGGGCAGCGCTATTAGATTTTCCGAGGGAGAAAATCTGATATTCATCTTTTGATCAAAGGGGAAATCCTTGTTTCTCGCTCAGTTTGTCTTCTTTTTTCTTTTCGTGATAGAGGGCCCCTGTCAAGATCTCCACCGTCGATTTACTGGCGGGTCCTCCAATGAAGACAAGTCGTATCTCCTTTTCGCTAACGTTTGCCGTGTCTTCCACTCAGCTCATCTTTCCGTCTTCTTTTTCAAAGTGGCGGTGTCTCGTCAAACTTTCTGCGGAGATTTCGGACTCGCTTAGCTCGCAGTCGCCATCTGATGGGAATTCGAGCCAACGAGGGTGGTGCTAATAGAGAATGGTAGATAAGAGAAATCTTGACTGGTTGATACCGTCACTATGAAATCAATATTTACTTCAAAGCAGATTACCATCTTCGCATTCCGCTCATCTGCCTCACCTCTCTCCCCCTTTCTTTCGTATTCTGCTTTCAAAAATGGCCAATTCTCCTAACCATACCTTATCCGCCAAAGTCCTAGCTGGGTGGGAGAGACTCTACAATCTTCTTGGTAGAGGTTACGCTCATATAGCCAAAAACTCTACCGTTAAGGCTGAAATCCTCGGTTTATTTAGGACCGTGGACGCTGCTTCTGTTGAGGGTACCCCACTAGGGAAGGAGTACCGGAACTTCTCGACCCTCTTCATCAATTTTCTGGCTGCCTATAACCGTGCTTATGAGACGGTCCTTGTGACCGCCGTCGTGAAAGCCCGTTACCGAGACCGGCACGAGCGTCTGGCAACAGTTACGTTTGTGGCTGATAATCACAAAAAGGCCCTCAAGTTTGCCAACGATCAGCTTTCGTGGCTGGTTCGTGAGAGGGGAAAGTTGGTGGACCGTCTGGCCTTGGTCCGAACTTACGCTGAACAGGAGCCAGGCAATATTGTGATGAGGTGTAAATGTGGTTGGCTGCAGGAGAGACTTGATGACATTACGGCAGATATTGCTTTCGAGAGGGCAGCGGTTCCGGACCTGGAGTTTGCCGTTGAGCATTACGAGGCCACTATGGCCCAGGTTAAAGAGAAGTGCGATCGCCTCTTCTTTAGGCTCGCGGAGCTTGATCCCGAGAGTGCCCGGTGCATCCAGAGCATCAACTGTTTGGAGAGTCAGTTGAGCTCTTTCGTAATGGTTATCAGGGCCCAGTTTGGCTTTACCTTTCCTCCCCAGTGAGTTGTTGTAATACTCTTTGATGAATGGAATGAAAGAAAAGCTTCATGTGTTTTGTTTTGTTTTTTTTTTTAATTTTCCTGCTATCGTTTCTTCCGCATAGTATAACAGAACGATTTGAGGTACCGAAGATGTCGAGACTTAATGTTCTTCTTGATGTTCTTGTTTAATTGCTCCAGACGATGATATCGAGAACATTGATGATGGGTTCGGCGGTGGCCCCCACTATCCATCTTGAGATCACGAACAATAACGCTATGACAACTCGATCAGTGCGCTGGTAGTAAATCCGGCCACCTGTTGTGTGCCCACTTTTATCCATATTTTATTTCTTTCGGCGTCCACTTGCTCGTGTCGGTCGCCTGTAGCGTCGGGAGAAATTCCTGTGGGCCACGTTCATTAATAGAACCTCGGTCCTCTAAAGCCCTCCGCATGTTTCGGATAAGAGGAAATTTTAAGACCGGTCTCTGGTTGATTTGATCAGGTAAATGTATTTGTTTCATGGGTTCTGATTATATAATCCATATTGTTTTTCAAAAGACGCGGGATCCTCTGCAATACATTAAATATGCCCCCATGTTTAATCAGTATAAATCCACCGTCATATCAGAATACACTGCCCATACAAGTTTACGGATTGACACAACTTTGTCTGTCAAAGATGGACAATGTTCGTTTGCCCCCCAGAATTAACGGTTGAAGCCTCGGTGTTTTTCGTCTTTTGGTATTTCTGAAGATGATTCTTGATATATTATTGAACTTAATTTTTACACCCGTCTGGGGTATCTAGGATCTCCCTGCAAAAGAAAAGGATATAATTAGTATGCGACACAAGAAATGTCGGTCCATGACTCCTATATTAGTCCAATTTGATTTTTTCTATTTTATAGAGAAATCAGAAGAAAGAAAAAAAAATTTCCTTAGGAAGAAATGGGTTAATTTCTGATACAGAATTTTTTTCAGATTTATTATTCTTTTTTTTTATTTTTTTAAAGGAATGTGACAAAGTCTCTTGACATTTACTAAAATTTTTGAAGGAATTTCCTTTTTATCAAAATAAATTTTCAGAGGTAAATTTGTCAGGAAAATTTTATTTTTATTGAAGCAGGAAAGACATGACAGAAATCCTTTATTGGTTAACGAAATTCCCCTGAGACATTAGTCTAATTTTATTTAGAGAAACTTTTCTTAGAAAAACATGAGCGAATTTCTCGAAAAGAATTTTTGTTGCAAGTTTTTATAATTTGAAAGAATGTGATAAAATCACTTGATGTTTTTTTTAAAGGAATTTTTCTTTTTATCGAAATAAATTTTCAGAGGAAAATTTGTCGGGAAAATTTCATTTTTATTGGAGAGAAAAAAACATGACAAAAATCTCTTATTGGTCAGTTAGTCTAATTTTATTTAGAGAAAATTTTCTTAGAAAAACATGAGCGAATTTCTCGAGAAGAATTTTCTTGCAAGTTTTTATAATTTGAAAAATGTGATAAAATCACTTGATGTCTACTAGAGTTTTTTTTTAAGTAATTTTTCTTTTTATTGAAATTTTCAGAGGAAAATTTTTTCAGGAAAATTTCATTTTTATTGAAGCAATAAAAATATGACAAAAATCCCTTATTGTTTAATAAAATTCCCATGAAGGGATTTTTTTACATCATTTTTTCAAAAAAAATTTTTAAAAGAAATGAGGGACAAATTTAATTTTTATTTTCTTTTAAAAAGAATGGTCGTAATATCAAGCTCAAAAACTGACTAACACCTAGCATGGACCGACCGAAAATAAATACAAGATAAAATTAGAGAACTTACTTTTACCTTGGAGAAATGCAAATCACACAGTCATGCGCATGACTCAAGTGAGGAGTGGACTCTAGAAAATAAAAGAAGGAGAGACAAGGTATGGACCTAAAAAGGCTCCCACTATCTGAATTGACAAACTTACCCTCCGCGCAATCAAATCACAATGGGAAGAATTGTCAATTCAGATAATGAGCGGAATAAAATATGGTCAACCCGAGCGCAATCGACGCAAGAGCTTTGCATATTCGATCCCTATCTATGGTTTTCTAGGAAGAATTTCGCGACTTGGGTTTAGACGCTTGTGTGTGCAGGTGTCGTGATCCTCAGAGTATGCAAGACATGCACAACAATTGATATCAAAACAGCGCTTCTAAAAATGTGCGAAATTAAACAAATAAACCCAACACCAACCTGCAAAACAAAGGGGTTAGCCAAACACTCCGCCCCTTATAACTCCCATCCTGCAAAAACATATAACACCTATAGAATGAGTCCCAAACAATATCGCCAGAAGTGAGATATGCATGAAATTTTCATTGGCCTAAGTCCACTAAGACTCTTAAAATTTCGAAAAAATTTAAGTATTCCAATTGGTATCTTTTTTCGAAAATTTAAAAATCTCTCTCCCCAGCGGAGTCGCCAGTCTGTCGCGACCCTCTAAAAAAATTTTAAATTTTAAAAGGGGTTAACGGATTATTAGGTTAATTAGATTTGACTAACCTAACGCGGACCCTCCCAAGCCCTACCGAATCGCAACTTTGGTTTTTGTTTAAATGATTTTAAAATTTGGAGTCGCCACTAATCGTTCTTGGTAGGTCGATTAGAAACCTAAATAAATTAGCGGGAGAACTAATTTATTCCTGCGAACCAGAGATTAGGAGCTCGGGGACTTGGTTACACTAGTTAATTAAAACTAATGCCCTTTCGGTACCTTAATTTCATGGATATCCTAATTCGGCAACTCAGGCTTGGTTTATTCCTAAGGCTATAGTAGGGTATTCTCTTTTGTGTTTTCACTTTTTAAATAGGATGCATGGATAGTATATATTTTTATTTGTTATATTTTTTTAAGTGTTAAAGATTCCCTGAAGCCGAAAGAAGGAGTGTGTTAACGACTTCTGTGCAGTATTACAACCTACTTATCTTTTGGGTCTGATGATTCAAAAATTAAATTATAGGAAGTACATGACAGTGAATAAACACTTCCAATGGGAGGCCTAACATTGGCTTGGCTCTTCCCTTTGGGATTTAAGGTACAGGTATTTAAGTTGCAAGTATTTAAACTACTGTAAGTAAAAACCTCCAATGGGAGGCTAAGCATTGGCTTGGCTCTTCCCTTTGGGATTTAAGGTACATGTATTTAAGTTGCAGGTATTTAACTACTGTAAGTAAAAACCTCCAATGGGAGGCTAAGTATTGGCTTGGCTCTTCCCTTTGGGATTTAAGGTACATGTATTTAAGTTGCAAGTATTTAACTACTGTAAGTAAAAACCTCC
The DNA here is from genome assembly GCA_016432845.1 of Psidium guajava. Classification (NCBI taxonomy): domain Eukaryota; kingdom Viridiplantae; phylum Streptophyta; class Magnoliopsida; order Myrtales; family Myrtaceae; genus Psidium; species Psidium guajava. The sequence continues at coordinate 12,121,753 of CM028226.1, read as the reverse complement.
AATGGGAGGCTAAGCATTGGCTTGGCTCTTCCCTTTGGGATTTAAGGTATAGGTATTTAAGTTGCAGGTATTAAACTACTGTAAGTAAAAACCTCCAATGGGAGGCTAAGCATTGGCTTGGCTCTTCCCTTTGGGATTTAAGGTACAGGTATTTAAGTTGCAGGTATTTAACTACTGTAAGTAAAAACCTCCAATGGGAGGCTAGGCATTGGCTTGGCTCTTCCCTTTGGGATTTATGGTGCAAGTATTTAAATTACGGATGGACTTTGTCCTCTCCATTCTGGGGTATGAATTCTTTAAAATAAAATATAACGAATTGATTCAACAATTTGAAATTTGTGCGCGCTTGAGGACTCCTCCAAGCCGATTTTGTGCTTCCATAGGGTTGACCATTGATATAAAGCTGCGGCTTCCTGACATAAAATAGAGTGAAATGTCAGTATACAAAATATGTGCTAATCTGCACCTAAAACCAGAAGAGTGGAAAGAGTACTTATCTCCCATTTTTTTGGGAGGGATTTCTATAATTGATTTTCGCTCTCTATGTTCCCAATATAGAGAGTTTCTTTTGAATTAAGAGGGACTTTTAGTCACAGATCAGTTGAGAAATCGATGGACAGCTTAGGAGCTTGTCTGGGCCGATTTTTGCATATCTACGAGATTTTTGCTGTTGACGTAGAGATATCCTTCTCCTGACATAAAATATGGAAAAAAAAGAGGAGATTGAGAAAGTGTATACAATTCGTGCTAATTTGCAAGTAAAACCATAAACAAATGAATAAATAAAAACACTTAGCTCGAATTTGCTTGCTCGTTGACGAGGATGAACTCTTGATTTATATTGATCGATGAAGGAATTTGTGATGATAATCCCTAGCTTTGAACTCCCATCATCTTCAAAATTCTCTCTCTTTTGGTATTTTCTTTCTCTCAAATTTTTCTTCAATCTCCCAAAACTCTCTCAAACATCCAAAATTTTCTCTCCAAAAAAATCCTCCCAAACACTTCAAATTTTCTCTCTCAAGAATCCTCTCTCAAGCTCACTTCTTTCTCCTTTTATAACCTACTCATCTATCTCCCATTCTAATTTTTCCACTAACTCTATCTCCCATTCTAATTTCTCCACTAACTCTTCTTCATTTTCATCTTCCATTCTCCATCTCTATCTCACATTCTAATCTCTCCACTAACTCTTCTTCATCTTCATCTTCCCTTCTCCATATTTATCTCCCATTCTAATTTCTCCACTAACTCTTCTTAATCTCCATCTTCCCTTCTTTATTCTTATCTTCCATTCTAATTTCTCTACTAACTCTTCTTCATCTCCATCTTCCCTTCTCTATTCTTATCTTATTTTCTCCATCCATTCTTCTCCAACTTCTCTTCTTCATCTCCTCTTCTTCATCTTCCCTTCTCTATTCTAATTTATCCACTAACTTTTCTTTTTATTATTTGTAAAATAATCCTTCAAGAGTTAGGTATTTGCACTTTAGTCCTTGAATTTTAAGTATTTACAATTCAGTCCCTGAAAAAATATATTTCTTTAAGTCCAAATCTCCTCATAATTTTTTACACACCAAAATTTACCACATGTCAAATTTAAGCTCATTTCTTGTAGCTGAAAATAATGCATAATTTAATTAAAGCCCTTTTGCAAAATTAAGTCATTCTGGGTATAATTGGGCCAAGATGAAAATTTAAAATATTAGAAGACAATGTCACAACTCATAAAAAGTGAAAGTTAAAAATAAGTTGACTCAAATTAAATTTTTTTAGGCCCGATTCGAGATTATACTCGTGAAGGAACACGTGACTCGAATTGGATTTTTCTGAATTTGCGATGGCCAATATGAAAATAGATTTAAAATAAAAATATTAACTATCTTTGTGTATTCTTTGGCCTCAAATGTTATTTTTTCAAAATTTTCAAATATTTTTGTATTTTTTTAAAAAAATTAAAATATATATAATATGAAAAATTATTTTTTGGTCAAAATTCGTTCCCTAGGCTTGGCTAAGGTTCCCAAAGTTGATTTTTCAATTTTATGAATTTTTATGGATTTTCTATTAATTTTTGAAAATAAATAAATAAAAAATACGTAAAAATACTGAAAATATGAAAAATCGTTTTTTGGTCAAAATTGGTTCCCTAGGCTTGGTTAAGGTCCCCAAAGTTGATTTTTCAATTTTATGAATTTTTATGGATTTTTTATTACTTTAGCAATAGAAAAAATGATTAAAGATCAGGTGTCAACAGCTGCCCCTTTTTGAAAGGAAACTCGGTAGAGGTTCATTTCAAAGACGAGATGACACCTGGATTCTTATCGACTCAATACAAGGAAATAAAAAGAGTCGTGACATGATTGTTCCACTGAAAATGAAATGAGAACCTAAGGATTCGTTATATAAAAAAACTTTAGGGTGGTTGAACTTGAACCCGTATGGTGGATCAACCCATGGTAGATTCCTAATAAAAGGATTCTACTGATTAAAAATTGAATTAAAATTTGACCCGTATGGTGGGTCATACCATTTGACCCGTATGGTGGGTCGTACCATGGTAGATTCCTAATAAAAGGATTCTACTGATTAAATTTTGATTGAGATTTGACCCGTATGGTAGGTCACCACATGGAGATACCTGTAAGAAGGACTTGGTGCCTGTAGAAAGGACTTGGTGCCAGTAAAAAGGACTTGGTGCTTTGCCTGTAAGAAGAACTTTGTGCCTGTAAGAAGGACTTGCTTTGCCTGTAAGAAGGACTTGATTTGCCTGTAAGAATGACTTTGTTTGCCTGTAAAAAGGACTTACTTTGCCTGTAAGAAGGACTTTGTGCCTGTAAGAATGACTTGATTTGCCTGTAAGAAGGACTTTGTTTGCCTGTAAGAAGGACTTTATGCCTGTAAGAAGGACTTGATTTGCCTGTAAGAAGGACTTTATGCCTGTAAGAAGGACTTTGTGCCTGTAAGAAGGACTTGATTTGCTTGTAAGAAGGACTTTGTGCCTGTAAGAAGGACTTTATGCCTGTAAGAAGGACTTGATTTGCCTGTAAGAAAGACTTTGTGCCTGTAAGAAGGACTTGATTTGCCTGTAAGAAGGACTTTGTGCCTGTAAGAAGGACTTGGTTTGCCTGTAAGAAGGACTTAGTTTGCCTATAAGAAGGACTTGATTTGCCTGTAAGAAGGACTTTATGCCTTTAAGAAGGACTTGATTTGCTTGTAAGAAGGACTTTGTTTGCCTGTAAGAAGGACTTTGTGCCTGTAAGAAGGACTTGATTTGCCTGTAAGAAGGACTTTGTGCCTGTAAGAAGGACTTGCCTTGCCTATAAGAAGGACTTTATTTGCCTGTAAGCAGGACTTGATTTGCCTGTAAGAAGGACTTGGTTTACCTGTAAGAAGGACTTTGTTTGCCTGTAAGAAGGACTTAGTTTGCCTGTAAGAAGGACTTGATTTGCCTGTAAGAAGGACTTTGTGCCTGTAAGAAGGACTTGATTTGCCTGTAAAAAGGACTTACTTTGCCTGTAAGAAGGACTTTGTGCCTGTAAGAAGGACTTGGTTTGCCTGTAAGAAGGACTTGGTGCCTGTAAGAAGGACTTGGTTTGCCTGTAAGAAGGACTTGATTTGCCTATAAGAGGGACTTGGTTTGCTTGTAAGAAGGACTTTATGCCTGTAAGAAGGACTTGATTTGCCTGTAAGAAGGACTTTATGTACCTCAAAGGGTGCCATTCTGAAATCTGGGGAGACTAGGAATCCTGCAGAAGCTCAAACCCAAATTATATTCTCCTGTCGTTTTAGGAATAAACCAAAGAGGCAGAGATCAAAAGGTCTCGAACATTTCTGTCCTTGAGACAAATCATGCTTTATTGAAGAATGTGGATACCTGTATATACCGCAATGGATTCGAGTATCCCAACAACCGTCAGAATTCATTCTCTTGAAAGGTTCTGGTTGAAGATATACTTACCTGAGAATTTGGAAGAAATGCTTGGTGGCTTCTGGACAACCAGGCTTGTTCATTCAATAATCGCCGAATGAATTTCAAGACTTTGGAAGGTAACTCAAACACCGGGAATGTGTTGCCTGTCGGGCAATGTCAGAGCTAACATGTGCAAGCATTTTCATCAATGCGTTTATTGGTTCATACAAAATTGTTCAGCTAAGTTTGCCATGATTAAAGGCAGTCTATGTAATAACTCATGATGCAATCGATCAACATATAGATCATGTATTGCATTACCACTTCTGTTTAAGGAGGTTCTTATAGTATGAACACCTCGAATGTAATCTGAATGGGGGACTTCATTCCGAAATAGCTTTTTCTCACTCTGGAGAAAGGCTGTTTATCTGTAGATCAAAATGTTAGACCTGTGTGGAAATGGTTTGCCTTTCCTCATCCTGTCATGCCCCATTCTGCACATTTGATATCTCCTGTGCAGTTTATGCTCTAAGTTGGAGTTGGTAAGTTAAACACACGGAATAGTCATACATAATTCATGAACTGTGTAAGCACAATGCAGATGTGACAATTTTTTAGCATCACGTGTGTTTATATAATGTGCAAATATGGGCGAATTTAAATTGCCCCTGGTATGTGGGCGGACCGAACAAATTAGGAAGCCTACTCCTTATGTCGAGGGGTGGTTTGTCTCAAACTTTACCCCTGCGCGATGAAGTATATGGGCAATGGAGCATTTTGGTTTGTTTAATGCCCCTGCAAGAAGCAGAGAAATTATTCTTGAAACCAAACGAGATAAGGAAGACATATTTGCTTTTTCGTTTCAGAGCTTGCGATCAATTTGCCCCATTTTTCACCAGAATAGATCTTGTCAGGTGATCATACTTTTCTTTTGGATTTGTCTCCTTCAACATGTTAAATGTTAGTATAAATATTTCCTGTGAAAAGAAAAGGAGACATGTCAACCAGTATTAAAAGGGATAAATTGGAAACGATACTGATTTACCCTTTATCTTGAATACCTTGGACAAGTCTTTTACCAATTTTGCTGGATTGAGTTTTCTTCGACTTTTGTTGGATGCTTCACCATTAAGCCGAGAATGTAGCAAAATATTGACTTCGGTATTACTCGTCGAGTATTCCTGCTTGCAAAAAGAAATGTACAAAAAGTTGTTTCATTTATTTATAATACATACAACATTCCCCACCCTCGGGGATCGAACTCGGGATATTTCGGACCTACTGTCATCCCCCATACCATTCGGTCCATTGGACCATAGGTGTCCATGGGGCTATCCTTTCAAAGGTTAATCTTTGGGGATAAAGCAGCCTTGTTGTATCACCTTATGCCATGTTACGGTATTTCTCGAGGTAATTTGCAATCCCTGTTAAGAATGGAATAAGACAATTCAAGACTTGAGATGATTATGTGCACATTAGAACGATACAGAATTACCCATTTCTGAGATTGTTCGCGTCTTTCGCTTGTACTTTCCTCTGTCCGAAGCTGTCCATCCCGTGGTAATGCCCATGAGTCGATTTGCCCCCAAATTTTGTTCAACTTGTATTCGGATATGATTGCGTTCTCGGGTCGATTTGCAATTTCCTGAGAATAGAAGGGGCTTAATTTTAAAACTTGGAGCAACTGAGGGTAAATTGAAACGATACGGAGTTACCCTTCAGGTTTATCCAGATTTTTACTCGCCATCAATTCGTCGCGAGGTTGGTGAGGTGGCGGATTCGAGCATTTAATAGGGGGAAGTCGGATTATTACTCCTTGCTTTTACACATTCACAAAAGCAGAAAAACATATCACGCAAGAAAATAAAACACATTCACTCATTCAGGATCAATTCTGCTTCCTTTACAGGCTCTCCCATGATCAGCTGGCTTCATCCCAAATTAGGTATGCATCGGCCATATAGAAGGTCTGGTGGTCACTGGCTGAACAAGTGCATCACAGTCCCGATGCTTTACCGATATCAAACTGGTTGATTATGGCGAAAAGATCATCGTCAATGTCCGCTTGGTGGTGATCTGTCCCTTCTTCCTCGGGAGGTATTGATACTGATCCAGTATCATTGGTCCTTTTGTACCCTGCTCCAACAGAACTCGATCCTGTTATAAATTGGTCTAACTCACCTCTTAAACGTGCATTTTCGATCCTCAGATCATACATTTCATCGAGGGTGAGGAGGAGGCTATTGCAGTTGGGGCAGGTGGCGGAGTCAAAAGTCTCTTTATACATCTTGTTTTCCGCTCGGAGGTTTTCATTTTCAACTCTTAGAAACTCGGCTTCGTTGTGCTCATGACGAGTCTTCATTCGGGTTCGTCTATTTTGAAACCAGAACTTGATTTGCGAAGGTTCAAGGCCTAGCTCTTGACTCAGTTCCATTTTTTGTTTGCCGTCTGGCATAGGGCACGTTCTGAAGAAAGCTTCAAGCTTTCGTACTTGCTCCTCAGTATGGCGACGGTAACGCTTCTTTTGACCTTTACCGTTGTTGTCATTGTCCTTACCGGGCTCTTGGACGTCGTCGGTGGAAGGGCCGGGCTCCATAGGCTCGATCCCAAATATGGCTTCGAACTCTTCCTCTCCCATATTCAGCAAGTAACGATAACTTTCAAGTGTGTTGGGTTGAGACATCTTCGATTTGGTTAACGATTTCTCAAAGTTTGATATCTCTTCTTGTATTTTCACTCTCTGGATTTTTCTGGGAGACTGCGTATGCTTTAAGAGTCTCTCTTTCGAGCACGAATGAGAATTATCAAGAAGATGCCTCCTTTAAAATTAGACGTGGGTTTAGCAACTGTATTGCCTCTCTCGAGTGTTCTGGCTTTCTCGATTTTCTTTTCATCGTATCTCTCGCCCAGCTCGTCTCCTTCCATCTTTCCGTGGAAGGGGGCCCCTTGTTGCTGTCTCCACTGTCAATTTGCTGGCGAGTTCTTCAATAAAGACGAGTGGTATCTCTTTTCTGCCGAAAATGTCTTTGTCTCCCACTCAGCTTATTTTTTATCCTTTCTTTTTCAAAGTAGTGGCGTCTCGTCCAACTTTTCCGTAGAGACGTCGGATTTGCTTGGCTCGAGATTGGAGACGAGTAGCGGAGGTGATACTAATAGGGAATGGTAGACAGGAAAATTTGGCCAGTAGAGACTTCCCCTGCAAAAATGAAAGAGAATGCGGCAGTATATGTTCTTCATATTCTAGAAAAATTGGAACGATACTGTTTTACCCTTATGTATACTTCCATTGAATTTGAATTGAGGAAGTTCCTTCATTTGGATTGGATTGAATTGTATGTCCCGAGTTGCCCTTCACTTTGAGCTTGCCACATATGTGCTTTGCTTAGTTGGGCCTTGTTTTCTCTCGGGTTGCCTTGGACCATCATCATTTTCCATGCCATTGGGTCCGTGGACCGGAGGGCTCCTTTAATTTGAAGGTTACCTTGAAGGCGAATGAGTCCTATCGCATTCCATTGGGTCATTTCATTTTGCGACACTCTTGAGGCACTTTGCAATCCCATGGGTGAGAATGGAACAAATCCAATTTAGCATTTTGCAACGATTGAGGGTAAATTGGAACGACACACAGTTACCCGTCTTCGAGCTCGCCTGGGCTTTTCACTTGAAATTTCCGTACGTTAGGCCATTCAACATTTCTCATTATGGCAGTAAGCGACGTTGCCACAAATTGATCCGCCCTAAATCTAGCATAAAAAGGGATTCACGCATTCGACGGGATAAATAAATTGCCCCCTTGTCCTTGAATTAAATCGAGACACCAAGAAAGCTGGAAAATATCATACGCAGGGGAATTAAGCATGAAATGAAAGGTGCACTTATTCAAGGTCAGTTCTGCCTCTCCTGTGGCCCTTCGATAATCAGCTAGTCTCGTGTTGGTTCGGGTGTGGATAACCGATGTTTGAGAGTCCCTACTCACTGGCTCCTGATCGCGGCTTGGGACGTCTGTCAACCCTAAACTGGTTGACCAGGGCAGTAAGCTCATCATCTGGGTAATCTCTTGAACCTTCCAGCAACTGATGCTTGAATTGGGCATTGTTGTTGGCAAATGCTGGCGGTAGATTTCTCATTCTGTCCTCGCCATGAGCAATTTGACTTCTCATGCTGGAGCCTTCATCATTACTCGAGAAAGTGTGGGGATCACCAACTGTCCTGCTGCCAAAAACTCCTTCCATTCGAGGATTAGAGAAGTGGAAGTGCTCAGGATAACTTCTTGTCTGATTCTCTAGCTGCGCAGGCGCGCTGATCATGGGATGAGTTCTAGCCACAGGTTGGTGCTCAAACCAAGGAATCTGAATACACTGCTCCTGCGGTCTATACTCTTGAAGAGCATTAGGGTGATTCTGGGGGATACTTTGATTAACGCCTGGGGGATTGATGGCATGGCTACTAGCTTGGTTGATGATGGGAAGTGGCTCGCCCCATGCTAACCTGGGGAACTTATGGTGGCGAGGAGACTCGACGTTCAGGCTTGGATCAGTCCCGCCTTGGTTTTCTTGATTCTGAGCTGCATTGTGTTCTCTCACCCTTTTTCTGTACTTCTGAAGATGACTCGAAACATTTGCTTTAGTGAGTCCATCTACCTTCATAATTTCCAGTATATGTTGCGGCCGTGCCGAATCTATTCCTAGCTGCTGAACTGCATTAACAAACATACGATGCAGCTCGGGAGACCAACTCATCTTTTTTCTCCAGTTGCTTGGAACAAAATTGAAGGCTTGATGCTTGTTCTCATGGTCGTGCAATTGCTTCCTTACCACGTGCTGCCATATGTTTTGAAGCATCTGAACTCTAACTGGTTTCGTTACGACGTCTTGGGCCCCATTTAAGACAGCCTTCATTAGGGCTTGCTGATCATCGCTTGCCGATATTACGAGGACTGGCATGTTTAATTTAGAATTGATGACTTCCAAGAGAGTGAAAACATCCATGTCAATCCCTACCATGGCGGTGAGGACGATATCAAACGGGTCACTACTCCTCCTTAATATCTCTAAGGCCTCTGTCGCCTTTGCTTGAGCTACAACCTTATACCGGCATTTTCTTAATACGGTAACAAGGATTGACAGAGAGACTGGATTACCGTCAATGGCCATGACCAGTAGACCCTCAGGGTAAGGAACTTCATCAGCTTTGACCAGGGTTGAACATGCGCCCGTTCCCCTAATACTCGACATATTTCTGGATCTAGGACTGCCGATTCGAGACCGCCTCGGGATGTCTTCTCGGACTTGAGGGATCACGAGATCGTTGATACCTTCTCGTAACAGGCTTTGAAAGTCGATGTTTTGATGGTGAAGGTTTTGAATTCCTCTCCCACGAGAACTCCTTCCTCTCTATCTTTCTCCTGCGAGTTCTTGCGAATGAACTCTGACTATCAAATGGGGACAAGTTCTCTCTCTGGCAATAGCAACGATTTCCCTCTTCACAGGCAGCGCTATTAGATTTTCCGAGGGAGAAAATCTGATATTCATCTTTTGATCAAAGGGGAAATCCTTGTTTCTCGCTCAGTTTGTCTTCTTTTTTCTTTTCGTGATAGAGGGCCCCTGTCAAGATCTCCACCGTCGATTTACTGGCGGGTCCTCCAATGAAGACAAGTCGTATCTCCTTTTCGCTAACGTTTGCCGTGTCTTCCACTCAGCTCATCTTTCCGTCTTCTTTTTCAAAGTGGCGGTGTCTCGTCAAACTTTCTGCGGAGATTTCGGACTCGCTTAGCTCGCAGTCGCCATCTGATGGGAATTCGAGCCAACGAGGGTGGTGCCAATAGAGAATGGTAGATAAGAGAAATCTTGACTGGTTGATACCGTCACTATGAAATCAATATTTACTTCAAAGCAGATTACCATCTTCGCATTCCGCTCATCTGCCTCACCTCTCTCCCCCTTTCTTTCGTATTCTGCTTTCAAAAATGGCCAATTCTCCTAACCATACCTTATCCGCCGAAGTCCTAGCTGGGTGGGAGAGACTCTACAATCTTCTTGGTAGAGGTTACGCTCATATAGCCAAAAACTCTACCGTTGAGGCTGAAATCCTCGGTTTATTTAGGACCGTGGACGCTTACACTACTTAGACCGACGGTCGGAGATCCAAGGGTGGTTTTCAGAAAAGGAAAATGCATTGCTAAGGAATGAAAACATTATGCAGAAATCCAAATGCAGGAATTGAAATGCATCAAGGGAAAAGGAAAGAGAAGGCTTCTTTACACAGGCTGGCTGGAGTCCTCATCAAGCCGTTCGATGATGACGTTGATGATGTCTTCTAGAAATGGGTTAGACAGATCAGGCTCAGCTGCGTTTTGAATAGTTTCATCTGCCAGCATCTTAGGACGCTTGGAGAAATACTGGGCCAGCGGACCGCCGATCACGCTAGCTCTTCCCTTCCAAGGTCCGGAGCCAATGAACGAGCCAACTCTGCCTCCTTGGCTTCCACGGCCTCGATACTGGCCTTAGCAATACAGTTGCTAAACCCACGTTTAATTTTAAAAGAGACGCCATGCTCGGAAGAGGGTCTTAAGGCATAGGCAATCGCTCAGAAAAATTCAAAGAGAGTGAAAACACCGGAAACGAGTAGCAAATCTTGAGAAATCATCAACCAAATCAAAGATGTCTCAACCCAATACTCCCGAGAGCTATCATTGCCTGCTAAATATGGGAGAGGAAGAGTTCGAAGCCATGTTTGGGATCGAGCCTATGGAGCCTGGCTCTTCCGCCGACGACGTCCAAAATCTCAGTAAAGATAAGGACAATAACGGTAAGGGTCAAAAGAAGCGTTACCGTCGCCATACTAAGGAGCAGGTACAAAGGCTTGAGGATTTCTTCAGAACATGCCCTATGCCAGACGGCAAACAGAAAATGGAACTGAGTCAAGAGTTAGGACTTGAAACTTCTAAATGGAACTTAATTGATGAACTTCAATTCGGACTTCAACCGGGGCAACGCCTTACTCTTTAGTATATGGCATGGAGGCCGTCCTTCCTGTGGAAGTTGAGATCCCTTCCTTACGAATATTAGCCCAAGCGAAACTTTCAGAGGCCGAATGGATCCGGCAGAGGCATGAGCAATTGAATCTGGTTGATGAGAAACGAGTGAAGGCTATCTGTCATGGACAGGCGTATCAAAAGCGGGTAGCAAAGTCATTTAACCGCAAAGTGAAATTCAGAAACTTTACCATCGGGGATTTAGTTGTGAAGAAGACGCTCCCTAATGCTCCTCATCCCGGGGGCAAGTTCGCACCAAATTATGAGGGTCCGTATGTAGTACAGAAAGTTCTACCCGGCGGTGCTTTAATTCTCATAAATATGGATGAAGAGGAATTGGCAAGTCCTGTAAATGCAGATGCTGTCAAGAAATATTACCCTTGAATAAGATAAAGATCGGATCAGTCTTCATATCTCATAGGTGTCTGAGCCACATTGAAGGCCACTACATATATTCCATGCATACATGTATACACTTGCATCACTTTCTCTATATTGCAGGTTTAAAAGGAACACCCAGATGGAGAAAATAACCTAAATAACATTATCCAGGCTAGAAGATTACGAAGAAAGGGACTCTACGAGCTGAGTTACCTGTTAGCATACTCATTTTCCAGTCAAAGGAAATTGTCAGATGGCGTCGTAAAAGGGAGTTTATCCGATGCAACATGATAAGATTATGTCAGCAAAAATTGGCTCTTACATTAAAAGAGAACCTTCATAGCATGAGGGAATGACAGTGATCCGAAACGCCCCTAGTTCGATCTCCAAGGTTAGGAAATGTTGTGAATATTGTAAATAAATAAGACAAATTTTTGTAAATTATTTTTTGCAGAATAGTCGACGAACAAGATCAAATTGTCCAACAAAGGTTGACGGAAAATCAACCCAGCGAAGCTGGTAAAGGGAGACAACCCCAAATGGAAAAATGGTGATCATCTGATGAGATCCGTCCTGATGAAAATGGGGCAAATTGATGGAAAACCTGAATTGAAAAGGAGAGTATATCTTCCTTAACGCATTTGGTTTTAAAGATAACCCTTCTGATTTCCTTCTTGTAGGGACATTCGATCGACGACTATGACAGTTGTCAACATTAAACAAGCCCAAATCTTTTAAAATTCACTCGACCCTTTCACCCTTGCATTTTATTGTGCAGGGGCAAAGTCCGAGATAAGCCATTCATTGACGTAAGGAGTAGACTCCCCAATTTACTTGACCTGTCCACATGTCTGGGGTGACACATTCTCAATGTTCGGGTTGAATGAACAAGCCTGGTTATCTAGAAACCACTAGGCGTTCCTTCCAAATCCTCAGGTAAATATATCTTCGCCCTGAACCTTTCATGAGAATGAATTCTGACGATTCTCAGGGTGCTCGAATCTAGAGCGGCATATACATGCACCCTTCATGGTAGGTTAAATTGGGTTTGAGCTTCTGCCGGATTCCTGGTCTCCCCAGATTCCAGAATGGCACCCTTTGAGGTAAATCAAGTCCTTCTTACAGGCACAAAGTCCTTCTTACAGGCAAATCAAGTCCTTCTTACAGGCAAATCAAGTCCTTCTTACAGGCAAACCAAGTCCTTCTTACAGGCACAAAGTCCTTCCTACAGGCAAATCAAGTCCTTCTTACAGGCAAACCAAGTCCTTCTTACAGGCACAAAGTCCTTCTTACAGGCAAATCAAGTCCTTCTTACAGGCAAAATAAGTCATTCTTACAGGCATAAAGTCCTTCTTACAGGTAAATCAAGTCCTTCTTACAGGCAAACCAAGTTCTTCTTACAGGCATAAAGTCTTGCTTACAGGCATTAAGTCCTTTTTATAGGCACGAAGTCCTTTTTACAGGCATCAAGTCCTTTCTACAGGCATCAAGTCCTTTCTACAGGCACAAAGTCCTTTTTACAGGCATCAAGTCCTTTCTACAGGCACCAAGTCCTTTTTACAGGAACCAAAGTCCTTTTTACAGGCACCAAGTCCTTTCTACAGGCACAAAGTCTTTCTTACAGGCAGTTTCATGGGGTGACATACCATACGGGTCAAATCTCAATGAAATTTAATTAGTAGAATCCTTTTATTAGGAATCTACCATGGTACGACCCACCATACGGGTCAAATGGTACGACCCACCATACTGGTCAAATTTTAATTCAATTTCTAAATCAGTGGAATCCTTTTATTAGGAATCTACCATGTCACGACCCACCATACGAGTCAAAATTTAATAAGTAGAATCCTTTCATTAGGAATCTACCATGGGTTGACCTACCATACAGGTCAAATTTCAATCAAATTGTAATCAGTAGAATCCTTTCATTAGGAATCTACTATGGGGTGACCTACCATACGGGTCAAAATTTATTCAGTAGAATCCTTTCATTAGGAATCTATCATGGGTTGACCTACCATACGGGTTCAAATTCAACCACCCTAAGGTTTTCTTATAACGAATCCTTATGTTCTCATTTCATTTTCAGTGGAACATTCATGTCACGACTCTTTTTATTTCATTATGTTGAGTCGATTAGGATTCAGGTGTCATCTCGTCTTTGAAATGAACCTCTGTCGAGCTTCCTTTCAAAGAGGGGCAGCTGTTGACACCTGATTTTTAATCATCTTTTCTCTTTTAAAAATTTTCAGTATTTTTCGGCATTTTTATTTTTTGAAAAATCCATAAAAATTCATAAAATTGAAAAATTAACTTCGGGGACCTTGGCCAAGCCTAGAGAACTAATTTTGACCAAAAAATGATTTTTCATATTTTCGGTATTTTTTAGTATTTTTATTTTCGAAAATTCATGAAAAATAAAGAAAAATTGAGAAAATTGCAAAATCAACTTTGGAAGCCTTAGCCAAGCCTAAGCAACCATTTTTGAACAAAAAATAAATTTTCATATTATATATATTTAATTTAATTTTTTTTTTAAAAAAATACAAAAAATACAAAAATACTTGAAAATTTTGGAAAAATAACATTTGAGGCAAAAAAAATACACAAAGATAGTTAATATTTTTATTTTAAATCTATTTTCATATTGGCCTCCGTAAATTCAGAAAAATCCAATTCGAGTCACGTGTCCCTCCACGAGTATAATCTCGAATCGGGCCTAAAAAAATTTAATTTAAGTCAACTTATTTTTAATTTTCACTTTTTATGAGTTGTGACATTGTCTTCTAATATTTTAAATTTTCATCTTAGCTCAATTATACCAAGAATGACTCAATTTTGCAAAAGGACTTTAATTAAATTCTGCATTATTTTCAGCGGCAAGAAATGAGCTTAAATTTGACATGTGGTAAATTTTGGTGTGTCAAAAATTGTGAAGAGATTTGGACTTAAAGAAATATATTTTTTCATGGACTAAATTGCAAATACTTAAAATCTCAAGGACTAGGATGCAAATACCTAACACTTGAGGGATTATTTTGTAAATAACAAAAAGAAGAGTTGGTGGAGAAATTAGAATAGAGAAGGGAAGATGGAGAAGAGGAGATGGAGAAGGGAAAATAGAGAAGAGGAGATAGAGAAGGGAAGTTGAAGAAGAGGAGATGGAGAAGAGAAGATGAAGAAAATAAGATAAGAGTAGAAAAGGGAAGATGAGATGAAGAAGAGTTAGTGGAAAATTTAGAATGGAAGATGGATGAGTAGATTATAAAAGGAGGAAGAAGTGAGCTTGGGAGGGGAATTTTTTTGAGAGAGAAAATCTTGGATGCTTGAGAGAATTTTGAGAGATTGAAAGAAATTAGAGAGAAAGAAAAAAAATAAAAAAAGAGAGAGAATCCTTTTTTCCAAAAGAGAGCCTTGAAGATGGTGAAAGTTTAAATCTAGGTGTTACCATCAACAATTCCTCTACCGATCAACGCGAGTCACAAGTTCATCTCCATCGTTCGAGCCGCAATCTTGATCTATAAGGTGACACGAGATTCGAATTCGGCAATCAAATCTGTTAAATCAGGTAACGATCCTAACTATTAAAATCTTCGAGAATTTCCTTGCCCAAATAAATTAATTTAAATTTCGATTATGTCATGTCATACTCATATGTTTCCATATCTACATGTCGCATTCATACTATAAATTCTTGCAATTTAATTCTTGCACCATAAATCCCAAAGGGAAGAGCCAAGCCAATGCTTAGCCTCCCATTGGAGGTTTTTACTTACAGTAGTTAAATATCTGCAACTTAAATACATGTACCTTAAATCCCAAAGGGAAGAGCCAAGCCAATGCTTAGCCTCCCATTGGAGGTTTTTACTTACAGTAGTTAAATACCTGCAACTTAAATACCTGTACCTTAAATCCCAAAGGGAAGAGCCAAGCCAATGCTTAGCCTCCCATTGGAGGTTTTTACTTACAGTAGTTAAATACCTGCAACTTAAATACCCGTACCTTAAATCCCAAAGGGAAGAGCCAAGCCAATGCTTAGCCTCCCATTGGAGGTTTTTACTTACAGTAGTTAAATACCTGCAACTTAAATACATGTACCTTAAATCCCAAAGGGAAGAGCCAAGCCAATGCTTAGCCTCCCATTGGAGGTTTTTTCTTACAGTAGTTTAAATACCTGCAGCTTAAATACATGTACCTTAAATTCCAAATGGAAGAGCCAAGCCAATGCTAGGCCTCCCATTGGAGGTGTTTATTCACTGTCATGTACTTCTTATAATTTAATTTTTGAATCATCAGACCCAAAAGATGAGTAGGTCGTAATACTGCACAGAAGTCGTTAACACACTCCCTCTTTCGGCTTCAGGGAATCTTTAACACTTAAAAAATATAACAAATAAAAATATATACCATCCATGCATCCTATTTAAAAAGTGAAAACACAAAAGAGAATACCCTACTAAAGCCTTAGGAATAAACCAAGCCTGAGTTACAGAATTAGGATATCCATGAAATTAAGGTACCGAAAGGGCATTAGTTTTAATTAACTTGTGTAACCAAGTCTCCGAGCTCATAATCTCTGGTTCGCAGAAATAAATTAGTTCTCCCGCTAATTTATTTAGGTTCCTAATCAACCTACCAAGAATGATTAGTGGCGACTCCAAATTTCAAAATCATTTAAAATAAAAATCCAAAGTCACGATTCGGTAGGGCTTGGGAGGGTCCGCGTTAGGTTAGTCAAATCTAATTAACCTAATAATCCGTTAACCCTTTAAAATAAATTTTTTTAGAGGGTCGCGACAGTAAAATTGAAAAATCAACTTTGGGGACCTTAGCCAAGCCTAGGGAACCAATTTTGACCAAAAAACGATTTTTCATATTTTCAGTATTTTTACATATTTTTTATTTATTTATTTTCAAAAATTAATAGAAAATCCATAAAAATTCATAAAATTGAAAAATCAACTTTGGGAACCTTAGCCAAGCCTAGGGAATGAATTTTGACCAAAAAATAATTTTTCATATTATATATATATTTTAATTTTTTTTTAAAATACAAAAATATTTGAAAATTTTGAAAAAATAACATTTGAGGCCAAAAAATACACAAAGATAGTTAATATTTTTATTTTAAATCTATTTTCATATTGGCCATCGCAAATTCAGAAAAATCCAATTCGAGTCACGTGTTCCTTCACGAGTATAATCTCGAATCGGGCTTAAAAAAATTTAATTTGAGTCAACTTATTTTTAACTTTCACTTTTTATGAGTTGTGACATTGTCTTCTAATATTTTAAATTTTCATCTTGGCCCAATTATACCCAGAATGACTTAATTTTGCAAAAGGGCTTTAATTAAATTATGCATTATTTTCAGCGACAAGAAATGAGCTTAAATTTGACATGTGGTAAATTTTGGTGTGTCAAAAATTGTGAGGAGATTTGGACTTAAAGAAATATATTTTTTCAGGGACTGAATTGTAAATACTTAAAATTCAAGGACTAAAGTGCAAATACCTAACTCTTGAAGGATTATTTTACAAATAATAAAAAGGAAAGTTAGTGGATAAATTAGAAGGGAAGATGAAGAAGAGGAGATGAAGAAGAGAAGTTGGAGAAGAATGGATGGAGAGAATAAGATAAGAATAGAGAAGGGAAGATGGAGATGAAGAAGAGTTAGTAGAGAAATTAGAATGGAAGATAAGAATAGAGAAGGGAAGATTAAACCGCGATATCATCGTCTACCGCAACCCGCGAGAGCATCATGACGAAGATTAAACCTAGACGAATACGTCTACTTAGTTTCATCGCACGTTCTCGCCTTTTGTCGATGTCCAAAATTAATGCACAAGCTAGAAGTAATCATTTCCCTTTCCCCCTATTAAATGCTCGGAGCCGTTAACCACACCAAACTCGAAAAAATTAATATCGAGACGAAATCCGTGTAAATTTGAAGGGTAAATTCGTATCGTTCCAATTTACCCTTAAATTGCTCCGGTTTTAAATTTGATCCCTTCTATTTTCAGGAATTTGCAAAAGCAACTCGAGAATACAGTTGTATCCAAAAACCAAATTTCTTGGTCTGGCTGAATTGGGGGCAAATCAACTCATGAACATTACCACGGGATGGACAGCTTCGGTTAAAGAAAAATACAAGCGAAAGATCCGAACAATCTCAGACATGGGTAATTCTGTATCGTTCTAATTTACACATAATCATCTCAAGTCTCGAATTGTTTTATTCCATTCTTAACAGGGATTGCAAATTACCTCGAGAAAATACCGTAACATGGCCCAAGGTGATACAACAGGTCTGCGTTATCCTCAAGGATTAACCTTTGAAAGGAAAGCCCCGTGGACACCTACGGTCCAATGGACCGAATGGCATGGGGGGATGACAGTAGGTCCGAAATGTCCCAAGTTCGATCCCCAAAGGTGGGGAATGTTGTAAGTATTATAAATAAATGAAACAACTTTTTGTGCATTTCTTTTTACAAACAGGAATACTCGACGAGTAATATCAAAGTAAGTATTTTACCATAGTCTTGCCATAATGGTGAGGCGCCCAACAAAAGTCGAGGAAAATTCAATCCAGCAAAACTGGTAAAAGACTCGTGCAAGGCATTCAAGACGAAGGATAAATCAGTATCGTTTCCAATTTATCCATTTTAATACTGGTTGACATGTCTCCTTTTCTTTTTACAGAAAATATTTATACTAACATTTAACATGTTGAGGGAGACAAATCCCAAAAGAAAATTGTGATCATCTGACAAGATCTATTTTGGTGAAAAATGAGGCAAATTAATCATAAGTTCTGAAGCAAAAAAAGCAAATACGTCTTCCTTATCTCGTTTGATTTCAAGAATAATTTCTCTGCTTTTTGCAGGGGCATTCAACCGCTAAACCATGGCGGTCGCTGTTATTAAGCAAACCGAAATGCTCCCTCACCCATATGCTTCATCGCACAGGGGCAAAGTTGAGACGAACCGCCCCTCGACATAAGGAGTAGGCCTCCCAATTTGTTCGGCCCGCCCACATACCAGGGGCAATTCAAATCCGCCCATGTTTGCACATTATATAAACACACATGATGCTAAAAATTATCACATCGGCATTATGTTTACACATTTCACGAATTATGTATGACTATTCCGCATGTTTAATTTACCAACTCCAACTTAGAGCATAAATTGCATAGGAGACATCAAATGTGCAAAATGAGGCATAACAGGATGAGGAAAGGTAAACCATTTCCACACAGGTCTAACATTTTAATCTACAGATAAACAGCCTAGAGTGAGAGAAAGGCCTTTCGGACTGAAGTTCCCCATTCAGATTACATTCGAGGCGTTCATAATATGAGAACCTCCTTAAACAGAATTGGTAATGCAAGCTTGACAAAATAATTTTGCGTGATCCACATTTGGATTGATTGCATCATGAGTTATCACACAGACTAATTCTAATCATTGCCGACTTGGTTGAATAGTTTTGCATGAACTGATCAACTCATTGATGAAAATGCTTGCACATGTTACCTCTGACACTGCCTGACAGATAACACATTCCCAATGTTCGAATTACCTTCCAAAGTCTTGAAATTTATTCGGCGATTATTGAATGAACAAGCCTGGTTGTCCAGAAGCCACCAAGCATTTCTTCCAAATTCTCAGGTAAGTATATCTTCAACCAGAACCTTTCAAGAGAATGAATTCTGACGGTTGTTGGGATACTCGAATCCATTGCGGTATATACAGGTATCCACATTCTTCAATAAAGCATGATTTGTCTCAAGGACAGAAATGTTCGAGACCTTTTGATCTCTGCCTCTTTGGTTTATTCCTAAAACGACAGGAGAATATAATTTGGGTTTGAGCTTCTGCGGGATTCCTGGTCTCCCCAGATTTCAGAATGGCACCCTTTGAGGTACATAAAGTCCTTCTTACAGGCATAAAGTCCTTCTTACAAGCAAACCAAGTCCTTCTTATAGGCAAATCAAGTCCTTCTTACAAGCAAACCAAGTCCTTCTTACAGGCACCAAGTCCTTCTTACAGGCAAACCAAGTCCTTCTTACAGGCACAAAGTCCTTCTTACAGGCAAAGTAAGTCCTTTTTACAGGCAAATCAAGTCCTTCTTACAGGCACAAAGTCCTTCTTACAGGCAAATCAAGTCCTTCTTACAGGCAAACTAAGTCCTTCTTACAGGCAAACAAAGTCCTTCTTACAGGCACAAAGTCCTTCTTACAGGCAAACCAAGTCCTTCTTACAGGCAAATCAAGTCCTGCTTACAGGCAAATAAAGTCCTTCTTACAGGCAAAGCAAGTCCTTCTTACAGGCAAATCAAGTCCTTCTTACATGTACAAAGTCCTTCTTACAGGCAAATCAAGTCCTTCTTACAGGCACAAAGTCCTTCTTACAGGCAAGCAAAGTCCTTCTTACAAGCAAATCAAGTCCTTCTTAAAGGCATAAAGTCCTTCTTACAGGCAAATCAAGTCATTCTTATAGGCAAACTAAGTCCTTCTTACAGGCAAACTAAGTCCTTCTTACAGGCACAAAGTCATTCTTACAGGCAAATCAAGTCCTTCTTACAGGCACAAAGTTCTTCTTACAGGCAAATCAAGTCCTTCTTACAGGCACAAAGTCCTTCTTACAGGCAAATCAAGTCCTTCTTACAGGCACAAAGTCCTTCTTACAGGCATAAAGTCCTTCTTACAGGCAAATCAAGTCCTTCTTACAAGCATAAAGTCATTCTTACAGGCAAACAAAGTCCTTCTTACAGGCAAATCAAGTCATTCTTAGAGGCACAAAGTCCTTCTTACAGGCAAAGTAAGTCCTTTAAAAAAAAATACAAAAATACTTGAAAATTTTGGAAAAATAACATTTGAGGCCAAAAAAAATACACAAAGATAGTTAATATTTTTATTTTAAATCTATTTTCATATTGGCCATCGCAAATTCAGAAAAATCCAATTCGAATCACGTGTTCCTTCACGAGTATAATCTTGAATCGGGCCTAAAAAAATTTAATTTGAGTCAACTTATTTTTAATTTTCACTTTTTATGAGTTGTGACATTGTCTTCTAATATTTTAAATTTTCATCTTGGCCCAATTATACCCAGAATGACTTAATTTTGCAAAAGGGCTTTAATTAAATTCTGCATTATTTTCAACGGCAAGAAATGAGCTTAAATTTGACATGTGGTAAATTTTGGTGTGTCAAAAATTGTGAGGAGATTTGGACTTAAAGAAATATATTTTTTCAGGGACTAAATTGTAAATACTTAAAATTCAAGGACTAGAGTGCAAATACTTAACTCTTGAAGGATTATTTTACAAATAACAAAAAGAAGAGTTAGTGGATAAATTAGAATAGAGAAGGGAAGATGGAGAAGAGGAGATGAAGAAGAAAAGTTGGAGAAGAATGGATGGAGAAAATAAGATAAGAATAGAGAATGGAAGATGGAGAAGAGTTAGTAGAGAAATTAGAATGGAAGATAAGAATAGAGAAGGGAAGATGGAGATGAAGAAGAGTTAGTGGAGAAATTAGAATGGGAGATAAATATGGAGAAGGGAAGATGAAGATGAAGAAGAGTTAGTGGAGAGATTAGAATGTGAGATAGAGATGGAGAATAAAAGATGAAATGAAGAAGAGTTAGTGGAGAAATTAGAATGGGAGATAGAGTTAGTGGAAAAATTAGAATGGGAGATAGATGAGTAGATTATAAAAGGAGGAAGAAGTGAGCTTGAGGGGAAAGGATTCTTGAGAGAGAAAATTTGAAGTGTTTGGGATGATTTTTTTTGGAGAGAAAATTTTGGATGTTTGAAAGAGTTTTGGGAGATTGAAGAAAAATTTGAGAGAAAGAAAATACCAAAAGAGAGAGAATTTTGAAGATGATGGGAGTTCAAAGCTAGGGATTATCATCACAAATTCCTTCATCGATCAATATAAATCAAGAGTTCATCCTCGTCAACGAGCAAGCAAATTCGAGCTAAGTGTTTTTATTTATTCATTTGTTTATGGTTTTACTTGCAAATTAGCACAAATTGTATACACTTTCTCCATCTCCTCTTTTTCTTTCCATATTTTATGTCAGGAGAAGGATATCTCTACGTCAACAGCAAAAATCGGCCCAGACAAGCTCCTAAGCTGTCCACCGATTTCTCAACTGATCTGTGACTAAAAGTCCCTCTTAATTCAAAAGAAACTCTCTATATTGGGAACATAGAGAGCGAAAATCAATTATAGAAATCCCTCCCAAAAAAATGAGAGATAAGTACTCTTTCCACTCTTCTGGTTTTAGGTGCAGATTAGCACATATTTTGTATACTGACATTTCACTCTATTTTATGTCAGGAAGCCGCAGCTTTATATCAATGGTCAACCTTATGGAATCACAAAATCGGCTTGGAGGAGTCCTCAAGCGCGCACAAATTTCAAATTGTTGAATCAATTCGTTGTATTTTATTTTAAAGAATTCATACCCCAGAATGGAGAGGACAAAGTCCATCTGCAACTTAAATACCTGCACCTTAAATCCCAAAGGGAAGAGCCAAGCCAATGCTTAGCCTCCCATTGGAGGTTTTTACTTACAGTAGTTAAATACCTGCACCTTAAATCCCAAAGGGAAGAGCCAAGCCAATGCTTAGCTTCCCATTGGAGGTTTTTACTTACAGTAGTTAAATACCTGCAACTTAAATACCTATACCTTAAATCCCAAAGGGAAGAGCCAAGCCAATGCTTAGCCTCCCATTGGAGGTTTTTACTTACAGTAGTTAAATACCTGCAACTTAAATACCTGTACCTTAAATCCCAAAGGGAAGAGCCAAGCCAATGCTTAGCCTCCCATTGGAGGTTTTTACTTACAGTAGTTTAAATACTTGCAACTTAAATACCTGTACCTTAAATCCCAAAGGGAAGAGCCAAGCCAATGCTAGGCCTCCCATTGGAGGTGTTTATTCACTGTCATGTACTTCCTATAATTTAATTTTTGAATCATTAGACCCAAAAGATGAGTAGGTCGTAATACTGCACAGAAGTCGTTAACACACTCCCTCTTTCGGCTTCAGGGAATCTTTAACACTTAAAAAATATAACAAATAAAAATATATACCATCTATGCATCCTATTTAAAAAGTGAAAACACAAAAGAGAATACCCTACTAGAGCCTTAGGAATAAACCAAGCCTGAGTTGCCGGATTAGGATATCCATGAAATTAAGGTACCGAAAGGGCATTAGTTTTAATTAACTAGTGTAACCAAGTCCCCGAGCTCATAATCTCTGGTTCGCAGGAATAAATTAGTTCTCCCGCTAATTTATTTAGGTTTCTAATCGACCTACCAAGAACGATTAGTGGCGACTCCAAATTTCAAAATCATTTAAACAAAAACCAAAGTTGCGATTCGGTAGGGCTTGGGAGGGTCCGCATTAGGTTAGTCAAATCTAATTAACCTAATAATCCGTTAACCCCTTTTAAAATTTTTAAAATTTTTTTAGAGGGTCGCGACAGCTTGGCGACTCCGCTGGGGAGTAGAGATTTTTAAATTTTCGAAAAAAGATACCAATTGGAATACTTAAATTTTTTCGAAATTTTAAAAGTCTTAGTGGACTTAGGCCAATGAAAATTTCATGGATATCTCGCTTCTGGCGATCTTGCTTGTGACTCATTCTATAGGTGTTATATGTTTTTGCAGGATGGGAGTAATAAGGGGCGGAGTGTTTGGCTAACCCATTTGTTTTGCAAGCTCGGTGTTGGGATTATGTTTAATTTCACACATTTTTAGAAGCGCTGTTTGATATCAATTGTTGTGCATGTCTTGCATATTCTGAGGATCACAACACCTGCACACACAAGCGTCTAAACCCAAGTCGCGAAATTTTTCCTAGGTAACCATAGATAGGGATCGAATATGCAACGCTCTTGCGTCGATTGCGCTTGGGTTGACCATATTTTATCCCGCTCATTATCTGAATTGACAATTCTTCCCATTGTGATTTGATTGCGCGGAGGGTAAGTTTGTCAATTCAGATAGTGGGGGCCTTTTAGATCCATACCCTGTCTCTCCTTCTTTTATTTTCTAGAGTCCACTCCTCACTTGAGTCATGCGCATGACTATGTGATTTGCATTTCTCCAAGGTAAAAGTAAGTTCTCTAATTTTATCTTGTATTTATTTTCGGTCGGTCCATGCTAGGTGTTAGTTAGTTTTTGAGCTTGATATTACGACCATTCTTTTAAAAGAAAAGAAAAATTAAATTTGTCCCTCATTTCTTTTTTTTTTTAAATTTTTTTTTGAAAAAATGATGTGAAAAAATCCATTCATGGGAATTTTATTAACCAATAAGGGATTTTTGTCATGTTTTTATTGCTTCAATAAAAATGAAATTTTCCTGAAAAAATTTTCCTCCGAAAATTTATTTCAATAAAAAGAAAAATACCTTAAAAAAAACTCTAGTAGACATCAAGTGATTTTATCACATTTTTCAAATTATAAAAACTTGCAAGAAAGTTCTTCTCGAGAAATTCGCTCATGTTTTTCTAAGAAAAGTTTCTCTAAATAAAATTAGACTAATGTCTCGGGGGAATTGTATTGACCAATAAGAGATTTTTGTCATGTTTTTCTTGCTTCAATAAAAATGAAATTTTCCTGACAAATTTTCCTCTGAAAATTTATTTCGATAAAAAGAAAAATTCCTTCAAAAAAAAACTTTGGTAAACATCAAGTGATTTTATCACATTCTTTCAAATTATAAAAACTTGCAACAAAAATTCTTTTCGAGAAATTCGCTCATGTTTTTCTAAGAAAATTTTCTCTAAATAAAATTAGACTAATGTTTCGGGGGAATTTTGTTAACCAATAAAGGATTTCTGTTATATCTTTCCTGCTTCAATAAAAATAAAATTTTCCTGATAAATTTACATCTGAAAATTTATTTTGATAAAAAGGAAATTCCTTCAAAAATTTTAATAAACATCAAGAGATTTTGTCACATTCCTTTAAAAAAATAATAAAAAAAAGAGTAATAAATCTGCAAAAAAAAAATTCTGTATCAGAAATTAACCCATTTCTTCCTAAAGAAATTTTTTTTTTCTGATTTCTCTATAAAATAGAAAAAATAAAATTGGACTAATATAGGAGTCATGGACCGACATTCCTTGTGTCGCATACTAATTATATCCTTTTCTTTTGCAGGAAGATCCTAGATACCCCAGACGGGTGTAAAAATTAAGTTCAATAATATATCAAGAATCATCTTCAGAAATACCAAAAGACGAAAAACACCAAGGCTTCAACCGTTAATTCCGGGGGGCAAACGAACACTGTCCATCTTTGACAGACAGAGTTATGTCAATCCGTAAACTTGTATGGGCAGTGTATTCTGATATGACGGTGGATTTATACTGATTAAACACGGGGGCATATTTAATGTATTGCAGAGGATCCCGCGTCTTTTGAAAGACAATATGGATTATATAATCAGAACCCATGAAACAAATACCTTTACCTGATTAAATCAACCAGAGACCGATCTTAAAATTTCCTCTTATCCGAAACATGCGGAGGGCTTTAGAGGACCGAGGTTCTATTAATGAACGTGGCCCACAGGAATTTCTCCCGACGCTACAGGCGACCGACACGAGCAAGTGGACGCCGAAAGAAATAAAATATGGATAAAAGTGGGCACACAACAGGTGGCCGGATATATTACCAGCGCACTGATTGAGTTGTCATAGTGTTATTGTTTGTGATCTCAAGATGGATAGTGGGGGCCACCGCCGAACCCTTCATCAATGTTCTCGATATCATCGTCTGGAGCAATTAAACAAGAACATCAAGAAAAACATTAAGCCTCGACATCTTCGGTACCTCAAATCGTTCTGTTATGCTATGCGGAAGAAACGATAGCAGGAAAATTAAACAAAAAAAAACACGTGAAGCTTTTCTTTCATTCCATTCATCAAAGAGCATTACAACAGCTCACTGGGGAGGAAAAGTAAAGCCAAACTGAGCCCTGATAACCATTACGAAGGAGCTCAACTGACTCTCTAAACAGTTGATGCTCCGGGTGCACCGAGCGTTCTCAGGATCAAGCTCCGTGAGCCTAAAGAAGAGGCGATCGCGCTTCTCCTTAGCCTGGGCCATACTGGCCTCGTAATGCTCGACAGCAAACTCCAAGTCCGAAATCGCCGCCCTCTCGAAAGCAATATCTGCCGTAATGTCATCAAGTCTCTCCTGCAACCAACCGCATTTACACCTCATCATAATATTGCTCGGCTCCTGTTCGGCGTAAGTTCGGACCAAGGCCAGACGGTCCACCAACTTTCCCCTCTCACGAACTAGCCACGAAAGCTGATCATTGGCAAACTTGAAGGCTTTCTTGTGATTATCAGCCATAAATGTGACTATTTCCAGACGCTCGTGCCGGTCTCGGTAACGAGATTTCACGACGGTAGTCACAATGACCGTCTCATAAGCGCGGTTATAGGCAGCCAGAAAATTAATGAAGAGGGTCGGGAAGTTCCGATACTCCCTCCCCAGTTGGGTACCCTCAACAGAAGCAGCGTCTAGGGTCCTGAATAAACCGAGGATTTCAGCCTCAACGGTAGAGTTTTGGGCTATATGAGCGTAATCTCTACCAAGAAGATTGTAGAGTCTCTCCCACCCAGCTAGGATTTCGGCGGAGAAGGTATGGTTAGGAGAATTGGCCATTTTTGAAAGCAGATCACGAAAGAAAGGAGGAGAGAGGCAAGGCAGATGATCGGAATGCGAAGGTGATAATCTGCTTCAATTTAAATAATGATTTCACAGGGGCAGTCCTTATTGGTCGAGTTTTTTCTATCTACCATTCTCTGTCGGCAACACCGCCGCTGGCTCGAATTCCAGTCAAGCGGCAACCTCAAGCTGAGCAGACCCGACGTCTCTGCAGAAAAGTTGGACGGGCTGCCACCACTTTGAAAAAGAAAGAATAAAAAACGAGCTGAGTGGGAGACAAAGAAATTTTCGGCAGAAAAGGAGATACGACTCGTCTTTATTGGAGGACCCGCCAGTAAATCGACAGTGGAGATCTTGACAAGGGCCCTCTACCACGAAAAGAAAAAAGGAAGACGAACTGAGCGAGAAACAAGGATTTCCCCTTTGATCAAAAGCTGAATATCAGATTTTCTCCCTCGAAAAATCTAATAGCACTGCCCGTGAAGAGGGAAGTCGTTGCTATTGCCAGAGAGAGAACTTGTCCTCATTTGATAGTGAGAGTTCATTCGCAAGAACTCGCAGGAGAAAGATAGAGAGGAAGGAGTTCTCGTGGGAGAGGAATTCAAAACCTTCACCATCAAAGCATCGGCTTTCAAAGCCTGTTACGAGAAACCATCGACGATCCCGTGATCTCTCAAGTCCAAGAAGACATCCTGAGGCGGTCTCGAGTCGGCAGTCCTAGATCCAGAAATATGTCGAGCATTAGGGAAACGGGCGCATGTTCAACCCTGGTCGAAGCTAATGAAGTTCCTTACCCTGAGGGTCTACTGGTCATGGCCATTGACGGTAATCCAGTCTCTCTGTCAATCCTTGTTACCGTATTGAGAAAATGCCGGTATAAGATTGTAGCTCAAGCAAAGGCGACAGAGGCCTTAGAGATATTAAGGAGGAGTGGTGACCAGTTTGATATCGTCCTCACCGCCATGGTAGGGATTGACATGGATGTTTTCACTCTCTTGGAAGTCATCAATTCTAAATTAAACATGTCAGTCCTCGTAATATCGGCAAGCGATGATCAGCAAGCCATAATGAAGGCTGTCTTAAATGGGGCCCAAGACGTCGTAACGAAACCAGTTAGGGTTCAGATGCTTCAAAACATATGGCAGCACGTGGTAAGGAAGCAATTGCACGACCATGAGAACAAGCATCAAGCCTTCAATTTTGTTCCAAGCAACTGGAGAAAGAAGATGAGTTGGTCTCCCGAGCTGCATCGTATGTTTGTTAATGCAGTTCAACAGGTAGGAATCGATTCGGCACGGCCGCAACATATACTGGAAATTATGAACGTAGAGGGACTCACTAAAGCAAATGTTTCGAGTCATCTTCAGAAGTACAGAAAAAGGGTGAGAGAACACAATGCAGCTCAGAATCAAGAAAACCAAGGCGGGACTGATCCAAGCCTGAATGTCGAGTCTCCTCGCCACCATAAGTTCCGCGGGTTAGCATGGGGCGAGCCATTTCCCATCATCAACCAAGCCAGTAGCCGTGCCATCAATCCTCCAGGCGTTAATCAAAGTATCCCCCAGAATCACCCTAATGCTCTTCAAGAGTATAGACCGCAGGGGCAGTGTATTCAGACTCCTTGGTCTGAGCACCAACCCGTGGCTAGAATTCATCCCATGATCAGCGCGCCTGCGCAGCCAGAGAATCAGACAAGAAATTATCCTGAGCACTTTCACTTCTTTAATCCTCGAATGGAAGGAGTTTTTGGCAGCAGGACAGTTGGTGATCCCCACACTTTCTCGAGTAATGATGAAGGCTCCAGCACGAAAAGTCAAATTGCTCATGGCGAGGACAGAATGAGAAATCTACCGCCAGCATTTGCCAACAACAATGCCCAATTCGAGCATCAATTGCTGGAAGGTTCAAGAGATTACCCAGATGATGAGCTTACTGCCCTGGTCAACCAGTTTAGGGTTGACAGACGTCCCAAGCCGCGATCAGGAGCCAGTGAGTAGGGACTCTCAAACATCGATCATCCACACCCGAACCAACACGAGACTAGCTGATTATCGAAGAGCCACAGGAGAGGCAGAACTGACCTTGAATAAGTGCACATTTTATTTCATGCTTAATTCCCCTGCGTATGATATTTTCCAGCTTTCTAGGTGTCTCGATTTAATTCAGGGACAAGGGGGCAATTTATTTTTTTTTTATCCCGTCGAATGCGTGAATCCCTTTTTATGCTAGATTTAGGGCGGATCAATTTGTGGTAACGTCGCTGACTGCCATAATGAGAAATGTTGAATGGCCTCACGTAGGGAAATTTCAAGTGAAATGCCCAGGCGAGCTCGAAGACGGGTAATTGTGTGTCGTTCCAATTTACCCTCAATCGTTGCAAAATGCTAAATTGGATTTGTTCCATTCTCACCCAGGGAATCGCAAAGTGCCTCAAGAGTATCGCAAAATGAAATGACCCAATGGAACGCGATAGGACTCATTTACCTCGAAGGTAACCTTCAAATTAAAGGAGCCCTCCGGTCCACGGATCCGATGGCATAGAAAATGATGATGGTCCAAGGCAACCCGAAAGAAAATAAGGCCCAACTAAGCAAAGCACTTACGTGGCAAGCTCAAAGTGAAGGGCAACTCGGGACATACAATTCAATCCAGTCCAAATGAAGGAACTTCCTCAATTCAAATTCAATAGAAGTACACACAAGGGTAAAACAATATCGTTCCAATTTTTCTAGAATATGAGGAACATATACTGCCGTATTCTCTTTCATTTTTGCAGGGGAAGTCTCTACTGGCCAGATTTTCCTGTCTAACATTCCCTATCAGTATCACCTCCGCTACTCGTCTCCAATCTCCAGCCAAGCAAATCCGACGTCTCTACGGCAAAGCTAAACGGGACGCCACTACTTTGAAAAAGAAAAGATAAAAAAAATAAGCTGAGTGGGAGATAAAGACATTTTCGGCAGAAAAGAGATACGACTCGTCTTTATTGAAGAACTCGCCAGCAAATTGACGGTGGAGACAACAACAAGGGGCCCTATCACGAAAAGATGGAAGGAGACGAGCTGGGCAAGAGATACGATGAAAAGAAAATCGAGAAAGCCAGAACACTCGAGAGATGCAATACAGTTGCTAAACCCACGTCTAATTTTAAAGGAGGCATCTTCTTGATAATTCTCATTCGTGCTCGAAAGAGAGACTCTTAAAGCATACGCAGTCTCCCAGAAAAATCCAGAGAGTGAAAATACAAGAAGAGATATCAAACTTTGAGAAATCGTTAACCAAATCGAAGATGTCTCAACCCAACACACTTGAAAGTTATCGTTACTTGCTGAATATGGGAGAGGAAGAGCTCGGTAAGGACAATGACAACAACGGTAAAGGTCAAAAGAAGCGTTACCGTCGCCATACTGAGGAGCAAGTACGAAAGCTTGAAGCTTTCTTCAGAACGTGCCCTATGCCAGACGACAAACAAAAAATGAAACTGAGTCAAGAGCTAGGACTTGAACCTTCGCAAATCAAGTTCTGGTTTCAAAATAGATGAACCCGAATGAAGACTCGTCATGAGCACAACGAAGCCGAGTTTCTAAAAGTTGAAAATGAAAACCTCCGAGCGGAAAACAAGATGTATAAAGAGACTTTTGACTCCGCCACCTGCCCCAACTGCAATAGCCTCCTCCTCACCCTCGATGAAATGTATGATCTAAGGATCGAAAATGCACGTTTAAGAGGTGAGTTAGACCAATTTATAACAGGATCGAGTTCTGTTGGAGCAGGGTACAAAAGGACCAATGATACTGGATCAGTATCAATACCTCCCAAGGAAGAAGGGACAGATCACCACCAAGCGGACATTGACGATGATCTTTTCGCCATAATCAACCAGTTTGATATCGGTAAAGCATCGGGACTGTGATGCACTTGTTCAGCCAGTGACCACCAGACCTTCGATATGGCCGATGCATACCTAATTTGGGATGAAGCCAGCTGATCATGGGAGAGCCTGCAGAGGAAGCGGAACTAATCCTGAATGAGTGAATGTGTTTTATTTCCTTGCGTGATGTGTTTTTCTGCTTTTGTGAATGTGTAAAAGCAAGGAGTAATAATCCGACTTCCCCCTATTAAATGCTCGAATCCGCCACCTCACCAACCTCGCGACGAATTGATGGCGAGTGAAAATCTGCATAAACCTGAAGGGTAACTCCGTATCGTTTCAATTTACCCTCAGTTGCTCCAAGTTTTAAAATTAAGCCCCTTCTATTCTCAGGAAATTGCAAATCGACTCGAGAACGCAATCATATCCGAATACAGGTTGGATAAAATTTGGGGGCAAATCAACTCATGGGCATTACCACGGGATAGACAGCTTCGGACAAAGGAAAGTACAAGCGAAAGACGCGAACAATCTCAGAAATGGGTAATTCTGTATCGTTCTAATGTGCACATAATCATCTCAAGTCTTGAATTGTCTTATTCCATTCTTAACATGGATTGCAAATTACCTCGAGAAATACCGTAACATGGCCCAAGGTGATACAACAGGGCTGCGTTATCCCCAAGGATTAACCCTTGAAAAGAAAGCCCCATGGACACCTACGGTCCAATGGACCGAATGGTATGGGGGATGACAGTAGGTCCGAAATATTCCGAGTTCGATCCCCAAGGGTGGGGAATGTTGTATGTATTATAAATAAATGAAACAACTTTTTGTGCATTTCTTTTTTTTACAAACAGGAATACTCGACGAGTAATATCAAAGTCAGTATTTTACCATAGTCTTCCCATAATGGTGAGGCGCCCAACAAAAGTCGAGGAAAATTCAATCCAACAAAACCGGTAAAAGACTCGTGCAAGACATTCAAGATGAAGGGTAAATCAGTATCGTTTTCAATTTATCCCTTTTAATACTGGCTGATATGTCTCTTTTTCTTTTTACAGAAAATATTTACACTAACATTTAACATGTTGAAGGAGACAAATCCAAAAGAAAATTATGATCATCTGACAAGATCTATTCTGGTGAAAAATGGGGCAAATTGATCACAAGCTCTGAAGCGAAAAAGCAAATATGTCTTCCTTATCTCGTTTGATTTCAAGAATAATTTCTCTGCTTTTTACAGGGGCATTCAACCGCTAAACCGTGGCGGTCGCTGTCATTAAACAAACCGAAATGCTCCCTCACCCATATGCTTCATCACGTAGAGACAAAGTTTGAGACGAACCAACCCTCGACATAAGGAGTAGGCTTCCCAATTTGTTCGGTCCGCCCACATACCAGGGGCAATTCAAATCCGCCAATATTTGCACATTATATAAACACACGTAATGCTAAAAAATTGTCACATCTGCATTGTGCTTACACAGTTCATGAATTATATATGACTATTCCGTATGTTTAACTTACCAACTCCAACTTAGAGCATAAACTGCACAGGAGACATCAAATGTGCAGAATGGGGCATGACAGGATGAGGAAAGGCAAACCATTTCCACGCAAGTCTAACATTTTAATTTACAGATAAACAGCCTTTCCCCAGAGTGAGAGAAGGCCCTTTCGGATTGAAGTCCCCCATTCAGATTACATTCGAGGCGTTCATACTATGAGAACCTCCTTAAACAGAATTGGTAATGCAAGCTTGACAGAATAGTTTTGCATGATCCATATTTGGATTGATTGCATCATGAGTTATCACACAGACTACTTCTAATCATTGCCGACTTGGTTGAATAGTTTTACATGAACCGATCAACTCATTGATGAAAATGCTTGCACATGTTACCTCTGATACTGCCTGACAGGCAACACATTCCCAATGTTCAAACTACCTTCCAAAGTCTTGAAATTCATTCAGCGATTATTGAATGAACAAGCCTGGTTGTCGAGAAGCCACCAAGCATTTCTTCCAAATTCTCAGGTAAGTATATCTTCAACCTGAACCTTTCAAGAGAATGAATTCTGACGGTTGTTGGGGTACTCGAATCCATTGCGGTACATACAGGTATCCACCTTCTTCAATAAAGCATGATTTGTCTCAAGGACAGAAATGTTCGAGACCTTTTGATCTCTGCCTCTTTGGTTTATTCCTAAAGCGACAGGATAATATAATTTGGGTTTGAGCTTCTGCAGGATTCCTGATCTTTCCAGATTCCAGAATGGCACCCTTTGAGGTACACCAAGTCCTTCTTACAGGCAAAATAAGTCCTTCTTACAGGCAAACCAAGTCCTTCTTACAGGCAAATCAAGTCCTTCTTATAGGCACAAAGTCCTTCTTACAGGCAAATCAAGTCCTTCTTACAGGCAAAACAAGTCCTTCTTACAGGCACAAAGTCCTTCTTACAGGCAAACCAAGTCCTTCTTACAGGCAAAACAAGTCCTTCTTACAGGCACAAAGTCCTTCTTACAGGCAAATCAAGTCCTTCTTACAGGCAAAACAAGTCCTTCTTACAGGCAAATCAAGTCCTTCTTACAGGCATAAAGTCCTTCTTATAGGCAAACCAAGTTCTTCTTACAGGCACCAAGTCCTTCTTACAGGCATAAAGTCCTTCTTACAGGCAAACCAAGTCCTTCTTACAGGCAAACCAAGTCCTTCTTATAGGCACCAAGTCCTTCTTATAGGCAAACTAAGTCCTTCTTACAGGCAAACCAAGTCCTTCTTACAGGCACAAAGTCCTTCTTACAGGCAAATCAAGTCCTTCTTACAGGCACAAAGTCCTTCTTACAGGCAAATCAAGTCCTTCTTACAGGCACAAAGTCCTTCTTACAGGCATAAAGTCCTTCTTACAGGCAAATCAAGTCCTTCTTACAAGCATAAAGTCCTTCTTACAGGCAAACAAAGTCCTTCTTACAGGCAAATCAAGTTCTTCTTACAGGCATAAAGTCCTTCTTACAGGCAAAGTAAGTCCTTCTTACAGGCAAAACAAAGTCCTTCTTACAGGCAAACAAAGTCCTTCTTACAGGCAAATCAAGTCCTTCTTACAGGCACAAAGTTCTTCTTACAGGCAAAGCACCAAGTCCTTTTTACTGGCACCAAGTCCTTTCTACAGGCACCAAGTCCTTCTTACAGGTATCTCCATGTGGTGACCTACCATACGGGTCAAATCTCAATCAAAATTTAATCAGTAGAATCCTTTTATTAGGAATCTACCATGGTACGACCCACCATACGGGTCAAATGGTATGACCCACCATACGGGTCAAATTTTAATTTAATTTTTAATCAGTAGAATCCTTTTATTAGGAATCTACCATGGGTTGATCCACCATACGGGTTCAAGTTCAACCACCCTAAAGTTTTTTTTATATAACGAATCCTTAGGTTCTCATTTCATTTTCAGTAGAACATTCATGTCACGACTCTTTTTATTTCCTTGTATTGAGTCGATTAGAATTCAGGTGTCATCTCGTCTTTAAAATGAACCTCTACCGAGCTTCCTTTCAAAGAGGGGCAGCTGTTGACACCTGATTTTTAATCATTTTTTTTCTATTGCTAAAGTAATAAAACATCCATAAAAATTCATAAAATTGAAAAATCAACTTTGGGGACCTTAGCCAAGCCTAGGGAACCAATTTTGACCAAAAAACAATTTTTTCATATTTTCAGTATTTTTCGGTATTTTTATTTTCGAAAATTCATAAAACAAAAAATGAAGAAAAAATGAGAAAATTGAAAAATCAACTTTGGAAGCCTTGGCCAAGCCTAGGCAACCATTTTTGAACAAAAAATAAAATTTCATATTATATATATATTTTTAATTTTTTTTAAAAAAATACAAAAATACTTGAAAATTTTGGAAAAATAACATTTGAGGCCAAAAAAAATACACAAAGATAGTTAATATTTTTATTTTAAATCTATTTTCATATTGGCCATCGCAAATTCAGAAAAATCCAATTCGAATCACGTGTTCCTTCACGAGTATAATCTTGAATCGGGCCTAAAAAAATTTAATTTGAGTCAACTTATTTTTAATTTTCACTTTTTATGAGTTGTGACATTGTCTTCTAATATTTTAAATTTTCATCTTGGCCCAATTATACCCAGAATGACTTAATTTTGCAAAAGGGCTTTAATTAAATTCTGCATTATTTTCAACGGCAAGAAATGAGCTTAAATTTGACATGTGGTAAATTTTGGTGTGTCAAAAATTGTGAGGAGATTTGGACTTAAAGAAATATATTTTTTCAGGGACTAAATTGTAAATACTTAAAATTCAAGGACTAGAGTGCAAATACTTAACTCTTGAAGGATTATTTTACAAATAACAAAAAGAAGAGTTAGTGGATAAATTAGAATAGAGAAGGGAAGATGGAGAAGAGGAGATGAAGAAGAAAAGTTGGAGAAGAATGGATGGAGAAAATAAGATAAGAATAGAGAATGGAAGATGGAGAAGAGTTAGTAGAGAAATTAGAATGGAAGATAAGAATAGAGAAGGGAAGATGGAGATGAAGAAGAGTTAGTGGAGAAATTAGAATGGGAGATAAATATGGAGAAGGGAAGATGAAGATGAAGAAGAGTTAGTGGAGAGATTAGAATGTGAGATAGAGATGGAGAATAGAAGATGAAATGAAGAAGAGTTAGTGGAGAAATTAGAATGGGAGATAGAGTTAGTGGAAAAATTAGAATGGGAGATAGATGAGTAGATTATAAAAGGAGGAAGAAGTGAGCTTGAGGGGAAAGGATTCTTGAGAGAGAAAATTTGAAGTGTTTGGGATGATTTTTTTTTTGGAGAGAAAATTTTGGATGTTTGAGAGAGTTTTGGGAGATTGAAGAAAAATTTGAGAGAAAGAAAATACCAAAAGAGAGAGAATTTTGAAGATGATGGGAGTTCAAAGCTAGGGATTATCATCACAAATTCCTTCATCGATCAATATAAATCAAGAGTTCATCCTCGTCAACGAGCAAGCAAATTCGAGCTACGTGTTTTTATTTATTCATTTGTTTATGGTTTTACTTGCAAATTAGCACAAATTGTATACACTTTCTCCATCTCCTCTTTTTTTTCCATATTTTATGTCAGGAGAAGGATATCTCTACGTCAACAGCAAAAATCTCGTAGATATGCAAAAATCGGCCCAGACAAGCTCCTAAGCTGTCCACCGATTTCTCAACTGATCTGTGACTAAAAGTCCCTCTTAATTCAAAAGAAACTCTCTATATTGGGAACATAGAGAGCGAAAATCAATTATAGAAATCCCTCCCAAAAAAATGAGAGATAAGTACTCTTTCCACTCTTCTGGTTTTAGGTGCAGATTAGCACATATTTTGTATACTGACATTTCACTCTATTTTATGTCAGGAAGCCGCAGCTTTATATCAATGGTCAACCCTATGGAAGCACAAAATCGGCTTGGAGGAGTCCTCAAGCGCGCACAAATTTCAAATTGTTGAATCAATTCGTTGTATTTTATTTTAAAGAATTCATACCCCAGAATGGAGAGGACAAAGTCCATCTGCAACTTAAATACCTGCACCTTAAATCCCAAAGGGAAGAGCCAAGCCAATGCTTAGCCTCCCATTGGAGGTTTTTACTTACAGTAGTTAAATACCTGCACCTTAAATCCCAAAGGGAAGAGCCAAGCCAATGCTTAGCCTCCCATTGGAGGTTTTTACTTACAGTAGTTAAATACCTGCAACTTAAATACCTATACCTTAAATCCCAAAGGGAAGAGCCAAGCCAATGCTTAGCCTCCCATTGGAGGTTTTTACTTACAGTAGTTAAATACCTGTACCTTAAATCCCAAAGGGAAGAGCCAAGCCAATGCTTAGCCTCCCATTGGAGGTTTTTACTTACAGTAGTTTAAATACTTGCAACTTAAATACCTGTACCTTAAATCCCAAAGGGAAGAGCCAAGCCAATGCTAGGCCTCCCATTGGAGGTGTTTATTCACTGTCATGTACTTCCTATAATTTAATTTTTGAATCATTAGACCCAAAAGATGAGTAGGTCGTAATACTGCACAGAAGTCGTTAACACACTCCCTCTTTCGGCTTCAGGGAATCTTTAACACTTAAAAAATATAACAAATAAAAATATATACCATCTATGCATCCTATTTAAAAAGTGAAAACACAAAAGAGAATACCCTACTAGAGCCTTAGGAATAAACCAAGCCTGAGTTGCCGGATTAGGATATCCATGAAATTAAGGTACCGAAAGGGCATTAGTTTTAATTAACTAGTGTAACCAAGTCCCCGAGCTCATAATCTCTGGTTCGCAGGAATAAATTAGTTCTCCCGCTAATTTATTTAGGTTTCTAATCGACCTACCAAGAACGATTAGTGGCGACTCCAAATTTCAAAATCATTTAAACAAAAACCAAAGTTGCGATTCGGTAGGGCTTGGGAGGGTCCGCATTATGTTAGTCAAATCTAATTAACCTAATAATCCGTTAACCCCTTTTAAAATTTTTAAAATTTTTTTAGAGGGTCGCGACAACCAAGTCCTTTCTACAGGCACCAAGTCCTTCTTACAGGTATCTCCATGTGGTGACCTACCATACGGGTCAAATCTCAATCAAAATTTAATCAGTAGAATCCTTTTATTAGGAATCTACCATGGTACGACCCACCATACGGGTCAAATGGTATGACCCACCATACGGGTCAAATTTTAATTCAATTTTTAATCAGTAGAATCCTTTTATTAGGAATCTACCATGGGTTGATCCACCATACGGGTTCAAGTTCAACCACCCTAAAGTTTTTTTATATAACGAATCCTTAGGTTCTCATTTCATTTTCAGTGGAACAATCATGTCACGACTCTTTCTATTTCCTTGTATTGAGTCGATAAGAATTCATGTGTCATCTCGTCTTTGAAATGAACCTCTACCGAGCTTCCTTTCAAAGAGGGGCAGCTGTTGACACCTGATCTTTAATCATTTTTTCTATTGCTAAAGTAATAAAAAATCCATAAAAATTCATAAAATTGAAAAATCAACTTTGGGGACCTTAGCCAAGCCTAGGGAACCAATTTTGACCAAAAAACGATTTTTCATATTTTCAGTATTTTTACATATTTTTTATTTATTTATTTTCAAAAATTAATAGAAAATCCATAAAAATTCATAAAATTGAAAAATCAACTTTGGGAACCTTAGCCAAGCCTAGGGAATGAATTTTGACCAAAAAATAATTTTTCATATTATATATATATTTTAATTTTTTTTTTAAAATACAAAAATATTTGAAAATTTTGAAAAAATAACATTTGAGGCCAAAAAATACACAAAGATAGTTAATATTTTTATTTTAAATCTATTTTCATATTGGCCATCGCAAATTCAGAAAAATCCAATTCGAGTCACGTGTTCCTTCACGAGTATAATCTCGAATCGGGCTTAAAAAAATTTAATTTGAGTCAACTTATTTTTAACTTTCACTTTTTATGAGTTGTGACATTGTCTTCTAATATTTTAAATTTTCATCTTGGCCCAATTATACCCGGAATGACTTAATTTTGCAAAAGGGCTTTAATTAAATTATGCATTATTTTCAGCGACAAGAAATGAGCTTAAATTTGACATGTGGTAAATTTTGGTGTGTCAAAAATTGTGAGGAGATTTGGACTTAAAGAAATATATTTTTTCAGGGACTGAATTGTAAATACTTAAAATTCAAGGACTAAAGTGCAAATACCTAACTCTTGAAGGATTATTTTACAAATAATAAAAAGAAAAGTTAGTGGATAAATTAGAATAGAGAAGGGAAGATGAAGAAGAGGAGATGAAGAAGAGAAGTTGGAGAAGAATGGATGGGGAAAATAAGATAAGAATAGAGAAGGGAAGATGGAGATGAAGAAGAGTTAGTAGAGAAATTAGAATGGAAGATAAGAATAGAGAAGGGAAGATGGAGATTAAGAAGAGTTAGTGGAGAAATTAGAATGGGAGATAAATATGGAGAAGGGAAGATGAAGATGAAGAAGAGTTAGTGGAGAGATTAGAATGTGAGATAGAGATGGAGAATGGAAGATGAAAATGAAGAAGAGTTAGTGGAGAAATTAGAATGGGAGATAGATGAGTAGGTTATAAAAGGAGAAAGAAGTGAGCTTGAGAAAGGATTCTTGAGAGAGAAAATTTGAAGTGTTTGGGAGAATTTTTTGAAGAGAAAATTTTGGATGTTTGAGAGAGTTTTGGGAGATTGAAGAAAAATTTGAGAGAAAGAAAATACCAAAAAAGAGAGAGAATTTTGAAGATGATGGGAGTTTAAAGCTAGGGGTTATCATCACAAATTCCTTCATCGATCAATATAAATCAAGAGTTCATCCTCGTCAACGAGCAAGCAAATTCGAGCTAAGTGTTTTTATTTATTCATTTATTTATGGTTTTACTCGCAAATTAGCACAAATTGTATACACTTTCTCCATCTCCCATTTTTTCCCATATTTTATGTCAGGAGAAAGATATCTCTATGTCAACAGCAAAAATCTCGTAGAGATGCAAGAATCGGCCCAGACAAGCTCCTAAGCTGTTCACCGATTTCTCAACTGATCTGTGACTAAAAGTCCCTCTTAATTCAAAAGAAACTCTCTATATTGGGAACATAAAGAGCGAAAATCAATTATAGAAATCCCTCCCAAACAAACGGGAGATAAGTACTCTTTCCACTCTTCTGGTTTTAGGTGCAGATTAGCACATATTTTGTATACTGACATTTCACTCTATTTTATGTCAGGAAGCCGCAGCTCTATATCAATGGTCAATCCTATGGAAGCACAAAATCGGCTTGGAGGAGTCCTCAAGCGCGCACAAATTTCAAATTGTTGAATCAATTCGTTGTATTTCATTTTAAAAAATTCATACCCCAAAATGGAGAGGACAAAGTCCATCCGCAATTTAAATACCTGCACCATAAATCCCAAAGGGAAGAGCCAAGCCAATGCTTAGCCTCCCATTGGAGGTTTTTACTTATAGTAGTTAAATACCTGCAACTTAAATACCTGCACCTTAAATCCCAAAGGGAAGAGCCAAGCCAATGCTTAGCCTCCCATTGGAGGTTTTTACTTACAGTTGTTAAATACCTGCACCTTAAATCCCAAAGGGAAGAGCCAAGCCAATGCTTAGCCTCCCATTGGAGGTTTTTACTTACAGTAGTTAAATACCTGCAACTTAAATACCTGTACCTTAAATCCCAAAGGGAAGAGCCAAGCCAATGCTTAACCTCCCATTGGAGGTTTTTACTTACAGTAGTTAAATACCTGCAACTTAAATACCTGTACCTTAAATCCCAAAGGGAAGAGCCAAGCCAGTGCTTAGCCTCCCATTGGAGGTTTTTACTTACAGTAGTTAAATACCTGCAACTTAAATACCTGTACCTTAAATCCCAAAGGGAAGAGCCAAGCCAATGCTTAGCCTCCCATTGGAGGTTTTTACTTACAGTAGTTTAAATACTTGCAACTTAAATACCTGTACCTTAAATCCCAAAGGGAAGAGCCAAGCCAATGCTAGGCCTCCCATTGGAGGTGTTTATTCACTGTCATGTACTTCCTATAATTTAATTTTTGAATCATCAGACCCAAAAGATGAGTAGGTCGTAATACTGCACAGAAGTCGTTAACACACTCCCTCTTTCGGCTTCAGGGAATCTTTAACACTTAAAAAAAATATAACAAATAAAAATATATACCATCCATGCATCCTATTTAAAAAGTGAAAACACAAAAGAGAATACCCTACTAGAGCTTTAGGAATAAACCAAGCCTGAGTTGCCGGATTAGGATATCCATGAATCGCGACCCTCTAAAAAAATTTTAAATTTTAAAAGGGGTTAACGGATTATTAGGTTAATTAGATTTGACTGACCTAACGCGGACCCTCCCAAGCCCTACCGAATCGCAACTTTGGTTTTTGTTTAAATGATTTTAAAATTTGGAGTCGCCACTAATCGTTCTTGGTAGGTCGATTAGAAACCTAAATAAATTAGCGGGAGAACTAATTTATTCCTGCGAACCAGAGATTATGAGCTCGGGGACTTGGTTACACTAGTTAATTAAAACTAATGCCCTTTCGGTACCTTAATTTCATGGATATCCTAATTCGGCAACTCAGGCTTGGTTTATTCCTAAGGCTATAGTAGGGTATTCTCTTATGTGTTTTCACTTTTTAAATAGGATGCATGGATAGTATATATTTTTATTTGTTATATTTTTTTAAGTGTTAAAGATTCCCTGAAGCCGAAAGAAGGAGTGTGTTAACGACTTCTGTGCAGTATTACAACCTACTTATCTTTTGGGTCTGATGATTCAAAAATTAAATTATAAGAAGTACATGACAGTGAATAAACACCTCCAATGGGAGGCCTAGCATTGGCTTGGCTCTTCCCTTTGGGATTTAAGGTACAGGTATTTAAGTTGCAAGTATTTAAACTACTGTAAGTAAAAACCTCCAATGGGAGGCTAAGCATTGGCTTGGCTCTTCCCTTTGGGATTTAAGGTACATGTATTTAAGTTGCAGGTATTTAACTACTGTAAGTAAAAACCTCCAATGGGAGGCTAAGTATTGGCTTGGCTCTTCCCTTTGGGATTTAAGGTACATGTATTTAAGTTGCAAGTATTTAACTACTGTAAGTAAAAACCTCCAATGGGAGGCTAAGCATTGGCTTGGCTCTTCCCTTTGGGATTTAAGGTATAGGTATTTAAGTTGCAGGTATTAAACTACTGTAAGTAAAAACCTCCAATGGGAGGCTAAGCATTGGCTTGGCTCTTCCCTTTGGGATTTAAGGTACAGGTATTTAAGTTGCAGGTATTTAACTACTGTAAGTAAAAACCTCCAATGGGAGGCTAGGCATTGGCTTGGCTCTTCCCTTTGGGATTTATGGTGCAAGTATTTAAATTGCGGATGGACTTTGTCCTCTCCATTCTGGGGTATGAATTCTTTAAAATAAAATATAACGAATTGATTCAACAATTTGAAATTTGTGCGCGCTTGAGGACTCCTCCAAGCCGATTTTGTGCTTCCATAGGGTTGACCATTGATATAAAGCTGCGGCTTCCTGACATAAAATAGAGTGAAATGTCAGTATACAAAATATGTGCTAATCTGCACCTAAAACCAGAAGAGTGGAAAGAGTACTTATCTCCCATTTTTTTGGGAGGGATTTCTATAATTGATTTTCGCTCTCTATGTTCCCAATATAGAGAGTTTCTTTTGAATTAAGAGGGACTTTTAGTCACAGATCAGTTGAGAAATCGATGGACAGCTTAGGAGCTTGTCTGAGCCGATTTTTGCATATCTACGAGATTTTTGCTGTTGACGTAGAGATATCCTTCTCCTGACATAAAATATGGAAAAAAAAAAGAGGAGATTGAGAAAGTGTATACAATTCGTGCTAATTTGCCAGTAAAACCATAAGCAAATGAATAAATAAAAACACTTAGCTCGAATTTGCTTGCTCGTTGACGAGGATGAACTCTTGATTTATATTGATCGATGAAGGAATTTGTGATGATAATCCCTAGCTTTGAACTCCCATCATCTTCAAAATTCTCTCTCTTTTGGTATTTTCTTTCTCTCAAATTTTTCTTCAATCTCCCAAAACTCTCTCAAACATCCAAAATTTTCTCTCCAAAAAAATCCTCCCAAACACTTCAAATTTTCTCTCTCAAGAATCCTTTCTCAAGCTCACTTCTTTCTCCTTTTATAACTTACTCATCTATCTCCCATTCTAATTTTTCCACTAACTCTATCTCCCATTCTAATTTCTCCACTAACTCTTCTTCATTTTCATCTTCCATTCTCCATCTCTATCTCACATTCTAATCTCTCCACTAACTCTTCTTCATCTTCATCTTCCCTTCTCCATATTTATCTCCCATTCTAATTTCTCCACTAACTCTTCTTAATCTCCATCTTCCCTTCTTTATTCTTATCTTCCATTCTAATTTCTCTACTAACTCTTCTTCATCTCCATCTTCCCTTCTCTATTCTTATCTTATTTTCTCCATCCATTCTTCTCCAACTTCTCTTCTTCATCTCCTCTTCTTCATCTTCCCTTCTCTATTCTAATTTATCCACTAACTTTTCTTTTTATTATTTGTAAAATAATCCTTCAAGAGTTAGGTATTTGCACTTTAGTCCTTGAATTTTAAGTATTTACAATTCAGTCCCTGAAAAAATATATTTCTTTAAGTCCAAATCTCCTCATAATTTTTTACACACCAAAATTTACCACATGTCAAATTTAAGCTCATTTCTTGTAGCTGAAAATAATGCATAATTTAATTAAAGCCCTTTTGCAAAATTAAGTCATTCTGGGTATAATTGGGCCAAGATGAAAATTTAAAATATTAGAAGACAATGTCACAACTCATAAAAAGTGAAAGTTAAAAATAAGTTGACTCAAATTAAATTTTTTTAGGCCCGATTCGAGATTATACTCGTGAAGGAACACGTGACTCGAATTGGATTTTTCTGAATTTGCGATGGCCAATATGAAAATAGATTTAAAATAAAAATATTAACTATCTTTGTGTATTCTTTGGCCTCAAATGTTATTTTTTCAAAATTTTCAAATATTTTTGTATTTTTTTAAAAAAATTAAAATATATATAATATGAAAAATTATTTTTTGGTCAAAATTCGTTCCCTAGGCTTGGCTAAGGTTCCCAAAGTTGATTTTTCAATTTTATGAATTTTTATGGATTTTCTATTAATTTTTGAAAATAAATAAATAAAAAATACGTAAAAATACTGAAAATATGAAAAATCGTTTTTTGGTCAAAATTGGTTCCCTAGGCTTGGTTAAGGTCCCCAAAGTTGATTTTTCAATTTTATGAATTTTTATGGATTTTTTATTACTTTAGCAATAGAAAAAATGATTAAAGATCAGGTGTCAACACATATAGATAGGGGCATTTGAAGTGATCATTGACAAGTTCATTCCAATATGGTATAACATGTCATTGGATAGATGATGATTTGAATATTCAAAAAAGAGTTATTGCATTTAGATTTTTTGAAGAGAGCGATATGACAAATAATATTTATAGATCAATTGGGTAAATTTTACAAAAATATTATTTTCTCAATAAAAATTTTTCAATTGATTTTTATAATACTGCGGTAAATACCGCTTCAATTGTTGAGGTAGAAAAGATTTGTAAACCCATTTTTAGTGGATAATTTTTTCACTTTAAATGTGCTTATCGTATTTTAAATTTACGTGTACAGGATGCTTTAAAAACTCTTGATATTTTTCTCGACCCAATAAAAATGAAATTTTAATTTTTATGGAAACATTCCTAAAAAATGAAAAATGATTAAACTTTTGTTGAGCAAATGGAAAAAAATCAAAAAGATTTTTAAGAGATGTTCTAAATCATTGAAATTCTACTTATGAGTTGTTTAGTGAATCTTTTGCATAAATTTTTTTATGTGCATTTATTTCAGATAATATAACTCAAATTAATTTATACTCGCAAGAATGGAATATTTACAAAAATTTTTTAGATATTTTAAAAAATTTTAATGATGTAACTTATACTTTGTTTTGTATTTATTATCCTATTACGCATTTATTTTTAATATTGTCGCGACCCTCTAATTTTTTTTAAAGAGTTAACGGATTATTAGGTTAATTAGATTAATTAACCTAACGCGGACCCTCCCAAGCCCTACCGAATCGCGACTTTGGTTTTTGTTGAAATGATTTTAGAGTTTGGAGTCGTCACTAATCATTTTTGGTAGGTCGATTATGAACCTAAATAAATTAGCGGGAGAACTAATTTATTCCTGCAAACCAGAGATTATGAGTTCGGGGACTTGATTACACTAGTTAATTAAAACTAATGCCCTTTCGGTATCTTAATTTCATGGATATCTTAATTTCGCAATTCATGCTTGGTTTATTCCTAAGGCTTTAGTAGGGTATTCTCTTTTGTGTTTTCACTTTTTAAATAGGATGCATGGATGGTACATATATATTTTTATTTATTATATTTTTAAGTGTTAAAAATTTTTTAAAGCCGAAAGAGGGAGTGTGTTAACGACTTTTGTGCAGTGTTACAACCTACTCATTTTTTAGGTCTGGTGATTCAAAAATTAAATTACAGGAAGTAAATGACAGTGAATAAACACATTCAATGGATGACCCAGGCTTGGCTTGGCCCTCTCTTTTAGGGTTTAATGATACATGAATTAAATTACAGGTATTTAAATTACTGTAAGTAAAAACCTCCAATGAGAGGCCTAGCATTGGCTTGGCTCTTCCCTTTGGGATTTAAGGTGCAGGTATTTAAATTGCAGGTATTTAAATTACTGTAAGTAAAAACCTCTAATGGGAGGCCTAGTATTAGGTTGGCTCTTTCCTTTGGGATTTATGGTGCAGGTATTTAAATTGTAGGTATTTAAGTTACTGTAAGTAAAAACCTCCAATGGGAGGCCTAGCATTGGCTTGGCTCTTCCCTTTGGGATTTATGGTGCATGTATTTAAATTACTGTAAGTAAAAACCTCCAATGGGAGGTCTAGCATTAGCTTGGCTATTCCCTTTGGGATTTAAGGTGCATGTATTTAAATTGTAGGTATTTAAATTATTGTAAGTAAAAACCTCCAATGGGAGGCTTAGTATTAGCTTGGCTCTTCCCTTTGGGATTTATGATGCAGGTAATTAAATTACTGTAAGTAAAAATCTCCAATGGGAGGCCTAGCATTAGCTTGGCTCTTCCCTTTGGGATTTAAGGTACAGGTATTTAAATTACTGTAAGTAAAAACCTCCAATGGGAGGTCTAGT
This sequence comes from Psidium guajava, assembly GCA_016432845.1. Lineage (NCBI taxonomy): Eukaryota > Viridiplantae > Streptophyta > Magnoliopsida > Myrtales > Myrtaceae > Psidium > Psidium guajava. Next base: position 12,076,988 of record CM028226.1, on the reverse strand, counting down.
ATTGGCTTGGCTCTTCCCTTTGGGATTTAAGGTGCAGGTATTTAAATTGCAGGTAATAAACGACCTCTAGTAGATGCGCCTTGCCTCTCCATTCTCGGGTTTGAGTTTTTTTAAAAATAAATTACAACAAATTGATTCAACAATTCGAGATTTGTGCGCGCTTGGGGACTCCTCCAAGCCAATTTTGTACTTCTGTAGGATTGGCCGTTGATGTAGATCTGCGACTCCCTGACATAAAAATAGAGTGAAGTGTCAGTATACAAAATATGTGCTAATCTGCACTTAAAACCAGAAGAGTGGAAAGAGTACTTATCTTCCATTTTTTGGGAGGGATTTCTAGAATTGATTTTCGCTCTCTCTGTTCTTAACATAGAGAGTCTCTTTTGAATTAAGAGAGACTTTTAATCACATATCAGCTGGGAAATTGGTAGGCCCTTAGGAGCTCGTCTGGGCCAATTTTGCCTCTCTGTGGACTTTGTCATTAATATGGAATTTTTCTTCTCTGACAAAAAAATATGAGGAAAATAGAGAGATGGAGAAAGTGTATACAATTTGTGCTAATTTGCGACTAAAACCACAAATAAATGAATAAATAAAAACACTTAGCTCGAATTTGCTTGCTCGTTGACGAGGATAAACTCTTGATTTATGTTGACCGATGAAGGAATTTGTGATGATAATTCCTAGCTTTGAACTCCCATCATCTTCAAAATTCTCTCTCTTTTTTTAGTATTTTCTTCTTCTCAAATTTTTCTTCAATCTCCCAAAACCCTCTCAAACATCCAAAATTTTCTCTCCAAAAATAAATCCTCCTCTCAAGTTCACTTCTTCCTCCTTTTATAACCTACTCATTTATCTCACATTCTAATTTTTTCACTAACTCTATCTCCCATTCTAATTTCTCCACTAACTCTTCTTCATTTTCATCTTCCATTCTCCATTTCTATCTCACATTCTAATCTCTCCACTAACTCTTCTTCATCTTCATCTTCCCTTCTCCATATTTATCTCTCATTCTAATCTCTCCACTAACTCTTCTTCATCTCCATCTTCCCTTCTCTATTCTTATCTTATTTTCTCCGTCCATTCTTCTCCATCTTCTCTTCTTCATCTTCCATTCTCTATTCTAATTTATCCACTAACTCTTCTTTTTGTTATTTGCAAAATAATCCCTCAAGAGTTAGGTAATTGCACTCTAGTCCCTGAATTTTAAGTATTTACAATTCAGTCCCTGAAAAAATATTTCTTTAAGTCCAAATCTCTTCGCAATTTTTGACATACCTTCCCTATACTTAGTCAAAATTCACCACGTGTCAAATTTAAGCTCATTTCTTATCGCTGAAAATAATGCAGAATTTAATTAAAGTCCTTTTGCACAATTGAGTCATTTTGGGTATAATTTGGCCAATATAAAAATTTGAAATATTAGAGAACAATGTCACAACTCCTAAAAGTGAAAAAATGAAAATAAATTGACTCAAATTGAATTTTTTAGGCCCGGCTCGAGATTATGCTCGTGAAGGAATACACGACCCCGAATTGGATTTTTTAAATTTGTGATGGCCAACATGAAAAGGGATTTAAAATAAAAATATTGACTATTTTTATATATTTTGGTGGCCTCAAATGCTATTATTTATTAAATATTCTCCTAATTTCTAAAATATATAAAAAAAACACAAAAAATTATTTTTTGCTCAAAAATGGTTGCCTAAGCTTGGCCAAGGCTCCAAACTTGATTTTGCAATTTTCTCATTTTTTTTTATGAATTTTCGAAAATAAAAATACCAAAAAAATACTGAAAATATGAAAGATCAATTTTTGGTCAAAATTGGTTTCCTAGGCTTGGCTAAGGTCTCCAAAGTTGATTTTTCAATTTTATGAATTTTTATGGATTTTCTATTAATTTTCAAAAATAAATAAATAAAAATACTGAAAATATGAAAAATCATTTTTTGGTCAAAATTGGTTCCCTATACTTGGCTAAAGTCCTCAAAGTTGATTTTTCAATTTTATGAATTTTTGTGCATTTTCTATTAATTTTCGAAAATAAATAAATAAAAAATACGTAAAAATACTGAAAATATGAAAAATCATTTTTTGGTCAAAATTGGTTTCCTAGGCTTGGCTAAGGTGCCAAAGTTGATTTTTCAATTTTATGAATTTTTATGGATTTTTTTTATTAATTTAAAAAAAAAAGAAAAATTGATTAAAAATCAGGTGTCAACAAATATGATGTACTAATATTGTTGGAGTTTTTGAAGAAAATAAAAATGATAATAAATTAAGTGATACTATTAGAACAATGCAAATAAAATTGCTCCATTATTATATGAAAATTCATATTATTTATTTAGTTGCTTGGGGTTTTTTTATCTACGTTCTAAATTAGATGGTTTTGGTTGATTATTTGAATATGTATTAGAAATATTTATATTTAATTGATACGGTAAATATTAGAACTATGCAAACAAGGGTAAAAAACGCAATAATTGAATTATATAATGAATTTTGTAATACACATAGTCTAGGCGATAGTGGATCTTCTCAATCTAATGACTTACAAAGTGAGAACATATGTAAAATTAATAGAGGATACCAACTTTTAGGATACCAACTTATGATGCATAGGCAAAAAAAGTGAAATGAGCAATATGAAGTAATCCTAAAATAGAAAGCTATCTAACCATTTCTTTTGAGTATGATAAATCTCAAAGCAGTACAGATTTCACAATATTAGATTAGTGGAAGAGGCATTCTACCCAATACCCAATTCTTGATGTAATTGCAAAATAAATTTTAGCAACCTCTTATCCAACAGTTGCTATAGAATAAGCGTTTAGCACTGGAAGCAATATTTTAGACGAATGACATTCAAGATTAACTCTCGATTCGATAAAGGCTCAAGCTTGTGTTGATAATTAGATAAAGACTCGATATATACAACAAAAGATATATCGCAATAATGAAGTCAAATTATTTTTATGATGGAAATATCATCTGCACTGGTATAGAAATGGGGTCGCGATGATTGAGGATGAGATAAGTATGGGGTTATCAAAGATAAGAGAATTACATAGGCTTTAATTCTTATATCTCCAAAAAAATATACAGGCGCTTAATAATAATTCGTTAAGTTCAAGCCTTCTCTCCCTTCCTTTTTCTCCCCTCAAATTTGATTACAATTTTTATTTGATAATTCATCACTTGATAATTTCCTAATTTATTATTTTCTTTTATTTCATAATTTGATTACAATTTTATTGCGAATTCATTACAATTCAATTTTTAAACTCAAAAATCGTAACCAAAACTGGAATCGAAATTGGATGTTCTATTTTCAATTTTCACAAGGAAATGGGCTCGGAATCGGCTCGAAACCGCTAGTTCAAAATCTGAATTGGAACCGCCACTTAAGGTTCCGATTTTGGTTCCTCCAAATTTTGAACTAGAATCGGCAATTTCAAAACCGTAGCTATGGCTACCTCAATGATCTCCCCATGAAATTTCTCACGAGATATATGCCCTTTCTCCCTATCGTTGCGCTTCTTAAAGGAAACACCCGCTTATTTCAGGTCATTCATTTTCCTTCTCTCACACTTTTTAGAATAGAAGGTCGAACAAAAAAAGTTTATGTTAGTATATATACGATCGAAATGCACATGTAAAGCATAATCAAATCCAATAGTTGAGCGTTGCGAGATAATATTTCATCACATACTATTAATTAGCTATTGTTAATGAACAAAAACATCCAGTCATGACAAGCCAAAAAGGAGAGGAAAACGATCGACACAAGTTTAGTCGCAGGGCGCGGACGTAAATTTTTACGACGATGCTCGTGAAGAATACGATGAAAGAGCGCGACCCTTTGCTTTCTGTTTTCACAAGCTAGAAGTTTACCGGCTTCAACAAGTTACATGCTTATGAAAACGAGGGATGGATTGCTCTCGTAATCGATCTCATTTTCACGGAAGCACGAAGCAGTAGAGCGGCTGTGCACATTCGGACGATAGTCATGAATCGTGGATGCAAGACTGCGATGGCATCTTTCGACAGTACAGCGATGGATGGTCGATGCATCGCCGGTCTTTTAAGCCGGCTCTTCGGCACTGATGCCTTGTCCTCCACGCGCGACGGCTCGCGAGGACCATACGCGTTACGCGTTGCACAGAACCGGCGCAAATTGCCGTTCTGGGCTTCGGTGTGTTTCCTTTGTCGCGTTTGGCGGCCAAGAAAGCGAAAGCCCCCGGTCACATCCGAAGCGAGGAACGAAGAAACCGGCGTTCCAAAATCGAATCAGAATTTGGACCGTCGAGATTGCCCGCCCATATGATATCATCATTTGTCGTCGTCCTACGGGCGGAAAATGGATATCCAAAGCATCATCTGGAATCCTTGTCGTGTGTAAAGCACCCATCTTTTCAAGTTTTATGGACAAAGGAGCGGAGCCTCCCCATAAGGAAAAAGCTTCATTCTGGATTTCATTAGTGACTCTTTGTATAAATTCATCGAACATGTGAAAGATTAGGACCATAGTTGATGCAACGGAGAGCAGATTAAATTGTGCAGGTTGAACTGCCAATGGTTCCGTTCCTCTTCTTCTTCTTTTTTCTCGAAATTCTTAAGATTGAATTTCCGGAAACGGTAACGCGCATAGAAATTTGACTGTTAAAAGAGTAGCTCACTCACTCAGTAAGCAGCAGCCATTTTTCTTTTTACAGTTCCCAATTGGTTCGACCACCATTTGAAATGAGGTTAGCTTAGTGGGGCGTGGTGTCTTTGTCTGTGATAAGGTATCGGATGGATAATTAGGATAAGGAGGTCATGTGATAGCAGATCATTATCAGCGGACTTCATATGGGGCGGTGCACTGTTCACAGATATCTCTGTACATGTTTTGTCGTGCCTACCGGACGGTTTTAAAAGGACAAAACTATTGCTATTTAGGCTGGGGAAATATGCTCTTCCATAAGCACGGTTCACGACATGAGTACGTATCATTATGCCATTTGATTCGATTCTCACCTCTTTATATTATTTTATTTAATTTCAACTATAAACTATAGGACGTTCCTTTGCTTCTTCTTTTTTTCTATTGGACGTGGACCGGCATGTTCATTTAAATATGGTCCGTAGCCCCCGACAAGAGCAGCAATTAATGTTTTTATTGCGATTGGTGGTTGGACAGTCACATTGTCCTTCAAACTTTCTTTGGTCCATTGGTCCCTCTCTTCTCTTTTTTTTCCGCTTTTGGTGTCTGAAGGCAATTCCTAATGCTATGTGGTGGTTGGCCAAGACCCACCTGCCTTTGATTAAAACAATTAGGTTGTTCTTCCTTTCGCCAAGCTGCCGGACCTTAAAAGGACGGTCTAATTTCTATGACTCCGTCGAGCCTTTGCTCGTGGAGCCGTTCGCCGCTAGGTCGAAACCCGATCGATCTGAATCCATGACCAAGTTTTAATACAAACCCGTGTTCCTTAAGCCGGTTTTTTTAGTGAATTTCCAGGGGGTGGAACCATTTTTTTTTTTGTCAAGATGACAACCTGCCTATGTGAGAACACCATGTTTTTCCTCAGATCTACACACGTTTTTTTTTAAATATATATTTTGAGGTGAGGGGCCAGACAAATCGAATCGAATCTCAAGTATACTAGATAAATCCTTTCTAAATATGCCTCAAATGCTATTATTTATTAAATATTCTCTTTATTTAAATTACGAACCTAAGCAGTGACGTCATCTATTCGTCGTATTTTGTATTACGATGAAGAATGTTCGTCGGTCTTAGGGGCTGCGCCACCACTCACCATGCCTGGGCGATCGATTGGGACGAACGAGAGTGAATGCGAAACGGACAAGTAAACTCAAATGACGAGCGTCAAAGAAAGAGTAGATTGGTGGTGATTTACAGCGAAGCCGAAAGCGACCAGGGTCGCGCAAGATTCCAAGAGCCGCCCGGAGCGCTGGACAACCACGCGACGGAGAGCGACGTCGCTGTCCCGTGTCCCGATGCGCCCGAGCTGTCAGTTTCCGTACTTTTCACCGGCGAGGGGAAGACAGATAAGTGCTATGGACGCTGTCGGAAAACGACACCGGTGGTGGGGTAGGGTTTGTGGGGGAAGAGACGAGAGGAGAGATCGCTTATCTCTCTCTCTCTCTCTCTCTCTCTCTCTCTGTATCGACGGCTGCGGTGCGCGGGAATCCCGGCATCCTTTAACTGGCGTCGTCACGTGATTCCAGACTACCCGACAATTATCCTGCAAAAAGAGGACAATTGATGAAGAAAAAAAAAATTGGGGGAGAAAATGGGGTGTTCTGTTTGTTTTGTTTCGTTTCGTTTCGTTTCGTCGATTGCTGCAGGGGCGACGTACGGCCGTCTTTGGCGACCGTCGGTGGCGAAATCTGCTTTCGCATCTTTCCTCTTCAAACAGACGTTGTTCTCATCTTTTCGGCCTCCATAATTGTTTGTTAAGTCTCGCTTTCCCGACTGATGGCGAAGCCCGAATTTGTCAAAAAACTTTCGTCGCGCATTACAAATTTTCAAGCTTTGTATGTGGAAAATCCCCGGGGGTCTCACGTAATTAGGTAGCATGTGAAGCAGCAAAGCCGAAACGGGGAGAGATTTTTGGAGGGGTTATGATTTTGGGTGTGCCCCCCAAATGATGGCGGACTTGTGTATTTACAGTATGCTTGACATTTCAGATTGGAAAATGGATTTTAGAGAAACACGCTGCGTGAACCATGCCCCTTTGTACAAAGCATGCTAAAATTATAAAATAAAATAAAAAACCAATTTTTCGAATTGGTTTTGGTTTTTGGGGGGGGTAGAAGATAATGCTAGACACCGTGGAAGATTGTGGGGGCTCAAAAGTCGTAGCTCCAGATCATCTTCTCATGTACTACAGTACAAGCTCGGCACGAACCATCAACTTGCATCTCCTATTATCTCATTAACTTACATGAAAACCCTAGGGGTCCGATGCTTACGTGCCAAATTTCATGTATCTACGTGCTTTTGGTCAAAAAGCATGGGCTTCCCAAGTGGTCAAAGTTAAAGACTAGGCTGCACTACAAGCCGCTAGCTAGAGAGCAATCATCATAATGGTAAAAAAAAACAAAAAAGAATTCACAAGGAATCAAAGCTGCAAATCGCGCATGGTCTGACGCCTTTGCAATCAAGACCTCGGAAGACGAGATGGAAAGATAAAAAACAATCATCACACGATGGCATGGGGACCTCAAAGTTGCAGGCAAGGAGCAGGCCTTTTCTGTGGCTTGTTTCACGTGCGTACGTAGATTCGACTCAAAGCACTACAAAATCGTAGTCCGCACCCAAGAGTTCGGGCTAGGTGGATAGGGACCATCGATTTCAAAGAAACGGAATGCCACCCAACATTGCTCTTGCCTCTCTAACTCAGCCCACCCACCGATGAGATTTGAGCTGATCGGTGGAGGGAGATATGTTGGAATGTCCAACGAACGACCTAACAATCTCTAAAAGCACATGATTATTTATAGGCCCTGTCTGATTCAACATTTAAAATGAGGTCTGGGGTTCTAAAGTCCAAATACAAATGGTGTTTGATTGCCTTTTTGAGATATAATTACATCTCAAATGCTCTCCAAAAACCTTTAGCCAAAAGTATCTCAAGATATACTTTTGAAAAATGCATTTCCAAAATGAAACTACAATTTTTTTTATTTTTTTTAATAAAATAATTTAAAATAAATTTAAAAATAAATAAAAATAATTTATTTAATTAATTAAATTTAAATTTAAAATAAAATTTTTTCTAAAAAATTGAAAAAATAAAAAATAAATTAAATAAAAATTTGAATAAATTAATTAAAATATATAGTAAAAATAATTTTTTTCAAAAAATAAAATTAAAAAAATAGAAATAATAGAAATATAAAAATTAAATTAATTAAAAATATATATTTTTACAAAAAATAAAACTTATTCAAAATAATTAAAAAATTAAATCACTTACAAAGGATTTTTTTTTTAATTTTTATTTTATCAAACGGTATTTACGACAAAATTGCATCCAAATGCACTTTTTAGTTACAGTTTATCAAACAGCATTTGCATTTTACAAAATCTATTTAGCTCAAAGGTATTTGTATTTTTTTTCAAAGTCCCTAATTCAAATACTGAATCAAACAAGCCTGTATATGTGCATACCATTTCACTGCATGGATAACTTGGTATGTCAACGTTATCGTCGTTGAGGAAGAAATGATCTGGTTGTAAAGGAAGGGCAAGATGAAGGCATTGCATATTCCAAACTTAGTGTGTAGAACTTGGGCTTCACTTGAAGCCCATTGGTCCAGGCCCATAATGGGATCAAACTGGCGAACCTGCATGTTTCTCAAAGCTTCTCTCCTTTTTCTCTCGCAGAGGACGTACCGTATTTCATCGCTCGCGAGAGCTTCCCACCTCGGCTCGAGCAATGGCGGACCGTTATTTCCCAAACCCAATGCCGGACTTCGTACCGGAAGCTTCCGGGGAAGATGCTGTCGTCGCCGAAAGAGCTAAGGACTCGCTCTCGAATCTCCTCTATCTTCCCCACGCCACTCTCTCTGAAAAGCTGAAGAGATCGGCTCTCGACCTCAAGGACACTGTACTTCCCAATCTTAGATACTGTTTCCTTCGAAGAAATTAGCTTGGAATATGTGGAGGGTCGTGCTCATGCGTTGATGCCGCTAAAGTAGCTTAGGATCCATCGAGTCATCATCTTTTATGAGTTTCTGAATTGCTCGGTTGACTTCACGATGGATACTGGGTAGAGCAAGACTCAAGTTAGTGAAGATTCGAATTTAATTAGCTTGAAATCCTTCAAGCTCTATGAATTGCGTATGAGAAGGGCGACTGGAGTTTTTTTTCTTTTTTCTTCATGTTTTTTCAGGTGGTGAGGGAGACAAGGGCAGCGAGTGGCAAGAGATTGCAGGATTATACTCTGTATACCGGTGCTCTAGGGACGGCTTACCTGGTCTTTAAAGCTTTCCAGGTCACCAAGAACGAGAGTGATCTCAAGCTGTGCTCTGAGATAATCAGGGCCTGTGATGCTGCCTCTCGTGATTCTGGGTACTTTCTCTCATGTTTAATATTCTCAAATGGGGCCATTTTTGTGCTCAACTGTTGCTTAAGTTTGCTTATGGCAGTGGCTTCCATGAATTAGCTCCGTAATGACCGTTTGAACAAGATGGGTTTTGGTTAAGCTGCTTGAAAACATATGTTTTAGGCTTTCAGAATCGCCTGTGGCTGCAATAACTGCTAAGAGAGAGAGAGAGAGACTGAGACATCGTTTGGGACTTTTCTTCTTAGGATTCTAGTCATGGTTATTCAAGCACTGGTGGAATTTTGACTTGTATTTCTCCCTTTCTATGAAGCTGCGCAAAATAATTTTTCTGGGCTATGGTTCTGTCTAGGCTTCTGAGTCTCTCTCTCTCTCTCTCCCCCTAACAAAATGAGAGTACGATGGCTCAGAGATTTAGATTAGGAGCCAGTTAATTGTAATGTAATGCCCTCGTGATTTGCAAACGTGACATTGCAGGCGAGTGACGTTTATATGTGGGCAGGCTGGTGTTTGTGCTCTTGGTGCAGTTGTGGCTAAGCATTCTTGTGATGAACGGTTGCTTGATCACTACTTGACAAGATTCAAGGAGGTTTGTGGTCTCTTTCTGTGATGCTCCTTTCCAATGTCCATGGATTTCTGTGTTTGTCTTGACACACTCAGGAATATATGAACAGATCCAACTGCCGCGAGATTTTCCAAATGAGTTGTTATATGGGAGAGCAGGTTTCCTCTGGGCTGGCTCTTTCCTGAATAAGCACATTGGTAAAGAGACGATATCAGCAGCTCGCATGGTGCAAATATTAGTCTCTTGCAATTTTCTTTCTTGGTTTCCAACCTCTATTATAACAGTTGGGACCTATGCTTATCTATAGGAATCAATTGATAATAACGGAGTTTGTGTGTCTGCAGAGAGAGGTGGTAGATGATGTGATTAAGTATGGAAGACGATTGGCAAAAGGAGGAAAATGTCCGCTGATGTATGAGTGGCATGGGAAGAAGTATTGGGGTGCTGCGCATGGATTGGCAGGCATTATGCATGTGTTGATGGACATGCCACTGAAACCAGATGAAGTGGAAGATGTCAAGGGTACACTCCGCTATATGATCAAAAATCGGTTCCCAAGTGGCAATTATCCTTCAAGCGAAGGCAGCGAGACAGATCGTCTAGTCCATTGGTGTCATGGTGCTCCAGGGGTTGCACTAACTCTTGTAAAAGCAGCTGAGGTTTGGCTTTCATTTAAGCTTCCTCATTCAATTGAATTGATTTATTGTTGCTTGAGAAAGCGCTATAATTTCTGAAGAAGGCAAATCTAAGTTTGCGGTGAAATGCTCGTTTTGACTGACTATGCTCCGAAGGAGAACAGTCTAGAGAGGGGATATTGGTAATGGCAACTGGTACTATATACGGTCAGAAGTCATGGCTGCAGGCATATATATATATGCTCGATTTATACAGAAAACATTTTTCTGGCATGTTTCATCCTGGTCATGAATTAGCTTCAATTTCATCTTCCCAATGGCACTTTTACAGGTTTTTGGAGGTAAGGAGTTCTTGCAAGCGGCTGTAGATGCAGGTGAGGTGGTTTGGAATCGGGGTCTTCTTAAGCGTGTTGGCATCTGTCATGGCATCAGTGGGAATGCCTACGTGTTTCTGTCATTGTGCCGACTCACGGGCAATGCAGAGTACTTGTACAGGGCTAAAGCTTTTGCTTGCTTCCTACAAGATAGGGCGCCTAGGCTTATATCAGAAGGAAAGATGCACGGAGGCGATCGCCCCTACTCTTTGTTTGAAGGCATAGGAGGGATGGCCTGCCTCTTCATGGACATGATCGAACCATCAGGGGCCAGGTTTCCTGCTTATGAACTTTAGGTCGATACATGGACAATCTGAAAGTGTCATCACTAGGACATGTATATTGTGCAATAAATCCTGAGATGTCATGTAAATATGGTCCGAGTAACTTGCAGACGTTGATGTTATCTGACCATGTATCTATCATCCGATAATGTGATCTCACTGCGACGCGAATGTTGGCAGAAGAATCTCACTGGGAACCGTGAATTGGAGATCACCTGTGAGTATCTGCATAATTGCAGCTCTCAACTGAGTTATGCAAAGCGGGGGGAAAAAACTGAGTTATGCAAAAGATATTCAACATGAAGATCTTCGTTTTCAACTTAAACAAGATTTTCCATTCTCACTAACCCTACGACTTCCCGCTTACTGAGAGATCATCAGATCTAAATCACTGTACTTTCTTTTTCCTGGTTTACAAATCTATTTTGCTTCTCTTGATGCTCAGTCAGAGGGATCCCAATCTGGATACGTCCGACGAGCACAAGCATAATAAAAGAAAAGGTAAAAAACTGAACTCACTAATATTACAAATCTCAACCAGGTATGTTCTGTACACTTTCTAGCAACAAGGACGATTTGGACTCAAGGCGTATGGAGCTCAACCTGGAACTTAAAAAGATGAGGACTTTCTTGGTTTCTCATAGACCCCTAAATCCGGACAGGCAATCCAAAATTTTGAAAAATTCTGATCTCGCCTCGAAGCCCGGCAGTAACAACCACCAGCCCCCATGCTGACATGTTCTCGCCAATTCCATTGGAGAAATCCACGCTAACACGAGGGCTCCTGCTTCTTGCAGCTAACAAAAGTTTTTCGTCCGTCCAAGCGGCTGCAATTTTGTCATAGTAGTTATTGGTCGCCCAAGAAATACTACCATGAAGTGGACTATTGTTGCAACTTGATGCCGATCTTGAGCCTACAACACCATTCGTATCCTCAACAGGCGTCGGAGGATGATTGGCGGTGTAGGCCTCCTCGGTATCAGGTCCATTTTGATCAGCAGAGTAACCATCATGAGTTCCCCATGCATCATCCAGACCGGGCCAAGGTATGGCCACCGAAACATCTTGACAATGGAAATGTTCGTAGGAACGTGTTACAGTAACAGCCTTTCCCCGGCCAGGACGAGAGTCAGCTTCGTGCTTCCACACGTAGACATGAGAATCCTCGCTGGCAGACACCACATATTTTCCATTGGCACTGAGGGATGCAGAGATTTGGCTGTTTGTGTTGCGGAACCCTGCCGTGAAAAGAACCAATATTTCAATGTGACGCCATATGAAATCACGAACCTGCATACGAGAATGCGATAAAAATATCTGGAGCTCTTCCCTTTATTTACGAAAGTTCAATAATATCCGAGCATCGTGCCCCAGTGCACATATTGTAGGTCCCACAAAATTTTTGACAGCTCAATATATTTAAGTACCTAGTTAATGAGTTGGACCACCAAGCGGGTTGTACAGCAATTTATTTTTTATATATACAATCTCATTTCCAGTATTTTTCCCTCACCTTTAAATTTGTGTACCAGATCAACACCATCGACAACCCGTATTCGAGAGTCAGCAGATGTGATGAGCACTTCAGATGAACTTCCCGATACAAACTGTCAAGCAAAGTTGTCATTAGATATACCGTATTATATCAATGATAGATACTTTGTGCGCACGAAAATCGAATAAGAGATGCCTCGAAAATCCATAGACGAACAGGAGCTCCACGATGTGTCCGATCATCATATCAATCAAATACATCATGGATCATTTCATTACCTGAAAGCCAGTGATCTTCTTATGATGAGACTTCTTCTTCTTATTCTGCAAATTGATTTGACTCTTCTGTTGCAACTTGTTCTCTGGGAAAAAGTAAACTAAAGCTGGTAAGAGTGGTGAGACGTGGCAATTGATTCTGAAGCAGAGAGACAAACACAAGAAACTAGGAAAAAGTCTGTTCATCAAGTTATACCAGATGTGTTGTACAATCGGCAGCTCCCTTTGTAGGAACCAACTAAAGCTCCCTGTCAAGGGAGGGAATAACAGAGGAGGAGGGAAAACTCTTAAGCAATTGGCTCAATAGTGAACGCCATACATGAATAACTGCATTTCAGTAATTACATTCCATACCTGACCGTCTGGTGTGTAACAAGCTGCAGTGACCATCTCATGGAAATCGCTCCAGTCAACAACTTGCCTATCAGGAACACTCCATATACGCACTTTGCCATCTAGGGATCCACTAATGAAATATCTATCATCGACAGGATTGAACTGGATACAGGTTACTGCATCAAAGCATATCCGACAAAAGCAAAATCTGATAAGTTCAGATACCATGCCAAGATCATTGAGCGCGAAAAAGGAAAAAAGGAAGTTCATTTGCAGATTTTGCAAATCCCTTTAATTTTCCTGATCACTTGCCCCAATTAGAAAAGGATGACTGAATCTAACCACTATGCTTTTCTATTTCTTTTCTTTTTTCCTGTCAAGTTATTTTTGACATCTTCAGTTTACCACCAAAGAGGAACAAGTATATATCCCCTGGAAGTAGATAAGCAGACAAAGAAACTCACCATAATCACCGTGGGAGAAAACTTTCAAACAAGACTCGCTAGACAAGTGCCACAATCGAACTGTCTTGTCCATTGAAGATGAAAGCAAGTGCTGTTAAAAAGCTTCAGGTTAGCATATAAGGTCTTGATCAAGGAAACTAAATGATGCAACTGTTGCAAATATTGGTAACAAAGGGTCTGCCACTGCATGGTACATAATGCAACAAGATGTCCTTTAAAGACTACTTGTATTTGCCATCCTCACTCATTCTTAGCCTTTTTAAAAAAGCACCTGTAATGGTAGGCATAACTTATATAAATAGCTTCAAATGAACAGGAATATTTAACTCCAATCAACATAAAAAGGGCAACAATTTTAAGACTTGTTGCATGAGGACATCAACATGGAGCCATCAAAACATTGAACAATAACACACCAATTGTCAACTTGACATATGACATCACTCTCATGAAAATAATGCAGCTCTAAGATGGAAGTCAGCTATGCTATTTGCAAGAACCTTAAACATTTTCTAATAAAGCAAACCTTTGACAAGAAAATTTGTATTTCTTATGACAGCTCTTCTGGCAGGGAGCGTATATCTTCCACAAAGATGAGGTGGTATTCGCTGGTCAGACTGGCTCTACTTGCGTGTGTTTTTTCACATCTAACCCCTTAAATCAGGCAATATCATATTTTTCACTTTCACGGCCAAACTCATCTAAGTTGTGGCCTATCATCTATCTACCATCAAAATTCCGTAACCCACACCACGAGGACCTTAAGCAGAAAAGGAATGAAGATTCCTCTGCTCAAATGACGTACAAAAACTTGTCATGGCAAGAAATCCATCACACATGTGAAGCTGTCAACTGCAGATCACTACCACAGACTCAAAGGCAAGTTGCTTTGAACAAAACCAGATGCTCAGAAGTGCACCGTTCCAACACTACATTAGGTCCATAAAAATCAATTGCAGCTGAAGTTTTTTGAGCTCATGAAGAATTAAGTTCACTTAATCAAGAAACAAGCAAAATTTGCACTTCAAAAGCATTCAGAACAATATACAAATACAAATGAAATGAGGTGAATCGATAAGCAAGCAATCAAAGGAAAATTTTCACAGCAGCACCTAACTCCTAACCATGCAATAATTATCCATTGGGCAGACGGGACCAACTTTTCACACTCTAAACAACCTAATTTCCGTTAATCTTGAACCTGAACAGACATAAAACTGCATCACGGACATATTCATAAGACATCACAATGAATTTTTTCTAACGAGGATTCCAAAAGGAGTAATTAAAAATTTTCCTTACAAACATGAACACACATTTTAGCATCATTTACGTAGTAATCACTTGAATCAGCTATGTCAGGCTCCATTTTAGCATGTTTCGCTAGCTTTCATCCAAAAATTAAACATAACAGACAGGCCTCACTCAGTTATAACTCGATAAGCATAAGATATCCTGAAACTTACTTCCCAAATAACTCGTGTCCAGTTTCGCTTTATCAAAAGAGAAAAGAACAATAGAAGAGTGGAGAGAAACTAAAGGCACCATTTTTATTCATTGACTTAATAAAATAGCATACAAGATGGCTCTATTTACCGAGCATTAGAGACACCCAAAACCCTAATTATCTTATTTAAGACTCAACCACTAACTAATGCCTAACAACACTAAATATGCAACACAATTCATGCAGAGAAAAGGGAAACTCATACGAGGCACCTGGCGATATGCATATGTAGGTTTTTCAAGTGGTTATAACACCGTCGCCATGATATGCTCTGGAAAGTATATCCTAAACTACCAGTATACTTTCTCCATATCAGATCAAGAAAGATGTAACTCCCAAAAGCAACGCAATATTGCTAAGCCAGGGGAAGCTTTGTCATTAAGCAATGAGTTTCATGAACTCCCCATCAGACCATACACAATTAGAATTGGTACGTGTGCATGAACTGCCGATGACCAATCAAACGTAAAGGAAAAGATTTGGAATATCAGAGGATGGTAACTAACCTGGGATTTGGACCATGAGAGGTCGAGAACATCATCAAGATGTCCCTCAAATGAACACTCAGGTTTCTCGGAAAGCGCAAACACAACTTCCGGAACAAAAACGTGGTCCAAGCTCAATGACTTCCGGCCTATAGATGATCTCCCTTTTCTCTTCTTCTCAAGACAATAATCCATCTTCGGCGAAAACATGCTCAGTTCTGGCGATGCATTAGCCCCCAACAACATGTGGAAGCTCCCATCTTCTGGTTTCTCCATCGATAATTCTCCCTTCCTCTCGGACTCCACCACCTTCCACACACGAATAACACGATCGTCGCCTGCACTTGCGAGATATCTCCCATCCAAACTAAATTTGATACTCCATATGGATCCATTATGCGCCTGTATTTCTTGGCATTTATAAAGCCCTGCAAGCTCTTTATAAGGCTTCCCATACTGCCTCACTTTTACCCGCTCAGGTCCATGAAATGATACATCCTGGCTATCATCTGTAGCCGAACTTGACCTCCGACCACCTTTTTCAGAAGAAGTATCCCGCTCATCACTACTTCGCCTCTCTTTATTAACACCAGTCACTGTGCTTGCCACACTCCTTATACTCTTAAACCACCCACCCTTCTTCTTCAACTTTGACCCCCCTGCACCGCCCCCAATCCTGTTTACATCCATATGATCCTTATTACCCTCTTCCACATTTTGCCTCCGCATCAACTCTTGCACAATTGGGGAATGCCCGACACTAATCTCAAACTCCTCATACGTCAATTGCCGACCAGTCCCAACTTCCTTGAGCTTGTTCCAAGTACCATCTTCCCTAACCTCATTCACCACAAACTCTTTCCCATTGTCAAGGTTTTTAATCGTACAAACCATGTCATTTGCCCTATCATCAGTCCCATTATGGTGCATATCACAATCACCCTCTCCATTGCCATCAGCCATAATGCGACGGTCATTCAAGTCAACTTTTAGACTCGTGGAATCACTCTTAATCTCGTCAAATTTTTCACAACATTGCGCAATTGGCGGTCTATCCAATCTAAGGGGACTGCCACTCGTGGATCCAATCCCAGCACCCCGTGATTCAACATCGACACCATCCACAAAATTATCACTATTTACAAAAGAACCGTTGCTATCAATTGAAAGAATCGAAGTACAAAAACGAATGGGCTGCAAGCAACTCGAATTACACTGGTCACTCGAGGAGGCATCGTGATCCACAGACCCATCTGATCTCGATCGCACTATACCGGCGCTCTGACCACTCTGTTGAGTCGTCAAGTGATCCGCCGATACTGACCTTCCAAAGTCGGCGTGACCGGATTCCTTTCCCTGATTCGTCCGTGAAAGGGACGGGTCAGCGGTGAGACCCATCTCATGGAGAAGCCGAGACCGCCGTTCCGACACCGAAGACGGCTGTGAGATCCAGACATCGTAACGGAAGACGCCCACCGGAAACCGGGGCACGGGGAAAGGGTGAGCGGAGGCGGAATTCGGATCCGGGTTCGGATCGTCGGGCTCATCCTCGGAGTTGGAGCAGGAGCAAGAAGAGGACGAGATGAGGCGATCGAGGGACTCGTAATAACGCTCTTCTTCGTCGCCGTCGGTGAGGTCAATCGCTCTGGTCATCGTTGGCGTGGATATGAGCTGGGCATTTTCATTTCATCTGGTCAGGAAATGAAAATGCCCCTTCACTTCATGGGACCCAAGGAAAAAGTTCCTGTTTCCCCGCCTTCTCTTCTCCGCTTCCCGGTTCTCAGTCGTCGGCCAATTCTCAAGAAAGAGAAAGGGAAAAAAAAAAAAGGGAGTGAAAGACAGAGAGAGACTACGTGCGGTAGAGAGACAGATCAGACAAAACACGATGTGGGTATTGCAGAAATCAGATCCGATGACGGTAGAAAGAGAGAGAGTGTGTGGAGAGGAACGAAGCCCTATGCCTGTATATTGGGGGGGGGGGGGGGGGGGTTGGGGTTGTGTGGAGTATGTATTGGTGGTGGAGTTGGGGGTTTGGCGATTTGCCTTTCCTTTTTTAATTCCTACTTCCTCGTCTCTGTCCCTCGCTCTGCAAGCGAATGGGGAACTCGGAGGAGGACTGCAAAGATTCGGGGGTGTCGAAAACGAGAGCGGAAAGGGATCAAGAAGAGATGCGAGCGAACGGGTGTTACCCGCGATTGGTCGACTCTTGATTTTGTCGAGGAGGGGAAGTTACAGATCGTTTCCTTTTCCTTCCTTTTTTTTCTTCGTTCCTTTGATGCGGGAGCGCGTATTACAAAGATTGAAGGAGAGATTGAGACAAGAAGACAGCAAACGTTCGATCGACAAGCTTAGTTGGGCAGTGAAAAATGGAGGGTTTTGACTTCTGATCAGGAGGGAACCGGGGGAAGAAAGCTAATCCGAGAGCGCGGCGCAACGAGCGACGTCGCCTGTGCTCTGCATCTGGAGTCCCGTTTTGTTGGTGTGCGTGGTTCGATGGCGTCGGTTTTGGCAACTTCGGCTGGAATATTTCCTAGGAGAGCAAAGAAGGATTTTGGGACCGATCCTGTGTCGTGATCAGCTCTCGACATCCCAAAATGCCGTGAAAATTTTATTCCGCATGCGAAAAAAATTGTTCATAATTAGCGTAATTTCTAGTTTTCCGGTTGTTAAAATCGTATCGGATCCTCTCGTGTGATGTAAGTGCGACGACACAATATTCACTCTCTCTTTTTTTGGTCAAAAAGAAATTTTCATTTCACATAAAAAAAAAGTACGTGACATCGTGACTAAACTAATCACAAAGTATTACGATCAAGCGTAAATCCAAAAAATAAATCAATTTGATGTAGTCTGCTCTCTTTCCACAAGAACGGATTTGCCATAACATCATGGCACAATCAATAGCCGATCACCAAAACTCGCATCATCATCGATAATGAGCACACACGGCAAAATATTCGTCTATAATAACGGTTTTGCTAAAAGACAGTGCGCGTCCAAATTCAGCGTCCTAGCACCATCATTGTATAGAGATGACAATACTTGTATGTTAAAAAAGCACAAATAACGTCTTATAAATCCCAAATCTATATTTAGAGCGGGATAGAAAAATTCTCAAATTTAGATCTAAATTTAAATTGGGAGAGAGAGAGCTACAAAACAGTAATAATCAATCTAAACTCCTTCAGATAAACTCACCATTGTACACAGTGAGAGAGGAGCTTTAGAGATTTGCAGTGCTCTCAAAACGACTTCCACGAAATCGTATATATATATATATATATATATATATATATTCACTCTTTTAAATTTTGTAATATGTTTCCGCATTCATTTGTAGAGTACCGTCGCGGTGCTTATTTTTTAAGATACTCGCCATCCATAGAAAGATTTAATGATGAATTTCCGTTCTCCATCCTATCTATTGATGCTAATAAAAGGTAACTATAAAAGTAATAATTCTCCTAGGCAAGCATTACATGAAATTTGTCGGACCCCCATTCAAAATCACTATATTCAAACCCCTAAAAGGATATTAAACTATTGCCATTCTTATGGCTTAATTCCCTTAAAAAGCTCCCAAGTTTAGGTATAATATCGATTTTGCCCAAACTTTTGTTTTCTATAATTAAAAAACAAAAGTCACCAACTTTTACTATAATCCCCAACGTGGCCCCCATCTAAAGAAATCACCACTGCCTTTTTCAAAATCAGAAACATGGTGACTAGTTAAAGGTTCATTCGGAACAACAGTAGTCTCCCGATGTCGGCTTTTGACCAAAATCGATGGCCACTTAGCCTCCGTTTGTTTCACAGAAAATAAAGTGTTTCTGAAAAATATTTTCCAAGAAATCATTTTCTAGGAAAATGACTTCCTTTTCCGGTGTTTGGCTGAAATTGAAATGGCGATGGACAAGGTCGTGGAGTGCGAGCGACAGACGAAAAGGGGAGGGGAAGAAGCAAATGAGGAAAATGATTTCCGTTTCTCAAAAAGAGGAAATCATTTTCCTTAGTTTTAGAATGTTTTTTTTGTTGACCAGAAAACATTTTCCGTTGACCATTCATTTTCCACCCTCCAAACACTGGAAATTGAGGAAAATATTTTTCGTGAAACAAACGGAGCCTAGTTTGTAATTTCATTTCCAGACCCCCAAAAAAAAAAAGAGAACTTCGGGGTAGAGTTAAATTTGAACATAAAGTTTAGGGCTTTTGGGGAATTATGACCATTTCTTATATACCCTGTTAGGCAAAGCCATGTGGTTTCCCGGCTTTAATTTCTTTTTGCTCTGTCTTGGCACTTTGTTGGTTACTTCTCGTCTGGTTTGCTGTAGTAATTGGTCTAAGGAACGATTGCCCACATCGTGCCGCCGAGGGAGCATGTCTTCAACAGCGATACTAGATTCCAAATATCGACAAGAAGGGTTCCAAGGTTCCGCCTGAGCAATGTTTTCCATGGCCAAAATATCTCTTGCCTTCGTAATTTCTTCTGTCTCTCTCCTCTTTTTCTTTCTTTTGGGAGCCAACTGTATGGTTAATTTAATTCTCCCAAAAGAGAAGTGCAGGACAATGTTGTTTTCTCTTCAGCACAAACAATGAAACGCCAAACCACCACGACAGTTTCGGCCTCACTCGAAATCAGATGGACGGTCGGATCGAGACGGGTCGGGTCGGATTGGGTCCCCAAAAAGTTTCGCCAAATCAGTAGTGTTTGCTGTGCATACTTTCCTCGAGGCCTGACGAGAACAACCTCTTCGAGTGCGTGCGCACACGGCTTCTTTGATAGAAAGCAGATGCTCGAGTTTGACAGGGGGCGGTGCTGTGTTTGTTTGTAGCTTGGTTTTTTGTTTGTTTGTTTGTTTGTTTGTGGCTTGGTTGATTAACATGGATTTAAAGTGAATATTTAAAGGCACACATTAAGCAATCGATTTTGAGAAGAAAAAAAACTATAATTTCTTATTTACGTTAATCAGTTAGTTTTATCGCCATGAAAAAAACACCAATACGCTTTTTTTTTAATAATATGTGTGCACCGAATCTTGTTTAAAATTATAGGGAGATGACATGACTGATCACTTAACTTTTTTTCGCACAACGATCCTGCGTGAGTCATGAAATTGCTCGTCTGAATGCTAGACATCCAACAACGACAACAACAAAACAAAGAATTGTTTGTTATAGGCCTAATAATTTGGATTGAAATTGCTACATGGAACATATTGAAAATCTAATTCGTTGTATCACGTTTACTCCGTACAAGGGACATTTTACCATCTCAATGCATTTCTTTCTGCAATAGGTTGGTCAAAGAGGTGCTCTAGCTAGCAAATCTGAAGTATTACGATATAAATAGAGCGCTTTAACGATGGAGAGGATTCCATATTCGTAGGACGGTGGTATTATTGTCCACGAAACGGCTTCATCGTCCCATCTAGCCAGGATTAGTCCGTCTTTGTTCGAGCCATCCTAAGAATTCAACGGGCGAACTTGTGTTATATCATCGTTTTAGGTACTGGTCTCACGTATGCATGTGTCACGGGCGGACAGATGCGCCTGAGGAGCTTGTCTTACGTTGTCCTTTGGGACCTAATCTCATGCGCATGCCTACTAGGGAACAGCTAGGCTTAAAAAGAGATCTCCATTCATGGACAAACGTGTCCTTAGAGTTCCATGATAAATGAGGAGATCCGATCTGCTTCGAGGCGGGTGCCCTCGGGAGGAGAGTTCCTGTGAGCGATACGAGCAAACTACTCTTGAAGTTGACGGGTCGTGACATCTCTGGACGGACTCGGGCCTCAAAATTGGGACTTGGGCGAGCAACTGCTCCAGCCTGCAGACTGAAGCCTAGCAGCTCTAGACAGGAAGTAGGATGCGGCTACTTTCGGCCAAGATAACAAAGAAGATGACGAGAATCAAGAGAGGGGGAAGTCAAAGCCTTTGGGAGTGGCTTTTGAAGCTTGAGCTTTGTAGTTGGACGTGCCCCGTTCAGAACCGTCACATCTTAGTACGTACTGAACTGGATGATTTGAGCACAATGGCTCGTCCGCAGTAACGATTCGAGCTTCCACACAGGGAGAGGAATGAACGTGCTGCCTGAATGAGGGGAAATGTTCTTCTACTTCTATCGATCAGCATGAGCAACGACTATCACTCATAGACGACCAAAGCGGTCAGTTCCAACGCGTGCTCCGGACGTTGATTAAGATGATTTCCCCTTGCCACACTTCGACATTCTAGTTGACAATGTTGTGGGTCATGAAATGTTCTCCTTCACAAATAGATTCTTAGGATACAATAAAATTTTACTTGATGAATAAGATCGGGAAAAGACAGCGTTCACTACATCATGGGCTACTTTCTGCTATCGAATCATGCCATTTGGATTTAAGAACGGTGAGGTAACCTATCAAAGGGCCATGATCCATGCTCATGGAACTTGATGTAGATAATATGATTGTCAAAACTCGAAATAACGAAGACCGTTTGATGAATCTTGCAAGAGTTTTAACCGACTTAGAAAATACTCCGATTCGATCTTCTCTCCGGCTAGGAAGCATCTACCTGCTCCCAATCACAAGGAGAGGTTCCATCGGGGGTGAACAAGAATTGGGGATCATATGCAGGTGAAATTTCAGCCAATAGAGAGTTGGGGTTTACAGGTTTCCCCATCATATTGGGATGGGGGCAAGGATGGCAGCTCGCAAAGTGGTCGAGAGTGTATTTTACGCGACAAGGACGCAATGTGTTAGCGGCATATGACAGAACAAGCAAATGCTCATCACAGACGATGGCACCAAGTAGGATGGCCTGCACATCATTTGGACAGCGTGAATGGTTGGCGACGCCACGTCAGCACCATCGCACGATGTCCTTGTTTATGAAATCATAAATCATACTCGAATTTCATTGGAATTAAAAATGGATAATGCCCCATGTTTTTAAGCCACCAATCACAAGCGTGGCCGAAGAAAATCATGATTTTTTAGAAATATATGCATAGTATGATCCATGGCATTTAATTGCCAGCATAGTCGGAAATAGGGGGGAGAAAAGTCCTACATTAGGGTTGAATGAGAATTTCGACTGCTGTTGGTGAAAGTAATTGAAGCAACGCATGGTTAAATTGCAAAGGTCCGTCAAAGGGAGGGGAAGAAGATAGGAAGGAGGAGATGGCGGTGGCGGACGGTTGGTGTCGGAGCCCGGACACCTCGGAACACTACATCCGGAACATGGTTTCTCATAGAAGTGTCGTCAGAGACAGACAATCATGCACCGTTTGTACCTTTTTTTTGTCCATCATCATGATTATGTCGTGCATGTTAAGGTCATCTAAATTCACTTAAATTTAAGTGGCCAGCACAGCTTAGCGTACGAAGATTATGTGGAGGAATGATGAGTTTGTGATTCCATGCCTAACTCGACGGAGCTCTCCACTTAAAAGAACGGTCTCAAATTGTGTGGGAGAGCATCTCAATTCGCGCTAATGACGGTTAGGGATAAGCATAGTTCCACGGTCTCGGTTCGATTCTAGGTTTTAAGGTACATAAGAGAGGCTTCATATTTCAAAAATTGGGAATCTGGTTCTGATGGGTAGCCTAGAATAAGCTTTTGTGATTTTTACGTTCAATGTCTTCGGGCGATCTTGTGGTATTCCATAACGTTTGTTGATAATTGTGTAATCTGAAACGATTAGTCTGAGCTTCCATTTCTGGCGATATCCATAACCGAGACCTTCATCTTGTTAATCTTTCGTGTTTTTTACGTATCTAAATATGAGTTAGTGAGTTGAATGTAATAGCAAATAGTGATCATTAGAAGTGATGATTCTTCGCAATTATTCAAGTAAGAACATAGGTGGAACCTCAATCAATCTTAAAACTTGTGGTAAAGTAGGTTATAGGTTCTAGAGTATGTATGATACGTTTTAGATTTTAAAAGTTGAGAAATCAGTTCTGACCGGTAGGTTAAAACTTGTATTGACCCTAGAACTGCTCACCCCTAATAATCAATTCAGGAAAAGGAAAGACGAACTCCATTTTGTCTATTTGTAGCTTCTATGGAGATCTGACGTTCGATAGTTTCGTGACTCGATTTGTCGATTCATTAGAATTGGTATGCGATATGATAGACCGGTAACAATCGTAGGTCGAATCCACGCCTTCTACAAATCAGACGACGTTAGATCGAAAACCTTGGAACTTCCTCGTTATCAACTCAAGATGGAATTCGGCAGGGGTGTCAATGGGCCGGGTCTCACATAGGCCCGACTCGGCCCGAAACCAAATAGTACTAAGCTCGGCTCGGGCCGGGCCGGCCCGATACCCAAATCATATACATCCAAAATATTCGGGTCAGGTCGGGGTCGGGTCGGGTCGGCCCGAGTGTTTTTTTTTTTTTGAAATTTGAAGCAAAGCCCAGAGCTCTCTCTCTCTCTCTCTTGCTATAGCCAATAGCCATGCCAACCGAATGTCAAAAGAAAACAAAATTCCTTGATTACCTATGTAGGCGATGAACCGAACATATATAGACTCGGAAAAAGAAGGATAGCTTCTGTAACTACGCTGCATCAGGAACCTGATCGTGAAGAATCTTCTTTTTGTGGTGATCATAATGTTTAAAAGCAAGTACCAAGACGTTGGAATGCTCCAAGAAAGGTTAAAGCTCCCCTTTGCATCTGCCGACAATGATAATTCCCTTCCGTTATCTCCCATTATCTCATCTGATTGCATTGCAAAAAATTCTAAGGAAGGCAGAACTCCTCCATTTCTCTGCCCCTCCACATTTGGAATGCCCCAACCACCTATAGAACCAGTCTGTAATCATCGAACACCCACTTATAACATTTTCTCAAGCAATAATTTGTTGGAAGACCCATAAATAATCACCTGCTTGAGCATATGAAGTTACCCATTTATGCCCGTGCAAGGAATTTCGCTAACTAAGACTTAATCATCATCACACCGATTCAGATGGGCAAGAGCAAAACTTAAGATGACTACAATGTACATCCCATAAAAAAGACTTAAATGCATCAATCGAGAAAACAAACAAGGATAAGAAAGAGCATCGAATCATAACAGCTGGACAAGTAGCTCACCTATTGTATGTATTTCGAGATTTTACCTTTTCGCAACAGGGAGAGAGAATACTCTGCAACATCTATGAGGTCTTCAATGTTGTGGATGGATCTCTCTTCGGCACCCAGCATGAAGATGGCTTTCGCCTCGGCCTTCTTAGATAGTCTAGCAACTAAAGTAAGAGGCAGGTTCGACGAATTCAGGCTCCGCAAGATTTGGCGATAGAGAGAGAGAACCCGTCCCCTGTTCCTTGCAAGATCCTCAGCCGTCGCCCATATTAGACCTTTCGCCATTTCTCAGCACTGCTGCCCCCGCCTCCCTCCTTGCCCTGCCCCCTCTCCTTCCACAAGTCCCGGATGGACCCCGCCGGGCTCAAGCGCGTTTTCCAGATGTTCGACCGCAATGGTGATGGGCGGATCACCGAGAAGGAGCTCAGCGACTCGCTCGAGAACCTCGGCATCTACATCCCCGGCAAGGAGCTCGGGGAGATGATTGCCAAGATCGACGTCAACGGCGACGGCTGCGCCGACCACCGGGTTCGACACGATCAGCAGCGTCGACTCCGGTGCGTACCTCGCAAGCATTGGCACGATGGCCCGGAACAGGGCCCCGTTCCTCTGGAGCAGGTTCATCCTGGACTCCCCCGCGATCTGCCTTGCCCCGGCGGTGACGATGCAGAGGTCAGACCCGGCGGCGACGAAGTAGTCAACGGAGGCCGAGATCTTGGTGCGGGGGAGGAAGGTGGCGGCGTGCTGGAGGTCGAGCGTCTCGCCGTGGGTGATATTCCACAGAGAGAAATTTGCGTTGTCTTAGCCCGCTTGGGGAGGGGGTACTGTTTCAAAACAGTACCCAAACAGTACCGATACTGTTTTGAAACAGTAGCGAGGCCCGGCCAGAAAATTTAGCGAATTTTCGGGTCGGGCCGGGTCGGATCGGGCCGGGCCGGGACGGCGCGGGCCTTTTTGACAGCCCTAGAATTCGGTGGATTGCTGACTGGTGATGTCTTGATTGATTCGCTAATGGTTCTCGACCGAGAAGCAAACATTTGCCCTTTTTTCCCTACAGAAGTAGTGCAGGCGACGTTCACCGCCCTCCGGAATATTCGCATCGGGAGAAGTCAAAAGGTTAGCAGAGACCTTTTAACGGCAATGGCTTTCGTCGGTCTGGCGCCCCGGTCGTTGGCTTGCAATTAGCACGTCGATACGCCAAAAGGGTCGATAGGTCAACCCCGCTGTACCCATTGACTTCCTTAACGGGGGAGATCGTTGCTAATGAAGTCTCGATTTTGGCATGGTCAGAGTTAGCAGGACCCAAGTTAAAAGTGATTCGGGTCGGATGCTAACTCAAGTTCCTTACACACTTTTTCTCGAGATGTCCACATTCAAAAGTACTAGGATATAGGATCGATATACATTGTCGGTCCATTTTCTAATTAACAATCGCGAATTTCCTAAGAAAGGCGGTTAAATGTCAAAGTCTAGACAAGGTTTTGAAGATAGATTTTCCTTAGAATGGTTCAGTGGTGACTTGCGAATAGAGATGTTCCGGCGATCTTGTCAGCTTGCTAGAATAAAATGGAGAAAGGGTACGAAAGAAGATCCTTAAAAAGCCAGATGCCTTTCTCCACTCATGGATCATAAGGTTCAAAGAACCGAATTATTATGGGCTTGTGATTAAAGCTCATGTTCAGCAGAAAACCCATAAATACGGATTGATAATTAAGTCTCCAACAATGAATGCGGACACACCACGTGGCTTGATCCCGAAACAGCCTGTCGGGACCTTAATTCGCGAGGCCGAGGTAAAACTCAAGATGAACAGTGATCTAACATGCCCTTTCGCATCTCTCCTCATCATCAAAGCTTGAAATAGTCTGATATGCTTGGCAAGCATTATTGACTAATGATAAGGGTTCTTTTTGTATTGGTCAAGTTAATGGTTTGGCCTCGCCTGGCAAAGGCAAGGCCCCTTGAGAGCTTGCTAGATCTGGTAGGCCTTGGCAGTCCCTCACCCGCAGCCATGATCTCGCCCAAAATTCATCAAATAAACTCAACTGATAAAAAAAGAAAACGTTTAGGCAATTGAGAAAATTATAGATCTCGCCGTTGCTTGGCGAGGTTGACCTAGCTAGCCATCCCTCTGGTCGATCGGCAACATGAGGAAGAAGAAGAGAAAGAAAAAAATATTAAAATATTATGTCGCTGGATGACCGATATTGGCCAAGCGCCTCATCAGTTTCAGCGGGTTAAATTTGGCGAGATGAACTAAATCGGCAAAATTACAGGAACGTTTAGAATTGAATTGGTAAAAAAAAAAATTGATCGATGACCGAATTAACGTAATTATAATAGATTTATAACTTTTTATTTTTTGGGTAATTTTTCTCTCGCGTGCCAAGATAGGCGGAAAAGCTCAACCATGGGCTTTTGCACGAGACACCCAACGGAATCAATATGATTAGGATGTAAGATTGGGGAGGGGGATCTAAAACGCAATGTGCCCTAGAAAACAAAAGTTGGTAGGTGCGACGGTCATTTCAAGACGCTCGGGACTTTAACTTTTTCTTATTCCGAAGGGCCCACGGAAGAGCCCCCAAAGAAGAAACGAATTGACCGAGGGCGACATCAGTCACCATTTGCAACAAGTAACAACAACGAGCGATTTCGTACGTAGGATCTGCATCTGATTCTCCGGACACGGGCGATCACGACATGATGACAACTTCCGAGAGTACCGAGGCCCCCATTGCCTATCTACGCAATAACAACAAGATCCATCAGGGAAAAAAAGAGCCGGCAAATCGAATATCCCAACCGGGTGCCTGCGATGCTTTGGGAGAATAAGGGAGATGATGAAGATTTCACCAGTTTCGCAGGACGTGCGGTTCGGTTTGAAATCTTGCACGCATCGAAGCACTTACGTACGTACTGATGGCTCCGCTTACGTATTCATAATTCCCCCCTTCGGTCGCCCAGTTGACGGGGGGGGTATTGCGTTAAACCGCACGAAACGACTGATCCATGAAAGTTGTGCGCTTTGGGAAGCGATCCTGTGAGACTAGCACTAGAGAGCATTGTTTCGGGAGGGAACCTAAAATCGGATTGGTAAGAAATCGGTCCGATTTCAAGGGTTTGTAGAGTAGATTCCGGATTTTAAAATTGAGGAACCAGTTCAAACAAGTATGTTCCAAGTTTTAGGTAAGTGGAATTTGAAACCCGTAACAAGTTCGTGTATTTTTCTTTATATATGTTTCCGTGCAATCCTGCAGTATTCTACCCTCACGGGTTAGAGTTTTCATTTTCAACGATATTTCTGATTAAAACTTTTACTCTGCTAACGTCTCGCATTTATTTGTGTGTCTAAAAGTAGTAGCAAATGGTGATTAATAAAGATGATGATTCACTACAATCGTTTAATTAATGCTCCATTTGTTTTACGAAAAATAACTTCCCAAAAAATATTTTCATATGTTTGGGGGGCGAAAAATAAGTTAGTCCTGAAAAAATTTCTTTCAAAAGTGTGAAAAATATTTTCCTCATATTTTATAATTATTATTTTATAATTATTTAATTATTTTAAAAAAATCAAAAAAATTATTTTTGATTTATTTTATTTTTTGAATCTTTTTTCTTCTCTCTTTTTTTTTTCTTTTCTCCTTCTTCCTCCTTCACTGCTGCTTCTTCCTCCATCGTTTCCTCTACCTACTGTAGCTCCTTCCTCCGCCTGCTTCTTCTGTCGACAGCAGGCCTCGCCGACAACAGCTGCTCGGCGAGACAAGCTTGAGGCTCAACGATGAGCCTCGATGTCGCTGGCCTTGAGGGAGGCCAAGCTCACCGGATCTAGTTTGGCCAGCCTTAGCCTTGAGTGAGCGAGGCAGGTGACCCTCAACCTTGCTCAAGGTTGGCAAAGCAAGCCTCGGCCTTGTCATAGGCCAACGCTGCGAGCCTCAACCTTGTTGACTTCAAGGGAGGCCTCACCTCCCTGGCCCATGCGCGAGGCTAAGGTTTGCCTCACCATATCAGATGAAGCTTAGTCTTGCTCGAGGCCAACAAGGATGAACCTGAGCTCGTTGACCTTCGTTGAGGTCGGGGCAAGGCTGAGGCTGGCCTATGGCTGGTCGTCAGCTACTGATGTGGCTAGCGACTAGCTAAGAAAATATTACAAAAGAAAAAAGAGAGAAAATTTAAGATAGTAATTAAAAATAAAAATGTTTTTTATTCAAAATAATAATAATTAAAAATCGAATTAGTTAATAAATTTTTTTATAGGAAAATTAATTCCTTGACAAAAAACGGAAATCGTTTTCCAAGTTCATTTTTAAGCATTAGCCAAGCGCTGGAAAATATCATTATTTTCTTAAAAAACGACTTTTCGAAAAATATTTTTTTGGAAAATATCACATTTTTTTGGAAACAAACGGAGCCTAAGAATACAAATTGAACCTAAGTAGACCCTGTAATCTATGACATACTAGGTTTGAGGGTACACGAGGTAGGTTTGAGGTTTCAAAAAATAAGAAATTCGTTCCGATGCGTAAGTTTCAGGTTTTAGAACTTATACGGAACCTGGAATAAAACCCGAAACCGATCACCCTTAATTAGCACCCACTTTTTCAGCTCTATGTGAATAAGAAATGTAGACCTTGATATAAAAACCCTAGCGACACAGTGCAAGGTTGGTGATGTGATAAGAAATATAGACTTTGATATAAAAACCCTAGCGGCGTAGTTCTTCTATACATCCTCTAAACCCGGGCACTCATTTACTCGAAAGTAATTGCTCGACATGACGGTGCATCAATGGCACTCGTGTCTTGATCTTAGGAGCACTTACGTAAAATGAAATTTTATATTGGGAATGAGTGGTTTTTGTTTCTTGCGTCGTCCAAAATCATTCCTTTTCCGACCTTGTCCGATGTGAGGAGATCATAGGCATGATTCGATCATCCGTGAATGTCTCACGAGTGATGATAGTTCGAACGCTCATCTCCTAAATAAAGAAAGGGTCTTGTGCTAACTTTTCCTAGAAAGGAAGAGAATAAAAGCTGAAGTTGAAAGATCCATCAAACTTCGAAGAACATCAACCCTCCAATTCGGAATCATTTTTTCAAAAGGGTCCGAAAGGAGAGTGTCTAGTCGATGATGAGGGCGGGACCTTCCAACAGGGAATATATTACCAATTGTGGGTCGTCGTCAGGAAAAAGCTACAAAAGGATGCCCAATTGGACAAAATCGCGCAACCAAACAATTTCCGTTCGTACTTTGATTCCCTCGACCCACGAGACAGAGAAAGAGGTCTCTAGTTGCTTCTTTTAAGGGTTCTGCTAACATGACAATATGACATTCGAATGCTAGGTATAAAATTAGATATGGATCTCATCATGATTGTTAAATAATTTTTGCTATTCATAATATTAAGGGTGATCAGTTCCCAATCCGATTCGGTTCCCCTAAAAAATCGAGAACCAGGCCATTGGTCCCGGTTCTCAATTTATCGGAATCGGGAACTAGACCGTTGGTCTGGTCCGATTCCATTGGACTGATAACATGCATAAAAAATCAATCATTTTCTTGAAGAAAATATTTTCTTTGCATTGCATCAAGATAATTAAGATTTAGGTTGGAACCTTTTGTAGCTTTATTAAGTGATGGACATTGCACCGTAAGACTTTTTTAGTAAACAAACATTAGGTTACTTTTAAAAAATTAAAAACATTGGCCTATCCGATCCGAGCGATCCGGTTCAGTCCTATGTCATTGAAACCGAGAATCAGCCTGGACCCCTTAGAATCGAGAATCGGGTCATCGGTCTCGATATGGTCCAAGCGATCCCGGTGCAATCGATCCAATTTGCTCACCTCTACATAACACTTGCAATTGAGATTGCACCATTATCTTGTTATACCATCAGCTTCTCGAATCCCTTTCTTCTAAGCAATCCGCGCCTTCACCGCTTTGTGATTTCATTAACAATAAAAAGGCAAGTGTCTAGTCAGATACACGTTTGATAATAGATATGCGGCTTTGTTGGTAAAAATATTGAGAGGATGGGAATGATAATATTATAGACGAGAGATTCGACTATCTTGCTCTGCAAAAAAAAAATATTTTAAAAAAAGTTAGAATGAGGAGAATTAAAAATAAGTTAGACAAAAATAAATAATAAGATGCGAGCCTTGGTCACGATTCCGAGCCTTAGAGGAAAGCCACGACATAAATTTATCATGTCATGTTTTATATAAAACAATTCATTATATAAAAAAAACAAAAAATTTTTTTTGTCTTTCATCGGATCTTCATCTTGCTACTTCATACCATGATTGGGAACTTTCTATTGGGTTGTGGGCTTGCACAACAATCTTGCCGTGCAAGATCCAACGGTCCCCCTTTTTTTGTTTTTTTGATTCATCTCATGTTGTACCTTCACTCGGAATTGAGGCCTCAAGCCCACCAGCTCCACCTATATGATGTACCGTCTGTACTTTAGTTGGAATTCAACCGAATTTCCGACAAAACACTGAGGAGGAACCCACCTGGCAACGACGTCGCATCCGAAATTCTCGCCACGTCTTTGTCACGCCAAAAGCGGTTGAATTACCGTCAAAAGCGCATTGGTTGTAAAATAGTAAGGCCGCATTTTGTTGTCCCGACAAAATTCAAGATAAGATATGTTTTAATACTAAATTTAAAAATTATTGGCCTAACTTTTTATCTTTGTATCTGGTATGTATCCATAGTAGGATAGAAGAGTATAAGAAGGATCTAGCCCGAATAAAAACATCCCAAAAGAGGGCGTGAGATAGATCCCCATAAATTAAAAAAAAAAAGACACGAGAAAAATAATATTTTTTTCCCACAATCACTATCTCTCTTTTGCGCCAGCCTGCCTCTCAAGTTGGGGGCCGCTTCTCCAGCGGTGACGATTGTTAAGTGTGGTCGCCTTTCAGTAGCACTAAGACACCTCTTCGGTAGCAATGATCGTCAAATGTGACTGTCTCTTTGACAGCACTAGGCTGAGGTTTTCAACAGCAAAGCCAATATATCTCCATGACCTCGTTCTTTAATCAATAGTTTGATGTGATACGAGACAATGTTCCTCATTCTTTAATCCATTTAATATCCCAACATTCAAAAATGGGTCCCAAGATATTATGAAGAACTCAAGGTTAATCATCGACTTTTAAGATAGCGTTTTTTAACAACATGCATTGGTGCATCTTTATCTCGTGAAAACAAGTTGAATAAGTCCCATTGTTCAAAACTTGTTTACTCACTTGATAAAATAACGAACAAGGCCAGCGGGTCTCTTAAAGCATTCGATTCCAAATCAAGACCATTGATTCTAATGGGTTTGTTTGATCGATGTCATGCCTGAATTTAGATGGCACAAACTTTTACTCAACAATAACTTAGTCATTAGAATTTATCACCAAATAATTTCTAAAGTATTATGATGTTTTAGCAAAATAAAGTCGATTTCAGCTGTGTTTTGCCTTTACTTATCCAATTTTATATATACAGTTCATCAAACAATATATAGGATGTGACAAAATCCTTGGATTTCTCACTCTATCATATTCAATTATATCCCAACTGAAAATCCAGACGACGAAAGATAGCCTAAGAGTTTAGTATGTTAGCCAATGGGAACCAAAGTTTAGCGACAGGATTAGTATTCCATTAAATTTCAATGAAAGAAATTTCAGTTGAGAATTCGTTATGTAACAGTGTTTGAGTGAATGTAATGTCAAGGAAAAATTACCAAAAAGCCATAAACCTATTGTAATTGTGTTAATTTAGCCTTAACTCTCTTTTTTTTGTGCCAAATTTGGTCGGCTGGCGTTGATATGGATGCCAACTTACTGTGGACGCTAGTGCTAACGTGGACAATTTTAAATAATAATTTTTCTTTTTTCATTTTTATTTTTCTTATTCATGTTTAGCACCGTCTGGCCAAAGTACGCCGAAAGGATTGAATTGACACAAATAAAAAAAGTTAAGGCTGAATTGATGTAATTGTAATAGTTTTAGGATTTTTTTTGGGTAATTTTTCCATAATATTAACAGTTTTTTTTGGGTTACAAAAAATTAATAGCAATTAATTAAAAATTATTATGAGATTCACTCTTTCAAGAATTTTTGGCCCATAATAAATTGTTATTTCATGATCATCGCTAGGGAAACCCGTTTTAATCATTGGAATTTGGATGCACTGAGTGCACACCCAAAAATACAGTCAGGTCCTTACGTGTGATGAGTTTTAGGCGAGACCATCAAATCTAGGTCCACACTTTGATAAAGGCTTTGCCTCGTGGCCCATTGCTTCTTGTCCAGTAAGCCTTAAAGTCCAGGCCCAATAAACATCATACTTACGTAGATGACTAATCATGAAACGAGATCAGCCTCTTCCCAAGCACGTCTGTGGTAGGAATTTCATTAAATCAGCTGCGATTGCAAAGCTGGTACGAACGATTCCAAGTCCAAATGTGGGGATTTGCCGCCGAGACTCGGGGCGATCGAGTGATTAATCAGCTTCATCGCCGGTGACTTGCATTTCTATGGACCCAAACAATGTCATTGCCTTATTAATGTTTACATGACAAAACCCACCAAAGAGAACAAATGCAGTATCATGATATGAGTCTGTTCAGACAGTACAGGGGTATGATCGACTACCTTAAAACCTAGTACTAGATGAGGTCCACCTCAAAAACTTAGACAATAGTCACAATACCAATGGAATATCCACGGTCGCGAATATGATCAACCCAAAGCAAAGGAAAAGCTCTCATTTGTAGGCGCCCAACCCCACACCTGTTTCTCTGTCGTACGTTTGGAAGCTTTCCCTGGCCCTGGAGTAGCAAGTGTAGTAGAACTCCGAAACGATGGCCGTGAAGAAGATGAAGGCAGCCCCGGCGCCGAACACCCCCTTCCTCACGGTTTCGCACGAGGGAGGGTCCTCGCTGAAGATGGTCCTGTACTTGGTGTGGTACGCGTTCTTCACCGATCCCGCCAACAGGCACACCTCCGCGATGAAGAAGAACACCCTGATGGATCCATTTCAAAGGCCGGAACGATCAAATGATTAACCGAATGAAACCCAAACCCATATTTCTCATCATATGGGGAAAAGTACTGGAAGCATACCAGCAGGTGATGAATAGAATGACCGCCCAGGCGCGCGAGCCTCCGGGACTCAGGGGCCTCCCGCAGCAGAAGCACCGGCTTGCCGCCATTATGATGACTTGGCTAACCATTAGGAACAAAAATGCTCCGACTCCATAGCCGGTGGAGATGTCCGAGTCATACACACAGTAGTTGTGCTCGACTTCGCTGTCCTGGACAACCTTGGCCTGAAAAGAGACGAATCCGTTTTGGTTAGGAACCACCGATACTCTTCCGAGAGTCGACTCCAGCAGAAATGAAACGCATCAAAGATTCGGAAACCGCCCAGGTAAGTTCTGTTTTTTGTCAAATTAATTTCACTGGAGGTGCTGCATCACTTGTGCAGGGAATCAGGTAATGCTTTTGTTTGGGCGAGCCAAGGTCAACTGTGGAATATAGAATAGAAAGATATCCATTCGTATGGGGAAGAAGTACTCATTGTGCAAAAGTCAAAACTGCTGCTTGTCTTGCATTCGCTTTCCTCCCTGAAGATTTCAGGATAATAAGGATCTAGAGACATCGGTTTGCTTTACGTTCAATCGAACTCCTCGTCGCAATTGCACAATATCACACTTTGTAATCATAGATTCGAACTGCAGCAATAAGCCAGTATCTGATCTCTGGAGCCTTAGAGGGGGCGGAGTTCGCCCCAACGCTTGTATACTTATCAGTGGATTTAATCAGGTCGCACGATCTCGACAAGCGAGATCTATCTATCTATCTATCTATCTCTATTGCATCTTATTTATTTATTTTTTGGGTCAAAAGCTCCATTGCATCTTAAGCTAGACCCTTTTTTGTCTTTCGAATCGGAATTCCCATGGAATTCTGTGATGAATGATGTTGGTATCAGTAGATCTGGAAATTCTGTGGTTGCAATGCTTTCTGAAAGTAGGTGTGAACCCTAATTATGAGAAGCAGAAGATTGGTATTGGCCCTTTGGAGGAGAAAGGATGCTATTTTTTATTAACTAAGCTGGTGAATATGATCTTTCTCTTATCAACAAGGCAAAAAGAAGATGCAATTCATAAACAAATTGATGGAATTACTGAACGACATGGACAATAGCCATTGCCACAGAATTGGCAACTCATATGAGCATGAAAGAGAGTAGTTAAGAGAACAAACACAAACTTACCGTGCTTCTTCTCTGCTCAGCTGCAACAGCAAGTCCAAAGGCAATGACATCTAAGATGAAGACTGCGATCAAGATCAGCTTCGAAGCCATATTTGCTCCCACCAACTGGATCTGATCTGACCCTTATCTCCTCCTCCTCCTCCTCCTCCTCTTCGACTGCTCTCAAACAGTCTCTCCTCTGGTCCTCTCTCTTCAGGTATATATTCTCAATATCACTGCAAAGTGTTGAAGAAGCATCAGATGCCACTCCATTTTCTTTGCCCTTGCTTTTAAAAGAATATTTCCAAAGCAACCACCATAAGAAAAGGACAGTCTACCATTTAAGCGAATGTGGCCATTTCACCTGCAGCAGTAAATAGGTGATAACATCACAAGATCATCATATGAAGTAAGGTAGCCGCAAACTTTCAAATGTTCACCATAAAGAGGACCCCACCAAGTTATTAATCGAGTCACTTGAAAGTGAGCACTCCCATTACTTAATCGAGAATTGGCATTAAACCACCGAGTCACTTTACTTTGACAGATCCTACCACCCACCCAGAAAAAAAAAAAATGAAAGAGAAAATGGAATTCATTACACTTGGTGCAGCAGCAAGCAACCATGTATCTTGAACATGAAGCTCGGTCAACATGTTTTGTACAGCGAAATTCTGTTGGACATTGCTGCCCAGCTTTCATGAATTGTAATTTCGGGAAATGGACAGGGATGAGTATGGATCACAATCGAGGATTGATGTTGACTTGCTGTCGGTGGAGAAGAACACCGCTGCTTCTAAAGTTAGATCCGCGGTCCGCATTCACCCCGGGAGGCCCGTCAAGAAAAAGGAAAATTGCCTACCATGTGCTCTCAATAATTTCCCCCTTTCTTTCCTATTTATTGATCGATTTGAGAAGTTGAAGAGCACGGGCGGAACGTGACATGCAGGATGAACTTTTTTATTTACTTTTCGTGAATAATCAGAAACCTTGAAGCAAAGCTTAGGATCTTCCTTCCTCTCTCTTTCTTCCACGAGTTTTCCCTATCGATCCCGACCGACCCGAAAATAAAAGGGTACAATTATGTTGGGTGTGCCCGGAACCGTCTCCTCCCTCATCGGAGCTGACCAATCTAGTAAACGGAACTGTGGATCAGACGGGTTTGGACATGGCGCACTTTTCGAATCGATGTGGGATGAATACCGGACCTGATTAATTTCACGAGGACCGAACCCGCCCCATAGCACCCGCGGGTCTCAAATTGGGTTGTGGTACGTTGTACCGACTGTTTTCCCAAACCGAACATGCTGATTTGATCTGAACCGCACGATCAGTGCGGGAGATGATGGGGATATCCTAGTTGGCACTTCCGTACAGCCTGTGCCCAGCGAGGCAAGCCTCTTCCTGATGGTCCAATGATACGGTGCCACTTCAGCACGCGTGGATGGAGAATAGAGCGAAGCGTAACTTTGCTTGCGGTTCCATCGGCCCCCGACAAAAGCTGGTGGAGCCCAAAAAGTAATAATAATAATAATTTTACCCGAGCATTTCCCACATAATTCGCCAGCATTTTCTTACACTTCAAAAAATGCAACAAAAGAGCGCACATAGTAACAATTTTGGAAATGATTTTTTGCTCCAGTAATACTTTTGGAGTAGAAAATCATTTGATAATGCAACTTCTGAAATATGAACTGTTTGGTTACGTAACATTACATTTATGCTTCTGAAGTTATTTTTGAGCAAATTCTAGAAGTTAAAAAAAGTCACTTCTATTTTAGTAGTAGAAACCTCTCGACAATAGTATCTTTCTCACTACACCCTCTTTTCATTTTTAGCGTCTCTCCCTCTTTGCCACGCCTTTGTCATCGTTGCCCTCGCCACCCACAGCTGTAGCTCCGCCACAACCATTGCTAGCCTCCGTCGTAGAAAGTCGCTCCCCAATTGCTGTTGTCACTCCTTGCCTCCAACCGCCGACCATTATCACTTGGTGGCGGTCTCTGGTTGCTAGAGTAATTATTTTTAAAGAATTTTACAAAAAATTGTGGCATCAATTTTTGACTCATGACATCATTTTTTGTAGAATGTTTTATGTTAATAATATTTCAAAAGTAAAAATTTTCAATTGTTGCCAAAAGAAATTTTGTTCTAGAAGCATAAATTTTGTCTTGTTATCAAATATTTTTTTCTTATCAGAAGTAAAAGTAGTAGAAAAATCAACTTCTGGTCGAAGTTGATTTTTGAAGCCGAAGTGCTGCCATCCGTTCGTGTCATTTATTTTGTGAAAAATGAAATCTTATATTGCTTACAAAAAATGAAGGTAGAAAAAATATTTTTGTTGTCCCTAAGAATTTTTAGGCATAAATCGTTGTTAATGATAGTAATACTTTTCATCAACTAATTATTTTAAGTAGTATAAGTGGTTATTTTGAGCAAGATGTTCTCCAAATCAATCATTTTTCTCAGAAATAAACAGAGCCTTAATGACACGCAAGTTTTGTTTTATCACGGTA
This sequence comes from Psidium guajava, assembly GCA_016432845.1. Classification (NCBI taxonomy): domain Eukaryota; kingdom Viridiplantae; phylum Streptophyta; class Magnoliopsida; order Myrtales; family Myrtaceae; genus Psidium; species Psidium guajava. The sequence goes on along the minus strand of CM028226.1, from coordinate 12,039,614 downwards.
ACAACATGTTCGCGATTTTAGAGTAGTTCACGAAGCTTCATCAATTTATGAGGGCCAAAATTGAAATGAGAATACTCACTCTTGACATTAATGTGTCACTACTTAGACATTTAATTGTAAAACTTGATTTATTTACAAAGGGCAAATTAATAAAACAAAAGTTAAAAACTTTTTAACCGAAATGAAATATCAGAAGACGCCAAGCATATAAGGTTTTGAACTGGACTCCCCAAACCCAGAAGCCAATTGGTTCTACACGGCCTCGCATCAGTCGGGCTCAACAAATTGGCCCAAAAGGAGTGAGCTGGGCGGGGCTCAAGGGAGATTTAGATGAGGGTAGCTCCCGCCTGGTTCTGCATCATCAAATTTATTCTTGGTTCAGAGTTCAGACGCTTGGCCCGTGTCGGCATCTTCGTCTATTCTACTCTCTCCCCATTGGTTCCGACTCGGAGATCACACGTAATTCCCAGGAGAATTATAGGAAAGCAATTGACTGCGGTATAGGAAAGCATGTGAGCAAGAGCAGAGCAGAGCAGCAGCTTAGAATTATTTGACCTCCTCAACCCCTTTCTTGTGACCCTCCCCTCGCAGCCCCTATCTCGCCTGTGAAGCCCTTCAATACCTCCATCTCTCTCTCTCTCTCTCTCTCTCTCTCTCTCTCTCTCTCTAGTATGTATATATATAAGCCCACATGCGCGACTCACCTTCTCACTCAGCACACACGCACAACGCCATCAGCCATGGATTTCTCTGTCTGCACCGTCGCGGCTTTCTTAGCCCTTCTTCTTTGGGTCAACTCGTCCACCGGGCACACCGGCCGTGCTCCGCCATGTACGCGTCCCCGGCATGTTCATCATTGTGAATTTGTGATTTGATAACATAGATTATCCTTTACCATTTACTTCAAAACTTTCTAAGTACATCCAAGGACCTGCTCTCTCGATACTCTGAGCATGGCCTGGCTTTAATGTTCTAGTCTCCTGTCATGCTTTATTGACTTCAAGGTAGGATAGTAGGACTACAGGTGAAAAATGTGCTTTGATATCATATGCTATGTCGATGCATATGGCTCTCAAGCTAGGATAGTTGCAACAAACGCTTTTAACTAGCATCTTGCATGAGCTAAGATTCATGCGAAGCATCAATCACCGAGTGAAACAAGCAGCAAGTTACGGGTCGAGAGAAACGGCTAATGATAGAAGAGATTGCTGTGTTTGTTTCAGCAGTAACTAACTACTAATCAGCCACATGACAGTCCAATGTAATTAATCTCGGTATCGAATCTGAAATCACATGCTTGAAGAAGACGATAATAGGGTTCTGGGGTTTTTGACAGATGTTCTTGGAGGCAAACAAGCTGATGATCAAGAACAGAATCTGTTGACGGAAAGCGAGGGGACGACGAGCCATGTGAAGAGGGCGGTGCACACGGTTCGAATCGCCGGGTCGAGATTGCCGGATTGCTCGCACGCATGTGGCTCATGCTCTCCTTGTAGATTGGTAACAGTAGGCTCCACTTGTGGCCGGGCACGGCCCATTGAAGCCGAGTCTTGCCCTATTTCGTACCGCTGCATGTGTAGAAACAAACTGTATCCCGTCCCATAATCTCTCTTTCGCTATCCATTGCATATTATGATAACCCTAGCAAGCCTATGTGGATGGTTAGCTTCGTCTCTATGCATGGACTCGCAGATTTTCAACCATATTTTGGACTCTTAATAAAAATACTTCTCTCCTTTATACTTGGCTAATGTTCAACATGTTGCCTAACAATGGTAAACCTAGAATTTTAGGATTGAGGGGACCATATCTTAGCCAGAGTGTATATCAAACATCAGATTATGAAGTAGACACTTGACGGTCAGCAAACCGGCCACGGTCGTCATTAACGGTTAGTGCGACCAAAAGGGGTGGGTGATGAGAAGTGAAGGCAAATTTCTCTATGATTTAAGGTCAATTTGTTGAGATGTTTTATGATGTCACGTTAATTATGTTCAGATAGAGAATGACTAATTTTGTGAATGAGAAGGTAGTTTAATAACTTTGAATCGCCGCGATGTTCGCTGTTTCCAAACTCCTACTCTAGTATCATCTACCAATGTGTATGATCATCAGAATCATTCCTGTCGATTGCTCTAGTCTTCCTAAGCCAAATATATTGATCGAGTAGATTGTTAAAATTTCTCCGAATGAACTCGCTAGGATTCTAGCCACAAAAAAAAAAAATTCTTTGGGATCTAGCAAGGACCGACTTGCTCTCAGATCTCGATGAGGGGCAAGCCTCATCAGCCCTCACCTATGGCCAGTCGCCAGACATTGAGGAGCCTTGGCAACTGTTGGAGGAAGAGGGTAAAAAAGAAAAAGATAAAAAAAGAAAACCAACAAAATATTCAAGCTAGAAATCAACAGGAGACCAGCATTGACTTGATCAAGTTCCAATTCCCACTTTGGATCTCTGGGCTCACCAGGACTCCATGTCCAAATTAGCACTTCCAAACCCACATAGAAGGGCCCAAAATTCTAGAGGGGCCAATTTCCTCAGTTCAATACTGAGAAAACTGTTCTAACTCAGATCCGGCCCTCAATTGTCATCGGGTCAAATAAGGAATGCCATTGCCAGGCCATCTAACTAAATACAAAGGGGGCACTCTGTGCAGACACAACAACGAGGTACGATAAGAAGAAAAAGACACAACACATCGGCGTTACTTTGTCAAATTTCTATCTCAGGTTCTACTCATACCGACGTGAGCTGAGATCAGGAGTTCCACCGGATTTCGTGAGGATCATCGGCCCTCGACCCGTACCGAAACTTTGCGGGTTAAACGAAAACCGCGCCTTCGTTATTCTATAACAATCGCTTGATGTTGGGCGCGACGCCATTTGATTTTTCTGTCTATTGGGTGTGTTCCCATGCCTAATTTATTCGTCGGAGAGGGTTCTTCTAGATGGTCCAGAGCTCGTTCTAAGTTTCCACGAATGTTGCTGGGAAGGCACTCGCCGCTGAAGCTCGAATCCTGTGGTTTGACGACTTATTATTCGTGTTGCCTTGGTCAAAATCTCCCGCGTGGTCCAAGCAGTCTTCCCCAAGTCTTGAACCCAGTCAATTCTCAGCTGCTCAATTACGCTCATTGAATAAAGATAAATCCTCATTCCTCACAAGCGCAAGCGCACGGCTTTTTCCCCTTGGAGAACGCGAACCATCGTCCTCCCCCCAGAAACAGCTTTCCGCAAAAGACCATGCAAGTTCTGCCCGAGAAGGCGTCGCAGAGGCCACGTCTCCCGCAGAGATCCGTCTCGCTCGCCGGAGACAATCGGGGCAGCCGCAGGTGCTCCCCGCCGGTGGCGAGCCCGCGGCGTCGGCCCGCCTGCACCTGCTCGAGGAATCCCGGGTCGGTCCAGTGCGGCCGCCACGGGTACGTCTTGCCCGAGGAGAAGGCGGTGAAGAGGAACCAGGCGAGCAAAGAGGTTCTGAGGAGGGCCTTGGCGCCGCCGGCTCGCCGGTTCAGCCTCCGGAGGTGGAGTTTCAGGCCGACGCCGAGCAGACTCTCCACCATGTCGACGGCTTAGGTGCTTGTTTCGTTGTTTTCGCATGTTCTGAGGTGGATCAGGGTCCGGGGTGCAGTGTGTATACGAGTGGCTTAGGTACATAGCATTTGTGAATTGATTTCTTCGTCGCCCAGGGGACGAGTTCCATGTAAATCGCATGAGTTTTGATCTTTGAGGATATTGTAGCATGGCCTTAATTGCGTTCTTTTTAATATTTGCTTTTTGTCTTGGATGGGATGACAATATAGTTTGCGGGCATTATTAGTTCATCCATTTTCACAATTTGCAAAAATTGAAATTAGTGAATATTAGTCCACTTTTCGATTTCAGATGTGGATCTATCAATTTGGATCAGATTATACATATTAAAAATACAAAATTAAAGACTCTAATAGCTGTTCTTATTACCCAATTGAAGGAGCTTGCCAAAGTACTCAAAAGTATAAGATTTGATAAACTCGAAATGAGGCAAGATCCATCCTGAAGCCGATTGCCTCTTATGATCTTATCACTGCAATCACGCACCAATCCTGGCCCAGGATAGAGACGTCCTCAAAACCAAACATCACCACACGGGGGCCGCCGGGCCATCGCCAACCATCTGCCGCCACGTATAACCTGGAATGGCCCGGGGCACGGAATCTTGTACGTCGCGAAGCACTGGATCCGAGCCGAGGGTGGATCCCCAGCAACTCGAAGTTGGAGAACGATACAGAGAGACACTCGAGGAAGCGGAGCAATCTCGCAGGTTCCGCTGAATCACTCAGCTCCTTCACTCTCGCTCCGTCACCCCCATCTTCCGAGCCGTTCGCGGGCGTATGCATACATGTAAACGCCCGTGTCCGTAGTGATCGGCCCATGGTCCTCGCAGATCGAGCATGGCGAACTACTTAGCTCAGTTTCAGACAATCAAGAGCTCCTGCGATCGCCTCGTGATTGCCGGTGAGTTTTACTCCTACGCTTTGGAGTGGTTCGCGTGTCGTTGCGTACGATCTTTTTCTGCTTCAAGTTCGATCGCGAGTTCAGATGCATTTGCGGAGGACTGTTGTTGATTCCGGCGCTGTTTACTGTTGGATTCGAATTGATTTTGGAAATGAAGACGCTCGATCACGATCCTTAAAACCTTTTGCTTAAGATCGCGCGAGATTAAATTGTCTGAGTTCGCTCCGTGTGTGGTGTACCCTACCCTAATAGTTTACTTACGCTGGTGATTTTCTAAATTGAAATTTTGCTTCAGTCTATTTGGAATTGTTTGATTTCCTAGCTCTGCGCTGGGCGTCGTTGTTCTAATGGCACATTGTACTTCAGAACTGATCTGACAGGTGATACTATGTAGTGAATGTCCGCGAAGTGTTACCACTTAGTTCGTTCTCTTGTTATTGGATTTGTAAATTCATTTAATTTCTCAGTCATGGCAGCAAAACTTCTTTTGCTGGAATTTTAAATTGGAGAAGATTCACCTCATCTAAAATGTGCTTTCTGAAAGAGCTGGATCATATACGAAAAAAGAAATATGATTGCATTATCTGCAAGTCCCTCATTTTTTTTTTCCTGAGAGAGAAACATGAGCACAATCAAGGATTATCTTTTCTTTTTGATACTTGCTGAATTTAGGGAGGAATATATCTTTGCCGGGTTGGTCCAGGCTTTAGTTCAGACTGTTCACGCAGTTCTTTGATGAATTTATTAAAATCCTTCTTCTGAGTACAGGTTTGAGCTTATATGCATGATAAGTTAGATTATCTAATCTTATTTGAGCTTCGTTAATATTTCAGTTAGTTTTCCCAGCCTCATCAATTACTTTCCCTCCATGAGTATTCTCATCCATTCTCCTACTGTCTTTGCATTAACTTTTTTACTCATTAGGGTTGACCTTTCTTTTATGTGTCTTCTGATCTGAATTACTCTGAACTGACTTCCAGTTGAAGATGTGAGTGACTTGTGGCCAACTATCAAGAATGGATTTGAGGAAAGATTGCCTTTCAAAAGGGCTAGTTTGAATAACAAGACCCGGAATCCAGTGTTTGTTGAGAACTTGCCTGCTGAATTCATCCTGACGACTGATGCAAGACTTCGCAGCCGCTTTCCGCAGGAACAATCTTTGTTTTGGTTTCGGGAGCCATATGCTACCGTGATTCTTGTGACCTGTGAGGTGTCTCTTCGTCCCTTGCCTCATCCTTTTGAGCCATTTATCTTTGCCTTTTAGGCTTTACTAGCTTTCTTGATATTCCATGATGGCGAAATGTGTAATTGTCCAGTCCTGATTTGAAGCTACAAGAAGGTGCACATCATTCAATTGATATTGGCTTATTTTGAACGAAGTAAATAGTGTATGTAGGGCCTGCTTCATCACTGTGATTGTTACTTTCTGATTTGTTGGAATTTACATGATCAGTGGTACTTACTGCATGTATATGTACATGGAATTGAGTATATAGACTGATGAATGAGGTTGCTGTTTGGTTGATTGCATGAAAGGCCACCTGATAGGAACTTTGAAGTGAGCTTGGGTTACTTTTGCATTGAATTTGCATTGTCAGTCAAAGCTTCTGTCCTTGTGCTATTTATGGAAGCTTTTCTTGTAATTCAACACTTTCCAGCAATTTTGTCTGTTGACTTCCCACATACATAGGTTGCTCTCTTCCTTGGGTGTTCTTTCATACATATATCACATTATTTTATATATAATTGAACAAAGATGATTGATGCGACTCTCCTAATCTGAAAGTGCTTTGGACCGGATTTGGAAAGCATCATAGTGGCCATTCAGGATTTAATGCCGGCTTTCTTCATGTTCTCAATTTTGCTGGTGGAAGATGCCTTGATATCAAATTACACTTCTGCAGGATCTTGACGAGTTCAAAACCATCCTGAAACCACGACTGAAACTAATTGTACAGAATGATGAGAGAGAATGGTTTATTGTGTTTGTGTCCAGAGCTCATCCAACTAACGATCAGGCCACTAAATTGGCCAAAAAGGTATATGCCAGGCTTGAAGTTGATTTCAGCTCCAAGAAAAGAGAAAGGTATTGATTATTCCTGTAGTTCCTCTTAGTTTCTACTTAAACAAAACCAGAGCAGTAAGAAAAAAACGTGATTAAGCAATATCCCTCTGTTTACTTATGCTTCTTATTAGAGCTTGTTATTTATTTCTAGCTCTTGGAACTCATTTTAGAAGGTCAATAAGTGTACTTACGTCACCTGGAAGTTTTTTAACTTAATCACCAAACTTTGTTGTGATTATGAATGAATGTGACCTGGAGGTGTCCCTGGTGTGTGACTACGTCATTGTCCCTTGAGCACTTATCATCTCTTGAGGCTACGATTGACTCTCTCTTTCTCTCTCTCTGTCCAAGGAGTAATTTTTCTTGTGACCAGTTGCAAGTTTCTTTGTTATTCTTCTCGTCTTTTTTAGTCAGTTCCAAAGTCACTGTCGACCTTTACCATGCTCTGAGATTTGACACGTCCTTGTCTCAGGTGCTGCAAATATGACATACACGGTCCTGAAGCAAATTTCTGGGAAGATTTGGAATCGAAAATTGTAGAGTCCATCAGGAATACCCTGGATAAACGCGTTCATTTTTATGAGGATGAGATACGGAAGCTCAGTGAACAACGATTCATGCCAATTTGGAACTTCTGTAATTTTTTCATATTGAAGGTCTTTCCCTTCTCAAAGTTGTGGACCATTGTAATCAAATGAAGTGTAACTTTAGCTTAAGTGAGTTGCCCTGTTTTGATTTTTCCTGTTGCCCACATAACTTTTGTCTCACATGTATCGATTTTACGCATTTGCACGATTATTCTATCATAAGTCTTAGATCTATTAGTCTTATCCATTCATCTCAATGCAATTATGAGGCACATTACTTAGAAATTTCTTGTCTTCTTGTGCCTGTTATTCCAATTCAATTCAAACTTTCTCTGCAACCTATTCTTGCGGTCTGTTTCTCCTTTTAAATTTTGGAATGGTCAACAGGAGAGCTTGGCTTTTATATTTGAAATGGCAAAACTTCATGAAGACGCGTTACGCGAGTATGATGAACTAGAACTCTGCTACTTGGAAACAGGTGCTTATTCCATGAATGCCTTGTTGATACTTCTATGCTTGGTCAACAAGGCCCCTATTTTTCATTCTATTCATTCTCTGATGAGAAACGTGTCTTTGCTTTACTGAATTTTGATATAATGGAGGCATCTTGTTAATCTGATGGATTGCTAAATCGTCTGTTTCTTACTCTTTTTATCTTTATTTTTATGACTACCTGTAACTTGTGACCCATTTCTGGAGAATTTGGCTCTCTACATAATTTATCTAATGAGAAGGACAGCATGAATACAATTCGACAAACTGCCTTGAATATCAGATTTTTGGCTTAGTATCTGGATGGCAGTTGCCATCAATATACAATCTTTATATAGTTTTTATAAAATTAATGTATTATCTTTTGGTGCATGGACATCAGCCATTGTGGTGGTTGAAAAAATAGTCAACATAGATTCAAGTCATCTCTGCAAAAACAGAGGGAGCTTACTTATGTTGGTTCTTTTGAAGATCCTTGCTCACCTCTGCACTATGATGAGTCTTATAGCTATTAATGTAAATGCAGCCAACATGACTCCAAAGAGGGACTTTGGAGGACTAGATAAGGGTGATGATCAAGCAGCACTCCTCAATCCCGGAAATAAGCCGCTCACACAGATTGTTCAAGATGACTCATTTAGGGAATTTGAGTTTAGACAATATCTCTTCTCCTGTCAATCAAAGGTGCACAATTCTTTACTAATTTGATTCCTTGTCTTCTGATGATTAAACAGAACGGACTTCTTGTCTGCTGAAAGCTTTCCTTTTTGGGTCGTAAGATGTTCGCTGCTACTTTAAAGGATTTTTTTTTTGGTATCGCTGTTTCTAACTAATATATCTGTCACTGCAGCTTTTATTCAAACTTGGTCGGCCATATGAGGTTGCGTCGAGGGGTTATTCATTTATAATAAGCTTCTCAAAGACACTGGCAGCATATGAAGTAAATATATCTACTTTATGTTTCTTGCCTCTATTTTTCAATTGATTTGCATTTTGAAATGTAGAGTATTTGCTTTGTGTTTCTTTCTTCCTTACTTCCTGACCTCTGGGAACTCCTTTCAGAGCATGCTACCATTTTGTATGCGTGAAGTGTGGGTAGTGACTGCATGCTTGGCTTTAATCAGAGCAACTTCGTCTCAATACAAAGATGGACTTGTCTCTTCCGAAGTAGAAAAGGAGTTCTACCGTCTTGAGGGTGATCTGTATTCTCTATGTAGGATTAAGGTGAGACTTTTGTATGTGTTCTTTCTTATAAATGTAAATGCTGATTGATATGTTTAACAAGTTGGAAATCATTTACTGTATAAGTGTTAGCATTAGATCTTACCGTCATTGACACCAGCTAATAGTTTATAGTACTTGTTAAGAATTTTGAGGACCATGAATGTTTGACTAAAGCAATTGATTTGTCTTGCTGCGGAGAAGAAAAGGAGAGTTGGGGAGATTGGGTATTTCAGATATTACTCATTCCTTTTTAGGCCGAAACCAGAGACTTGTGCGTAATATGCTGGACAATGAGATCCTTGTGTAGAGATTCCTTTCAACTCTTTTAGAGGTCGTCTGGGGCATACGTTATAACCTTGCACCCTTCTTTTCTCTCACTCAAGTTAACTATTGCCAATGAGATTTTATGCTGAATAGCATGATTGATGGCAGTTTATGAGGCTGGCATATTTGATTGGATATGGGACGAATATGGAAAGAAGTCCTGTCAACAGGTAGGGCCTTGAATTCCCAGGACAAGTATTATTAAATATATTAATATTAGTTTCATTACTGCCCTCGTATAGAGCATAATTATCCATTTAGCTGTTGTAAATTTGATCTCATCCCTATTTTATGCAGTGCCTCGCTCAGTATGCTACCTTGGCCCAAACCTGCGATTTGGCCATCTATTCCACCAGATGCTTCATCCGAGGTGCTCATGAAAGAAAAGGCAAGTCCATGACCTGGTTTATGAGCTAGTAAACCTCACATTAGACACATACTTCAATTTGTTTTAGCCAAATTGGTAATCTTGTGGATGCGAATATGGCACTTTAAGGTGATTATTTGTCTTAACGATTTTGTTTTGAGAGCAATATACAATTGTAGCCGCTCATACATATCAACATACCGGATGTTTACTCATGGTATGATGAGACTGGTGTGCCATTTTTCACACCTAGTCAAGATATATATTAATAACTAGGAAACATGTGGTAGATTCGTGATGCTTTATAAATTTCAGTGTGTTCTCAAAATCAACTGATTAGCATTGGGAGGCAGATTTTGTGGAACTTTGTTTGCTTTAGATTGTTCATTTTCTTTTTGAAATCAATAGGCTCTTTTAAGGCATACGAGAGGTTTGAATGTGCGTTACTGGGTTGATTGAGTAATCTGAATGTGCCGTGTTATCAACCCTTATAGCATGCTTTATTCTTCCATGTTTATTATTGCATCAGGCTCCATGTCCAGGATAATATCACCATGTTGTTTCCAGAAAAATAAATATATCTAAAAAAAATTCTCCCTTCAACTTGCTGCTGAGTATTATGGATTTCTTTTCTGTTTTAGAGGAATGTCTTTGTAGTAGAACATGCAATATTATAAAGTAGGAGAAACATTTAGATATACTGCTTGATAAGCCTCTGTAACTTTTCATAGTGCTCATTTTGGACTCTGCATCTTCTCAGTTGCTCCAATTGGCATTCTGAGTCCACTTCAATGTATGAAATTGATGGTTACATTTGATTTCCTGCAGATCATTCTACAAGCTAGTCCTAGAGTCAAGCACTTTGGTATTCACAGGAAGCAGTTGCCTCTTGAACCTTCAGTATTGCTGCGTGAGGCTAACCGTCGAAGAGCTTCTCTGTCTGCTGGAAACATGTCAGAAATTTTCGATGGTCGCCCGGGTTTTGTTGATGGGTAATGAAGTTTGTGGTTATTTACCAACTATGCGGCACTGTTTTGTTCTGTTTTGCGTGGCTTTCTCATCATTCCAATTTGTCAACAGGTTGGGTTCAGATATTTCTTTAAAAACTTCCCCATCAAATAAAGCTCACGCGGTTATTATGTCACGAACCAACTCATCACCAGGATTTGAGAGCTCAATCAGTAGGCCTATGAGGCTTGCGGAGATTTATGTTGCTGCAGAACATGCTCTTCGCAATACCATATCGAGTCCAGATCTTTGGAAATCTTTCTCGTCTTTGGAGGATTTCGAGGTATAACCACCGGCAAGCACAATCTTGCCTTAGCATTTACTAGTAGCTTTATGTCATTTTATCTTTCCTTCGCTAACTTGCTGTTTTCATTACAAGTATTTTCTAGCATTGTGTTTTTCTGTTTATGAATTTTAGTTTTGCTAAACTTAAAGAGGTTGCTTTCTGTGTTGGTAATTTTTAATGGGAAACTCTTCTTTTTCCAGAAACAGCCTTAAGGGGGGTCTAAAAGAGGAAAGGAACTCTTTTTAATTTCTCATTCTTAAAACGTGATCATGACAGGAGAAATATCTGGAGCTAACCAAAGGTGCTGCTGACAATTACCATCGTTCCTGGTGGAAAAGGCATGGAGTTGTCCTTGATGGTGAAATAGCTGCTGTCTGCTTTAGGCATGGAAATTTTGACCTGGCTGCAAAGTCTTATGAGAAGGTTTGTGCTCTTTATGCTGGTGAAGGATGGCATGATTTATTGGCTGAAGTTCTTCCCGACCTGGCCGAGTGTCAGAAGATACTAGATGACCAAGCTGGCTACCTATCTTCTTGTGTGAGATTGCTTTCATTGGAAAAAGGCTTATTCTTGACCAAAGAACGTCAGGCCTTTCAGTCGGAAGTGATCCGTTTGGCTCACAGTGAAATGAAAAATCCTGTTCCTCTAGACGTTTCATCACTGATTACATTTTCTGGCAATCCTGGCCCTCCACTGGAATTATGTGATGGTGATCCGGGCACTCTATCCGTGACCGTTTGGAGTGACTTTCCGGATGACATAACACTTGATTCGCTTAACCTCACCCTGATGGCTACAAATAATGCTGATGAAGGAGCTACGGTGTGTCTAACATTAAGTAGATGATTTTCTTCATTACTTGTCCTCGAGGAAGATATAATAGGCTCACAAAGTATGCCATCGATCTCAATCTTTCATTTTTCTTTCAGGCATTGAAGAGCTCCGGTGCAATCATTCTGAATCCTGGTAGGAATACTATCACCTTAAATTTACCCCCACAAAAACCAGGTTCCTATGTCTTGGGAGTTCTCACTGGACAGATTGGGATATTGAGATTCAGATCTCATGGTTTTTCCAAGGGTGGCCCTGCTGACACTGACGATTTTATGAGCTATGAAAAACCAACAAGACCAATTTTGAAGGTAATGATCCTGTACTGAATAGAATTCCCAAAAATAAGCATGGGTATTGCGTCAGGACAAAATTGGGACTTTGGTCACATCATTCTGCTTATTTCTTGTGATGTTCTGCTAAATTTTCACAGAGGACATGTCTTAGGGATGGCATAATTGATTTGTTTCTAGACTCTTAAATTGATGAGATAGTATCTCTTTTTGTCAGGTCTCCGATCCAAGACCTCTGGTTGATCTTACCGCATCTGTTTCATCTGCTTTGCTAATAAATGAGCCGCAATGGGTCGGAATAATAGTACGGCCTATTGACTACTCTTTGAAAGGTGCTGTCCTTCACATTGACACTGGTCCGGGTCTGAAGATTGAGGACTCATATGCGATTGAGATGGAGAGCTTTAACCATGAGCTGCAGAATATGGCTAATATAAGGAAAGAGGATGGTGCTTTGGAGAAGGATTCTTCCAATAATTATCATAAGAATTTGGAGCAGTTACTACTCCAAAATGGTCGAATTGAGTTCCCAGAATGGGCGAGCAGCATGACTTCTATTCTGTGGATTCCAATTCAAGCCATCAGTAGAGAGCTTGCTAGAGGATCATCTTCAGGTTCCTAATTGTTATTCTTTGTGTCATTTAGTATCCATGCAAATGTCTCTATATATGCGTTTCCTGCTTGTTTTATCCAGAAGCACGGAGTTGCATAATTGATTTTGCATTTCTTGCTTTGTGATTGAGGACAGTCAACCCCCAGAAGCAAAGCATTGTCGATGGGATGAGGACAATAGCTTTAAAACTTGAATTTGGAGTGTCTCGCAACCAGATATTTGACAGGTATTATTCTCCATCAATATGGCTTTCTACATTTGCTTAGTTTCATTTATCAAGTTCCATACTGGATCCTGTGCCACTTACCCCAATAATCTTCTTTCTATATTGTGTCGCAGGACCATAGCTGTGCACTTTACCAATCCTTTCCATGTCAGCACACGCGTTGCAGATAAATGCAATGATGGTACCTTGCTTCTGCAGGTATTGTATGTTTCAAACTTTCAGAAGCATTGATTGATTGTGTGGACTATGTAGCATGCCTTGCAACTTATATAGCTCTCTCAAGAGATATACTTTTGGTTTGGCGTAAGGCTAAGGGCTCTTTTCTTTGAAGATTGAGGAATGGCTAGTTTTCACACTGGCGTCGACTAAATCATGCTCTAGATGGGCAGACTATCTTAATAGCTGCCTGAACTTCTGAATGAAGAATCAGTCAACTCGCTTGGCAGAACACCTTTTGGTTGATATTAGGTGTCAATCAAATTTGAAGTTGAGATCCGTTTATATCCAGGCATCCTAAATCTGGAACTTCTTTGATAACCAGTTAGGCTACAGTAGTTGCAATCATGTGAAGATTAGTCTGGAACTCTCTCTCTCTCTCTGACACGCACGCACGCAAAACCATGCAAGTGGAAAGGGGGAAGATGGATGGGTTAGGAGGCAGATACGTGATTAGTGATTGACAGACTAACATGTGAAAAAAGTTTTGTTTGAAACTCATCCCGAATCCTTGTAAAAGGATGATTAATGTACGGAAGTTTTTTTACAAACTTGAATATTAAAAATCACATGAGATCAGTCACCCTGCAGTAAGTAGGAGATTCTTTTGACTACATTTATAGTTACTCGCTGTGCAACATCCAGGTTATACTCCAATCGCAAGTAAATGCCACATTGACTATCTATGATGCTTGGCTGGATCTTCAAGATGGATTTGTCCATACTAGAGAAGATGGTGGAAGACCTACTTTAGGATTCTTTCCTCTTATCATCTCTCCAAACACTCGTGCAGGGATCCTCTTCAGCATATGTACGGAGAAAATAGTTGGAGGTATAAGATGCAGCTTCTCTTTCATTTTTCCTTGTGAAGAGCCTTAAGTGTCGATATTTATTATCACCAGACCTTTTGTCCTGGTCAAATAAATGGTGATATGAGATTTAAGATAGAAGTTTGAAGTTCTCACATAGGCGATTGTTCAATTATGAAGATAATGCACCCTCTCTCCTATTGGATGGTTAGTGTAACTTGAAGTTAGGTTTTGATTCTGGGGAGTGTCATTCAAGAAATCATTTTTATGATTTTACATGCTGTTCCATGGTTCTTTTGGTTAACAGATCATACGGAAGCACGGCAAGAGAGTATACTTAATATCAAATATGGAATTTCTGGTGATCGCACTATTGGCGCACACCCACCTGTTGCAGTAGACTCCAACAGACTTGGATGTGATGGGCGGGATTTGATCTTTAGGAGCGCTCTTTCTTTGCAGCGGCCTGTGCTTGATCCATGTTTGGCTGTTGGTTTTCTGCCTCTTCCTTCTAGCGGGCTTAGAGTTGGACAACTTGTTGCAATTAAATGGAGAATTGAAAGGTTGAAGGATTTTGAGGAAATCGATACCTTGCAACACCACAATGTAAGTCAGCAATACAGATGATCTTCACAAAGAAAACTAAGATACTTGGAGGATTTAAAGAGAGGATTTTGAACTCATCCTATTAAAGTCGCAGTTGCAAGTAAAAAGAGCATATGCTTCACATATTCTTCTATCATTTGACCTCGCTTTAGTTAAATCGGTTTTTGTTCTCACCTCTTCTTCTGTGAATGATGGATTCGTAGGATGTCAAGAGTGACTAGAAGATGGTTAGCAAGACAATGAGTGGACATAAAATAGCTAGTCAAGTAGATATATTACGGATTGTCTTAGCTAATGGTGCAAAAGTTTCAAATTTCTACTCCACTATCTGGTTCTGTTCTTGGCCGGCTCTCACCATCCTCTGGAAGTCCTTGTTTAGTGCACGGTGTACTGGTTTTCTGAAAGCTTGAAAGGAGTTCTAAAGGGGAATTTATTGCTTTAATGCTAATCAATCTCCCCATCAAATTTACTAAACTTTATGAACCTCTAAAAACCATTGAGAGCATTAGTTATTTCTTTTGTTCTGTTCTGACATAACATGCGAAGGACCTGGGTCTAAAGTCAGGTTTCAATGTAGAAGTGTTGTTGCACCGAACAGATCCTTTAAATAGAAATTGTTCTATCATTATCCAATTAAATTTTGTATGACAGGATGAGGTCCTATATGAAGTCGGTGCAAATTCTGTAAATTGGATGATTGCTGGCAGGAAGAGAGGGCATGTCTCTCTATCTCCAAATCAAGGTTTTGAAGTCCTGCCTTCTACTGTTTGTTATTTCTTGAGTAATTTTTTGGATAGAGTAACTTATCATGCGCGACCAATCTGTTTTCATGGCAGGTTCCAGAATAATCATCTCCATATTATGCGTACCACTGGTGGCTGGTTATGTTCGTCCCCCGCAACTAGGGCTACCAGACATTGACAAAGCAAATATCAGTTGCAATCCTGCGGGTCCTCACCTGGTCTGTGTCTTGCCACCGGCCCTCAGCTCCTCATTCTGTATCTCAGCATGATTCGCTCACCTGCTCTTCCCTTAGTCCGCTCCTCAACTTGGTCGTGCCACTTCCGATACCCGTAAGATTTTTTCATTCAAACAGAGTTAGACGAGATAAAGAGGGTAAGTAAGTATAAGAAATTTCACAAGGATTCAAGATTTGTAAATCCTTTTTCTTTCATCGGTTGTCCAAGGAACGAAAACAGTAGCTGAGTTTGTTGTGTGAGGTAGTTTATTCAGGTGTTCTAGGTCCCAGCCACCTTGTACTTCCTGGTTCTTGTACAGCGGGAATTTTGCTGTCCTCTTTGTTGTATAACACTTTTGAGTATAGTGACCAAGGCAAAGAAGCTTTACTTCTCAGGCTTCAGTTTTTTCCACTCATTGACACTGGAAATTTGATAGGAACGATAATCCCTCTTCTCAGTTGTCTTAACTTGTGCAGAATGGAACTTCGATAGGCACTATGAATTTCGTAGTTGCACGTAAGATGTGTCCCCAAAATAAAAATAAATTACAGAAGACGCCATGCCCTATTTGGACGAACTACGAGAGAGTACACAGTCCAAGATTGCTTTTGAAGTTGGATTGAGTAGAGGGTGAGCTATCTCCAAAGACTAGTCTCAGTTAATCTCCAACTCCATCTAAGTTTTGATGTTTCTTTCTACCTCCTATTGACCCCCAAAAAAAAAAAAAAATCCAGAGACGCTGGTCTTTAGATGCGATGCACATTTCCTGCAAGCTTCGCATTCTAGAATTGAGCGAACGCTGAACTTCATCGTTCGTTTACGCACGTAAATAATCTGGAAGCTTGGCCACGAGTGCCTTTCGAAAAGGAAAGGAAACGTGAAAAAGGAAAGGGAAAGGAAAGGTCCCACCGAGATTTGAACTCGGGTTACTGGATTCAGAGTCCAATGTCCTGACCACTAGACCATGGGACCTTCGTTGATACAAACCATGGGATCTTCATTAATATAGGCTTGACTATTGTTATTTAAGTAGGTTTTAAATGACAGAAGATAGTGTTCGACATCGAATACTTTGATGTCGGTCAGCATTCCGCGACAATCGCAACGACAAAATGGCTGTTGCCCGGGTGATTGCACATTGTCCGACGTGGTATACACATAACTATCGATCGAACTGTGCCGTTCTAAGTGATCAAATTTAATGAAGCCCGAGTAGAGGGGAAAGAGGCAAATGTTGCTTCATGCAGCATGAAGCAACCAACCATGCATTGGGAATATGGCGTAATTGTTGGTTAGGCCACGTTAATTGCCACTCAACCCCTCCAAAGCAGTGAGAGGAAGAAAGGAACCGGATATGCACGGCAGATTGTTTAACCCGGGTTGACTACATTCGACATGTGGCATTCATACGTTGGGAATTGTGGAGCTGAGGAGGGATTTCTTTGTCTCAATCGAATCAGAAATGCCAATAATGATGAAAGACAGCAGAACCAACTTACCTCCCAAAAACGATATATCGCCACGCCATATACCATTAACTGCTAATCGCTCCATGATATTGATTAATGAAGAAAGAGCGCCACATAACTCTTAAGTGATAAAGTCTAGTCTTTTGATAGTGATGACACATTGCGAGTTAATGGATTCCCCAAAGCGACATGTCTAAGCGCATTACCGCAATAATGAACATTGCGGCCGATTCCAGTGCTATCCCTACATATGCTCTTAAATCGCTAGCTCATCATGATTAGCTCGTGAACATATAGGCGAGGCTCTTAAGCCTGATTTCGACACGACTTCGCTTGGACCCCGGGTCATGAACTCAGTAGCGCCAGATCTCTAGCGGCTCGGTCATAATTATTCCAAACCATAATTGGTCGTCCCAAGCCATGAAATCCCCTATCTTGACTCAGATTTAGTCGGGTCCAGATCCTACCAACATGGATGGACCGCACCGATTTTGGTAGTTGGATGTGGGACGGATCGTGATACGGTGAGCATGGTCGTGTAAATAATCACTTTTGCTTTTTAAGTCGGGCTAGAGAGTGATATAATTAACTTCTGCCGCACAAAAGAAGGAACCGACTCGGGTGGAAGTAGTTACTTGACTTGAATTTACACTTTTTTGAGTGGTAGGAGGAGGTTCCATCATTATGATGCTGTCTCACGCCTTAAATCTCGGAGGGGAAAAAGGAGTCGACTTAAGCGACCCTAGGCATAATGCCCTGATTCTCACTTTATTAGGAAAAAAAAAGGGGAAAAAGCAAATTCTAGAGGTCACGTGCACCGGCCACGGGATTTGAGCTTTGTCCCCACAATGCCCATTTCTTCTTAGGTTTAAATCTTATAACTTCATTTCTAGATAGATGATAATGAAGCGATTTTTGGGAATCTCTCGGTTTTTTAAATTACGACTAGGACACAAAAAAAAAAAAAAACTTCCAACCCTTTTGCCTCTCGAGATTCGAGCGCTTCACCACCAAAGAATCCAAAATCTGCAGATGAAAAGATTTCAGGATGGGGGGAACTGATAAAATCGGGAGCGATCACCACAAAAGCGACATTCCATGACAGAAAAACGTCACAAGCTTTTTCCTATATTTGGTGGCGGCGTTTTCCTTTCGAATTGAGAACAAGTTAAGGTTTGCCTTAATTCAATTACTGATGTTCCCCTCCTTCAATCTTCGCTACGTTCTACTACCGCGAAACTTTGCGGTACCAACCGCGCCCTTTTGCTTATAAAGCAGGCTATTGGCCTAATCTCAGTATCGAGGACAAGAAGAACCAACAACGGTGACATTAATGTTATGAACAATTCGACATTGACAAATTGCCCGCACAGAAACATTTGCCCTGCACAATCATCTCATGCTGCGGTTCCCTACTATTCATCTGGTTTGGCTTCGTCTCCCCAGATTTTTCAGTCAGCTAAAAGAAACATAAAAAAAAAGAGAGAAAAGAAAAATAGACAAGATCATTTGTTTCCTGTCTACCAATAGATAATTTTTCCCTAACATCATTATTATATTGGTTCTTTTATTTTCTGTTTCTTATTTCTTTTTGGGTTGCTCGACATTCCTACTGTTCCATCTATATCTGGGGACCGGATTCCTAGCTGCTTCCCATGATTGCCGGTTCAGCATCTCCAGTCCAGCCGGACTTCGCCCGGGCCGGCCACGTGCTGACTGGGCTTCCGGAACGACACGACGTGGCTGCCGACCATGAAGGCGGTCACCCGCTCGGACACCCGGATGTCCTCCATCTTCAGCTCCTGGAGCTTCCGCACGTACTCCGGCACGTGCACCAGGTCCCACACGACCCCGACGCCCCCGGGCTTCAGGACCCGGACGAACTCCCCCATCACCCTCATCCTCTCCGCCGCGGCCTCCACGGTGCGGTGGCCGTGCTCCTTCCCCACCGTGTGGACGAACACCGCCGACGTCACCACGTCGAAGTAGTTGTCCGGGAACGGCAGGCTCCTCACGTCGCCCTCCCGGCACGTGACATACTCTTGTACACCTGCCATCCATGGATGTCGTTAGTGGATACTGATTGGATCAGTAATTAACACATGGGAAAATCCCATCGCCCGTAACGTCGAAAGAAGAATTCTCGTGGGTCAGATTAGACAAGAAATCGAGAAGTTAATAAGTAGCTTTGAAGTTTACCTTCCATCTTAGCCGTCCGAAGAGTGGAAAGCGCGGTGCCCTTGCCCGGCGCGAGCCCGACGACCCGACCCGAACTTCCCGTCTTCTTCAGCTGCGTCGCCACCGCGTTCAGCAGCTGACCCCGCCCGCACCCGAGGTCCAGCGCGTTCCTCACCGCCGACCAGTCGCTCACGGCGTTGACCATCCGCTGCGCCATCTCCTGGTGCAGCGGCACCGCCGAGTAGAGGAAGTTACCGGCGGCGAAGAAGAGGCAGACGGCGGAGATCGCCGTCACCGCCCCGGCGAACCCGGCGGCGTATCGGGCCCCGCCGGGCGAGGAGAGGAAGGCCTCCAAGAAGCCGCAGACCGGGTCGAAGTAGAGGAGGAAGAGGAGGGAGAGGAGAGAGAAGAGGAGGGCGTGGAACAGGAGGAAGAGCAGGGTTTGCCACTGGTCGACGCCGTATACGGCGTAGATCTGAGCCCAGTCCTTGCTCGCCGACGACGATCGTTTACCCATATTCGAACTCGGCTTAAAAATGGCAACTTTTGGTCGAAAGGAGATTAAAAATCGATCCTTTACTTTTTGGTGGTGGGATTCGAGGTCCCGAAGAAAATTTCAATTTTGAATTGGGAAGGGCAAAAGGGAACGTACGGTTGATTGGTGGGAATTGTGGGGGGATCGAGAAGAGAACGAAATGCTCTGTCGTTCTGAATTGTGGTGCTTTGTCGTTTTCGGAGTGAAGTAGCAGGAGCAGGTGCGGGGTGTACGCAACCCTCAAAAAACCAGTTCACTCTTCAGAGTGAATCGAGGAAACAGAAATTTGCAGAAACCCAGAACAGAAAATTGCAGAAGATCTCGTTGGTGGGATCCCAATACTAGAGAGAAATCAAGACCCGGGGAACTCCCTGGTCTTTAGGATCAGAGCTCGGACGGGGAAGGAGGAGGAGAGAGGAGAGAGAAGTGGAGCGAGAAAGAGATGCCAAAAGGGCGGGGGGAGGACGATTGAATGGCGACCGCGCTGGGGAATAGAATAGGTGGCGAGGCCTTCTGTGCAGAAACGCGCTTTGTCTGCGTCAGCTCGCGCTGCCAATAGTCTCTCGGATTTCAGTGGTTGATTTACACCAGTGCTGAGATTCAGAATAGAGAGAGAATGGCAAAGCGGTGAGCGATTGGACAGAGAGGGAGAGAAGAGGGCAATAAATACGAGAGGGAACCGCAACCGGTTCTCCTGCTGCTGCTGACCGGGTTGAGTGCGACTTAGGATTCTGAATTTGAATAATTCGGGGTTGGTAGAAGTGAAGTGAAGCCAAGCCCCTCACTTTGACTTTGGTTTATCTTGCAACACCGGGGTTTGGGTCCGACATCGTGTTATATGAGCGCGAACCAATGCGTTTCCGAATTCAACCCCGTCGAGCGGATCAAGAAGGTAAGGTAGTCTTGCTTTCCAGATAAAATCATCCCCCCAAAAAAAATTCTTTTTTTTTAAAAATATTTTTATCAATTTAATTTTAAATCTTTTTCAAGCCCGTCAATTTAATCATAAATTTTTTTTTTATTTTCTATAAATTCAATCCTATTGACAGAGAATTCATGATGTGAACTCCGATCATCCTCGATGACATACAGTAGATCGCCATCTTTATACGAAAGTCACCATTGTAGATCGGCATGCTCCCTCAGTATCGAGCCATGAAGCTTTCGAGTCTCTCTTGCCATCGCTCTCGAATTGCGCCATCTCCGGGACCCACGTCACATTCCTCTCTGCTTTTTTGGCTTCCCATCTCTTCGCTTAGCTTTCCTTTGGTTGGCACTCATCACGGGGCTGTCAAATTTAGGAACCCGAAGATTTTAGTGACCGGGTGCAATCGCATCCAACAGTGAGGGAGCTATTAATGAGGAAACTTTTCCTCAAAGCCGTACACCTTTTTTTTAGACCGATCCCCAACTTTTTAATTTAAATAATTTAATTTTAAACATTTTAATCATTTATTAATATAATCTTTCTAATTAACTTAATTAAAAATTACCGACATAAATACCGATCATTTTACCTAACACGGCCGGCACATATGACTACCGCTATTTTGTAAATTTCTTTATTTTCGTTTTTTTATTCATCTTCTCTTACTCTTTTTTTTTTTCCTTTTTCCCTAATTTTCATTTGCCAATCACTAGGGCTCAACGTCCTAATAGGATCTGGCAAGGGCATCCCAACCCTCAGTTGTGACCGATGATCGGAAGAGGGAATAAGAAAAAAAAAATTCAAAAAATTAAACGAGAAGTAAAAAGAGAAAAAATCGTTCACGTCAGAGCCGATCATATCGCGTGGGGTGGCCGACATCGTTGTCCATTTGAAATTGGCCGAAAACGACTACATTCACAAAATAATCAAAATGTTTAAGATTGAAATTGGCCGTCACATAGCAGGTATGGGGTAATCATCCCCGCTATTAATTCACAACACCATCTCCTCGCAAATAAAGTGTCCGATGGAATAAACTTATGCTAGAGTTGGATTAAGGTGTCCCATTAAGTTAATTTCGAAGTAAAGAGACGGTTGGATCTTCCAGGAGACGACACTCCCTTCAATTAAGCGACCAGCGAGGCTCTCGCGCTACTCATTTTGACATGACATAACAAGATTATATGCATCTTGGCACCCGTTTCTCTGCATGTACGTACGCATGTGAGAAGTAGTTCATTGCACGAATTAACAGGCCGACAACGAACGATGTTGGCGATCCAATACTTGTCTTTCACAAGCCACACAGTCAACTCGACGTGACTCGATTGCAATGCCACATTATTCAAAAAACCAAAGTAAACGAGTGTGGAGCCCCGGAGTTTCTCGAAGTGGAAAAGCATCAAAAAGAGAAGAAAGCGACTCGGGCTAAGGAAAAGAGAGGAATCGCCACCGACGGTAGGTCTGCATGTGCACTTTCTCCTGTTATCTGTAAGGCTCTCGCAAAGCTAATCCCGGTTTAATCATCTAGAGTCCGGTCCCGACACAAGAGGGCTCCCGGGGGCGGAGGCGGACGGAGTCGCGCGAGTTTCGGGGTTCGGCGGAAAGCGAAGCCGGTCTGGACCTCCCTTTCGCGGCCCGGTTTGTGCTTCTTCCGGTTCTATATAATGCACTCTTCGCCTCTAATTCTATCCCTTCGAGCGCCCCGTAATCCAGTTTCGCCGGTTCTCTGCCATTGATGCCTCCGGTCTCTTGCGATTGAAACGATTCCGGTTTTATTATTCTGAAACAACGTGCGAGAGGACAAAGCACCAGATAAAAACACCGGCTCGGCCCCAATCCCGCCAGATGAACCGGTCCGCTAAATTCTAAAAATCCGGATCTCATCTCAGGAAACTGTTCTTATAGTCGCATGGGAATTTTATAAGTATGAATTCCCCGTCTATCGCGTCAAATTCCACTTGTACTTTTCTCTTTTTTTATTTTTTGGTCCCTTAAAAGGTTGATTAAATTATTTGAAATGCCATTCTAAATTGGTCCCGGACAACTTCATTGTCCGCAAAGAGCCCGAGCCTGTCCTGCATCACCTAAGCTCACGTGATTTGAGTTCTCCGATCAGCAAAGGAAGTAAAGCTGTGGATGGTCGTGGACCTGTGACATCACCAGGCGGGGCAGGAAAGTCCTGAGGGAAGTTGGCCGCGCTTGTGGGGGAGAAATCCTACTGTGGAGAGGAGGGACTTGAAGGAAAAAAAAAAAAGAAGAAGAAGCAAATGATACATAGGAATTCAAGATTGTATTTCAACCTTTTGTCTCACGTAGAAAAAGTACTAAACTCTTCATTAGCGTGGCGTGTAATAATATGTAAGAAGGCTTGGAAGAAGTGAAGAGTTTAGTACTCTTACGTGGGACAAAAGGTTGAAATATAAACCTATATCGGTAGCCCAGCGGTGATCATTTTCGATAAGTCGGGACTTTGTTCATGACAGATGCAGGATTTCAAGACCTCCTTACATAGTCGGAGAGCGTGTGCAAATCCTCAAGAATAAGAAAGCACCTTTACAGATCTGCAATGCCCCCAGTTAGAACAAAGGGTTCTCCGTCTTTCTACACAAATTTTCTTCCTAGCTCAATGTCCTAATCTTTCTGTAAGGGGTGTATCAGTATTGACAGCAAAAGAAGAGCTCCGCAGACATTTGTTCCTAATAAGCCATAAACAGTCGGTATACGGAGGCCATGACACCTTAAACAGCAACTGAGGCAAGGATCTTCCTCAAAATATGTCGATGGACCAGCGTTGCTTCAGCAGTCCAATAATCAGGCATATGATCAAACAGATGAAAAAGCGAGATAGACTTCCGCGCCTTGAATGAAACATGACAGCCAAAAAACAGATGGTTCCTGTCCTCGTTGGCAGAATTGCGCAGACAGCAGATGGGATTAACTTGCATATTCCACTCGATAAGCCTGTCTTTAGTGGCCAAGCTGTTGAGAATGGAGTGCATTCCAAGCACTGCCCACACTAAAACTCCCCAAGGTAGTAGGTCAGTTAGGAACAATAAAGACCTACTTGGAATCCCACCAATGCTTCAGACCTGGCAGGTCAACACAAACATGAATCGGGTGTAACATCAGGCACTTTCGACTGAAAAAACAAAGTTAGAACAGTGAGCAGAGAAGACCAAGGGGATGCCAGTCATCATGCCATAGAAAGAAACAGTTGGCAGCTCCAATAACGTGCTTTGTATGAATGTCGAGTAGTATCTCTAAACTTCAGGATTTTCCTTGAGCTGAGATTGGCAAAGTCAGCCTGTATACTCTCAACAAAAGCAACCCAAATTAAATCATAACGCGTTGGAAAATCTTATTTATTGGTAAAGAATGGAAGAGCCACGCTAGATTACATTTTTTTTTTTTGGGTCAAATGCTAAATTACATTGATTATCAGTAAAAGAAGTACTTAAAGGATCAAAACGCTGGAAGTTGCGGCCGGATCTTGAATTTGGAATTCACATGCTAAAGGGAATGATCCAGTTTTTTTTTTTTTTTTGGAGCGAGCTCCATCGATACTTATGGCAAAGGAATTCTGGTCTAAAAACGCGGGGTTGATGTTATTTATGCAGTTGTTGTTGACACGGTCCCCAGAACGACAAAGAATTGAATTGGTAATGGTTAATCATCTGAACGGACAATCTCATATCATTATATAGTTGCTGCTTATGACTTAAACGTGCTCTCGACCAAGCCCAATCGATAATACTATTATCGTGTTTTAAGATGACGGTGATGAAAGATAGAATAAAGAATTATCCGTTGACTAGGTGCCATTTAATAGTTCAAAACTTCCCTCTAGTCTATGTTCTTTCTATTGAATCAACAACATGTCATAGGGAATTTTAATGTGACATTCAATGGTTTCTGTACCTAATCCACGACAGTCCTTCACATCAGACCAAATATTGACCTCCCCCTCAAATTAAATAGTAACGTGTCCGTGAAGTTTTCTCAATCAGACGTTTTTTATTCAAATTCTTCTAGGTGAAAGAACCGAGACAGAGTCGGAGTGGCGGCAAAGAGAGGTGAAGGTTCGGACGAGACCACGATTCAACCTCTGAGGCATTACCCAGAATGCAGCATCACGGGCAATTCCTGAATCCCTCTAAGAGAGGTCGGGAATCAGCTTGAGAAATGTAGAGAGGAAGACAAGTGACGGCCACAGTCCTGAAGCAAAAGTACAGCGAGAGGTTTTTAACTGGTGTAGCCATCAGCTATGTGAAGATGTTTATTGTTCATTGGAACACATAAACCAGCTCTTTTCAAAATGATAATTTTCCAGACCAAGGACTTACACAAAGACAAAGCTAATGCAGGCCATCAAATCCTTACCAGTTGAGACGAGAGCACACTGTTGTCTAGTGAAGAAAACAAACGACTTAAATCATGTTGTATGGAACAACTCGACTATCCAGCAATCTAGCATCATCATTAGATTGGCATGCATCGAAAGATTCGTGACATGAGCCATCAAGCATATAAGGATTATGTCAACGAGTGCTCCAAGGGCATTTGTTTCAACATCCAATCCAAGTAGAAAACTTCATTTTTTTCCCAATGCTCTTATTTCTCTCGTGTTATGCAAAATCAGTGCCTTGAAAGTAGAATCGTCCCGAATAAAATGAACTTAACTAGTGTCCCAGGGCACTTTTTAATATGAATCCCATAATATCCATTTGCTTGCACCTTTTTCAACCGAAAGCCAAAATACTGACTTCAGGTATATTTCGTGACTGTCATGCACAAAGCTGGGAGAAAATCCGTCGTGAATATCATTTATGATGATATTGAGCAACATATACAAAAATTAGATGCCCAAACAACATTCTTTGCTTCTTTACCAGCTGTATAGCTTTGCTAGAGCCTATGTACTCAAGATACGGAACTAGCTTCATTCCCGCTTTTCTTCGGCGCACATACAATCTGCGCAATGCAGGTGTGCAGCAACAGTACAGCTTCCCTTCTGAGCAGATCATTTTCCTGAAATAATTCAAAATGATTCATGTACGAGAATCCAAAAAACACTGTAAGACACTTCTCTCTACAAATCCATTCAAGTAGACCTGAAAAGCAGAACCAGGTAACTATAAGCATGTTACATCGGGCAAAAAAAATTGGTTGAAATTGTCTACTAGAAGATAAGAAGAGGAATTTGGAGAACGATCATAAAGTTGGATGAGTGAGGCCCCAATATTGGCCTACAAATAATAGATGGGAAGATGATAAATAGAATCATAGATTGCAGAAAAATCACAACGATCTTCAAGTAGATTTGAAAAACTAAATATAAGCATGTTACATAGGGCACAAAACATTTGGTTCAAAGTGTCTAGAAGATAAGAAGAGGAATTTGGAGAATGACCATAAAAATTGGATGAGTAAGGCCTCAATATTAGCCTGCGAGTAGAAGATGGGAAGATGTTAAATAGAATCATTGATTGCAGAAAATTCACAATGATCTTCAGCTCATATTCGTCACTCAGACGTTTCACCCTAAAAAGCTGAAAAGAGAACCTCAAGGTGAAAGTAGGAGACTTGATACTCCTTTTCATTTTCCCAAAGTTTACCCTAGGCTTTTTGCCCAAAAAGGAAAAAGCTTAACCAAGGTTAATGGATCGTTGGATAAACGAAAGAAAAGACAGCTTATTGATTTTAACAGGAAACTGGACATTGCTCTAATGGCTTTGTTTCTGAAGCATCTCAAAAGAGTGTACTTCTGGGTGCAAACTAACTCTAGTGACTGCACCTTTACAAAGGAAAAATCACCAGCTAACTATCGCTAACAAGATAGTTCCAGGCTAACATATTTAATCAAGTGCAAACAACCAAACTGTGAAGAAATATTCACTGGACACGTAGCAACCTTCAATACTAGCACACAGAACAAATGTGATGGTAAACATACAACACAGCATAACACATCCAAGACAACCTCTGCGGCGGGAAAAAATTTTGTTTTAGCAACGTTACCTCGCCATCAGTATTAAAGTTCAGCAGTTGCCATTCTGATCACATGTCTTCCGAGGCCCTATAGATTTGAGGAATCCCAACTAGCATAAACAGCACCAACAATTCTTTCATGAAGTGTAGAGCCACAGCAAACAATGATTCCCCGGTCAAGACCTTCTAAATAGATTCCCCTGGAGAAATCCAAGGGTTTTCCTCCCGCATCAGTCACCACACCACCTGCCTCTTGCACAATAACTACACCAGCCGCATGATCCCATATTTTTTCTTTGTATCCGCATCTTGCAAATTTCATAAAAACCTCAGCATCTCCCCGGGCTATTGCTGCATATTTGACCATGCTGTAAACACGCAGTGGCTGCTTTCTGCAATAAGAGATTGGGGAAACATAGTTAGATTGACCATCACTTGGTATTGTCAGAATTTAGAGTAGATGCTGTCTTTAAAATTCACCAGTTCCGTGCCTCATTTAGAAATAAATAAAGCATCAGCAGATTTATCCAATGTTTGGCTGAATTACCCATCCACCGTTATGGTCACAACCATCATGTAATTCACCAGTCCTAAAGTGACAGCTAACTAAAAGAGGTCAAATGAAACGAACCTGAGTCCAACACTGTGAGCAAGTCCTGCCGCATATGATTGGTTTGAATTGGCCTTCTCAACAGGCTCACAGAATGTGGCCAGGGCAGGATCATCAACAGAAGAAACCCGGATCAATCTGGCCTCATATTGTGATTCAAAATTCACATCTCCATGGAGTAGTGGCTGCAGCCATGCCTTACCACTGCCCCTCCTTGCATACAACACGCATCCTTTCTCCCACGAATCATCAGTAGCTGGGGACGTGCTTTGATAGTATTGGTGATGATAATTCAGCCACTCTCTCTTCATTGGATAATTCGGACATCCTAGCACTCCAATGATGACTTCCCCATCCTCAATCAAAGCTAAAGCTACAGCATATTGATTTCCACGCACAAACCCCAAAGTTCCATCCACAGGATCTAGCACCCAATGCCTTCCCTCTGGACCCCCAGTCGAGTTGCATCTCTTGATGGCCTCAAGAACTTCTTGAGTAGTGAGGTGTTTATCCGGCCTTTGAAGACCAAAATTAGGTGCTTCATCTAAGCATTCATTGACTGCATCAACAACAGCCACTAGCAACGCTGCTGAATCGCTCTTGGAAAGAGCTTGAACATCTTCCTCGGCAACAATGGATACACTCTGACTTCCAAAGACCTCTGATAGTAACCAGCTTACAGTGGCTTGAACACCCCAATCTATGTCGTAACAAATTCATCAAAATTTAGGTAAGAATAAAGAGGTAACCAAGAACAGCTATCAAATTATCAATCCAGAGAGAAATACTAACATAGGTGAACAATAAAAATAATGGAAGCGATGAGAATAACAAGACAAAGAAAACCTTCACAGCTCATGATTTTTACCACTGCTTCAGATACTAGCCGAAATCTAGAGGCACCAGCGCATGATTTGACGGCATAAGACCTTGTATGAATTGAACACAGGCAGAATGACTATTTCAGCGTGATATTTCAACATCAACTAGTTTACTGGCAATTAAGGATAATTTCAGCAGAAGGATACAAATTCAATTTCTATAACTTAAAGGATACTCTGGGGCTGCCAGGAACAATACTAATATGGTAAACAGAAGAACACGATTTTGGATTCTCCTTCAAACTCAGCTCCCATATTTACATGGAGTATCCCTTGAAATACTCCACTATTTTAAAAAGAAACAAATCTTCTATTCAGTGTCACAGCCTAAAATGTTCAAAAATATATTGTATGATTGCCATCAACATACATGTACACGACTGGCCCACGGTAGAATATTAAAAGTAGTAATAACTATATAAAATTAAATGAGTAGACCTCCAACTATACAATTCCCCTGCAAGAGAAAGCAGCCGAACAGTCAATAATCTTAAAATGTAGGATTGAGCAGGTTTTGCAATTACAGAATCCAACAAGTTTGTGAAACGCTCATCGATGCGCTTCCTATGGCAACGTCCCATTTGAGAGCACGAACGAAAAACAACAACCCAGATAATCACACAAATTAAAAGCTTTAAATTCGAGGAGGGGGGAGGAAAACAGAGAGATACCTGCGACAGTAACCGGGGAATCATCCTCCTTCGACTTGATCTCATCACTGGTCCTCGAAATTAACCCCTGTTGCACTCTCCGGCACAGAGAGCACGCCATGTGAACTGCTTTCACGGCGACATCCAATTCCTTCGCATATGTTTCGTCCTCCATGGAAATAAGAACAAGACGAAAGCAAAACAGAGAAAGATCCAATATTTTGACAGGAAATCAAAAATGGAAAATGGCCCTGTTCTTGAATCTCCAGTCACATGACGAGGACTGCGGATTACATATGGGCGATGAGAGCTTCGTGCAGAAAATCCGTGAAGAATCGGGCTCCCATTTTGAAGAATGGTCGGACATTGGTTTTGGGTTGCCTTTGCTTTTGGAGAAAAGGCAAGCCACCGTATGCCCGTAATACGAGCGTGCGAGAAAGCGACTTAACAAGCGCCAAACCCAAAAACTATCCTTTTCTTTGCTCATTGAGGTAAAACGTCAGTTCAGATAAGAACATCTTACATTGTAATGCACAAACTCAAATGACATACTTTCTCTACTAGTTTTCAAATAAGAGCAACTCAAACCGTGTAAGGTGGTTATCATTAGTTTACGTTTTATAATATAGGTAAAACGGCATCATTAGTCTCTCTATGAAAAAAAAATCTCAAATAAAGCCATGAAATGCCCTTTTTTTTCTTAAAAAAGGCCTAAAGTAGACCTTTTCAACAAATTTGCATGTAAGATATCCAGACAAAAACAGCCAAGTGAAAAACAATAGTCGTGTTTCTAATCCTCTAATCTACCAACAAAATAAAAGAATTAAATCATTTGATCCATTTATCAGCCAACTCATTACTTCGACTAGTCCTCGTATTTTAATAATGACGTAAACTGCCCTCATTATTTCAAATGACCCGATCAAGGGTATAGTCATGACCACGGGCCGCTTTGGGTCCGAAATTGGCCCGTTGATCGGTTCTACGGTTTTGAATCGGAATCGGCCCGTGGTCATAAAGATCCGATTTTGGTTTTACAAAATGTGAAATCTGAATCGGAATTGACCTGAAATTGCTAGTTCAGAGCCGTTCCACCAACAACCCTTTTTTAGAGCTATTGGAAGCCCATTGCCAAATATTAAAAAAATTAAAATTGTATGAGAAAAAAATTATAAATGCCCATTTTCATTTTTCATTTTTTCAAACAAATTTTCTCAAATTCTCTTAAATTCCCTCTTCCTCTCAATTCTCTCAAATTCTCTCTAGCTCTCAATTCTCTCAAATTCTCTGAAGTCTCAAAAAAATAACAAGTGAAAGAAAGTAGAGCTAGTGGGAAAGGCAAGAGCATAATAGGGGAATCCGATTATCCTGATCCTCATAATTATATAGAATGTGGAGTTGATATAGATAATGAAAACAACATTTTTCCTAATATGAAGTAAGTTCATCCGCAAGAGAGTTTTCATCCTCCTGCCGGTGCCGAAGAAATGTCAATAACAAAGGAGAAATATACAAGTGGTAAAACATACTAACATACAAATGGACAAGGATATGGAAAATTTAATCCGTATCTTAAGTCGAAACATCCAATTGAAGTGGGAATTAACACCAATCAATAATAAATTTTCGGGTACACCAATCTTAACACTTCTCTTTTATTTCATTATAATAAAAAAAACTTATAAAGAAGAATTAGTTAAATTTATTTTATCATTTAGTTTTGGTGAAAGATTTTCTTTTAATCAATTTATACAAAATGCATGTGCTTCACAAGCAAAACATGTTTCTAGAAATACACTTAAACACGAAATTGAAAATCTTTATAAAAAAGGAAAAAAAAATTTGCAAACCTTTTTTTTTTATGAATTTTAATGAACATGTGCATATAAGTAGCGATATTTGGAGTGATAATTGGTAAACTAATTTTTATATGAGTATAACATGTCATTGAATAGATGATAATTGGAATATCAAAAAAGATTTATTGCATTTAGAATTTTTAATGATAGGCATACGGCAAATAATATTTATAGATTAACTAGGTAAATTTTAGAAGAATACTATTTGCTTAATAAAATTTTTTCAATTGATTTTGATAAAACAACGACAAATACCGCTTCAATTGTTGTATTGGAAAGATTTGTAAACTTTTGATGGATCATTTTTTCACGTAGATGTACTTTTCATGTTTTAAATTTATATGTACAAAATGACTTAAAACTCTTCAAATTTTTCTCAACCCGATAAAAATAACAATTCAATTTTATGGAAACATCCCCAAATGATAAAAGAATGGTTAAAATTTTGTAGAGCAAATGGAAAAAGACTAAAAAGATTTTCAAAGGATGTTCCAAATCATTGAAATTTTACTTACGAGTTGCTTAATGAATCTTTTGCATATAAAGATTTGTTATGTGTATTTATTTTAAATAATGTAACTTAAATTAATTTATATCTACAAGATTGCGATAATTGCAAAGAAAACATTAGATATTTTAAAAGATTTTAATGATGCAACTTATACTTTGTCTGGTGTTTATTATCTCACTATGTATGTATTTTTAATAGAATGCATTACTATTATTGGAGTTTTTGAAAAAAAAAATGAAAGTGATGAAAATTTAGGTGATACTATTAAAATAATGCGAACAAAATGGCTATATTATTGTGGAAAAATTCCTATTATTTATTTAATTGCTTGTGTTTTTGATCCACATTATAAATTAGATGATTTAGGTGATTATTTGAATACATATTATAAATATTTACATTTAATTGATAAAGTAAATATTAGAACTATAAATACGATGGTTAAAAAAGTAATAATATAATTATATAATGAATTTTGTAGAACATATATTTTAGGTGGTAGTGGATATGGATCTTTTCAATCTAGTGACTCATAAAGTGGGAATATAGGTAAAATTAGTAGAGAGTATCAATTTCTGATGCATAGGTAAAAAAAGTAAAAGGGAGCAATAGGAACTAATTCTAAAATAGAGAATTATCTGACCATTTTTTTTTAGTTTGATGAATCTTACAGTAGCATAAATTTCACAATATTAGATTGCTAGAGACAATATTTTAGATGAACGGCGTTTAAGATTAACTCTCGAATTGATGGAATTTTAAGTTTGTATTGATGATTAGACAAAGACTCAATATAAATAACAAAAGATAGATCACAATAATGAAGCCAAATTCTTTGATGACGGAGATAATATTGCAATCCGTACAGAAACGAAAAACGACTATTGAGGATGAGATAAGTGTAGAGTTATCAAAGATAAGAGAATTAAATGAGATTTGATTCTTCTATCCTCAAGAATGAGATATGTAAGCACCTAATGATAAATCATTAAATTCAAACTCTTTCTCCTTCCCTTTTTTTTTTCCCTACATTTGATTACAATTTTTAATTGATAATACATTATTTCATAATTCATTATTTTCTTTTATTTCATAATTTGTTATTTGATAATTTGATTATAATTTTACTATAAATTCATCACAATTTAATTTTTAAACTCAAAAGCTTTAAAAAAAAAAAAAGCAAAATCCGTTCGGAACAATTGGTTTAGAATCGGCGAATCGGCCTAGAACAGGCCCATAACCTCCGGTTCCAAACCAGAATCAAAACCTTAAGAGTTTGGAACCGCACTGAAAACTTAAGTGGTGATTCCAGTTCTGATTCCTCCAAATTTGAAATCAAAATGTGGCCATGCCTACAAGGGTATTTTTGTCATTTTACATTTTCTTTCTTTTTTCCCTTTCCCCTCTCTCTCTCTCTCTCTCTGAGCCGACAAGGGCTCACCTTGTCCAAGTGTGGTCAGCCCCCGCCTGACCGAGGCTCACTATTGCCTTTGACAGGCGAGGGTCATGATGGCCTCTATCGGGCGAGGGCCTCTGGCTGGCGACAACCTCTAACAGGCGAGGGTGCCCGAGGTCGCATCTCCCTCTCTCTACATCCATTACCACCATCCACTTAAGCTCAAGCTTGTACCGTCCATGACCGGTGGTCGCTCGAGCTTGTGGTGTTTGTTTGCAATCCCATTCAGCTCGAGGTGGTGGCATCCATGTTTATTGATCACTCAAACTTGCAGTCATGACCACCAGATTTGAGCAAGACAATTGCAAGCGATAGGGTCCACATCAGTGAGGTGGTTCAAGGCTACGGGGACAATGGCCGTGGGAGTAGCCTAAAGGCAATGATTTATTAACGGTGTCAAGGCAAAGTGTTGTAAACGCATGTTGACAGCTGTAGAGTTCATTTGGATATCATTTTTTTTCTTAGAGATTTAGGTATTCATCACTCAAGTCCACCAATATTATTTTGTGATAATATCGGTGCACTTTATATATCAATTAACCCAACGTTTCGTGCAAGAACTAAACATATCGGATTGGATTGCCATTATGTGTGAAAGAAAAAAAGTGGTTCTTGGAACACTTGTGACTAAGTATGTTCCATTTGTGCATCAAATTGTAGATCAGCTCACGAGTTCCCAATTTGAGTGGGAGTAAAAGCACTGATTTATCAACGATTGTACGTTGAGATCAAGAATCAAATACCTTTGTCCTTTTATGGCCTACAATGAAAATGTTTTTTTTTTTGGTCGGGTATAACAATGACAAGGTTTGGATGTGGGTGATCTAGGACTTTTTGTGTCGATGATTTGGCACCTGACCTAAAAATTGAGCATTTGGCACATGTACTCTAATGGTCCACGTTAGCCATTGATATTCGAGGTTAGCAAAGACCAACCGTCGGTATTAAGAGTACACAGGAAGGCACATATGCTCGAATAGGGGACGTGCATTAACTTCTCACCATAAAACATGCTCTCGGATACCTTGTTTGGGTTATTGACGAGGGCTGAATCGACTATGCTTGTACATATTTTTGCTTCAGCGCCGAGATCTGGTTTGGCATGGAAGCATTCAATCAGCGTTGGATCTGGCAGGATTGATGCGGACTATAGAGGTCCGGTTGGGGTGATACTGTTCAACCACTCCAACATCGACTTCGAAGTGAATGTGGGCAACAAAATCGCGCAGCTGGTCATCAAGAAGATGATGACCCCCGATGTTATCGGGGTCGAGGACTTGGACTCAACTTTGAGGGGCGAGGGCGGGTTTGGGTTGACTGGGGTGTGAGGCCGTGGGCTTGGTTTCGGATTTTAGCTTTGTTCTCCATATGTCTATTGTCAATGGGTTTTAGGTTTTGTCTGTCTAGGATGCACGCAGGTCTGGGGGAGGCGTTATCTGGGTTGAGAAAATTTCGTCGAACAGTTGGTGTGCAAATATTGCTCCGCCTCGCTTTTTAAGTTTGCCTCATTGTGCTTCAACATGTGACTTCAAAAAGCATATGTGCCTTCCGGTGTACCCATCACAAGGTGCGTAATTCTCGAGCTAAAAGTGAAATAGAACCCCCTGCAAATCATACCAAAACAAAGGAAACGAAGAATTTCGGAGAAACAAAGATATTTTCTGATCTGTCCCTCTCTTCCCTTAGGGGCTCACTCCGCACTGGGGCTCTATCCACAAAGGTGTGGAATTGGGACAAACCAGCATGCCGTAGTCGTCGAAGAGCATTTCGATTCGGCCGTCGGCCATGTGATAGATGCCCATGTCTTTACCTTCGGTGACCTTGTACGTACGATCGTCTGTGAAGTAAATGCAGTTGGGCTCGATACCGACGTGCTGATCGCCGACCTCCATGGAGAAAGACGAGTTGAGACCCAAGAACAGAGATGCATTGCCCAAGCTGTCGACCTTGGTCCAAGTGCTTGCTTCCAAGTCGAGCAAGTAGGCTTGAAAACCGGAGGTCACGAACCCGTCTTGCTATTCTTGGGAGACCACCAAGAGCGATCCCGACCACTCCACGAGATAATGCTTTTTGAAGCGCTTGAAGTCGACCAGTCCGCGCGGTCTCCGCGCCACGACTCGGCCGTCAGCGGCGGGATTCGGTCCATCTTGCTTTGCTTCGAACGCCCTAATCGTTCCAATTGCGTCCACGGCTAGAAATCTGCATTCGTGGTAAATTAGGTCCATGTATATCCTGTAGGGACTTACCATGGCCCACGCTTTGTTTCGGTAGTTCCATAGCCGCAACCGCTCGGAATCGCAGAGAACCATGATCGGGCTGTACGGACGAAGAGGGGCACGTCGAAAGCGCGAGCTTACCGATTTGACGATCGGTGATGGGGAGGCTCCATGGCTTCGAGGCCGAACCTTCACGGCGAGCGCATCCGCGAGGCAGAGGATTGAAAATCTGGACGACCCTCTCGCTTCCGATCGTCATAATCCAACCCCGCGAAGACAAGCACCTCTTGCCTCGCACTTGCAGCAAGGGGAACTCGTAAAAGCTCCGCCGCCGCGGGCTGAAGAAGCCGCATAAGTGGGGACGTGTTTGGTCCGTGATCAGCAGCCACGGTACGCTGATCCCCAGTTCGAAACTCCCTCGGAGCTGGATAACAACATTGCGCCAGTAAGAACAGGTTTGGCCGAAATCGATTAGGTCTTCAGTGGGTAACCCATATGCAATTAGGGGTGTCAATAGGCCGGGTCGGGCCGGGTCTCATATAGGCTCGACCCGGCCCAAAACAAAACAGTGCCGAGCTCGGCCCGGCCCGAGCCGACCCGATACCCGAATCATATATGTCCAAAATATTCGGGTCGGGTCGGGGTCCAGTTTTGGTTTTGTTTTTTTAAATCAAACTCCAAGATATTCATATTTTATTTATAACATTTAAAATTAATAAAAAAATTCATTTTAAAAAACAAAACTTAAAAAAAAAATGTAGGGCTCGCTGTTTTGGGCTACCGCCCATCGCCGGAGGCATCGGCGACCTCCGCCATGAAAGTGCAAGGGCCGGCCCGGGCGAAGGCGCCCAGATCTGGGTGACGCTGACCCTCGCCTGGGCCGGCGACCGTCGTCCTCGTCATCGTCTTCCTCTTCTTCAAACAACTTCATCGCCTTCCTCAGTCAAATTGTTCCCCCATCGTCCACTGCACCGGTCCCTTCCAACCCATCTTCATTCAACGAATGGATCTCAAATCCATCTCTCGTTGTTAGTCAGCAAATTGCCCCAAGCCTCACCGCCTAAAGAGATAACAAGGGAAGAACAGAAGTGGGAGGAAGAAGAGGACCCAGATATAAAAATCTCGGAGGAAGAAAAGATGACGAATGAAGAACAGGAGCCAGAAGATTAGATCTTGAAGGAGACAATGAGATGATAAACTGGATCTTACCCTGAGGAGCCAAGGACTTATTCCTTGAAGAAGAACAGCAATCGCACGAAGAACAAGACCCGAAGAGCAAGAAGAGGACTCGCATGGCTCAGACTTGCTTTTTAGATTGCAATCAAAATAGTACCGGTACCATACCGAAACAGTACCAGTACTGTTTCGAAACAGTACTGAGGCCCGGCCCGAAAATTTAGATAATTTTCGAGGCCGGGTCGGGTCGGGTCGGGCCGGGCCGGGTTGGGCCTTTTTGACACCCCTATATGCAATGAACAGCGCATGTGACGGGAGACCTGAACGATCGACCGGCGTGGTATCTTTTTCGTTTTTCGATCGGTATCCCGCCATGGCATAGAAGCAGGATTTCTCTGATCTTTGTGGTTGATGACAATGGGATCACAAGCAACGCGTATATATTATACACACACAGTCTCGGTTGCCAGCTGTTGACACCTGATTTTTAATCATTTTTTCTATTGCTCAAGTAATAAAAAATCCATAAAAATTCATAAAATTGAAAAATCAACTTTGGGGACCTTAGCCAAGCTTAGGGAACTAATTTTGACCAAAAAACGATTTTTCATATTTTCAGTATTTTTACGTATTTTTTATTTATTTATTTTTGAAAATTAATAGAAAATCCATAAAAATTCATAAAATTGAAAAATCAACTTTGGGAACCTTAGCGAAGCCTAGGGAACCAATTTTGACCAAAAAACAATTTTTCATATTTTCCATATTTTTCGGTATTTTTATTTTCGAAAATTCATAAAACAAAAAATAAAGAAAAAATGAGAAAATTGCAAAATTAACTTTGGAAGCCTTGGCCAAGCCTAGGCAACCATTTTTGAATAAAAAATAAATTTTTATATTATATATATTTAATTTTTTTTTAAAAAATACAAAAATACTTGAAAATTTTGGAAAAATAACATTTGAGGCCAAAAAAATACACACAGATAGTTAATATTTTTATTTTAAATCTATTTTCATATTAGCCATCGCAAATTTAGAAAAATCCAATTCGAGTCACGTGTTCCTTCACGAGTATAATCTCGAATCGGGCATAAAAAATTTAATTTGAGTCAACTTATTTTTAATTTTCACTTTTTATGAGTTGTGACATTGTCTTCTAATATTTTAAATTTTCACCTTAGCCCAATTATACCCAGAATGACTTGATTTTGCAAAAGGGCTTTAATTAAATTCTACATTATTTTCAGCGGCAAGAAATGAGTTTAAATTTGACATGTGGTAAATTTTGATGTGTCAAAAATTGTGAGGAGATTTGGACTTAAAGAAATATATTTTTTCAGGGACTGAATTGTAAATACTTAAAATTCAAGGACTAGAGTGCAAATACCTAACTCTTGAAGGATTATTTTACAAATAACAAAAAGAAGAGTTAGTGGATAAATTAGAATAGAGAAGGGAAGATGGAGAAGAGGAGATGAAGAAGAGAAGTTGGAGAAGAATGGATGGAGAAAATAAGATAAGAATAGAGAAGGGAAGATGGAGATGAAGAAGAGTTAAATAGAGAAGGGAAGATGGAGATGAAGAAGAGTTAGTGGAGAAATTAGAATGGGAGATAAATATGGAGAAGGGAAGATGAAGATGAAGAAAAGTTAGTGGAGAGATTAGAATGTGAGATAGAGATGGAGAATGGAAGATGAAAATGAAGAAGAGTTAGTGGAGAAATTAGAATGGGAGATAGAATTAGTGGAAAAATTAGAATGGGAGATAGATGAGTAGATTATAAAAGGAGGAAGAAGTGAGCTTGAGAGGAGGAATTTTTTTGGAGAGAAAATTTTGGATGTTTGAGGGAGTTTTGGGAGATTGAAGAAAAATTTGAGAGAAAGAAAATACCAAAAGAGAGAGAATTTTGAAGATGATGGGAGTTTAAAGCTAGGGGTTATCATCACAAATTCCTTCATCGATCAATATAAATCAAGAGTTCATCCTCGTCAACGAGCAAGCAAATTCGAGTTAAGTGTTTTTATTTATTCATTTATTTATGGTTTTACTCGCAAATTAGCACAAATTGTATACACTTTCTCCATCTCCCATTTTTTTCCCATATTTTATGTCAGGAGAAGGATATCTCTACGTCAACAGCAAAAATCTCGTAGAGATGCAAAAATCGGCCCAGACAAGCTCCTAAGCTGTCCACCGATTTCTCAACTGATCTGTGACTAAAAGTCCCTTTTAATTCAAAAGAAACTCTCTATATTGGGAACATAGAGAGCGAAAATCAATTATAGAAATCCCTCCCAAAAAAATGGGAGATAAGTACTCTTTCCACTCTTCTGGTTTTAGGTGCAGATTAGCACATATTTTGTATATTGACAATTCACTCTATTTTTATGTAGGAAACCG
The DNA here is from genome assembly GCA_016432845.1 of Psidium guajava. Classification (NCBI taxonomy): domain Eukaryota; kingdom Viridiplantae; phylum Streptophyta; class Magnoliopsida; order Myrtales; family Myrtaceae; genus Psidium; species Psidium guajava. The sequence continues at coordinate 12,001,351 of CM028226.1, read as the reverse complement.
CAGCCCTACATCAACGGTCAATCCTATGGAAGCACAAAATCGGCTTGGAGGAGTCCTCAAGCGCGCACAAATTTCAAATTGTTGAATCAATTCGTTGTATTTCATTTTAAAGAATTCATATCCCAGAATGGAGAGAACAAAGTCCATCCGCAATTTAAATACCTGCACCATAAATCCCAAAGGGAAGAGTCAAGCCAATGCTTAGCCTCCCATTGGAGGTTTTTACTTACAGTAGTTAAATACCTGCAACTTAAATACCTGTACCTTAAATCCCAAAGGGAAGAGCCAAGCCAATGCTTAGCCTCCCATTGGAGGTTTTTACTTACAGTAGTTAAATACCTGCAACTTAAATACCTGTACCTTAAATTCCAAAGGGAAGAGCCAAGCCAATGCTTAGCCTCCCATTGGAGGTTTTTACTTACGGTAGTTAAATACCTGCAACTTAAATACATGTACCTTAAATCCCAAAGGGAAGAGTCAAGCCAATGCTTAGCCTCCCATTGGAGGTTTTTACTTACAGTAGTTTAAATACTTGCAACTTAAATACCTGTACCTTAAATCCCAAAGGGAAGAGCCAAGCCAATGCAAGGCCTCCCATTGGAGGTGTTTATTCACTGTCATGTACTTCCTATAATTTAATTTTTGAATCATCAGACCCAAAAGATGAGTAGGTCGTAATACTGCACAGAAGTCATTAACACACTCCCTCTTTCGGCTTCAGGGAATCTTTAACACTTAAAAAAATATAACAAATAAAAATATATACCATCCATGCATCCTATTTAAAAAGTGAAAACACAAAAGAGAATACCCTACTAGAGCCTTAGGAATAAACCAAGCCTGAGTTGCCGAATAAGGATATCCATGAAATTAAGGTACCGAAAGGGCATTAGTTTTAATTAACTAGTGTAACCAAGTCCCCGAGCTCATAATCTCTGGTTCGCAGGAATAAATTAGTTCTCCCGCTAATTTATTTAGGTTTCTAATCGACCTATCAAGAACGATTCGTGGCGACTCCAAATTTCAAAATCATTTAAACAAAAACCAAAGTTGCGATTCGGTAGGGCTTGGGAGGGTCCGCATTAGGTTAGTCAAATCTAATTAACCTAATAATCCGTTAACCTCTTTAAAAAATAAAAATTAATTTTTTTAGAGGGTCGCGACACCAGCAGAGGTGAGCATCGATCGAGTGGGCCGCGTCCAGACCTCGACCCTAAATCCGATCATGTTATAACCAGTTTTCAGTTTTCGAAACCGAGACCCTATCATGTTTATCCTGAAACCTATTTTGGAACCCACCCTATCTTTCGGTCAGATATCAAGGTCTACCCAATTTCCCTATTTTTCAATTATCTAAAAAAAAAACAAAGCCAACAATTCTAGAGTCTACCTTGTTTTCATGTTTTTTAGTCATCCCAAAAGAAAATAAAGCCAACGGTGCAGAAAACATATTCACTTCACTTAGGCTGCGGTGAAGACTTAGCGACACCCATCAGAGGTGAGTGTGTTGCGAGTGCGTGATGCAAAGTTGTGGTGAAGACTTAGTTATATCACTTAGGGCTTTTTTTTTAACAGCATGTAAAATTGGTTTTATAAACCGGTCTAGGTGGGTTTTTATTTTGACTCGATTCTCAGATCGATTCTAGCCGATTTTCAAAAATTAGAACCGGTTCCTAGACTGGTTTGAATGGAAATCGATTCCTAACCTGTTTTTTGAGTGGTTCGATCAGGGTACCGGGTAAATCCGGTTTGGTTTCACACCCCTAGTTGCCAAGTAAGGGTGTCTATGGGCCAAGCCCGCTCGATCCGGCTCAAAACCAAACAGGGCCAAGTTTGGCGTGGCTTGAGACGACCGATACTTAAATCATATATGTCTAAGATATTATGGTCGGGTCGGGTCCCCCGTTCTTCCCCTTTTTTTGGGCAGAGTAAAGACTAGCCCGTGCACATTCATCCGCATCTTTTTCTCTTTGTGTGTCCATAGTCCCTCCCACCTTTCACGTCACAAAGGGAGAAATCATAGGAGACGATCAGCACTATGTTGAGCGAATTTAAACGAGAAAGACGATGCTTCAAATCACCAAGAATAGAACATTTGCTTATGCTCACCAGAGAGGAGGTCATGGAGGCTACCCATGGGATAATAAATGCAGAGCACAAACTTGATCCGCTTTGAGTAGAGGTACACCAACACGGGCACGAGTTGGTCGCACCTCCTACTGTTCTAGGCCACCCTCTGCAGCCTCCTCCCGAACTCCCCCTTCCTCACGCCCACCGCCTTGAACCTCTAGAGCACGTACACGGCCCCTTCCAAGAACACCGCCTTCTCCATGATCCCCAAGCAGCTCTCCCCCATCACCCCGACCAACGCCCTCAGGACCTCCCCGAGTGTCTAATGAAACAGTATTAAGGTCTGGCCCAAAAATCCCCTACATTTTCGGGCCTGGCCGAGGCGGGCCTTTTTGACAGCCCTATTGATCGGTAGACAATGTATAATTAGGAAACTATAACAGGAAACAATATCTGAATCGAATTACTAGCTAGGCTAGGACAAGAATTAATGCGTGATGTTATGAGTCGGAGTACAGGTAGGGAAACACAAAGCCTTTGTTGCAATTTTTTATTATTAATTTTTATTTTATACTGCAACAGCCTTTGTGTCGGTGGTTTTTGAGAAAGTCATAAAATTCTTATGCACGTGATTTCAATGCACATGAAGTTTTTATGTTGTTAAAATCTTCAATGCATTATCCGGGTGCACCAAACAGATGTATCGTTGGCACAGCTTAAAGAGCAAGTATCGAGAAAAGAAATCATAGATAGAATAGTTGAGACAGATTTACACGTCTAGTGTTTTGAACAATATCAAAATATCATCGTAAGTGAGCATATAAATTGTTCGTATTCGATTTTCAAATAAGAATTTGCTATTTTAGTCAGCGTAAATTGATTTTAATGTGGTTTTATTCAACAAGTAGCACGTACTCTTTTTCTTTTTTCTTTTTTTGGTTAGAAAGATGTTAACTTGTCATAAAGTAGAAGAGTTCGAAAATAAAGTGTTGACACCTGATTTTTAATCATCTTTTCTCTTTTAAAATTAATACAAAATTCATAAAAATTCATAAAATTAAAAAATCAACTTTAGGGACCTTAGCCAAGCCTAGAGAACCAATTTTGACCAAAAAATAATTTTTCATATTTTCAGTATTTTTCGATATTTTTATTTTCAAAAATTCATAAAAAAATCAAGAAAAAATGAGAAAATTACAAAATCAACTTTGGAAGCCTTGGCCAAGCTTAGGCAACTATTTTTGAGTAAAAAAATAATTTTATTTCATATTTTTTGTATTTTTTTAAATATATTTTTTAGAAGTTAGGAAAATATTTAATAAATAATAGCATTTGATGCCACAAAAATACATAAAAATAGTCAATATTTTTATTTTAAATCCCTTTTCATGTTGGCCTTTGCAAATTTAAAAAAAATCCAATTCGGGGTCGTATATTTCTTCACGAGCATAATCTCGAATTTGGCATAAAAAAATTCAATTTGAGTCAATTTATTTTCATTTTTCACTTTTAGGAGTTGTGACATTGTTCTCTAATATTCCAAATTTTCATCTTGCCCCAATTATACTCAGAATGACTCAATTTTGTGAAAGGGCTTTAATTAAATTCTGCAGCAAGAAATGAGTTTAAATTTGATATGTGGTGAATTTTGACTAAGTATAGGGAAGGTGTGTCGAACATTGTGAGGAGATTTGGACTTAAAGAAATATTTTTTCGGGGACTGAATTTTAAATACTTAAAATCTCAGGGATTAGAGTACAAATACCTAACTCTTGAGGGATTATTTTGCAAATAATAAAAAGAAGAGTTAGTGGAGAAATTAGAATAGAGAAGGGAAGATGGAGAAGAGAAGATGGAGAATAGGAGATGAAGATAGGAAGATGGAGAAGAGGAGATGAAGATGGGAAGATGGAGAAGAGAAGATAAAGAAAATAAGATGAGAATAAAGAAGGGAATATGGAGATGAAGAAGAGTTAGTAGAATGGGAGATAGATATGGAGAAGGGAAGATGAAGAATTAGAATGGAAGATGAAGATGAAGAAAGAGAGATGGAAGAGTTGTCTATAAAAGAGGAGGAAAAGAGATTTTGAAGGGAAGAAAAAAAAATTTGGAGAGATTTCAAGAGAAAAAATCTTGAGAGAGAAAAATTCGCCGCCGTGGAACAAGCCTTGGCGATACGACGGATTCATCTCCAATGAGCTCTAAGCGCATCAGCATGTGCAATTATCTGGTAACTCAATTTTTCATGTTTAGATGACGAAATCTCGAAAACAAATATACTGAACATTCGTAGATGACTTCGAGATCTTCGATTTGATATATTATGGCGCGAAAATGGATTTCGTTTGCTATGTCAAAAGGGTCCCGAAATTGAGAGTAGAAATCTGGAAATATGGTGATCAGAACCTGAGATGGAATTTTTCTAATCTGACCTTTCACGCTAAATGATTTTCCATGGGTTATTCTAGATTTCGTTTCATAAAGACCTCTTCATGACATTTGTTCATAAGATCTTAATGCATAACATATAAAAAATACAAAAATATTCATGTACGTTGTCGCGACCCTCTAAAAAAAAATTATTTTAAAGGGTTAACGGATTATTAGGTTAATTAGATTTGACTAACCTAACGCGAACCCTCCCAAGCCCTATCGAATCATGACTTTGGATTTTTATTTTAAATGATTTTGAAATTTGGAGTCGCCACTAATCATTCTTGGTAGGTTGATTAGGAACCTAAATAAATTAGCGGGAGAACTAATTTATTCCTGCGAACCAGAGATTATGAGCTCGGGGACTTGGTTACACAAGTTAATTAAAACTAATGCCCTTTCGGTATCTTAATTTCATGGATATCCTAATTCGGCAACTCAGGCTTGGTATATTCCTAAGGCTCTAGTAGGGTATTCTCTTTTGTGTTTTCACTTTTTAAATAGGATGCATGGATGGTATATATTTTTATTTGTTATATTTTTTAAGTGTTAAAGATTCCCTGAAGCCGAAAGAGGGAGTGTGTTAACGACTTCTGTGCAGTATTACGACCTACTCATCTTTTGGGTCTGATGATTCAAAAATTAAATTATAGAAAGTACATGACAGTGAATAAACACCTCCAATGGGAGGCCTAGCATTGGCTTGGCTCTTCCCTTTGGGATTTAAGGTACATGTATTTAAGCTGCAGGTATTTAAACTACTGTAAGTAAAAACCTCCAATGGGAGACTAAGCATTGGCTTGACTCTTCCCTTTGGGATTTAAGGTACATGTATTTAAGTTGTAGGTATTTAACTACTGTAAATAAAAACCTCCAATGGGAGGCTAAGCATTGGCTTGGCTCTTCCCTTTGGGATTTAAGGTACAGGTATTTAAGTTGCAGGTATTTAACTACTGTAAATAAAAACCTCCAATGGGAGGCTAAGCATTGGCTTGGCTCTTCCCTTTGGGATTTAAGGTACAAGTATTTAAGTTGCAGGTATTTAACTACTGTAAGTAAAAACCTCCAATGGGAGGCTAAGCATTGGCTTGGCTCTTCCCTTTGGGATTTAAGGTACATGTATTTAAGTTGCAGGTATTTAACTACTGTAAGTAAAAACCTCCAATGGGAGGCTAAGCATTGGCTTGGCTCTTCCCTTTGGGATTTAAAGTACAGGTATTTAAGTTGCAGATATTTAACTATTGTAAGTAAAAACCTCCAATGGGAGGCTAAGCATTGGCTTGGCTCTTCTCTTTGGGATTTATAGTGCAAGAATTAAATTGCAGGAATTTATAGTATGAATGCGACATGTAGATATGGAAACATATGAGTATGACATGACATAATCGAAATTTAGATTAATTTATTTGGGCAAGGAAATTCTTGAAGATTTTAATAGTTAGGATTGTTACCTGATTTAACAGATTTGATTGCCGAATTCGGATCTCGTGTCACCTTATAGATCAAGATTGCGGCTCGAATGATGGAGATGAACTTGTGACTTGCGTTGATCGGTAGAGGAATTGGTGATGGTAACACCTAGATTTAAACTCCCACCATCTTCAAGACTCTCTTTTGGAAAAAAGGATTCTCTCTCTTTTTATTTATTTTTTTTTCTTTCTCTCTAATTTCTTTCAATCTCTCAAAATTCTCTCAAGCATCCAAGATTTTCTCTCCCCCCCAAAAATCCTCATCCCAAGCTCACTTCTTCCTCCTTTTATAATCTACTCATCCATCTTCCATTCTAAATTTTCCACTAACTCTTCTTCATCTCATCTTCCCTTCTCTACTCTTATCTTATTTTCTTCATCTTCTCTTCTCCATCTCCTCTTCTTCAACTTCCCTTCTCTATCTCCTCTTCTTTATCTTCCCTTCTCCATCTCCTCTTCTCCATCTTCCCTTCTCTATTCTCATTTCTCCACCAACTCTTCTTTTTGTTATTTACAAAATAATCCCTCAAGTGTTAGGTATTTACATCCTAGTCCTTGAGATTTTAAGTATTTGCAATTTAGTCCATGAAAAAATATATTTCTTTAAGTCCAAATCTCCTCACAATTTTTGACACACCAAAATTTACCACATGTCAAATTTAAGCTCATTTCTTACCGCTGAAAATAATGCAGAATTTAATTAAAGCTCTTTTGCAAAATTGAGTCATTCTGGGTATAATTGAGCTAAGATGAAAATTTAAAATATTAGAAGATAATGTCACAACTCATAAAAAGTGAAAATTAAAAATAAGTTGACTCAAATTAAATTTTTTTAGGCCGGATTCGAGATTATACTCGTGAAGAAACACGTGACTCGAATTGGATTTTTCTGAATTTGCGATGGCCAATATGAAAATAGATTTAAAATAAAAATATTAACTATCTTTTTGTATTTTTTTTGCCTCAAATGTTATTTTTCCAAAATTTTCAAGTATTTTTGTATTTTTTTTAAAAAAATTAAAATATATATATAATATGAAAATTTATTTTTTGTTCAAAAATGGTTGCCTAGGCTTGGCCAAGGCTTCCAAAGTTGATTTTGCAATTTTCTCATTTTTTCTTTATTTTTCATGAATTTTCTAAAAAATACTGAAAATATGAAAAATCATTTTTTGGTCAAAATTAGTTCTCTAGGCTTGGCCAAGGTCCCAAAAGTTAATTTTTCAATTTTATGAATTTTTATGGATTTTTCAAAAAATAAAAATGCCGAAAAATACTGAAAATTTTTAAAAGGGAAAAGATGATTAAAAATCAGATGTCAACATACGTTTCGTATTTTTAATTCATTTAATGAAATCATGCAATTCTGTTGGCGTCCTTGAGCCTGAGTGTTTTTCTGTGCATGGTCATATTGATTCGTAGTTATATCATGATTCACAGTTCAAATCATGCATTCTTTTGCAGGAGTAATTTAGTTCTTCCACTAGGTTACTTAGGTTTCTAATCAACCTACCAAAAATGATCAGTGGCGACTCCAAATTCTAAAATCATGTGAAAAAAATCAAAGTTGCGATTTGGTAGAGCTTGGGAGAGCTCGAACTAGGTTAGTTAATTTAATTAATTAATCTGGTAATCCATTAACCTAAAAAATAAATTTTAGGTCGCGACACAAAGCACCCATAAAAGGGGCATCCAGACATAAAAGGTCCCACAAGGAATGAGGGGGCCTAACGATCCATGAAGAAGGGAGCTCATTTGACATATAGGCTTTTGCGACCCAATCTGCCACTTTATTAGCAGATTTGAAGCAGTGGGCCACAGAGAAATTTTTGTGGCGGGACAATAGTTCTTGGGCTTCGAAAATCAATGATTCGATGGTCCACGATGCTGGAGACTTCCCTTATACTTCCTCCACCAACTCAGAACTATCTGACTCCAGTTCAATCTTCTCTCTCCTCCCAGCGTATCTCTTCAAAGCTGCAACCAAAGCAGCCGCCTTAGTTTGGATCGCCGATGAAGATGGGATTTAACCGCCACGGTTTAGGGGACATCTCTAGACTCGTACCTTACATTATATGTGTACACCAAGGATCACTTACGCCTCTCTTCCTTTGATTATACTGAGGATATATCTGAGTTTTACTTTTAGGAACCATTTGCACTTTAATTATCTTAAAGTCCCTTTTTTCTTCCAAAAGGGCAGCACCATGTTTACCCTTTATATGACTAAATCTACCCGATTTTTCACCAAAAAGATAAAAATTCCCCTCAATTTATTAATTACAATTTAAAGTGCTGGCCTTAAATTTATTTAAGGGATAACGACACAAATGGTCCTTGAACTTTGACCTAATGTGCAATGCAATCCTTAAACTTTTAAGTTGATCAATATAATCTATAAGCTTTAGCTCAATGTACAATGTGATCCTTAAATTTTTAATTTGACAAATATGGTCTCTAATTTTTTTGAACATGTTCAAATTAGTCCCTAAAATATAAGAAGATGTTCAATGTAGTCCTTCCATTAATTCAAGTTCAAGAACAATATCAAACATTTTCTCGTTATTTAGGGACTTAAGTTGAATATGTTCAAAAAGTTCGGTGATCGTATTGAATAAATTAAAAATTCAGGGACTGTATTATATATTGGGCTAAAGTTCAAGACCTAGATTAGTCAAATTAAAAGTTCAGGAATCGCGTTGCACATTGGGTCAAAATTTATGTACCATTTGTATCATTTTTCCATTATTTAACTTTCCTTCTCTTTGTGATTTTCTGATTTCTATACAGGATGTAGTTGCCAAATTAAGAATTTCTCATGTTTTCATTATTGTTTATTGCGGGCACTACTTATTCTTTTTCAATGTTAGCTGTTACTTTTGTAGAAATCGTAGAAATTAGTATTCCCAAAAAGGAAATTCTCAAGAAGCCCCTTTTTTTCTACGTTGTCAAGGAAATTTATGAATCAATTGTTAAGTAGAATCTGGAAAATTTTTGACGTAGACGTAACAAAATTCCATTCTCGAACGTAAAATCTTAACAAATGAAATTAGTCAAAATATTAAAAAATGATGTGATTTTAAATGCCAGTGAAATCACATCATTTTAGATTGACACAAATAATGATCATCCACGCGCATGAAGTATGTACGAAAAAAAATATCAAAATGGCTCATTATGCATACCTTTATCACGCGGTTTTGTTGTAGTACTAAATACTCCTATAATGCCTTACATTTTTTCTTTAAAATATCTCCCCAAAAGTAAGAAAGGAAAAAAAAAAAAGGACATACTTGACATATTCTTTTTGACAAAATTTTTTTCCCCGCGAAAGTAAAATCTGAAAAGAAAAAAAAAAAGAAAACATAGTGCCTTTAATATACATGTGATGCCCATGATAAAGAAAAACAAAAATGTGAGACGCTCGATTATGAAATCGAAATCTTAAATAAAAACAAAAAAAATGTTTAAAAAAAGAGAGAGAGGAGTGAGGTTGGCTGCCTTTGTTATACGATTGGGAGAATTAAGATTAGGCTGTAAGACTTCATCATCCGAGGGAACAAGAAGAAGATGCTCAATCCCCCAATGGACTCTCGGCATTCGTAATTTTATCTTTTCAGTGAAAATGTGATGGGTCTAGTCATATATGAAGTAAAAATAGCATCACTCCTCAAAAAGAAAAATTATCATTTTCTTTTCGAAAAGGCCCATTTCCAATTCCTAAATAATCACATCCATCCGCACATCCAAAACTAACCACCGAAACTCTAAACAACATTTTGAAACAAACTTGTAAGGATGGACAACTCGGTCTTTTGAAAATGTGATGCGATCAACTTAGAATTAGGCTTTAAGGTAGGCATGGTGGTGGGCTTCCTCGTGAACCGTTTCCCCACCTTAGCGATGGATGTTAGGCTGAAAAGGCGAGGGGGAGGGATGGGCTCTCCTCGGCTTTCCAAAGTCACCGCTACCTAAGATCAAGTCAATCGACGTGATTGACGGGTCGCGATGAGCGTTGACCCACGAGGTCCCACTCCCACGTACCGCGAAATTACGCGTGGAACCCCAAATTTTGTACGGTTCGAATTTTTAGCGGAGAAAGAGAAAATAGACAAATGGATGGGAAGGTGATGGAGACGTGGGTAGGAGTGGCCATGTGCAAGCAAATGCGGGGGCGGTTATTGCAACTCGATTTGACAGCTCGACCCCCCCGCCGTTCCTAACGGTCTTCCGTTTCGAGATTCCGTCGCAGACAATGATGGTAACGGCACGCAAGTGTTTTCGGATGGTGGCGATCGCCGTTCACGAGATTTATTATTATGTCTCGCTTTCCAAACGGCTTTACACGACCCGGTCGGTTTACGTCGCGCAATTATTGACAAAGGCAGGGGAGGATGGAGATCGATCGCACACCTTGCTCTTGTAATCGCACGCCACTTTGCGCCGCCGCCGCCGCGCCACCACACCGTGCGCCGCTCGTTCTCTCTACCCCGTCGCTCTTCTCACGTGAATTCAAGCAACTATTTCTCTCGATCGTCTAATGGGCGACGCCATGATCATCGAAACCGTACGATTCTTGATTCGTACTAGGCAACGGACTCGGTCCGAGGCATTAGTGGCACGTGCGAATTGATAATTTGCGGCATCGGAGGCCAATCTCTGTATTCACTGACCAATCTGCATCCCACGAATTGCCCCGTCAAAAGCTGGGCTAGGCAACTTTTCCCAAGAACAATTTCGTCCGGTCCGCGAAAGCGCACCGCGGGACAGATTCTCCGAGCACGGACCCCAACCCCGAAGTTTCCTCTTTACACCGAGCGAACGGAGGGTTCGAGGTGCAACGGGACAAAAAGCCAAGAGGGGCAAACGGTAAATCGGAAATCAGGACCCACACGTGGGACCCAGTGCTCGCAAAGCGCCGCGAACGAACCCCGACCGACCGCTCGCCCCTCGAGTAACGCCGTACACCATGGAGATCCCCGCACCGGAACCTTCCCCCACCCCCCCGCCGTCACAACGCCGTTAGACGCGTCCACCTCCCACTTCTCCCCAAGCCGCGTATGAACGGGCCCCACTCAAGCCTAGCGGGTCCCAGCACCGCCAGTCCCGCAACCAGGGAGGAGCACAGTTTTAAAGTCATATTCCAGAAAAAAAACAATGGATTAACTTTCATTTGGCTGGTGTCAGACACGTATTAGCAAGATCCGAGAAAAAGCACAGATGTCATTTTCTGGTAATATAAAAAATTTCCCAACCCTTTTTACAGGGATCCTGGAGCATCACATCCACGTAGAAATTGATGGAAAAACGCAAAAGATCTTCACGTAAGTTAGCTAGGATTCATGGATGTGATGCGAAGGCCATATGATTGAGAGTGTGTTTCTAACCTTTTAGTACGACTCCTGTTTTCTACGAATGGTCGTGGGGTCCTCACTTCACCTTTTCACTCCCCGGAGTAGATGACAGCCTAATCAACAGCCTGGAAAAGGTTGTAGCCCGCCGCTTTGCTCTAGAAAAAGCTTCGGCTTGATGGCTTTCTCTTTTCTCATTGGGGCGTGCCATGGCGTTCCTGTCGTGTAATGCGGAGTGAACTCTTCTGGGTTTAGCCTCTCTGGCTCTGACTCGGACCCTCTTCTTTCCCTGGCCAACTCGGACTCGGACGCGACTCGACTCGACTCGACTCTACTCTCGGAGCATTCTTGCTCTGCCCAAAAGGTAAGAGCCCTGAGGAAAGCTCTGATCTTTTTTTGTTTGATTCGCGTGTCTATGCTCGTCTTCGAAACATAGCTTAGAGAGTTGCATTTCTCTAGCAGCTTTGTCGCTTGAGCACCTGGGTAAGCAAGGATAGGGATTTTTGAGATTTTGGAGCTTTCAAGAGCTTGAAGTTTGGGGGGGTTTCCAGATCTTATTGAACTGGAAATCGACCTCTTTAGTGATCGCTGATTTGTGATTCGAGCGAGGGAGGAGCTGGTAGTCAGATTTCCTGAAAGTTGTGGGATTCGGGTTACTATTAACACTCATGGTGAAGATGAAGCTAGAGAAGTCGGCGACCCTGCTTCTCGTGGTTGTTCTGTTTGAGCTTTTATGTCTGAGATGTCAAGCAGCATTTGTGCCCACCGATAATTACTTGATATCTTGCGGTTCTCCGCAAAACATTACAGTCGAGGGTCGAACTTTTGTCCCCGATTCAGAGCAATCTTCCCTTGTGTTAAGAACGGGGAATTCCGTTGTTGCTAGCTCCAATGCTAGCATTCCGTCTCCTCTCTACCAGTATGCTCGTGTTTTCTCCAGCATAGCCTCTTACAAATTCAATATTGAGCAACAGGGGCGCCATTGGGTCCGCCTCTACTTTTACCCTCTTCTGAATTCCAGCCATGACATGACGGCTTCCCCTATAACCGTAGTCACTGATGATTTTGTACTCCTCAACAACTTCACTTTCAAGAACTACAAGGGTTCCTACATGTGGAAAGAGTACGCAATCAATGTGACTTCAGATATGTTGAGTCTCACTTTCATCCCCTCGAACAACTCGGTCTCTTTCGTAAATGCGATTGAAGTCGTCTCAATTCCAGATATAGTGCTGTCCGATCAAGCTTTTGCTCTAAATCCATCTGCCCCTTTCAGCGGCCTCTCTGAACTTGCACTTGAAACTGTGTACCGTTTGAATATGGCGGGTCCGCTGCTCACCGCTCAAAATGATACCCTTGGAAGAACTTGGGAGAATGATGTGAAATATCTCCATGTCAACAGCTCTGCCGCAAATGTCTCTGTCAACCCTTCATCTATTAAGTATAATGTCGCAGTCACGAATGAGATAGCGCCTAATTTGGTATACGCAACGGCTGAAACCATGGGGGATGCAAATGTTCCTAATGGGAACTTCAACATTACTTGGGTCTTCCGTGTTGATCCTGACTACAAGTATTTCGTCCGGGTGCATTTCTGTGATATAGTCAGCAACGCCCTAAATTCTCTCGTGTTCAATGTCTACATTAACTCCGACATTGCTGTGCGAAGCCTTGATCTTTCATCCACAACTGGTGGCTTGAGTGTGCCATACTACAAGGATTTTATCTCGAACTCTTCCGACGGATCGAGTACTTTCACTGTTAGCGTAGGGCCAGACACCATGGCCGATGTCACTAATGCCATAATGAATGGGCTGGAGATCATGAAAATCAGCAATGATGCAAGAAGCTTAGATGGGTTCACTTCTGTTCAGAGCCTTCTTCCAGAGTCGTCTTCGAAGAAGAGCAGGATAGTGATTATTATTGGCTGTATTGCTGGAGGTCTGGTTGCCGTGGCATTTGCTGTTTTCTGTTACTGTTGCTTGGCAGCTCGGAGGTCAAAAACAGCTCACCAGCCACATCCATGGTTGCCCCTGCCTTTATATGGAAATTCCCAGACCATGACCAAGATGTCCACAACCTCTCAAAAAAGTGGAACTGCTAGCTGCATTTCTTTGGCTTCCTCCAACCTAGGAAGGTTCTTCACATTCCAAGAAATCCTAGATGCGACCAACAAGTTTGACGAGAGCCTGCTTCTTGGTGTTGGTGGCTTCGGCAGGGTGTATAAGGGAACGCTTGAAGATGGAACTAGAGTGGCTGTCAAGAGAGGTAACCCTAGATCTGAGCAAGGGCTTGCTGAATTTCGAACTGAGATCGAAATGTTATCTAAGCTCCGCCACCGCCATCTTGTTTCTCTTATTGGCTATTGCGATGAGCGCTCAGAAATGATTCTCGTGTATGAATATATGGCAAATGGGCCGCTCAGGAGCCATCTGTATGGAACAGATCTACCTCCTCTTCCTTGGAAGCAGCGCCTAGAGATCTGTATTGGGGCTGCAAGGGGACTGCATTATCTCCACACAGGTGCTGCTCAAAGCATTATTCACAGAGATGTCAAGACAACAAACATTCTATTGGATGAGAATTTTGTTGCTAAAGTTGCTGACTTCGGCCTCTCGAAGACAGGGCCCTCTCTGGATCAGACTCATGTTAGCACTGCTGTTAAGGGCAGTTTTGGTTACCTAGACCCCGAGTACTTCAGAAGGCAGCAGCTAACTGAGAAATCTGATGTGTATTCCTTTGGAGTTGTTTTGATGGAAGTTCTCTGCACTAGACCTGCTTTGAACCCTGTACTTCCAAGGGAGCAAGTGAATATTGCAGAGTGGGCGATGAGCTGGCAAAAGAAGGGTATGCTGGATCAAATCATGGACCCAAATCTTGTGGGGAAGGTTAACCCTGCGTCTCTGAAGAAGTTTGGAGAGACGGCTGAGAAATGCCTGGCTGAGCATGGAGTTGATAGGCCGTCGATGGGGGATGTGCTGTGGAATCTCGAATATGCCCTCCAGCTTGAGGAAACGTCCTCGGCTCTGATGGAACCTGAAGATAACAGCACAAACCATATTCCGGGCATTCAGCTGACCCCACTGGAGCCCTTTGATAACAGCACGAGCATGATAGATGGCGGAACTGATGATGATGCTGAGGATGCTGCCACAAGTGCTGTGTTCTCTCAGCTGGTAAATCCTCGTGGAAGATGAGAAGAAACCTCCTGAATCTAAGGATGGAGGTTTTCCATTTTCGTTTCTTCTTCCTCGTCATTTTTCTCCTGTTCTTTAGCTGATCATCTCATGGAGTTTGTGTAGACTAGCGTAAGGTGCTGATTAAATCATGGAGTATTTTGTAAGTGCACCGTCAAGATTTTATTGTTCATGTGCTTCTCAATTTGTCTGGGTATTAGATGCCCATGTTCTTGTTAGCGATAAGAAGGTAATGCTTTCGTTTGATTTATACACTTTCACTTACAGAACGAGTATAAGGAATAAGACAGTCTGAAATGATTCCTCTTCCAGATGTTGTTTTGTATGAGTATTCTTGTTGTCCTTTGATTTCTTTACAATGCTTGTGGGAAAAATCTGGAAATTCTTCCCGAGTCCTCTACTCAAAACAACTACAACTTTAGACCCATTTCGTTAGTTAAAGGAGACTGTTGATGATGGGCACCGTCTCTTGATGCAAAGTTAGAGCGTTCTAATGCAGTATACATTATACTGTTCCTTTCACTAGTTTTTGGTACATTTCGTCCGATGTTTTGGATCGGTCTCTGAGTGGAAAGTATGCATTAGTGGTAGATCATAGCGCTACAGTTTTAGCAACTTTTAAGTTGATGTCTCCGTGTGAATTTTTGTTCCAAACTGAAGGACAAATTGTGATATTTTGTTTCCCCGTGAAATGACAAGAAGATAAGTTGGAGGTTAGTCTATAGATCGTTCTAATTGTCATAGGACAAGTACGACATCATGTGTACAAGAGACACAAAGACATGAATAAGAGATGCGGCATTATGGTACTAGGCCTTCTATTCCTTCCCTTGTTAATTGGATACTTAGGGGGAAGCAGAAGCACCCGACACTTTTTGCAGTGATAATGGCTGACGATAATGCAAGACGAAGACGCTCATTTTTTGCAAACTATGCCATGGCTAGAACCGGTGGAGACACCTCTGGTGCAGTCCAATGTTACATACTGGTTAGTTGCCATTGAGCTCTCTCGGTCCTCAGGATCACTTCCTGGAGCAAAGATGCAAAGCTTGCAATCTACAGAGAGAAGTGAAGTAGTCCTATACTTATCTTCGGCTCCCACAACCGGCATAGCCATACGGGGCTTCGCTGGGCTCACAAAATCAGGCTGATAAGTCTGTCCCAGCACACCTTCCACCATCGGTGACAGACCGGGGAACCTGAACTGCGCTTCCAACTGAGCAAAGCAATCATCAGAAGGCAAGATATATCTGTGAATCCTATCCATCTTCTTTTGTAATAGGAACCACGTCCACCATGATCTCAACCCCGTATTTTAAGGTCACTGATATATTGTTCTTGCTCATTTATGTCGTTTGTCTCAGAGTACCATGTGGACATAACGTATTGTGGGATTTCTATTTCATTTCCGTTGTGAGAGAAAATCAGGTGGTCGATCTGATCCATCTCAAGTCTCGGCTCTTGTTGCTTCCAAGGAGGACTGGGAGTTGAGGAGGATTCCGAGCGCTTGAATCCACTTGTTGTCTCGGGCTCAACTGGCTGGTCTATGGGCAATGAAGCGAGCATTGATTTGGAGGGCAGGGTCCGAAACTAAACTGAAAGTTTGGTCGCTCATTCCGTGGAAGTAGAAGACAATCCCATCTCGGCCAATGAAAACGAGGCTGGTAGCATGCTGAACCAAGTCCAATGCAGTTCGGTTTGCGATCAGAATTTCGTTTCCAAGTCTCAGCAAGCATTCAATATAAGCAGCATAGTTGCTTGCTCTGGATCAGTTGCAATAAAGGGATAAAAACAGAGGTTTATCTTACTTCTGCATTGGTAATCGCAAGTGGGCGAATCGCAGTTGACATAGCAACCTTTTCTAGTCCTCTGAAATGGTTCATATGGGCTCTCTGGGCGTTTAACTGTGCGTGGAAAGCAGGGAGACCCGGGTCGGTTGCAGTAGACGAAGCCGTCGAACCAAAACTGTTGAACCGAACGGCCGAACAGTGAGAAACGTATAGCCGCTGATTCTGAACATCTTTGAGAATGAAAAGAAGCTTTGAGAAGCCAGCCAGCCAAGGGATCAGGCCATATAAAGGCTGCATTTATAGCACTCTAAATTCACATCTCTTGCATCATGTTTCTGTAGGTTTTCCGTCTTTGTTGCATAGAGATGTCCGATTGACTCTCTTAAACACACTACGGTGAGACTACTCAAGCATGTGACATTTCTTGATCTGAACGAATTAGGGGACAAACAAAAACCCGTGTTACCATGGCGTGATTCTTCTTCGTATTGGACAAATAAATTGGAAAATTCCGGTGCACCGTGATTGATTGGATAGACGGTAACATCATGCATTGAGAACACGAAAAATTTCTCCCTTTTCTTTTGGCTTTAGGAGGGCCATTTTTGTACGCTTTGTAGTTGCATGAGACGATATATGTGCCGGATCTGAATCATGAAGGTGAGTTCACACGTGATCGGCTCTTTTCAGCACCAACAGTGCCGACCCGGGCTCAGACATCCTTCATAATTAACTAGCTGGATCCAACAAAAATGCCCCCACATGATTTTGACAATTTAAGCACGTTAGATGCACATTCTACAAAATTTATACATTTTGGATCACTCTCCCCAAATCTTGTGCGACTCTCAGAAAAGATGAAGCAAATGATACCACATCTCATGGAATTTCATGATTTGCTTAACGAAGGATGAAGGCTCCTTCTCAAATTTCTCACTGATCTTACTTCTTCAATGGCAATAACAAGCATGAGACGAGTTTTGTGTCTGTGTGTTTTACGGCGACAAGCGCCATTTTTTTTTTATCTCGTCGTCCTCTATATGTCCGATTTACTTGTAAAAAAAAAATTGTTGCATAAGCGTTTCGTAGTAATTAGTGCGAACAAAGAGATGCGATGTGTACCCATCCATCAGTGGCGCAGTTGATAGGTGGGATTGGGATTGTGCGTTCACGAGTGCTAGATCTTGAGTTCAAACCCCATGCTGGACATAAGTGATTTAAGTGGAGAGTCGTGGTGGTGGGTTACTGTGCTAGCTCTCAGGGATATGGGTGATTTAAGTGGAGGGTCGTGGACGACTAGTCGTGCTCCACCGCTGGCGAGTTGTTTTGAGCACAAACTCACTGACCGCGCGCGGACACCTCGGTTATAAAAAAAAAAAAAAGATGCGACGCGACGTCATTTTTCCTTCGGCTGCCTTATGTTCACTTATTTCGGACATGTAACAAGCGAAGGAGAAGCTTCTGCCTTTATTCATCGCCTGTAAGACTGAGATAATACGCGTCATCCAGAAAAACAGACAAAGCAGAACAATGTGAACAAAGTGATGCGGCATCATCATGCCTTTGGCCGCTTTTTATTCACTTATTTCAGACATGTAACTAGCGAAGCAGAAGCACCTGTCACGGTGATGGTGCTCATTTCTTGCAAACAATGCCATAGCCAGAGCCAGCGGCAAAACCGTGAGTGCAATCAAATGTGCCAGACTGGTTGCTCGACGACGGCGCGCTCTCTTGGTTCGCGTTTTTGCTTCCTGGGGAGAACATGCAAAACTTGCAATCCGGAGCGAGAAGCGAACTGGTCCTATACTTGTCTTCGCCGCCCACGACTGGCATTGCCACGCCTGGCTTCGCGGGGTTCACGAAATCAGGCTGGTAGGTCCGGCCAAGCACGCCTTCTACCTTTGGGGACAGGCCCAGGAACTTGAACTGAACTTCCAGGTGGGAGAAGCAATCATCCGAAGGCAACATGTACTTATGAATCCTGTCGTCTTCTTTCGTGATAGGAACCACGTTCACCATGATCTCGGCCATGTCTTTCAGAGTCACTATTGCGCTGTTCTTGCTCGCTATTCTCTCGACCTTTATGTCCCTAGCCTCGGAGTACCATGTGGACATAGGGCTTTGCGTTAGTTCTATATCCTTGCCGTTGTAACTGAAACTGAGATGGTCAACTTCATCGTCCCATGCCTCGGCTTTCGTTGCGTCCAGGGAAAAGGACTGGGAGTTGAAGAGGATTCCAAGTGCTTGAATCCATGTGTTGTCTCGGGAGCGACCGGCCGGTCTGTGGCCAATGAAGCGTGCATTGAGTTGGAGATTGGTGTCCGAAACTAGACTGAAAGTTTGATCTTTCTTGCCGTGGAAGTAGAAGACGACGCCATCTCCGCCGATGAAACGAGGATCATAGCATGCTGATCCGATGCCATTGCAGTTCGGCTTGCGTTCTGAGGACGAATAAGAGACCCTAGTTAATTTACTTGGACTGCATAATATTTGATGACTAAATTTGCGCGTTCAAGAATGACAAATCCACATAGCAAGAACGATTTCCCTCTCAGAACCCTTTCAATTTAAACTCAGATCGAGAGGATCCAGATTCTCCAACATTAAAAGCATAGGTACGAGGTAAAAGAACATCAATATGAACATGCATAGAGTGGATAGGGAGGTGATATATAAATGCGTCTTACGTTTGCACTGGGAAGAGCAAGTGGGCGAATTGCAGTCCGCATAACAAGCTTTGTTCTTCGTGCTCATGGAGTAAGGGCTCGGGCATTCTTTTGGGCACCTTATATCTTTCCATTGGCAGCGAGTCCCCGGTAAGCAATAGACAGAACCTCCATGAAAAACCTGTTGCATCGAGCTTTCAACAAAGACGAGCAGGATCAGGAACACGTAGCTGATCTTGGCCATCATCTTCGCAATTTGTCAGCAAAGCAAAACACCCCGAGAGATTGGAAAAAGATTTAGAAGCCAAAGTGACATGCAAAACCGAACGTTGCACGTCGGGTATGTATAGGAATCAGAGTTCTCATCATCTCTCATTGAGGTACAAGCATTAGGGTGACTGTGTGAATACTTCACGGCGAGACTAGAGGCATGTGGGATTTCTTGATCTCAAAGAAGGGGACTTGCAAGAACATGTGCACGCATATAGCTCTGTTCGGCTCAGGATGTGCATTGCAGGTGTTATTGTAGACTTTGCCGTTGCAGGCCGCTAAAACATGCTTTTGAATATGGGACACGGTCCTCTCGATTTGGAGAAAATTTGATAACGTATCCCCAATACCACGAAGCATGCGAATGCAACATCATCAATCTATGTGAATACATGATACCATCTCAATATGCCATATGATATAAGTGTTATTTCATATGTTTGGCTCCTACGAGGGAAAACAAGATGACACGAGCTAGAAATTCCAATCCTTGCAAATCCTATGCTGCTTCTTTACTTTTCGGGATAAAATGGTAGGAGGGTCGGCCGGCGGTACTGACTTCATCATGGGCACTATATGCATTTCAACTTGAATTTTTCTCTATTGATGCTTTCGATGAGTCAATAGTATATACAGTTCTTCTTTTTCTAGGTGAGCTCCCACTTTTCTGCCAGAACAAAAAATGTAACTTTCTAAGAATACAGTCGGAGCTCTGCAATACCGATCCATCCTAAAGGTTCGGACGATAATGAGGCGATGAATCTCACGAGTCATTCCTTACTCAGGAGAAAGTCCACCCTAACTTCCGGCTCAACCTACATAAACAAGAAAAAGAAATTGCAGAACTTCGTGTTCCGGCAACAGAACCATTGGAGGGTACTTTGTATACGGTTCAGGTCAACGCTATCCAAAGCAGAAGCTGTTTCATGCGATCCAACAAAGAACCCTAGAGTACTTTGCAAGAATCAACAATTGACAAATGACAGTACACATTATGGACGACTTTGCGTGACTTGTTGAAGAGGATGAAAGGAAAATATGAAGATGGCGTTGCGTGATAACAATGTAATGGTGGCGGTGATATCTGGCCTTGCATTTGGCCTTGCGGTGACTTGCGGCTCGTTGACCATTTGACCGGTCAACGGGTCGATAAAAATAAAAAATAAAAAAACCACCGCCTCAATTAATAGCGCACGACCGAGGGTATTAAAGAGAGGGTGAGGCTTCGTTCGTTAAGCAGAAAGAAGAAAACGCAGAGAAAAGAGGGCAAAAAGATATAAATAAATCCGTTTTGGACAACCAACGAGCCGAATCAATTGTATTTTGCGACGTCTAGCAAGTATTCGACCCCCTTGTTTCGAAATAGCTTTCGAAGTTATGTGAATTTTTAACTACGAACTATGGTTAGGGAATTGTTAAGCTACAAAAAAAAAAAAAAATATATATATATATATATATATATGATTCAGGACGATATGGAGCTATAGGATTAAGTCTGGCACATTTGATTGCACTCATGGTTTGCTCCGAACTTGGCACTAAAGTGAACGTTTTGAAAGTTTTGGCACAAAAGTGCACGCCGTACACAAGTTTTGGCATTTGGGGTGTACTTTTGCCGATTAAGTAGAATTCGATTCTGAATTATGATTTGATTGGAACGAATTTTATGAGTTTCACACTTAAGCTCCGCATTATGGATAGTTTGGAATATATATTTAATGGGTAGGAATGGTTTTATTAGTGAATAAGCTTAACTTAGTCAATTCGTAATTACGACAGCAATTTAAAAATTAGGCTGTGTTAGGTGAGTGGTATTTATCTCTTCTATGAATTTGTGAAGTCGCATCTTGAAGGCAATATGGATTTAATATATTAAGAATGTTAAAGGTATATTTGTTGCATACAAATCTGGATCAGACATTTACTATGTCTTAGTATTTGTGAATTGCTTGAGAAATGTTTTCTGAAATGAATTGTGAAAATCCATATATGTACGTCAATTTGTGTATGTGGTTTACGAGAAAGGGTTTGTGAAATATACTATTATGGTATATGAAATGGATTCTACTGGATTTGGCTTTGTGAATTATTGGTAAATTTTGATTTGATGTTCATTATCGCTGTGAACCTAGTTGAAGGTTTTTGGGTATGCATACCAATTTTAGGATATCTTTCAAGGCCGAACCACCGACTGATGATAGGTGGGAAACTTACCAAAGAGGAATCTTAGTCACCTTGTCATTAGACATTATGTTGTGATCGTGGTTTTATATGAGTAATAGATTGGTCAATGGAATGGAACATTTAGTTTGATGGAGATTGATTAATCTCCTTGACCGTTGATTTTTGTTATGATATTTGTCGATTAATAGCATATTTTTGGCACATATATCGTTAAGTTAAAGTAATATGATTCATTTTATCTTATACATGCATTATAAGTTGGATTGAGAAAAAAGAGTTTTGATATTGTTTTTATATATGTGCATGATTGTTGTTCCATTTGCTTAGAAAAGATATGTACTACTCATTAAGCTATGATTGTTTATTCCATTCATCTTATTTTTTTTCAAGCTCTTCAGTCAACAGCAAGTAGAATGAGAGCGCTAACGTCAGGGACTTTTGGGAGTTAAATTTTGAATATGATCTGAGTGAGCTGTATATATGTATGTTGATAATTGTTGGGTTTAGCCGAGTGGTGTGATGTAAATATTCATTTTGAGAATTGTAGAAATTTTTGATGTTGTGACCAACTATACATATATGTGTGTGTGTAAGTGTACGTAGGTTCCGGTCATAGGCTGCGTCCTTGGACGGCCAGGTCATTCCACTGTTCACTGTAGGACTTGGGACGTGGCAAATAAGCGGTAGGAAGCTGAGGTTGAAAGATGGCCAAATGGTTGCAGAAAGATAAAGATGTTTAAAGCAACAGCATTGCAGTATACACGTGCTACCGACCACCAATTCTATCTTTTACGAGGCGACAAGAAGAGACAGAAGAGGTATCTAAATTCCACATCTGCGGTTACGATGAAAGATGCTCTGTTCTGTCCATTTCTCAGAACAGTCTCCTTTAAGAAGAACAGTTCCTCTGTCTTGTTACCAAAAGTAACAGTCACTCCAAGATTATCACCATATTGCAATCTCCGTCAAATTCTGGAAGGTAAGTGCTAACGATGAAGGATGCCAAGACTCAAGTTACTGTCGACGTTGGGATTGATTCGTTGTGGAAGTGTTTGTCCAAGGATCTACACTCTATCCTTCCCCAGGTCATCCCAAACTTAGTGCAGAATGGAGAGGTCATTGAAGGAGATGGCGGCCTTGGTACGGTCATTCTTTTCAGTTTCGGCCCTGGTGAGTCATAGCTCTTTTCTCGCACTCAAACAATTGGGAAAACTCAAGAATGGGCATGCCGGATTGAAGTCAATCACGTTAGGGTTAGGGATCTCATGTGGGTTGTCCTAGTCTTTTGTTGGACTCAATCTAGTCAATCTATTACATCAAGCATTTTAGCAGCAGTGTTGACACCTGATTTTTAATCATTTTTTCTATTGCTAAAGTAATAAAAAATCCATAAAAATTCATAAAATTGAAAAATCAACTTTGGGGACCTTAGCCAAGCCTAGGGAACCAATTTTGACCAAAAAACGATTTTTCATATTTTCAGTATTTTTACGTATTTTTTATTTATTTATTTTCGAAAATTAATAGAAAATCCATAAAAATTCATAAAATTGAAAAATCAACTTTGGGAACCTTAGCCAAGCCTAGGGAACGAATTTTGACCAAAAAATAATTTTTCATATTATATATATTTTAAATTTTTTTAAAAAAAAAAATACAAAAATATTTGAAAATTTTGGAAAAATAACATTTGAGGCCAAAAAATACACAAAGATAGTTAATATTTTTATTTTAAATCTATTTTCATATTGGCCATCGCAAATTCAGAAAAATCCAATTCGAGTCACGTGTTCCTTCACGAGTATAATCTCGAATCGGGCCTAAAAAAATTTAATTTGAGTCAACTTATTTTAACTTTCACTTTTTATGAGTTGTGACATTGTCTTCTAATATTTTAAATTTTCATCTTGGCCCAATTATACCCAGAATGACTTAATTTTGCAAAAGGGCTTTAATTAAATTATGCATTATTTTCAGCGACAAGAAATGAGCTTAAATTTGACATGTGGTAAATTTTGGTGTGTCAAAAATTGTGAGGAGATTTGGACTTAAAGAAATATATTTTTTCAGGGACTGAATTGTAAATACTTAAAATTCAAGGACTAAAGTGCAAATACCTAACTCTTGAAGGATTATTTTACAAATAATAAAAAGAAAAGTTAGTGGATAAATTAGAATAGAGAAGGGAAGATGAAGAAGAGGAGATGAAGAAGAGAAGTTGGAGAAGAATGGATGGAGAAAATAAGATAAGAATAGAGAAGGGAAGATGGAGATGAAGAAGAGTTAGTAGAGAAATTAGAATGGAAGATAAGAATAGAGAAGGGAAGATGGAGATTAAGAAGAGTTAGTGGAGAAATTAAAATGGGAGATAAATATGGAGAAGGGAAGATGAAGATGAAGAAGAGTTAGTGGAGAGATTAGAATGTGAGATAGAGATGGAGAATGGAAGATGAAAATGAAGAAGAGTTAGTGGAGAAATTAGAATGGGAGATAGAGTTAGTGGAAAAATTAGAATGGGAGATAGATGAATAGGTTATAAAAGGAGAAAGAAGTGAGCTTGAGAAAGGATTCTTGGGAGAGAAAATTTGAAGTGTTTGGGAGGATTTTTTTTTTAGAGAAAATTTTGGATGTTTGAGAGAGTTTTTGGAGATTGAAGAAAAATTTGAGAGAAAGAAAATACCAAAAGAGAGAGAATTTTGAAGATGATGGGAGTTCAAAGCTAGGGATTATCATCACAAATTCCTTCATTGATCAATATAAATCAAGAGTTCATCCTCGTCAACGAGCAAGCAAATTCGAGCTAAGTGTTTTTATTTATTCATTTGTTTATGGTTTTACTTGCAAATTAGCACAAATTGTATACATTTTCTCCATCTCTTTTTTCTTTCCATATTTTATGTCAGGAGAAGGATATCTCTACGTCAACAGCAAAAATCTCGTAGAGATGCAAAAATCGGCCCAGACAAGCTCCTAAGCTGTCCACCGATTTCTCAACTGATCTGTGACTAAAAGTCCCTCTTAACTCAAAAGAAACTCTCTATATTGGGAACATAGAGAGCGAAAATCAATTATAGAAATCCCTCCCAAAAAATGGGAGATAAGTACTCTTTCCACTCTTCTGGTTTTAGGTGCAGATTAGCACATATTTTGTATACTAACACTTCACTCTATTTTATGTCAGGAAGCCGCAGCTCTATATCAATGGTCAATCCTATGGAAGCACAAAATCGGCTTGGAGGAATCCTCAAGCGCGCACAAATTTCAAATTGTTGAATCAATTCGTTGTATTTCATTTTAAAAAATTCATACCCCAAAATGGAGAGGACAAAGTCCATCCGCAATTTAAATACCTGCACCATAAATCCCAAAGGGAAGAGCCAAGCCAATGCTTAGCCTCCCATTGGAGGTTTTTACTTATAGTAGTTAAATACCTGCAACTTAAATACCTGCACCTTAAATCCCAAAGGGAAGAGCCAAGCCAATGCTTAGCCTCCCATTGGAGGTTTTTACTTACAGTAGTTAAATACCTGCACCTTAAATCCCAAAGGGAAGAGCCAAGCCAATGCTTAGCCTCCCATTGGAGGTTTTTACTTACAGTAGTTAAATACCTGCAACTTAAATACCTGTACCTTAAATCCCAAAGGGAAGAGCCAAGCCAATGCTTAGCCTCCCATTGGAGGTTTTTACTTACAGTAGTTAAATACCTGCAACTTAAATACCTGTACCTTAAATCCCAAAGGGAAGAGCCAAGCCAATGCTTAGCCTCCCATTGGAGGTTTTTACTTACAGTAGTTTAAATACTTGCAACTTAAATACCTGTACCTTAAATCCCAAAGGGAAGAGCCAAGCCAATGCTAGGCCTCCCATTGGAGGTGTTTATTCACTGTCATGTACTTCCTATAATTTAATTTTTGAATCATCAGACCCAAAAGATAAGTAGGTTGTAATACTGCACAGAAGTCGTTAACACACTCCTTCTTTCGGCTTCAGGGAATCTTTAACACTTAAAAAAATATAACAAATAAAAATATATACCATCCATGCATCCTATTTAAAAAGTGAAAACACAAAAGAGAATACCCTACTATAGCCTTAGGAATAAACCAAGCCTGAGTTGCCGAATTAGGATATCCATGAAATTAAGGTACCGAAAGGGCATTAGTTTTAATTAACTAGTGTAACCAAGTCCCCGAGCTCCTAATCTCTGGTTCGCAGGAATAAATTAGTTCTCCCGCTAATTTATTTAGGTTTCTAATCGACCTACCAAGAACGATTAGTGGCGACTCCAAATTTTAAAATCATTTAAACAAAAACCAAAGTTGCGATTCGGTAGGGCTTGGGAGGGTCCGCGTTAGGTTAGTCAAATCTAATTAACCTAATAATCCGTTAACCCCTTTTAAAATTTAAAATTTTTTTTAGAGGATCGCGACAGACTGGCGACTCCGCTGGGGAGTAGAGATTTTTAAATTTTCGAAAAAAGATACCAATTGGAATACTTAAATTTTTTCGAAATTTTAAAAGTCTTAGTGGACTTAGGCCAATGAAAATTTCATGGATATCTCGCTTCTGGCGATCTTGCTTGGGACTCATTCTATAGGTGTTATATGTTTTTGCAGGATGGGAGTTATAAGGGGCGGAGTGTTTGGCTAACCCATTTGTTTTGCAGGCTCGGTGTTGGGATTATGTTTAATTTCACACATTTTTAGAAGCGCTGTTTTGATATCAATTGTTGTGCATGTCTTGCATATTCTGAGGATCACAACACCTGCACACACAAGCGTCTAAACCCAAGTCGCGAAATTTTTCCTAGGTAACCATAGATAGGGATCGAATATGCAAAGCTCTTGCGTCGATTGCGCTTGGGTTGACCATATTTTATCCCGCTCATTATCTGAATTGACAATTCTTCCCATTGTGATTTGATTGCGCGGAGGGTAAGGTTGTCAATTCAGATAGTGGGGGCCTTTTAGGTCCATACCCTGTCTCTCCTTCTTTTATTTTCTAGAGTCCACTCCTCACTTGAGTCATGCGCATGACTATGTGATTTGCATTTCTCCAAGGTAAAAGTAAGTTCTCTAATTTTATCTTGTATTTATTTTCGGTCGGTCCATGCTAGGTGTTAGTCAGTTTTTGAGCTTGATATTACGACCATTCTTTTAAAAGAAAATAAAAATTAAATTTGTCCCTCATTTCTTTTTAGAAAATTTTTTTTTTTGAAAAAATGATGTGAAAAAATCCCTTCATGAGAATTTTATTAACCAATAAGGGATTTTTGTCATGTTTTTATTACTTTAATAAAAATGAAATTTTCCTGAAAAAATTTTCCTCTAAAAATTTATTTCAATAAAAAGAAAAATTCCTTAAAAAAAAAACTCTAGTAGACATCAAGTGATTTTATCACATTTTTCAAATTATAAAAACTTGCAAGAAAATTCTTCTCGAGAAATTCGCTTATGTTTTTCTAAGAAAATTTTCTCTAAATAAAATTAGATTAATTAACCAATAAGATATTTTTGTCATGTTTTTCTTGCTTCAATAAAAATAAAATTTTCCTGACAAATTTTCCTCTGAAAATTTATTTCGATAAAAAGAAAAATTCCTTCAAAAAAAAAAAATTTGGTAAACATTAAGTGATTTTATTACATTCTTTCAAATTATAAAAACTTGCAACAAAAATTCTTTTCGAGAAATTCGCTCATGTTTTTCTAAGAAAAGTTTCTCTAAATAAAATTAGACTAATGTCTCGAGGGAATTTTGTTAACCAATAAAGGATTTCTGTCATGTCTTTCCTGCTTCAATAAAAATAAAATTTTCCTGACAAATTTACCTCTGAAAATTTATTTTGATAAAAAGGAAATTCCTTCAAAAATTTTAGTAAACGTCAAGAGATTTTGTCACATTCCTTTAAAAAAAATAATAAAAAAAGAGTAATAAATCTGCAAAAAAAAAATTCTGTATCAGAAATTAACCCATTTCTTCCTAAGGAAATTTTTTTTTTCTGATTTCTCTATAAAATAGAAAAAATCAAATTGGACTAATATAGGAGTCATGGACCGACATTCCTTGTGTCGCATACTAATTATATCCTTTTCTTTTGCAGGGAGATCCTAGATACCCCAGACGGGTGTAAAAATTAAGTTCAATAATATATCAAGAATCATCTTCAGAAATACCAAAAGACGAAAAACACCAAGGCTTCAACCGTTAATTCAGGGGGGCAAACGAACACTGTCCATCTTTGACAGACAGAGTTGTGTCAATCCGTAAACTTGTATGGGCAGTGTATTCTGATATGACGGTGGACTTATACTGATTAAACACGGGGGCATATTTAATGTATTGCAGAGGATCCCGCGTCTTTTGAAAGACAATATGGATTATATAATCAGAAACCATGAAATAAGTACCTTAACCTGATTAAATCAACCAGAGACCGGTCTTAAAATTTCCTCGGATCCGAAACACGCGGAGGGTTTTAGAGGACCGAGGTTCTATTAATGAATGTGACCCACAAGTATTTCTCCCAATGCTACAGGCGCCCGACAAGAGCAAATGGGCACCGAAAGAAACAAAACACGGTTGAAGTGGGGCACGCAACAAATGGCCGAATTTATTGGCACACTAATTAAGTGGTGGTAGCTTTATTAATTTACATGATTGAACGCGGGTCTCTAGGCGGCTGGTGGAAAGCCACACTAAATGTCTCTCTAATGTTCTTGATATCATCGTCTACCGCAGCCCGCGAGAGCATCATGAAGAAGATTAAACCTAGACGAATACGTCTACTTAGTTTCATCGCACGTTCTCGCCTTTTGTCGATGTCCAAAATTAATGCACAAGCTAGAAGTAATCATTTCCCTTTCCCCCCTATTAAATGCTCGGAGCCGTTAACCGCACCAAACTCGAAAAAATTAATATCGAGACGAAATCTGCGTAAATTTGAAGGGTAAATCCGTATCGTTCCAATTTACCCTTAAATTGCTCCGGTTTTAAATTTGATCCCTTCTATTTTCAGGAATTTGCAAAAGCGACTCGAGAATACAGTTGTATCCAAAAACCAAATTTCCTGGTCGGGCTAAATTGGGGGCAAATCAACTCATGGACATTACCACGGGATGGGCAGCTTCGGTTAAAGAAAAATACAAGCGAAAGATCCGAACAATCTCAGACATGGGTAATTCTGTATCGTTCTAATTTGCACATAATCATCTCGAGTCCTGAATTTTTTTATTCCATTCTTAACAGGGATTGCAAATTACCTCGAGAAATATCGTAATAAGGCCCAAGGTGATACAACAGGGCCGCGTTATCCCAAAGGATTAACCTTTGAAAAGAAAACCCCATGGACACCTATGGTCCAATGGACCGAATGGTATGGAGGATGACAGTAGGTCCGAAATATCCCGAGTTCGATCTCCAAAGTGGGGAATGTTGTATGTATTATAAATAAATGAAACAACTTTTTGTGTATTTCTTTTTGCAAGCAGGAATACTCGACGAGTAATACCGAAGTCAATATTTTGCCACATTCTCGGCTTAATGGTGAAGCATCCAACAAAAGTCGAAGAAAACTCAACCCAGCAAAATTGGTAAAAGACTTGTCCAAGGCATTCAAGATGAAGGGTAAATCAGTATCGTTTCCAATTTATCCCTTTTAATACCGGTTGACATGTCTCCTTTTCTTGTTACAGGAAATATTTATACTAACATGTAACATGTTGGAGGAGACAAATCCAAAAGAAAATGATGATCATTTGACAAGATCTATTCTGGTGAAAAATGGGGGGCATTTAACTGCTAAACCATGGCGGTCGCTGTCACTAAACAAACCAAAATGCTCCCTCACCCATATGCCTCATCGTGCAGGGGCAAAACTTGAGACAAACCGCTCCTCGACATAAGGAGTGGGCTTCCCAATTTGTTCAATCCACCCACATACCAGGGGCAATTCAAATCCGCCCATGTTTGCACATTATATAAATACACATGATGCTAAAAATTGTCACATCGGCATTGTGTTTACACATTTCACGAATTATGTATGATTATTCCGCATGTTTAATTTACCAACTCCAACTTAGAGCATAAACTGCATAGGAGACATCAAATGTGCAAAATGGGGCATAACAGGATGAGGAAAGTTAAACCATTTCTACACACGGGTCTAACATTTTAATCTACAGATAAACAGCCTTTCTCTAGAGTGAGAGAAAGCCCTTCCGGACTAAAGTCCCCCATTCAGATTACATTCGAGGCGTTCATATTATGAGAACCTCCTTAAATAGAATTGGTAATGCAAACTTGACAGAATAGTTTTGCATGATCCACATTTTGATTGATTGCATCATGAGTTATCACACAGACTACTTCTAATCATTGCCAACTTAGCTGAACAATTTTGTATGAACCAATGAACGCATTGATGAAAATGCTTGCACATGTTAGCTCTGACATTGCCTGACAGGCAACACATTCCCGGTGTTTGAGTTACCTTCCAAAGTCTTGAAATCCATTCGGCGATTATTGAATGAACAAGCCTGGTTGTCCAGAAGCCACCAAGCATTTCTTCCAAATTCTCAGGTAAGTATATCTTCAACCTGAACTTTTCAAGAGAATGAATTCTGACGGTTGTTGGGGTACTCGAATCCATTGCGGTATATATAGGTATCCACCTTCTTCAATAAAGCATGATTTGTCTCAAGGACAGAAATGTTCGAGACCTTTTGATCTCTGCCTCTTTGGTTTATTCCTAAAGCGACAGGAGAATATAATTTGGGTTTGAGCTTCGTAGGATTCCTGGTCTCCCCAGATTTCAAAATGGCACCCTTTGAGGTACACCAAGCCCTTCTTACAGGCAAACTAAGTCCTTCTTACAGGCAAACCAAGTCCTTCTTACAGGCATAAAGTCCTTCTTACAGGCAAACTAAGTCCTTCTTACAGGCAAACCAAGTCCTTCTTATAGGCATAAAGTCCTTCTTACAGGCAAACTAAGTCCTTCTTTCAAGCAAACCAAGTCCTTCTTACAGGCAAACCAAGTCCTTCTTACAGGCATAAAGTCCTTCTTACAGGCAAATCAAGTCCTTCTTACAGGCAAACAAAGTCCTTCTTACAGGCAAAACAAGTCCTTCTTACAGGCAAATCAAGTCCTTCTTACAGGTACAAAGTCCTTCTTATAGGCACAAAGTCCTTCTTACAGGCAAATCAAGTCCTTCTTACAGGCAAATCAAGTCCTTCTTACAGGCAAATCAAGTCCTTCTTACAGGCAAACTAAGTCCTTCTTACAGGCAAACCAAGTCCTTCTTACAGGCACAAATTCCTTCTTATAGGCAAATCAAGTCCTTCTTACAGGCAAACTAAGTCCTTCTTACAGGCAAACCAAGTCTTTCTTACAGGCACCAAGTCCTTCTTACAGGCACAAAGTCCTTCTTACAGGCAAATCAAGTCCTTCTTACAGGCATAAAGTCCTTCTTACAGGCAAATCAAGTCCTTCTTACAGGCAAACAAAGTTCTTCTTACAGGCAAACAAAGTCCTTCTTACAGGCAAAGTAAGTCCTTCTTACAGGCAAATAAAGTCCTTCTTACAGGCAAACTAAGTCCTTCTTACAGGCAAACCAAGTCTTTCTTACAGGCATAAAGTCCTTCTTACAGGCAAACTAAGTCCTTCTTTCAAGCAAACCAAGTCCTTCTTACAGGCAAACCAAGTCCTTCTTACAGGCATAAAGTCCTTCTTACAGGCAAATCAAGTCCTTCTTACAGGCAAACAAAGTCCTTCTTACAGGCAAAACAAGTCCTTCTTACAGGCAAATCAAGTCCTTCTTACAGGTACAAAGTCCTTCTTATAGGCACAAAGTCCTTCTTACAGGCAAATCAAGTCCTTTTTACAGGCAAATCAAGTCCTTCTTACAGGCAAACTAAGTCCTTCTTACAGGCAAACCAAGTCCTTGTTACAGGCACAAAGTCCTTCTTATAGGCAAATCAAGTCCTTCTTACAGGCAAACTAAGTCCTTCTTACAGGCAAACTAAGTCTTTCTTACAGGCACCAAGTCCTTCTTACAGGCAAATCAAGTCCTTCTTACAGGCACAAAGTCCTTCTTACAGGCACAAAGTCCTTCTTACAGGCATAAAGTCCTTCTTACAGGCAAATCAAGTCCTTCTTACAGGCAAACAAAGTTCTTCTTACAAGCAAACAAAGTCCTTCTTACAGGCAAAGTAAGTCCTTCTTACAGGCAAATCAAGTCCTTCTTACAGGCAAATTAAGTCCTTTTTACAGACAAATCAAGTCCTTCTTACAGGCACAAGTCCTTTTTACAGACACCAAGTCCTTTCTACAGGTACCAAGTCCTTCTTACAGGTATCTCCATGGGGTGACCTACCATACGGGTCAAATCTCAATCAAAATTTAATCAGTAGAATCCTTTTATTAGGAATCTACCATGGTACGACCCACCATACGGGTCAAATGGTATGACCCACCATACGGGTCAAATTTTAATTCAATTTTTAATCAGTAGAATCCTTTTATTAGGAATCTACCATGGGTTGATCCACCATACGGGTTCAAGTTCAACCACCCTAAAGTTTTTTTTTATATAACGAATCCTTAGGTTCTCATTTCATTTTCAGTGGAACAATCATGTCACGACTCTTTTTATTTACTTGTATTGAGTCGATAAGAATTCAGGTGTCATCTCGTCTTTGAAATGAACCTCTACCGAGCTTCCTTTCAAAGAGGGGCAGCTGTTGACACCTGATTTTTAATCATTTTTTCTATTGCTAAAGTAATAAAAAATCCATAAAAATTCATAAAATTGAAAAATCAACTTTGGGGACCTTAGCCAAGCCTAGGGAACCAATTTTGACCAAAAAACGATTTTTCATATTTTCAGTATTTTTACGTATTTTTTATTTATTTATTTTCGAAAATTAATAGAAAATCCATAAAAATTCATAAAATTGAAAAATCAACTTTGGGAACCTTAGCCAAGCCTAGGGAACGAATTTTGACCAAAAAATAATTTTTCATATTATATATATTTTAAATTTTTTTTAAAAAAAATACAAAAATATTTGAAAATTTTGGAAAAATAACATTTGAGGCCAAAAAATACACAAAGATAGTTAATATTTTTATTTTAAATCTATTTTCATATTGGCCATCGCAAATTCAGAAAAATCCAATTCGAGTCACGTGTTCCTTCACGAGTATAATCTCGAATCGGGCCTAAAAAAATTTAATTTGAGTCAACTTATTTTAACTTTCACTTTTTATGAGTTGTGACATTGTCTTCTAATATTTTAAATTTTCATCTTGGCCCAATTATACCCAGAATGACTTAATTTTGCAAAAGGGCTTTAATTAAATTATGCATTATTTTCAGCGACAAGAAATGAGCTTAAATTTGACATGTGGTAAATTTTGGTGTGTCAAAAATTGTGAGGAGATTTGGACTTAAAGAAATATATTTTTTCAGGGACTGAATTGTAAATACTTAAAATTCAAGGACTAAAGTGCAAATACCTAACTCTTGAAGGATTATTTTACAAATAATAAAAAGAAAAGTTAGTGGATAAATTAGAATAGAGAAGGGAAGATGAAGAAGAGGAGATGAAGAAGAGAAGTTGGAGAAGAATGGATGGAGAAAATAAGATAAGAATAGAGAAGGGAAGATGGAGATGAAGAAGAGTTAGTAGAGAAATTAGAATGGAAGATAAGAATAGAGAAGGGAAGATGGAGATTAAGAAGAGTTAGTGGAGAAATTAAAATGGGAGATAAATATGGAGAAGGGAAGATGAAGATGAAGAAGAGTTAGTGGAGAGATTAGAATGTGAGATAGAGATGGAGAATGGAAGATGAAAATGAAGAAGAGTTAGTGGAGAAATTAGAATGGGAGATAGAGTTAGTGGAAAAATTAGAATGGGAGATAGATGAATAGGTTATAAAAGGAGAAAGAAGTGAGCTTGAGAAAGGATTCTTGGGAGAGAAAATTTGAAGTGTTTGGGAGGATTTTTTTTTTAGAGAAAATTTTGGATGTTTAAGAGAGTTTTTGGAGATTGAAGAAAAATTTGAGAGAAAGAAAATACCAAAAGAGAGAGAATTTTGAAGATGATGGGAGTTCAAAGCTAGGGATTATCATCACAAATTCCTTCATTGATCAATATAAATCAAGAGTTCATCCTCGTCAACGAGCAAGCAAATTCGAGCTAAGTGTTTTTATTTATTCATTTGTTTATGGTTTTACTTGCAAATTAGCACAAATTGTATACATTTTCTCCATCTCTTTTTTCTTTCCATATTTTATGTCAGGAGAAGGATATCTCTACGTCAACAGCAAAAATCTCGTAGAGATGCAAAAATCGGCCCAGACAAGCTCCTAAGTTGTCCACCGATTTCTCAACTGATCTGTGACTAAAAGTCCCTCTTAACTCAAAAGAAACTCTCTATATTGGGAACATAGAGAGCGAAAATCAATTATAGAAATCCCTCCCAAAAAATGGGAGATAAGTACTCTTTCCACTCTTCTGGTTTTAGGTGCAGATTAGCACATATTTTGTATACTAACACTTCACTCTATTTTATGTCAGGAAGCCGCAGCTCTATATCAATGGTCAATCCTATGGAAGCACAAAATCGGCTTGGAGGAATCCTCAAGCGCGCACAAATTTCAAATTGTTGAATCAATTCGTTGTATTTCATTTTAAAAAATTCATACCCCAAAATGGAGAGGACAAAGTCCATCCGCAATTTAAATACCTGCACCATAAATCCCAAAGGGAAGAGCCAAGCCAATGCTTAGCCTCCCATTGGAGGTTTTTACTTATAGTAGTTAAATACCTGCAACTTAAATACCTGCACCTTAAATCCCAAAGGGAAGAGCCAAGCCAATGCTTAGCCTCCCATTGGAGGTTTTTACTTACAGTAGTTAAATACCTGCACCTTAAATCCCAAAGGGAAGAGCCAAGCCAATGCTTAGCCTCCCATTGGAGGTTTTTACTTACAGTAGTTAAATACCTGCAACTTAAATACCTGTACCTTAAATCCCAAAGGGAAGAGCCAAGCCAATGCTTAGCCTCCCATTGGAGGTTTTTACTTACAGTAGTTAAATACCTGCAACTTAAATACCTGTACCTTAAATCCCAAAGGGAAGAGCCAAGCCAATGCTTAGCCTCCCATTGGAGGTTTTTACTTACAGTAGTTTAAATACTTGCAACTTAAATACCTGTACCTTAAATCCCAAAGGGAAGAGCCAAGCCAATGCTTAGCCTCCCATTGGAGGTGTTTATTCACTGTCATGTACTTCCTATAATTTAATTTTTGAATCATCAGACCCAAAAGATAAGTAGGTTGTAATACTGCACAGAAGTCGTTAACACACTCCTTCTTTCGGCTTCAGGGAATCTTTAACACTTAAAAAAATATAACAAATAAAAATATATACCATCCATGCATCCTATTTAAAAAGTGAAAACATAAAAGAGAATACCCTACTATAGCCTTAGGAATAAACCAAGCCTGAGTTGCCGAATTAGGATATCCATGAAATTAAGGTACCGAAAGGGCATTAGTTTTAATTAACTAGTGTAACCAAGTCCCCGAGCTCCTAATCTCTGGTTCGCAGGAATAAATTAGTTCTCCCGCTAATTTATTTAGGTTTCTAATCGACCTACCAAGAACGATTAGTGGCGACTCCAAATTTTAAAATCATTTAAACAAAAACCAAAGTTGCGATTCGGTAGGGCTTGGGAGGGTCCGCGTTAGGTTAGTCAAATCTAATTAACCTAATAATCCGTTAACCCCTTTTAAAATTTAAAATTTTTTTTAGAGGGTCGCGACAAGCAGGAGCAATGCAACTCTGTACTCTTGGCGATGCCACTACTTCTTGATTCAAAATAGGAAAAATTTGAGAAGAAGTGAAGCTTTTGTTGTAGTTGGAGACTTGTATAGGCATTGTGCCATCCTCTAGAGACCTATTTCACAAAGTATGCGTTTTCATTTTTCTTAATCTATAATGAGGGTTAATCCCTGTCCATTAACATCTTTCAAGTTCAAACGCTAGATGTGTCGGATATGAAGTACCAGAAGGAGAAGATTGTGGAACTCGACGAGTCTTTGCATCGAATTGGGTTACACGTGATAGAAGGGGGTCACCTTGATCTTGGCTTCACCTTTTACAAAACTTCATTTCAACTAACAGCAATTTCAGAGAAGCAGACGCTGGTGGATGTGGTATATGAATGTGAGACAGAACAAATAGTCCTGCCCTCAAAAACTACAGCTGGTGCAATCGCCTGCATCAAGGGCCTTGAGAACTATTTGTTGAGTACCGATACTATATAGAGTTGGACCTATCACAGTTCAACTCCGATTCGGAAAAGAGCAAGGACAATATCATTGTTGAATAAGTCAAGTTTGTTTCAGCCAATGCTATGCTTCTGTCCACGCTTTCAATAAGGTAGGAATTGTCCCAGTCCTTAAAAATTGGTTGCAGCATGTTACTGCACACATTTAGAGTGATCTGGTCTTTCTCTATTGCTATTTTGTAGCTTTTCTATTATTGGTGTTGCCTGTAAAAGGCTTGTGTCAGAAGTTGTTATAAGGTGTGGGAGGCAATAAAGAGCCTCCTTTTCTCTGTCGGTTTCTTTTATTCCATGGGTTTTAGCTCAGTTACAATTATAGCATGTCAAAAGGGGTGAATCAAACCATGTTTGATCCTATACGCATCAGATCAGAACTGGTACTTGTGTATTTACCCGTGAATGCTTTGCGCGATTGAATTTGTGATTTAGCTTTGTAATAATAGTTCGTTTCATGAAAAGGTATTCATAATGATATCTAACCGTTAGGTAGAGAAGAACACATGAATCATAAACACTTACTCGACGAAAGAGAAGACAAGGACCATGCTCATAGGTATCTGCTATCTTTGGTTCGCAGGACAAAAGGAAACAAGACAACAGTAGTCGACCAGCACAAAGCTGAGTATTGTTCCAGTTAAACCAAATTAATTCTCCCTAACACTAGAAAGTATTTAGCTTAACTAAACATAGAAACTAAAAAAGAACATGACAAATTCTTTTATTTGCAAATTGACATTTTTGTAAGATGCACTGGACAAAGTTCCGCTGAGTTTTGGCAAGTGTTTGATTTATTGTTTGATAGAAATATAACATGTTATCTTTTTCTCTTAGTACTTACAATTTCCAAAGTTGTTCTAATTCACGTTTACTCTAGTTAATTAGTTGACATGTCAAGATCTAACAATGGTCAAGAAGAATATTCAACTACAGAACGATTCGAGAGATGTAGAGTTGCTCAATTTCGTTCTGTGGACAACGAACTTGGTGCATTTGAGAAGAGTTCTTATAAGCAAATGTTATTTTCGTGTCAATGGTTAGCTGATTGGACTTTCGCTTATCAAGACTTCTTTATAACTATTTCAAATTATTGATTTTTTACGTTCTTTATTCAATTCACTAGTTTTTTTTTAAATTATTTGCCGGTTGGTAGGGCTTTTCCTAGATTGGGTTACATATTAATTTGTAATATATTCCGGGCCAGGGTTGAGTTGGTGCTGACATGACACGGGTGGTAATCTTTAATAAAATTTTATATTTTTTAATTATTTATTTATTTTTTTCCTTTCTTTTTTTTTCCTCTTCTTTCTCTTCCTCTTCCTCTAGCTAGTTGTCCATGGCTAGAGGCCAAAGGTGAGGGTCGGTGAGGGCAAGATCACCCTTGCCTTTGGCGGCGATTGGCTAGAGGAAGAAGGAGAAGGGAAAAAAAAAGAAAAAAAATATTTTGTAAAATGTTATAATATTGTTTAAAATTACCACGTCAATGCCGCCTGAACAAAATTGGTCGGATGGATTATATTGACATAAATGCAAAAGGTTGAGGACTTTTTTTGGTAATTCTCCTATTGGATTCGATATCATTAACCACTTAACCTAATGAACAAAAATCGACAGATAAACATCAGTTCAATTCGATGCATCAATTTTCAGTGTTTTTTTAATTAATATTTTTACCAAACGATTGATATAGCAAAACTTTTTTGCCTTCTCATTTGGATGGGGCAGGTTATTCCAAGTAGGGCTGAGCATGGTTCCAGGGTAGAACCGAGAACCTGGAACCGGAACCTGTAGGAACCTGTCTAGTTCCAGGTTTCAAGGTATGTAGGGTAGGTTCTAAGTTCCAAAAATTGAAGAACCTGTTCTAGCGGGTAGGTTGCAGGTTCCACCACTTGGAACCCGGAACCTGGAACCTGTACCTTGGATCCCAACATAAATTTTTTATTTATATATATATCTTCACACGATCATACAATGTTTTATGGCGTCCAATGATGACTATATAATTTGGAGCGAAAAATGAAGAACCTGTTCTGATATATAGGTTTTAGATTCAAAGTGGAACCTGAAACTGCTCACCCCTACTTGAGAATGATTGCTTGAAAGAGAGCGTATGAAAAATGTAGCTACCCTGCAAAATTTCTTAGGACTGCTTCTTGTTTCTCGCGTATCCCAACTTCATTAAAAGCCTTTTTTTTTTAATAACAAGCCTCTCCATTGATCGATAGGTTCTCGGGTACCCTGGAACCGGATCCTGGAACCTGTAATAGGGTAGGTTCTAGGTTCCGCGGCTTGAAGGGTAGGTTCTAGGTTCCAAAAAATTAGGAACGTGTACTAGCGGGTAGGTTCCAAGTTCCAGGTGGAACCTACCCAGAACCTGGAACCGCTCACCCCTAATTCCAAGTCCATAGCAGCGGCTCCTCAGAGAGGTGCGAACTGCTTCAATGCCATCCCTCGCGGTTTTTCTTTTCTTTTCTTTTCTTTTTCCAAATTAGGCTTTAAAAAAATTTATTTACCAATTTAGGGAAAAAAAAAATTACCGAAACGGGCACATGGGCCCCATCTAGCGATCATAGTGCGGAACGGGCCTTGTTTAACACTCTTAGTGCCCGAACACAGCTTGTTCAATATTAGGCTGCCACGCGAGCTCGTGCGGCCCAACTGTCGCATGGGTCCGTGCGGCAATAGCCCATCCATGGGGTTTTTTTTTAATTTTATTTTTTTGTATTTATAATATTTATGTCGTTAGAAATATAAAATAAATTAAAAATTGTTATAAGTATAAATAATTAAAAGCGCAAATGCTATAAATATAAAACAAATTTAGAAAAAATTATATTTAAAAATTTATAAAAATATAAATGGTAGAAATATAAAATAATTAAAAAAATGTTATAAAATAAATAATTAAAAGTGCAAAAATGTTATAAATATAAAATAATTAAAAACACAAACGTTATAAACATAAAAAAAATAAATTTAGAAAAAAATTATAATTACATATTTATATAAATATAAATATTATAAATATCAAATAATTTTAAAAAATTTGATATAAATATAAAAAAAAATAAATTTAGAAAAAATTTTATTTCCAAATTTATATAAATATAAATATTATCAATATAAAATAATTAAAAATGTTATAAATAAAAATAATTAAAAGTGCAAATGGTATAAATATAAAAAAAATAAATTGTATAAAATATATAATAATTAAAGCACAAATGTCATAAATATAAAATAATTAAAAACACAAATACTGTAAATATAAAAAAAATAAATTTTGAAAAAAATTATATTTACAAATTTATAACAATATAAATGTTAGAAACATCAAATAATTAAAAAATGTTATAAATATAAATAATTAAGAGCACAAATGTTATAAATATAAAAAAAAGAAATCTAGAAAAAATTGCATTTACAAATTTGTATAAATATAAAGTTTATAAATATAAAATAATTAAAAAAACAAATGTTATAAATATAAAAAAGGAAATTTTCTAAGGGGCAACCCCACTCGATAAATATAAGTTGATCAGGTGCTCAAAGAGTTCTAGATGACCAAACAACGCATCGATGGGGGCAACCACATCATGTCATCTGCATTGGGTAGATCCACATAGCAAAATTTTTCCCTCCTCATTTGGGTAGGCCGAACATTCGAATAGGGCAGGTTGCTCCAAGTCCGTGGCAGTGGCTCTCTGGAGGGGTGCATACTGCTTCAATGATGTCGGCGCTATGTCGCAAACGATGGAAGAATTGTTCCATGGTCGCACATTGGACAAGCAGCAGCAAAATGGCGAGAACACAGCTGATCCTGAATCTCAACAACGCCAAGTGAAAAGAAGTGACGGATGGATGGACGCAGCAAACGACTGAAACCCTGCTGTCCTCCTTTTCTATAGACTGTTCTGTGTTCTTTCATTCAATTAAACTGGTTAGTACATTATTGCCATGGTCGGAAGCCCTTCGAGTATACTGAAGGGCCAGAGAACAATACACGTACAAAAGTTCCCCATCGTACAGTAAATAAAGTACAAGATAGCCGGGTAAAACTCTTCACAGACAGTAGCAGAATTAGCGATGCGTGTTAACAATGCCATGTTTCTCTGCGTTATATATTCTTCGTGGTTGTCACGAATTCAGCCGTGAAAACAACTGATGGAGCAAATTGAAGCAAAGATTCCTATCCATAGGTCTCCATAGTATAAACAGGTACAGAAGTTTCCATGATAAAAGGAGTGACCCATAAGCAAGCAAATGAAAACTTAGATTGACCTCGTCAAAGGTTGTCCCTCCCGAAAGAATAATGTTTGGGTAGGTCTACAATGTCGGGGGAAAGACACAGATGATTCAAGGAAAGATGAGACTAATTTATTGCAGTGAAGTAATCAACCAAAACGACGGTACAACTACGATCTGCGCTAATGAGGATACACAGTTTCATTTGTAGAAGAACATAACACACAATAGAGAGATCATCATTGATTCCATTCTTTGGCTTTTCACAGCAAGTAACCATCAGATTAATTTTCATGGAGTAAACAGAAAAACATGCCTCGGCAGGTTGGCATTCATTTCTTGCAAACAATGCCATTGCTGCCACTGGAACCAGTGGAGGCACCACCGGTGCAAATTCAATGTGTCATAAGCAGTGTTCATCATCAAGGAATGATTATCCTGGTTCAACGCACTTCCCGGTGAGAAAATGCAGAACTTGCAATCTGCAGAGAGAAGTGAGGTGGTCCTGTATCACGACAGGCATCGCCACCTGGAAGGCAATGTGTACTTGTGAGTCCTATCATCTTCTTTTGTTATAGGAACTACATTCACCGTAATCTCTGCCATATCTTTCAAAGTCACTACTACACTACTCTTGTTTGATATCCTCTCCACCATTATGTCCCTGGGGAGTACCATGAGAAGAATGGACCTTCAGTTATTGCTATTTCGCTTCCGTCATACGTGAAACTCAAATGGTCAACTTTGGCATCCCAGGGAGCTGCCATTGTGGCTTCCAGAGAGAAGGAATGGGAGTTGAAGAGGATTACAAGTGCTTGAATCCATGTGTTGTCACGGGTCCAGCCCATCGGTCGATGGCCAATGAAGCGAGCGTTGATTTGGATGGCGAGATCAGAAAAATGGCTGAAAATCTGGTTGCTTTTGCCATGGAAGTAGAACACAACCCCATCTCCACCAACGAAGCGAGGATCATAGCATGCCGACCCGATTCCATTGCAGTTCGGTTTGCGATCTGATGCAAAAACTATCTATGTCAATCATTTTGTTTGAATAAGCTCAGGATTTTTGCCTAGGTTTTGGTTAATAAAACTCACTTACAAATGACTTTTGCTCTCGTGTATTCGCTCGAGGGAACCTAGATTTCAAGTCGGGATCATAATTCCCAGTCGGGATTTTATATAATACGTTTTCCTGCTTGGGCACACAAGATATGCGTATCCGGTTTTATATTTAGGAAAGCTTTGTCAGTCAGGTGAGTGCCACATTCTGGACAGATATACATTAACATCTACGCGAGCTGAAAATTTAACAAATCTTTGATCATTTCCGAGAAATGAGATGAATAAGCTCATCTTCCAAGAAAACGGAACAAATTTCGCTCAGCTTGAATCAAAATCGGTCAAAAGATAGCACAGATCCTTACGTCCGCATTCGGAGCTGCAAGTGGGCGAGTAGCAATTGACGTAACAAGATTTCCGTTAGATTAGGGATGTGTGCAACCTGATTATTCTTGAGAAAGAACTCAAATCCGAGCCCATCAACATATCTAGTTAGTCTCACTTTCGCTCAAAAGTTTAAACCAATGAGTAATGAGCCAATTATGATATATTAAGTGCTTCATGCCACGTCAATTATCCGATGCGAGACTTTTCTTACATAACTCACGCGTGCATCCTAACACTTGTACATATAAGTGCACCTTAACTAAGTTCGGCAAGTGGACAGCTCTTGTGTGCTGTTCAATTAAAGTTTAGGTGGCTCCTTGACGCATCATATGTTTCTTTAGCCTAGAGAGTATGTACTGCTTTACCGGAAAGGCGAGAAAGAGAGATTGTCAAACCTAGTTTCACTTCTCTAAAATCGACTGGTCTCCATTTTTCTTCCGCTAGGGACTAGTCTCAAGTTGGACATACTGACTTCCGGTTTCAGAAAGATACAAAAACTAGAAGAGGACCACTGATCACGCCTAGCTGCCTAGATTGAGCGTCTGAAGCCGAGTAAAGCAAGGGCTCACATAGACTTTTAACCGTAACTTGCATTTAGATTTGATGATAATGGCATGGTTGAGAGCATCAATTCTTCGCGGCAGACGACTTAGGGCATTTGAGGCTGAGTAAATTTCGACGGAATCGGCAAAATTCTCTTATTTCAGGCCTAAAATATATGGGTTTTCTTTCCATTCCTAGAACTAATCGTTAATTTATTCGAGAAAAGTTATTAAGCATATCAGGTTAAGAGAGGTGAAATCTATATCAAAGTCAGTAAAATATAAGAAAAATTCGTAATTTGCTAACTGTAATAATAGTTGATAATTTCATAAAATTGTGGGTAAGTTACCAAAAGATTTCTTGAAAAATGCAAAACCGCTAATATTTTTTTTTACCACAGTATTTTGACGCTTACCTACTCATTTACAAATGTACCAGCATGGAAAAAATTCCCAAACGGAACGTAGAAGAATCATCCTAGTCTTTGTGCGCCATTTCTTCTAAGATGAACGACTCCTATCATTGGTAGATTTTACTCATCTTTCGAGTAGTGTAAGGAACATCTTGCCCTAAGAAGAAGAAATTCTATCTCTGCCTTGTCTACAGCTCTATTGCTCGTCCCAATAGATCTCAACTTGTGATGCATGCATTCCATTGAGATATAACGCGAAAACGCTAATGGATCCTGCAAATATATCAATGCGAAAATGCCAAATAAATAATCGATGAACAATAAAAAATACCAGATATTTATTTAGTTCGGTTCGAATGTCAGTACATACATTCATGAAGAGAGCTAATATAATCAATTATAATTGGAGAATCACAGTTACAATCGCTCATGCAGTTGAGTATTTTTCACATCTAAATTAAGGCCAAAGCAAACCCAAAAGTATTATCTTATAATCTCTCCCAAAAATCTTATTTGATAATGCTCACGGAGAGAAACGGTACTCGTCTTGTTTGCTATAGAAACGGCTGAACCAAGAAGACCGTTGACGTTCTTTTTCCTCGTTCTCCGTGCGGCTAGGAGTGTGCGTTCCTTTGGTGGACTCCTTTGGCTTGGCTTCAATTCGGCTTCTAAGCAAAGCATGAGAAATTTCCTTTAAAAAAAAAAACTATTCTCCGTACGGCACAAGAAGTCAAAGGATTCATTCCTCTGTTTGACCGACCAATCACAGGACAAGCCAAAGGCGTCCACTGTACGGGCCAAGAGATGAATTTTTTTTCCAAAGGAAATAAATCTCCACACACACACACACATATTATATATATATGCATTCAAAAGGAATTATAATCTACATTAGAATTCTTCGATTATTCCCTAATAAATTCAGTTTAACACATTCTCTTATTTGGATTGCGTTCCATAAACAGTTAAAAGTCGAGGCATAATGCTAACACATTTAGCCATAAATTTGATATCTAACCTCGTAATGAAGATACAGAGTCCTCATCAGAAGTCTAAATTCATGTGCCTGTTCTCTGATTTCAAACAT
Source organism: Psidium guajava (assembly GCA_016432845.1). Taxonomy (NCBI): domain Eukaryota; kingdom Viridiplantae; phylum Streptophyta; class Magnoliopsida; order Myrtales; family Myrtaceae; genus Psidium; species Psidium guajava. The sequence goes on along the minus strand of CM028226.1, from coordinate 11,957,837 downwards.
TGTCAAAGACCAGAGCAATATGTGTTTTGTCCACTAATAAGATAACGCAAGTTTGAAATGCGTAAATATTTTGTGCATAGAAGAAAGAATTATTAAGAAATTGAAATTCGAGAATATTTAAAAAAGAGAAGCTAGTCATAATCAAATAAAAAGGAGAATCTCAGAAATCGGAATCAAAGAAGACACTGTCCAAACATAAACACATCATAAAAAGTCATCCATGCTCAGAAATGTCAAATGTCCCAAAATATTTGCCATCAAATCAAACGGATTGTCGAAAATGAAACCAGACCACAATCTTAAAGTTTTCTTAATTTATTCCGGAAAGCAATGGATCCAAAGGAGGATAGAGAGGTCGACATCATCAGGGCTCGGCATTGCCGATGAAGTCAACGCAGGTGCGGCAACCGCAGTCCAAGAAACGGCATTTCAGGCAGCCAAAGCACACGCATTTAGGGCAACCCTTGCAGAACGGCAATCGACATCCTCTGGACCGTTTGCTAGCAGCACGCTCTTCTGCGTCCTCACAGGTTATCCTGAAACAAGAGAGTTCAAGCAATGAGGAGATGCTTTTCGATGCCCGTATCTTTAGCTCTAGGCTTTAGCCTACAGTATAGAGGCTGCATATACTTACTTGTCGTGGGGAGGATCACCACACTTCCAGCTATTATTAGCGACAGCATCGTGATGAGCTCGGCATTCCTTCTTGCTGCGGAGGCGGAACCGCCGCTCCTTCTCGCACCTGGAGCAGCGAACAAACTCGTCGCGGTGGAATTTGAGCCGCGTAGGATGATTTGCTTCGTTGGAAGCCAACTGATAGTAATTCATCAGAGGGGTCTCCTCAAGACGGACCTTCTTCTCACCTATTGTCACCCAAATGTGGCTTTTCCAATTCCCACTCTTCTCAGAATGCCTCTCAAACTCATGTGGGGTCAAATTCTCTGGTCATCAGGTAAAGCAATTGTAATAGATCAGCAAGTTAACAGCAAACATAAAAAAAAAAAAAATATTAGGGTTTTGCTTTGTATACATCGTGGGAAGAAAATGACGACCGACTCTGATATGATGAGTGGGTAGCTTAATTCAAAAGAAAAGAAAATTGGATATTTCGCAACGAAGAGCAAATCAATCTTTACGTGAGAGAGAGAGAAGTACACTTGCCTTTCTTGCAACCTAAGCTACAGTTACAGTTGATTAGGAACAGGCCATCTCTGTAAACCCTAAGATACCCGCTGGTGTCCCCCAGCCATTTGTGGGTGCATCCACATTCTACCTCAACGTAGTCACGTTCTATCCTATATCCCTTCATTTGGGTTATCTCAGGTTCACCAAACATCTCTGCGGGGTATAGTCTCCTAGGAAAAGGGTTTTTCCTTCTGGGCATCCGCACTACCTGCAAATAAATGCAGAATTTCACAATTTTCGTGTGTGGTAAAAACAGAATCTAACATATTTGATATGTTCTGGTATGCGTGTAGTGCCTATAGACATACGCTTGAACATGCATAATAAGCTAGGGTTATACTCATGACAAGTACTGTAGATGGAGCTAGAGACATACGCAACTGAACTAAGATTATATATGATAAGTTTTGGCACATCCTAGATAACATCTTAAATATATGGGAAAAGCCTAGGGCAAAACACAACATTAAACTCTCATTGCTCAAACAAAACTCGTAAAACTTATCTGGAAAAATGATTGTTGGTATCACTTCCAAAAGTTAATTAATGGAAGATGTTATAAAACAATATTTGTCTAAACATTTTCATAAGCGATTGAAATGATTCTTTCCAAGAAGAATACTTCCAAGTTGTTGATTATTCGCAGAAAAATGCACCCTTTTGATGAAATGTTGGATAGGTAATGCAAACATGCATGACTAGCTACCGAACATTGCTATAAATTTTTTTGTCTTTATGCTCTAAATAATGCATTCTAAAGTTGCGTATATTCCATGGTCAAAAACCCCAGGGAAGCTCTAAACATAGCACAGCATTGTAGAATATTTAACATACAAAACGAATATCATGGCTCAAGGATTACAAGAAATATTCAATGCTCTCTTCAGCATTTCGTACTCATGGAGAGCATTAATTTGCCGCTTACAGGATCCTGTTGCATTGCACAATTGTTGCTAACAAGTAAGTAATAGATGATGGCAAAGTCAATCTATCCTACAAGTGAACAACAAGGCTTCATTAACAACTCTTAAGGATTCTCCACATTATTAGCGAATGAGAACCTCTGCTTCTCTTCTGCCTAAAGGGTGGCAAGACGGTGATTTTCTCCCCGATGGAATTTTAATCAAATGGCATGTCTGCCGTAGTCCTCCAACTATTGTATTTCCTACATCCTAATTTTTTCACTTGTAGGCTAATTATCTACAGCTTACCCCAATATCGGAGGACCGATGAGAAAACCCTGACAAGTTCAAGGATCAAAATGGCAGATAAAGCACGGATTTGTTTAAGGGCTACAAGCATATGAATATAACTTAGAGGCCATCTCTCAAGGATTTCTGAGCTATTTGATCTTAGAAAATTTGATCCATATATCTTGGAAGGGTTTTTATAAAAATTATTTTCATGGAGAAAGAAAATCGGAAAACCCTTGCTCACAACCATTCAAATCATCGCATGTCCAAAAGTAAACTATGGAAAACGGTTTTTGGCTTTCGACCCCCCCCCCCCCCAAAAAGAGAGAGAGAGAGAGAGAGGGGGTCTTTCACTCAATCTAGGCAAGAAAGGAACAATATCATCCTTCATCACATAGGATTTTGCCAGATCTAGACTGAACTCACCGCAGATCTAGGAATCAATATGAACAGGCACTAAGCTTATCTTCATTTAACTAGTCAACTGGAAATGCAAGCACACAAGAGGATCTTCAATGCCATATCATGAAGCAACATAGATATTATATGTTAGCTAATGACAAATATGAATTGAATTCACTGTAGGAACGATTGTACCTCTCCCTCTTATTGAGCAGAGTGCTTGGACTTTCAGTGCTAACAATTCGAACCCTAGATGGTCGCTTGAGCATTGTGATTTTAGATACGAAAATTCACGCGTTTAAATGGAAGTTCAAAGAAGGAGGATTTTCAAAAAGAGTTCATGTTTAATTCGCAATTATGAGCGAATCTGCCCAAATTAAACAATTCTTATCCAGTGATTGTGTTACCTAAACACGACATACGAATACCGACAAATATAAATTGACCAAAATAGAGAAATAATTAAACGTGGCAACTTTTGACGGTGTCAGTTACACACACATATATATAAATGGTTGACATAAAAAGGAATAAAAAGGTATGTCTCATGGTAAATCAGACTGGCAACCAGCTATCAAGGGTGACAATTTTAGAGGTGAACGGTTGTAGGTTCCTGCCAAATTTTACATTAAACTTACCTATCGAAATCTGCTCCCCGTATTTTAGATCATGAAATATACTCTACATATCTTGAAACCTAGAACCTGCTATGTTATAGGATCTACCAAGTTTCACTTGTAATCTTAATTAAACAATTACAGTGAATTATCATATTTAATAATCATCATTTGCTGTTATAGTTCACTGATCATAAATCATTAGACATACAAAAAAAAATATGAAACATTAGCAAAGTAAAAGTTTTAAAGAAATATCTCAAAACGGAAGCTTGGACTAAGGATTTCATATTACACACTCATTATTAGACGTCATGAAATACCACAAACTCACATGAAGACATAGAATAAGAAAAACACAAAGACTTATTCAAATCCAAATTATAAGTTCCGCCTCTTGGAACTTGGAACCTACTCATTGAACTGATTTTCTAATTTTTAGAATATGGAATCTACCTTGGTTCCACTGATCCGCTTCTCAATTTTACCTAAAACCATGCTCACCCTTAAATAATTTGTCATATTAATGTGTCTATATTTACGGCGTTTGCCAATTGATGGAGGGAGGACGCTAGCCTAAATTCACTTTCGGGATGCCCTCTAAAAGTGAGAATGTTGGGCTGGGCTTGTGACCCCAAAAAGTTCAAGGGGCTAGCCTTCTGGGTGTCATTTTTTTTTTTTTCACATTGTTACGTTGAATGACCAGTTCGTTCATGTATTTTAATTTTATCACAATCAATTTTTAATATCTTATTTTGGTGGTTAATAATTAGATAAGACTATTTTGGCTACAGGACTTTCCCACTGAAGAACTCAAGAGCCAAGACCAAGATTAATAGGATTCTTTTAATCATATATTAAGTAGAATAGTAGCAAAATATGATTAATTTGTAGTGCCATTCAAAGATAGAAAGTTTCAAATATAGCCGTGACTATAAGAATAAGAACTAATTGTAAGTTATAAATTTTTTAAGGAGTGAAATAGACTATAATTTTTATTTATTTTTATTTACTCAAAATATTTTATTAATCCCACAATAGATTAAAAATAGTCGCATAATCACTTCTCAATTCAAAATATCTGACAATCCTATCTCAAAACTTTTTGCGGCGAAAGAACGTGGAGGAACAACTCGAACATATGTTTGTCGTTTTATATTTTCAAATTGACTTGCAGTGTCGGTTTTGTTCAGTACTTAGAAAAAAAAACTAATCATTTAAGTTGATGTGCAATTGAGAAAGTTAAGGTGTCAGATGTATATCACTCTACTTTTATATACACCTGTAAAACATATATTCAGACACATCCTTATGTTGCCCAACTTATAGGACAGTATATACGGCATTCGCATAATCTTGCTGTGTAATTCTCGTATCAGTGTATGGTTTTATGCAATTGATAGTTTTGAGTGCGGATGTTGACTGGATTGAGGAGGAAAAAGATTGAGAGTGGCGAAAGCGAAAGAAGAAGAGAAAGAAAAGAAAAAGAAGTGCTCCGGAAAGGGGAAGAAAAATCTGAAGAAATTTGTCTGCTTTGGTCAAGATCTGTGCATCCTCCCATCCAATGGACAAACCTAATCCATTCCATTACTTTCAGACTCTGAAGTCTATCCGTACTTAGGAAAATATTCCGCCTGGAAATTGTAATAATTTGCTGCCATGTCTACAATTTTACACCTCTCCTTTACTTCTTCTTCAACTTTGAGAAGCCTGCTAAATGGTTGTTCCAGACCCAGCTGTCGTCCCTCGATCTCTAGACCCACCCTTGCTTCACTGCATCGAAACAGCTTCAAATTGAAGCCTAACAGCGAAAAGTTGTCTTTTTTTGAAGTGGAAAGAGTTCAACATGGGATCTTGGAGAAGGAGGAGAAATTGAAGAGGAACACAAGAGTGGTTGTTGTGAGGTTTAACCGAGGTTTCGGCTTTAATGGCGGCGGAGGCGGTGGAGGGAGAGATAACGGAGCCACCGCGAGGGTTGTGGGTAATCTTGTTTTGGCCATTGGCTTGACTTATCTCTCCATGACTGGACAACTTGGCTGGGTCTTGGATGCAATTGTTTCTATCTGGGTATTGCGCTCTCTCTCTCTCTCTCTCTCTCTCGGTCTCGACACACACATATGCACCAACAGTTTGTGAAGGATCGATTGTCTGTAGGCTGCTGATTTAAATCTCAGCCGTAGATGGAGGGAGTTTAAAATCCGTTTTCCAGTTAATTTTTCAGGATATTGCCTGCTAAATTGGAACACTTAGTTGATTCCTTTTCGAAGTAGTTGAATAATTTGAACCGATATTTTTAGTTTCTTGGCGTTTGAAGATGAAACTTTTCAATGACGATTACTAATACATCATGCTTCAGCTCACAGGTAGCATTGAGCAAGATGTTAATATAGTAGCCATGGGTTGCAGGAGATCCTAGTAAGTAACGAAATAGCCGCAAGTTTTCTGATTGAGATCACCCGATTAGATAGGCATTTTGGCCCTTTGCGTGACCATTTCTGGGGAATTTGATCCGTAGTAGCTTTACACACTTGTCTCGGTCATGAGTTTAGGATAAAGCTCCACGTTTCTTTCTGCTGTTATATATCTGGTATCTTCACGGCTATTTCTTTTGCTCTTAAAGTTGGGAGTGATTGGTTGATGCCTTTTGGATCCAGCTTCTTGTCGTGCTGGTACCGATTGTTGGTTTGGGGGCATTTCTGTGGTGGGCAGGACGAGATATAGTACAAAGCAGTGTGAGGATTCTCACTATCTACATTTTGTTTTGCGACATTATCTGGTTTTTTACCTCCTGTTGTTCTTTTACTTTTCTTGGTATTGCTCTATGGGATATCTAGTGGCGTTAAAATTGGCATAACTTTCTCTTTCCCTATGTGATGAGATCGATAGACCCATTGGGAACAATCCTTCTTGTTGTAAGCATCTTGCAAAGACCCTATGATTTCACAGCTCTTGGTATGCATTCGATTATTATGAACTAATTCTCTCTCTTTATACACCAACATCTCCTCATACATAGGCAGCTAGCTGCAATTTTAATTTGCAGGTGTATTTACCCTTCTTTTTCATTTTCTATCTGGTGGTTCAATGATAATTTTCTGAGTATTTGTTGGAACGATTACTTTCTGCATCCAGAGCAACTGGAACATGTATGTGACAGCTCCAATTCACACCTGCACGGTGAACAGAGTTACATCACATAGATCTGAAGCCTTGGAAGGAAGCTGATTGATATGGCTTTTCGTTTTCTACAAGGATGATTTCTTGTTCTTATACAGTAGATAGTAGTGATCTAGATGATTAAGCTAACTCTTCTTCGGTCATGTTGCATTATTTACTTTGCAAGAGTATGTTTGGGAACTTGCTTTGCAAATTGGATTACAAGAAGTAGCTCATCGAATATATTTCTCCCTAGCTAACTTGTCGAGCCTAATTACTATAAAAGATAGTAAGGCCTAACTGATTGTCTTAATATTTAGATTTTGAGGCTCTTATTCATGGTATGATTTGAAACTTTGCTTTCACTGAAGCTTCTCTCAAAAACTTCAAACCATTTAAACAGTCACTTTTGCTTTCTGTCTGGCTTCTGAAATGGATCTCCTAACATTGTTGCCTTCGCAGTGTCCAAACTGTGGGAACGATTTTCAGATTTTCAAGTAAGAGATATCTGAAGGTTTTAATTGATTGTAAGAAAGAAAGATTATCTTGCCAAGAGTTTTTTAATTTAGGCAATTGTATAATTCCTTGCAGATCTACTTTGAATGATGAACTGCAATTATGCCCCTTTTGCAGTCAACCTTTCTCGGGTAAGACATGGTATATATAGGCCTGAATTTTCCTCTTTAGTGCAGTTGTCAAGATTGCAACTTGCTCTTGTATTCTACCTCTTAACTTGCTATTGCTTCGGAATTTTGGAGTGTGGTTCCGTTATTTGGGTTTTACATGTCCTTGTAGCCAGTTCCAGGTTTTTTGGCCTCCAGAACTTTTGACTGCCTTTGCCAATTAGAAAGTGTACTTCTCTAAATTTCTGTGCTGACAGATGACGAGAAGCATATTTATCTCATCTGCTATTGATTTTCAGTTGTGGACAACAAGTTTGTTCGGGAATCAGTGACATTTTCCAACCAATTTACATCAAAAGGAGAAGCAGCCAATAAGTTCTCTCCTCAACCCAAGAAAGGTTCATTGTCGATGCCATCTGTTTCACTGCTTTTGTATTTATATCCCAAATTCCTCTTCATGTATTGATCAAGTGTCCTCCATTTTGATCAACGGAGAGAGATGGCTGTGTCATTTTCGATATTTGCAATCCAAACTAATCATTTAACTCAACAAGACAAGACTGTTTTGGTTTTTGCAGGAAAGAATACTCCTACAGCAGTTGTAGATATTGAAGCGGAAGTGAAGGATGCCGATTGAGGCCTCTGGCGCCAATTTTCCATTCGTTTAGTCTCTCTCTCCGTCTCTCTCTATCAAGAGCTTTGAATGCATTGAATGTGATTGTAGCTAAATAGTCTTTGCACTTGACTGCGTATTTAAAACCCAGTTTCCTTTGTGTCGGATTAGGACAAGAAATGTACAAAAAAAAAAATCGCAAATTTGGCTTTTGTGAAAGGTAACTCCATGTACAGGCCATGTAGGCATAAAGCTTCTGCAAAGAAGCATGAATTTGCCCATAATGAACTATGAATATCTAAGAGTGGCATGTGTGATTTGATTTGCCTGTTTTCAACTTTTCACTATGGTTCTAGGTTATTTGCACGGGTCATATGTCCAAAACTATATCGTGTCTTCTCTCAGCTTTCTCGGCGATATGCAATCAAAAGTTCTCTCACATGTTCTGAGATGGATACCCTCATTTTGCGACTGAAGAGCTTCTATTGCAGGTATACTCACATGGATTTAGGATCCCGACGGCAAGCGCGGACGGCCCGTGGTGGAGAGAAGTAGAGTTGATGTCGGACAGAATAACTGTCATCTTTCGCCTCCCTAGATGAGCGGGATCACGTTCCATTGGAGCATACCTGCATATAGGTCCTCTGCCTCGAGCTAGATCGAATGTAATCTTCGTTAGCGTCTTGTGTTCACCTGCAACTCCTGAGCTTGTAGAAAGTCATGCTCAAGAAACCCACGGGGAAAGAGAGAATTTAGTGAAATGCATAACGTTTGAGCACCCAAAGAGAACGGATCACGGTGAATATGAGGGGCATTGAACTGTAGAAATCAATGGTAAAAAAGGATCCCTTCTTTCTAGCTTCGCGCTGCGAATCGAAGTACATAATCAACTGATACCGGATCACCAAGAGGGAGTGGAGCCTGTTGATATATTTAGGTGGATTTAGTTTTGCTTAAAAGTTTGAATGGGCGGGTTATTAATGGAAAAATTGTGGGAAAAAAATTCCTAAATATTTTTCGCTTTTTTCAATTTAGTCCTAAAATTTTTAAGTTTAAAAATTCATTCTCAAAGTTTTTTTTTTGCTGCTTTGATCATGTCCATCGAAAATCGAATTCTTTTCTATAATCACTAAAATATTTATTACAAATTATTCACGTCAACGTCGATAGTGCACGTTCATTTTTAACGATTTTCGGTCAATATGACTAAATTGGCAAAAGATGAATAGGCTTAAGAATGGATTAGCAAACTTTAAACAAAAAAAAATTGGCTCAAAAATCGATTTCTTGATTTTATTATCAAGGAAAATATGAACGTGATTCAATTTTTTTTTTTAAACTATTCTAGCCGTAGGAGAAACTGAAAGTGCTCCTTTTTTCCACGTTGACACCGAGGGCCGAACAGTTAATAAAAAAGGGTTGATGGGTCTCGTCCAACCCATTTCCCACTCGGTTGTTCTACGAAGAAAACGCGCACGAATAAAGTAATCGCCACCCAACACCAAACTCCATTTCCATCTCGAACGAGGGAGAGAGAGGGAGAGAATATCAATCTGATCCTTCCCTTTTCCTTCTTCGATCTCGTTTTGGCGGATCGTCAATGAACGAGAAGGCCAACGTCTCCAAGGAGCTCAATGCCAAGCACAGAAAGGTTCTTTTTTTTTTTTTTTGGTGCCCCCATTGTTTCACTGCTCGATTCGCTTTGATTTCCCTTTCTTCGATCTGGGATTCGATTTCAGCTTCGCGTGTTTGGACATCGAGAGGTGTAGATATGAATATATTGCAGCGAGGGTTGAGCTTGTTTTGGTTTTGCACCCTGGTTGTTTGCGTGCATTCCGAATTTCCCAGGGTCGAGAGTTGTGCCGACTCTGATGCCGTCGCGTAATTGATGTCGCCGCCTGTTTCATCATCGTCTATGCCGGTTTCCTAGGAACGGCTGCTAGTGTGATTTATAGACGGATCCCAATAGATCTTGTAGCAGTTGTGATAATGAACCCAATCTATGTGAAGTTTATCTGCAGAGAGTATCCGGTGATGCAAATGGTACAGTTAAATTAGTTATCTTCAGAAGATTTTCTTACCCTTTAGGAAAAATGGTATATCGCAGGTTTTCGTCTTCATCTACGAGGAGGAGCTTCTATGTGACGTTTTTCCTCTGAAATAAAATATTATCATTTGTTAGGCATGAGATCCAGAGTTTCATACTAATTCAGGGATTTGCTTCAGGCAGATGTTTTTCTCTTTCTATCACGACTGCAAGGTTTCTATAAATCGAAGTTTGCATATTTCTAGGGGGGGCCTTTTATCTCCTAAAGAGAACTCTTCAGCTCGATAGTTTGCCTTGTTTTTTTGCCTCCAACTTTCAGTCTAATCTCTGGAAGTAGCTCATCCTTTGGTTACTTGAGGCGCTGCTTCTAATTCTTTTATAGTACTATTGATGGATAAAAGCGGTGCCCATTGATTGAAAGAAGCGCTTGTTATGTCTTAGATTCTGTTTGTAATGATGCACATAAAGCATGCCTAGACCTGGTCCGCCATACAATAATATTTTTCTTCGTAGAGGCTTCTGATATAACTGTTCGCTTAGATTCTGTTTCTCATCATTGTTTGAGATATCATTCGTTATTTAATTCAGTACGCTACTGAAAAGAACAACATGATATTTAGGGGTTGTTTTGTGGCATCTTTATGGCAGCACACACGAAATATGTATGTGTAGCCGAGCAAATTGTCAAATTGTTTTGATAATGGCTTAACCTTTTCTTTCCTTCTTTTATCTATTCTTGACCATGACTTGAACATATGCAGCTCCTGGAAGGTCTATTGAAATTGCCAGAGAATAAGGAATGTGCCGACTGTAAAGCTAAGTATGTCCTGGATAACTCTAAGAGATGTGCATTGGCATTTCGGACACTAATTTGAATCATGCCATCCAAAGTTTAGGACAGTTTACTGTTAAATAGGGGCTGATGCATCCATGTTGCCAAATGTTCTTATCTCAATGAATTGATGAAAATTGATGTGCAGAGGTCCAAGATGGGCTAGTGTGAATTTAGGAATCTTTATCTGCATGCAGTGTTCTGGAATCCATCGAAGTCTGGGGGTACACATATCAAAGGTCACTAATTTGACTTTTTCTCATGTGTTCCTTATTTAAGTGTATCGATAATTTACAAAGGTTCTATTTGTCCAAAAGTCTTTCGTGTTTAGTCTGATCATGTTAACTACTTTTAGATCATGTTTCGCATCTTAGAAAAGGATATAATGGAATCACGGAGAATAGAATGTGAGAATGAAAGGTGAGGAAGGAATTATATTTCGATGGAAAAGAAGCACTGATGAAATGCCTAATTTGTCCTGGAAATTTATCATGGGAAGAAAAAGGTGAGGACACATTTGAAAATTATACCTTAAAAAAGAGAGATGGTTAGAGAAAGCAATTTTAATTCTTTCGACTGGTGGAATGGGCAAGGAGGGGAAATATTGCAGCTTGCTTTTTGAAACAATCATCTTTACGACACCTTTAGTATTGCTAAAAAAAAAATTGCTATTTCCAGGATTCAAACATCGGCAGAATACAAAAATCAGGAAATTTTCTAATCAGAAGTGAAAAAGTGATTCTCAGCTGTGAGGACCTCTATTGGACTGCAGCCTAGGAGAATTCATGCAATATGCTGTTTCTCATTGGTGTTTAGTCATAAGCTCCATATGAAGCAATTTGTAGATTCTTTAGTTCATGGTCGTTCAAGATCTTGATTTAGGAGATAATTGAATATTTTCTTTGTAATTGAAAACCTAAAAACTACTGTTATAGGACATCAGTGGAGCTTTTTGCATCTTTACACCACCTTCTCTGTATCTCACATTTTATATTTTCTGCTGCAGGTACGATCTGCAACCTTGGACACATGGCTGCCAGAGCAGGTTGCATTTATACAAAGTATGCTTTTCATATGGCTTTTGGTTTCCATCTTTAATGGATTAATTTGTTCGCTTTCTCGAGTGAGAGAATTGCTGGCTTTTTTCTGTTGTGCAGCCATGGGTAACGAGAAGTCAAATAGCTACTGGGAAGCAGAACTACCTCCAAACTATGACAGAGTAGGAATTGAAAATTTCATCCGTGCAAAGTATGAAGCCTGAACTATGATCTATCGAACAGTAGTTTCATTGTTATTTCCAGTGTCATGCATTTATATGCTCAAATTTCCAATTTTCACTGATGGCAATTCTCTTTATCATTGAAGATATGAAGAAAAGAGATGGGTTCCAAGGGAGGGAAAGCAAAAATCACCTTCACGACTGCAGGAAGAGCAGCCTTCATCCCACATCGATGGAGCTGGGGAAATAAGTGGACATTCACATGTGGGCAGTTCAGAAAATTTGTTTGAGCTAAAGGAGAAACCTCAAGCTTCCAAAGACAAGGACAGTCTTCCTAATATGAAGATTAGTATTCCACTTCCTCCTAAAGGATCTGAGAAGGTACCTTCGTTTACTGTTCCTGTAGTGTTATGCCTATCTAGACAAAGGACTGCTGATATTAGTTTAAATCTACTTGGCATGCTCTTTCTTAGCAATTCGTAGCTGGTGCTCTATTATTATGGAACTTTTTGGAACAATTTATTCTTTGATAGATTCAAATGATACGAGGGTAGGGTTCTATTCTCAATGATTGTGCACCTAGCTTGTGAAGCATTTTCAGATCTTTAGCATTCTGATAACTTAGGCTAACTTTCAAGTACAAAAGAGAAACTCAACCAATGACATATGTAATATATAATCAGGTGATTCCTGTTTCAAAGCTCCAACCCATTGCTCCAACGACCGAACCAGCTTTTGAATCGAAAGTGCAGGATGTTGATGCTGCTCTATCTGTTTCTCCCCCTAAGGCTGATTATTCCACCGACCTTTTTGACATGCTATCCATGGATGGTCCCAGTGAGAATGGTTCAGAGGCTGCTGTTGTTGACGATTGGGCTGGTTTCCAGTGTATGTTGAATGTCCTTATCTGTCTTTACAGGGTGGGATGACAAGATTGTTTGATTGGTTCTTTCTGATTCTCGTCAGCATGACCCTGGCATCTAAGCAATGGATACTGTTGTTTGACTTTAATTTCACTGTCTTGTTACCCTCTTGTGCAGCTGCTGAAGTAGCCTCAACAGCTGAAAAAGAAAAATCTAGTCCAACGAAGGCTGTTGACAATAGCACTAACCCAACATCAGGTGTGGAGGATCTATTTAAAGACTCAGTCCCAGAGGGTTCACTACCACAAAAGCCTCAGAAAGATGTAAAAAATGATATCATGAGCCTTTTTGAAAAGGTATCTTCTATATCTGCTGAAGCATTGGTTTTCACGACGCTCTAAACTGTGCTGTGCAGAGTTTTGACTTTGACTAATGGGACACATTGATTTGGCAGTGCTCCATTTTTTGTCTCATGTAATGACGATTCAAATGAAATATTATCGTTCGAAGGACTAGCTTAACACTCTTCCAAATCATTACGTAGTCCATCTTCAATAGTTGCTTGGTATATTGATTGGCATGTATGATAATGTGGTCATGTGGTTGTTTTTTGTGCAGTCTAACATGGTATTGCCATTTGCTTGGTATATTGATTGGCTTATATGATAATGTGGTCATGTGGTTGTTCTTTGTGCAGTCTAACATGGTATCACCATTTGCAATGCATCAACAGCAAGCGGCAATGCTGGTGCAGCAGCAAACCCTTCTCATGGCTGCTGCAGCTAAATCTCTTCATGGAGATCAGAAATTGAGTGGCAGTGTGCAACAACCTGGTCTGCAAGGTACTAACATATCTATGCCAAATTGGGCACACAGTGGCTACCAAATGCCAGGAATGATGCCACTAGGCCATGATGATCTGCTGAAGCTTATGCAGGTAAATAAAATTAGCTTTATGCCATGTTTCTCTTTGTCAATGGTTGTGCTTAATTATCATCTCATTGAAAATTAGGGAAGCAACATTGGACTGCCGCATCCAGTGGGAAACTCTGTGCCATATCCAACAGCTAGGTATACTCTAGCAACAAATATTTACACACGCACTCATCTTGAATCTGTCGTCAGCTTAAATATCTTGCTACATCTTAAAATGCGTTTACATAATGAATGTCTTTCTGCACCGAGTACAAGCTGTCTTTTTGTGAAACTTGTCAAAGAGGATGCTGAACAAAGATATTATATGGTAATGTGTACCGTGGTTTTGTACCCAAAAAGGTTTGCCATGAAGTCTCCAAATCACATCGAACATGTTGAGAAGATCAAAGGCAAGTCTTAAAGTTGCACAGGTTAACGACTTGAGAATATCCAAGTATTAGTGTAATTAACCTTTTGAGACATACCAATATCATCCAAAAAATGTTAGTAGCTTTTGCAGGATACCCAAACAAATGTTAGTAGCTTTTGCAGGATGGTTTTCACGTAGGGTCACTGATAGAATTGGCAGAACAGCATGCAGACAGACCACCAAAACAAGCTTGAATTGCAGCCAACTACTAAACATATTTATGTCTGTTCCATGTTAATTAATCCAGGCATTTGCCTTGAGCAGCTTGCAGATGATGGAGCAAGCTACCTCATCTAATGGTTTGTCAAGTGCTGGAGTTAGTAAACCTCAATCATCCTCTCCCATTTCATCCGCTTCTCCATCAGAATCTGGAAAGGATTATGATTTCTCCTCATTAACACAAGGGATGTTCTCTAAACATTGAGGAGATCAAACATTGTCATTCCCACCAAAATTTATGAGAAAAGAACCGAAGAGTTTACAGTAGCTTTTTTCCTCCACTTGGGATTGTACACTATTTTGTAGAGGCAGGTCAGGTTTTCCATTCACATCATCTGGTAGGGTTATTAGTATGAGTGGGCCTTAAGGGTAATAAAAGTGAATTTAGCTGCGATTTGGAACGTCCTTTTACCTGCTATATTGAATTTTGTGCATATTTGATTCAACTCTTATGCTGAGAAAGGGAGTAACTTAGGTCCGTGATTCAAATAATATAAATTCACACTGCCAACATTTATTTACTTTTTGTGGTCTAAGCCCACATTTACTTGGGAGTGTGTGATGGTTCCTTGGTCCAACCATCGAGTCCTGTGCTGGTAATTTTCCTAGTAGTTTCATTGGGCTGCTCTTCTTTGGGAATCCATTTTACAGTCTCTTGTTGGATTTTGATTCTTAAGCTTCTGAATTTGGCACAATAATCGAAGTAGTTTATGGAATTTTGAGCATCAGTAAGCTACGTTTAGAAAACTTCCTGGGAGCTTCAAGTTGAGTTTATTTTATGTTCATTGTGAGAGGCATCACTTTCAATTTCCAGGGATTTATATTGTTAATAAGGGGTGTCAATGGGTCGGGTCAGGTCGTCGGGTCCTGTCGGGCCTCATGATACCCGACCCGACCTGGAACACAATACATGCATGCTTGATCCAACCTGGACCAAGATCAAACAGGGTATGATCTGAAATTATAGACGGAAAAAAACAACATGCAAATAATGTACGTGTGCTAGTATTATAATATGTTATCCTCATGCCATAGGCATTTAGGATATAGAGCTCCAGTCGATACGGCATACTTCCACTTGACTTCTTGACCTTTCACTGATGTAGGATGTAGACACGGTTAACATTGTCTACAATTTTCAGTGGTTGCACACGCTAGGTACGACCAAAATCAATTTTGTAGAACTCTACCTAGTTGCGAGAGAATCAAATATGCAAAAACGGAACTCAGAGATGTAGCCTAGAGGTTGAAGTGTGTAGAACTTATTCTTGTTATCCTCCACATTTGTCTGATTCAACATAGCATCATATACATCATCACCCTGCATTACAAACAATAGAACTGTTCAATACGATCTCATGGCATGTATTCACTTTAGCTACTACAGCGAGTTGAAAGCGAAGGACTGGTCTGTTGAAGAACATGGTAATTCGCCTTTATGTGGTCAGGAAGCCACTGATCTAAAACCGCAATACCCTTTTTGGTTGCGGTAATTATCTTCTCTGCCTTCACTTCATCTGCTGCAGCTGCTGCTGCTTCTTTCACTGCCACGGCCATAACAGCATTAAAACATGAGGACAAATGAGAAAAGGGCAAGAGAAAAAGTTCTGAAGGAGGGGCCAAAAAAGAAGAAACACATACATCTGGTCAGTAGAACCAAATCGAACAAATAAAAGCAAACACCACGTAAACAGCCAGGATGCCTAGACTGTGCAGTGCAATGATAATTCAGATTGATCGAGGGATCCCAGCCATCAGACATCGTGGGCATTTTTCACCTGGAACAGTCAAAGCTAGTGAAGATCGAATTGCTTGTCTTAAAACAAAAGTGCAACCAGCAATGGAGAGAAACGCAGATCAAGTACAGGGCTTCATCTCCACACACAAAGCTCAAACAATCACAAGGCCGAGAAAGGATCGCAAGAATATAGCTAAACATAGTCAAGAAAAAGGAAACCCAGCAACAACCAGACAAAAGAGCGAAGGAAATCTCAGATTGGAGAACCCCAGCCCATATCGACAGCGACATCAAAAGTGGAGAGAGGCGATAACAAAAAAAAAAAAAAAGAGATGAGAGCACAGTTTACGGCATAGCCAACCACTCACATGCACAACCGCAGATCTTCGCTGTTGAGGTCAACCCCACCCGACGGCAGCAGATTCAAATCGAAGGGCGAAGGCCTCCTCCTCTTAAACTACGACGTTTATGGCAGATTCAGTTGGGCCCGAATTCCAGACTGAGCTCAAGACTGAGCGACATGAACATCGATGCTGGCGTCAGACGCGAGTTTAGTTGTTACGGGGTTGAGCTTGTTTTCGTGTTTGAGCTTAGGTTAAACCTGAGCCCGAATACAGAAACAAGAATAGTAGACAATACCCAAAACACGGTGAGACCCGAACAAGAAATGCAGGTAAATTTCAGATTGAGTCGGGTTGGGTCGGATCAAATCTTGTTTCAAGTCAAGTATCTTGTTCAGACACCCCTAGGCCATGGCACATGTAGGCCGTCCGAATGGCCGCCCGTCATCACCTACGACTCTCTAAGATCGCCGTAGTCGAGTTCTAACAACTAAATAGCTAAGAAATTGGATTCGAGTATCTGATTTGGAATCCATGATCGACTCAATGCGGAAATTTGGCGACACGGGCTTGGAATGCTTCTCCTTATTGCCTTCCAGACTATCTGGCGTCAATGAGACCGTCTCTCCTTTGCACACTCTCTCTCTCTAATGCCTTATGAAGGAGTCTTAGAATAGCAAAGAAAAAGAAAAAAGTGAGGGATAAGGGAAGGTCTTGGCCTATTTATAGATTTTCAGTTAGGCCATCCTATCATGGGCCAAGCTAGACTTGACCCACACCAACCAGGTCCATATTCGACTTATTAAGAAATCCTAAAATCATTTCTTTATTAAATTAATTCCGTAAACGATAAATTAATCCCGTAAATTGGTGAATTACAATTTCAATTAAGGCGAGCCCATCTTAAAAAAATTCTAACAGCACAGGCTTCTAGTTCTCCACTTTGGAGTTGCCAATGTTTTCTCTGGTTTGCATGAGCCAGCATCTGGATTGGTTATCGATTATTGATGTGTCCATCTTATGTTCCCCGAGCGTGATGAACGGTAAGGCCATTCATCGATCATCTAAATAGCGGTACAAGAAGAGAACCGATTAGGCAAAGGAGAATCATAACGAGATTCGAGGCAAACATGCGGTCCACGCAGGGAGACAAAAACTCACTCATGTCTTTTTTTTTTTTTTTTGGGTCGAAAAACTCACTCATGTCATTCAAAGCGAATTTCATGGACTTTTTTTGTCATGGCATTTTTTTTTTCCTGTCATGGCTTTCAGCCCCATTATGCCTAAATACACGTTTCTGAAAGTTGTAAAGAATGATAATATTTAAATGGTCATGGTACCCACTTCTAAAGGTTAACTGATGATGCACGTGTTATCGCCAGAAAACTAAGTATACTGACATCATTCAAGTCTTAATTGCAATACTCAAGTACAAAAAACAAAACGAAAGATAGGAAGAGAGCAGAGGGAAGGTCCCTGAGTGTCACTGCGAGCGCAAATCCTATTGAAGAGATGTTCCTCAATTGTCTATCCTGAGAACTATTGATGAAACAGAGAAGGAAATAAATTTTACAAACAAAGTGCAAAAGAATCAAAAGCAGTGAAAACGCCAGTCATTTGTCATTACATCCTTTTTACCCGTTCATGACAATTACTTACTCTCTACATTGCCATTGTTGGCGGGAAAAGCCTATCCAGAAATGTGTAAATGCCACCTCCCAAGAGAAGTGCACCACTGCAAAAGTCGCAAATGAGAAAATTGGTTAGCGAATGATCTTGCAATTTATGAAGCGGAACACAACACTGCCAACAGTAACTCTGAGAGGTACCTCATGGGATTGATCCATGCTGAGAACTTGCGGAATGAAAGCAGGCTCTAGCAAAATAACCTCAGTCAGAGATCAATTAAACAATTGCACAAAAGAAATCATCCATTTACATGGGGAGAAAAAATTGAACATCCCTGAACCACTTTTATTAGTTGGTAATAATCAGAATAAGGTTTCTAAGCTACAAAATGGCCGAAAGCACAGACAGATTTACCTGCAATGCTCCGGCAAAAGAAGCAGCAAGAAGTAAAGGAGCTACATAACCAGTCGTATATGTTAGAAGTAAACTTCCCCCAATTACCGGATCCTGCAGGAAGGATGTGCATTTTTATCACAGCAGCAATTGCAAGTTCAGAAATAACCCAGAAATGCTAACATCGTCAATTGACAGAAGAGAACGCCATTTATAAAATCTAATCCTTACATTACTGATCTATAATTCCGCCTACAAGCATGAAAATATTTTACCAACTCCAGAGTAAAAAGTCATACCAATGTCATCATTAGAAGTCGTACTTCGGCAAACAACATGAAGCCCTGCTCTGCGTGTGTGTGCGTGAATGTGTGTGTGTGTGAGAGAGAGAGAGAGAGAGAGAGAGAAAGAGAGAGAGACCTTAGATGCAGCAACATATCCCAACAGAGTGGCAAGAACAGGTGTACTGCAAGGAGAAGCTGCTAATGCAAACGTAAGCCCCGCTAAATATGCTTGCACACCTGTAATTTATATTCTTCAAATCAACTGAAAGCACTTGGAGACCATACCGTAAAGATTGAGGAGGCAGTATCTTTAAGGAAAGGCCACTTACTTGATGGGAAATTGGCAGCGACAGCACGGGGATCAAAGTTGTTGAAGAATGACGGAAGCTGAAACTCGATTATCTGAAAATTTATGATCAAAATAAGCTCGTCAATTAAAACCACAATGCCAAGAGGAGAATTGGCAATATGTAAATGCGGGAAGTGTTCATAAATAAGAGTCATATTAGGGACACATTGCTGAAGCTGGATTATGCTCTGACAGGATAAGTCTCCTAATCTAAGTATGCTTCGACATGCGTCTTGTCTCAAAAGTTTCTTACTATATCGTCAGCGTGGGAAATAGTCTACTAATTAACACACCCAAGACCAAAAGGTGCTAGTACAGCTGACAAGTATGAAATGACAACTAATAAGACAGTTGCTTTAAAGAGAATGCAAGGAGCTATTTCTACCTCAAGGAGATTTAGACCCATAATAACAGCCAGAGCAGAAGCAGCCAGGGGTAATCCCTGCCCTATCTGGCCATATGCCTTTCCAGCAAATGAGGCTCCAACTCCTAAAAGTGCCAGCGTTGTAGCTAGTCCTAACGCAAATGCAATTGAATCCCCAATGACCTGACGTGTCAATAGACAAGAGAAAGCATAATATTAATTGAGAGGTCTCATCATTCCTGTTCACAATCTGTCTCGAAAACTAAACATCAAGTGGCGTGTGATGTTCTCTACATACGAAAAAGGAGAGTTTATTTATGCTTCAATAACATCTATAGACCATCAAACAAAAAGACAGAACATATCTCACATTAGAAGTGATTAGAGAATCCAAATAAAAAGTTGTACCTCTGTCCTGCTTTTTCCAGAACCATATGCTCCTTCGTGATTCCAACACCAATACGGCAAAAAGTAGAAAATAAAGTTAAGATGATAAAAAACAATATACAAACAGCATAATCAGAGAGATGCAAAAAGTTTTCCTGCTAACCGGAGTGAAGGCAGGCTTACCTATGTAACCAAGAGTCAGTGGTAATACACTCAATGTACATGGTGAGAGGCTGGTCACAAGCCCTGCCCCAAATATAACTGCCAAACTGTAAAAAGTAATAAAAGTGAATCAACAGCAATGATACGCTCCAATATCTGAATTTTCTGACAAAAAAGAGGGTCAATTACCTAGTAAAACTGAGCGCAGAAAGCTGATCTTGAACAGCTTCATTGGCCTGTTGTCCAGCTGAATATAGGAAGCCTCCAAACCAATCTCCAAGATTTCCATCAGCTATGGTACAAAATGGAGCAGCCACTTCCTGACCCGAAGCAAAATAATTCTAGCTCCTGAGGTTATATGCAAGAACCATAACTGGACGTATTTACTTGAGATAACAACTGAAAGTAATACTCCAGCACATGATTCAAACTCACTCAAAACAGTAAAATAAAATCCTTACTAAGGGTGACAGGCTCATGCTACCACAGAAATTCTAGGCATTTGTACATGCATCTAATGGCAAAATACTTGGTATAAAATTTGCAAACAAGTCCTTACCAGTACATTCTCGGTGCTCAACGCCATTGCCACATCTACTGCAATCAAATTTGCCGCTGAAAGCATGCCAACACAACCAAAGTACAAAATCAAATAAGAGCAAGCAAATGAGCGGCAGACACAAGTTGAATGCAAATACGAGAAGAGCAAATAGCACAAGTTCGCTTTTAAAATCGAACTAGGTGGTCAACTGAGCATGCACTACGCAGCTGCAGACGCGCTGCAACAGAGGAACAATATCTAGTTCCTTCTTTGTTGGCAGCAATGACTTGAGGGAAAGTAAATTAGGCCGAATAAGACGATAAAAAAAGCGATCGATACCTGTGATGGAACAAATAAATGTCTTCGTCTCGAACTTGGTGAGCCCACTAGCTACAGAAGAACGAAGAATATCTTGACGATGCTTCTTAGGTACTGAAGATCTTCTAACCATTTTAACCGTAGCGCTACGATTCCCTTCCACAGAGAATAGATTTGAGGAACTTCAATCCTTTCAGATGATAACAAGCTTAAAGAAGACGATCGGTACTTTCAAACACAGCGCAAATCATAAACCGCTTCCATTTGTGCGCCAACGAAGTGACCAGAACTGAAACGACAATCGTCGAGAGCGCCAACCGGAAACCATAATCGGGACGAAATTGGCTAGCGGTAGTAGATATTGCCGGAGGAACATAGCCAATCGACCACGAAAACACGAAAAGCTCGTGATTCAGCGAAATCAAACTACAAATAGCAACGTCACGAAGAGCCTATGAACCGTGTATCGAACGTGGTACAAGCTTACCATTAGAGCTGTTTCGGCAAGGCTTGTGGTTTAGAATTCTGCAGGAGCTCAAACAGCAGCTACTGCTCAAACCGTTCATCGCAAAATCCATCGGCATCTTCTGCTGCTGCTGCTTCTTCTTCGATTCGCGAAATGGTGTGGTCCTGAAGTACGGGAGAGAGAGAGAGAGAGAGAGAGACCAGAGAGCGGGAGATATTTCCACGTTTCCGCAACTCCAATGGCGATACTCGACAGATAGAGACATGGCGGACCGAGGCGCTGAAAACGGTCCATGAATTCCATTAAAACGACGACGAGACATTTCGGGCTGGCATCGGCCCGATTATGATATCAAAACTCTTCAAGCCCGAACCCGAGTCACCATGGGTTGAAAACAGGCCTCGTGCATTCGGCCCTTTTCTGTTTTGGTCCGGGCCGTTCATAACCCGAAAGTCGTGTTTGTGAATTTGTGGGGTTCTTATTTCCTTTTTGCCTCTTCTTTATTCATTTTCCTCTAGCCAAACAGAACCATCTTGTGTAATGCTAGATAGTAGCTATCCTACAACGTTAGTGTACTTGGACTCCGTCTTTTTTTTTTTGTGAAAAATAAATAATTTTAAAAAAATCCCAGAATAACTACTTGAAATTATTAGTCAGTGAAAAATATTTCCATATGAATAAGAATTAATGTATAGATGTTTTCATGGACGATAAAAAAAAAATAAGTTCGTCTTTTCTCATGAGCGATGAGAATTATTCATCAGTGACTTGATTGAGAGATCACCACGTCACCGTGTTTAAATTAGCTTTTATTCTTAGATATTTTAGCGATCTGTCAATTTCGTCCTAAATATTTCAATTATATTAATTAAGTCCTAAACCTTTTGAATTTTTGCCTATTTAATTCCAAATCTATTATTTTGGATAATTTGCCGAAAGGACTACGTTGATAAATCGTCAAAATATTTAGGACTAAGTTGACAAATCGTTAAAAAAGAATTTAGGATTACATTGCACAATTGAAAGATTGAGGACTAATTTGACAAAATGAAAAAATTTAGAACGGAATAGAGTATCGTATGGTAGGTGTAGAATTCGAACAATTTTTCCCAAAAAGAAAAAACTCCCCCATGTCCAAATTGGGATTTGCCAACTGACGATCCTCATTCACCCCTCATCGGATCCGAGATGGGGTGTGCGAACTTCGACCCACCCTCACTTTTGTAATCTCTCCCAAGATAGAAGCTAGCACGTTGCTTCAGGTGCATGCTTCGTCAGCTTCGAGACGAGCTCTTGGAAGTGAAAGTGACGCGCGATGCGATGAATCCAGGAGGGAAAAAAACAAAAAACCAATAACAATTCGTCACACGACCCTTCGGACATGCTTGGATTGGGCTCCATCTCTTTTGTCGGATCAGCTCATGTGCTGGTGACTTGGGAATGAAGCATCCTCGTCAGTTCCCCCAAAAAATTGCTGTCAGGCTCTGGCCAGACTCCAGAGAGAAGAACTCTCTCCGAGTCATTGGATCGAATCATGGCTGTCCACGAAAGAGGAGAACTACTTCCAATTTCTGCCCTCTTTCCAATTCACGGAATTGGAGTTGGAGCTGTGTTGGTGGACCCTGTTGTATCATTCCGCAGGACATTCTAAATTCTAATGATCGCTCACCAACCAGAACCAGCTACATTCTTGTGATCGCTCATGTTTTCCAAAAGGTGTGTGGATCCAAAGGATTAAAAAAAAAAAAAAAGGTTCGATGGGTGATGATCATTTTGATGAACTAGAGCCAACTAACTTGATCTTGCTTTTGGGAGACAAAAAGCTCCTTGATTCCGGGCTTCAATTCGACTATTGGACTCGATAGCAATTGACGACCCGCTGTTAGATTTTAACTTGAGATTTTAGGGGGATGGAATATGAAAAAGAAGATGGACACGGCAGCAGAAGCTTGTGGAAAAAGCGAGCTTCCAAATCACTTGATTTTATTGTGTGATGGAGATCTTATACTACTCGTGCAAATCGCATTAGAAATTAACAACACGGGCGTACGTTTGTTACACAAAAAATAAGGGATTTGAAAAATATTTTAACAATAAAAAATGACTTGAATCGCTTCAAAAACCAATTATCAAAAATAATTTAATCGCCAACGAAATTGTTTATATATAAATCGTTATCAACGATAAAAAGATTATTCACTGATTAATTATTTGAAGCAATATAAGAGAGTAATTTTAAAATATATACATATTTTTTTTATAAAGAAACAAAAGCTAAGTTAGTCGATTAATTACTTCGACGGCTATCCTCTCCTTTTCAATTTACCGGCACCTATCTAAGCTTAGTTCAAAGTACTGGTCCGAAAGTCCTAAGGACGTAAATGCCAATAACTACTATCCTTGTCGATTGGCGCTTGCTCACTTACTTTCTTTCTACCAAATCTTGACCCAAAGAAAGATTTGGGACGCTAGTAAACGAACTTACGTAATCCAAGGGTTATAATAGGGTGACATTTACGCAACGTGTTCCATGGCGCGAGCAATTACACTGGGCTTAAAAAATATCAAAACGTGATGCAACACGAGGTTTTCCTTTCCCAAATCCTCTCGCCAATTGAACGCATATGTTCGCCGTGAAATATTTACGTGCCTAGACCCGAAATTCACGCTGCGAAAGCCAATCGAAATCAACCATCGATCGCGTCGACTTTACGTGTATGGTCCGAGAGGCATTTGGTTCGTTTTGGGTATATGTCCTAGGACAGATTTTATCTACGGACTAGTCTTGAAGTAAAACCAAAAATCGGTGGATCCGAGGACGATGTTCTCTCTTTTCAACCGATTTCTTCGGAGGGTGCTTGGTGGCCACACAAAGGTGGCCTCCGCGGTCCGTAGGCTCATCTTTTAAACCTCATTTTTTCGCTAGCTCAGCATATTCTCCTGCTCCAAATGATGCCTCATCATTGAAAAGTATCCGTGCACATAAAATAAAATAAAAAGATTAAAAAAAATAAAAATAAAGAGTTGCCTCGCTTGCAGGACATCACCACCATTCGTGCCTCAACTGGTTGGATGCATCAGCGAGATCGCGGAATAAGTATCAATTGGATATTTTCAAAGAGAAACACAAAACAAAATAGTTATCTCGACCATAGGTCTCTTTTTATGACTACCAAGAAACTCCATTCCGATTATCTAATTCTATTTTTCGAGATAAAAAAAGGGTTAGAAACATATTTGATAATGTAAATGATCTTGATTATAATTCTGTTTTCGAGAACAGTTGTAGAATAAAAATAAGAATAAAAAAATTGATTCTAGAAAAAAAAATCACTTTTTTAGAAATACAAAACATCTCTTACTTTTCCTTTTTAGTTCTCTCGTCACTTTCCCTCGACCAAAAATATTATTGTGCATAATGCATGGATTTTTTTTTTTGGCATTTTTAATGCAGGGATTGTATGGGCTGAGAACACACATAATCAACGTCCTTATTTCAGTTCTATGCTGTAATTGACTTATTTATTGTAGCCGCATTCAACAACAGATCATTGTACCGCACTAAAATTACTTATGAGAGTCTAAAATCTATCTGGACAAGTAAGAATTAAAAGGTAAATAGCTAAACTAATATGAAATCACACGCTAACTCAACATGGTCTCTCATTTTTTAAGTTTTAAATGACTCGTTATGAAGAGAAAATTAAATAGAATGGCACGGAAAAAATGTTGTATGCAATATGTTTTACGTTATATAAGAGAATCAATATGAATTAATTTTTAATTAATTCGAAATGTATGATGAAATTTCACGAAGCAATCGCGTAATTATTTGGCTTAAATGAAAAAAAAAATTTGAGAAAATAAATTGTTCCCGACGATAGAAATTTTGTGCGGCTGTCAAACACGTTCTGATTCTCTAAAACTAATCCAATGAACAGAATTGAAAAAAAAAAAACAATTCTGATCGGAATCATTTTTTCATATCAGAATCGTTATCATGCAAGCTTCAATCGTGTAAAACGTTGGAGATACCCTAGTTGAGGCACCCTTTGAGTGAGACGGACAAAGCGACCGGTGGATCTACCGATCATTTCAGACATCACGGCTCTCGACCTATGTAGGCTACCATTTCGACGTCGTTATATGTTCACATGAATGAAGCCCCGAAGATGCCAAGTGATCGCAAATTCTCTCTCGCCTGATTATGCGGCATGGAGATATATTACGTTTTGAGAATTGCTCGGCTATTAATAATTAGGGATCATCCTTGCTTTATATTGCCAAGATGGCAGAAGCTCCTAATCTCCGTAAGAAATGCCTTGAAGGAGACCATCATGACCTTCTAATCCCAAAAAGACTATGTTTAGCTGGCTGTTAGGTTAATATAATGTTGGATGCGAAATGTGCATTCACATGAAGTAATCATAAGACTTTTCCAAAAGACCCGTGATAATTACTCTTTTTTCAAAATTTAATTGTTGGATGATTTCACTTCAACTTTCCCTAAAGTCCACACCTACACATAGGATAATAATGATATAAATGGTCTATGAACTTTGGTTCGACGTGCAATGTGATCCTTGACTTTGAGCCCAATGTGCAATGTCATCTCTAGCATTTTATTTATTCAATGTGATCTCTGAAATTTTGATACATATTTAATTTTAGTCCACGAATTGTATGAAAATATTTAATATTGTCATTTTATTAATTCAAGTTCAAGGACAACACTAGACATTTTCATACAATTCAAAAACGAACTTGAACATGTACAAAAAATGTAAGGACCATATTGATCAAATTAAAAATAATGGATAGCATTTCAAATACTATTTATGCTATTCATATATATATGTTTATTATAAACATAATACACACACCTCTGCTTTTAGAGCAATTAGTGGTGGTCCCAAAAAATCGAACACGCACACACACATATGCACCTTCAATGTAATAGCAAGTAGGGGTGATTGGTTCCCAAGCGGTCCAATCATTGGACCGGTTGTATTTTTTTTTTTTTTTTGTGATTTGCCTTCAATTTTTTCATTAACAATACATTCACCGGACCACCTCTTATTAATTACATTACGTTGTTACTAAACTTAAAAGTTGTACTAGCATATTAGGTTTAGGTTTACATCTAGATTTTTTTTTTAAATGATATTATTCGGTCTAGCTTGATTTCCCTTGAAATCAAAAGCAGAACCGTCCGTAATTGGTTCCAATTTTATGTAATCGGGGAATCGGATTCAATCGGCTGATTTGGTCTGAATCCAACCGATCTCCGGCTCAATCGGTCTATTATAGCTCGGCCCTAATCGCAAGAGGCGGCCTATCAGGGGCCAAAACAAAAGCCTCCCCATCATTATTAACGACCACTGTAGATTGTTTGGAGAATTAGAGAGGTGACCCCTCGTAGGCGATGATTGAGGGGGGACCCTCTTGCAACCAAAGGATGCAGATTGGGGTCACCATGCCGCCACCCTTTTGCGAAGCTTGCGAGTAGAAAGCTACAAACGACTAAAGTTTCGGAAAAGGAAGACCCTCGAAAGGATTAGGTTTGATGGATTAGGAGGAGGCGCTGGGGTCCGGATCGTTGTTTGCCTCCAACCATCTTTTTGACTCTTGTGCTTCTTCGCCTTTTCTCCACCATTAGCGCGGTCCCCCCCGTTACCGTTGTGATTTTGATTGACACCTGTATAAAATAATATTTATACTTTATATCCCCAGTTTTTTTTTATTATAAAAAAGGAAACATTTATACTTTTAGGTGTTGGGTATTATACACGTCGTATGTGGGGGGGGGGATCATATGTTTACTTTAATTAGGAACACTGTCGATGTGTACCTATGTAGGTACGGCGCTACGATGGTCATGAGAATTGGTCGGTTCGCGATTCGTACCGCGAGATTCTAGTCTGTTTCAATTTGAGGTTTAAGTGATAGGGATTTATCGAACAAATTAATGGCATCCTAATTTGCAAGCAAAGATTCGCTTTCGCTAGCGAGTCTATGCTAAGATACATGTCGATCGGTACATGCGACTCAATTCTTTGTACATTTGTCTGTAACATTTTGTCTTATTTTATATCATATGTTGCATTTTGATGGTTACAAACCTTGCATTTTTTCTTTGGGTCTGGAATTTTTTTTTAATCTTTGTTATATCTAACTTTTGTTTTGCCTCTTTCATAAAGCGGAGCTGGACCCCACACCTATGATACCAATATTCCTACCCTCAATTCCTTTATCAGGAGAGCCGTATGTCTATTGGCTAAAGTTTTGTACTTTACTACTGCAATAATAGGTGAAATTGACATACGTAGATTCCTTTTTTGCGTTCTAATGTAAAACCTTACGTTGATAAAGCAATTGGATGTTATATCTTCTCACGCGTAGGATGCATCCCATGCGCTTGAAATGGAGATTTCTCATCCGTAACTACTAACCAAAATTCGACGGAATGCAATTTTTTTTTTCATTATGTTTAGCATTGATTAAAGTGCGAAGTGCTTGTTTTAACCGTTCGGTTAAAACTGCATTATCCAAATTAGGGGTATGCATGGATCCATGATAGAATCGGGAACTAGAGAACCGAACCTGTGATTCCGATTTGGTTCTTGATTCTGGTAAAATAAGGCCCGGTTCTCGGTTTCGAATTTATAGGAACCATCGACTCCGGTTCCTAGTTTTATGATGGACTTGAATCGAAACTAGAACTAGATTTGGAACAGGATCATACTAGTTGATTTCTCGACAGATTTGGTTAAGGTGGTTTCGGAGGAACATAAAAGGTTTCTTACTAGTATGGTTTTGATCCATAAAGAAGTAAAGATTGATCAAATTTTTCTTTTAGAACCATTGGTTTTTTTTTTAATTTAAACGTACTTCTTCTATTTCCTCAAATTCGCCGTTACTGCTGAATTTTCAAATGTCTGCATAGCTACTCTAGAAGGAATCAAGCACTACAGATTGATTGCTATCCATACCGGGTCAAAAAGAGGGAAAGATGTCAAAGAGCAACTGACAAGTATGGTGGTATAAAATTATTTGATCGAGTACGACAGGGTCCCAGATATCCTAGAACTGAACCCTGAAACCTGTGACAGGATATGTTCTATGTTCCACGGTATGCAGAGTAGGTTTTAGGTTTCGAAAAATAAGGAACCTCTATTAGCGGTAGGTTTCAGGTTCTAGGTAAAACCTATATGGAATCTGGAACCGCTCATCCCTAATCCAAACCTTTACGAAAAATTCATTTGCGAATTTGCATGTGAAATGAGAGTGTTGGATGCTTCGGGTTTGAAAAATTTAAAAGTACATCTGTCATGAAATCTAGATCAGGCAAATGAATAAACAAGATGAAAATCTATCGGGTGGACGGTACGAGATTCATGCGGGGCCGAAGACGAAGCATCTAACTTCAAAATATTTCAAATTTCCCTCCAACATTGGCAGTAGGTTTGAAAAAAACAACGTTTTGACTAGAAAGATCACAGCACGTCATGCTTTCTTCCAGGAAAAAAAAAAGGAATATACAAAAATTCTGGTTTTAATAAATCTGAAAAAAATTTGTGGGCTGTGTCGAGTCTGTTATTCGGTCCCATGACGTCAGAGACAGGATTGAATGATAGGAAATATATGATATTCTTCGCTGCACGTCCCATCCGATCACTGAGGCCACTACTTAGCACTTAATTTTGAATCCCATGATAGCCATGCCCTTGAGTAGATGGCTATTCACGGATATGCCATTCGTTTATGATTAAACTCTCGCACAATTTGCATGGTCGGGAAATCAGTTGAATAA
Source organism: Psidium guajava (assembly GCA_016432845.1). Taxonomy (NCBI): domain Eukaryota; kingdom Viridiplantae; phylum Streptophyta; class Magnoliopsida; order Myrtales; family Myrtaceae; genus Psidium; species Psidium guajava. Next base: position 11,928,738 of record CM028226.1, on the reverse strand, counting down.
CACCAAGTAAATCAATATGACCGTGATTATATATTTCGCATGCTGATTGAAGATTTAGCTGTAAAAAGAAAATTGTCTCTTTCATTTGGAGTTTCGCAAATTGGATAGTTCTTATTCAAATAAGAAAAATAAAATCGGAATTGATATGTTGTTTATGAATCTTCATTTGGAGCAAAAAAAGGAAAGGAAACAAATATAGAGCAAGTTACCTTAAATCACTTCGTGATTATCCTCAAAACTGTTTTTATTGATTTTCTCGAAGAATTCAAAAAGGGGGAGTTTTAATTTCGATTTAAGGACAAACTACATATTCTAAATTGTCTCGAAGCATTTTAGGTATAAAATAATAACTTCAAGCTCAAATTTCGAGAAAATCAAAGAAAGGTTGCGAACCATAAAGTAAGTTTGACCGGTGTATTTATTAAGCCAAAAATCAACTATTTCTAAGGATTATTTTTACTATTTAAATGAATTACTCAATCGAAAATGTTCTCCATCATGGATAACGGCATAAGCGTAAACATATTCGCAGATGATTTTAATATTTTTGCTATTTCGTATTTTAATCGATGCGAGTGATTTATTTTAGGATAGCTCTTTTTCTAGTTGCTGATTTCTCAAAAAAATAAATGCGCTCATGAGAACATAATTTAAGCTCGGGAAAATTTCAAATACGAGAATATTCCCACGTTCAGGATTTACCCCCAAACATCAATGGAGGACACAAGTGTCAGAACGCACTCTTTTCCTCGTCTATCGTTTCATTTCGTGTCCTCTTTTCTTCGTTTGTTGTGTGTGTTCTCTTTACCCCATCTTCGCTTTTGATACTTCTCATGGTTTGCCACATCCACATGCCACCACCCTCAATCTCGATCTTCGATCTTCTTCTTCGTCTTCTCTACTTCGACCTCTTCTTTTTCTTCTTCTTCTTCTTCGTCGAGGTCGTCGTCGTCGTCGTCGTGTCGTCGGATCCGCGCAGCTGAAAACCGCTCCGCACGAAACGAATGTGGAGCGCCAACCCACCTGCGAAGCATTCGAGATTTCCTTCGACAGTACAAAAAGGAAGGATAGAAATCCAAGCTTCAAGCAAACCGCAACGAACCCCAACCTCTCCTCCTTATCGAAGTAAGCTCTGCCTCTTCTGCATTTGGTGTTCTGGCCGAAGAGACGTATCTAGAAGGAGCCAAAGCAACGGTTTTATTTATTTATTTTTATTTTGTCGATGTTACGGTTTTTTCGTTTGAAATTGTTTTGGCTATTATTAATTCGTCGTGCTCGCAACAACCCTTAGCCTCCTCCTCCTCCTCCTCCTCCTCCTCCTCCTCCATCCCTCTGCAGACTTGACGTCGTAACTCGCGCTCTTCAGTTACAAAAAAGAACAAAAGGGAATTTTGCGGAGCTCCTTGTTCTGGCGAACGCTAGGCCGGAGTTTTGGTTTTATTTTTGGCCGTAGCTTCCGTTGAAATCTCGGATACAATTCTCATTGATTTCTAGACGCTTGGATTCAGGGGATTTGAAATCGAGTTGAGGCAGGTTTTCGGGGGTTTGAATTAGGGTTTTCCTTGGCGAGCTTCGGAGAGTGTCGTGTTGTGGTTTATTCGTGAAACTCCAAGGACGAGTTGTTGGGTTAAGAGCGTGTGATGAATTTGTGGAGAAATCTGCTTAATGTTGCATGAGGGTTGGTGTTGTTTTCAGGTAGTTGGACAAGACACCTTGAGGAGAACTGCTGTCGGAGGTATTTCTGGGGTTAAACCAAGCTTGTTGTGCTTTTGAAATGATGCTATCGGCATCGCCGACTTCAGTGGCGCGGAGCTCACTGGAGGAAATGCTCGATTCGCTCCGCCGTCGTGATGAGGTCGAAAAGCCCAAGGATTTGCCACCGGCATTGCCTGCTCGGCCCTCTTCGAGGGCCCGGTTGCCCTCAGCTAGGCGGTCTTTGCCGGTGAGCTTCGTTGTTGGCACTGCTCTGTCTCAGGAGTGTACATCAAGCCAGGCAAGTACTGGAAGGGAAGATGCAAAGAGAAAAGATAAAGATTTTACACCCAATAGAAGCAGTTTTGGGAGCAAGAAGATTAAGAAAGATCAAAACGTGGATTCACCATACACAGCACTTGCAGAACAAGAGGAGAAAAGTTATGAAGTCAGCCATTCTCATTGCGATATTACCTCCCAGTCAGCTGTGCCTCCAAAAGTGTGCGAGTCAGAGTCGGGTGATAACATCGGTTATTTCATAAAAAAGGTAATTTTTATGGTTTAATTAATATTTCCCGCTTTTGAGTTGGTTTGGTGTCACTGGGTATGACTGGGCTCAGTTTTAAGTTTTCCGTGGTCTTGGTGCCTAAAATCGTTTGCTCTCTAGCTGAGCAAGATAAACAAGAGCATTTAAACGGTAACCTGTCAGCAGATGCAAGTTTTTTTGGTGATAGTTACGGAATGGAAGGACCAAGTACAATAGAGGTTATGCTGTAATGTAAACGTGTTCCATGACTAACTAACTCGCTTGTCATAGAAAAACTTAATGTCTATTTATGCCATAGTGACCTCTTCTCATCATAAGCTCAAGTATCATAAGTGAATGCTATATATATAGTTCTGGTATTTATGCCTATTATCGTCATGGGCTTTTTTTTGTGTTTGTGTAATAAATTTTGATCTGATCGTATGATGTCTCAGAAACTTCGAGTGTGGTGCCGACTGGTCAATGGGCAGTGGGGTTTGGGAACGATACTTTCAACTCTAGGGGAAGAAGCCGTTATTTCACTCCCAAATGGAAATGTGAGTTCTCCATCATGCCTTACGTTTATAAGACAAATATTTTGGCACCTAAAGTCAATATTTGTATATGCACTGACCTGCTGTAATCTGCATAGGTTGTTAACGTGTCTACAGGAGAACTTCTGCCAGCAAACCCTGATATCCTCGAAGGTGTTGATGATCTGATCCAGCTTAGTTATTTGAATGAGCCATCGGTTCTTCACAATCTTCAGAGCAGATTTTCTCGTGATATAGTCTATGTGAGTACATATTCTTGAGCATTGGTGCAGATTGAGGATTCTTCTTTAGCTTCTATTCATTCATGTTTTCTCATTGTATAGAGTAAAGCAGGGCCTGTCTTGATTGCAGTCAATCCTTTTAAAGGGGTACAACTTTATGGGAACAGTTTAATGACTGCTTACAAACGGAAGACTGAAGAGAGTCCTCATGTGTATGCTGTGGCAGACACTGCTTATAATGAAATGATGAGAGGTTATGTCAGCTTTATTGTCATGTTTTGTTCTTATTAATCAGTCTCTGGTAGGGAAAAAGTGTTATATTTACGGTGGATTTCTATTTTGCAGACGAAGTAAATCAATCTATCATCATAAGGTGGGTTTGATATCTTCCTGTTTATTATTTTATTTTATTTTTTGTGGGATGCCCCTTATAGGGTTTGCCCTTGTTTTGCACACTCAATACTTCGATGAGATCAACTCTAGATGACTAGTTGACTGTAGTAAAAAATTTTTACTTTGCAGCGGTGAAAGTGGAGCTGGAAAGACAGAAACGGCAAAGATTGCAATGCACTATTTGGCTGGTCTCGGAGGCGGCTGTGGTGTCGGGATAGAGGATGAGGTCCTTCATACCAATGTTATACTTGAAGCATTTGGAAATGCAAAGACATCTAGAAATGGAAATTCTAGCAGATTTGTATGCTTCCCTTCCCTTCTCTTCATTATACAAATTCATATGTTATGCGCAATCAGTCTTTTACCATCATCATGACCTGATATTTTCCTAGAGCTCTGTATTTTCTTATGCACTTCAAAATTGTGATTTTTGAGAGTCAATTTGACCACTGGGTTCTTTCAGGGGAAGTTTATTGAGATTCAATTTAGCAAACCAGGGAAGATTTGCGGTGCTAAAATTCAAACCTGTAAGCATTTTAAATTGATTGACGCCAGTTGATGAACTTCTAGTTAGCTGATTAAACTATTGTAACTAACTTATTGTCCTGTTGTAATGTCATGTGCATGTCCATTGCCAATTTTCGATCATTCATGCGGAACAGTTTTACTAGAAAAGGTACTTTTCTGCAATTTGTCGACTTTTAATAATCATTGTTATATGCCACCGACTGAAGTAAAAGTTTGATATCGTGCAGTCCAGGGTGGTTCAGGTGGCAAATGGAGAAAGGTCTTACCATATATTTTATGAACTTTGTGCCGGCGCTTCTCCATCTCTTAAAGGTGCAAGATACTTATCCTAGTTTAAGCTGGATATGCCTTTATAGCTGTGATGGATTAATCCACCAAAGTTAAACCTATTTTATTTACTTTGCATATCTGTTGTGTTGCTGCATTGCCTAGAACATCAGTGCAGTCCTTTATTATTTCATTTTTTTAAACTTACATAATGTGCTGGTTCTTCTATTATATGCAGAGAAGTTGAATTTAAAAGTGGCCTCTGAGTACAATTATCTGAAGCAGAGTGACTGCTTGACAATTGATGGCGTTGATGATGCTAAAAAGTTTCAGATGCTTCTGGTAATGCTTCTTTTGCTTCATCCACCTGTTGTCGGGTGACTTTCCCACTTCTAAGTTTAGTTATGCCTCATTAAGGTCCTATTAATGGTTGCATCTATTCTCCTTTTTCCTGTATATCCAGAAAGCTCTAGAGATGGTTCGGATACCTAGAGAAGATCAGGAGCATGCTTTTGCAATACTTGCTTCAGTACTATGGCTAGGAAACATATTGTTTCAGGTTACTAGCCATGAAAATCATGTGGAGGTTGTAGTCGATGAAGGTACTTTTATGTGCTTACTTTTAGAAGGCAACAATATGATGATTTTATGCTAAAGATATCATCGATATGCTAGTTGTTGATTTTTCCAAACGTACCATTAGTTCCTCGTTTCTTCTCGTGAAGGTGTGAATGAAAGGAAATAAAGCCATTCCTTTTTCACCTCTGTTTTTTTTTTCCCCCCAATTGCTGTGGGCAGCTTTAGGGCCTTACATCTAGTTATTTGCTTTACTTCTATATCAGTAGATTACATTTGGGGCATAGTGAAAGAAAGATAATGGAGAGGATATCATTTGTGGGTAGGGTGCTCAGCTAAGCTGTTGACCTATGCAGCAAAATAAATTGGAAAAGTTTGGAGATGAATGGTTGAGAGTTGAGGTGTCTGGGAGGCTTGCTGTGCCCGTGGTGAGGACCACAATGATATTGAAGATTTTAGCTCCTTGGAGTTAGTGATATTTTTAAAGAACCTATAGAGTACCCTTCCTGTGTAAGGCAGATTACAAAGAAGGGTGATTTCTCAAGACCATTATAATCTCCACACGGATGCCTTGCTTAGTTCCCTATTTAACTGAAGTACTTGCATTTTGGGGCAGCTGGAGAGAGAGAGAGAAGGAGGGGGTTGTCTTTGGAGGTCTAGTCATCTTCAGTAGGTTCTAAAGTTCTTTACTCTTTTGTTGGGACTCCTTCAACTTTTGTCCTCTTTCTGCTTCCGCTGTTATTAAATTCCATCAGCCAATTTTGTTGCCTGTAGTCACAAGAAGTGAAGACATGGCAACAATCAGTAATAAGAGAACTGATGCACATGATTCCCAAGATGAGATAATATGCAGAAAGAGAATTATAATAGGGGACTAATGAAGTTGTCTCCATGTTTGCCCGCAACTGCTAAGATTAGCCATAGAGGAATTAGGTTTGTCAGTTTTCTTGCAATGAAAAGATGCGGACTGTTATGCCCGCGAGTTTAATGTCCTAGAGATATGTGGATAGTGAACCAGTCTGGAATACCTACCCTGCACCTTTGTTTTTTTGCTTTTGTTAGATTCATCACTAAAAGTGAACTTCAACCTTTTCCCTCTATATTGCATTTACCTCCGTTGCTTGACTTAATTGAGATTGCTTGCTTTATAGTTATTTTGTATCCTTTATAAGCTGAATATTTTTACTTTCAATGTGGAAAGTCACTGATTCTATGTCTTTCTTCTTAATAGCTGTCACAACTACTGCTGGCTTGCTGGGCTGTAGTGCTGAAGATCTTGCAGTAGCATTATCTTTTCGTAAAATTAAAGCTGGCAAAGACAGCATCTCTAAAAAGTTGACTTTGCAGCAGGTCTGTTGCTGAGCTTGTTTTTAGGTTCAACTTCATTTCCACAGTTTCATCTAATTTTACTTCTTGAACAATTTATTTGTAATTGCTTTTGGGAATTATGACCTTAACTGTGTATTTCAGGCAACTGACACAAGAGATGCATTGGCTAAGTTCCTGTATTCAAGCTTGTTTGATTGGCTTGTAGAACAAATAAACAAGTCACTTGAAGCTGGCAAACCAAGTGCAGGAAGGTCCATAAATATCCTTGATATTTATGGATTTGAGTCATTTCAAGTATGTATTAATATTCTATGCGGATTTCAATTAATTTTTGAAGTGCATCATAGTTTTGTCTCTAACTCCTGACAATCTATGATTTGCAGAAGAACAGCTTTGAGCAATTCTGCATAAATTATGCAAACGAGAGGTTGCAACAACATTTCAATCGGCATCTCTTAAAACTGGAGCAAGAAGTGAGCATCTCGCATGGACAGTGTTTTTAGTTTTTGTCTAGTATTTATATGATGGGTATTGTGCATTGCCATACTTTTCCAAGTGGTTGCTTTAGATGCACTGAGCATGTCATCTTATCCAGGAGTCCATATACCATTATTGGTCATTGTAGCTTCAGGAAGATAGAAGGATATTCTTTTTTGATTCATTTTTTGTTGTTATTGCTGCTTTCTAAAGTAACGGAATTGAGATGGATTTCATTCAACGAACCATGATTGAGATAAAATATTTGAATTATTGTGGCTTCTGCCTCCTACATCAACATCAACATCAACATCACCTTTATCCCAAACCAGTTGGGGTCGGCGATCAACATGACCTTTATCCCAAAAATATTAATCTGCCTCCTAGATTAGGCAAAATTCAGACACTGGACTTTTGTTGAAATCGAACAGTTTGTTTTGTCTTGGTTGCCCTTATATATTTTCTTCGGTTCCCCGAACCTAAGTCCCTTGGTGTACCTGCTTATTTCGTAGCTGGAAAAGTACTTATTCTAGATTGTGGCGAAACCTTTCTATTTGCTATTTAGTATTATTAATATTTTTTTTGCTTTGATCAATTCTGAAACTTATTGCTATATTCTGTGTGTCCAGGAATATCAGCTGGATGGTGTTGACTGGACTAAAGTAGATTTTGAAGACAATGAGGATTGCTTGACCCTAATTGAAAAGGTAGCCTCAGTTTAACCTTTTCTTTATTTTTAATTTCTTTCTTTGAGATGTGTATAATTGTTAATAATGTCAGAGCAGCAGAATTTTGGCTTGGTATTCACTTATATAAAATTGATTCTTCATTCGATAGATTATGTTGTTTTTCCATGTTTAGCAATGTTTTGTTCATCTTATTTTCCCCAGATCAACTTTTATGCCGTGACTCATAACTTTGGGTCTCTATGTAGTGAGATAAAGTTTTTGATAGAGTTGAAGTAGTCAATCCTTATTTGCATGCCAACTTTTTGCAGAAACCTTTGGGGGTGCTCTCTTTGTTGGATGAGGAATCAAACTTTCCCAAAGCCACTGATTTGACATTTGCCAATAAACTTAAGCAGCATTTGACTTCTAATCCTTGCTTTAAAGGAGAAAGACGTGGGACTTTTGGCATTCGTCACTATGCTGGAGAGGTTTGTCTTTTACTCTCCTTTAGCAAATGTCTTGCTCTCAGTCTTGCTTATTGGGATGTGAATGAGAAGCCACCTTAAAATTTCTTGACGATTTCTGCTTATCCCCTTTTGGATTTGAGCTAATATAAGCAAATGCTACCTAAACAGTTCAAATTTAACAGGCCCTTAGAATTGCCTTTTTCTTTGGTTTTTTGTGCTAAAATCTTGGACTTGATAAGTTTTGCACTGTTTAGTTGTCGGTCAGGCCAGGGCCCTGGACCAGTCTAAGTTCATAATGCATGAGCTGCTTTTCTTAAACGATTAATTTTTCTTTTCTGCAACATGACCTGTTATTGCATCTTTAAAGGTTCTGTGGGTTTGGAAGATGTTTAAGTGAGATTGTTACTGGTCTTAGACCAACTTTGTTCTCCGACGATGTCCCTTGGGTGGCCCCTTCAGCCAAAACCAGATTATGCTCTCTTTTCCCCCTATTCTTGGCAAACCTTACTTTTGTTTCATTACTGCTGATTTGACCATAGTAAGCAACTAGAATTAGTCCTCCAGATAAGTAATCTTCCCTTACGGGCTTGATAGTTTCACTTTATACATGTGTCTAAGCAGGAATGCTTATTACCACATGACTTTCATTGACGGAGGATGTTTTGTCAGGTTCAATATGATACAAGTGGCTTTTTGGAGAAGAACAGGGATGCTCTTCCTTCTGATTCTGTTGAACTCCTCTCATCTTGCAGTTGCCAATTGCCTCACTTATTTGCCTTGAGAGTACTCGAGCAGTCGATGAAATCAGCAATTCCATTAAATCGCGGTATGATGGAGTCTCAGAAGCAAAGTGTTGGTACAAAATTCAAGGTAAGCAAACTGTTATAGACACATGTATCCTGATCTAGTGATATAAAGATCATAGGAAGCTATAATCTAGTGATATTAGTGTGTGCTCATGCGCACTTGTAAAATTGGAGTTGGCCATTTCTATTAATTTGGAGGGAAGGGAAGTCTTTCTTGTTCTCTCTATTTCTATTTAATTTACTAAATTATCTGGGTCAATGCTATCTGAGACAAGGATGTAATTTCCATTTTATGTCCGTTTCTTCTCTCTTAGATATACATAGATTTGAAACACTAATAAATGCCTCATTTTGAGGTGTTTAACGGGCTCTTTGATTGATTGATTCTAATCCAACTTTTTTTCCCCTTATAGGGTCAGGTTTTCAAACTAATGCATCAGTTGGAAAGGACAAAACCTCACTTTATCCGATGCATAAAGCCAAATAGTAAGCAGCTTCCTGGTCTTTATGAAAAGGATCTTGTGTTGCAACAGCTCAGGTGTTGTGGAGTCCTTGAAGTTGTCAGGATTTCCAGATCTGGATATCCCACACGAATGACTCATCAAGAGTTCTCAGAAAGGTAAGCTTTCTTATTTCTTTTTTTCTTTTTCTATATGAAAAGGGCCTTGTCTTGCAACAGCTCTGCTGTTGATTTCTCCCTCTTTGTTTCCTTTTTATTCAGTGAACCTTGAGTAATTTACCTGGTCTGTGGCTTTTGTTTTAGGTACGGGTTTCTGCTTTTGGACACTAGTGTATCGAGGGACCCCTTGAGTGTATCTGTTGCTGTCTTACAACAATTTAACGTCCTTCCGGAAATGTATCAAGTGGGTTACACAAAACTCTATCTACGAACAGGGCAGGTTAGTTCTGAAGTAAGCCTGGAATGGTTTTTATTATGCTAGTCCACTCCATCTAATTTCAAGAGATGATGTTTCTATATGATTCCATAAAAAGGTGTTAGCGAGAAATGAATTCCAAAAAAGAGATCTTCTAGCTCTATCATTGTTGGTTGTCGCTGCTTATTGACTGCACAAAGAAGCAATGGCAGTTTAGTATTGTAGTTGTTTGGACATTTTGGGTGGGATTTATGTTTTCAGTTCGGTGCAGGTCCATTTTAGAAATTAAAAAAGCCTAGAGAAATGAGCTAAAGGGGGGCGATCCTTGTCTTCCACCTGTTATATGTATGTTTAATAGTCACCAAAAAATAATATTAGAAACAGCACCATTCCATGCGATATGTCGTTATTATCTTTGAGGTATTTCAGAGTTGTTTACATTGTTCTATTGTAAAAATAAAAGCTGGTCAAAGGGGGATTTTTCTCTCTTTTCCTTTTTTTTTTTGAGTCTAGCTTGCTGATCTCCAGTTTACCAATGGCAGTGTCCTCTTTTTCATGTTGATATTTTCTCCTCTTTGAGTTTTCTGATGTTAAGTTCTTGTGACTCACAGATCGCTGCATTGGAGGCCAGGAGGAAACAAATTCTGCAAGGCATAGTTGGGGTTCAGAAATGTTTCCGTCGTCACCTAGCTCGTCATCAGTTCTACGAACTCAAGAATGGAGTGACTACTTTGCAATCATGTATGCTTTGCTTGTTTCTGTGATTCTCAAATTTCAGGTCTAATATTCTGTTGGTTGCATTTTCTTTTACTGCCTGACAGGTGACGTTTTACATTTAAAAATGCTTGAGTTGACTCTCTCTCTCTCTCTCTCTCTCTCTCTCTCTCTCTCTCTCTCTCTCTCTCTCTCATGGAGCATGTTTTGTGTAGTTGTTCGTGGTGAAGTTACTCGAAGAGAATATAGTACCGTGCGGGATAGCTGTTTAGGTGGTGCTTCCATGTTAGTGACCGATGAAGAACAGAGGGCAATCATAGGTTTACAGTCTGGTAAGTCTATGCGTCTGACGAGTAATGCGAGGCCAGATTATTCGTCCTCTGACTCTAAATTGTCTTATAGTAATCCGTGGGTGGTTGTTTCGGAGAAAGTTCAATGATTTGCTCAAGATGAAAAGGTCAAGTCTGGATACTTCGAAGTCTACATATAAGTCAGGCAGGAGATTTTCTGGAGTGAAGGTACTGTAAGCATTATCTTTCATGGAAAGAAAACCATGTTAGCTGACTTAGAGAGTGCATATGATTTTGGAGATTCCTTGCAGGTGAAAGTTCTGAATTCTAAGTGCATCTACGATGAACTTAAAGTACTTCTTCTTGGCAGGACAAGCCACAAAAGCGGGAGAAGCCTCAAAAGCAGATTGAGGTCATGCCTGCTGAGTTGGCAGATCTCCAGAAACAGGCTCTAAAGGCAGAAGCAATACTGAAGCAGAAGGAAGAGGAAAATGCTGCACTGAGGGAGGAACTACAGCAATTTGAGACTAAATGGTCAGATTACGAGGCAAGGATGAAATCAATGGAGGAAACATGGCAAAAACAGATGGCGTCATTGCAAGTGAGTGCATGTTTTCGGGTGATTTTTCTATAAATGTGCAGGGTCAGTCATCTGAGAGTAAATTCCTGCTTAGAGTGAATATCTGAATCTTGATGATTTGAATGCCCACATTTCTCAAGAGGGGTGCATGATATGTTGCAGATGAGTCTAGCAGCTGCCAGGAAGAGTCTTGTGACGGATGATAATGGAGGTCCACCCAGAAGACCCGACGTTGCCTTGTCGCCTCGGGATTATGATTCCGAGGATACCACGTCTATGGGCTCTCGAACTCCTGGTGGAAGCATACCTGTGAAATTTTCTAATGCCATTACAGATGGCAGAGCAGGGAGGGATACTAATGGAACCCTGAATGCTGTCAGTGATCTTATAAAGGAGTTTGAGATCCGGAAACAGACATTCGACGATGATGCCAGATCACTTGCTGAGGTCAGGCTGGAGTTGGCTCCCAATACGAGTCCTGATGAAGAACTTAGAAAACTAAAAGTCCGGTTTGAGTCTTGGAAGAAAGAATACAAGGTGAGGTTACGAGAGACTAAAGTGAGGCTACGGAAACTTGGGCACTTTGATGCTGACAAAGGCCGTCGAAAATGGTGGGGAAGATGAGACGGGGTTGCCAGGACATTTTTTTCAAAGTGATTCTCTGGTGGTCAGCGTAAGGCCAAGCTGGAATTTGAGAATTTGGAGAGGGGCTGAATGGCTCTCCCAGTTTCAGCGGCGGGGGAGCACCTAGATTAGAGTAAGTAGCGTCAGCTCAGTGAAGAGAGATGTGTTTATCAAATCTGCCAATTTTGTCACTTCTTGGCAGTGTTGCTGAATGTGTATAGTTAGAAACAAGTATGTAGAGACTCGAGAGACTTTTTAAAGCTTTTCCTTTTATCCCCTTTGTAGGTGTATATTCTCCAATCTGCTGTCTGTACTGTGTATTCCCTCACATGAAGTAGAAAATGTTCATACAGCTTTCCATCGAATTCTTGTCCTGTTTCTTTTGAACTCGCTCATCCTACCTGTTGTACTCTGCCATATGCTCTGTTCTTTTTGGGTCAAAATATACTCTCTTCATTTCTTGAAATATCATGGGAAAAAAGGTTTTGACATTAATGTGAAAATGAAGCTGCACCCGAATCTTGTGAAAACAAGTTTTCGTTGTGCAGCATCCATGCTTCTTTTCAGAACCTTCTTGTGATATTTTGCCGGGGGAGCAACATTTTGCCCCCCACCAAGTTACTGGGATCGTGGCAAGTTGCCCTCTACATGTCAATTTTTGTAATTCGCCCCCCTCACCTTTTGAAATTTTTGGCAACGCGCCCCTTAGCATTGACTCCAGGTAGATTTTTCTCACATATTTTCATCATAAATGCTCTACGTAAGTGAAGGTAAAAAGAAGCATGGGGAATATTTATGTTCAAGAACTGTATATCGATGTGCATTGGGCATGGACTCTGATTAAATTCTTTTGGAAACCTAAGTTACATGCTTCCGCATATAATATGTTTGTGAATTATTTTTGTTCTTTTTTGTATGTACATACTTACACAACAAATTATTCACGTGGTTAGAGCTCCAAGCAAATATTTGGTCGGAGTCAACACCAAGGGAGAGCGCGGCTAGAGGTGGCCACGGTTCAGAACCGCCGGTTCCGGTTCGTGACCTATCATGAACCGGCGGTTCCGGGCCGGTTCCGGTTTCGGTTCAAATCGGTTTTCAAATAAAAATTTATGAAATAAAAAAATTTAAATAATGAATTAGGAAATAAAAATATAAAATTATGAAATAATAAAATTTTAAATACAAATTGTAATCAAATTTAGGGATCGAGGGAAAAAAAGTGGGAGGGAGGAAAGGGTCTAAGTACGGACACGGACACATGACACATCATTTCAAAAAAATAAAAAATTTCGACACGTTAGATAATAAATTTATATTTTATAGATACATTATAAATGATCATTTTCATGATTATTTCAAGCAAATTAATTTGATTCAAATTTACAAAATAATTAAAAAATTCATAAAATTAGTCTCGCATAGATGGTAAGGGAGAGAGTCAAAAACAAAATGACTTAATTCATGAGTCCCACATTGATTGTGAGGGAGAGAGACAAATATGAGGTCTCTTTAAAAGCAAAGGATGAGACTTGAAGACTTATAACTTGATGAAAAGAGTCCCACATTAGTTGTCTAGTGAAGGTAACAAGTAAGATGTCCCTTTAAAATGAAGTCTCTACATGGAGGTTTACAAGTCTCTCATCTTGGCTTTTTGTCTAAGATGAATTCTATACTCCTCTTAGTAATTTGGCTAAAATTAAGTATGTAATTTTATTATTTAATTTTTTTTAAGATGCCGGTTCGGAATTGGATGAATCGGTTTCGAACCGGTGGTGGCGGTTCTGGGCCAATTCCGGGGCGGTTCTAGGCCAGTTCCAAAAAATAACAACCCGGAACTGGCGGCCTGGTCAACGGGCAGATTCCGAGCCAGAATTGGCCTGTGGCCTCCTCTAAGCGTGGCAATTGATTCCTCATTTTCATGTCTCATATTTACGGGGCATATCGAGAAAATTATGATTTATGAAGGCAATATGCTGCTGCAACTAAAACTTGGTCCGAATAAATGTTCCCTTATCGAACATTCTCAAAATAAAAATTCAACCGTCTCCTCGTTAATTAGTCACAAACTTGACGTGTTAAGATGATTTGTTATTGTTTGCTTCTTGGTTAATTTAGATATCGCGATGGATGCAATTTGTACATTTACCTATCTTGACAATGACATATTCACAACGTAAATGCCAAATTTAAATATTTAAAAATATTCTTTTCATAATTTTTTGGAATTTATATTATGTTTTAGATTCTGACGAGAAAATAAAAAGTGGCATTTTCACTTTTCAGAAAATATTGAACAAATGGAGCCAAATCTTAAAAGAAAAGAGGATAAAAAAGGGAAGTAAAAGTTTGAAAACAAAAAGGGGAAAGCACACATATAAAGGTTAACGTTCCACAGCTTCGTCATCCGACGTCGTCTCCATCGTCCGCGGCCCTCTCGGTCGTTGCAGCAGCAGCAACAGAGCCAATCTTAAGAGGGAAAGGCCAATGGAGATGGAGAGTCAAAACCTCGTTCTGTTTTAACAGCGCGCTTTCAAAAAGGTTCGAAGCGAAGCAATGATCCGTCGCAACGTCAGTGATCACTGGTCTTTTCTGGTATTGCGTCCTCGCTGCATTCCTTCAAGCACGTTACATCAGCATTTACGATTCTTCGTTTCTCGTTCTTGTCGCACGCCGCAATAGCTGGTCGTTGTTTGGTTTCGTTTAGCGAGGTGTCGTGGTAGAGCGATTCGGATTGCGCATTTGGGAACCGGTTGCGTTGGACTCGGACTGCGATTGATTCAACGGTGTCGGCGACACACGAATGACTGCTCTTTAGTAGCTCGATCATTGTGCTTGAGTTGTTTGTGCATCCTTTCAGGTGACACTGAGATATTTTTATTACTTGTCTTAGCTCATTTTGATGATGCGGAATTGGGAATTGGGTTCTACGTGTGGGTTGGTTTGGGGACTGACAGGTTTCGGATGCTTTGATATGGCTCTGTGTCGTTTGAATGACGGCTCGTCGAACTGGTGTTATAGATCTACTCTCAACTGATAATGAACAATTCTGAAAGTTTTACTCCCAGCTGCCACGATCTGTATGACTTGGAACAGAAGAGAGGTCTTACAGCCAAAAATCTGAAAAAAGAAAAAAAAGAGAGAAGTAAACCGGAATACGTCATGCCATGTCATGAGAAAAACTATCTGAACTTGAGTAATCCAAGTCAAATTAGAAATTTCTGTGTATGTCTCTCCTGATTTTGTCCACCCAGCTAGCAATGTGGTGATAAAGGGGTTGGATACTCATTAGCCTGCATACATTCTGCTATTTGAGATGGTTGTTCTCATTGGTTTGTAACGTGCCGGCCTCTTTTTACTTTTGTGCAGGAAGAAATTGAAGCACCCATGTGGGTGGATCTCACATTAGAAGTTAGCAATAATGACCAAGAAAGGTGATTATTGCAACATCAGTTCTGATGTTAAAGATTAGAGTGCTTTTGATATATACAAGATCCAGGATCTCGCTAGTAAAACTTCTTTTGCTATTGCAGGGCTGAGGAATGGTTCAGTGAAAGTCACCTGTAAGATCATCTATTCGTCTATGGTTTCATTCCGTTAAAGTTCCACAATAGCATATATTTTGTTGTTTAAATTTTCTGCACTCAAATAATCTTTTCAGGTTCCACCGATATTCCTCTCACCAATTAAAATCTACTTTCTCTCATTTTTCTGAGGAAAATGGGAGCTCAGACTTCTGCTTTCAAGGACCCTTTTCACCGAAGCTTCCGTCCTCTGTGTCCAAATCAAGAGGTAAAGACTACAGGGGCAAGAAATGGGAGCAACACAAGTCTGATCCTTCAGTTCATCAGAGTCATCTGGTAAAAGTTCTAAGTGCAACATCTTCAAGTTCCAAACAGTGTTCCTACCTGCAAAGCAAACCAAAGCTGAGGTTATTTGATTTGAGAGGACCCTCTGGCTTGAAGAAGAATCTAGTAACAGAAACGAATTCTGCCAGAAATGGCAGCAGGATTTCTTCGAAACCCACACTCCCTGGCTCCACATCAAACAACACAAGTCAAACAAAGCAGAAAAGTGGCATTTCATTTGAGAGCCATCGACAACAAGAAAAAAAGGTTCTTCATGTTTCAGGGCAAGCTTTTGGTAATCCAACTGGACTTTCTTCAATTATTAGAACGGGCCTAGGGAAAAGTTGTGTTACAAGACAAGCATCAAGGATGGAGATTACTACTGATAAGGGTCATAGAAGTGGTTGTAAATCTTCTGGAAAGTCCAGCCTCGGTTCATCTTCACACTCCTTGTATGTTGCAAATCGCTCGACATCTAGTCTAATTGAGGATAGGGAGATCACTCCAGATAGCAGACGTACAACAAGGACATATCAAGCACTTCTGAATAAAAGAGAGAAAGTGATATCTGGCGTCTCAAACACTATATCTAATACTTATAGGAGGGGTAAAAGCCACCTTGCAAAACCAGGCTGTGCAGAAGTTGCAAAACCTAAGGTGTGTAACTTTACAAAAATCGGCATGTAATATTCTCTTATGTTTCTTTTCCACAAGGAAGCATGATTCTTACACAGATAAATCTAAAATAGTCTGGTGAGCTGGATATTGGGGCCTTTTTCAAATATCTTCTGATACTTGGCCTTTCCAGTTTACTGTTTTTCCTCAATCCTCTCTCCAGCATCAAGATTACCTGTCTCACTGGTGGCTAGACTTTGCTTATGTGTAGTTCGAATCTCAATCTATCTTTTAGTGTTCATATTTTGTAGTGTATACTTGTTGCTTTTGGCGCAATAAATTGACGTGGGGGTATTATAGGTACAGCATCAAAATTGTTGTTCAAAGACTTCACTGCCTCTTCAAGTTAATGCACCAAACTCTTCCGCCAATGAAAAGCCTAAGGAAATGTTACAGTTCCCAAGGCTCAATAAATCTGTATCCCAAGAAAAAGAAAATTTAAGGAGGTTGCCTGAGAGTCACACTAGTGGCAACACAGGAGGTTTTCAGAAAGAGATAACAAGGAATGTGTCGCAAGACGGTGATCAAAGAGTATTAGTTGGTTTGAAGGTATGTCATGTTGGCAATTTTGTTTTATTCATTTTAGTTTTTGAAAATCATCTCCTGATTAGTGTGATACTTCTAAATATATTCATCTGTACAGTGTCAATCTTTCAATTCGACCATATTACCATAGAATGAGGAGGTGTGTTGCACATTATCCCATATCTTTTCTGTCTGTCACTTTGCTTCACAATTTGAAATGGTGGCCCAAATCTAGCTCTGTTATTTGCAAATGTATCTTTTTCCATGCCACACTTCCATTGAGACAGTAAACATGCAAAGCTTGAACAGATTGCGATGCATGTATGTTCCACTACACTTGCAATTGCTCATCTTTAAAATTTCCTGTCCCTGATTTATTTTCTGTCCTTTATTTCATTTGGCATGTGGTTTCTCAAATTCTGCAGCTTGGCAATGTCCGTGGAATTGAAGGAAAAGCTATCAAGAATGTTTCTCAGAAGGGTCTACTTTCGATGAGATGATGGTACCTGAATGCATTTTTGGGAAGTTGCCCTATTCTCTGTTTATTAACTGGGCATAAACTATTGGTTCTTTTGTCCCTTTCGCTGGCCAACCAGTTAAAACTCTTCAATACCACCAATGTCCTGTGTTACCAGCCTCTCTGGCTAATCCTGAATTTATTGCTTTTCCTTAGAAAAGTTGGTTCTTTCGCACCCCCATATCATGCTAAATAAATGATTTAGTTTTTGAATCACCCCCATTATTTAGGAGGCTCAGTAATTATACATGTTATATAGATCATAAGTGAAGCTTGTCTTAGCAGGACTAATTCAACCCCCAGCTTCTAAGACACGTGACATGAACATTGACATGCAAATTCACACTCGTATATATAGAAAAGTATGTGTAAAGTTTGTTTTGGTGCTTACTTTGTAAAAATGAGGCACTTGCTTCCCCGTTCTGAATGTCTCTGGGTTTGGAAAAGCCCAGTACCTGACGGACTTAAGCAGTAGATTGGGCCTAATGGTCACAGGAAAATGAGCTAAATGTTTGTTGTTCCACTTTGCGTCTTTCTGATATAAGTCTTTCATTGCTTTTCCACGACCGAGTGACTCTGTGAGTCCCCTTTAGGGTGTCCCGAAATGCATTCAACTATAATAAGTCATTTCTTGTGGAGGGCATATGCATATTCTCAATGCAAGAGGTTTTGGTGTGGTATTATCAATTCTTGGATTGAAGTTCATAGCATGTTTCATATGCATCACTGAGTACCTCTTATCTTAATAACAGATTACCATGGTGATAGCAGGAAATGGCTTTAAGTAGACTATACATCGCAGACTCCTAGATTGCCATTTTCCCTCCTGTTTGGATGATATTCATCAACTTAGCAAAACTGCCCAGGCATCTTTTCTTAATCAACTAGGAGTTCAGGACTAGAGAAAGTGTTTTCTACAGGAACGTGAAGTTTCTTCCTGTTTGTTTCTCTCCTCCCATTTTTGGTTTTTTCCTGGCAACTTCCACATAACAGAGTAATTGGAAACGAGTCCCGCAAGCATTACCACATGCAGTGCCAAAATAACTTTGGACCACATGCCACTTTCTGGCAAATATATTTCATCAAAGATTCGAAGAAAGATTTCCCTTTTGTTGTTTGGTTGAGCAGAAAATGAATTCAAAGGAAAGTTTATGTGATCATAAAGAAATAAGATTCCTAGTAGGACACGTTTTCTTCCTATGTATGGATAAGTCGACATCTCTTGTGGCATTCTGCTTGACGATACCATGAGTTTGATGGAATAGTCCAGCTTTTCCAGGCAATTACCAATGTAGATGCAGCCGAAATTGCAGTGGCTATGTACAACAATAGAAACGTCGAGCCAACCTTATTCTGTGGTCCTGCATGCTATAATCCTCTTCTGGTGGTCCTATATTGCATGGCATCTTTGGAGTTCATTTCCCTGGATAGCCGCATGCACTAAGGAAGCAGCACATCAGAATAATCACCGTTTGAACTGGCTTTGCACAATCATTTAACCACGGTCAGACTGCAATGACATCATTTGTCCTATGTATCGTTTGTTTCTGAGTGTCAGTGCTGACCTATATCAACTCTGTAATGGCATCTTGTGATCAAATCATTGATCTTTATCCAACACGCTACAGACGAATGAATTACCAGCCCCTAAATGATCCAAGGTGACAGATCAAGATTGACCTAGTTGGTAATTGTTGATCCTTCTCAAGCCAATAGATGAGGGCAGTCTGACCAGTCAACACTCTAAGAAACGAAATAATACGGAGTTCAATATGACGAGACCTATGTATGAAGCCCGGGGTTTGGTATTGCCGTTCAGGAAATTTCATCAAGTTCATGTTTTCTAGCTTACTTTTTGTGGAATTCTTGTGAAGGGGAAAGGAGAAAAGCCTAATATCCTGAAGAAGAAACGAGGCATCACAAAAACTGTGTGAACACGAATGATTTCATCGCGATTTGCTGATTGTGATTACTCTCGTTGGGACAGCCACTGGTACATGCGACTTGTGGAGTAGATCAGAATAGAACCTCAATAATGTTGAAGTAGCGAAAGGCCATCCGTCTTCCTTTGGTGGCTCCTAACCCTCAACAGCTGACATTTCGCATTGTGAGTTCGTGGATGTGAAGAAAGTAGATTCAGATTACATGATGATGCAGAAGGAAGATGGTTCACTCATTGTTTTATCGGTCCATGGGACATTCGATAAGTTTGTGACTCCACCCAAATGTAAAGCCAGTCGAGCCAAAAATAAAAAAAAGTATCGGGACGTACGTGAAATACGACCACGGTCTGAAACACCATTTCTTCGGCTTTACTGCAGTTGTCCACCGACTCGAGCCTGAGGTAACGAGTTATAGAAACCGCACGTGTAGATCTTACTAGTTACGCCAACAGGTCTTTAGAAATCGCATAGACCACATATTTTTCTTCAGCACCATTCTGGTCTTACGCCAGGAAGTAAATTGTACAAGGTCAATTCAGATTTCCCCTTTCCGGATGAATATGCCATCGCCCTGTATAAATTTCTCATCAAGGATCATTGCTTTCACCCATTTCTTGGACCATGAATCTTCGTCACATGTGGGGTACTTTCTGGCACTTAGTCTGGGGACAGAGTCACGGGCCATGGAAGAATAAGGTCGAAGGAGTCCGGAGGGTCGATTAAAGGGTTGTCGAGGCCCCCCTTCTCGATGGTGGACCACAGTTTAAGCAAAAAAGAACAAAGAAAGTCTCTCAAGGAGAGAGGGATTTGCTTCTCTACGTTGTCTTGAACGTCTGAAAGAACAGTTTAGCCACGAAAAGACAAAGCCTTCTGAAATTAAACAGTGTGTTTTGTTTTTTTTTTTTTTTGATAACCGAGGTGTCCTCGTGGCTGGCGAGCTTATGCTCAAACCAGCGGTGAAGCACGACTAGTCCTCGAGGGGCTAGCGCAACAGTGTGTTTCGTTCTTTGTTACTTAAAAAGTAAGATTAGCTTCTCTTTCCTTTTATCGCCTTTCCCCTTCGTGCTTCGTTGGGACAAGCCCCCACTTTCTTCCATTTCGGGGTTTCAGACTGCAAAAAATTTGATCACGTGAAGCTTCCCACCGGTAATTTTTCCCTCTACCTACTGACTAGAACGTTCAGCGTCTTTCACCATCTCCCTACCAATAATTTCAGATTCTTGCATTTTCATGGGAAGTTTGAAATTTTGCGGGTGAGTGGAAGTATGGTGGCAAATATCTTCATTAAACAGATGACATGTCGAATAGAGCAAATGAAACACACCCATCTCTCATCTCGCTTCACGAGCGGCGGTCCTTGAACGAAATCGCGCAGCATTTCGGTACCCGACGTAGTAGCTCGATCAAGATGCGATTTTGTCGTGAAAGCAACTGCCGCAAAATGCCAACGTGGGGTGTAACTTGTAAGAACTCCGTGTCCTTATGTACGCTCTCTTTCTTTGGTTGCATGTTCTTTCTCTGATCACATCCCCCGCCAACGAACAGTATCCAGTCATGAACGTAGCATTAATTGGACGACCGATGCAAACGACAAGCGAAAATTAATGCGATCGACCAAGTTCCAGGTCGATGTTGTGTTGCGTATGGGGCAGATGTTGGTTTCGAGTGGCAAAAGAGACTCCAGAGGTCACAGTCGAGAAGGAGGTGGGAAGAGCAAAGATCGAAGAGAATCCAGAAAAGGGTCCTTGTTTATTGATATATTTGATGCGTCATTGATGAACAAACCAACAAAATGGAACGAAGCTGCATGGAACCTGGGTTTTTCGAACTTATTTGCAAATCATGCCTCTTTCCACGTCCCTTTCCCTTACCTTCTCTCTCCCACCCTCTCAAGTTTACGTGCGTAGAAGGATTTTTGACCATTGATTATACTCATGATTTTAAAGATAACAGGGATAATCAAAGTTCCCAAATCGCCATCAGTGGAATTTAGAAATAGGGAATGGGCGCGTGGCAAATGACTGTATATTCACGGGGGAGCCACGCCGGGTTTTCAATTGACTATATGTTCTCCATTGATCAATAGTCAAAATCTTAAATCTCCTTTATGAACTTATCCCATTTTAAAGCTAAATCAAACATTCAAATCAAAAAAATTGCATTGCCATGCAAGCATGACGGGTTTCCAAAATGTGCTTTACTAAGTAGTGGTTACATCAGTACGTGATTAAAAAAAGTGCGGATATTAACATAAATTTAACTGAAAATGCATGCTGGTAATTTTCACATTTATAACTCATCGATATAAAATTTGGATGGAGGATGTAACGGAGGAAAGCATGACAGCTTTTTGTATCCACGCGTGATGGAGATTATTGAACTTTAAAATAAGTGGGGTAGGCCCCTTTTTTGTGGTCAAAACTCTCTCTCTCTCTCTCTCTCTCTCTCTCTCTCTCTCTCTCTCTCTCTCTCTCTCTCTCTCTCTCTCTCTCCATATAAACACACCTATATATTTATTCCAGAGAGAAATTGATAAGTGTATTGTAAAGTTCTTAAATTTGTTCATCTGTTCATCAAATGATTCGGAAATTTTGGATTGGCTGGCTCATTTGCAAAAGACCTTTCGCATTTCCTTCAAAATTTTGGAAATAAAGGAATGTTCAAACCTATAATATATTCAAGAAAGAAAATGACTCTACATGTCAGTATTCTTATGTTATGTGTTGAAAGGCTTTTTTTTTAATCTATATAATGTTAAAATAATGTCAAATATAAGATGCTCAAAGAAAAAAAAAAGAGAGTAAAAAAATAGGAAATAAAGGTAACTCCTAACGAACAAAAAGCTAGGACTGTTCTTTCTTATGTATGCATCTTTTGCACAAAAAGCATCAAGGCTAAATAGACTCAATTCATCGTATGTACGTTATAATAGCAACATATCATATAGACTCATTCTTTATGTGACGTGGTCATCGGGTCCACAGAGAATGCAACAGATGCTTCCCCGGTTTCTTGATATGTTGTTAAATTGGCGCAAAAAAAAAAACGAGTTTAGCGGATTACTCTTTGATATTATCATAAACCCTACCTTTCGTATGTGCTCAGCGCAACGCCAGTGCAGCTTCATAATTACACGGCAATCGGACATGGTACTGATTAACTACGAAGCCTGAGCAGGAAAACTTCCAGCTGAAATTTTTCTCTCTGGTCATCAAACTTTTGAATAATCCCTCTTCACCATGTGAGAATTCAGTCAACATGAGCGTCGCCCTGCAACGCAAAATATCTAGAAAGGGTGATTATTAACTTCGGCTTCACCCAGATGATTTCAGTGGATGCCAAAATCTTTTCAAAAAAGGGAGCCGATGTCCGTTGGATGGAGCCAAAAATCATGACGATGGGAAGCGGGTCCCGTGATTGAAAATCTGCAGTTTCTTCGCCAGTGCTGCTATCGCTACGACTCCGCCCTTCATGGGATGCTGTACTTGCTGAGATTCGAAGCATAAACTGGGCTTTGGTGCTTAATTTCACTCCTCAAATCATGGTCCCTCTCTCCCAACTTTCAGTCCGTGGCTTATCTTTCCCGATCTGTTTTTTTCTGAGTTTTTGTGTTCCATTGTAATGTGATGTTCATTAGTAAGCCATGCTGCAGAATTCTTCTTTCTTCTGCTTTCTAGTAGGGGAGACCATGAAGATGATGAAATGGGGAAAGTCACTGAGTAGATTACCCTTTTTTTTTTTGTCAAAAAATATAGGGAATGGAATAGATCACACAATGCGAGGTGTATTCAACTCTTACATGGATGGTTGCATATTCTAGAACAAACCTTGTTATTCTAAATAGCATACCAGTCTACTTTGGTAGAACAAGTTCACTCATATATAAAGTCTAGATAGGGTCCTTCTATCTTATACTTACTAGCGTTTGCGTTAATATTGGGACCAAGTTTAAACTGAATGTAGATTGGAAAAGAAAAACAACATGATGGGGAGTCATAACTCCATATCGATTTTCTTCCATCTCCTGGAGAGAGATTGTAAAGTGTAGAAGATACGGAGAGCATTAAAGTTTAATATTATCAGAGAGCATTTTACTAAACTCGAGACGACTGTGTTCTTGATAGAAATTATCATCACTTGACTCCCTCTCTCCCTTTCTACGCATGGCTGGACTTCACAATGTTTATGTCCATGAAATGATATGAACATATTCTGAAATTCAATGGCCACATAGCTAATCAATTGCTTTCATGATTATCTTTGCTATAGGCAAATGCATGATACATTGGAGCTCCCAAAGGGTCATGATGGGAGGATGCAGAATCCAAGTCTTGTGATGACAAGACGGGAGTGCCAAAATCTGCACCTTTCCAACTCTTCAAAGCAAATCAATTTCTTCACTCAAGTGTCAATTGGACTGTAAAGTTTGCTCATCATCATTTTCATCACCACAAACCCTAGTCGGTTTTCATTATTTTACTAACCCGCGACGGACCGTATTCTTGATTGAGTTTGATCACTTGACTCCCTCTCTCTTTCCCTATCTGCACACGGTTGGACTTGAGAGATAGAGTGTGTGTATATATATATATATATATATATATACACACACACACATATATATAAATTAATGATATGAACATATTCTGAAATTCAACGGCCACATAGCTAATCAATTGCTTTCATGATTATCTTTGCTATAGGCAAATGCATGATACATGGGAGCTCCCAAAGGGTCATGATGGGTGGATGCAGAATCCAAGACTTGCAGGGTGATGACAAGATGGGAGTGCCAAAATCTGCGCCTTTCCAACTCTTCAAAGCAAATCAATTTCTTCACCCAAGTGTCATTTGGACTGTAAAGTTTGCTCATCATCATTTTCATCACCACAAACCCTAGGCGGTTTTGTTAAACCGTGTGTTTGGAATCGCACACTTTTCCAGGAAATTGATTTACCGGTATCGTCATCCATGATTCTTTAAAAAAGGACAAGTGAAGTATGATCATGGAAGGGTTTGTGCATTGAGTATATATGCATTGGTATCTCGGGAAGCATTACTACTAGCTCTCTGGGCAGTGATTTTTTTTTAATTTTATTTTTTTTTAACTCAAAGCTAACTAATTTTCACTTCATTCAGCATTTTATCTATTGGATTTTCTAGTAGACTTTGTCTCGAAGATGCTGTTGTTATCAATGCTATATGTCTTATGTCATTGGAACAGGTGTTGGAGACATTGGCAGCTGCAGATGATATTCCTCGATTACCTTTTTCTTTTGGCATTAATCTCACTGTTAATACTTATTTTGTTAATTTCACGACAATTACAAATCTTTTCTCATTAGACTACTATATGAAACGGAAGCTTTTTTTTTTTTTGACGGAAGGAAGTGAACAAGATTCAACAGAAGTCTGTAAACTTCCTCTCCCTATTCCCATCCGACTGGTGAAAAAAAGGAGGAGATCACGTTGATCCTCCTTCTCTCTCTCTCTCTCCCTCTTAAAGCAAAGTGAAAAATTTAACACCTGTCATAGCATGCAGAACCCCGCTCATCTAACTTCGAAGCTTTCACGTGCAAAACCAGACAGTTTCGCGTAGGCAAATGGAAAATGTTTAATGAATATTTTAATTAGGTGGTCACATGTAACATCAACAGTGATTACATCACTAACTATATCTAAATCTTATAAATAATTTAATGCGCTTAGCATTTATCTTCTTTGCATTCCAAAACATATATTTTTTCTGATTTATACATCAGATTCGTTCAAAAGGTTCAAGGCTCTTTTGTTATGCTGTGCGATGGTTATATATAATTACCCAAAAAGATTTACTCGTAATTTCTACTTTTATTTTACTATCGTTTCAGTTATTTATACAATGACAAATCACATACACCGCTTACCTAAAACAAATGTTACATAAACAACCTTATTTATTGATGATTTCTTAATTGTGTTTAGATCTGAAGGTCGAGTCGGGTCATAAATGATCCGATCCAAATTAACTTATATAATCCGTTTGAGACCCTTTTTATCACAATGCAAGTTTCTTGACCCAATCTATGTTTGATCAACCAGACTTGACCCATATTGTCAAAACACTTTTACATTTAATCCATTCTAGAAAACTTGTTTATTATACATTTTTAAAATAATTATATTATTAAAATATTATGGACAACTTTATAATTTTTCAAAAAGAATAAATAATAGATAAATAAAAAATATGAAAATTTTTAATTTTCTTTTTTTTTTCCTTCTAAGTTTGGCGAGGGCGCCCAATCCTCACCGACCACAAGTGAGGATTGAGACCTCACCCATATCTGATGAGGGACACGGCCCTCACCTTGTGGCCGGCGAGGGTTGGCGGGCTTTCAGAGACAAAAAACGAAATATAAAATAAAATAAAAATTTAAAAATAACATGTTTATTATGATTCAATTAACATAATTAGATAACCTATTTATGATACATTTAAGATTTGACAAGTAACTCATTTATTATCGGATTAGGCTTGTCTTACAAATTTAAGGGAAACCTATACTATTAAATATATGTTAAAATATGAGTACTAAACTCATTTTGTCACCATCTTCTTCTTCTCTTTCTCGCAAATCTCTGCATATATGTTCGCCTCGAATGAATTCAGCCCCACGCTTCCATTCCAAGTTTCTATTTAATTCACTTAGCTAACGAAACACGCGCGCGCGCGCACACACACACAAACTCTCTCTCTCTCTCTCTCTCTCTCTCTCGCGATGTCAACCGAGGAAGAAATGCCGCATGCATCACACGTCCACAACTTTGCGAACGACAACACAGACGAAGATGATTATGAAGAGGACGAACTCGAAGGTGTAGAAGAGGAGGAGGATGAGCAAGAAGAGAGATCATCAGGGCGTGACCGCAACATCCTGTACGGCGCGTGCCGGAGGAGGTCGAGCGGGTGGTCGCTAGGGCAAGTTTTGGACCCGAGGTCCAAATGGGTCCAAGAATGGAGCAGGGTCTTCCTCCTGGTGTGCGCGACGGGCCTCTTCGTCGACCCCCTCTTCTTCTACACGCTCTCCATAAGCGACACCTGCACGTGCCTCTTTGTCGATGGGTGGTTCGCCATCACCGTCACGGTGCTCCGGTGCATGACCGACGTGCTTCACGTGTGGAACATGTGGCTCAGCCTCAAGATGGCCAGCCGGCGCTCCTCCCCCCACGCCGCCGCCGTCAGTTGTGGGGTTGGCGGAGGAGGCAGGGGCAAGCTCCACGACGCGAACCCACGCGCGGTGTCTCTCCGGTACCTCCAGGCCCGGAAGGGTTTGTTCTTCGACCTCTTCGTCATCCTCCCTCTTCCTCAGGTAAATTACACTCTCGATACAGAAGCTTTTCACAATATCCTTATGTCGTCTGCGATGAAGTTTGTTTCTCTACGCATTATTTCTTCTAATACAGTCCCTTCAAAATTCAATCACCCACAAAACCCGAAAATAAAAACTTTAAGCGGACATCATCACTAACATCTTCTTGAGAAATCTGATGATGAATCACGCTTGGAGAGAGGGGTAAGCACCTCTAGATTGCTGCAAAGTGTACGGTACTGCGCAACATCGTCGGTTGCTGTCATCACTACCTTACAAAAGACTTAAGAAAAGGAGTTACGGAATCGAAATGATTCGTCGTTAGCTTAAGGAGGCTGGCTTTGTACACTAGCAAGGTTGGTTCCGTTCGAGGAAGGTGACTAATGCATGTCCTGTACTTGTCCTTTTGCGCTCTCGAAACGTTTCATGGTATCGGTGAAGGCAGATGATGAACATGTGCATGTGAGTCATCGGTTGTCTTTTCCATTCGGTCCAGGAAGGGGTAAGGTCAAATCGGGAACGGATTCCTGGTTGCATATAGCACTTGAGGTGGTGAGAGGTCGAGCGAAAAAAAATCAAATGGTGTCTCTTTCGTTACCTCAAAGGGAGTGTTTTTGTTTCTGACGCAAGGAGATCCTGCGAAGATTTATCCACTAGGGTGGATCCCTTGTGATAGAAAATTTCTTACGTCGACTCAGATTCCTTCTTCTTTGTTTTTTTTTTCCTTTCGTTTTCCCCCCTCAATTTTTTTCAAGACATTGGTCTGTCAAAAGCGAATCACTGTTACCTTTTAACATGTGTGTGTGTGTGTGTGTGTGATGTTGTTTGAAAAGATCTTGTACAAGAAGTAGGGGATTTTGTTAGTACACATTGGTCTATGTGGAAGTTTGGTATTTTTTATTTTTCTGAACCGTATGTGTTTGGATTCAAAATAGTTAATTGTGTTTTCAAGCATGATTCCCAGAATATGGAAGTTCATGTTTCTGAAATGATTCCTGTGAACAAGATGTACAAACTAGAAGTCCTAAACTAAGCGGAGCACAAGATGGCAATGCACCTATTACGTTATGCAATTCTTGATGTAAGGAAACTCCAATAAACATTATTAATTTGATTGTTGTTTTGCTCTATGTTCCCTTAATCCCTCCTCTCTCTATCTAGTAACTTTTTGTCTGCCGTCCTTACGATATATGGAGACTTTTCGTGCCCTTTTCACGAACCAACTTTTTGGAGCTTAATTAGATGAGAGATGTACCTCTTTTTTTGGTGCTCTCTTAGAGTAAGTTAGGGTGAATAAAGGTGTTGAGTACCATAGTTATTCGGATCTAAGTGAAAAACCTCGATTCCAATCGGCTTTCGCC
Organism: Psidium guajava; assembly: GCA_016432845.1. NCBI lineage: Eukaryota > Viridiplantae > Streptophyta > Magnoliopsida > Myrtales > Myrtaceae > Psidium > Psidium guajava. Next base: position 11,900,930 of record CM028226.1, on the reverse strand, counting down.
TTCCCAGAAAGTTGGCTGCCCACAATATGCTTGTAGAAAATGTCCATTCTCACAAATCTTTTCTTTTGGAGCACTTACCATAAGACCTATGCAATAGTTATTCTACAGAAAGAGATATTAAAATAGGTTTCTATTGTATAGTGTGTCAATAGAGTAGTACAATAGCTCCTTTGATCTAACAAGAGAAAGCGAATGATCATAATCTATATTGTCTTTGCAAAGGAGAGAAAAATGCATTTTCATCAATAGATGGATCATATTAATTTAGAGGGTAGTTGAAGATCAGTTTACCTTATTTAAACAGATTATTCATAACCTATGCTTCCTTAGCTTGTGTCCTCCCTTTGACAATAAAATGATTTTTATCTGCTTCGTCATTGATGGAGTGATAATATATCTGCAATAGCTAAGCTATATGATTTAACAGTGTAACTCTAAGCTTCTAATGACATCAATCCTCGAGGAAGAAGTAAAGAAGGCCATGGAAGAGATTATTTCAAAACACTCATGTTACTTTCCAACTTCTTATAACTTCTTACAGAAATTACCCTCATATAGGTGGAGCCCAAGGTTATGTCTATAATAGTACCGGCAAACTAGTACAATAATACAAACACGCTAGGATCACTAGAAAAAAGAACTACGTGCATCTTGCAAGATTTTTTCAGATGTAAGGACGATGTAAAATTTTTCCAAGCTTGAGGACAATGATAATCTATGTGGCCAAACACAAGGACAACCATAGAACATTTTGCCCAAAACACAATCATAACACTTTGGCCAATAGAATGCCTGTACTATTATAGGTATTACCCTTGGCTCTACCAATATAAGGGTAACTTCCATAAGATTTTGGAAAATAAAATGAGTGTTTTGAAAAATTTCTCTTCTATACTATGCTTCCATGGCTGCCTAGACACATTCCTTCTTCCTCGAAGAGTGATGTCATTAGAAGCTTAGAGTTACACTATTTTTTCAATGTGATAAGCTAGATTTGTGAGTATCATCTTCCCGTGTGAAGAAAAAAATTTCCGATGCTTGAGATTTTTATTGTATAAATATTAATTTTCATCCTACAATTTGAACTTTTAGAACTGTTAAAAGTGGTCATACAAAACCTTACATGGTATTGGAGTACAGTATTAAAGCAGGAGATCATGAGTTTAAATCTTTTTAATCCCTTATTTGCCACCCCTATTACATTTTCCTACTCTCTAGTCTTCAGCCAAAGCAACAATATCAGAGGCACAACCCAATTAGTTAAGGTTAGGAGTGTATCATTGGTAGAAGAGACGATCCAATTGGTCCACACCACAAGGAGGACTAATTGACCCAACCTAGGTCCAACTACGAGCTTTAATATTTGTTAGAAAGTTCAATATAAAAACTAAAGATATTAGGTGAAGACATAGTTTAAGATATAAATATTTTAACAGAGAGAGGCAGTGACACACCAAGCTTAGTGATTGATGACCATAGAGCTTGGAGACTAATGATGGAGGAATTGATCGATAGAGAAGAGTAATAATATGGACTTAGGTAGGGTCTTCGGAGGATGAAGTCAATTTGATTAGGGGTACTTTTTTAAACCACTTTATAGGTTTTGCTAACATGTCATCCATTTAGAGAGGATAAAGTAAATCATCTATTTAGAGAGAGGGTAAACACAAGAAGACAATACCCCCTAGACAAATCAGTAATATGTGATTTTCGGGTCCTGGAACGACTTGGTTTAGGGCACCAGAAACTCCAGAGAGATGACCAACATAGTTTTGGTTGGGAATTGACATTCGATAAATCAAACTGGGATGTCCTAAAAAGGTCAAGAATAGTATGACTGAAGTATCGCCCTATAATGTCAAAGTCCGATAGGCATAGAGCGATACTTCATTTGCTGCGATGGGCAACCACTTGGGGATGACATCCTGACATGCGTCAAGTGCAGGTTTTACGCGATTTTATGTCAATACATGTTTTTTTTTTCCGTCTCTACGGAGTGATTGGCTTCCGCAAACTTCGCTTGAGAATTGAACATTTTAAAGTTGGACATCTAGCTACTGCTCTCTTCTAGGGATCAAATGGTTGCAATAGGTGCACCTCCTAGCGACCAAAGACCTACTTCTGGTGATATAATAAAAAAATTGGTCGCTAATAGTTATCGTGACTTGGCTCTGGCGACCAAATAGGGACTTCTTCCGACCAAAATAAAAGGTTGTGGTTCATGTATCGCTAGATTCATCGCAATTTCTATTTTGTTTCCTAGAAGAATTTGGTCTGGCCTAATAGAGTATATCTATGGGAATGCTCCCAATGAATTCTTCTTGTTTACTTAATTACGTTCACCAGTGCAATGCATCAAGGAGTGAGAAGAGATTGGCCTAGATTTAAATTGCAACATGTGACTATCTTTTATTAGAGACCACTTCTCCACTAATAAACGAAGAGCTGAATCAAAAGTCAGAAAAGCAAATCGATGCGGTGAATCATTCATATGAAAGGCTTCTCATAGGGAACCTCCAACAACCTAGTTTTATACCTTGTAATGTGATACATTTATTTTGACAAAAAAAAAGTGATGCATTTAAACATGCTGATACGCAAGTAAGAAACGAGAAATGTGATCGCAGGTGGTGCTGTGGGTGGCAATCCCGTCTCAGCTGGAGAGAGGGGAAACAACGAGAGTGATGACGATGTTGTTGATAATGTTCCTCTTCCAATACCTCCCCAAGATCTATCACTTCGTTTGCCTCCTCCGCCGCATGCAAAACTTGTCTGGCTACATCTTCGGCACTGTTTGGTGGGGGATTGCTCTCAACATGATCGCCTATTTTGTTGCATCCCATGTAAGTATAGTGTTTTTCTATATCTCTCTCCTTAATCATTTTTGATTAATTGGAAGTATATCCTTTCTCTGCCTTGAAAGCTATTTCCCTTTTGGCACCTAACATGATCTGTCGTTTTGTTTTATCACTATAAGGATGGAATGTAAGGATGGCCAAAAAGAAAAAGGAGGGAATGTTGGGATAAAGTGTGGAGCCTCTAAATGTGCTTGTGAAGTCGGCACATGAAGATCTTGTTTTTCTTCTTCCTTTCTCCCAGAGGAACACAAGGATCTCAAATTCTTCTTTTTCAAAAAGTTTATGCCCTCCTTTCCAATCATGAACATCCAGATGTTATCGTTGAACTTGAGGGACTTCAATTGACATAAAAGACGAAAGTGCTTGCTTTAATATTTGCACAACCGACAAGAAAATAAGATATAACGTGGGGGTGAAAACTACAGGAACTTGTCACAACAGTGATCCATGTGAGGGCTAAATAGTGTTCTTTGTTGGTGGGATGGATTTAAAGAGAGATCGGATGATGCTTGAACCTTCTGTTCCAAGGAGAACGGACATTCGTGCATTATATACAATAGCCGGCCCCACTAAAACATGTTGTCTTCTTTGTTTTGATTTTGTCATAAAGGTTGTCAATTTCCATTTCCAATGGGTGTGCAAATTTCTTGCTGCCTGAGATGAGCTGAGCTGGTAGGAATGCTGCATTAAGGTCTAGCGTTGCTTAGTAAACGATATGAAAACATCCACAATAGTACTTACTACAAGATAAGAAACATTTAAGCCCCTGATCTTCTTGTTATTAGCTAGTGGAGACTTGCAAATGGGTCACGGAAGTAGTCATTCATCACTTGGTAACTAAGAAATTCATGTCATGACTTGATTAGGCAGCGGGAGCATGCTGGTACTTACTAGGGATCCAAAGAGCAGCAAAATGCCTGAGGGAGCAATGTAGATTGACAGATGGGTGCTTTCCAAGAGTGCTGGCATGCAAAGAGCCGATCTACTATGGAACCACCACCATGGTCCGAGACCGAGCCAGACTCACCTGGTGTGAGAACCGGCAAGCCCGGTCCATGTGCTTGGACTCCTCCAATAACTATGACTATGGTGCTTATAAGTGGACCGTCCAACTTGTCACCAACGATAGTCGCTTGGAGAAGATCTTGTTCCCCATCTTTTGGGGCTTAATGACTTTGAGGTACACATAACTAATCTCTCTTCAATTATTGTTGATGGAGCAGACGAAAGGTAACCGCATTCTTGAAAGTCATGTGATGGTTCACCCAACTTTCTATGCCGACATACTAATCTTGCGTGATCAGTAAAGTAGTCATGAAGTCTTCTTAATCTATTTTCTCATTATTGGAGGCAGTTGAAAATCAGTGATCTCCACTGAAATGAATATAACAATACAATAGTACCATGGAAACAAGCAAGGAAAAGGGCTAGTGATTAACATAAGTGTGCCTGGCTCGTCACATGAAATTCATAACTCCTATGCGGCATCACATGGCCTTTATGTCGTAAACTCTCGTTAATATTTGTCCAATGTGCAGCACTTTCGGGAACTTGGAAAGCACGACAGAATGGCTAGAAGTTGTTTTCAACATATTTGTTCTGACCAGTGGCCTTCTCTTGGTCACCATGTTGATTGGAAACATCAAGGTAACTCTACATTTTGTTACGCTGATTAACTTTCACTAGGACATTAACTTATTTAAAAGAGATCAAATGGCACTTTAGAATCATCTTGGACAATATTCATATGCATACAAAATAAAGTTGTCTGTCATATTGGGTAACTGATTCTTGATTCGATGAAATTGAAATTCAATTTCAAAAGATGTCGGGTAACCATCTCATTAAATCTTGTGCTAGTGGCTTATCATGGAATGCCATATTAAATGATCAATCCTAAAAAACTATAGGAATGGATCGATAACAACATCCGATTCATCAAGTCTTATCCTTACGACGGTGCTTAGGCAATTTAGGCAATCAATCTCAATATTTACCATTGGTTGCTGGGCCCACCATTTTGGTCAATAATACTGTGAATAAGCACATCGATTGGAATCATCTTTAAGCTTTATAACTTGGGCTATGCAGTCGTTGATCAAATCTAGCCTAGAGGCCAGTAATGGTGGTGAAAGCAACCAATCTCTCCACAATTTATGGACCCGCACTACATCATTAGGCACCCAGGGAATCACTAAACAAATGATTATGGTTGTCCCAATCATGCTTCAAAGTTTACCGTACTCTAGGATCCAGTGTCCCACTTTTGCTGCATTGTAGAGGAAAATTGTGAGATTGACTGGCTGAATTGCCCAGCACTTAGAACTTCTCACTATTCCTCATTTGAATTGCTATATGACTATTCATTTTGCAATTGAATTAGTTCATCGCAATTATGTATTGCAATCATTAAGCGAATGAGGTATAAATGAAATGGTTATTTCCGTGAAATAACCATTTTTAATAATCTTAAACGATTAGTTAAAAGCTTCATAAACTCTAAATTTGAGAAATTCTAAAATTGCAAAATGGCAATTGTTAAAATTCAAAATTGATTTTTGTTGGGCTGACTGTAATTTAGTCGATGGCGCGAGAAGAGATTAAGATCGAATCTCATGACTTAAAGCGATGGAATTATGTGCATATATGAATCAAATTGTCTGATCCACATCTTCCTTTTTCACAAATTCGGATTATGCCTCTTCTTCTATGACTGTGGCCGCATGTTTTTGGTGCAATACGGAAGGTGTTTTTGCATGCAACGACGTCCAAGAAGCAAGCAATGCAATTGAAGATGAGGAACATAGAATGGTGGATGAGGAAGAGGCACCTCCCTCAAGGGTTCCGGCAGAGAGTGCGCAACTACGAGCGGCAGCACTGGGCAGCCATGCGCGGTGTCAACGAGTGCCAGATGATTCGGAACTTGCCAGAGGGCCTCCGTAGGGACATCAAGTACCACCTTTGTCTGGACCTAGTTAGACAGGTAATAGTAATTCAATTTTTTTCCCCATGTCACATTTCATGCAATACATAAGAATCTTCCCAAGCTAGGCCCACCATATTTTTCTCTCATCATTTACAATTTGCTCTTGTGGATCCACCTTTTGGCGTTCTCAAGACTACCACGTGAAGCTATAATAAAGTTTTACTCACATCACATCAACCCATTTCATGTTTTTCCCGAATCTAGTCCTGAACTTGTTGGCATTTTGTCCCCATTTCAAGAAGAAGCTAGGGCTTGATATAGGGACCACAGAAAAAGATGTACCCGTACTCTTTTTTTTCCCCTTCAAACCCTCAAAACTAGTTGATCATAAAGCTACAACCAAAACCAACATGAATAGCGGATTACATAGTTCTTCCAATAAAAGATTACAGCGAATAGAAAAAGCAAAGACTGTGGATTAAAAGCTCTATCGAATCAGATGGAAGAGTTACCGATCTACTTGTTCCATGCAAAGCTTATCGTGTCACTTATCTGGCCTAACCCAATTTTCATTCACTTCTGGCCGAAAACCTAAAATGAAGATTTTGCACTCCAATCTTGAAACAATTAATTTAAGCCCAATGAATATCTACCTCTTTCTGAGTTTATGGGCTGCTTCACCGTGCTTCAAGCTAGCCCGCATGAATACTAGTGGAGCTCGAGATTTCCTGAACTAGTAATTAGCATCGATTAGTCTTAATATATCTAGCATTACTCAGTGTCGACATGAGCAGGAAAACCTTGGACTCCGCGAATGCCCATGTGAGTTGGACCGCCTTGAACATGGGGAAGAAAGCCCGTGAAATGACGAAAGGTTGGTACTTATTGGGCCTAAATTAATTGTTTAAAGATTGGAGCAAAGATATGAACAGACCCAACTCTACAAAAGCTTGAGTCATGTGCACATATGTAGATGTAGGGAAACATGTCATAATAATTTCAATTGTAACTACTAGTTCATTTTCCCTTCACTTGAAGCATCTCTTGACATATATTTCATGTCGTATGCTTAATTTTCAGGTGCCACTTTTCCAACACATGGATGATTTAGTCCTCGAGAACATTTGCGATCGTGTGAAATCTCTTATATTCACGAAGGGAGAGACTGTGAGTGTCTAATTGATAAAATTCTTTCTTTAAGTGTAGTTTTCATCATTATCTTCATTATCATTGTCTACATTGATTATAATTAGGCACATTTTTTTCTTTCGACGAAAAAGAAAGAAAAAAATGTTGGCATGGATAAGACTTCTCATGGAACTTCTAGAAAAAAAAAAAACCGAAATCTGATTTACATTGTTAGGTAAGCCTTGAAAGTAAATTGTTTGTAAAGAACTACCTGTTACCCGCTGTTCGAATGAAGTCCTAGAGACAGAACGATGGCATGCAAAACCCTAACTCTCTCTCTCTCTTTGACTCATGCATGGTGCAGATAACAAGAGAAGGTGACCCAGTCCAACGCATGCTCTTCGTTGTGAGAGGCCACCTCCAAAGCAGCCAAGTCCTCCGCGACGGAGTCAAAAGTTGCTGCATGCTAGGCCCCGGCAACTTTAGTGGCGACGAGCTCCTCTCGTGGTGCCTCCGGCGGCCTTTCATCGAGCGCTTACCCCCATCTTCCTCGACCCTAGTCACCCTCGAGACCACCGAGGCGTTTGGGCTCGAGGCTGAGGATGTGAAGTACGTGACGCAACACTTCCGGTACACGTTCGTGAACGAGAGAGTGAAGCGGAGCGCACGGTACTACTCGCCTGGGTGGAGGACATGGGCCGCCGTGGCGATCCAGCTTGCGTGGAGAAGGTACAAGCACCGTCTGACGCTGACATCACTGTCATTCATACGGCCGAGGAGGCCACTGTCCCGGTGCTCTTCACTAGGGGAGGATAGGCTCCGGCTGTACACGGCTTTGTTGACGTCTCCGAAGCCGAACCAAGATGATTTCGACTTCTGATTAAACGCATAAAATAAGCAACAATAATAGTGTTATGCTGGGCTTTCATTTGTTTACTACTTGCCTAGATCTCTTGATTGATATTCACCATATGACCAACTAAGGGAGGATATGTGAGATTGGACATCAAAATCATGAAACCAAGAGGTGATCGAACGCATCATCAAGCTGTGGCAACACTAGTCTCTAAGGCCGTCATGAACTGGCTAGGCACAGCCTCTGGTCCGGATGAACCTCTGAAGAGCAAGATTGCGAGGGTTCCGACGCAGAAGTAAATGAAGCAGCCAGACCAGTGGGTCACAGATGAACCAAAATCTGTTCCCACTATGCATTGCCATCCTTCTCCATACGTCCTGTCAAATTCCTGAGTAGCACACAACAAGAAGAGAACCTCAAACAATTGCCTAAAAAGCTAAGGCCTAAAACATCAAGAGAACTTCGACTCCTTGGATGCCAGATTGGGAGCTTCAAGATTATGTCTAAAAAGCTAAGGCCTAAATCGATATGTAATATTCTCTGATATTTCTTTTCCACAAGGAAGCATGATTTTTGCATAGATAAATATAAAATAGTCTGCTAAGTTGGATGCCGAGGCCTTTTCAAATATCTGCTGATACTTGGCCTTTTCAATTTATTATTTTTCCTCAATCCTCTCTCCAGCATCAAGATCATGTCTCTCACTGGTGACTAGACTTAGCTTATGTGTAGTTTCGATATTGATCCAATGTTCATATTTCGTATTCTATACTTGTTGCTTTTGGCATAATAAATTGACTTGGAAGTATTGTAGGTACAACATGAAAATTGTTGTTCAAAGGCTTCATTGCCTCTTCAAGTCAATGCACCAAACTCTTTCACCAAGGAAAAGCCTAACGAAATGCTAGAGGTTTCAAGGCTCAATAAATTTGTATCCAAAGAAAAAGAAAATTTGTAGGAGGTTGCCTGAGAGTCAAAATAATGGCAACATGGGCAGGTTTCAAAAAGGGATAATTGTCACAAAAAGGTGATTGAAGAGTTTTAGTTGGTTTAAAGGTATGTCATGTTGACAATTTTCCTTTCATTTTAGTTTTTGAAAATCATCTCCTTGTGAGTAACTATGCATCCTTCTAAAAACATTCTTTTGTACAGTGTCCATCTTTCAATTCGATCATGTTACAACAGAATAAGGAGGTGCATTACGTATTATCCCATATCTTTTCTATCTGTTGCTTTACTTTTACACTTTCATATGGTGACCAAATCTAATTTGGTTATTTGGATAAATATCTTTTCCTATGCCACACTTCCATTAAGATGGTAAATGTTATATTTTGACTTTTGAATTAATGATAAAGTTATTTTGGACCATTCACTTTTGTTTTAGAGTTTTTTAGAAAGGGGTTATAAAAGGGATATGTTACATGTTATATTGTAACACTTGCTTTCTATTTTGCTCTAAACTTTCGCTTTTGCCCTGAAACCCTTTGTTTTTCATTTCTTTTTGTTAGATATTTTGATATTTGATTATACGCTTGTACTTGTTATTGAAGATAGTGAAACCCCTCTCTCTTCTCATGGTTTTTGTCCATTTTGGGTTTTTCACGTATATTTGCTATTTTGCACTTGAATTTGCATATCTCTTGGCATTTTTCCCAACAAATTGGTATCAGAGCGAATGAATTTCAATCTTTTGTTTGAGATGGCATCTATCAATTCTGAAGGAGCAACCTTCGATGGTCAAAACAATTTTGGGCTATGGAGGATCAAGATGAAGGTGTTGTTGCATTGGGAAGGTTCTGTTAGAGCCTTGGATGGGAATTATTCTGACGACATGATTGTGGCAAAGATTGAGGAGATAGAAGAGAAGGCGCATGACACCATCCAATTTTCGTCGTCTGACAAGGTGCTTCATTAAGTTGCCAATGAAGAAACGGCTTTAGAATTGTGGCAAAAGCTAGAGAGTCTTTACATGAAAAAATCTCTTACAACGAGATTATTTTTGAAGCAGTGTCTTTACACGCTAAAGATGTAAGAAGGTGCTCCTATTTAAGAATATCTAGATGAATTTAATAAAATTGTTATGGATATGAAAAACCTAAATTTGAAGTTAGATGATGAAGAGCAGACTCTAATTGTGTTATGTTCACTACCAAGCTTATATGAGAATTTTGTGAATTCTATGTTGTATGGGAAAGAATTGATAACTCTTGAGGATGTGAAGGCCTTGTTGCATTTCGTGAAGATGCATATCAAGTTGAATGCGAGTAGTAGTGCAGATAAAATCGATGGCTTAGTTATTAGGGGAAGGTCAAATCATTGGGATAAAAGCAGTAATAGTAAAGGATGTTCAAAGTCTATGTGAGGCTAGGACAAGAGAAAAATTGAGTGTTACTATTGTTACAAGTTCATAAACTATAAAAATGAGTGTCCTTTGCTCAAGGCTAAGGAAAAAAAGTGAATGGAGAGTTCTGATTCGGCTAGTTTGGTGAAGGATAATGAGTCTGCTAATACAAACAATGTTCTTACCATTTTTGTCTTCGGATTGTCGTGTAGACGAAGAATGGATTTTGGATTCGGCATATTCATATCATATGTGCCTAAGTAGGGATTGGTTCCACACATATGAGAAAGTTATTAGTGGTTCAGTTTTGATAGGCAACAATGCAATTTGCAGGATTGTGGGTATTGGCACAGTGTGGATAAAATGTAATGACAATGTAGTAAGAACTTTGACAAATGTTAGATATTTCCCAAATTTGAAGAAGAACCTTATTTCGTTGAGCAATTTGAATTCCAGTGGATGTATGTACACCGATAGAGGTAGAGTTTTGAAAATTTCAAGGAGCTCATTCATTGTCACGAGAAGTAACAAGAAGAATGGTATTTGCATTCTGCAGGGAAGTGCTATTGTAGATTCTTTAAATATATCATCCTTTTTAGATTTTGATAAATCAAGGTTGTGGCATATATGATTGGGCCACATGAATGAAAGAGGAATGACTATATTAATTAAATGAGGTTTACTATGTGGGAAGCATACAATCCCACTTGACTTTTGTGAGTATTGTTTTTTTAAGAAGCAGCATAAAGTTAGTTTCAGTATCAAGGTGCACTCGATGAAGGGTGTAGTTGATTATATTCACTCTGATTTGTGGGGAGTTGCACATGTCACATCTGTAGTGATGTTTATCTTTTGACATTTATTGATGACTTTTCAAAGAAAGCATTAGTTTATTTCTTGAAACATAAAGTGATGTTTTATGATACGTTCAAGAAGTGAAAGATGTTGATTGAAAATCAAACTGGCAAAAAGATAAAGCGTCTTAGAATAAACAATGGTCTTGAGTTTTGCGAATGTGATTTTAACAAGTACTGTGAAGATTTAGGGATTGTTCGATATCGAATAATTAGGTATACACCTCAACATAATGGGTTGGCGGAGCGCATGAGTTGAACACTTTTAGAAAGAACTAAATATATGCTTTCTAATATTGGACTTGAAAAAGATTTTTGATTGAAGCCGTGAACACGACATGTTATTTAATAAATTGTTCTCCTTCGACCGTAATTGAATGTAAGACTCTAAATGAGGCATGGTCTAGTAAACCTTTTGATTATTCTATTTTGAAAGTGCTTCGATGTCCCACTTATTATCATGTAAAAAAGGGTAACCTTAAACCTAAAGCCAAGAAAGGCATTTTCATTGGTTATGCAGATGGTGTTAATGGAAATAGATTGTGGTGTTGTTGATACCTGATTTTTAATAATCTTTTTTTAAATTAATGTAAAATTCATAAAAATTCATAAATTAGAAAATCAACTTTGGGGACCTTGGCTAAGCTAAGGGAACTAAAGTTGACCAAAAAATAATTTTTAATATTTTTAGTATTTTTCAGCATTTTTATATTCAAAAATTAATAAAAAATTTATAAAAATTCATAAAATAAAAAAATCAACTTTGGGGACCTCGGCCAAGTCTAGGGAACCAAATTTTGCCAAAAAATAATTTTTCATATTTTTAGTATTTTTCGGTATTTTTTATTTTCGAAAATTCATAAAAAAAATAAAAAAATGAGAAAATTGCAAAATCAACTTTGAAAGTCTTGGACAAGCTTAGGCAACCATTTTTGAAAAAAATAATATTTCATATTTTTTTGTATTATATATATTTTTAGAAGTTATGAAAATATTTAATAAATAATAACATTTGAGGCCACAAAAATACATAAAAATAGTCAATAATTTTATTTTAAATCCCTTTTCATATTGGCCATCGTAAATTTAAAAAATCCAATTTGGGGTCGTGTATTCCTTCACGAGCATAATCTTGAATCAGGCATAAAAAATTCAATTTGAGTCAATTTATTTTCATTTTTCACATTTAGGAGTTGTGACATTGTTCTCTAATATTTCAAATCTTCATCTTGGCCCAATTATACCCAGAATAACTCAATTTTGCAAAAGAGCTTTAACTAAATTTTGTATTATTTTCAGCGGTAAGAAATGAGCTTCAATTTGACATGTGGTAAATTTTGACTAAGCATATGAGAGGTGTGTCAAAAATTGTGAGGAGATTTGGACTTAAAGAAATATTTCTCCAGGGACTGAATTATAAATACTTAAAATTCTAGGGACTAGAGTGCAAATACCTAACACTTGAGGGATTATTTTGTAAATAACCAAAAGAAGAGTTAGTGAAGAAATTAGAATAGAGAAGGGAAGATGGAGAAGAGGAGATAGAGAAGGAAAGGTGGAGAAGAGGAGATAGAGAAGAGGAGATGGAGAAGAGGAGATGGAGAAAAATAGATAGAGAAAATAAGATGAGAATAGAGAAGGGAAGATGAAGATGAAGAAGAGTTATTGGAGAAATTAGAATGTGAGATAGAGATGGAGAAATGAAGATGAAAATGAAGAAGAGTTAGTGGAGAAATAAGAATGGGAGATAGAGTTAGTGGAGAAATTAGAATAGGAGATAAATGAGTGGCTTATAAAAGGAGGAAGAAGAGAGCTTGGAGGGGGAATTTTTTTGGAGAGAAAATTTTAGATGTTTGAGAGGATTTTGGGAGATTGAAGAAAAATTGGAGAGAAAGAAAATACCAAAAAGAGAGAAAATTTTGAAGATGATGGGAATTTAAAGTTATAAGTTATCATCACCAATTCCTTCATCGATCAACATAAATCAAGAGCTCATCCTTGTCAACGAGCAAGCAAATTCGAGCTAAATATTTTTATTTATTCATTTATTTGTGGTTTTAGTTGCAAATTAGCACAAATTATCTACACTCCTCTCTCTATTTCTCCATATTTTTATGTCAGGCAAAGAACAACTCCAAGTCAACGGTAAATCCCATGAAGGTGTAAAATTGGCACTGACGAGCTCTTGAGTGCCCATTAAATTAATCCGTTGATAGATTTTGGCCCAAATTATCAAATCAATTCGTTGTATTTTATTTTAAAGAATTCAAACCCAAGAATATGAAAGGCAGAGCCCACTCACTGGAGGTCGTTTAAATTCCTGCATTTTAAACCTCAAAAGAGAGGACCAAGTCGAGGCTAGACCGTTCATTGGAGGTCTTTATTTATTGTAATTTAAATTCCCGCAATTTAAATTCTTACACCTTAAACCCCAAAACAGAGGGCCAAGCCAAGGCTGGGCCGTCCATTGGAGGTCTTTATTTACTGTAATTTAAATTCCCACAATTTAATTCCTGCACCATTAAACCCCAAAGGGAAGAGCCAAGCCAATGCTAGGCTGCCCATTGGAGGTTTTTATTTACTGTAATTTAAATTCCTGCAATTTAATTCCTGCACTATTAAACTCCAAAGGGAAGAGCCAAGCCAATGCTAGGCCGCTCATTGGAGGTTTTTACTTACCGTCATTTAAATTCCTGCAATTTAATTTCCTGCACCATTAAACCCCAGAGGGAAGAGCCAAGCTAATGTTAGGCCGCCCATTGGAGGTTCTTACTTATTGTCATTTAAATTCCTCCAATTTAATTCTTGCATCATTAAACCCCAAAGGGAAGAGCCAAGCCAATGCTAGGCCGCCCATTGGAGGTTTTTACTTACGGTCATTTAAATTCTTGTACCTTAAATCCCAAAAGAGAGGGTCAAGCCAAGGCTGAGCTATCCATTGGTGGTCTTTATTTATTGTCATTTACTTTCTGATTTAATTTTTGAATCACTAGACACCCCAAAATGAGTAGATCGCAGCACCACACAGAAGTCATTAACTCACTCCCTCTTTTGGCTTCAAGGAAATATTTAATATTTTGAAAATGACAAAAAATGTCACTCATGTACATTCTATTTAAAAAAGTGAAAAAACAAAAAGAGAACACCCCACTAGAGCCTTAGGAGTAAATCAAGTCTGAGTTGCCAAATTAGGATATCCATGAAATTAAGGTACCAAAGGGGCGCTAGTTTTAATTAATTGATGTAACCAAGTCCCTGAACTCATAATCTCTGGTTCGTAAAAGTAATTTAGTTCTCCCGCTAATTTACTTTGGTTTCTAATCAACCTACCAAAAACGATTAGTGGGGCGCCAAATTTAAAATCATTTGAACAAAAAATCAAAGTTACGATTCGGTAGGACTTGGGAGGGTCCGTATTAGGTTAATCCATATAGTTAACCTAATAATTCGTTAACTCGAAAATTTTCCACCAATCGAAATATTTTTAGGGTCGCGACAGGTGTCCTAACCCTCAGTTATCAAAGTTTATAATTGTTGACACTTGATTTTTAATAATCTTTTCTCTTTTTAAATTAATAAAAAACATTCATAAAAATTCATAAAATTAAAAAATCAACTTTGGCGATCTTGGCTAAGCCTAAGGAACCAATTTTGATCCAAAAATAATTTTTTATATTTTAATATTTTTCAGTATTTTTTATTTTTAAAAATTAATAGAAAATTTCTAAAAATTTATAGAATCAACATTGGAGACCTTGGCCAAGCCTAGAGAACCAATTTTGAATAAAAAATAATTTTTAAAAATATTTTTGTATTTTTTATATATTTTTTTTAGAAATTAGGAAAATATTTAATAAATAATAGCATTTGACGCCACACAAATACATAAAAATAGTTAATATTTTTATTTTAAATCTCTTTTCATTTTGGCCTTCATAAATTTAAAAAATTTAATTCGGGGTCGTGTATTCTTTCACATGCATAATCTCGAATCGGGCCTAGAAATTTCAATTTAAGTGAATTTATTTTTATTTTTTACTTTTAGGAGTTGTGACATTATTCTCTAATATTCTAAATTTTCATCTTGGCTCAATTATCTCGAGAATGACTTAATTTTGCAAAAGGGCTTTAATTAAATTTTTCATTATTTTCAACAGCAAGAAATGAAGTTAAATTTGACATACGGTGAATTTTGACTAAGTACAGGGAAGATGTGTCGAAAATTTGAGGAGATTTAGACTTAAAGAAATATTTTTCCAGGAACTGAATTACAAATACTTAAAATCTCAGAGACTATAGTGCAAATACCTAACTCTTGAGGGAGTATTTTGCAAATAACAAAAAAAAAGAGTTAGTGGAGAAATTAGAATAGAGAAGGGAAGATGGAGAAGAGAAGATGGAGAAGAATGGATGGAGAAAATAATATAAGAATAGAGAAGGAAAGATAGAGATGAAGAACAGCTAATGGAGAAATTAAAATGGAAGATAAATATGGAGAAGGGAAGATGAATGTGAAGAAGAGTTAGTGGAATGTGAGATAGAGATGGAGAAAGGAAGATGAAAATGAAGAAGAGTTAGTAGAGAAATTAGAATGGAAGATAGAGTTAGTGGAAAAATTAGAATGTGAGATAGATGAGTGGGTTATAAAAGGAGAAAGAAGTAAGCTTGGGAGGTAGGATTTTTTGGAGAGAAAATTTTGGATGTTTGAGAGGGTTTTGAGATATTGAAGAAAAATTTGAGAGAAAGAAAATACCAAAAAGAGAGAGAATTTTGAAGATGATGAGAATTTGAAGTTAGGGGGTTATCATCATCAATTCCTTCATCGATCAACATAAATCAAGAGTTCATCCCCGTCGTTCGAGCCGCAATCTTAATCCACAAGGTGATACGAGGTACAAATTCGACCATCAAATCCGTCAAATCAAGTAACGATCATAACCATTAAAATCTTCAAGAATTTCGTTACCCAAATGGATTGATTTAAATTTCGATTATGTCATGTCATATTCATATGTCTCGATATCTACATGACGCATTTGTACTATAATTTTCTGCAATTTAATTCTTGCACCATCAAACTCCAGAATGAGAAGGCCGATCTACCCACTGGTGGTCCTTTATTTTGTGCAATTTAATTTCCCGTAATTTAATTTCTGTACCATCAAACCCCATGATGGGTAGGCTAAATCAAGGCCGAGTCCCCCGTTGGAGGTTCTTTATTTAATGAAATTTAATTTCTTGCAATTTAATTTCAGTACCATTAAACCCCACGATGGATAGGTCGAATCAAAGCCGATCCCCCATTGGAGGTTCTTTATTTAATGCAATTTAATTTCCTGCAATTTAATTTCAGTACCATCAAACCCCACGATGGGTAGGCCGAGCCAAGGCCAAGTCCCCCGTTGAAGGTCCTTTATTAATTGCAATTTAATTTTCCGTAATTTAATTGTTGTACCATTGTCGCGACCCTAAACATTTTTCTTTTTGATATAAAATTTTTAGGTGAACGGATTATTAGGTTAATTAAATTAACTAACCTAATACGGACCCTCCCAAGTTCTACCGAATCGCAACTTTGATTTTTGTTCAAATGATTTTAAAATTTGGAGTCGCCACTAATTATTTTTGGTAGGTTGATTAGAGACTATGAGTTCAGGGACTTAGTCACACTAGTTAATTAAAACTAATGTCCTTTCGGTACCTTAATTTCATGGATATCCTAATTTAGCAACTTAGGCTTGGTTTATTTCTAAGATTCTAATGAGGTGTTCTCTTTGTGGTATTTTCACTTTTTAAATGGAATGTATGTGAGTGACATTTTTTGGTATTTTCAAAGTATTAAAGATTCCCTGAAGCCGAAAGAGGGAGTGTGTTAATGACTTCTGTGCAGTGTTACGACCTCCAACAGGTGGCTCGGCCTATTCATTCAGGGGTCTGGTGATTCAAAAATTAAATTGCGGGAAGTAAATGACAATAGATAAATACTACAATGGATGGCTCAGCCTTGGCTTGACCATCTCTTTTGGGGTTTAATGATGCGAAAATTAAATTGCAGGAGTTTAAATGACAGTATGTAAAAACCTCCAATGGGCGGCCTAGCATTGGCTTGGCTCTTCCCTTTGGGGTTTAATGGTACTTGAATTAAATTACAGGAATTTAAATAACAGTAAGTAAAAACATCCAATGAGCGGCCTAGCATCGACTTGGCTCTTCCCTTTGGGGTTTAATGGTGCAAGAATTAAATTGCAGAAATTTAAATGACAGTAAGTAAAGACCGCCAATGGACGGCCCAGCCTTAGCTTGGCCATCTCTTTTGGGGTTTCAGGTGCAGGAATTTAAATTGACAGTAAATAAAAACCTCCAATGGACGGCCTAGCATTGGCTTGGCTCTTCTCTTTGGGGTTTAATGGTGCAGGAATTAAATTGCAGGAAGTAAACGAACTTCAGTGAGTGGGCTCTGCCTTTCACATTCTGGGGTTTGAATTCAATAAAATAAAATACAATGAATTCAACAATTCGAATCAAAATCCATCTATGGGTCCGTTGAAAATTTGACGGACGTTTTGGACTGTCTGGGCCAATTTTACTTGCATTACCTGACATAAAATATGGGGAAATGGAAGATGGAGAAAGTGCATACAATTTGTGCTAATTTACGACTAAAACTACAAATAAATGAATAAATAAAAACACTCAGCTCGAATTTGCTTGCTCGTTGACGAGAATGAACTCTTGATTTATGTTGATCGATGAAGGAATTGGTGATGATAACTTCTAGTTTTAAACTCCCATCATCTTCAAAATTTTCTATCTCTTTTTGGTATTTTCTTTCTTTCAAATTTTTCTTCAATCTCCCAAAACCCTTTCAAACATCCAAAATTTTCTCTCCAAAAAATCCTCCCTCCAAGCTCTCTTGTTCCTCCTTTTATAAGCCACTCATTTATCTCCCATTCTAATTTTTCCATTAACTCTCTCTCCCATTATTTGTAAAATAATCCCTCAAGTGTTAGGTATTTGCACTCTAGTCCCTGAGATTTTAAGTATTTACAATTCAGTCCCTGAAGAAATATTTCTTTAAGTCCAAATCTCCTCACAATTTTTGACACACCTTCCCTATGCTTAGTCAAAATTCACCACATGTCAAATTTAATCTCATTTCTTGTTGCTAAAAATAATGCAAAATTTAGTTAAAGCCCTTTTACAAAATTGAGTTATTCCGGGTATAAATGGGCCAAGATGAAGATTTGAAATATTAGAGAACAATGTCACAACTCCTAAAATGAAAAACGAAAATAAATTGACTCAAATTGAATTTTTTAGGCCCGATTCGAGATTATGCTCGTGAAGGAATACACGACCATAAATTGGATTTTTTAAATTTACGATGGCCAACATGAAAATAGATTTAAAAGAAAAATATTGACTATTTTTATGTATTTTTGTGGTCTCAAATGTTATTATTTATTAAATATTTTCCTAATTTCTAAAAAAATATATAAAAAAATAAAAAAAATATGAAATATTAATTTTTTTTCAAAATTGGTTGCCTAAGCTTGTTCAAGACTTCCAAAGTGGATTTTGCAATTTTCTCATTTTTTCTTGATTTGTTTTGAATTTACGAAAATAAAAAATACCGAAAAATACTATATATATGAAAAATATTTTTTTTTGTAAAAATTGGTTCCCTAGGCTTGGCCAAGGTCCACAAATTTTATTTTTTGATTTTATGAATTTTTGTAAAAGTTTTATTAATTTTTGAAAATAAAAATGCTGAAAAATACTGAAAATATGGAAAATCATTTTTTGATCAACTTTGGTTCCCTAGGCTTAGCCAATGTCCCCAAAGTTGATTTTCTAATTTTGTGAATTTTTATATATTTTTCATTAATTTTAAAAAAGAAAAGATGATTAAAAATCAAGTGTCAACAACCATTAAACCCAAAAATGAGTAGGTCGAGCCACCTGCTGGAGGTCGTAACACTGCATAGAAATCGTTAGTTCAGGCCCTTTTGTCGCTTTAGGAAATTTTAATGATTTGAAAATACAAAAAAATGTCATTCATATGCATTCCATCTAAAAAGTGAAAATACAAAAAAGAGTACACCTCACTAGAACCTTAAGAATAAACCAAGCCTGAGTTGCCAAATTAGGATAATCATAAAATTAAGGTATCGAAAGGGCATTAGTTTTAATTAACTAGTGTAACCAAGTCCCCGAACCCAGAATCTCTAGTTCGTATAAGTAATTTAGTTCTCCCGCTAATTTACTTAGGTTTCTAATGAACTTACCAAAATGATTAGTGGTGACTCCAAACTCTAGAATCATTTGAACAAAAAAATCAAAGTTGCGATTCGGTAGGACTTGAGAGGGTCCGTATTAGGTTAATTAATTTAATCAACCAAATAATCCATTAACCTGGAAATTTTTATACCAAAAGAAAAATTTTTAGGGTCACGACAATAATTAGTAGGGATATTATGTTTGATAAAAATTTTATGCTTGATCAAAGAAAAGTTGTTGAGTCTACAAATATTTAGAAAGAGAATGTAGCGAAAGAGGTGGAGTTTAGTGTAAAACATCCACAGAGAATCTCTAAAGATGTTCCTATTCAGTCAGAAAGTGATAGTGAGTGATAAGACTCAGATTCGATTAAAGATAAAGTATAATAAGTTGAATAACCTCGGACTTTAGCTGCGATGAGAGCTAAAAGGCAAATTAAGCAACCCAGAGGTATGGTTTCGTTAATTTAGTAGCATATGCTCTTACAATTATTGAAGAGCTTGGTATTGAAGAACCTTTTATATTTCGTGAAGCTACTATTTGTTCTAAATCTAAGAAGTAGCTTGTTACGATGAATGGAGAGGTAGAGTCTACTCATAAGAGCTAAACTTGGGATCTTGTGAAATTACCTAAGGGCAAAAGAGCTGTTGGATGCAAGTGGATCTTAAAAAAAAAGATAAAATTATAGGAGTTAAAGCTAAAGGATTCATAGCACGTCTGGCAACAAAGGATTTTAGTCAGAAGGAGGAGATATACTTCAATGATGTGCTCTCTCTCCAGCTGTGCAACGTAATTCTATTGGTGTGTTACTCGCGTTAGTGACCCTTTATGATCTAGAACTTGAGCAATTTATTATCAATACCGTTTTTCTGCATGGCAAGCTTGATGAGATAATCTATATGTCTTCACCTGATGGATTCATTATTAAGGGTAAAGAAGATAGCGTTTACAGTTTGAATTGCATGATTGTTCTTTTGTTTATTTGCTATTGTATGTGGATGGCATACTTATTGTAGCGAAGGACATTTCAGAGATACAATTGTTAAGGATGCAACTTATCAAGGAATTTGAGATGAAGGATCTTTGAGCTGCCAAGAAAATTTTAGGTATGCAGATTTGCAAAAATAGATAGATTTGGAAGTTACACCTTTCGTAGAAGGGTAATATTGAAAAAGCGCTTGAATGTTTCGATATGAAGAATGCTAAATCGGTAAGTACTTCTTTGGCATTCCATTTTAGACTTTTGGTCTCTTTGTCACCTAAAACCAAAGAAGAGGAAGATGAGATATCTCCAATTTCATATTCTAACGTCGTGGATAGTCTTATTGTCGCGACCTAAAAATTTCGATCGGGGGAAATTCCTAGGTTAACGGATTGTTAGGTTAATTAGAGTGACTAATCTAATATGGACTTTCCTAAGCCCTACAGAGTCACAACTTTGGTTTTTGTTCAAATGATTTTAGAATTTGGAGTCGCCACTAATCATTTTTTGGTAGGTAGATTAGAAATTTAAGTAAATTAGCGATTGTCTCGACCCTAAGAATTTATTAGGCTTATTAGATGAATTAACCTAATACGGACCCTCCCAAGTCCTACCGAATCGCAACTTTGGTTTTTGTTCAAATGGTTTTAAAATTTGGAGTCGCCACTAATCATTTTTGGTAGATTGATTAGATACCTAAGTAAATTAGCGGGAGGACTAAATTACTAGAGATTATGAGTTCGGAGACTTGGTTACACTAGTTAAATTAAAACTAATGCCCTTTCGGTACCTTAATTTCATGGATATCCTAATTTGGCAACTCAAGCTTGGTTTATTCCTAAGATTCTAACGAAGTGTTCTCTTTTTGTATTTTCACTTTTTAGATAGGATGCATGGGTGGTATTTTTTTTTATTTTCAAAGTGTTAAAAATTTCCTAAAGCCGAAAGAGGGAGTGTGTTAACGACTTCTGTGCAGTGTTACAGTCTACTCACTTTGGAGTCTTGTGATTCAAAAATTAAATGGCAGGAAGTCAATGACAGTAAATAAAGACCTCCAATGGTTGGCCCAGCCTTGGCTTGGCTCTCCCCTTTGGGGTTTAATGGTGCAGGAATTAAATTATGGGAATTTAAATAACGGTAAGTAAAAACCTCCAATGGGCGACTTAGCATTGGCTTGGCCCTTCCCTTTGGGGTTTGATGATGCAGGAATTTAAATTGCAGGAAATAAACGACTTCCAGTGGATGCGCTTTGCCTCTCCATTCTGGGGTTTTAGTTTTTTAAAATAAAATACAACAAATTGTTTCAACAATTTGAACTAAAATCAGTTGACGGGTCGGCTGCAAATGTGATGGGCACTTTGGAATTTGTTTGGGCTCACTTTGCACTTTTATGGAATTTATCGTTTATACGGAGTTGTCCCTTTTTGTTACCTGCCATAAAATATGGGAAAAAAGGAGATGGAGAAAGTGTATACAATTTGTGCTAATTTGAGACTAAAACCACAAATAAATGAATAAATAAAAATACTTAGCTCGAATTTGCTTGCTCGTTGACGAGGATGAACTCTTGATTTATGTTGATCGATGAAGGAATTTGTGATGATAACCCCTAGCTTTAAACTCCCATCATCTTCAAAATTTTCTCTCTCTTTTTGGTATTTTATTTCTTTCAAATTTTTCTTCAATCTTCCAAAACCCTCTCAAACATCCAAAATTTTCTCTCTAAAAAATTCCCACTCCCAAACTCACTTTTCCTCCTTTTATAGTCTATTCATCCATCTCTCATTCTAATTTTTCCATTAACTTTTCTTCATATTCATCTTCCCTTTTCCATATCTATCTCTCATTCTACTAACTCTTCTTCATCTTTATCTTCCCTTCTCTATTCTCATCTTATTTTCTTTATCTTATCTTCTCCATCTCCTCTTCTCCATCTTCCCATCTTCATCTTCTCTTCTCCATCTTCCCTTCTCTATTTTAATTTCTCCACTAACTCTTTTTTTTGTTATTTACAAAATAATCCCTCAAGTGTTAAGTATTTGTACTCTAGTCCATGAGATTTTAAGTATTTGCAATTCACTCCATAGAGAAATATTTCTTTAAGTCTAAATCTCCTCACAATTTTTGACACACCTACCGCATGTTGAATTTAAGCTCATTTCTTGCTATTGAAAATAATACAAAATTTAATTAAAGCCCTTTTTGTAAAATTGAGTCATTATGGGTATAATTGGGCTAAAATGAAAATTTAAAATATTAGAGAACAATGTCACAGCTCCTAAAAGTGAAAAATGAAAACAAATTAACTCAAATTTAATTTTTTTAGGCCCGATTCGAGATTATGCTCGTGAAGGAATACACGATCCCGAATTGGATTTTTTAAATTTACGATAGCCAAAATGAAAAGGGATTTAAAAAAAATATTGACTATTTTTATGTATTTTTGTGGCCTCAAATGCTATTATTTATTAAATATTTTCCTAATTTCTAAAAAATAAAATTAAAAAATACAAAAAATACGAAAAATTATTTTTTACTCAAAAATGGTTGCCTAAGCTTGGCCAAGGCTTCCAAAGTTGATTTTGCAATTTTCTCATTTTTTCTTGATTTGTTTTTATTAATTTTAAAAAATAAAAATATTGAAAAATACTGAAAATATGAAAAATTATTTTTTGATCAAAATTGGTTCTCTAGGCTTGGTCAAGGTCCCCAAAGTTGATTTTTTAATTTTATGAATTTTTATGGAATTTTTTTTATTAATTTTAAAAGAGAAAAGATTTTAAAAATCAAGTGTCAACAGCTGCCCATCTTTGAAAGGAAGCTCGATAGAGGTTCATTTCAAAGACGAGATGACACCTGAATCTTAATCGACTCAACCTAAGAAAATGCAAAGAGTTGTGACATTTGATCTCAAATACCTCTCTGAGCAAGGTCTGATCCAAATCGGACTGGTGGAGGTTTTTATGAAGTGAAGGAGAGATAGAGGAGCGAGCTTACTTGGCACTTACCTGCCCGTTGTGTGGCGGTTGACTGATATAGATACTATACTAAAAATGGAATGAGAATCTAAGAATTCGTTATAAGAAAGCCTTAGGGTGGTTGAGCTTGGACCCGTATAGTGGGTCAACCCATGGTAGATTCCTAACAAAAAAATTCTACTGATTAAACTTTGATTGAAATTTCACCTGTATGGTAGGTGACCCCATGGTAGATTCCTAATGAAAGGATTCTACTGATTAAGATTGGATTGAAATTTAACCCTATGGTGGGTCACCTCATGGTAGATTCCTAATGAAAGGGTTCTAGTGATTAAAATTGGACTAATATTTGACCCGTATGGTGGGTTATCCCATGGACATGCCTGTAGGAAGGACTTTGGGTGCCTATAGAAAGGACTTGATGCCTATAAGAAGGACTTTTCTGTGCCTGTAGAAAAGACTTTGGATGCATGTAGAAAGGACTTTGGTGGCCTGTAGAAAGGACTTTGGTTGCCTGTAAAAAGGACTTTGGGCTGCCTTTAAAAAGGACTTTGGGTGCCTGTAGAAAGGACTTAGTGCCTATAAGAAGGACTTTGTGCCTTTAGAAAGGACTTGGTGCATGTAAGAAGGACTTTCATGCCTGTAAGAAGGAGTTTGGATTGCCTGTAAGAAGGATTTTGAATTGCCTATATGAAGGACTTTAGTGCCTGTAGGAAGGACTTTTGTGTTACCTGTAAAAAGGACTTTTGTGTTGCCTGTAAGAAGGACTTTTGTGTTGCCTATAAGAAGGACTTTGGGTTGCTTGTAGAAAGGACTTTGAGTTGCTTGTAAGGACTTTGATGCCTGTAGGAAGGACTTTTGTGTTGCCTGTAAGAAGGACTTTTGTGTTGCCTGTTAGAAGGACTTTGGGTTGCCTGTAGAAAGGACTTTGGTACCTGTAAGAAGGACTTTTTGGTGTGCCTGTAAGAAGGACTTTTTGGTGTGCCTATAAGAAGGACTTTTGTGTGCGTGTAAGAAGGACTTGGTACCTGTAAGAAGGACTTTGGGTGCCTATAAGAAGGACTTTGAGTGCCTGTAAGAAGAACTTTGGGTGCTTGTAAGAAGGACTTTGGTGTCTGTAAGAAGGACTTTGGTGTGTTGAAGGGTACCATTCTGGGATCTGGGAATACCAGGAATCTTGCAGAAGCTCAAACCCAATTTTACTTACCTCAAAGGGTGCCATTCTGGGATCTGGGAAGACCAGGAATCCTGTAGAAGCTCAAACCCGATTTAACTTACCTTGGTGGGTACCATTCTGGGATCTGGGAAGACCAGTGATCCTGTAGAAGCTCAAACCTGATTTAACTTACCTCAAAGGGTGTCATTCTGGGATCTGGGAAGACCAGGAATCCTGCAAAAGCTTAAACCCGATTTAACTTACCTTGATGGGTACCATTCTGGGATCTGGGAAGACCAGTGATCCTATAGAAGCTCAAACCCGATTTAACCTACCTCAAAGGGTTCAGGTTGAAGATATACCTACTTGAGGATTTGGAAGAAATGCCTAGTAATTTCTCAATAACTAGGTTTGTTCATTCAATAATCACTGAACGAATTTCGAGACCTTGAAAGGTAACTCGAATATCGGGAATGTGTTACCTGTCGAGCAGTATCAGAGGTAACATGTACAAGTATTTTCATCAGTGAGTTTATCTGTTCATGCAAAACTACTCAGCAAAGTTTGCAGTGATTAGAAGCAATCTGTGTAATAATTCATGATGCAATCAATCAAAATGTGTATCATGCATGACTATTCTATCAAGTTTACATTACCAATTCTGTCCAAGGAGGTTATCATGGTATGAACACCTCGAATGTAATATGAATAGGGGACTTTAGTCTGAAAGGGCTTTTTCTCACTCTCGAGGAAGGCTATTTATCCTGATTGCAGGATCGAAAAGAAATTACTCACCATCAACACATTCAACAAGAGTCTGAGTAATCTTGCAATTGGTACGATCAAGCCGATCTGGAGGTCTTGATTAGGACCGTAATGTAGGTTGGATGAAAGGTTTACCAAAGGGGACTCTTTTGAGCCAAGGTCGTTGACAAAAATTCTTCATCATCTGCTTCGGATTTACAAGTCAAAAACCCTGCAAAAATGAGAGAGAAATAGTCTTGCTTGTACCTTTTCGAGCGATACTTTGAATCATTCAACTCTACGTTAACTCAAGCGCCTTAATCAGAAAAGGCTTTCACGGGTCGTAACATAGGTTAGTATTAGGAACCAAGGAATTAAAAGGCTTACTTTGGCCCAGGAAATATATGAGGTGGGTTTGATATTGGTGATCATCGCATCTTTGTCATTCGTCTCAACCCTCAGAATAGTTTTCAAAGGATACCGTCGTTGTATGAGGAATGTGTCAACTTCTGCTAATATCGTTGTTACTTCCGAACGGTATAAACTTTATCTGAGTATTTTTCACAATTTCACTCATTCGAAGAGTTTTCTTCTGCAATTAGATCCCATTGGGAATTTACAACAAAAGACAACATGTTTTCACTAAGTATACATGGACATTGATTTGAATGGGTATTGCCCTTGCTTTTGACTGGCACTTTGCTTTTTTTTTTTTTATGCCCGAGACTGGCTCTTTTAGTCCTGCCTTTTGCCTTTTCTTTTTCGTTCTATCTAAGAAAAGGAATTTTCAAAGATTGTGTCGCATACACATACATATCAAAGGTCTAGCATAATTAGAGAGTTGACTCAGGGACTCTGTGTAGACCTTACTTCTTCCGAGTTCTTCTGCTTTAAGGTAACACCATCTTCATCTTGGAATGAGCAATGATCACCAACGGGGTTCTAAGAAATGAATACGCAAGCTCAATTGGGTGGTGCAAAGGATATGAGTGTATTAGATAGAGAAGCGAATACTTTTCGTCATCCTAAGGCACTTGAGTTACCGTACGATGCTGAAAGTAAAGTGTTGACACCTGATTTTTAATCATTTTTTCTATTGCTAAAGTAATAAAAAATCCATAAAAATTCATAAAATTGAAAAATCAATTTTGGGGACCTTAGCCAAGCCTAGAGAACTAATTTTGACCAAAAAATGATTTTTCATATTTTCAGTATTTTTTAGTATTTTTATTTTCGAAAATTCATGAAAAATAAAGAAAAAATGAGAAAATTGCAAAATCAACTTTGGACACCTTAGCCAAGCCTAGGCAACCATTTTTGAAGAAAAAATAAATTTTCATATTATATATATTTAATTTTTTTAAAAAAATACAAATATACTTGAAAATTTTGGAAAAATAACATTTGAGGCCAAAAAAATACACAAAGATAGTTAATATTTTTATTTTAAATCTATTTTCATATTGGTCAATCCAAATTCAGAAAATCCAATTCGAGTCACGTGTTCCTTCACGAGTATAATCTCGAATCGGGCCTAAAAAATTTTAATTTGAGTCAACTTATTTTTAATTTTCACTTTTTATGAGTTGTGACATTGTCTTCTAATATTTTAAATTTTCATCTTGGCTCAATTATACCCAGAATGACTCAATTTTGTAAAAGGGCTTTAATTAAATTCTGCATTATTTTCAGCGGCAAGAAATGAGCTTAAATTTGACATGTGGTAAATTTTGGTGTGTCAAAAATTGTGAGGAGATTTGGACTTAAAGAAATATATTTTTTCATGTAATGAATTGTAAATACTTAAAATTCAAGGACTAGAGTGCAAATACCTAACTCTTGAAGGATTATTTTACAAATAACAAAAAGAAGAGTTAGTGGATAAATTAGAATAGAGAAGGGAAGATGGAGAAGAGGAGATGAAGAAGAGAAATTGGAGAAGAATGGATGGAGAAAATAAGATAAGAATAGAGAAGGGAAAATGGAGATGAAGAAGAGTTAGTAGAATGGAAGATAAGAATAGAGAAGGGAAGATGGAGATGAAGAAGAGTTAGTGGAGAAATTAGAATGGGAGATAAATATGGAGAAGGGAAGATGAAGATGAAGAAGAGTTAGTGGAGAGATTAGAATGTGAGATAGAGATGGAGAATGAAAGATGAAAATGAAGAAGAGTTAGTGGAGAAATTAGAATGGGAGATAGAGTTAGTGAAAAAATTAGAATGGGAGATAGATGAGTAGATTATAAAAGGAGGAAGAAGTGAGCTTGAAAGGAGGACTTTTTTGGAGAGAAAATTTTGGATGTTTGAGAGAGTTTTGGGAGATTGAAGAAAAATTTGAGAGAAAGAAAATACCAAAAGAGAGAATTTTGAAGATGATGGGAGTTTAAAGCTAGGGGTTATCATCACAAATTCCTTCATCGATCAATATAAATCAAGAGTTCATCCTCGTCAACGAGCAAGCAAATTCGAGCTAAGTATTTTTATTTATTCATTTATTTATGGTTTTACTCGCAAATTAGCACAAATTGTATACACTTTCTCCATCTCCCATTTTTTCCCCATATTTTATGTCAGGAGAAGGATATCTCTATGTCAACAGCAAAAATCTCGTAGAGATGCAAAAATCGCCCCAGACAAGCTTCTAAGCTGTCCACCGATTTCTCAACTGATCTGTGACTAAAAGTCCCTCTTAATTCAAAAGAAACTCTCTATATTAGGAACATAGAGAGCGAAAATCAATTATAGAAATCCCTCAAAAAAATGGGAGATAAGTACTCTTTCCACTCTTCTGGTTTTAGGTGCAGATTAGCACATATTTTGTATACTGACACTTCACTCTATTTTATGTCAGGAAGCCGCAGCTCTATATCAATGGTCAACCCTATGGAAGCACAAAATCGGCTTGGAGGAGTCCTCAAGCGCGCATAAATTTCAAATTGTTGAATCAATTCGTTGTATTTTATTTTAAAGAATTCATACCCCAGAATGGAGAGGACAAAGTCCATCCGCAATTTAAATACCTGCACCATAAATCCCAAAGGGAAGAGTCAAGCCAATGCTTAGCCTCCCATTGGAGGTTTTTACTTACAGTAGTTAAATACCTGCAACTTAAATACCTGTACCTTAAATCCCAAAGGGAAGAGCCAAGCCAATGCTTAGCCTCCCATTGGAGGTTTTTACTTACAGTAGTTAAATACCTGCAACTTAAATACATGTACCTTAAATCCCAAAGGGAAGAGCCAAGCCAATGCTAGGCCTCCCATTGGAGGTGTTTATTCACTGTCATGTACTTCCTATAATTTAATTTTTGAATCATCAAACCCAAAAGATGAGTAGGTCGTAATACTGCACAGAAGTCGTTAACATACTCCCTCTTTCGGCTTCAGGGAATCTTTAACACTTAAAAAATATAACAAATAAAAATATATACCATCCATGCATCCTATTTAAAAAGTGAAAACACAAAAAAGAATAACCTACTAGAGCCTTAGGAATAAACCAAGCCTGAGTTGCCGAATTAGGATATCCATGAAATTAAGGTACCGAAAGGGCGTTAGTTTTAATTAACTAGTGTAACCAAGTCCCCGAGCTCATAATCTCTGGTTCGCAGGAATAAATTAGTTCTCCCGCTAATTTATTTAGGTTTCTAATCGACCTACCAAGAACGATTAGTGGCGACTCCAAATTTCAAAATCATTTAAACAAAAACCAAAGTTGTGATTCGGTAGGGTTTGGGAGGGTCCGCGTTAGGTTAGTCAAATCTAATTAACCTAATAATCCGTTAACCCCTTTAAAATTTAAAAATTTTTTTAGAGGGTCGCGACATAAAGGAACACTCGAAAATTGATGTTAGTCCGAGTAAGAAAATTTGTAACCATTTACCTCGTGCTATTTGCTGGGACTACTTCCATTTGGCCCCGATGTGGGGTGATTCTTAACAGGGGTTATAAAATAAAGTTGCCGCTCAAATTGGTTATCAATGGTCACCTGTAATGTTTAAGATCGAGAAGCGATTGCCTCCTTCCCTTTGGCTATCATGCCTTTTGCGAGAAAACCCATCGTCTTGGGGAACGCGGAAACTATTCAACACACAACTCACTATGAATATAGGACGTGTATGGAAATGGGGTCGTTTTTCATCATCCTGTCATGCCCCATTCTACACATTCGATGCATCATATGTAAATTATGCTCCAAGTTAGAATCGGCAAATTAAACATGCAGAAGAGTCACGCATGAATCATGGCATGTGCAAACGCAATATAGATGTAGCAATTTTTTGAATCAGCGCCTTCTATGGCCTGTAATCTATGTCGAGCCTATCGTAGAAGTAGCGAATCATCCTCATGTCCCTGTTAAATATAATTTCTTTATGTCATGTCTACAAATGGAATAAAGGAACTCAATAAATATGGCAATTGTGATATTATAACATTACAAAAAATTCATTTATCTAATTGAAATAATTCACACAACTAAATTTAGTATGAAAATCAAATGTACTACATTTAATGTTCACACACTATATAAATTTAATCCCAAGCCGATCTGTGTGCACAAGTTTGCCTATTGTGTAATGGCTATGCGACGTGTTACCGCTCATGCACTCCAGTCCATATCATTACGTATCCATAATACACAGGGCCTTCCTTTCTTCCTAATATGATTTGAGTTTGCCACTAATAGCAGCTCGTTAGGTTCAGGCCAATAAGCATGATTCTCCAATGGATAAAATATGTACTGATAGCATTAAAATGTTCTATCCAATATATATATATATATATATATATATATATAAAATTCATCTACATATGTATGGTAATCAATTGCATATTTTTGATATGCTGTAATTACATGGGAACATGTAATTTTCGTCTTTTGAAATTTTCTACATGTGCATGTTCACAAGTGTAAGCGTACTATGTGTTTATGGCTCCTTGTTCTTCTGGATCTATTATATTTAGTTTTAACTTCAAAAAATTCTTTGTTAGAGTTAAACCATGCAATATCATGTCTATTTACAATTTGATTATTTTACTCGAGTGTGTCATCTGCAAATTGAGTATATGCATATCCATTGTCCTTTTGCCTTCCGTATGTCATTCTTATGGTGTCAAAATAGTAGACCAATTGAAACAATATTTTATCCACTACAGCTATTATTGGTAGAGCATGAAAATCCATTAGCATCCTATTAACTGATTCAACTATATTCATTCTCATCGATCCATATCTCCTTCATTCAACATCATAAACTATCGTCCATTTCTTCTTTGGAATCTGGTCATACCATTCAAATTTTTGTGGATTCCACTTCCTAATTTGGCTCATGATGTGTAAGAACTTCTACTGTTGATTCTTGTAAACTATACATTACAATAGTAATAAGTACTTACCACACAAATTTATGAACGTGTCTTTTCCTCAAATTATGTAAATTTGAAAATTTATTTGCTATCTAAACAAGTCTTTTTCCTTCGGCATTTTAAAATATTTATTGTAGTTGTTGACAATACATCGAATACAATATCTATGGTGGCCATGTGGAGGACGCTACTCTTCTGTCTCTATTGCTTTCTAAATTTCGGTATACCTATCTAATATTACACAAATATTTTCTCTAGTAATGACATATTTTCGCAATAGATCCATAAATCAAATGCAATTGTCAACATTCTCCCGATTGATCATAGCAAATACCAATGAAAATATATGATTGTTGCCATTAAATAAGGCCGTACAAGGGAGCGTTCCTTGGAATATCCTATACAAAAAATTTCCATTGACAAATATCACTAGATAATAATTTTTGAAGCCTTTAATCATTTGCTTAAAAGTTTAAAACATTTGATTAAAAACCTTGCAACTCTAATATAGGTTCATATAATCATCTATCATAAAATGAAAATCTAAATTTATTAACTTCATTAAATTTATATACATTTTCAACTTACTATACTGCTCATCCCATCCTCCAAAAGTTTTGGCAATCATCTTTTATTTAGCTGCTTATGTTTTACGATAAGTAGATTTGAAACCCACATTGTCTTTAGTCTTGGCTATCGGTAGCTTGATTTTGATATTTAGTTGGGTGGTAACCATTGCTTTTATCTGGCTGCAGAGATACTTTTGATCAAGTAATCGATGATTGCTTGATATTTGAGGATTACTACATGAATGCGACCCACTATACTTAGTTATTTTCTATAACCCGATACTTATATTTTTAATTACACGAAGCCACCAACGACATGGTCTATTTAGATTACCGCATTTTATTGCATATATTTCCTTCTTTGTCTCATCACTAGGAAAGTAATGATTTTTTCTCAGAGAATACTCTTTCGTAGTCAACTGCACCACATCTCGTGATGAAAATAACATCCTAATATCAATTGTTTTTGAAGAATCAAATAGCATACAACCCCGACTTGGCTCTTGTATTTATTTATATCATATTAAAGTCAATCTCTTAATAGTGCGATGGATGTATCAATGGTAAAATGAGATTACTGTAATAGGTATTATAGTAAGCATCCATATTATCATCTCCGTCATCTTCTTCATCACTATTCCAAAAATCATTTTATTCATCACTATCATCATCATTATCGTCATTATTATCGTACTTCACGTATTGATTATCCAAACTAACGTTATCTTCATCAATATTGAAACCTCCCCTAGTTGAATTAATTATCACTTGATATTCCTCTAAAGTTGCCTAAAACTGTAAAAAATCCCATAGAACCATGTTGAAATGCAAACTTTTGAATTATCTTAACTGTAGAATCATTATGCCCTCCACAATGTTATAGATAATACCATTGATTGTTAGAATCGGTTGTCTAAACATCAGACTATGAATATATTGATTTTCTATTATATTCAACTCGTGCTCAATCATGGCACGTAACTCATCAAATGTAGATATATTTCTACACTAAAAAATAGCAAATTTCCACTTCGTAATCATATCCATTTTTATTTCATACTATTCTACCTCTCTAGTGTATAGTCCCAAAAGATCTAGATGAAATTCTACTAAATAAAGAAATTATAAATTATTTTGCATCTATGATTTAATAAATATTTTATCCTACACATTAACAAATTAACATTATAAGTATCAATATAATAAATGAAATAAATGCCACAATAAAATGAATAATAATAATATAATAAGTGATTTGAACTGGGCCATTTCTTAATTTTTGAGGCTTTTGGGAATTTTTGAAAATTTTTAGAAAATTTTCCAATTTTTTGGATTTTAAAAATTTTCCCTTTTTATTTAGTTAAAAATTTAATTTTTTTTTAAATTTTGAAAAAAAGTGATGTGGATCGGGCTAGCAAACCTGGCCTGTGCCAAGCGTACAACTTAGGCCCTAAGGGCCAAGTTGATCTAATATAAAAAGTCACCCTTGGGCTTGGCCCAATTCTTATATTTTTTTTAATGATTTTTAAAAGGCATAAAGTGACCCATACATGACATAAAAACACAAAAATATTATAACTATTATCAAAACCTTAATTTTCGAGATTTTCTAGAATTTTTCTAGATTTTTGAAATGATTTGCCTTTCGAGCGGCAAAATAATCATTTCAAGAAGAATTGGAGGCCAAAATCACAAAATGTGGACTTGGCCTGTTAAGTTTGACCATTTTCCATTTTCTAAAATTTTTTTAGAAATTTTTAGAAATTTTTCTAGACAATTTCTCCTAAATATAGAATTACATAAAAAAAACTATCATTTCACCTAAACATACTCATTAAATCACATTAACATTATAAGTATTAATTTAATGAATGGAATAAATAACATAAAAAATAAATAAATATTAATAATATAACAAATGCAAATAAATGAACATGTATAAACAATAACAACATAAATAATATCTATGTCTAAAAAATTGACAAAAAATAACAACACAGAAAATTACCTCACACCGTCAAATGAGAGCACGCAAGTAAGGACAAACTGTTGAGGTAGAGCACGCACTATGCGAGGAGCTCAAATTGCCGAGAGAGAGCACCGAGTGAGAAGTTGATAGAGAGCACTAAGCTAAGGTCAATAGCAACTATTGTTGTCGCGACCTAAAGATTGAGTTTTTAATTTTAGATTAATGAATTACTAAATCAACTAATTACATTAATTAATTTAACACGAACTCTCTTAAGTTTTACCAAATCATGACTTATGGTTCAAGTGATTAGTAGACAAAAGATTTTAAATTTTGGAGTTGCCACTAATTATTTTGTGTAGGTTGATTATACACTTAAATAAAGTATCGAGAGAAATAATTTATTCTTACGAGACAAAGGTGAATAAGTTCGAGAACTTGGTTATGCTAATATTTCTATTAATGCCATTTCGGTACCAAGTTAAAAAAAATTAATTTGGATTTTTTTTTGAATTTTGATTTGAAATTCAAAGGTGCATTTTCTTGGGGGATTTTCTTTTTGTGATTTTTTTGTATTTTTTTTTTTAAAAATTTGATTTGTGATTATCTTAAACAATTTGATTTTTAATGTTGAATTAATCCCCAAAAGTTTTAAAAACATCTCTTAACCTTGAGTTTACTCTTTTAAAGATTCGAAATACCCGCCATGGAAATAATTTTAAGGGAAAATACCACCAAAAACCCTGAATTTTACCCTCTGTGACAAATTTATCCTGAACTTTTTTTTGTGACACCAAAAACCCTGAACTTTACCCTTTGTGACAAATTTACCCTGAACTTTTTTTTGTGACATCAAAAACCCTGAACTTTACCCTTTGTGACAAATTTACTCTAAACTTTTTTTGTGACACCAAAAACCCTTAACTTTACCTATTGTGACAGATTTGCCCTGAACTTTTAAATTTGTGATAAATTTACCCTGAACTTTACCATTTGTGATGGATTTACCCTGAACTTTTAAATTTTTATTTAAATAATTTTAAAAATAAGCTGAAAATTTTAAAAAATGGCTAAAATTTTTTTAAAAAAATTTGCTTTTTCGGCTTCAAGGCCGGTGACCTCTGCCGGAATAGGGCTGACAGGGGTCGCCGGCCTTGAAGCCGGAGATATATATATATTTTAATTTTTAGCTCTTTTTTATTTTTATCTTATTTTTAAAATTATTTTAAATAATAAAAATTGGGAAAATACCACCAAAAACCCTAAAATTTACCCTTTGTGACAAATTTACCATAAAATTTTTTTTATGACAACAAAAACTCTAAACTGTTATTTAGTTTATGGTTTTTGGTGGTATTTTCTCAATTTTTTATTTATTTAAAATAATTTTAAAAATAAAATAAAAATGAAAAAGGGACTAAAAATTAAAATTTATATATCTCCAGCTTCAAGGCCTTTTAAAAAAAAATTTAGCCCTTTTTTAAAATTTTCAGCTTATTTTTAAAATTATTTAAATAAAAATTTAAAAGTTCAGGGTAAATTCGTCACAAATGGTAAAGTTCAGGGTAAATTTATCACAAATTTAAACGTTTAGGGTAAATCTGTCACAATTGGCAAAGTTAAGGGTTTTTGGTGTCACAAAAAAAAGTTCAGGGTAAATTTGTCACCAAGGGTAAAGTTCAGGGTTTTTGGTGTCACAAAAAAAAGTTCAGGGTAAATTTGTCACAAAGGGTAAAGTTCAGGGTTTTTGGTGGTATTTTCCCTAATTTTAAATCATCACAATTACTTTCGAATTAAGTTTTGATCTGAAACTTGACAGATCGACTCTTAAAATTTAAAATATCCACTATGCAATATTCCATCTAAAGCCTGATTATTCCGCGTGTGCGGTTGCGGATTACGATATTTTCCTAATCAATCGGATTTTGAAGGATTTTTTACATCTTGAATATATTAAAAAAAAATTTCCAATCCACCAGATTATGACCAAGAATCCAAAAGTATCTCAATCAAGTCGCGATTTCAAAAATTACATGATCTTACCCTATCTGCCGAAGAATTCGTATCTTTAAGATTAAGCAATTATCTTTTGATTTTTTTAAAAGCATTTTTTTTTAAAGATAATGCTTAATCTTTTAAAGATATCTTCGTAAGCACTACACTCATCAGCAAATTCAGATAAGGCTTTTGTAATCACAAAAAAAAAAAAAATCATATAAGATTAGCTCATCCACTACTTTGAACAAGGCTAATGTCCATCCACTAATTCAAATAAAGATGCTCATCATGGATTCAAAAGTATTCACCCGTAAAGATGTTAATTCCAATGATCCAATTAACATCTCGCAAGTCAAACTACAATTTTAACGTGATCAAACATTCAATCAAACATTCACATCAGTAACAAGGGTTTAAATATCACAAGTTAAGAATATTCGTTACCTAATTTGACGAGATTGTCAAATTGAAATACCAAGACTAGTTTGATCCACAGGTAAGGTGACAAAACTCAATTTCCAGCCTTGAGCAGCAACTGGATTTGCTCTCAAAAGCAGCGTCGACTCCCTTCGAACAGCAATAAAAAGCACCATGAACGGTGGAAGCGTAGGGTCCTGATAGTAGCTTGAACTTGTTCCAAACCGTGAAACCTATATGAGAACAGCAAAGGGACTTCGGGCTGGCGACGATGGCAATGAACCAAGCAGCGGATGGATCAACGAATGACTACGAGGCTAAGCAAGGAAGACGTCGGCTTGAAGTTGAACAGGGGACAATGGCGCGCAACCTAACTCAAGTAGAATGGGGGAATGATGGCAAGAACCTGTTGACTTGTGGAAACCGAAAACTTTCTTTCTCTCTCCCTTTTCTCAAGTGAATTTTAGTCTCCGTAATCAGAAACTTTTTTTCTCTTTTAACTGATAGAGCTCCCTCTCTTCTCGCTTTTATTTGGCTACTTCCTCTCTCTGTGCAATGCTTCCCCCTCTCCTATTAACAGGCACATAGTGCCTCTGCTATGCACTGTGCGCTTGTGAAGAGGCGCAGACTGGGGGCCTGCACAAACGCGCTTGCTTGAGCATTCAGTGAATTTTTTTTAAAAATAAAAATAGGATGATCTCAAATTTTTTTAATAAAAATGATATTATTCAAAGCCACACCGACCTCGTGAATATTTGTTTTATTAATTATTAACATATTAATAAATTAATTACATAAATCTTAATAAAATTTTCAATTAATTATTGATAATTATGTTGTAAAAATAAGCTTCAAAAGAAAAAAAATTATATTTATAAAGTTATATAAATATAAATATTATAAATATAAAATAATTTAAAAAATAAAAAAATATGAAATTAAAAAATAAAAAGCCACATTGGCCTAGTGAATATTTTTCATTAATAATTTATATACTAAATGACAGGGGCCCGTATTAATTGAAAATTTTATTAAGCTTTTTATCCACATTCTTTTAATTTGCATATGTCATCTTCATATATCTTACCAATTTTACTTTATGAAAATCTTTTATTAATTATTTATATATTAAATAAATTAATTACATATATCTTAATAAATTTTTCAATTAATTATTGATAATTATGTTATAAAAATATGCTTCAAAAGGAAAAAAAATTATATTTAAAGTTATATAAATATAAATTTTATAAATATAAAATAATTAAAAAAGCGTAAAAAACATGAAATTAAAAAAAAAATGCCTTAGGGGCCGGTCCCTGCCACACAACTCGCGCGGCAGTGTAAGTTCCGTGCAGCAACCTTAATGTCGCATTGGGCCCGTGGGGGCATTAGGACTGCCATGCAGAACCCTTTTTGATAAATAAAAAAATTTTGCACTAATTTATTAATTTTTTAAACCTATTTTGGGTTTTTTTTTGGGGGGAGCCCTAAGAACTCCGCGTCCTTATGTACGCTCTCTTCCTTTGGTTGCATGTTCTTTCTCCGATCACATCCCCAGCCAATGAACAGTATCCCGTCATGAACGTAGCAATAATTGGACGACCGATGTAAACGACAAGCGAGGATTAGTGCGATCGGCCAAGATCGAGATCGATGTTGTGTTGCGCATGGGGCAGATATTGCTTTCGAGAGGCGAAAGAGACTCCAGAGGTCACAGTCGAGAGGGAGGGGGGAAGAGCAAAGATCGAAGAGAATCCAGAAAAGGGTTGGTGTTTATTGATATAATTGACGCATCATTGATGAACAAACCAACAAAATCGAACGAAGCTGCATGGAACCTGGGTTTTTTGAACTGATTCGCAAATCATGCCTCTTCCCACGTCCCTTTCCCTTACCTCCTCTCTCTCTCTCTCTCTCTCTCAAAAGTTTGCGAGCGTGGAGATACGACTTTTGACCTAAGGACTGCAGATTTTTTTCGATCCTTTGATTATGCTCATGATTTTAAAACGAACAGTGACAATCAAAGTTCCCAACTCGCCATCATTGGAATTTAGAAATTGGGATGGGCGCGTGGCAAATGACTATACATTCACGGGGGAGCCACGTGGGGTTTCAATCGATTGTGTATACTCAATTGATCAATAGCCAAACAAATATTCAAACAACAAAATGGCTTTATCTGGGAAGTGTCACGGGCCGGCATTTTCCCTAACTGCGGAAAAACCAATGCAGCGCCTGGCAGGAAGTTTCACCCTAGGCCAGCCTTGTTTCTTATGTTATTCTATAGAACACTTAGGTGAATATCTTTCTCGTGTTGGATTATATCATACTAAATTTATCTTGGGCATCTTTTGTATCGAGTGAGGATAGATTGCCGACCTTATTGAGAGAGCAGCATCAGTTTCTGACCAGTTTGTACACGAGAGGCCAACCCCGCTTTCATAGCTCCTAAGGGATGTATTCTATCTAATCCTAGAACTTATAGCACAAACCGTCCTAATATTACTTTCAGGGACCCAATTGTCTCTTACCATCTGCATCGCTCATTTACTATGTTGACACTAATAAGTAGCACTTCAAGGTTATACGAATATGAGAGAACCCAAGAACCCAAGTTGTTCGATCCCTCACAATTCCTTGCATCATACGGGGGACATGGAACAATCGGCCCATGTCATTCTCCCCCACTCATTTCTGCAACGCCTTCATTGTAGGCTATTCTGTTGCATCCTTGTGAAATAAAATAGTTTTTCCTCAACATCTGTAGCTTTTCTTTTATTTTGAAAGGCTATTTAGGTTTTCTTTGGTCAACCGTGCATTTCAATGTAGCACTTTAGCTAATTGCGTTTATCTCACAGCACCATTTTGTAATCATTTTTGCTTTCAAAGTGTAGTAATTTGGCCAACCGTACTATCCTGGTAGCACCTTTCATTTTCCCTAATAAGCATTTTTTTTGTCTTGCTAACCGATGGAGGTTTTTCCTGGCAGCACCTTTCATCTTGAGATTCGTCGAATTGATCTAGGAACATTTTCCCATTTCAGTGATGAATCGATTTCTTGCTGTGCCCCCATTGGCATACCAAAAGTAAGTTGAGAGCCACACTTTATCCGAGTCATTTTTTTCAGCTCCAATGATTCACTCTCTCTATTTGTGGGATCGAGTAGACCACAGAATTTCTTCGACTCACCATGGAACGAGCCGTGATGCACCTAACGAGCAGTTTCACGCTAGACCAGCCTTGTTTCTCATGTTGTCCCATACAACACTTAGACGAATATCTTTCCTCTATCGGATAATATAATGTTTAGCTTAGCTCAAGCATCCTTTGTATCAAGCAAGGATATATTACTTTTAGGTCTTATCAGGAAAGCAGCATCAGCTCCCGATAGTTTGTATATGGGAGACCAACTTTGCCTTCAGAGCTCCTAAGGGATGTATTTTATATAATTATAAAACTCTTAGCACAGACCGTCTTGACACTACTCTCCGAGATCCAGTTGTCTCTTACCCTATAATATATTTAAGAAAGAAAATGACTTTATATGTCAGTATTCTTATGTTATGCGTTGAAAGTTTTTTTTTTAATCTATATAATGTTAAAGTAACGTCGAATATAAGAAGCTCAAAGTAAAAAAGAGAGTAAGAAATAGGAAATAAAAGTAACTCCTAACAAACAAAAGCTAGCTCTATTCTTTCTTATATATGCATCTTTTGCAGAAAAAGCATCAAGGCTAAACAGACTTAATTTGACCTATGTACATTCTATATGCGATGTGGTTATCGGGACTACATAAAATAAAACAGATGCATCGGAACATGCGATTTTCGTGGAATTAGTATCTGCACGAGCTTCCCCAGCTTCTTGATGTGTTGTTAAACCGGCACGATAAAAACGATTTTAGCAGATAATTATTCGATGTTATAATAAACCCTACCTTTCGTATGTGCTCAGCAAAACACCAGTGCAGCTTCATCACTCATTGAAACTAGATCGAACTCGTAACTTCATGAAGTTCTCCCAAGGTGAAGAGGGATGTTCAAAATGTTGATGACCAGAGAGACAACATTTCGGTAGAAATTTTCCTGCTCAGACTTCGTAGTTAATCAGCAACATATTCGACTGCTCGCTGCTGTGTGCGAGAATTCAGTCAACATGAGCATCGCCCTGCAACGCAAAATATCTAGAACAGGTGATTAGTACGTGATTATTAGCTTCGGCTTCACCTGATTTCAGTGGATGTCACAATGAGCCAAAATCTTTTCAAAAAAGGGAGCTGATGTCCCGTGCATGGAGCCAAACATCATGACGATGGGAAGCGGGTCCCGTGATTGAAAATCTGCAGTTTCTTCGCCAATGCTGCTACCACTCCACCATGCATGTGGTGCTGTACTTGCTGAGATTTGAAGCACAAGCTGAGCTTTGGTACCTAATTTCACTCCTCAAATCATGGTCCATCTCTCCCAACTTTCAGTCCGTGGCTTATCTTTTCCGATTCGTTTTTTTTTTCTTCTGAGTTTTTGTGTTTCATTTTAATGTGATGTTCATAAATGAGCCATGCTGCAGAATTGTTCTTTCTTCTGTTTTCCAGTAGAGTGGTAACTAGTTGAGGAGACCATGAAGATGATGAAATGGGCAAAGTTTCCGAGTAGAATATAGGGAATGGAATAGATCACACAATGCGAGGTGCATTCGAAACTTGTATGGTCGGTTGCATGATCTAGAATAAACTATGTTATATTGTAAATAGCATATCGGTCTACTTTAGTAGAATAAGTTTAGGTTGCATTTAACCACTCATATGTAAAGTTCAGATAGGGTTCCTACATCTTATACTTATTACCGTTCATGTTAATATTGGGACCGATATAAGTTTAAACTGCATGTCGATTGGATAGAAAAAAACAACATGATGGGTTGTCATAACTCCATATCGATTTTTTTCCATCTCTTGTAGAGAGCTTGTATAGTGTAGAAGATACAGAGAGCATTGATGTTTATATCACTAGAGAGCATTTTACTAACTCACGACAGACCCTATTCTTGATTGATCTTATCGATCACTTGACTCTCTCTCTCTCTCTCTCTCTCTCTCTCTCTCTCTCTCTCTCTCTCTCTCTCTCTCTCTCTCTCTCTCTCTCTCTCTCTCTCTCTCTCTCTCTCTCTCTCTCTCTCTCTCTACACACACACATGGTCGGACTTCACAGACAGAGTCTAGGTAAATGTCATGATATGAATATCTTCTAAAATTCGATGGCCATGTAGCTAATCAATTGCTTTCATGATTATCTTTGCTATAGGCAAATGCATGATACATGGGAACTTTGTTGACACATAAATTTTGACTAAAATTTTCAGTCATTAATTTGCATAAAGAATTAGGAATTATTTTTAGTTCCTATAAAAAATAATTAGTTCATCATTCATATTTAATTTTGTCATTCATACATAGTATTTGCATTTTAATTTGGACAGGCGGCGTGTGGTTCTAAACTTAATTAAATATCTTGACTAAGTCCATTTTAAAGCAACATTCAGCCGTGTCTGGAGAGTGCGTGTGATGGCCGAAATTTACAATTCCCAGACGTAATTTACTTGATTGAGCCCATATGATTAATTTGAACTCCAATTAAAAGGGACTTTGAGCTTTATTAAGTAAGTGGGCGTTAAACCTAATCTACCACCATAAACAGAGCTCTTACTCTTCCCAAAAGGAGGAAGACTCACGGCCACAAAAGGGTCCTATTGAGGGGACCACACTATTGAAGAAACACGGCACATGAGGAGTGACTCTGAGGATACAGATCAAAATCCAAGGCAAGAGAGAAAGTTCTTTCTTTTCTTCTGCTTCATTCACATTCACTTTTCGGGGGTGCCACGAGAGAGAGAGAGATTTGGTACTGAGAAAGAAAAGGAGGAAGAGGGTCGTTCTTGGGGGTTTCCTTTTCGCATGATTGCAGAGGGAGTCCCACTGAGAATTTTATTTTATTAGCTCTTGTTGTCTCTTTAAGCCCGACTGAATTTTTTGCAGCCTTAGCGCTGTCTCCTTGTCCAGCACTATAGTGATAGAGCATGAAAACCTTTTGACAAGTAGACCACGATTGGATTGCGAGGGAGAGCTCACTCAAGATTCCTTCGCTGCCCGCGCTTTGAAAAGCTTCCTGGTGAACATAATAGCTCTTTTGTTACCTCTGATCTACTTGTTTCCCCGTGATTTTTTCAGGTTCTTTGGCGGTATTCATAAGGTCTCCAGCAATTCCCCAGTCATTTGTGGGCACTATTCGTCAACGTTGGCATGTAGTGTTGATGTGACCATGACAAACCAGCGAGTTTGACTCAAGCTCAGACTATCCCCAGTGTTTGCCGCTGGTCACCAAAAGTCATCCCATCGGCACCTTGCAGCCGTGACATTCTTGAAACGTGGCACAAAACTGCAAACCTCTTTGGCAATTTGTGTTGTCCAATCATGCGCCGCGGATCCGCAAGCCACGGCTGGTCCTATCCGCAAGCAAAGTGGAATCTATCCTATTTGAGCCCAAAAGGAAAGCTTATCTCAAGGATTATCGTATCTATCTCCTATTTCTAAATTGGATATTCACTTGCTTATTTTATGAATCTTGTATTTTTCATATTTTGCATATCACAAAATATTTTGCATGAATAATCA
Source organism: Psidium guajava (assembly GCA_016432845.1). NCBI lineage: Eukaryota > Viridiplantae > Streptophyta > Magnoliopsida > Myrtales > Myrtaceae > Psidium > Psidium guajava. The sequence continues at coordinate 11,858,836 of CM028226.1, read as the reverse complement.
ATTTTGGAAATATTCCTCATATCTAAAAAGATTGCCTATCTATTTGCCAATTTCAAATTATGTTGCATATCTTGAGGATTTGGTTGCTTAGATTAGAAAATTACTCGTCTAAATTAAGCATCTTCAAAGCTTTGCAATATTTGATTTCGTAATTTGAATAGATTGCACGTTAAATTTGGAAATTGAAAATTCTGAATATATCTTGCAATAGTATGCTTAAATTGGAAAGAGAGCGATTCAATATGAATATTTTGGGGATTTTGTGATGATCCTTAATAATTTGACAATTTCGTGAATATACTCAAGATGCTCGAAAATATTTAAATATGTGATCGATTGTGAAAATTTCCTAATCCGCGACCGCATATATAAAAATAAATCTAACTATTACACTTTAGATATAATTATTTTCATAGCACGTATTTCGAATCTTAGGGTCAAACTATAAGGTTTTAGATCGAAACTTAATTTGAAAGAAATAGCGGTAATTATCTATCAATTAAAATTTTTTGCAATTCGAACTTAATTTCAAGTCATAAAAACCCAAAATCACAAAAAAAAAATTCCTTGGCAATTAATCTTTTAATTCATTTCACAAATCAAAGAAAAATGAAAAAAAAAGTATAGCAAGATGCGGTTTCTTAATTTTGAACCAATTCACTCTCACTCTCATTTTCCATTAATTTTAATTTCAAAAATAAAAAAAATTAATAAAAAACCAAAAAAATTGTACCTTTGAATTCAAATCATAATTCATCAAAATTACCAAATTGAACATTTTCATGAAATTGATACCAAAATGGAATTAATTGAAAAAATTAATGTTGCCAAATTCTCGAACTTAAAATATCTAGTTCATAAAAATAAAATAATTTTCTCTTGCTATTTTATTTAGATTTCTAATCAATATATTATAAAATGATTAGTAGCGACTTCAAAGAAATTTAAAATCTTTTGTAAAATAATTATTTGAGCCATAAGACACGAATTGGTAGAATTTAATAGAGTTCGAGCTAAATTAATTAACTTAATTAACTAATTTGATAATTTATTAACTTAACATTAAAAAAAAAACTCGGGTTTTAGATTGCAACAATCTCTCAAACGGTCATGGTGGGAGGACGCAGAATCCAATTGCAGGGTGATGACAAGACGGGAGTGCCAAAATCTGCACCTTTCCAACTCTTCGAAGAAAATCAATTTCTTCACTCAAGTGTCATTTGTACTGTAAAGTTTGCTCATCATCGTTTTCATCACCACAAACCCTAGGCGGTTTTGTTAAACCGTGTGTTTGGAATTGCACACTTTTCCAGGAAATTGATTTACCGATATCATCATCCGTGATTCTTTAAAAAAGGACAAGCGAAGCATGATTATGGAAGGGCTTGTGCATTGAGTATATGTGCATCGGTATCTGGGGAAGCATTACTACTAGCTCTTTGGGCAGTGCCAACCTCTTTTTTTTATTATTATTTTCTTTAATCTCAAAGCTAACTAATTTTCACTTCATTCAGTACATTATCTATTGGATTTTCCAGGAGACTTTGTCGCGAAGAAGCTGCTCTTATCAATGCTATATTTCTTATGTCGCTGGACAGGTGTCGGAGACACCGACAATTGCAGATGATATTCCTCGATTACCTTTTTCTTTTGGCCTCAGTGATTTCATTATCCATAGGGAGAAATTAGGACTAGGGCCGTTAAATGGATGAGTCTTAGTAAAAAATGGTTCAACTCAAATTAATCAATTTAAGCCGTTTTGACCTATTTATAAGTCGTATAAATTTAGTGACTCATAGCCGACGCAACTCATTTATTAAAATATTTTCATATTTAATCCAGACTATGAAAATCCATATTTACCTAATTAACTTACTTGAAGTTCTTTATGTGTATATGTCATTGGATAAAATGCTATTTCGACTATAAGATGCTAAAGAATTGACTTTCAATATTGCATATATTTTTAAAATTTATTATTGATTTGCAAAGAAGAATAAGATAAATTTTGTACATGATAGTGAATTTGAAAAATTACAGCAACAAATAACATGGATGAATTTCTTACCCAAAAAAAAATAACATGGATGAATGAAAATTTTAATTGAATAGAATGTAAGATATTGAAGAAGATGATTTATTTTTTCATGGATTATAATGAGGACAGCGAAGATCAGAATATTATGTAAAAATAACAATGCCAAATGCAACAGAGGAAAGATATACTCAAATAACTAACAAATTTACAAGATTAATAAAAATAAAAAATAAATGGGAAAAGGAAGTCATCTTGATATTTTTAATAAAAGTGAAGTTAGCTAATCTTGTGGGTTCACCAAGACTCTCTAAACTTGGAACAATCTAAGGAGTCCATTATGTTCTCATAGAGAATGAAGAGAGTCACAAAGATGGATTAAGTTTGGGTAATTTGTGACCCCATTTAATAATCATATAATTTTAGATCCTGCCATTTTAAACTCATTTATAACCCATTTACTAGACATAACTAACCAATATAATGACTCAGCCCATAAAATATGGGCTAAGAAATGAGTCTACGACCCATGTTGACCTTAAGTTTATATTATTACATCACGCAAAAGGCGAAACATTACAAAATTAATCAAATTAGGATTTTATTAGCATAATAGTTTTTAGGTGACTTTAAAGTAACATCATATTACGGGCCACATATTCTAGAAGGATTAGACCCCACAATAATTTATAATTTCTCTGTTATTTATTTATTTTTTATGAGGCCCAATTAATCTCACAATGAATTAACAACAATCACAAAATATTTTTTCATTAGACTATACCATATGAAACAGAAGCCTTTCTTTTTTTTTTTTTCTTCTTTGACAGAAGGAAGTGAACAGGATATAACAGAAGTCTGTAAACTTTATCTATTCCCGTCCAAATGGTGAAAAAAAAGGAGGAGATCACATTGATCCTCCTTTTCTCCTCCCTCTCCTCCCTCTCTCCCTCTGCCTCTCTTTCTCACCCCCCCTCGCTATAAAGCAAAGTGAAAAAATTTAACGCTTGTCGTAGTATGCAAAACCCCATTCATCTGACTTCGAAGCTTTTACGTGGAAAACCAGACAGTTTCGCATAGGCAACTGGCAAATGTTTAATGAATATTTTATTTAGGTGGATCGCATGTAACATCAACAGTGATTACATCGCTAACTGTTATCTAAATCTTATAAATAATTTAATACGCTTATTATTTATCTTCTTTGCATTCCAAAACATACATTTTTTTTTATTATGTAAACATCAAATTCATTCATAAGGTTTAGGGCTCTTTTGTTGTGCTGTGCGATCGTTATATATAATTACCTGGAAAGATTTACTTGTGATTTCTACCGTTATTTTACTATCGTTTCAATTATTTATACGACAATAGATCATATACACCGCTTGCCTAAAAGAAATGTTACTTAAACAAACTTATTTATTGATGATTTCTTAATTGTGTTTAGACTTGTCAAACGGGTGGGTTCCAGTCATAAATAATCCGATCAAAATTGATCCATATAATCCGTTTATGAATCATTTATCACAATGCAAGTTTCTTGATCCATATCAGACCCAACAATACCTAATCAACTCAACCGATCCATATTGCTAAAATAATTTTATATTTAATCTAATCTAGGAAACCTGTTTCTTTTAAATTTTTAAAATAATTATTAAAATATTATGGAAAATTTTTATAAATTTTCAAAAAAATAAATAATATATAAATAATAAATGTGAAAATTTTTATTTCTTTTTTTTTCCTTCTAAGTTTGGCAAGGGCCGCCCAATCCTCGTCGACCACAAGTGAGGATTGAGGCCTCACCCATATCTGATGAGGGTCACGGCTCTCGTCTTGCAGCTGGCGAGGATCGGTTGGCTTTTACATAAAAGCGAAAAGGAAAAATAAAATAAAATGTTTATTTTGACTCACTTAAGGTAATTAGATAACTATGACACATTTAAGATTAGTTAAATAACTCATTTATGATCGGATTAAACTTGTTTTAAAAATTTAAGGCAAACCCATCCTATTAAATATATGTTAAAATATGAGTACTAAACTCATTTTGTCACCATCTTCTTCTTCTTCTTCTCTCTCTCTCAATCTCTGCATATATGTTCGCCTTGAATGAACTCAGCCCCACGCTTCCATTCCAATTTTATATTTAATTCACCAACCTAACGAAACACACACATACTCTCTCTCTCTCTCTCTCTCGCCATGTCAACCGAGCAAGAAATGCCGCGTACATCACACGTCCACAACTTCACGAACGACAACACAGACGAAGATGATTATGAAGAGGACGAACCCGAAGGCATAGAAGAGGAGGAGGATGAACAAGAAGAGAGATCATCAGGGCGTGACTGTAACATCCTGTACGGCGCGTGCTGGAGGAGGCCCAGCGGGTGGTCGCTAGGGCAAGTTTTGGACCCGAGGTCCAAGTGGGTCCAAGAATGGAGCAGAGTCTTCCTCCTGGTGTGCGCGACGGGCCTCTTCGTCGACCCCCTCTTCTTTTACGCGCTCTCCATAAGCGACACCTGCATGTGCCTCTTCGTTGATGGGTGGTTCGCCATCACCGTCACGGTGCTCCGGTGCATGACTGACGTGCTTCACGTGTGGAACATCTGGCTTAGCCTCAAGACGGCGAAATTGCACTTCTCCCCCCACGCCGCCTCTGTCAGTTCGAGGGCTAGCGGAGGAGGCAGGGGCAAGCTCCACGATGCGAGCCAGCGTGCCGTGTCTCTCCAGTACCTGAAGGCCCGGAAGGGTTTGTTCTTCGACCTCTTCGTCATTCTCCCTCTTCCTCAGGTAAATTACACTCGACACAGAAGCTTTTCACAATATCCTTATGTCTTCTGCGATGAAGTTTGTTTCTCTACGCATTATTTTCTTCTACTGCAGTCCCTTCAAAATTCAATCACCCACAAAACCCGAAAACCAAATCTTTCAGCCGACTTCCTTACGTTTGTATTTGTTTCGGGTCTCATTCTGTAATTCGTGCTTTGGTTGATTAATATATATTACTTACTTTATCCACACACAAAAAAAAATCACGCTAGAAGAGAGGGGTAAGCACGTCTAGATTGCTGCAAAGTGTACCGTGCTGCGAAAGATCGTCGATTGCTGTCATCACTACCTTACAAAACACTTAAGAAAAGGAGTTACGGAATCGAAAATGATTCGTCGTTAACTTGTGGTTGGCTTTGTACACTAGTGATATCGGTTCCGTTCGAGGAAGGTGACCAATGCATGTCCCGTACTTGTCCTTTTGCGCTCCTTCTCTTTTTTTTTTTTTTTGGGGGTTGGGTTTCTAGCTTTTGCGCTCTTGAAACGTTTCATGGTATCGGTGAAAACAGATGATGAACATATGCATTTGAGTCATCGGTGCGCATGAGAATGTTTCTGTTTCGCTATTTCTGTTCCAAACCTATTCCTGGAATAGGTTTGGAACAGAAACTCGTTTGACAACGCAAATCTGTTTTTTTATTTCTGGAACAAAAAACTGTTCCATAAATAGATTTTGGCCCAAAACCAGAAATAAAATTTTTTTGTTTCTGACATAAATAGAAAAATCTATTCCAGAAATTATTTCTGGAACAGAATGGTTGTCATGCGCGTCCAGCACTTGACGTGGTGAGAGGTCGAGCGAAAAAACGAAATGGTGTCTCTTCGTTACCGCAAAGGAAGTGTTTGTGTTTCTGATGCAAGCAAATCTCTGCGAAGATTTATCCACTTGGACGGATCCCTTGTGATAGAAAATTTCTTACGTCGACTCAGATTCCTTCTTTGTTTTTTTTTTCCCTTTCATTTTCCCCCCTCAATTTTTTTCAAGACATTGGTCTGTCGAAAGCGAATCACTGTTACCTTTTAACGCGCGCGCGCGCGCGTGTGTCATGTTGTTTGAAAAGATCTTGTATAAGTAGGGGATTTTGTTAGTACACATTGGTCTATGTGGAAGCTTGGTTTTTTATTTTTCTGAACCGTATGTGTTTGGATTCAAAATAGTTAATTGTGTTTTCAAGCATGATTCCCAGAATATGGAAGTTCATGTTTCTGAAATGATTCTTGTGAACAAGGTGTACAAACTAGAAGTCCTAAACTAAGCGGAGCACAAGATGGCAATGCACCTGTTACGTTATCCAATTCTTGGTGTACGGAAACTTTAATAAACATGATTAATTTGATTGTTGTGTTGCTCTATTTTCCCTTGATCCCTCCTCTCTCTATCTAGTAACTTTTTGTCTGCCGTCCTTACAATATATGGAGACTTTTCATGCCCTTTTGACGAACCAACTTTTTGGAGCTGAATTAGATGAGAGATGTACCTCTTTTTTTGGTGCTCTCTTAGAGTAAGTTAGGGTGAATAAAGAAGTATTTAGAAGGCCATGGAAGAATAGTGTATGGAAGAGATTTTTTCAAAACACTCATGTTACTTTCCAACTTCTCTCGCAGAAATTACCCTTATATAGGCGGAGCTCAAGCTTATGCCTATAATAATACCAGCTCACTAGTACAATAATACAAGCACACTAGGATAACAGGACAAAAAGAACTACGTGCATCTTGCAAGATTTTTTCAAATGTAAGGATGATGTAAAATATTTTCAAACTTAAGGACAATGATAATCTCTTTGTCCAAACACAAGGACAATAATAAAACATTTTGGCCAAAACACAAGCACAACACTTTGGCCAAAAGAGTGCCTGTACTATTATAGGTATACCCTTGGCTCCACCTAATAAACGATAACTTCTATAGGATGTTGGAAAATAAGATGAGCGTTTTGAAAAATCTCTCTTCTATACTATGCTTCCATGGCCGTCTAAACATTTTCCTTCTTCCTCGAAGACTGATGTCATTAGAAGCTTCAGTTACACTATCTTTTCAATAGGATAAGCTAGATTTGTGAGTATGCTCTTCATTTGTAAATAAAAAAATTTGCAATGCTTAAGAGTTTTATGGTATAAATATTAATTTACAAATATATCCTATAATTTAAGCTTTTAGGACTGTTAAAAGTGGTCATTCAAGACCTCACATAGTATTGGAGTATAGTATTAAAGTAGGAGATCATGAATTTAAATATTTTCAAGCCCCCTATTTGTCTCCTCTATTACATTTTCCCACTCTCTAGTCTTCAGCCAAAGTAACAACGTGGGAGGCACAATCCAACCAGTTAAGGCTAGGAGCATATCATTGGTAGAAGTGACGAGCCAATTGGTGCGCACTACAAGGAGGACCAATTGACCCAACCCAAGGTCCAACTATGAGCTGTAATATTTGTTGTGAAGTTCAACATAAAAACTAAATCTATTAGGTGAATGCATTGTTTAACATTTAAATACTTTAATAGAGAGAGGGGGAGACACAACAAACTAAGTGATTGATGACAATAGAGCATGGAGACTGATGATGGAGGAATTGGTCAATAGAGAAGAGTAATAATATGGACTTAGGTAGGGTTTTCGAAGGATGAAGTCAATTTGATTAGGGGTTCTTTTTTAAACCATTGGATAGATTTTGCTAACATTTCATCCATTTAAAGACGATAAAGTAAATCATCTATTTAGAGAGAGGGTAAACTCAAGAAGGCGATACCCCCTAGATAGAGAGGATACTAATCTGGCCTTCAACAATCTATGCTATAGGAGCTTTAGGGAGCCCTAGGCTGGTCGAACAACTTATTTCTACCCCATCCCGATATTCAAGTAAAATTGTGAAAACTAAATCATGATAATATACACTTCCAAATGGAAAAATTTGACGGGATAATATATTTATAGAATGTATATGCTGCTGCGTATGTGGTCAAAACTTCTTTATGAATAGGAGTATTTATTGCATCTTAGACAAATCACAAAATATGTGATTTTCAGGTCCTCAAACGACTTGGTTTATGGCACCGGAAGCTCCGGAAAGATGACCAACATAGTTTTGGTTGGGAATCGGCTTTCGATAAATCAATGTGGGACATCCTGAAAAGGTCAGGAGTTGTATGACTGAATTATTGCCCTATAATGTCAATGTCCGTTAGGCATAGAGTGATGCTTCATTTGCTGCGATGTGCAACCACTTGGGGATGACATCTTGACATGCTTCAAGTGTAGGTTTTACGAGATTTTATGTCAATACATGTTTTTTTCCCCTACCTCTACGGAGTGATTAGCCTCCGCAAACTTTCCATGAGCATCGAACTTTTTAAAGTTGGACATCTAGCTACAGCTCTCTTCTAGGGGTCAAATGGTTGCTAGAGGTGGACCTCCTAGCGACCAAAGACCTTTTTCTGGTGACATAATAAAAAAAAAATTGGTCGCTAATAGTTATCGTGACTAGGTTCTAGCGTCAAAATAGGGACTTCTCTCGACCAAAATAAAAGGGTGTGAGAAACGATTTTTTCTGTTCGTGCGTCATTAGATTCATCGCAATTTCTATTTTGTTTCCTAGAAGAATTGTGTTGGTCTGTCCTAATTAATGGAGTATATCTATGGGACCGCTTCCAGTGAATTCTTCTTGTTAATTTAGTTACACTCGCCCGTGCAATGCAGCAAGGGGTGAGAAGAGATTGGCCTAGATTTAAATTGCAACGTGTGGCTATCTTTTATTAGAGACCACCTCTCCACTTATAAAAGAAGAACTGAATCAAAAGTCAGAAAAAGCAAATCGATGTGGTGAATCATTCATAGGAAAGGATTCTCATGGGGAACCTCCAACAACCTGGTTTTATACCTTGTAATGTGGTACATTTAAACATGCTGATATGCAAGTCAGAACAAAAAATGTGATCGCAGGTGGTGCTGTGGGTGGCACTCCCATCTCAGCTGGAGAGAGGGGAGACAACGAGAGTGATGACGGTGTTGTTGATAGTGTTCCTCTTCCAATACCTCCCCAAGATCTACCACTTTGTTTGCCTCCTCCGCCGCATGCAAAACTTGTCCGGCTACATCTTCGGCACTGTTTGGTGGGGGATTGCTCTCAACATGATCGCCTATTTTGTTGCATCCCATGTAAGTTTACTGTTTTTCTATGTCTCTCTCCTTAATCTTCTATTGATTAATTAGAAGTATATCCTTTCTCTGCCTCGAGAGCTGTATTCCTTTTGGCGCCTAAAATGATCCGTCCTTTTGTTTTATCACTTTAAGGACGGAATGTAAGGATGGCCGAAAAGAAAAAGGAGAGAATGTTGGGATAAAAGTGTGGAGTCTCTAAATGTGCTTGTGAAGTCGGCACTCGAAGATTTTGTTTTTCTTCTTCATTTTTCCCAAAGGAACACAAGGATCTCAAATTCTTCTTTTTCAAAAAGTTTATGCCCTTCTTTCCAATCATAAACATCCAGATGTTATTGTTGAACTTGAGGGACTTCAATTGACATAAAAGAAGAAAGAGCGTGCTTTAACATTTGCGCAACCGACAAGAAAACAAGATAAAGATAATATAAGCGATTTTCAAGTTCAAATTTTCAACAAGGTGGGGCTGAAAACTACAGGAATTTGTCACCACCGTGATCCATGTGAGGGTTAAATTGTGTTCCTTTTCGGTGGGATGGATTTAAAGAGATATCAGATGATGCTTGAACCTTCTGTTCTAAGGAGAATGGGCATTCGTGCATTATATACAATAGCCGGCCCCACTAAACACATCGTTTTGCATATATCTGATTGATGTTGTCGTCTTTGTTTTGATTTTTGCCATAAGGGTTGTCGCTTTCCATTTCCAATGGGTGTCGCAAATTTCTTGCTGCCTGAGCTGAGCTGAGCTGTTAGGAATGCTGCATTAAGGTCTAGTGTTGCTTAGTAAAAGATATGAGAGCATCCACAATTGTAATTACTACGAGATAAGAAACATTTAAGCCCCTTATCATCTTGTTATTAGCTAGTGGAGACTTGCAAACGGATCACGGAAGTACTCATTCATCACTTGGTAACTAAGAAATTCATGTCATGACTTGATTAGGCAGCGGGAGCATGCTGGTACTTACTAGGGATCCAAAGAGCAGCAAAATGCCTCAGGGAGCAATGTAGATGGACGGATGGGTGCTTCCCAAGAGTGTTGGCAAGCAAAGAGCCAATCTACTATGGAACCACCACCATGGTCCAAGACCGAGCCAGGCTCGCCTGGTGTGAGAACCAGCAAGCTCGGTCCATGTGCTTGGACGCCTCCAATGACTATGACTATGGCGCTTATAAGTGGACCCTCCAACTTGTCACCAATGATAGTCGCTTGGAGAAGATCTTGTTCCCCATCTTTTGGGGCTTAATGACTTTGAGGTACACATAAGTAGTCTCTCTTCTATTATTGTTGATTGAGCAAACAAAAGTTAACCCCATTATTGAAAGTCATGTGATGGTTCACCCAACTTTTTATGTCTGACATACTAATCTCGCATGGTCAGTAAAATCGTCATGAAGTCTTCTTAATCTATTTTGTCATCATTGGAGGCAGTCGAAAATCAGTGATCCCCACTGAAATGAATATAACAATGCAATAGTGCCATGAAAACAAGCAAGTAAAAGGGTTCGTGATTAACATAAGTGTGCCTGGCTCATCGCATGAAATTGAACTCCAACTCTGCATCACATGGCCTTTATGTCTTAAACGTGCACTAATTTTTGTCCAATGTGCAGCACTTTCGGGACCTTGGAAAGCACGACAGAATGGCTAGAAGTTGTCTTCAACATATTTGTTCTGACCAGTGGCCTTCTCTTGGTGACCATGTTGATTGGAAACATCAAGGTAACTCTAAATTTTCTTACGCCCGATTAACTTTTACTATGACATCAACTTATTTAAAAGAGATCATATGGCTCTTTAGAATCATCTTGGACAATATTGATATGCATCCAAAAGAAAGTTATATGTCTTGTCGAGCAACTGACTTCCGATTCGATGAAAGCGAAATTCAATTTTAAACGATGTCGTGTAGCTATCTTATTAAATCTTGTGCTAGCAGCTTATCTTGAAATGTCATCTTAAATGATCAATCCTAAAAAACTATAGGAATGGATCAATAACAACATCCAATTTAGCAAGTCTTATCCTTATATTGGTGCTAGGCAATTTAGGCAATCAATCTCAGTATTTAACATTGGTTGTTGGGCCCACCATTTTGGTCAATAATACTGTGAATAAGCAAATCAATTGGAATCATCTTTAAGCTTTTTAACTTGGGCCAGTAATGGTGGTGAAAGCAATCAATCTCTGTCGACAATTTATGGACCCCCCCTAGATCATTAGGCACCCAGGGAATCACTAAGGAAATGATTATGGTTGTCCCAATCATGCTTTAAAGTTCACCGTACCCTAGGATCCAGTGTCCGACTTTTGCTGCAATTTTGAGATTGATTGGCTGAATTGCCCAGCACTGACAACTTCTCATTATTCCTCATTTGAATTGCTATATGACCATTCATTTTGCAATTGCATTAGTCCATCGCAATTATGAATTGCAATTATTAAGCTGATGAGGAATAGAAGAGATGGTTATTTATGTGAAATAACCACGGTTAATAATCTTAAACGATTACTTAAAAGCTTTGTAAACTCTAAATTTGAGCAATTCTAAAATTGCAAAATGTCAATTGTTAAAATTTGAATTGATTTTTGTTGGGTAGATTATAACGTAGCCAATGACAAAAGAAGAGATTAAGATAAAATCTCATGAATTAAAGAGATGGAATTGTGTGCATATACAAATCAAATTGTCTAATCCACATCTTCCTTTTTCACAAATTCGGATTATACCTCTTTTTCTATGACTATGGCCGCATGTATTTTTTGCAATACGAAAGGTGTTTTTGCATGCAACGACATCTAAGAAGCAGGCAATGCAACTAAAGATGAGGAACATAGAATGGTGGATGAGAAAGAGGCACCTTCCTCAAGGATTCCGGCAAAGAGTGCGCAATTACGAGCGGCAGCATTGGGCCGCCATGCGCGGTGTTGACGAGTGCCAGATGATCCAGAACTTGCCGGAGGGCCTCCGGAGGGACATCAAGTACCACCTTTGTTCGGACCTAGTCAGACAGGTAACAGTAATTAAAAAAAAATTCACATGTCACGTTTCATGCAGTACATAAGAATCTTCCCAAGCTGGGTCCACCATATTTTTCTATCTGCATTTACAATTTGCCCCTTGTGGATCGACCTTTTGGCGTTCTCAAGACTACCACGTGAAGCTACAATAAAGCTTCACTTACATCACATCAACCCATTTCATATTTTCCCCCCGTCTAGTCCCGAACTTGTTGGCATTTTGTTCCCATTTCAAGAAGAGGATAGGGCTTGATATAGGGACCACAGACAAAGATGAACCCGTACTTCTTCTTCTTCTTTTTCTCTTTTGGCAAAACCGCAAAACTAGTTGATCAGTTCATGAACAGCAGAAAGCTACAAGCAAAATCAACATGAATAGCGGATTAAATAGTTCTTCCAATAAAAGGTTACAGTGAATATAAAAGCAAAGACTGTGGGTTAAAAGTTCTCTTGAATTAGATGGAAGAGTTACTGCTCTACTTTTTCCATGCAAAGCTTAACGAGTCACTTATCTGGCCTAACCCAATCTTCATTCACTTTTTTCCAAAAACCAATAATGAAGATTTTGCACTCCAATCTTGAAACGATTAATTTAAGCCCAATGAGTATCTACCTCTTTCTGAGTTTATGGGCTGCTTCATCGTGCTTCAAGCTAGCCTACATGAATACTAGTGGAGCTCGAGACTTCCCGCCCTAGTAATTAGCGCCGACTAGTCTTAATATATCTAGTATTACTCGGTGTCGACATGAGTCGGAAAACCTTGGACTCCATGAACGCCAGTGTGAATTGGACCGGCTTGAAGCATGGGGAAGAAAGCCCATGAAATGATGAAAGGTTGGTACTTATTGGGCCTAAATTAATTGTTTAAAGATTGGAGCAAAGATATGACCAGACCCTACTCTACAAAAGCTGGAGCCATGAGCACATATTAGATGTAGGGAAACATGTCATAATCATTTCAATTGTAACTACTAGTTCATTTTCTCTTCGCACGTAGCATCTCTTGGCATATGTTTCATGTCGTATGCTTAATTTTCAGGTTCCACTTTTCCAGCACATGGATGATTTAGTCCTCGAGAACATTTGCGATCGTGTGAAATCCCTTATATTCACGAAGGGAGAGACTGTGAGTGCCTAATTGATAACAAGTTTTTCTTTTAAGTGTGGTTTTCATCCTTATCTTCATTGTCATTGTCTACATTGATTATAATTAGCCACATTTTTTCTTTCGACAAAAAAGAAAGAAAGAAATGTTGGCATGGATAAGACTTCTCATGGAACTTCTAGGAACAAAAAAACCTAAATCCGATTTACATCGTTAAGCATGTCTTGAAAGTAAATTGTTTGTCAAGAACTACCTGTTACCCACTGTTCGATTGAAGTCCTAGAGACAGAACGATGGCATGCAAAACCCTAACTCTCTCTCTCTCTCTCTCTCTCTCTCTCTCTCTCTCTCTCTCTCTCTCTCTCTCTCTCATGCATGGTGCAGATAACAAGAGAAGGTGACCCAGTCCAACGAATGCTCTTCGTGGTAAGAGGCCACCTCCAAAGCAGCCAAGTCCTCCGTGACGGAGTCAAAAGTTGCTGCATGCTCGGCCCCGGCAACTTCAGCGGCGACGAGCTCCTCTCGTGGTGCCTCCGGCGGCCTTTCATCCAGCGCTTACCGCCATCTTCCTCGACCCTAGTCACCCTCGAGACCACCGAGGCATTTGGGCTTGAGGCCGAGGATGTGAAGTACGTGACGCAACACTTCCGGTACACGTTCCTGAACGAGAAAGTGAAGCGGAGCGCACGGTACTACTCCCCCGGATGGAGGACATGGGCCGCCGTGGCGATCCAGCTTGCGTGGAGAAGGTACAAGCACCGTCTGACGCTGACATCGCTGTCGTTCATACGGCCGAGGAGGCCACTGTCCCGGTGCGCTTCGCTAGGGGAGGATAGGATTCGGCTGTACACGGCTTTGTTGACGTCTCCAAAGCCGAACCAAGATGATTTCGACTTTTGATGAAACGCATAAAATAAGCAACAATAATAATGTTATGCTGAGCTTTCATTTGTATACTACTTACATAGATCTCTGATTGATATTCACCATATGACCAACTAAGGGAGGATATGTGAGATTGGACATCAAAATCATGAAAACCAAGAAGTGATCGAACGCATCATTAAGCTGTGGCAACACTAGTCTCTAAGGCCGTCACGAACTGGCTAGGCTCAGCCTCTGGTCCGGATGAACCTCTGAAGAGCAAGATTGCGAGGGTTCCGACGCAGAAGTAAATGAAGCAGCCAGAGCAGTGGGTCACGAATGAACCAAAATCTGTCCCCACGATGCATTGCCATCCTCCCCCATACGTCCTGTCAAATTCCTGAGCAGCACACCACAAGAAGAGAACCTCAAACAATGACCTAACAAGCTAAAGCCTAAAACATCAAAAGAACTTTGATTTTTCCATTACGGGATTGCGTGTGAGAGTTAAAGATATCCGACCATACCATTTTGATGAAGCGCGCGATGTCGGTGGGCTCAGTGACGTCGAAGGAGTCGAGCGCCTTGGATGCCAGAGTGAGAGCTTCCTGTTGCATCGCCTGGAGCATGTCGGTCTCGCGGATGACGGCCTTCCCTTCTAGCATATCTGAAAACAAATAGTCGCTGCCGAAAGAGTACTCAGGAAAAGATGCGCCAATTTAGGGGACAATTTAGAACTGAGAGATAAGTAACTGAGGAGGATGACTAATGATACAAGGGAGGAAGGGGGAGGGCTAGAGAAGTCAGAACAAAAGTAGATGTGAGGAGATGTGGATGATGTTGAAGAATTGTGGTTGAAGAAGGAGAGGGAATACCACTTGGATTTGATCGGATGGGAATAAAGGGGTGTGGTGGAGAATCAACTGATGCATTTGCTGGAGGGTTGTGAGCCTTTGAATCGTATCAGTCGGCATTGTTATTCTTGTTTGTTTATCTAGAATAAGATGCGCAAATAAAGCCATTTGAGAGTCGGGAAAGTTGCCAATTGGGAGAGAGCTAGTGGGCTTTGCGATGCCAGATTCTCTTCGGCGGTAGATCCACTGCCGTCGTAAGAAAATATTAGCTAGATAAAACTTGCAAAGTTAGCAGGAAAACACTTCACTTATATCTCGCCATGTGTACCAACGGATCCCCCCTCGCAGAAATTTTGAAACTCTTCTCCGTTACTAACACACCCTGTGAACACTCACTCTCTAAATCTCTATTGGGAGACTGTCAACTAGTCATGGCCAAACCGGCCCGGGTCAAACTCGGAACCAGCCCGTTGACTGGACCCACGGTTCCAAACCGGAACTGGCCCATGGCATCCGGGCCCGGTTCCGATTTCTTCAAACCATGAACTGGGCCTGAAACTGGCGGTTCGGGCCGGTTCCGAACTGTTAATTTAAAAAGAAAAATTGCCAATTAAGTTTTGGACCGTGATAGTACCCCATGGCATTTATGAGGCTATGAGCTCGAGTCTGTCACGATGGCATCTGAGCCCGGTTCCGATTTCTTCAAACCATGAACTGGGCTTGAAACTGGCGGTTCGGGCCGGTTCCAAACCGTTAATTTAAAAATAAAAATTGCCAATTAAGTTTTGGACGGTGATAGTACCCCATGGCATTTATGAGGCTATGAGCTCGAGTCTATCACGATGGCATCTGGGCTCGGTTCCGGTTTCTTCAAACCATGAACTGGGCCTGAAATTGGCGGTTCGGGTTGGTTCCGAACCGTTAATTTAAAAAGAAAAATTGCCAATTAAGTTTTGGACGGTGATAGTACCCCATGGCATTTATGAGGCTATGAGCTCGAGTCTGTCACGATGGCATCCGGGCCCAATTCCGGTTTCTTCAAACCATGAACTGGGCCTAAAACTGACAGTTCGGGCAGGTTCCGAACCGTTAATTTAAAAAGAAAAATTGCCAATTAAGTTTTGGACGGTGATAGTACCCCATGGCATTTATGAGGCTATGAGCTCGAGTCTGTCACGATGGCATTCGGACCCGGTTTCGGTTTCTTCAAACCATGAACCGGGCCTGAAACTGGCGGTTCCGGCCGGTTCCCAACCGTTAATTTAAAAAGAAAATTGCCAATTAAGTTTTGGACTGTGATAGTACCCCATGTTATTTATAAGGCTATGAGCTCGAGTCCGTCACGATGTCATCACTCTTTTCCTCATTTCTTTATTTTTTTTGGTCAAATTTTCCCTCCTTTTACTCCTCCCCTTTTTCCGTAGACCAGGACTAGCCCATTCCCCTCTCTCTCTTACTTTTCTGTCTTCTCTCTCCTTCTTTTCTCTCTCTCTCTCTCTCTCCTTTCCCTTCTTCCCCAGCGCCCCCTGCTCTGTTGCATTTTTTTCTTCCTCTACTTCGTTTGGCCTAGCCACCATTGCTTCGTTCGCTGCCGGCTGGGCCCTCCACCCATCACCGCCCCACCCCCGCAACCCTTGCAGCTCGCCATCACGCCTCGCTAGGCCACCATTCGTCGCGCACACCATGCCATCCCCGCTAGCCCGTGGCAGACCCAACCCTAGCTCAAAAAAATTCGAAACCGGTTCAGAACCGATGGTTCCAAACAGGAACCGGCCCAAACCTTCGGTTTCAAATTGGAACCGAAACCGCCACTTAAGGTTTTGGTTCCGGTTCCTCCAAATCATGAACCATAATCGGCGGTTTCGAAACCGTAGCCATGCCTATCGTCAACGCCCACCTTTACTCAATACCGTACCAATTAATTGATGTGGAATTTATTTAACACAATTCATACGGGTGTCTCAATTACCTCCCCCCTCACAATATGAGCTCAATATTAGGTATGCTCTCCCTCAATGTTGGTATCATTCTTCAATAGATTGATCCGCAATAATACCTATAGCTTCTCCCAATTCGACCAGGTCGTCATGAGTAGGACTCCTACCATAACATAATCGACAAATCTAAGATGTACTCCTATAAGTAAAAGGGGTTCGAATAGATGTTGGTTGTGTTCAAAAGGTTATGAATCGATTGATAAGTCTAATTTCAATATCTTGATTTTGAATGGCAATATATCGTGGGCCCCTATAAATATTGTCTGCTAATACACAATCAATTAATTTGAATCTCCAAGTTATTGCGATAGACTTGCAACTATGCACAACAAAAACCAACCGTCCATGGTCTCTTCTTGCTAGACCAACGAGTGATAGAAATTTCCACCCAAAGCAAGTGTCAATCATGCTTGATATATTCACCAAACACAAGAATAGAATGGATATGGAGTACTAATCAAATATCAGCTCTAATACCATTCGTGGATACCTTTACCTAGGAAGATCGTTAGGTGGAAACTCAAGTTCGAGTCTGTCAATATATTCAGTTGAACCCAATTCACCTTCTCTTCTCTTTCATCTTCTTCATCTTCATCTTCATCTTCATCCTCTGTGTTTTCATCTTCGTCCAACGAAACCCAATTGCAACAATTGGTTGTTTTTGGTAATATTTTGCTTCCTCTCCTTCGTGGCTCTTGTTGGTCGAATTCTTGATCGGAACATGCTTAATTTGGCAATGTTCGTCCTGCTCTTGTTCTCGCTTAATTTTGCCCCAATTTCTCAATTTAAGAACGCAATGAAATTAGGGTTTGAAGGGAAAAACATGAATATAGGCCCAACACGCAAATTTGAGACAAATAACACACATAGACGACATATTTAGGGCAATTCATGTGGACTCATTGTGTCGATCGGCCACGTTAGTCGGAAAAAAATTAAACTGTGATCTCGTCGTATTGTCCAGCAACTCAAAATCCGCGACCTTTTTTTTTTTTTTCAGTTTACGAAAGTGGCATTTAAGTGACCACAAAACAATTTTTGATAGAAAAGTGAAAAATCATTCGAAATTTACGACACTTCTAGTGTTCTATTTATTAATGATACAAATATAATGATCCATAAATTTTGGCTTAATGTAGAATGTGGCTCATTAACTTATTATTTATTCAATGTAATCCATGCATTTTTTTTATACATGTTCAACTTAACCCCCTGAATGTTCAATATTGTCTTTTAATTTATTCAAGTTCAGGACAATATTGAATATTTTAATATATTTTGGGGATTAATTTGAATATTTACTAATAGTATAGAGATAAAAACTTGACAAATTATAAGTTACATGTACTATATCGTACGGTGGGCCAAAATTCTGAAAATTATTTGTGCCATTTCTCGATAGTACGCGTCTCTTCCTCCCTTGAAGGGAGCGAACCTCCATTTGCGCTTTTGATTAAATATGTTAGGGATTCCGTGTGTAATCAAAGACAGCTGGGATGGGAAGTGGAAGTCACCGCCAGACGGATCTGGAAAATGAAGCGACGCCATTTTGAATGCGGGCCCCACTATGTGAACGGAGCACCGACGGCGAGGATGACGAGATGAGGTGAGTCTGATGAGATTACTTGTCAAACCTTCCGTTTCTGCTTTAGGTGAAATGCCGATGGCGGTGACAGCATAACCTGTCGCCGGCTTCCACCCACCCGGGCCACCTGTCCTCACTTTGCAAAAGGTCGGTATCGCACGTTCCGTGTATGTATATTATATATATTATAATGTGTGTATATATTCCCCAGCTATTTTCTTACGAAATTTTATTATAACATTTATAACTATCTCGAGATAAATTCGATTTTACGTCCTCTTTTTTGAGTAAAGATATCCAGAATTATATATACATATATATATATATATAACAAACATTCAAACCTGAATAAGTTCTTAAATTATTTCAACTGAATTATGCGTAAAAACTTGAGGGTTTTTCATTTTTGATAGGGGAGGAAAAATTAAATTGTTAGGAATTGGAAGGTATTTTGCTTTCTTTCTTACAAGAGAATGCTAGAACGAATTTATAAATTGAAAAAATGAGAGTAATTATCTGTGTTTCGCCAGGACTGGTGTGCGATGACGAGTGATGATGTTTGGCTTTCATAGTGAATCGGGTTCCATGGGGTTTCGAGCAGGAAGTAGTGGATAATAATGGCTACGCTAAGAGTTAAATAGATAAAGTAAATAAAGGACGATAAGCAAGAATAAAAGAATTTGTAAGATAAACTGCAGGGAAAATAATAAGTGTTATTGATTGCGGATCATTTATAAATGTTCTTCTTCAACTATTTATGACTAATTACAATGGATAATCGTCAATAGCCGGTTACTCCCTAAATACTAATCTATTGCCAGATTCTTATCCACTAGGCGGTCGAACCGTTTGACGTCGCTCCCTTGCTCGCACATTTTCATTGTGTACCGATTGCTCGGTGTCGCTGATGCCATCCTTTACTCGATCATCGGCTACAACCAATACTTGGATGCCAACGCGTTTTAGGCGTGAATTGAACTCTCGTGTCGACAACGCTCCAAGGGCCTTCTTGCTTAGGCTCGGGCCAATTTTCAGTGTGAACAATTTTTGCATAAAATGGCCACGTGCAAGTCACATTATTTAGGCCCCGAATAACAAAGAGTTCGGATGATGAAGAACCTGAGCAAGATTTTTTTGTCCTTTTATGGTGGGAGGGAGCAATTTTTCTTCAATTTGTCTCCTACTTTTTTTCCCAAAAAAAAAAATTATCCTTGGTATGGATAAAAGTTTCCTCATGAAAGAATGGGGATTTCTTTTTTTAGAGAGACCTCGGCGTGCACTCCTGATTGCCAATCACATCTTTTTCTTCCCTGATGATGGAGAATACCATTTATGTGCTTTACATTTGAGGGATCCCAAGTTCCGAATGAAATCTCAAGCGAAGTAGTTTGGCGATTTACTTAGGTCTATGATTTGCCTTCATATGTTCACTAAACATAAAGCGATCAAATTACATTTCCTTTACGTGTATGTTCTTCAATCAAGTGCGGCACTAACAGTTTGTTCTTGGTCATAAAAAATAAATAACAAATTATTTAAAAAAATTGCAAGTTTCACTCCCTTCAAAAAAAAAAAATTGTGGCCTGTGATATATTGGTACCGTCACTGTCTTTTAAAAATTATTATTCTAGTAAGATCCATTTTTCATTTGATCTTGTTTTTTTTTTCACCATTGAAAATTGCACTAAGAAATAGGGGGTTGTGGTCCTTGGCGCCCTTTCTTTATGTAAAACGCTCCCCCCACCCATCTCCCGCATTCAATTCAAGGATCGTCTTCTTCCCTTTTGTTTTTTCATCTGCCTCCGCCACCTCTCTCTCTCTCTCTCTCTCTCTCTCGCGACCTTCAAACACCAAACGTAACCGCCACGACCTAACCAACCGCTTCTCCCCTTCTCAGGCGGAGGGACACACAGACGCCCCACGATGCCGCCTCGCCTCTTCGCCTGCTTCGGCAAGCCCCACGTCCACTCCTCCGCCGCCCCCGCGGCGGCTGCGTCGGCAGAGGATCAGAGAGGGTCGGTGCTGGTGGAGCTGTTCTCGTCGCAGGGCTGCGCCACCTCGCCCGAGGCGGAGCTGCTGGTGTCGAGGCTGGGGAGGGGGGACTTCGAGTTGGAGGCTCCGGTGGTGGTGTTGGCGCACCACGTGGACTACTGGGACTACATGGGGTGGAAGGACCCGTTCGGGTCGAGCCAGTCCACGGTGAGGCAGAAGGCCTACGTGGAGGCGCTGAGGCTGGACACCATGTTCACGCCGCAGGTGGTGGTCCAGGGTCGGTCCCAGTGCGTCGGCACCGATCAGGACGCCTTGCTCTCTGCCATCGCGTCCGCCCCTAAATTCCCTTCGCCAACGCTCCAGGTTCGTTTTTTTCTTTCCAGAAATATGCTTGATATTCACTGTAATATGTATACACGTTCTGATTGATTGGCGTTGAAGATATAGTAGAGATCCAGTGATAAAGTTTACAATCACTCTCGATTCACGGAAACTTTAGGGACCATTAGTAGAACCATTAGTGTTAATTAGTGGGATGAGGTGTACTAATTGAAGTACTTAGGCTGCGGTGGCGGATCACATAATCTTTTAGCTTTTGCAAGGGACGTTTTTCCCCCACCCCCTAGATTAGAGGAATTTCTATACGCGGATTGATAACCCGGAAAGCATTAGATGTATATATCTTCGGTTTACGTGTTGCAAAGTATGTTCTTCATCATCATGTTCTCAGATCAGAAGAATTGTTACTCGGTGACTTTGTAATGTTAAAAGTTAGACATGGTCACGCTTCAGATCAAGAGCCGATTCTGTGAACTCTTGTCGGATAAGGCTAAGTTGATGTTGCTGTAGTTTTTAGAGGCAGGGGGATTAAGAGTTCCGAATGTCGATTAAATTTGAAAAACAAGGGTAGTAATTTCAATGTTGTAAGAGCAAGTTAATCTCCTCTAGCATTGATAAAGATTAGGATTTGAACGCTCTTGAAGAATGTTATTATCTTTTCTCCGCCCTCGTCGAAATCCGCCGGTGGCACATAGATCTGAGGGGGACCAAATTATGGAACAGATCTGAAGGCAACGTTGACATTAAAAAAGTAGAGGCAGAGAAGGGTAAAGATAAACAAACGAAATAAAGTAAAAAGACGGTTCAACAGAAAGAAGGCAGGTGGGTGGGAGAGGTCCAGTCCACCAGCTACAGAACCGTATTCAATTCCTTTTCCTTTTCCAAGACATGAAGCAAAGTCATGTGCAACCTGTCAGTTCATCTTTCTCATTCATATTCACTTGCACTTGTTTGATGTACTAAAAGTAATATTCGGTTGCCGTGGATATATTCTATGACTTAGATAACATCCAAAACAACTTTTTCCTAACTGATGTTTTAGTGAAGAGTGAAATCAGCTATGTTTGTTCAATTTGAAGAAAGAGAGGATTGCAAAGAATCGATCTTTTTTTTTTTTTTTTTGAAGAATGTTTTCTGTAGATCTTGAAAGTAAGTCCTGGGAAAACCATATTTCTTGCCTAATTTTGCGATTTTTCTGGTAATACTGAGAGTGCTTGATTCAATGGCCGCCATTTCTCATCGAGAACTTCAGTATCCTGGAATGATGTTATTACCTTTCTTTTGCATCGAATGCTGGATTGGCAATTCCAATTAATTGAAGATGCGCATGTGCATCTACCTACACAGGCAAATTTCCAGAGGCCGTCACCGGATTCCTTACAAGTGTCGCTATCCGGAGCAGTGAGGATGAAGGTGGAAGGCCAAGCTAATGTGATGGTGGCGCTCTGTGAGAATGGATTGCTGACCGACTGCTTGAAGGGAGAGAATAAAGGGCGGGTCTTATCGAACGATTTCGTCGTGAGGAAGCTGGAGAAACTGTGTACCGTCAAGGATATTTCGGCAAAGAAGACGGTTTCGGGAACTGTTAATTTCTCATTGTGGCAAGGTTTCAAAAGCAGCAAATGTGGGATCGCGGTCTTTGTTCAGAACAGTGCTCACCAGATCTTCGGATCGCAGAACATCCTACTGCCAGATAACATGTGAAAGTGGCACGAGATCTTTCATTCTATGTCGCAGCATCAGGGCCTCGAGTTCTGACCGTCATGTACAGGGTGTGTGGTGGTTGAGCACCAATTTTTTCTCTCTCTGAGTTTGCTCCATTGTTTCCGGCTGCTGGTTGGATTTTCTTTTGTCATCGATTCATTTAGGAGATAGAGCGTATCTGACTTTCATTCTCGAACCATTTGAATTCTAAGTTGAGGATCTTGCGATTGTTCGGTGTTTGGAACTCAATGCATACTGTGATGGTTGCTTCTCTCAGTGTTCTGTCATCAGGATCTGAAGAGTCTGCTGGACTTGTAGGATTATTGAACGCGACGACACAACTACCCATCATCCGTTGAATTATTACCCGTTGATTATGATTGTGCAAGAACGCACCCGCATTGAGTTGAATTAGTTAAGAGATCTGATAAAGAAGTTGGATGAATCGGAGTGCCTTGAGTGAGCATCCATCCACTGTAAATCTGAAATTGCTAGGCAGGAATTGAAGAAACAGAACCCAATGTCTGTAGTTTTAGTCTAATTACACTCTCCAATCAAGATGGAAGAAAGTGACTCAACAAGGTCCCCATGAACTCAAGTACAAGACTTTTCTGAAGGACTCCTCAGATTGCCGCAGCTTCTCTTCTCTGATGGCCCTGTTGACCGCAGAGGAAGCAGCAGGGGAAGAGAGCTTCCTGGCCAGAGAAAAAGATCCGAGATTGGTGGTCTTGGCATGCTGGTGGAGTGAGCGGAGAACATGGTTCCATCTGCAGAAGCCTTGGTCCTTGAGTGCTTCCACAGCTCCGATGCTGGCTGCAACGATCCAAGCTCTGCTTGTCGAACTCATGGTCGTCTCTGGTACTTTTCGGTGGTGATTGGTTGTAATGAAGATGTGGCGTGTCGAGATTTGGGTGTGGTATAATCTAGTGGGGTTGAATTCCAATGGTGTTGGGGAATGGATTGGAGGGAGGGTGTTAGTTAATATAGTGAGGAGGAGGGGGGGTTGGTGAGAGAGTGGAATATGAGAAGAAGCAAGGAAGGGTTGCCAGAACCCAAAACAAGAGGCTGATTTTACCAGGGACTTGGGAGATATGCCCATGGTTTGAGGTTTGGCAACACCAAAAACCACAGGCTTCCCCCTGTTTTGGCTGCTTCCTGGATCCACACGCTTGAAAGTGGAGAGGACAGACGAATTGGCCCACCAGGAAGGGAGAGAAAGGGAGGACCCGGCAATTTTAGATTTTATTTAAATGGATCCCACACCTGATCTCAAGGCAGATAAAAAAACTAGGCAAAAAAAAAGAAAAAAAAAAGCCATAAACTACACCCAACTCAAGGCCAACCTTACCTTAATAGCTGAATTAGCATCGATTGAATCATAAATGATCATAATAGCTTAGATAGATCGAAAAAGTTAGTGGGGGTGAAGGGCGTGCGGTCTGACTAAAGGATTTCATCGGTAAATACTAGTTACTGCCCCATGGGTCATATTCAAAGCATCGAGCAGTACATGAAACATCTAAACATTAAGGGAAATAAGCAGTGCCCTTGTCTGCCATGGCTTTGGCTAATTGGCCAAACTTCCCATGACCACCGAGTGCACTTGTTGTTAGTAACATTTTATAACAAATTGGGACGATGCTTTATACTTCGGAATTTTAGGATTTTTGTCACTAATAATTCTGCAGTACTAGTATCCTTTTAATTAAGCAATCGTAATTGGTGATTCATTATGGTTAGCAAGTTTCTATTATTAATAGTAACTTCTCTTCATATGTCGCAGCTTGATTAACAATATCGTAACGTTCCCTCGTAAATAATGACTTATAATTCCTGTTCTTAGTAATTTTACCTACAAAAACTTTAATTTGCCTGAAGTCATTGTAATTATACCAACAAAAACTCCTAATTATCATACCTGATTTTGAGAACTAGAAACTTATATTTATGGTAACTTTATTTTCCCTTGTTTCTAGTAAATTTGTTTAAATGGTAATAACGTTCCTTTTCAGCTCATGAATAAGTTAATCAATTGTAAAAGGCTTGCACTCTTTCCACTCTTTTAGCTAATAAACCCCATATAACAATGTTTTGCCCATATTATCCTCTGTGGGTCGCATTTTTTAGCATCCTCCGTTATTTAGTTTCTTTCTTGTCCTTTTTTTTGAAGGTCTCACCTCCCACCTCCTCCTTAATTCTCTATGTTCTCTTTCTTCGGAAGGTAATTTTGGCCCTATCTTATTTCTTTTAATTAAATCCGATCATGGTTTAAGTCTCGGCAGTAATTCATCAACTATTCATAATTGAAGATAATTTCACTCCAAAAATGATTTTCATTTTCCAGCTAGCCAAGAAGATAATCCACTGCTAGGTTTTATCTTTTTTTGCTTCTTTGTTTTCTTCATCAACTATCTAATTATGACCATAGAGAAATGAATTACAGGACTACCAACATCGCAGTCCTCTCTCTCTCATTTGATCTCTCCATTTCTTCTTCTTCACCACGATAGACATATTAAGTAATCTTTAATTTAGCGAATCACTCCCGATTCTCTCTTCCATAGTCTCACCCTCAGCATACCAATTCTTCTATTTCATCTCTCTTTAGTGCACTCTCTCACCCACACAAACTATCCTTTTAACCTTCGCGCATACCAGTCGACAAACTATTCAAGCACTTGGATTGAAGAGAGAGAGAGATGAATGACGCCGTACAACTTTTCTTGTGCGAGTTTCATCCTCCCCTAGTACCCTGAGGCCTATTCTTGGGATAATAAGATTCTCACTAAAGTGCACCACCACTACTACCACCTCCCTCAATAGATCCAAGACCTCACCCTTGACGTTGTTTCCCCCTTCCTCAAACACCACTTTGAGCCCATGCCTTTTACCCCTCCCGTCGCCGCTGCCTTCGGGTCCAACCATGTGGCAATAACATCTAGCGCAACAAGTCTTCATTCCGACCACCAATAAAACCACCAACATCGCCCTCTAAGAGAGATAAGATAGAAGGTGGGACACACAAGAAAAGAAAAGGAAAAAAACTAAATGAACGTCTCATTTAAGAGAAAAGAAAAAGGGAACACTTTAGATAGAATAGCAAGAGAGGATTCTAAGAAAGAGTGAAACCCATGTACAATAATATGCTCCAGACGCTAAAATATAGAATGTATTAGCCAAGGAAGTAATGGAAATAACACGACCCTTGTAAAATTTACTATAGCATTTCAATCTTTGAGTTATGGGGTTGAGAAATCTTAACTCGAAAGGAATTTTTGAATTCGATTCTTATGAAAATGGAATGCTAATTTAAATAGAATCGTGATTGAAAAGTATCCGTTAATAATAGTAAAAAAAAAAGATGGACTTATCAATCTATTCCTTAGAATTAATTGATTGAATTCCTTTAAAATAATATCATATTTTCACAAAAAGATTATTTTTAATCTATCGAGAAGGTTTTTGATGATTTTATTTTTATAGAGTTTTCTAATTGACTCTTCCCAACAATCTAAGAATTGAGGTTTGGGGCTCTAAAGTCCCTTGGTTAAATGTAAATGGTGTTTGGTAACTTTTTTGACTCATTTTGGGGAGATGCAATTGTATCTCAAATGCTCTCTAAAGGCCTTTAGCCGTACCTTTGAGAAGTTGCATTTCCAAAATGCTGCTATAATTTTTTTTAATCTTTTTATTTTCTTTTTTCTTTTTTCTTTTTTCTTTGTTCTTTTAAGAAAGTAATTAAAAATAAAATAATTAAAAATAAAAATAATATTTCGAAAAATAAAATAAAATGAAAATAATTAAAATAGAAATAATGAAAGTAAAAATAATTAAATAAATTAATTTAAAAAATAAAAAATATTTTTAAAATAAAATAAAATAATAAAAATTTTAAAAATAAAATATTTAAAAATAAAAAATACATTTTTATTGAAAAAAATTTAGATAAAGTAATTAAAAAATTAGAAAAATAAACTAAAATGATTAGAAAAACGAAATGATAAAAATAAAATATAATAAAGAAAGTAATTAAAAATTAAAAAATTTGGAAAAATAAAATAATTAAAAATAATAAAAAATAATGTAAATATAATATAATTAAAGAAAGTAATTAAAAATTAAAAAATTTGGAAAAATAAAATAATTAAAAATAATAAAAAATAATGTAAATATAATATAATTAAAGAAAGTAATTAAAAATTAAAAAATTTGGAAAAATAAAATAATTAAAAATAAAATAAAATATAAATATAATATAATAAAAGAAATTAATTAAAAATTTAAAAAAATTGGCAAAATAAAATATAAATAATTAAAAATATATAAGTAAATAAAAATAAAATATAATTAAAGAAAATAATTAAAATAGCGTAATATTTTTTCGAAAGATAAAAAACATTTAAAATAATTAAAAAATCGAATCATTTACAAAGGTAGTTTTTACCGAACAACATTTACGTCAAAATTGCATCCAAATGCACTTTTTAATTATAGTTTACCAAACAATATTTGCATTTCGCCAAACTCCTTTAGTTTAAAAGTATTTGCATTTTTCCAAAGTTTTTTTGGCCAAATACTGAACCAAACAAGTCCATAATCATTACACAGGAAAGATGGTCGAGCGGTTCAAGGCTTGCTATGTAGGCTTTTGTTTACCGAGAATTTGACTCTCTCTTTCCGTGCGTTCAAACTAATTTGACATAAACGATAAATCAACTGCAATGTCGAAATTGAAAAGGACTATGTATTTTTCTCCTTTAAGCAAGGATGGCGTTTTCAATATGTGATTTACTCTAATTCCAATGAAAAAGAGATTTACTTTTGTCTGCTAGAATGAATCTAGGTGAACCAATTTTTCCTTTTGAGGTTAGCAACCCCGGAATTTGTTCACAACATCTAATAATTTTGATCTCTCTACTTGAATTTCAACCTCATCATCAGCAAACATCATGGGTCATAGCCGTAGAATCGAAGGCAAGAAATTGGCATTCAGGCGTCTCTATTCAAAGATTCCAACTTTAAACCCAAATTGCCATCGCCAACATTTTAGCAAGTCAAGAATGCAAATCTCTCTCTCTATCTCTACTGCAATTACCAGAGTCCCTAATTCCTAAAACCTAGTAGACTCAGGGCCCCAGGAATTGAGATGCATGATCTTGCCGTGAGACTCCTCCAGGCGCTTCAGGCCCCTGGCCATGGCCGCCGAAGAAGAAGGTGAAGAGAGCTTCTTGGCCTGAGAAAAGGACCTGAGTTTGCTCTTCGCGTGCTGGTGGGCCGACCTCATCGCGTAGTTCCACCTGGCGAAGCCCTGGTCTTTCAGTGCCTCCACGGCCGCTATGCTCGCCGCCACGATCCACGCTTTGCCTGCTGAACTCATCTCCCCTTCGATTCCTTGGAAGTGGGGCCAAGAAAAACAAAGGGTTCCTCTCTTGTGGGGTTTTGGAAGGAGGGATTGTCTCGCTACTGAGCTTTGTTGGAGGATCTGAAATGGGTGCTCCTCCTTATATAAGGACGGTTAGGATTCCCCTTGAGAAAAACCAGAGGCAGTGATCACCCAGTAATCAAGGTAAGAGCCGTGGTTTTGCTACGACCGGGAGCGACTCGCTCGCCCCAGATTGACGCGTGAAGGGACATTAAACCGTGCCCCCGGAAAGGCCAAAAAAAAAAAAAAGGAAAAGGAAAATCGCTTTTAAATTAATTTATTTTGTTTCATATTTTCATTTTCACAATATTTATTTCGATATTGTGGTACCTCTATTTTTTGAAAAAATAAAAAAATTGTTGATAAATTCTACTTTTCGTTTCTGTACTTTCACGTCTCTTTCGACGAAGCCATTGTAATTTTAATTTATTTAATCGCGTTCTTTTACCGT
Source organism: Psidium guajava (assembly GCA_016432845.1). NCBI lineage: Eukaryota > Viridiplantae > Streptophyta > Magnoliopsida > Myrtales > Myrtaceae > Psidium > Psidium guajava. Next base: position 11,830,463 of record CM028226.1, on the reverse strand, counting down.
TCACGAATTTTTTTTTTAAATCAAGCTCAGCTACACCACATTCGAAACGTTTAAAGATTATTCCAATGTAGACGTCGTTCACATTTGCTAAATTTTAATTAAGCCATATGCCTATTTTGTATTGCTTACATTTTCCTTTGGTGGACGCTACTATCCCAATGTCAAAATTCTTAGTAGGTGCGGTGAACTGTCGTCAAAGCGCTTTTAAAAGCAATTTATTGCGCTAAGCTATATAGCCACCATCATCGGTTGTCTCTAGATGCAGTAAGACATAAGTTATGAGGGACCGAAACGTTTGTTTCGGAAAACTAAAATTTAGGAAAATGCTTTTGGATAAATAATAATTAATTACATCACCTAAAAAAATTAATCAATAAAAAATATTGTCATTTTTTACAACAATTTATAACTAACTATTTTTGTGAGTAATGATTTTTTTTTATTCATTCTTGTAGAAAATAAGGTGCCATCATTTTTCAAAAAATATTTTTTTAAATTTTTCATTAAATAAACGCACCTTATTATAAAACGTCCGAAGATCATGGACTCATGTCCAAAGCAGATTTGAATATCTTTCTTGTAAACAAAGCAACATTTCATTTCTTCTTTTCCAAGAGTGGAGCTATTGTCCCAATAGGTAAATGATCCCCCCCTCCACCGGGGAAGGGGGGGGGGGTTTGGGACCCAACCAGCTATCATAACCTAATTCATGCGCCTACTTAACTAAGTGAAGCGGGCCCACCAAGAGGAGTTCAAGAATCCCATTCATTTAAAAAAAAAAACCCGAACTTTAAAATCTATCCTAATTATATTAAGAACTTTTTTTTGTCTAAAAAATTCAAACTTTTACTTTGGTATCAATTCTACTGACCTAGTCCCAAAAAAATCATCAACTTTAGCATTTATCCTCATTATATTCAAAACTTTTTTTTTGTTTCATAAAAAACTTAAAACTTTTATTTTTGTATTAATTTTACCATTGTTAGCCTTCACTCCATAGTCATCGTTAATTAATTCTTAGCATTTTCATATCGTGAATGAATTGCATCTCAGTAAAGCCGACATGCAAAAAAAAAAAAATCAACTTTTTTTTCTATTGTCTTCTTCCCCTATAGATTGTCGGGAGATATGTAGCTACTCAAGACGATGCATTTCAAATTCTCTCTAGCACTCAACTGCCCAAAAAAGTAGCTAGACTTGAAATTCTAATTATTTGGACGAATAATTTCAAACCTCGTCGTTCCTAAAACTTGCTGTCCTTGAATTTTAAAAATTCATTGATAATTCTAATTATTTGGACGAATAATTTCAAACCTCGTCGTTCCTAAAACTTGATGTCCTTGAATTTTAAAAATTCATTGATAAGCTCGGCAAAAAAATTCGAGCCACCTAAGATTAACTGATGATGATTAAAGACGAAAGTTCAATAATAATAGAATTGAGACAAAAGTAAAAATTAAAATTTTCTTAATAAACAATTTCTTTTTTTAAATATAATTTAAACAGACGCTAACGTTAGGATTTTCTTAGGATTTAGACCGATAGAATTAGAATAAAAATAAAAATTTGAAAGCCTTTTATGAGACAAAAAGTTTTGGATATAATTAGGAGATATACTAAAGTTGGAGGTTTTTTTTTTTTTGGGATATTAGATTTACATTTATCAACACAAGCGATATTAGATTCACAAGAGTTCATAGGTCAGATATATGATCCAATTCGGTAGCAGGTTCTGCCGTAACGCTTCTTCCATTGGTCATGACTCGGCTAGACAGAACAGACTCCAGTGCATCAATCTTGAAGTTATTCTAGAGGCTCAGGCTCATCAAATAACTTACCGGCGAAAATGTGAACTCTGTCGACGTTATACCTTCCCTTCTTTTCCCACTTTCCTGAGCATTTCTTCAACCAATGGCCCCTGCATTCTGCTAACTAACAGGTGAAGAAGATTCGTGCATATTTTTAGACCGGCAAAATGGAGTCGCGAGCATTTTCACTTGACCCGCATGGGAAATCTCCACAGTGACACTTCCATCGTCAACTGGCAATGGCTGTTTCCAGGGTTCCCCATCAATTCTCATGTAGGTATGATCTGCTGCTCCTTTTCTAAACTCGAAACGAACAGCATTTGTCTACAAGGACGAACAAGAATTTTGCAGGAGAAAAATGAGGCACATCCGCACCAACACAGGTCCACCTAGCCCAGCAGGTAATAGATTCCCAAGGCAGCCAATCAATGTTGAATTAGTTTGTGTAATCTGAACATATCTATGAAATTTCTACCTGTGCAAGGTGAGTCCCATGTCCTTTCGGCAGTAGTAATATTAGTCCGTGCCAAGCATCTCTAAAACCAACGATCTCAATTAGGCCATCATCAACATATGGAGGTGTCAAGTCTCTCTACAAGTTCGGACCAAAAAAAGTCTTTCCATAAGAATCAGTATATCCAGAGCATAGAATGCATTGCAAATGAAATTTTGGCAAATCATATTTTAATGTAATAAGGATAGCAATAAATTGAAAACCAACCTCACGTGATTTCTTAGGGTCTGGCATTCCCCATGGATCGAGTCCTCCAGAAAAGCTGGACAAGTTGAGGCACACAATGGACCGGATACTGCAATTTACATGGTAATACACTTAAATGCAAGTATTGATTATGCACTAAAAGTCCAGATATAATTTCTAAAATCACTTGACTGAATTATGAGTACAAGCTCTAAGAGTGCATGTGAAGTGTGTTTTGGGCATGTGCAAACTTCCATGCAGGTAGAGAGGAATAACCTGCGAGGTACATAGAGATCCTCCCACTGACCTTGTCTTCTCATTATCCTGACATTTGCCAGCTGTGCTATGTTCCTGTATAAAATTAAATTATACAGAATGGCAGTGGCCGTAACTAACAAAGGGGAGGAGAGCAATCAGATGAGTAGATAACTAGGATCCAAAAGTCATCCAATAGAAGTGCTGGCTGTTAAGGTATGACCACGATCATAAGAGCAATTTAAACAATTTCAATGTCAACAAGCAGAGTAGAAATTTAAAAAAAAAAAAAAAAAGGGCACCCCGGTGCACGATAGCATCCCCGCGAGGCGGGGGTCCGGGGAAGGGCCCCACCACAAAGGTGAATGGAGGCAAGCCTTACCCTGCATTTGCAAGAGGCTGCATTCAAGGCTCGAACCCGTGACCTCCAGGTCACACGGCAACACCTTAACCAGATGCGCCAAGGCTCCCCTTCAAGCAGAATAGAACTTTACTAGAAAAAAAATAGTAGCCGTGGTTTTCCAAAAGAAGGTAGATGCATGATACTGTCGCATGGCTCCACCTAGCAAGAATCGTGGTTTAGTAACCAAAAGTAAGGCCTAGCTAGAGTTATAGTTCAATAAGCAAACGTAAGGCCAAGTTCCAGATCACACAGCCGCATCTTCAATTGACACATGCCTCAACGTTACATCCTCAGATGTTGACCACTAATAACAGAGTGCTATACCTTAACTCAACTACAAAAAATCTAGCGCTTTCAATCATACAAACCATCTTGAATTCCTGAAAGGAACTACCCTCAAATTTTTTATGATATTGCCATCTGGCAGGTGTTTATCTTGAACTTCAATCTTTAGTCACTCAAAAGACAAAAGCAGATGGGAAATGGAAGCAGACACATGATATGAAACCGTAATGCATCTCTACAGGAACGAATTAAAAGACTCACCGTGAAGAAGGGTGGAAACAAGATGTGCAAAACCATCCCTGAGTACATCCAAGCTTTAAATAATTGCTCTAACAAGCCACAAACAGAAGCAGTAAGCAGTAAGTCTTACCATTTGCTCATTGAGATCAAGAAAGAAAAATATAAGCTATAACTCGTTTCAAATGCTTTTAAATTGGAACATTCTAGCTTCAGTGCCTTGTCTGTTAATGATCAACTCCTCATTTATGCATAGGGGACCTTTATATTTGAAGACACCATCAAAAGAGAATACAGAGTGAATAGATCATTATTTCTCAATGATAACAACTATTGGAAATGGTATTTGAATCAGTGGTTGGCCGGATGTATACATCAAATCCATTGGTAGACGATAAAAATCCACATGCAGAGAGTTCTTCTGTGTAATTTCAATCAATAACAGGGGCAACTGGTAGATGGCAACTGGTTGGTGATATACAACCTCCAATGTGGCAAATTAAGTCAAATTGTATAATAGGAGCTGCTTAAACTGTAGATTTACTTTCAAAACTAAACAGTTTCTAGTCCTTCAGCTTGACAAATAAAAATCATTGCCTTTATTGTCACTGCAATCTTATGTGATCAGTTTTCAGTCAGAGTAACAAGATTGGAGAGATTATAGTGGAGAAGGAACTCTACAGCCCAATTAAATATAACAACTGGGATCAAAAACTAGATCTAGCGTGAGACTGAAACAAAATTGGATTCTAGCTTTGAAAATGGCTAAAAGAGCAGTAAGGTGGAGCAAGCCACGTGGTTTCATGTTAAATGCCATACATGCACTTTCTACAGGTGTATCTTGAATAAACGAATTGCTAGAACAAGAAGAAGGCTTCACTGAGAAAAGGGCAAGACACGTTGTATCTTTTTTCAACTGCTTTCAACAAATATTTGTCTTGAGGATTGCATTTGCGTCTCTAATGAAATAAGTACAATCACCTCCATCTGCCTTGAGACAATCAAATCTCGAATTCAAAAAAAAAATCACTGTCGACTCAAAACTATTCAAGATAAAAATAGGTCATTCGAAAATAAAAAGTGCAACAAATCAGAAGATTTCACATGCAAGACAAACAGTCAGTTTCCAATTTGTGAATATACTAGTAATAAGTGAGGAGTACTTGATTCACTAACTGGTTCTTGAACTTCTCCGGGTGTAACTTCCGCTCTGAGTGAAATGCATATGATACTTGCGCATCCATTCCTGACAAGAACAATTAGCTGCTAAATAGATGAGTAGCTATGCTCATCCTTTACCAATTCCATCAAATAGGCAGTCAGTCTATACTCAAGGCCTCGGATGAGGGCTAGCAGTTTTGATTTAGCTATTGAAGAACTATGACTTATCGATCTAATTCTGTTTCTTACCCATGCTAAAGTAGTTCCAAAATCTTCCACGAAATGTGTGGAACCCATCCTGATAATCAGCAGTGAAATATTAGCAAGTAAATAGCAGCAAATTATCCAAATGAATCCAGAAGAGCAGGATGGATGAATTTAGGCAAGCAGAGAGTCAGTGATAGGATACTGCCATTTGACTACAGGTGTTAAATGTGTAAATCCAAAACATAGGAATAACCTAGCCTGTTGACCTACTGATTTCATAAAGGCAGAAGCTGTCCTGCTTTAAGCAACTCATTCAGTACATACTCTTTTGACTAGCAAACTTATCAGATCACGCTATCAAAAATCTCGTGTTACCTCCGTTACTTTGAGACTATTACTGAGCACCTTGTGTAAAGATTACACATCAGGAATTTTGGCAAAATATTTCTATAAACCTATGGTTTCCATCTACTTTGCAGTAACTTAAAGTCTAGCAAGAAATGCTTGATGATGCAATCAACAACCTAGTCAAGTTGCATGGTGAAAAGGAAATCCACGAGATAAATCAGCTATTATAAATTTACCAGGTTGAAACTTCTAATATCGTTTACACTCTGCGTCATCAATTAGGTCATGGCACAGCTTATAGTGTAGATAGAAACTTGCCATATGTAAGGTATCTGGCTTAAAGACCTGTCGGAATGCATTCAATGACTTGGTTTGTCCACTTGGTGCGATTGGATCATATGAACCTTCCTTAAGAGCCCTCATTCGCATGACCAAATGCCAACTGAAATTTAGTGCAATTCATTACTATCATAATGCTGAGGATGTGCCAAGTGGCAACCTCTAAATATAACTCATGAATCTGTTAATCGGTTCTCTACTAACACAACCAAAAAGCTCAATGCAATGCGCCTTGGTTTTTTGCCTTAAAATGTGACATATTTCCCTATCGAGACTTTATAGGATGACAAAGCATACAGCATCAAAATATAGACACGGCTTGAGAAGTAAGAAGCAAGGGAGTTCAATGTCACCATGAAGCTAAAATAGCAGGACATGAGATTTGATGACACAATATTTTGGCCACTCCAGGAAAAAAAGGATACTCATAGTGTTGTCTGATGAGCTTGCCCAAATACATCCACCGCTATTGTCCTCTAGTAAGTCAATTAGAACATATATAAACTCAAAACATTTACCCATCTATTTTCATCTCTTTTGCAGTCTTCACTTGATTGAGGAAAGACATCACAGATTGCCTATCTATCCCAGGATTTTTCTTTCCCTGTAAATCAGATAATTAAATGTCATGAATTCTCAGAGTCAGAATTCCTACAAGAACGCTAGAAATCACAGTTCTTTTAGGGTGCCAAAGAAACAAAATTCAGTGCGGGACTTTCAACTCAATAGGTAGGCATTATGTGCAACCCATGTTAAAGTGAATGAAGAAGAATAATTTTTAAGGTTGTATCCCGATAATGCAATTTCAAATGAGGTCACAGGTAAAAGCAAACAAAGACCTAGAAGCATGCGCATCCCTACACTCTAATACTATGTTTGGGAAGCTAGAGAAAGGTGGGTAAGAACTTCAAGGAGAAAATTCTAAGTACCCCTTGCTTCCTCTCTCACAAAAACAAAATCTCCACCATTTATCACCCCAATTCCCTCCCCCTCCCATTTCTTTAGCTTTCCAAACAGAGCTTATTAGAAAGTTACGCACCATATCCAGAAGGACATAAGCAGACAGTTGTTTCTGAGACTTGAAAAGAAAGACATTTCAAGACTAGCAAGTCCATTTACTTGCTCCAATAGTACTGAATATGAAGTCCTACCCAGCCAAAGGAAAATGGAAGGTTATTTCCGGTTCCAAGAGGCATAGTAGCAACTGGAGGTGGTGGAGATAATTTGAGATCAGAAACTACCCCAAGAAGCCAGTTAGCTGTGCCGTCGCCACCTGCAACCTAGACATTTAGCAACACAACACTATCATCCAAGGGGGCAGAAAGGAGAGGGTACGTGATGCCTCTGCACAAGGACTGTAAAACATCTTTGTGCATTGTGCTCGAAACTGAACGAGTGACTTACAATTAGTTTCAGTCTTTTCTGGATTTCACTGGCCAAAGGATCACCATCCCCTTTCAGATTTTCTAGATTTTCATAAAGCTGTTGTATCACCTCTTCAGGAGCTGTCTCTACTAAATCAAAAACCTGATAAACCATACACATCCCACACGACCACAGGGCAATAAGTAAATCCAATCAAACAAGAGAATAGATGGTCTTGGAATTGACTCTCTTCTGTAAATAGAAATATAAGCTATTATTACCTCTCTCCTAATAGATTTTTTGTTCCATTGATTTTTGAATGGATATGTCATAGAGCTGCTTTTCATGATTCTGATTTATTCATCTTCCAAAGTAACTTCACGTAACTTGTGCAATGCTGTGAATCTAAAATATGATTTGATGAGCACAACATCGACTTCCTTGTGCTCTATCTGTTCTTACTATCGACCAAGTGTAATGGTGACACTAATGAATTTAGCCATAGAGAAGGCACCAAGATTACCTGCTTTTTGTTAAGGAGAGTCCTATAGGTAACAATAAGATCTCCACCTCGCTGACCACCACTTTTGGAGTTCACGAACACTATGACTGGACAAGCAGGTACATGGGACAGATCCCTAACCTTTTCTGATCCATGCCCTACAATGTAATCTGGTACGTAGAAGTCCTTCAGAATATCCTCTAAATTGGAGTCGCCCATGACAAATTTCCAACTGCAGGTAGCTATAAACGAACAATCAAATTCCAAGTTCAAAAGAACACAAAAGAGACAATTGACGATAACGACAAGCAAATAATAAGCAATTGATATTATCCCAACGTAGAACTCACCCGAACTGACATTCACCAGCTGTATGGAGCCGAGCAAGACATGCTTGGACAATATTTCTAAACCAGGTACTCGACAGAAAAAAAGAAGGGAAAAGCGTGAGGATATCATTGTAAAAAGATGCCAGAATCGCAGTTGATGTTTCAAAAGCCAACAGCCCTGCGCTTAGCTTATTAAATTCAGCACCATTAGCAAACTACAACCAAACAACAAATTGCCCAATGCATGAAGCCAGCCCTCTCTAGCATCTGAATCAGGCGACACCAACCCAATGATCAATATGCTCGCGAGTATCAGCACCAACACCGAACCAAAACTACGGGGCACGAAATTGCAATTGGTCCCCGCAGGATATCAAGGAGATGAAATTCTCTACGAACGCGAGACGGTGCAAGTGCAACATCATGAACGCGAGAGACAGCCCATGATCCGTTTCGATAGAATTGAATACTAACAAGACGGCGATGTCAAGGCTGAGCGAGAGATGCTTTTTACCTGGGAGCCGAAGATGCTTTGAGTGAGCGGACTGGAGAAGATAGGTGCTTTCAGACGTCGCACAGCCCGATCAATACTGAAAAGTCGTCATCTAAACCACCGTCGTCAGCTAGATCGAATCGTACCGTGGCTAATGCTTAATCTAGTTGTGGGAAAGACAGACCGAGAATGACAGGAGATCAAAGCTGTGCCACGTAACGCCACACGCGGCAACTCGTGCTTTGCTCCTGAATACGAAAGGAAGCAAAACTCGGCTTTTGAGTTCGAGCAAACGCCTAATGAGTAGTAATGGCTATGAGCACTCCCCAAACCTTAAAATTCTTCTGTTGGCTCCAAGGAGTCCTTGGATGGGATCGAGATGCTTCTCGAATGGAAATGGGATGTTCGGTTTAAGGCTCTGGGCAACAGTCAACGCCAGAAAAGGCTCTGACAATAGCACTTCCCCCTCTTTTGTTCGCCTACGATATACTCTCCAATTCCAAACCCGTCTACTCTCTCCTTCGGACACCACGACGGCGGCGGCGGCTGTGACGGCGACAATGGTCGCTAAATTCTTGTTTAAACCTTATCACCGCCTATCCTTTCCCATTTTACCGTCCACATTCCGCCTTTCTCCTCACTCTAAACCGAGCTCAATCCTCTTCACTATCACCTCACGCGCCGCCGCCGCCGCAGCAGCAGCAGACATCACTCAACTTCACCCCACCGGATCACCTCTCCCCTACGGACCTTCTCTCCAAAAAGGCACCATACCCTCCCGATCCTTCAGAGACTTTAGTCATGAGGAAGCACGCGAAGATTCACTCGACGAAGAGAGCTTCACTCGGGTTTTCAGAATTTCCGCTCTTCGAGTGTCCTCCAAGGACTGCTTCGCCCTCGAGAGCCGCCTCCGCGGGCACCTCCTCAACTGGCCTCGCGTCTGCAACGTTGCCCGGGTTCCAGGCGACGAAGTCGAAGACGATGTCGCTGAGCTCATCGGAAGCCGAAACGGATCCCGCGAATCCGGTGAGGGAGACGGTTTTGAGACGTTAGAAAGGAGAATTTATGGGAAAGCCGAAGGTGATGGTGAGCCACTGAGTGGTGTTCTGTACAGGGAGAGGCTTGCAAAGACGTTCAATTCACAAGGTTTCGTGAATTTTAGGAACTTGGCGAAGATTTCACGGCCGAAGAACAGGAAGAAAAGGGGGACTAATGAGAACAGAGATGGAAACAGAGAAGGTGGTGTTAAGAGGAATAAGTTTGCTGTGGTGGAGGTGATTGAAGATGAAGAAAGAGAAGGAGAGGATTTGAGGGGCTTGCTAGGGGATAAATTTAAGGGGAGAAGGTGGAGGGGTTCGACCAGATTGTTGCTTTTGGATGACAGTTATGCCGAAAAATGCTTAGAGGATTTGCCTGAAGCTGTCAAGGTGGGTTCTTTTTGGTGCTTAAGAGACTTGAAGTCAGTTGAAGTTGCTTAGTTTCTTACCTTTTTGATGGAAAACATCATTGCATTGTTATGCCAGGCCGTGTTGAAAGAAGGCAAAAGAGATGGCACCAGCTCAATCGAGCTTGTGTCATGCACACTGACTTTGTTCTATGATTACTGGTCGATGAATGAGGTGACTATACCAACACCAATGCAAGTTCCTGTTTTTTGCAAGCAGTAAGGCTATATAGCACGCCATTGTCCTAGCTGTGGGATGCTTTCGTTTTCTTGAGTAAGAATAGGCTATATTTTGGTTATGTGATTTGGTTTAATACATGCTAGCAGCTCATTATTATTGACAAAATTGGAGAACTTACGGTACTAGTACTTCGAATTGGTTCTCCTCTCATGCTATGTTCATATATGCAGATTTTGGAGGCCTTGCTACCTAAGGAGATGATTGTTCCTTCAGCTTTTGAAACTGTAGGACATATTGTGCATTTGAATTTGAGAGAAGAACATTTCCCGTACAAGAAGATGATAGCAAAGGTGTTTACTGCTCAGTCTTGAATATTAAGGTTACTATGGGTTAATTTTGTCATATATCATAACAGTACTTCTCTTTCAGGTAGTTTTGGATAAAAACCAGCCAAAGATTCAAACAGTTGTCAATAAGATTGACATGATTCATAATGATTATAGGACGATGCAGCTTGAGGTTTTGGCTGGAAACCATTCCCTAGTGACTACCGTTGTTGAAAATGGGTTGAGATTCAGTGTTGATCTTGCAACTGTGTACGTTCTCATATCCTTCTAAGTCGTTTGTTTAGCTCAAGTTTCAGAAATTGAATGTTTGATAGATTCAATGACCGGTACTTCTCAGCGAGACTTCAATAACCTTTACCAATTAAAAGTTCATGAAACTATTGAGAAGCTCCATCTTGTGTCCCAGCAATATGACCAGTACTTTTGTCTCAGTCAATGTAGATAAACTACGTGCTTCCGTTCAACAACAATATTCATTTGGCATGAATGATATCTGGAGTGGAAGATAGAATTTTTCAGTTTTGTTTTGGCACTGGGAGGACATTATCATTTGCTTATTCCTATCTCATGCAGTTACTGGAATTCGAGGCTAGCAACTGAAAGGCAGAGACTTTTGAGTGGCTTCACCCGCAATGATGTTGTCTGTAAGTTCTTTTTTCAGTTGCATTTGCAGTTATCAATCTTTGTAATGTTACGCTTGAGTTTACTCTGTAATGATAGTTCAGACGTAACCATGATTTTGGTGTGTGTTATCTGGTTACTAACGTACATATTTAGTTGTCTCTACTTTCAATGCTGAAAGTTCATATAGTGGAAGATGCGATAGAAAATCTGAAGCAGTTATAACTAATAAGTGGGTGGAAGACTTATCAAGCAGTGAGACCACAGTCTGATGATTTCCTTGACGTAATTAGTGATGCCTTTTCTTTATTTTTCTGGCTGAGTTCCTTTGTCCCACTGTTCTGATTCTGACTTTTTGACACATACATGACTGAAATGTTTGGGACTTGTTTCTTAAGTACTTGTTTAATTTAAAAGTACTTTTTTTTTTGTTTTCCTGAAAAATTTAGAATATAATAGAAATTTCAAAAGATTATGAAAAAATGTCTACCTATGTGTCAATATTTGTATTGCGAAAGTTTCAGGTGTTTAGGGTTAAAAACAAGGTGCATCTGCGCAAGATTTAGATCAAGCAAAGAGTATAAGTCTATCCAAACATGATGCTTGTAAGCCACCACAATTAATCTTGCCTGTAAAAGGAACAGTTCATTTCTCTGTAGATAATTGGTTGAGAAGTTCAGAAGTTACCTGCAGCAAGGAAAATGTACTAGTGCAGCAGCTTGTCAAGAATGGATTGCAAGTTGCACTTTCCCTATGGATTAGGTCAATGCATCTTCTAGTTTCTACCATGCCTTGTCAACTGAAGAAGCGTCTCACGTCTCAATTATAGTTTGATTAGACAATAATTGAAGCCAGAGTGTGAGTCCTTTGTATTGTTTTGTGGACTGTCATGGTATCTCTGGAGCATTTTATTTTGTGTTCTTTTCCCTTCATATTTTTTAGTCCAATAAAATTTGCTTCTTCATTTTAACTTTCTGTGTTTCCCTGCTGGGGAGATCTTCACATTAATGATTTTTATTTTATTTTATTTTTGTGTAAATAACAGGTGATGTGTTTTGTGGTGTGGGACCAATAGCCATTTCTGCAGCAAAGATAGTCAAACGAGTCTATGCCAATGACTTGAATCCTCATGCAGTTGAATATCTGGAAAGAAACGTTGTACTCAACAAACTTGACAGGAAAATTCGGGTATTTAAGCCAATGATAAATACGAGCGCTGAAAACAGATTTTGCTAGACAAAATTAAGCAGAAAACTTCTGTAGGCCTAAACTCAAATGGGAAACCAGTTTTAATAATCTAGTTTGTCAGTGCACTCTGGTATCTTTCAAGATCTACCTTTGTTTTGTGAGTTTTAAATAGAGGTGTCAGATTACTTGACATGTCTAGCTTATCAACATGATTTCTCTCAGAAACTTGGATTTAAGATTGCATGAGGGTAGGGGTGTCAGATTGCATCAGGATCCTTCTTTCTGGATCTTTGACATCTCATGCCGTCGACAATTGTCAGGATTGTTGTACGTGTTGTACTTGATTATATGATTATATGTGAAGCTAACATGAACATATACCTTGAGCGAGAAAAGATGTTTTTCTTAGTTCCCAGTGATTTTAGGATGTTGTTTCACATGTACTTTTTTGGTTATCAAACCTTAGTGTGTTATTGATGATTTACTTTTGTAGTGTCAGTATTACATATAGATAACTAGCTTTTTCATGCTAACATTCACAAAGAAATTTATATTCAATAGTGTCGACCTGTCTGTAACTGTGAACTCATATCATCACTGCTGATAGATGACACAACTGGGCGCACACTGGTACTTGCATAATACACATTTTAGTTCACTGCCAGGTTAACCAATGTGTTTCTCGAGGTAAAATTTTCACTCTGCAGCATTGACTTTGATGCCTTACAGGTTTTCAATATGGATGGAAGAAGGTTTATCAAGTCTTTGTTTTCCAGTGAGAAAGCTTTGTCCATCACCCAGGTTGTTATGAATTTGCCAAATGATGCTGCTGAATTTTTAGGTATGTTATTTACTGTCATTAGAGTAATTGGGAAAGGTTTCCATACTATGCAGGCATGTTTCTGGAGTGTGAGTGTAATTTTTATTAATCCTTGTATCTCCAACAGATGCATTCAGGGGGATATATGGAGATAAACCCAAGGGAATGGTGCACGCCCTTCCTGTGATCCATGTGTATGGATTCTCAAAAGCTCGAGATCCTGAGTTTGACTTTCATGAGGTTGGTGCCTCTCAGATATCTCTCTCACGGTTGCCTTGTAAAAGGGCAAGGCTTACACATCTTTACTTGTCGCGGGCTATTTTGTCCATCTTTTGCTCTCTTTATTAATGATTCTTTTCCTTTTCTGTTTTTTAATGTGAATGCAGAGGATCAGAATTGCCTTATCGGAGGTGGCAGTTAAAGTAGAAATGCGTAGGGTTCGTCTTGTTGCGCCTGGAAAATGGATGTTGTGTGCGATGTTTACTCTTCCTCAGAGTGTAGCATTTGCGAGAACGGCATTCAAAGATCAAATTTAGACTGTGAAGCTGAAAGTTCTCACTGCATGCACTTCTTTCAAGGGTGAGTAGTATAAATGTATATAGCGCACACATACTTGCACAGTGCATTGCGAGTCACGCCAAAGGAAGGTAAGCTTTGTCAAGGATAACATGTGAACAAATTATATCAAGGTTTCTGTGTCTTGGCCGGCCCAGATCTGGAAGGAAGTCGAGTCACCTAAGGTTGCTTTTGGATAGCTTTGCCAATGAATTCAGCACCTCATTATGCACCCCACTTCTTTGTTAAAGGGGTTGTTGAAAGCTTTACCCAGCAATCTGTCGGGCATGAGGCATATCAGTAGCCAAAAAGTTTGTGTACTTACTGGTGCTTTTCTATGGACATCGCTGCAAATTTGTCTTGTTTTATGGTGTAATCTTTGCATTTAATCAAAGTTTGTCTACGCCCCTACAATGGCATGGATTGTCATGGCTATTGAATCTCTGTCAATTAAAGTACTTGAATTTCTTGCTTCCGTGGGGTTTGCCTCACATATCACAACCTGGATAAAGCAGGGCATTTGTGGTATGGCCCTTGGAGCACTTAATTTAGAAGAAAATCTTGAGCTCCTTTGATCTCTTTTCAGCTACATGTGTACTGCGGAAAGACCCAGGCTCTACGCATCAGGTGCTGTGCACGGTGTATATCTTGCGCGCTGATGGTAAATGTGCCCCCCCACGCATATTTAGCCCTTCGAAGCTTCAACTTATGATCCCAGAAAAAGCTTGATGTGCCCGAAAATTTTGAAGCTTTGCTTGGAATATTGAGAGAGTTGATATTTGGTCTGGTCATGGGGGGTAACAAGATCCTACTACCGTATATGGATGTCGTCGAGAGATTGGCCTGGCAGTGCTTGGCAATCCTTGTCGTTTCATTTGATTCACCGGCTTAATCATGTCAAATGCTAAATATCAAGTTCATAAAGTTTCTGGGAAACTTCACATGTGAATTCTGAACCATGTTCAGCATTAAAAATGAATAATGTGATCCTAGACAAAGGAGAGTGAAAAGTGTATCCATTAATTAGTTCGTGAATAAAAAAGAGAAAGGAATAGTCGTGAACGGCAGGATTCGAACCTGCGCGGGCAGAGCCCACATGATTTCTAGTCATGCCCGATAACCACTCCGGCACGTCCACGAAGTTGGAGAGGGCTGATTGGATTACTTATAGATCCTTTAGATAAGTGCCAAGGCTTGGGACTTAAGTTTCTGGACGTCTAACTCGAAGGCTAAAAAATATTGGTAGGACGCATTATTTATTGCGTAGCGCATCCATTGATCTGTCGCTAAAGAAATATTCTGAAGTGTGCATTTGTTGACTTGGGACTTGATCTGAAGAAATATTCATCAGTCACCACTTTCCATGGAATTGTCACCAGAAGAAGAAGAAGATCCTCTTTGTTTCTTTGGCAATACCCGACTATGAGGCTGATCCTCGTCCTCCTGTCCTTGTGGATGTTCTCGTGCCATTGCATTCGATTCTCTGCTGTTCTTGCTGCTGCAACGAGCACACTTTCGACGGGACAGAGCCTCACGAGCTCAGACACTCTAGTTTCTTCTGGTGGGGAATTTGAGTTGGGTTTCTTTTCCCCGGGGAATTCTTCTTACACGTACCTCGGAATATGGTACAAGAAGAGTGAGGTAAGAACCTATGTCTGGGTAGGTAACAGAGATCTGCCTCTGGCCACCTCCGCTCCTGCTCTTGCCGTAGACGGAGCCAATCTTCTGATCCTGGATGGGAGAATAGCCTACAAGTTGAGCAATAATTCCGTCAGTGGCAACGCCAGCGCTACGCTGTTGGATTCCGGGAATCTTGTATTGAGGGAGGATAGCTCGGAAGCAATCCTGTGGCAGAGTTTTGATGAGCCTTCGGATACTTTTCTGCCCGGAATGAAGCTTGGATACAGCAGAAATACTGGAAAGGTGTGGGCGCTGACTTCGTGGAAGAACGCCGTGGACCCTAGCCCTGGGGATTTCTCCCTGAGGATAGATTCCGAAAGCCCGAATGAGTTCGTTATTCTGAAAGGTAGTGAGAAATATTGGACTAGTGGGCCTTGGGATAGAGATTCACAAATATTCTCTCTTGTTCCTGAGATGAGATTAAACTATATTTTCAATTTCAGCTTCATTAGCAATCCGAATGAGAGTTATTTCACATATTCTCTTTATGGTTCGTTTGCTAATAGAAGCTCAAGATTAGTTATGGACCTGTCTGGGCAGATTAGACAACTCTCCTGGCTGGAGTCTGCAAAGGAATGGAATCTGTTTTGGAGTCAACCGCGGCGGCAATGTGATGTCTACAAGTTCTGTGGGTCATTCAGCACGTGCAACGAAGCAACTAGTGCTCCTTGTGACTGCTTGGAAGGATTCAGGCCCTCAGATCTGGACAAGTGGCCACAGTATGATTCATCTGCCGGGTGCGTGAGGAGAATACCGCTGCAGTGTGAGCAAATGGGATATGGAAATGGTGATAAGGACGTTTTCCTCAACATGGACCATGTGACATTTCCGCTGTATTACAAAACCTTGGAAGGAATATCCACTGAAGCATGTAAATCAGCCTGCACAGGTGATTGTTCTTGCACTGCATATGCTTATAATGGCACTAGCAGTGGCAGGTGTCTGCTGTGGCACGGAGACCTCTTAAATCTAAGGCAGCTCTCTGAAGATGATCCCGCCAGTAAAACAATAAACATCAAAGTTGCCGCTTACGAGCTCCAAAATAAGACGCTCCAAAGCTCCCCAGGTAGAAGCATTATTCTAATCCTGTTGATATATCATGTTATTTTTCTGCAGTAGACTCCTACTTTCTCCAGCTGTTTTCAGGAAATAACAGAACACTGAAGATAGCCCTAGCTTCTGTTGTTCCTCCCACTGCTCTCGTCCTAACCAGCTACATCTGCTGCCAATGGAAAAAGAAACAGAAGGGCATGTCCTCTGATCCTTTTTCCCTATTTTTTGTTTTGAGGTCTCTCAAAGGTGTAAAAAGCATTATGTGGCTTTGATGAACAGGCAAAATGGGACCGTCTCAGGACATTTTACTGTTTGATGTGGACATGAGCATTGCTCCTAGTACAGATGGAACTTCTCAAAAAGGAATAGGAAATCAAAAGAAGACGGATGCTTGGTTGCCATTGTTTAGCTTTTCAAGTGTAACTGCTGCGACAGAAAACTTCTCGAGTTTGAACAAGCTAGGAGAAGGAGGTTTTGGACCAGTTTACAGGGTAGCAACTTTTATCCTCTTGCAAATTCCATTTCGAAACAGCAACTTCGCATTACTAAAGGCTATGCAATTGAATTCTCTCCAGGGTAAATTACTGAACGGCAAACACGTAGCAGTGAAGAGACTCTCCAAGAAGTCTGCTCAAGGGATGTTAGAATTGAAAAATGAAACCATGCTTATAGCCAAGCTACAACACAAGAACCTTGTTAGACTCCTGGGCTGCTGCTTAGACCGAGATGAAAAGATTCTAATCTACGAATATATGCCCAACAAAAGCTTGGATTCCGTCCTCTTTGGTAGGCTGTTTTGCTCCCTTCAGGAATATGCCTCATGACTTCCTTAAACTTTAAAGTTAACTCATTCAAGATATCGCGTTACTAATATCAAATTGAAACAGATCAAACAAAAGGACATCTCCTCAATTGGGAAACACGTGCACACATTGTTGAAGGAATCGCTCAAGGGCTTATTTATCTTCATCAACACTCAAGATTGTGCATTGTCCACAGAGACCTCAAGGCTAGCAACATTCTGTTGGATGGTGACATGAACCCCAAGATATCTGATTTCGGCCTAGCAAAGATGTTCGGGGGAAATGAATCCGTGGCAAACACAAATCGAATTGTGGGAACATAGTAAGTGCAATACTTACCTAACAAAGCAATTTTATCAGACCTTCTATTGACTATACATGTTCCGCAAAGAAAGATGCTTTGGGGTGCTCTATAGATTCTCTTGTGGTAATTAAAGAACCTGACCCCATTGATTGATATATAGTGGCTATATGTCTCCGGAGTATGCCTTGGAGGGAGTTGTCTCCACAAAGTCGGATGTGTTCAGCTTTGGAGTTCTGCTTCTGGAGATAATAAGCGGCAAAAAGAATACTGGCTTTTATCAGACCGATTCGATGAATCTTCTTGGATATGTAAGAAGCACTGTGCTCGTAGAAAAAGAAAAGAAGTAACACATACTATTGTCTTGACTAGTAGTAACACATTCCCTTCTCTTGCTTTTCAGGCTTGGCAACTGTGGCAAGAAGACGAAGCTCTCTGCTTGGTGGATTCAGTGTTAGACCGCCACGAATCAGATGGTATACTGATAAGACATATTAATGTGGCTCTTCTGTGTGTTCAAGAGATTGCAGCTGATAGGCCAACTATGTCACAAGTATTGACGATGCTCACGAATGAGCTTTTAATTCTACCTTCTCCAAAGCAGCCAGCTTTCTCATATATAAGGACTCAGAAAATCCCAGAACCTCCTCTTTACAGACCCGATCTCAACTCAGTAAATGGTGTTACGATCTCTTTAATGGAAGCTCGATAGCTTTTCAGACACGAGATTCATATTGTTCATGGGATTCTTTGCTGAAGAGCTACACTTGTGATTTGTAAGTGCAAAAGAAAAAAGATTTGAGCTTTATTGTATAATTGAATTATGGTGCAATTTGTCTTCATCAAGAAACAGGAAGTCCGATGTGAGCTCAGTTAGGTTACGGTTGATTATGATCGTTATAAAAATAATAGAGCTGGAGCTTTCTATTGTCATGTGGCACTTTCAAGATTTTTTGTGTTCTCAAACCTCAATTCTTGGCCATTATCCCCTATTTGTCGTAGTAATGTCACAACGGAGAGCTAAGTAGTGATTCTTCGCAACTGTTCAAAGGGCATTGTTATATGCTTGTTCTCTCTCTCGCTCTCTCTAATCGAATGCTTATGTACATTGAAACTGCGAAAAAATCTTCCAATCTGTGAATGTCAACTATTTGATTGCCAAATTTCTGGAAGTATAACTGTGAGTCAAACAACTGAGCATTTGGATGAATGGAGCATTTGAATTTTATCGGCCCTCCAGTGAAGTAACGATCGTTGTATTGTTTGAAGAAGGGTCTTGCTAGTTTGATGAGTATGCCATGTTAGACAGATCTCTTTCATTGAAGAATCCGGGCTCTTTAGGCGGAGGCAATGCTATGTTGCTACTCATCCGAGTGTCAAAGCCGAGATTCTCGGTTTGTTCAGGGAGATAAATGCTTCTTCGGTCGAAGGCACTAACTTGGAGAGGGAATACATGGAGTTCCTACATGCCTTCATCAACTTTCTAGAGGCTTGCCGGAACACCTAGGAAACGGTCACGTTAGCTCGTGTCGTGAAGGCAAGCTATCAAGATCGGTCTGAATGTTTGGAGTTTGCAGAGCACGCGGTTGCTCGGTACAAGAAGGCCGTCAAATCTACAGGTGAACGGGTTTCACTGTTGATTCATAAGAGGGAGAAGCTAGTGGAGCGCCTAGCCTTAAACCAAACTTACTTTGAGCATGATCCGAGTGATATCGTGATGAAGTTTCGATGTGAATGGCTAAAGGAGAGGCTTGATGATCTAACGGCGGATATAACTTTCGAGAGAGACCTGATCGATAATCTGAAATTCGCCGTTAAACATCATGATGCTAACGCAGCCAGGCACAAGGAGAAATGTACCTGCCTATTCTTCAAGCTCGCAAATCTCGAATCCCAGATCGCTCAGTGTAGGCAAAGTATTAGTTTCATGGAGAGTCAGTTGAGCTCTTTTGTGATGCTCATTAGGGCTCAGTTTGGCTTTACTTTTCCTCTCGAGTAACTGTTGTAAAGCTTGTTGATGTATGGAATGAAGGGAAAGTTTCACATATTTGTGCTTTTATTTTCCTTCCATCTCTTCTTCCGCATGATAGAACGATTTGAGATACCGAAGATGTCAAAGCTTAACGTCCTTCTTGGTGCTCTTGTTAGATGCTGTAGATGATGATATCAAGAATATTAAAGAAGCATTCGGCGGTGGCCCCCACTAGTCGCATAGAGACTCGCGTAATCAGTCATGTAAATTAATAGAGCTGTGACCACTCGATCCGTGTAGCCATAAATGAATCAGGCCACCTGTTGCGTGCCCCGCTTTACTCATAACTTGTTTCTTTCAACGCCCATTTGTCCGTATCGATTGCATGTAGTGTCAGCAGGAATGATTGTGGGCCATGCTCAGTAATAAAACACTGATCCTCCTGTCGCGACCCTTTAAAAAATTTTATTAGGTTTTAAAGGGTTAACGGATTATTAGGTTAATTCGATTTGACTAACTTAACGCGGACCCTCCCAAGCCCTACCGAATCACAACTTTGGTTTTTGTTTAAATGATTTTGAAATTTGAAGTCGCCACTAATCGTTCTTGGTAAGTCGATTAGAAACCTAAATAAATTAGCGGGAGAACTAATTTATTTCTGCGAACCAGAGATTATGAGCTCGGGGACTTGGTTACACTAGTTAATTAAAACTAATGCCCTTTCGGTACCTTAATTTCATGGATATCCTAATTCGGCAACTCAGGCTTGGTTTATTCCTAAGGCTTTAGTAGGGTATTCTCTTTTGTGTTTTCACTTTTTAAATAGGATGCGTGGATGGTATATATTTTTATTTATTATATTTTTTAAGTGTTAAAGATTCCCTAAAGCCGAAAGAGGGAGTGTGTTAACGACTTCTGTGCAGTATTACGACCTACTCATCTTTTGGGCCTGATGATTCAAAAAATTAAATTGCAGGAAGTACATGACAGTAAATAAACACCTTCAATGGGAGGCCTAGCATTGGCTTGGCTCTTCCATTTGGGATTTAAGGTATAAATATTTAAGTTGCAGGTATTTAAACTACTGTAAGTAAAAACCTCCAATGGGAGGCTAAGCATTGGCTTGGCTCTTCCCTTTGGGATTTAAGGTACAGATATTTAAATTGCAGGTATTTAAACTACTGTAAGTAAAAACCTCCAATGGGAGGCTAAGCATTAGCTTGGCTCTTCCCTTTGGGATTTAAAGTACAGGTATTTAAGTTGCAGGTATTTAAACTACTGTAAGTAAAAACCTTCAATGGGAGGCTAAGCATTGGCTTGGCTCTTCCCTTTGGGATTTAAAGTACATGTATTTAAGTTGCAGGTATTTAAACTACTGTAAGTAAAAACCTCCAATGGGAGGCTAAGCATTGGCTTGGCTCTTCCCTTTGGGATTTAAGGTACAGGTATTTAAATTGCAGGTATTTAAACTACTGTAAGTAAAAACCTCCAATGGGAGGTTAAGCATTAGCTTGGCTCTTCCCATTGGGATTTAAAGTGCAGGCATTTAAACTACTGTAAGTAAAAACCTCCAATGGGAGGCTAAGCATTGGCTTGGCTCTTTTCTTTGGGATTTATGGTGCAGGTATTTAAATTACAGGTATTCACATTATGGTAAGTAAAACCTCCAATGGGCGGCTAAGCATTGGCTTGGCTCTTCCCTTTGGGGCTTAATGGTGCAAGAATTAAATTGCAGGAATTTATAGTATGAATGCGACATGTAGATATGGAAACATATGAGTATGACATGACATAATCGAAATTTAGATTAATTTATTTGGGCAAGGAAATTCTCGAAGATTTTAATAGTTAGGATTTGTTGACACCTGATTTTTAATCATTTTTTCTATTGCTAAAGTAATAAAAAATCCATAAAAATTCATAAAATTGAAAAATCAACTTTGGGGACCTTAGCCAAGCCTAGGGAACCAATTTTGACCAAAAAACGATTTTTCATATTTTCAGTATTTTTACGTATTTTTTATTTATTTATTTTCGAAAATTAATAGAAAATCCATAAAAATTCATAAAATTGAAAAATCAACTTTGGGAACCTTAGCCAAGCCTAGGGAACGAATTTTGACCAAAAAATAATTTTTCATATTATATATATTTTAATTTGTTTTTTAAAAAATACAAAAATATTTGAAAATTTCGGAAAAATAACATTTGAGGCCAAAAAATACACAAAGATAGTTAATATTTTTATTTTAAATCTATTTTCATATTGGCCATCGTAAATTCAGAAAAATCCAATTCGAGTCACGTGTTCCTTCACGAGTATAATCTCGAATCGGGCCTAAAAAAATTTAATTTGAGTCAACTTATTTTAACTTTCACTTTTTATGAGTTGTGACATTGTCTTCTAATATTTTAAATTTTCATCTTGGCCCAATTATACCCAGAATGACTTAATTTTACAAAAGGGCTTTAATTAAATTATACATTATTTTCAGCGACAAGAAATGAGCTTAAATTTGACATGTGGTAAATTTTGGTGTGTCAAAAATTGTGAGGAGATTTGGACTTAAAGAAATATATTTTTTTAGGGATTGAATTGTAAATACTTAAAATTCAAGGACTAGAGTGCAAATACCTAACTCTTGAAGGATTATTTTACAAATAATAAAAAGAAGAGTTAGTGGATAAATTAGAATAGAGAAGGGAAGATGAAGAAGAGGAGATGAAGAAGAGGAGATGAAGAAGAGAAGTTGGAGAAGAATGGATGGAGAAAATAAGATAAGAATAGAGAAGGGAAGATGGAGATGAAGAAGAGTTAGTAGAGAAATTAGAATGGAAGATAAGAATAGAGAAGGGAAGATGGAGATTAAGAAGAGTTAGTGGAGAAATTAGAATGGGAGATAAATATGGAGAAGGGAAGATGAAGATGAAGAAGAGTTAGTGGAGAGATTAGAATGTGAGATAGAGATGGAGAATGGAAGATGAAAATGAAGAAGAGTTAGTGGAGAAATTAGAATGGGAGATAGAGTTAGTGGAAAAATTAGAATGGGAGATAGATGAGTAGGTTATAAAAGGAGGAAGAAGTGAGCTTGAGAAAGGATTCTTGGGAGAGAAAATTTGAAGTGTTTGGGAGGATTTTTTTTTTGGAGAGAAAATTTTGGATGTTTGAGAGAGTTTTGGGAGATTGAAGAAAAATTTGAGAGAAAGAAAATACCAAAAGAGAGAGAATTTTGAAGATGATGGGAGTTCAAAGCTAGGGATTATCATCACAAATTCCTTCATCGATCAATATAAATCAAGAGTTCATCCTCGTCAACGAGCAAGCAAATTCGAGCTAAGTGTTTTTATTTATTCATTTGTTTATGGTTTTACTTGCAAATTAGCACAAATTGTATACACTTTCTCCATCTCCTTTTTTTTTTCTTTTCCATATTTTATGTCAGGAGAAGGATATCTCTACGTCAACAGCAAAAATCTCGTAGATATGCAAAAATCGGCCCAGACAAGCTCCTAAGCTGTCCACCGATTTCTCAACTGATCTGTGACTAAAAAGTCCCTCTTAATTCAAAAGAAACTCTCTATATTGGGAACATAGAGAGCGAAAATCAATTATAGAAATCCCTCCCAAAAAATGGGAGATAAGTACTCTTTCCACTCTTCTGGTTTTAGGTGCAGATTAGCACATATTTTGTATACTGACACTTCACTCTATTTTATGTCAGGAAGCCACAGCTCTATATCAATGGTCAACCCTATGGAAGCACAAAATCGGCTTGGAGGAGTCCTCAAGCGCGCACAAATTTCAAATTGTTGAATCAATTCGTTGTATTTCATTTTAAAGAATTCATACCCCAAAAATGGAGAGGACAAAGTCCATCCGCAATTTAAATACCTGCACCATAAATCCCAAAGGGAAGAGCCAAGCCAATGCTTAGCCTCCCATTGGAGGTTTTTACTTACAGTAGTTAAATACCTGCAACTTAAATACATGTGCCTTAAATCCCAAAGGGAAGAGCCAAGCCAATGCTTAGCCTCCCATTGGAGGTTTTTACTTACAGTAGTTAAATACCTGCAACTTAAATACCTGTACCTTAAATCCCAAAGGGAAGAGCCAAGCCAATGCTTAGCCTCCCATTGGAGGTTTTTACTTACAGTAGTTAAATACATGCAACTTAAATACCTGTACCTTAAATCCCAAAGGGAAGAGCCAAGCCAATGCTTAGCCTCCCATTGGAGGTTTTTACTTACAGTAGTTAAATACATGCAACTTAAATACCTGTACCTTAAATCCCAAAGGGAAGAGCCAAGCCAATGCTTAGCCTCCCATTGGAGGTTTTTACTTACAGTAGTTAAATACCTGCAACTTAAATACCTGTACCTTAAATCCCAAAGGGAAGAGCCAAGCCAATGCTAGGCCTCCCATTGGAGGTGTTTATTCACTGTCATGTACTTCCTATAATTTAATTTTTGAATCATCAGACCCAAAAGATGAGTAGGTCGTAATACTGCACAGAAGTCGTTAACACACTCCCTCTTTCGGCTTCAGGGAATCTTTAACACTTAAAAAATATAACAAATAAAAATATATACCATCCACGCATCCTATTTAAAAAGTGAAAACACAAAAGAGAATACCCTACTAGAGTCTTAGGAATAAATCAAGCCCGAGTTGCCAAATTAGGATATCCATGAAATTAAGGTACCGAAAGGGCATTAGTTTTAATTAACTAGTGTAACCAAGTCCCCGAGCCCCTAATCTCTGGTTCGCAGGAATAAATTAGTTCTCCCGCTAATTTATTTAGGTTTCTAATCGACCTACCAAGAACGATTAGTGGCGACTCCAAATTTTAAAATCATTTAAACAAAAACCAAAGTTGCGATTCGGTAGGGCTTGGGAGGGTCCGCGTTAGGTTAGTCAAATCTAATTAACCTAATAATCCGTTAACCCCCTTTAAAATTTAAAATTTTTTTAGAGGGTCGCGACAGACTGGCGACTCCGCTGGGGAAGGGGTTTTTAAATTTTCGAAAAAAGATAAGAGTTGGAATATTTGAATTTTTTTCGAAATCTTAAAATTCTTAGTGGACTTAGGCCAATGAAAATTTCATGCATATCTCGCTTCTGGCGATATTGTTTGGGACTCATTCTATAGGTGTTATATGTTTTTGCAGGATGGGAGTTATAAGGGGCGGAGTGTTTGGCTAGCCCCTTTGTTTTGCAGGCTCGGTGTTGGGTTTATTTGTTTAATTTCGCACATTTTTAGAAGCGCTGTTTTGATATCAATTGTTGTGCATGTCTTGCATACTCTGAGGATCACGACACCTGCACACACAAGCGTCTAAACCCAAGTCGCGAAATTCTTCCTAGAAAACCATAGATAGGGATCGAATATGCAAAGCTCTTGCGTCGATTGCGCTCGGGTTGACCATATTTTATTCCGCTCATTATCTGAATTGACAATTCTTCCCATTGTGATTTGATTGCGCGGAGGGTAAGTTTGTCAATTCAGATAGTGGGAGCCTTTTTAGGTCCATACCTTGTCTCTCCTTCTTTTATTTTCTAGAGTCCACTCCTCACTTGAGTCATGCGCATGACTATGTGATTTGCATTTCTCCAAGGTAAAAGTAAGTTCTCTAATTTTATCTTGTATTTATTTTCGGTCGGTCCATGCTAGGTGTTAGTCAGCTTTTGAGCTTGATATTACGACCATTCTTTTTAAAAGAAAATAAAAATTAAATTTGTCCCTCATTTCTTTTAAATTTTTTTTTGAAAAAATGATGTAAAAAAATCCCTTCATGGGAATTTTATTAACCAATAAGGGATTTTTGTCATATTTTTATTGCTTCAATAAAAATGAAATTTTCCTGAAAAAATTTTCCTCTGAAAATTTCAATAAAAAGAAAAATTCCTTAAAAAAAAAAACTCTAGTAGACATCAAGTGATTTTATCACATTTTTCAAATTATAAAAACTTGCAAGAAAATTCTTCTCGAGAAATTCGCTCATGTTTTTCTAAGAAAATTTTCTCTAAATAAAATTAGACTAATTGACCAATAAGAGATTTTTGTCATGTTTTTTTCTCTCCAATAAAAATGAAATTTTCCTGACAAATTTTCCTCTGAAAATTTATTTCGATAAAAAGAAAAATTCCTTTAAAAAAACATCAAGTGATTTTATCACATTCTTTCAAATTATACAAACTTGCAACAAAAATTCTTTTCGAGAAATTCGCTCATGTTTTTCTAAGAAAAGTTTCTCTAAATAAAATTAGACTAATGTCTCGGGGGAATTTCGTTAACCAATAAAGGATTTCTGTCATGTCTTTCCCGCTTCAATAAAAATAAAATTTTCCTGACAAATTTACCTCTGAAAATTTATTTTGATAAAAAGGAAATTCCTTCAAAAATTTTAGTAAACGTCAAGAGACTTTGTCACATTCCTTTAAAAAAATAAAAAAAAAGAATAATAAATCTGAAAAAAATTCTGTATCAAAAATTAACCCATTTCTTCCTAAGGAAATTTTTTTTTTCTTTCTTTTGATTTCTCTATAAAATAGAAAAAATCAAATTGGACTAATATAGGAGTCATGGACCGACATTTCTTGTGTCGCATACTAATTATATCCTTTTCTTTTGCAGAGAGATCCTAGATACCCCAGACGGGTGTGAAAATTAAGTTCAATAATATATCAAGAATCATCTTCAGAAATACCAAAAGACGAAAAACACCGAGGCTTCAACCGTTAATTCTGGGGGGCAAACGAACATTGTCCATCTTTGACAGACAAAGTTGTGTCAATCCGTAAACTTGTATGGGCAGTATATTCTGATATGACGGTGGATTTATACTGATTAAACATGGGGGCATATTTAATGTATTGCAGAGGATCCCGCGTCTTTTGAAAAACAATATGGATTATATAATCAGAACCCATGAAACAAATACCTTTACCTGATCAAATCAACCAGAGACCGGTCTTAAAATTTCCTCTTATCCGAAACATGCGGAGGGCTTTAGAGGACCGAGGTTCTATTAATGAACGTGGCCCATAGGAATTTCTCCCGACGCTACAGGCCACCGACACGAGCAAGTGGACGCCGAAAGAAACAAAATATGGATAAAAGTGGGCACACAACAGGTGGCCGGATTTACTACCAGCGCACTGATCGAGTGGTCATAGCGTTATTATTCCTGATCTCAAGATGGATAGTGGGGGCCACCGCCGAACCCATCATCAATGTTCTCGATATCATCGTCTGGATCAATTAAACAAGAACATCAAGGAGAACATTAAGCCTCGACATCTTCGGTACCTCAAATCGTTCTGTTATGCTATGCGGAAGAAACGATAGCAGGAAAATTAAAAAAAAAACAAAACAAAACACGTGAAGCTTTTCTTTCATTCCATTCATCAAAGAGTATTACAACAACTCACTAGGGAGGAAAGGTAAAGCCAAACTGGGCCCTGATGACCATTACGAAAGAGCTCAACTGACTCTCCAAACAGTTGATGCTCTGGATGCACCGGGCGCTCTCGGGATCAAGCTCCGCGAGCCTAAAGAAGAGGCGATCGCACTTCTCTTTAACCTGGGCCATAGTGGCCTCGTAATGCTCAACGGCAAACTCCAGGTCCGGAACCGCTGCCCTCTCGAAAGCAATGTCTGCCGTAATGTCATCAAGTCTCTCCTGCAGCCAACCACATTTACACCTCATCACAATATTGCCTGGCTCCTGTTCGGCGTAAGTTCGGACCAAGGCCAGACGGTCCACCAACTTTCCCCTCTCACGAACCAGCCACGAAAGCTGATCGTTGGCAAACTTGAGGGCCTTTTTGTGATTATCAGCCACAAACGTAACTGTTGCCAGACGCTCGTGCCGGTCTCGGTAACGGGCTTTCACGACGGCGGTCACAAGGACCGTCTCATAAGCACGGTTATAGGCAGCCAGAAAATTGATGAAGAGGGTCGAGAAGTTCCGGTACTCCTTCCCTAGTTGGGTACCCTCAACAGAAGCAGCGTCCACAGTCCTAAATAAACCGAGGATTTCAGCCTCAACGGTAGAGTTTTTGGCTATATGAGCGTAACCTCTACCAAGAAGATTGTAGAGTCTCTCCCACCCAGCTAGGACTTCGGCGGATAAGGTATGGTTAGGAGAATTAGCCATTTTTGAAAGCAGAATACGAAAAAAAGGGGGAGAGAGGTGAGGCAGATGAGCGGAATGCGAAGATGGTAATCTGCTTTGAAGTAAATATCGATTTCATAGTGACGGTATCAACCAGTCAAGATTTCTCTTATCTACCATTCTCTATTGGCACCACCCTCGTTGGCTCGAATTCCCATCAGATGGCGACTGCGAGCTAAGCGAGTCCGAAATCTCCGCAGAAAGTTTGACGAGACACCGCCACTTTGAAAAAGAAGACGGAAAGATGAGCTGAGTGGAAGACACGGCAAACATTAGCGAAAAGGAGATACGACTTGTCTTCATTGGAGGACCCGCCAGTAAATCGACGGTGGAGATCTTGACAGGGGCCCTCTATCACGAAAAGAAAAAAGAAGACAAACTGAGCGAGAAACAAGGATTTCCCCTTTGATCAAAAGCTGAATATCAGATTTTCTCCCTCGGAAAATCTAATAGCGCTGCCCGTGAAGAGGGAAGTCGTTGCTATTGCCAGAGAGAGAACTTGTCCCCATTTGATAGTCAGAGTTCATTCGCAAGAACTCGCAGGAGAAAGATAGAGAGGAAGGAGTTCTCGTGGGAGAGGAATTCAAAACCTTCACCATCAAAGCATCGGCTTTCAAAGCCTGTTACGAGAAGGCATCAACGATCTCGTGATCCCTCAAGTCCGAGAAGACATCCCGAGGCGGTCTCGAATCGGCAGTCCTAGATCCAGAAATATGTCGAGTATTAGGGGAACGGGCGCATGTTCAACCCTGGTCAAAGCTGATGAAGTTCCTTACCCTGAGGGTCTACTGGTCATGGCCATTGACGGTAATCCAGTCTCTCTGTCAATCCTTGTTACCGTATTAAGAAAATGCCGGTATAAGGTTGTAGCTCAAGCAAAGGCGACAGAGGCCTTAGAGATATTAAGGAGGAGTAGTGACCCGTTTGATATCGTCCTCACCGCCATGGTAGGGATTGACATGGATGTTTTCACTCTCTTGGAAGTCATCAATTCTAAATTAAACATGCCAGTCCTCGTAATATCGGCAAGCGATGATCAGCAAGCCCTAATGAAGGCTGTCTTAAATGGGGCCCAAGACGTTGTAACGAAACCAGTTAGAGTTCAGATGCTTCAAAACATATGGCAGCACGTGGTAAGGAAGCAATTGCACGACCATGAGAACAAGCATCAAGCCTTCAATTTTGTTCCAAGCAACTGGAGAAAGAAGATGAGTTGGTCTCCCGAGCTGCATCGTATGTTTGTTAATGCAGTTCAGCAGCTAGGAATAGATTCGGCACGGCCGCAACATATACTGGAAATTATGAAGGTAGATGGACTCACTAAAGCAAATGTTTCGAGTCATCTTCAGAAGTACAGAAAAAGGGTGAGAGAACACAATGCAGCTCAGAATCAAGAAAACCAAGGCGGGACTGATCCAAGCCTGAACGTCGAGTCTCCTCGCCACCATAAGTTCCCCAGGTTAGCATGGGGCGAGCCACTTCCCATCATCAACCAAGCTAGTAGCCATGCCATCAATCCCCCAGGCGTTAATCAAAGTATCCCCCAGAATCACCCTAATGCTCTTCAAGAGTATAGACCGCAGGGGCAGTGTATTCAGACTCCTTGGTCTGAGCACCAACCCGTGGCTAGAATTCATCCCATGATCAGCGCGCCTGCGCAGCCAGAGAATCAGACAAGAAATTATCCTGAGCACTTCCACTTCTTTAATCCTCGAATGGAAGGAGTTTTTGGCAGCAGGACAGTTGGTGATCCCCACACTTTCTCGAGTAATGATGAAGGCTCCAGCACGAGAAGTCAAATTGCTCATGGCGAGAACAGAATGAGAAATCTACCGCCAGCATTTGCCAACAACAATGCCCAATTCGAGCATCAGTTGCTGGAAGGTTCAAGAGATTACCCAGATGATGAGCTTACTGCCCTGGTCAACCAGTTTAGGGTTGATAGACGTCCCAAGCCGCGATCAGGAGCCAGTGAGTAGGGACTCTCAAACATCGATCATCCACACCCGAACCAACACGAGACTAGCTGATTATCGAAGAGCCACAGGAGAGGCAGAACTGACCTTAAATAAGTGCACATTTTATTTCATGCTTAATTCCCCTGCGTATGATATTTTCCAGCTTTCTAGGTGTCTCGATTTAATTCAAGGACAAGGGGGCAATTTATTTATTTTTTTTATCCCGTCGAATGCGTGAATCCCTTTTTATGCTAGATTTAGGGCGGATCAATTTGTGGTAACGTCGCTGACTGCCATAATGAGAAATGTTGAATGGCCTCACGTAGGGAAATTTCAAGTGAAATGCCCAGGCGAGCTCGAAGACGGGTAATTGTGTGTCGTTCCAATTTACCCTCAATCGTTGCAAAATGCTAAATTGGATTTGTTCCATTCTCACCCAGGGAATCGCAAAGTGCCTCAAGAGTGTCGCAAAATGAAATGACCCAATGGAACGCGATAGGACTCATTTGCCTCGAAGGTAACCTTGAAATTAAAGAAGCCCTCCGGTCCACGGACCCGATGGCATAGAAAATGATGATGGTCCAAGGCAACCCGAAAGAAAATAAGGCCCAACTAAGCAAAACACTTACGTGGCAAGCTCAAAGTGAAGGGCAACTCGGGACATACAATTCAATCTAGTCCAAATGAAGGAACTTCCTCAATTCAAATTCAATAGAAGTACACACAAGGGTAAAACAGTATCGTTCCAATTTTTCTAGAATATGAAGAACATATACTGCCGCATTCTCTTTCATTTTTGCAGGGGAAGTCTCTACTGGCCAGATTTTCCTGTCTAACATTCCCTATCAGTATCACCTCCGCTACTCGTCTCCAATCTCCAGCCAAGCAAATCCGACGTCTCTACAGCAAAGCTAAACGGGACGCCACTACTTTGAAAAAGAAAAGATAAAAATAAGCTGAGTGAGAGACAAAGACATTTTCGGCAGAAAAGAGATACGACTCGTCTTTATTGAAGAACTCGCCAGCAAATTGACGGTGGAGACAACAACAAGGGGCCCTATCACGAAAAGATGGAAGGAGACGAGCCGAGCAAGAGACACGATAAGAAAAGAGGATTGAGAAAGGCCGGACCCTTGGAAGAAGCAATACAGTTGCTAAACACACGTTTAATTTTAAAAGAGACGCCATGCTCGGAAGAGGGTCTTAAGGCATAGGCAATCGCTCAGAAAAATTCAAAGAGAGTGAAAACACCGGAAACGAGTAGCAAATCTTGAGAAATCATCAACCAAATCAAAGATGTCTCAACCCAATACTCCCGAGAGCTATCATTGCCTGCTAAATATGGGAGAGGAAGAGTTCGAAGCCATGTTTGGGATCGAGCCTATGGAGCCTGGCTCTTCCGCCGACGACGTCCAAAATCTCAGTAAAGATAAGGACAATAACGGTAAGGGTCAAAAAAAGCGTTACCGTCGCCATACTAAGGAGCAGGTACAAAGGCTTGAGGATTTCTTCAGAACATGCCCTATGCCAGACGGCAAACAGAAAATGGAACTGAGTCAAGAGTTAGGACTTGAACCTTTGCAAATCAAGTTCTGGTTTCAAAATAGGCGAACCCGAATGAAGGCTCGTCATGAGCACAACGAAGCCGAGTTTCTAAGAGTTGAAAATGAAAACCTCCGAGCGGAAAACAAGATGTATAAAGAGACTTTTGACTCCGCCACCTGCCCCAACTGCAATAGCCTCCTCCTCACCCTCGATGAAATGCATGATCTGAGGATCGAAAATGCACGTTTAAGAGGTGAGTTAGACCAGTTTATAACAGGATCGAGTTCTGTTGGAGGAGGGTACAAAAGGACCAATGATACTGGATCATCATCAATACCTCCCGAGGAAGAAGGGACAGATCACCACCAAGCGGACATTGACGATGATCTTTTCGCCATAATCAACCAGTTTGATATCGGTAAAGCATCGGGACTGTGATGCACTTGTTCAGCCAGTGACCACGAGACCTTCAATATGGCCGATGCATACCTAATTTGGGATGAAGCCAGCTGATCATGGGAGAGCCTGCAGAGGAAGCGGAACTAATCCTGAATGAGTGAATGTGTTTTATTTCCTTGCGTGATGTGTTTTTCTGCTTTTGTGAATGTGTAAAAGCAAGGAGTAATAATCCGACTTCCCCCTATTAAATGCTCGAATCCGCCACCTCACCAACCTCGCGACGAATTGATGGCGAGTGAAAATCTGCATAAACCTGAAGGGTAACTCCGTATCGTTTCAATTTACCCTCAGTTGCTCCAAGTTTTAAAATTAAGCCCCTTCTATTCTCAGGAAATTGCAAATCGACCCGAGAACGCAATCATATCCGAATACAGGTTGGATAAAATTTGGGGGCAAATCAACTCATGGGCATTACCACGGGATAGACAGCTTCGGACAAAGGAAAGTACAAGCGAAAGACGCGAACAATCTCAGAAATGGGTAATTCTGTATCGTTCTAATGTGCACATAATCATCTCAAGTCTTGAATTGTCTTATTCCATTCTTAACAGGGATTGCAAATTACCTCGAGAAATACCGTAACATGGCCCAAGGTGATACAACAGGGCTGCGTTATCCCCAAGGATTAACCCTTGAAAAGAAAGCCCCATGGACACCTACGGTCCAATGGACCGAATGGTATGGGGGATGACAGTAGGTCCGAAATATTCCGAGTTCGATCCCCAAGGGTGGGGAATGTTGTATGTATTATAAATAAATGAAACAACTTTTTGTGCATTTCTTTTTTTTACAAACAGGAATACTCGACGAGTAATATCAAAGTCAGTATTTTACCATAGTCTTCCCATAATGGTGAGGCGCCCAACAAAAGTCGAGGAAAATTCAATCCAACAAAACTGGTAAAAGACTCGTGCAAGACATTCAAGATGAAGGGTAAATCAGTATCGTTTTTAATTTATCCCTTTTAATACTGGCTGATATGTCTCTTTTTCTTTTTACAGGAAATATTTACACTAACATTTAACATGTTGAAGGAGACAAATCCAAAAGAAAATTATGATCATCTGACAAGATCTATTCTAGTGAAAAATGGGGCAAATTGATCACAAGCTCTGAAGCGAAAAAGCAAATATGTCTTCCTTATCTCGTTTGATTTCAAGAATAATTTCTCTGCTTTTTACAGGGACATTCAACCGCTAAACCGTGGCGGTCGCTGTCATTAAACAAACCGAAATGCTCCCTCACCCATATGCTTCATCACGTAGAGACAAAGTTTGAGACGAACCACCCCTCGACATAAGGAGTAGGCTTCCCAATTTGTTCGGTCCGCCCACATACCAGGGGCAATTCAAATCCGCCCATATTTGCACATTATATAAACACACGTAATGCTAAAAAATTGTCACATCTGCATTGTGCTTACACAGTTCATGAATTATGTATGACTATTCCGTGTGTTTAACTTACCAACTCCAACTTAGAGCATAAACTGCACAGGAGACATCAAATGTGCAGAATGTGGCATGACAGGATGAGGAAAGGCAAACCATTTCCACGCAAGTCTAACATTTTAATTTACAGATAAACAGCCTTTCCCCAGAGTGAGAGAAGGCCCTTTCGGATTGAAGTCCCCCATTCAGATTACATTCGAGGCGTTCATACTATGAGAACCTCCTTAAACAGAATTGGTAATGCAAGCTTGACAGAATAGTTTTGCATGATCCATATTTGGATTGATTGCATCATGAGTTATCACACAGACTACTTCTAATCATTGCCGACTTGGTTGAATAGTTTTACATGAACCGATCAACTCATTGATGAAAATGCTTGCACATGTTACCTCTGATACTGCCTGACAGGCAACACATTCCCAATGTTCAAACTACCTTCCAAAGTCTTGAAATTCATTCAGCGATTATTGAATGAACAAGCCTGGTTGTCGAGAAGCCACCAAGCATTTCTTCCAAATTCTCAGGTAAGTATATCTTCAACCTGAACCTTTCAAGAGAATGAATTCTGACGGTTGTTGGGGTACTCGAATCCATTGCGGTACATACAGGTATCCACCTTCTTCAATAAAGCATGATTTGTCTCAAGGACAGAAATGTTCGAGACCTTTTGATCTCTGCCTCTTTGGTTTATTCCTAAAGCGACAGGATAATATAATTTGGGTTTGAGCTTCTGCAGGATTCCCAATCTTTCCAGATTCCAGAATGGCACCTTTTGAGGTACACCAAGTCCTTCTTACATGCAAAATAAGTCCTTCTTACAGGCAAACCAAGTCCTTCTTACAGGCAAATCAAGTCCTTCTTATAGGCACAAAGTCCTTCTTACAGGCAAATTAAGTCCTTCTTACAGGCAAAACAAGTCCTTCTTACAGGCACAAAGTCCTTCTTACAGGCACAAAGTCCTTCTTATAG
Organism: Psidium guajava; assembly: GCA_016432845.1. Taxonomy (NCBI): domain Eukaryota; kingdom Viridiplantae; phylum Streptophyta; class Magnoliopsida; order Myrtales; family Myrtaceae; genus Psidium; species Psidium guajava. Next base: position 11,796,503 of record CM028226.1, on the reverse strand, counting down.
GCAAATCAAGTCCTTCTTACAGGCAAAACAAGTCCTTTTTACAGGCACAAAGTCCTTCTTACATGCAAATCAAGTCCTTCTTACAGGCAAAACAAGTCCTTCTTACAAGCAAATCAAGTCCTTCTTACAGGCATAAAGTCCTTCTTATAGGCAAACCAAGTTCTTCTTACAGGCACCAAGTCCTTCTTACAGGCATAAAGTCCTTCTTACAGGCAAACCAAGTCCTTCTTACAGGCAAACCAAGTCCTTCTTATAGGCACCAAGTCCTTCTTATAGGCAAACTAAGTCCTTCTTACAGGCAAACCAAGTCCTTCTTACAGACACAAAGTCCTTCTTACAGGCAAATCAAGTCCTTCTTACAGGCACGAAGTCCTTCTTACAGGCACAAAGTCCTTCTTACAGGCAAATCAAGTCCTTCTTACAGGCACAAAGTCCTTCTTACAAGCATAAAGTCCTTCTTACAGGCAAATCAAGTCCTTCTTACAGGCATAAAGTCCTTCTTACAGGCAAACAAAGTCCTTCTTACAGGCAAATCAAGTCCTTCTTACAGGCACAAAGTCCTTCTTACAGGCAAAGTAAGTCCTTCTTACAGGCAAAACAAAGTCCTTCTTACAGGCAAACAAAGTCCTTCTTACAGGCAAATCAAGTCCTTCTTACAGGCAAAGCAAGTCCTTCTTACAGGCACAAAGTTCTTCTTACAGGCAAAGCACCAAGTCCTTTTTACTGGCACCAAGTCCTTTCTACAGGCACCAAGTCCTTCTTACAGGTATCTCCATGTGGTGACCTACCATACGGGTCAAATCTCAATCAAAATTTAATCAGTAGAATCCTTTTATTATGAATCTACCATGGTACGACCCACCATACGGGTCAAATGGTATGACCCACCATACGGGTCAAATTTTAATTCAATTTTTAATCAGTAGAATTCTTTTATTAGGAATCTACCATGGGTTGATCCACCATACGGGTTCAAGTTCAACCACCCAAAAGTTTTTTTATATAACGAATCCTTAGGTTCTCATTTCATTTTCAGTGGAACAATCATGTCACGACTCTTTTTATTTACTTGTATTGAGTCGATAAGAATCCAGGTGTCATCTCGTCTTTGAAATGAACCTCTACCGAGCTTCCTTTCAAAGAGGGGCAGCTGTTGACACCTGATTTTTAATCATTTTTTCTATTGCTAAAGTAATAAAAAATCCATAAAAATTCATAAAATTGAAAAATCAACTTTGGGGACCTTAGCCAAGCCTAGGGAACCAATTTTGACCAAAAAACGAATTTTCATATTTTCAGTATTTTTACGTATTTTTTATTTATTTATTTTCGAAAATTAATAGAAAATCCATAAAAATTCATAAAATTGAAAAATCAACTTTGGGAACCTTAGCCAAGCCTAGGGAACGAATTTTGACCAAAAAATAATTTTTCATATTATATATATTTTAATTTTTTTTAAAAAAATACAAAAATATTTGAAAATTTTGGAAAAATAACATTTGAGGCCAAAAAATACACAAAGATAGTTAATATTTTTATTTTAAATCTATTTTCATATTGGCCATCGCAAATTCAGAAAAATCCAATTCGAGTCACGTGTTCCTTCACGAGTATAATCTCGAATCGGGCCTAAAAAAATTTAATTTGAGTCAACTTATTTTAACTTTCACTTTTTATGAGTTGTGACATTGTATTCTAATATTTTAAATTTTCATCTTGGCCCAATTATACCCAGAATGACTTAATTTTACAAAAGGGCTTTAATTAAATTATACATTATTTTCAGCGACAAGAAATGAGCTTAAATTTGACATGTGGTAAATTTTGGTGTGTCAAAAATTGTGAGGAGATTTGGACTTAAAGAAATATATTTTTTTAGGGACTGAATTGTAAATACTTAAAATTCAAGGACTAGAGTGCAAATACCTAACTCTTGAAGGATTATTTTACAAATAATAAAAAGAAGAGTTAGTGGATAAATTAGAATAGAGAAGGGAAGATGAAGAAGAGGAGATGAAGAAGAGAAATTGGAGAAGAGGAGATGAAGAAGAGAAGTTGGAGAAGAATGGATGGAGAAAATAAGATAAGAATAGAGAAGGGAAGATGGAGATGAAGAAGAGTTAGTAGAGAAATTAGAATGGAAGATAAGAATAGAGAAGGGAAGATGGAGATTAAGAAGAGTTAGTGGAGAAATTAGAATGGGAGATAAATATGGAGAAGGGAAGATGAAGATGAAGAAGAGTTAGTGGAGAGATTAGAATGTGAGATAGAGATGGAGAATGGAAGATGAAAATGAAGAAGAGTTAGTGGAGAAATTAGAATGGGAGATAGAGTTAGTGGAAAAATTAGAATGGGAGATAGATGAGTAGGTTATAAAAGGAGGAAGAAGTGAGCTTGAGAAAGGATTCTTGGGAGAGAAAATTTGAAGTGTTTGGGAGGATTTTTTTTTTTGGAGAGAAAATTTTGGATGTTTGAGAGAGTTTTGGGAGATTGAAGAAAAATTTGAGAGAAAGAAAATACCAAAAGAGAGAGAATTTTGAAGATGATGGGAGTTCAAAGCTAGGGATTATCATCACAAATTCCTTCATCGATCAATATAAATCAAGAGTTCATCCTCGTCAACGAGCAAGCAAATTCGAGCTAAGTGTTTTTATTTATTCATTTGTTTATGGTTTTACTTGCAAATTAGCACAAATTGTATACACTTTCTCCATCTCCTTTTTTTTTCTTTTCCATATTTTATGTCAGGAGAAGGATATCTCTACGTCAACAGCAAAAATCTCGTAGATATGCAAAAATCGGCCCAGACAAGCTCCTAAGCTGTCCACCGATTTCTCAACTGATCTGTGACTAAAAAGTCCCTCTTAATTCAAAAGAAACTCTCTATATTGGGAACATAGAGAGCGAAAATCAATTATAGAAATCCCTCCCAAAAAATGGGAGATAAGTACTCTTTCCACTCTTCTGGTTTTAGGTGCAGATTAGCACATATTTTGTATACTGACACTTCACTCTATTTTATGTCAGGAAGCCACAGCTCTATATCAATGGTCAACCCTATGGAAGCACAAAATCGGCTTGGAGGAGTCCTCAAGCGCGCACAAATTTCAAATTGTTGAATCAATTCGTTGTATTTCATTTTAAAGAATTCATACCCCAAAATGGAGAGGACAAAGTCCATCCGCAATTTAAATACCTGCACCATAAATCCCAAAGGGAAGAGCCAAGCCAATGCTTAGCCTCCCATTGGAGGTTTTTACTTACAGTAGTTAAATACTTGCAACTTAAATACATGTACCTTAAATCCCAAAGAGAAGAGCCAAGCCAATGCTTAGCCTCCCATTGGAGGTTTTTACTTACAGTAGTTAAATACCTGCAACTTAAATACCTGTACCTTAAATCCCAAAGGGAAGAGCCAAGCCAATGCTTAGCCTCCCATTGGAGGTTTTTACTTACAGTAGTTAAATACATGCAACTTAAATACCTGTACCTTAAATCCCAAAGGGAAGAGCCAAGCCAATGCTTAGCCTCCCATTGGAAGTTTTTACTTACAGTAGTTAAATACATGCAACTTAAATACCTGTACCTTAAATCCCAAAGGGAAGAGCCAAGCCAATGCTTAGCCTCCCATTGGAGGTTTTTACTTACCGTAGTTAAATACCTGCAACTTAAATACCTGTACCTTAAATCCCAAAGGGAAGAGCCAAGCCAATGCTTAGCCTCCCATTGGAGGTTTTTACTTACAGTAGTTTAAATACTTGCAACTTAAATACCTGTACCTTAAATCCCAAAGGGAAGAGCCAAGCCAATGCTAGGCCTCCCATTGGAGGTGTTTATTCACTGTCATGTACTTCCTATAATTTAATTTTTGAATCATCAGACCCAAAAGATGAGTAGGTCGTAATACTGCACAGAAGTCGTTAACACACTCCCTCTTTCGGCTTCAGGGAATCTTTAACACTTAAAAAATATAACAAATAAAAATATATACCATCTACGCATCCTATTTAAAAAGTGAAAACACAAAAGAGAATAACCTACTAGAGTCTTAGGAATAAATCAAGCCCGAGTTGCCAAATTAGGATATCCATGAAATTAAGGTACCGAAAGGGCATTAGTTTTAATTAACTAGTGTAACCAAGTCCCCGAGCCCCTAATCTCTGGTTCGCAGGAATAAATTAGTTCTCCCGCTAATTTATTTAGGTTTCTAATCGACCTACCAAGAACGATTAGTGGCGACTCCAAATTTTAAAATCATTTAAACAAAAACCAAAGTTGCGATTCGGTAGGGCTTGGGAGGGTCCGCGTTAGGTTAGTCAAATCTAATTAACCTAATAATCCGTTAACCCCCTTTAAAATTTAAAATTTTTTTAGAGGGTCGCGACAGGATTGTTACCTGATTTAACAGATTTGATTGCCGAATTCGGATCTCGTGTCACCTTATAGATCAAGATTGCGGCTCGAACGATGGAGATGAACTTGTGACTTGCGTTGATCGGTAAAGGAATTGGTGATGGTAACACCTAGATTTAAACTCTCACCATCTTCAAGACTCTCTTTTGGAAAAAAGGATTCTCTCTTTTTTTCTTCTTTCTCTCTAATTTCTTTCAATCTCTCAAAATTCTCTCAAGCATCCAAGATTTTCTCTCCCCCCAAAAAATCCTCATCCCAAGCTCACTTCTTCCTCCTTTTATAATCTACTCATCCATCTTCCATTCTAAATTTTCCACTAACTCTTCTTCATCTTATCTTCCCTTCTCTACTCTTATCTTATTTTCTTCATCTTCTCTTCTCCATCTCCTCTTCTTCAACTTCCCTTCTCTATCTCCTCTTCTCTATCTTCCCTTCTCCATCTTCTCTTCTCCATCTTCCCTTCTCTATTCTAATTTCTCCACCAACTCTTCTTTTTGTTATTTACAAAATAATCCCTCAAGTGTTAGGTATTTGCATCCTAGTCCTTGAGATTTTAAGTATTTGCAATTTAGTCCCTGGAGAAATATTTCTTTAAGTCCAAATTTTCACATAATTTTCAACACACCTCCCCTATGCTTTGGTCAAAATTTACCACATGAGTAGCCCTAGAAAAAGTTTAATTTCATTTTTTTTTGTTAACTTAGGGGCTAAAATCCAAAATTCAACTAAAGCCCTTTTACAAGATTGAGTCATTTTGGATAAAATTGGGTCAAGATGAAAATTTAAAATATTAGAAGACAATGTCACAACTCATAAAAAGTGAAAAGTAAAAATAAGTTGACTCAAATTGAATTTTTTAGGCCCGATTCGAGATCATGCTCGTGAAGGAACACGTGACTCGAATTGAATTTTTCTGAATTTGTGATGACTAATATGAAAATAGATTTAAAATAAAAATATTGCCTATTTTTGTGTATTTTTGTTTTGGCCTAAAATGTTATTTTTCCAAAATTTTCAAGTATTTTTTGTATTTTTTCTTTTTTAAAAAAAAATTAAAAAATATTAAAAATATGAAAAATTATTTTTTGTTCACAAATGGTTTCCTAGGCTTGGCCAAGGCTTCCAAAGTTGATTTTTCAATTGTCTCATTTTTTCTTGATTTTTCATGAATTTTCGAAAATAAAAATACTAAAAAAATATTGAAAATATGAAAAATCATTTTTTGGTCAAAATTAGTTCTCTAGGCTTGGCCAAGGTCCCTAAAGTTAATTTTTTCAATTTTATGAATTTTTATGAATTTTATATTAATTTTTTTGAAAAAATAAAAATGCCGAAAAATACTGAAAAATTTTAAAAGAGAAAAGATGATTAAAAATCAGGTGTCAACACCTCCAAGGTCCTCCAAAGTCCTCCACGTGGTTCGAATCCGAAAGAGCTAAAAGGCACGCATTTGTTCAATTTAATCAGATAAGTATTGCAAAGTCGGGTTAATAAACTTGCTTCATGGGTTCTGGTTACATAGTCTATGTTTTTTCAACAAAATACAAGAACCTCTCTCAATACATTAAACATGCCCACATGCCTAACGGATACATTCTTTGTTCCATTAAAATACATAGCTCATACGTGCTCACTAATTGATACGTTTTTGACTTCGGGAGGATCGGCCTCTTAGCCTGCCCCCAAGATTATTGGTTGAGGCATCGACCATTTCCGTTCTTTCATATTCCTGGAGATTATTCCTGATGCATTGTTGAACCTAATTTTCCTCCCGCCTGCGGTACCTCTAATTCCCTACAAAAGTAAAGGAAATAATGAGTATGTGATCAAAGAGAGGTCGATCCATAACTCTTATATTAGTTCAATTTTGTTTTTTCATTTTGTTGAGAAATCAGAGGAAATTTTTTTAGGAGGATATAGGCGAATTTCTCAAAAAGAATTTTTTCGCAGGTTTTTATAGCTTGAAAAATGTGATAAAATCTATTGACATTTACCAAATTTTCCGAAAAAACTTCTCTCTTTTATCAAAATGATTTTGCAGGGGTAAATTTGTCGGGAAAGTTTTGTATTTATTGAACCATTAAGGAAAGATGTGATAAAATCTTTTATTAGTGTTGACACCTGATTTTTAATCATCTTTTCTTTTTTAAAAATTTTCAGTATTTTTCGGCATTTTTATTTTTTGAAAAATCCATAAAAATTCATCAAATTGAAAAATTAACTTTGGGGACCTTGGCCAAGTCTAGAGAACTAATTTTGACCAAAAAATGATTTTTCATATTTTCAGTATTTTTTAGTATTTTTATTTTCGAAAATTCATGAAAAATAAAGAAACAAATGAGAAAATTGCAAAATCAACTTTGGAAGCCTTGGCCAAGCCTAAGCAACCATTTTGAACAAAAAATAAATTTTCATATTATATATATATTTTTTTATTTTTTTTTAAAAAAATACAAAAATACTTGAAAATTTTGGAAAAATAACATTTGAGGCAAAAAAAATACACAAAGATAGTTAATATTTTTATTTTAAAGCTATTTTCATATTGGCCATCGCAAATTCAGAAAAATCCAATTCGAGTCACGTGTTCCTTCACGAGTATAATCTCGAATCGGGTATAAAAAAATTTAATTTAAGTCAACTTATTTTTAATTTTCACTTTTTATGAGTTGTGACATTGTCTTCTAATATTTTAAATTTTCATCTTAGCTCAATTATACCCAGAATGACTCAATTTTGCAAAAGGGCTTTAATTAAATTCTGCATTATTTTCAGCGGCAAGAAATGAGCTTAAATTTGACATGTGGTAAATTTTGGTGTGTCAAAAATTGTGAGGAGATTTGGACTTAAAGAAATATATTTTTTCATGGACTAAATTGCAAATACTTAAAATCTCAAGGACTAGGATGCAAATACCTAACACTTGAGGGATTATTTTGTAAATAACAAAAAGAAGAGTTGGTGGAGAAATTAGAATAGAGAAGGGAAGATGGAGAAGATGAGATGGAGAAGGAAAGATAGAGAAGAGGAGATAGAGAAGGGAAGTTGAAGAAGAAGAGAAGGAGAAGAGAAAATGAAGAAAATAAGATAAGGGTAGAGAAGGGAAGATGAGATGAAGAAGAGTTAGTGGAAAAATTAGAATGGAAGATGGATGGGTACATTATAAAAGGAGGAAGAAGTGAGCTTGGGAGGGAGATTTTTAGAGAGAAAATCTTGGATGCTTGAGAGAATTTTGAGAGATTGAAAGAAATTAGAGAAAAAGAAAAAAAATAAAAAAAAAGAGAGAGAATCCTTTTTTCCAAAAGAGAGTCTTGAAGATGGTGAGAGTTTAAATCTAGGTGTTACCATCACCAATTCCTCTACCGATCAACGCAAGTCACAAGTTCATCTCCATCGTTCGAGCCGCAATCTTGATCTATAAGGTGACACGAGATCCGAATTCGGCAATCAAATCTGTTAAATCAGATAACGATCCTAACTATTAAAATCTTCGAGAATTTCCTTGCCCAAATAAATCAATTTAAATTTCGATTATGTCATGTCATACTCATATGTTTCCATATCTACATGTCGCATTCATACTATAAATTCCTGCAATTTAATTCTTGCACCATAAATCCCAAAGGGAAGAGCCAAGCCAATGCTTAGCCTCCCATTGGAGGTTTTTACTTACAGTAGTTAAATACCTGCAACTTAAATACCTGTACCTTAAATCCCAAAGGGAAGAGCCAAGCCAATGCGTAGCCTCCCATTGGAGGTTTTTACTTACAGTAGTTAAATACCTGTACCTTAAATCCCAAAGGGAAGAGCCAAGCCAATGCTTAGCCTCCCATTGGAGGTTTTTACTTACAGTAGTTAAATACCTGTAACTTAAATACATGTACCTTAAATCCCAAAAGGAAGAGCCAAGCCAATGTTTAGCCTCCCATTGGAGGTTTTTACTTACAGTAGTTAAATACCTGCAACTTAAATACATGTACCTTAAATCCCAAAGGGAAGAGCCAAGCCAATGCTTAGCCTCCCATTGGAGGTTTTTTCTTACAGTAGTTTAAATACCTGCAGCTTAAATACATGTACCTTAAATCCCAAAGGGAAGAGTCAAGCCAATGCTAGGCCTCCCATTGGATGTGTTTATTCACTGTCATATACTTCTTATGATTTAATTTTTGAATCATCAGACCCAAAAGATGAGTAGGTCGTAATACTGCACAGAAGTCGTTAACACACTCCCTCTTTCGGCTTCAGGGAATCTTTAACACTTAAAAAATATAACAAATAAAAATATATACGATCCATGCATCCTATTTAAAAAGTGAAAACACAAAAGAGAATACCCTACTAGAGCCTTAGGAATAAACTAAGCCTGAGTTGCCGAATTAGAATATCCATGAAATTAAGGTACCGAAAGGGCATTAGTTTTAATTAACTTGTGTAATCAAGTCCCCGAGCTCATAATCTCTGGTTCGCAGGAATAAATTAGTTCTCCCGCTAATTTATTTAGGTTCCTAATCAACCTATCAAGAATGATTAGTGGCGACTCCAAATTTCAAAATCATTTAAAATAAAAATCCAAAGTCACGATTCGGTAGGGCTTGGGAGGGTCCGCGTTAGGTTAGTCAAATTTAATTAACCTAATAATCCGTTAACCCTTTAAAGTAATTTTTTTAGAGGGTCGCGACAGACTGGCGACTCCACTGGGGAGCGAGATTTTTAAATTTTTCGAAAAAAGATACCTATTGGAATACTTAAATTTTTTCGAAATTTTAAAAGTCTTAGTGGACTTAGGCCAATGAAAATTTCATGGATATCTCGCTTCTGGCGATCTTGCTTGGGACTCATTCTATAGGTGTTATATGTTTTTGCAGGATAGGAGTTATAAGGGGCGAAGTGTTTGGCTAACCCATTTGTTTTGCAGGCTCGGTGTTGGGATTATGTTTAATTTCGCACATTTTTAGAAGCGCTGTTTTGATATCAATTGTTGTGCATGTCTTGCATATTCTGAGGATCACAACACCTGCACACACAAGCGTCTAAACCCAAGTCGCGAAATTTTTCCTAGGTAACCATAAATAGGGATCGAATATGCAAAGCTCTTGCGTCGATTGCGCTTGGGTTGACCATATTTTATCCCGCTCATTATCTGAATTGACAATTCTTTCCATTGTGATTTGATCGCGCGGAGGGTAAGGTTGTCAATTCAGATAGTGGGGGCCTTTTAGGTCCATACCCTTGTCTCTTTTTTTTTTATTTTCCAGACTCCACTCCTCACTCGTCTCATGCGCATGTGAGTTGGACGGTTGATATATCTAAAACAAAGAAGGTCTGGTTAGTGAGGTTTTCTTACCTTGAACTTGTAATTAGTTCTGCATATTTTAAATGCTGCATATCATGTATCACATCATAGGAAAACCATATATCTTATAATTTGACTTGGGGCACCCTTAGTAGTTGCCACACCCATCTACCTTAGGTCTTTAATCCAAAATTTCAAATGATGTATTTTCGCATCCTCCCTCGTCCCCTCTAGACTTGATGTATTAAGGATCTTTTGAGATGTATATGTACATTTTTCAATTTGTTTTGAGGTTTTATGTAGATTGGTGTGGCAACAACTTTCATTCCAATCATTGAGCGATTCTAGCCAATTGCATAATTTCCTTCGAAAGAAATCTGGGTTAAAACTCCCTAATTGACTTTTTTGGTCAAATAGGAGTGTTTAACCCTTATTTCACCAATAGAAAATATGGAATCGGGCTAGTACATTTGCATCGCATACCCATTCATTTTGCATTATAACCCGTGGTAATTAATTTTGGTACATTCTCGCATATTCAAAAATAGATGGGGAAATCGAATATCAAAGTCATCCCAGTCCCACGCAAGGAGCTCATGGCATGGTGGAACCGCCTCAACCCGGACAACCAGGCCTACATCAAAGAACGCTTATGGCATTTAGTGGATCTCATCAAGGTGGATTACCAACCCGCTCTTATTAAGGCATTGGCGAAGTTCTGGGATTCAAAGACTCTAACCTTCGACTTCCGAGGACTGGAGATTACACCCACCCTGGAAGAGTATACGGCCATCATTGGAGTGAAATTTGATGACCATATTGTACAGCCACTATTGGGGAAGGATTCTACCATAGCTTTATCCAAATTCCTTCACCTAAAAATCACCGAGATCGAGAAAATTCTCAAATCTAACTCTGGTAAGTTTACCCTCTCATTCCTCTATAACAATTACTCATCACTCCCAATCGAAGCTGGTCTTAAACCGGCTAGAATCTTCATTCTGGCTTTTTTCGCTTTCGTCTTATTCCCTACTTATGGGACCACATTCGATCCTTCCATAGTTCATGTCGCCAAACAAGCATGTTATCGCTGGAACTACTCCTACATGATTTTAGCCGAGACTTTCCTTTCCTTAAGTCGTTTTCAATTCACCCAAAAGGGTACTTTCCAAGCCTCCAATGTCCTTCTCTATATGTGGTTCACCTCACACATCAAAACTTTCAATTTACGCGTCGGATGTTATGAAATTAGCCAATATATCCACCCATTGAGATCTTTTCTGAAGTGTCAATCCTCTGTTGAGAAACTGTCCTTTAAAGATTGGGTGAAATTACTAGGAGACTTAGAGCCAAAACAGCTTCGCTGGCGACTAACTTGGCCCAGGATCTTAGAAGCCCGTATCACGGGAATAGATGGGAACCATATCCCCTTACTAGGCTGTACTGGTGGAAGTGCCTATTATCCTATCAGGGTAGTGAGACAGTTCGGTATGTTACAGGAAGTCCCGCCAGCAGTTTATCCCGACAATTTCGCCTTCGATTTGCCCCAAGGCAGACTCACTAAGGAGACTAAGACACTGTACCAGGCCAAGATCGACCTCATAATCCACACCCTGAAGAACTCCCCATTACAGGACGTAGAGTGGCCAGATTACCTGGACGAGGAGATGAACGTCCACCGGGCATCTAAAGAGTACATCAAGATGTTCAAGGAATACCGACAGTCCATGGTGGAACCATACGTACCTGACTACATCGTCCCGTACTTGCCCGGAGTGGAGCCGTATATACTAGAAGACATGGGACCACTGCCAGCCAAGGAGGACGAAGACCTGCATGTGTGGGATTTGGGTGGATCAGAGATTGTCAAGGATGCCTTAGCCTCCAAGCGCCTCCGGACTGCATAGACGATTTCCCCATTTAATTTTGATGTTATCTTCATCTGTAATAAGCTTGTAACATTTGCATATATGATCATTCATCATGATCTTCTTAAGTAAATAATTATCACGGGTTATTCGCCTTCTTAATAGTATGTCATTCATGTTTAATGAGTAGAAAGACTGTTTACATGAGGCTAAGGGTCATGATTGAGTCTTTCCTCCCATTAATCAAGTATGAACATAGTATTAAGGAGGTTTTAGATTTCTGAACTTTCTCTCTCTACTTGCGAGTTTCTGACTTCCTATCTTAAATCAGGTGATAATTTATAGTCATAAGGACTCGTAGCAAAACGAGAAAACTGAGAATGGAGCACGAAGAACTGACTCCCAGAGTGGCCAATCTTGAAAACCAGATAAATATGATAGCCGCCATTATGGCGGAGGTAAAGGCAATGATAACCGCTACACAGGTGAAGTCCTCCAACGCTCCTGAGGCTAATCCGTTTGTAAATTCCAATACATCTACTGGCTCAGACATCAATCAAACCGCTAGCACAGAGCCCGAGAGGGAAGCACCCCCTAGGGCCCTTCTAGTCGTAGTTGATTTGGAGAAGGAAAAGAAAGAGAAACCCTCGGCCAAGACGGAAGAAGACGCGAGGAGGCTAGCAAAGATCGAAGAATGTCTTAGTAACCAAGGATACGAGTTGGCTCGATTTGACAAAATCACACCGTTTGCTAAGATAGAAGTTCCAGCTGGGTACAAGGAACCTGAGTTTGTGAGAAAATACGACGGGACAGGCTGTCCCCGAGCTCATTTGAAATACTACTTGCGTAAAATGGCACATTATTCTGATTATGTCCCGCTGCTGATGAACACATTCCAAGAGAGTCTGTCCGGCGCTGCATTAACATGGTTTATCGAGCTCGACATGGAAGAGTATGACAGTTGGGAGGACCTGGCTGAGGAATTCCTTCACCAATACAAGTTCAACACGGCTACAGCTCCTACCAGAGAAGACCTATTGAGAACTTTGAAAGGAAGGAATGAGTCTATACGTACTTTTGCCCAAAGGTGGCGAGCGATAGCTACCCAAGTCAAATCAGCCATCCCGGAGGAGGAGTTGGTGGATTTGTTTTTGAAGACACTACCGCTCGAGTACTTCGAGAAGCTTAATACCTCAGGATGTCAAACTTTCGCACACCTTATCAGGGTAGCTGAGCGTCATGAGTGGGCTCTAAGGGAGAAACGTGTACAAGAGCCGTCATTCAAGCGGCCATATCCAGCCAAGAGAGAAAGGGAGAATGCAGGCGATGTCGCTTTTGTGCCAAACCCACCGAGACCAAAGAAGTTTTCAGAATCCACCCCTACCCAAGGTGGCTCATCAGGACTGGCTCCAAAGAAGTTCGAGGCTAAGAGAAGAACCGCACCGTCTTTTACTCCATTACCTCGTCCGCTATCGAAGCTGTTACCGATGCTGCTGGAAGGGCGCCTAGTCGCCAAGGAACCCCCGAGACCGAATCTGCCAAGATTCCCTGGGTTCAACGAGGCCCAGTCGTGCGCCTATCACATGGGCGAAAAAGGGCACAACGTAGATAACTGTCTCGTGCTCAAATACAAGGTGCAAGCACTGATAGATGGAGGAGTATTGGAGTTTGATAAGACGGGACCAAATGTGCAACAAAATCCCCTACCGGATCATGAGAAAGTGAACGCTATATGGGATGAGAATGACATGGACGAGTTGGAATTAATGGCCGAGGAACCACCTTGCACGACCAATGAAGATGATCTAGTTGCAGTAATAGAGTCAAAGGCCCCCTTTGTAATTAGGCTAGATGAGGTGGACAAATGGGGGGACACTAAGAGTAGTTCCTCTGAACGCACGGTCATCTCTTTATCTGGTTTTAAGCTGGAGGACAGGAAGGCATAGTACGATAGAAAAGTTGAAAAGATCGTGATAAAGGTCCCTCCACCAGCAGATTACAACCCCAGAGCTGTCCATTGGGACTACGGAACAAGCGAGATATACGCAGTCATGAGGTCTGGTAGGTGCTACGCACCGAGGGAAGGGGAACCTGAAAGGAGAGAAGTGACGAGAGAAGACGCAGAGAAGGTACTGTCCATTGTCAGGACAAGTGAGTTCGAAGTCATAGAACAACTGAGGAAAATGCCAGCCCAGATATCACTATTGGATCTTTTTACCAACTCGGAGAAGCACAAGAATGCACTGATGAAGGTACTGAATGAAGTGCACGTACCAGAAACTATCAACGAGGTGCAGTTGGAGGACTTCGTGGGGACCATACTACTGAGAGACCAGCTATCCTTCTCAGATGAGGATGTTCCTATTGATGGCTGGGCCCATAACAAGGCTTTGTACATATCGGCAAGGAGCCATGGCAAACAGATCTCCCATGTGCTGATTGATAACGGGTCTGCATTCAACATATGCCCGTTAGCCACACTCAGAAATTTGGGTATAAACGAGGAGCTCATCCGCACTTCTAAGGCCACCATCAGAGCCTTCGACGGAATGAGGAAAGACGTGGTTGGCGAAATCGAGCTGGACATTTTCATTGGACCCGTAGAGTTCTCTATCGGGTTCCAGGTTATGGATCTCCCGAGTGCCTTCGGGCTGCTTTTAGGTAGGCCCTGGATTCATACGGCAGGCGCAGTGCCTTCTAGCCTACACCAGAAGGTTCGATTCGTGGTTGACGGGAAAGTGGTAACCATACATGGAGAGATGGATTTTGCTACATATCAGAAGAGCGATATCCCCTATATAGAGCCGGAACGCAAGGAGGAAGCAAGCTACCACTCTCTCGAATTAGTGGCAGTTACGCACACACCTCCTGGGACTAGGAAGAGAGTTCCTGCACCTTCCCAATACACTCTAGCCCCAGGGAAGATGTTATTGGCATACGGGTTTGTCCTTGGATGCGGGCTGGGGAAGAATGGTCAAGGGATCCGGTCACCATTGCAGTTAGACACGAACGAGCACCGATCAGGCCTAGGATATACTGGTGGATTCAGTAGTAGCTTCATTTCGACAGGCTATCGTGGACGCCGAGGCAGAGGCCAGTATCGAGGCCGTGGAAGCCAAGGAGGCAGAGTTGGCTCGTTCATTGGCTCCGGACCTTGGAAGGGAAGAGCTAGCGTGATCGGCAGTCCGCTGGCCCAATATTTCTCCAAGCATCCTAAGATGCTGGCAGATGAAACTGTTCAAAACGCAGCTGAGCCTGATCTGTCTAACCCATTTCTAGAAGACATCGTCAACGTCATCATCGAACGGCTTGATGAGGACTCCAGCCAGCCTGTGTAAAGAAGCCTTCTCTTTCCTTTTCCCTTGATGCATTTCAATTCCTGCATTTAGATTTCTGCATAATGTTTTCATTCCTTAGCAATGCATTTTCCTTTTCTGAAAACCACCCTTGGATCTCCGACCGTCGGTCTAAGTAGTGTAAGCTGTAACGCGGTCCATTTCCCATCTAATAAAAGTCCCATGAGTTTTGTTAAGGACATGTGGAATGATAAATTGGCCCGATGATGATACTTGACTTCAAATCTTTGAAGTTTAAGGACTGATTTGCCACATGATCCATGTTTTCCTGAAAAATCTTTTAGGAGAGCGAGGACGTCCAATGAGACGACGACCAGTTCCCCCTCCTTTTTCTTCATTTTTCAAAGTGTTTTCAGAAATTCATGCATTTTTATTAGTACCAGCAAAATACTGACCATGCTTGTGACATTTCAGGCATACCATCCCTCATATGCATAACAGGTTATTATGTAGCTCAGACCGTATCGATGACTTCTCCTATGGAATTGAGGAGGAATGTGATGACGATACCACTGATGTCAGAAGGGATTGGAGCAGATATGAGGAACATAAACCCTTAACGACAGAGGAAACCATTACAGTCAACTTGGGGGATTCTGAGAACTTGAAAGAAGTAAAAATCAGAGGAAGACTGTCTTCGTCAGAAGTGTCTCGGTTTATTGATCTCCTCAGGGAATATCAGGATGTATTCGCCTGGTCCTATGCAGATATGCCGGGTTTGGACCCAAACATCGTTGAACACTCGCTCCCAACAGATCCGAATGTTCCCTCTAAGAAGCAAAAACTTCGACGCACAAAACCGGAGTTATCCAAAAAGATCGAAGAAGAAGTGATGAAACTGCTTAAGGTGGGATTTATTGAGGTGATCGCTTATCCCGAATGGGTTGCTAATATTGTCCCGGTGATGAAGAAGGACGGGAGAGTTAGAGTCTGCGTAGATTATCGTGACCTGAATAAGGCAAGCCTGAAAGATGACTTTCCTCTCCCACACATCGATGTCTTGGTCGATAGCACCACCGGTTTTGATATGTTCTCGTTCATGGATGGATTCTCTGGGTACAACCAGATTCTTTTGAAGGAAGAAGACAAGGCTAAGACCTCGTTCATAACGCCATGGGGCACCTTCTGTTATAAAGTTATGCCTTTCGGCTTGAAAAATGCAGGGGCAACCTACCAAAGGGCCATGGTAGCTTTGTTCCACGATATGATGCATAAGGAGATAGAGGTATACGTCGACGATATGATCGCGAAGTCTAAACCCGGATATGATCACATCCAAATACTAAGAAAGCTGTTCGAACGACTTCGGAAATATAGATTAAAGCTAAACCCCGCCAAATGCATATTTGGGGCACGATCAGGAAAGCTTCTTGGGTTCATGGTGAGCAACCGAGGAGTTGAAATAGACCCTTCTAAAGTCAAAGCGATATTAGACCTCGGGGTCCCTACGACAGTTAAGGAAGTGAGGAGTTTGCTGGGGCGGTTGAACTACATCGCCAGGTTTATTTGTTAACTATCTGAAGTTGCAAAACCATTCTTTAAGCTGCTAAAGAAAGGTGTCAAGGTGAAATGGGATTCTGAGTGTCACCAAGCTCTGGAAAAGATCAAAAGTTACCTCGTCTCGCCACCAGTTTTGGTACCTCCCATGTCAGGTTTTCCGTTAACCCTGTATCTTACTGTCCATCAAGAATCCCTAGGGGCATTGTTGGCCCAAAAAAACCCTGAAGATGGCAAGGAACGGGCAATTTATTATCTGAGCAAGAAATTCACTGCATCGGAGATGAATTTCCCCACCATCGAGAAGACTTGCGTTGCGTTGGTATGGGTGCTACACAGGTTGAGGCAATATACCCTTCATCACCACATACAGCTGGTCACAGAGAACGACCCGATAAAATATCTCCTAGAAAAGCCAGCCTTAATTGGAAAACTCGCTAAATGGCAGGTCCTTGTTGACACCTGATTTTTAATCATTTTTTCTATTGCTAAAGTAATAAAAAATCCATAAAAATTCATAAAATTGAAAAATCAACTTTGGGGACCTTAGCCAAGCCTAGGGAACCAATTTTGACCAAAAAACGATTTTTCATATTTTCAGTATTTTTACGTATTTTTTATTTATTTATTTTCGAAAATTAATAGAAAATCCATAAAAATTCATAAAATTGAAAAATCAACTTTGGGAACCTTAGCCAAGCCTAGGGAACGAATTTTGACCAAAAAATAATTTTTCATATTATATATATTTTAATTTTTTTTTTAAATACAAAAATACTTGAAAATTTTGGAAAAATAACATTTGAGGCCAAAAAAATACACAAAGATAGTTAATATTTTTATTTTAAATCTATTTTCATATTGGCCATCACAAATTCAGAAAAATCTAATTCGAGTCACGTGTTCCTTCACGAGTATAATCTTGAATCGGGCCTAAAAAAATTTAATTTGAGTCAACTTATTTTTAATTTTCACTTTTTATGAGTTGTGACATTGTCTTCTAATATTTTAAATTTTCATCTTTGCCCAATTATACCCAGAATGACTTAATTTCCCAAAAGGGCTTTAATTAAATTCTGCATTATTTTCAACGGCTAGAAATGAGCTTAAATTTGACATGTGGTAAATTTTGGTGTGTCAAAAATTGTGAGGAGATTTGGACTTAAAGAAATATATTTTTTCAGGGACTAAATTGTAAATACTTAAAATTCAAGGACTAGAGTGCAAATACTTAACTCTTGAAGGATTATTTTACAAATAACAAAAAGAAGAGTTAGTGGATAAATTAGAATAGAGAAGGGAAGATGGAGAAGAGGAGATGAAGAAGAGAAGTTGGAGAAGAATGGATGGAGAAAATAAGATAAGAATAGAGAATGGAAGATGGAGAAGAGTTAGTAGAGAAATTAGAATGGAAGATAAGAATAGAGAAGGGAAGATGGAGATGAAGAAGAGTTAGTGGAGAAATTAGAATGAGAGATAAATATGGAGAAGGGAAGATGAAGATGAAGAAGAGTTAGTGGAGAGATTAGAATGTGAGATAGAGATGGAGAATGGAAGATGAAAATGAAGAAGAGTTAGTGATGAAATTAGAATGGGAGATAGAGTTAGTGAAAAAATTAGAATGGGAGATAAATGAGTAGATTATAAAAGGAGGAAGAAGTGAGCTTGAGGGGGAGATTTTTTTGGAGAGAAAATTTGAAGTGTTTGAGAGAGATTTTTTTGGAGAGAAAATTTGAAGTGTTTGGGAGAATTTTTTGAGAGAGAAAATCTTGGATGCTTGAGAGAGTTTTGGGAGATTGAAAAAAATTTGAGAGAAAGAAAATACCAAAAGAGAGAGAATTTTGAAGATGATGGGAGTTCAAAGCTAGGGATTATCATCACAAATTCCTTCATCGATCAATATAAATCAAGAGTTCATCCTCGTCAACAAGCAAGCAAATTCGAGCTAAGTGTTTTTATTTATTCATTTGTTTATGGTTTTACTTGCAAATTAGCACAAATTGTATACACTTTCTCCATCTCCTCTTTTTTTTTTCCATATTTTATGTCAGGAGAAGGATATCTCTACGTCAACAGCAAAAATCTCGTAGATATGCAAAAATCGGCCTAGACAAGCTCCTAAGCTGTCCACCGATTTCTCAACTGATCTGTGACTAAAAGTCCCTCTTAATTCAAAAGAAACTCTCTATATTGGGAACATAGAGAGCGAAAATCAATTATAGAAATCCCTCCCAAAAAAATGGGAGATAAGTACTCTTTCCACTCTTCTGGTTTTAGGTGCAGATTAGCACATATTTTGTATACTGACATTTCACTCTATTTTATGTCAGGAAGCCACAGCTTTATATCAATGGTCAACCCTATGGAAGCACAAAATCGGCTTGGAGGAGTCCTCAAGCGCGCACAAATTTCAAATTGTTGAATCAATTCGTTGTATTTTATTTTAAAGAATTCATACCCCAGAATGGAGAGGACAAAGTCCATCCGCAATTTAAATACCTGCACCATAAATCCCAAAGGGAAGAGCCAAGCCAATGCTTAGCCTCCCATTGGAAGTTTTTACTTACAGTAGTTAAATACCTGCAACTTAAATACCTGTACCTTAAATCCCAAAGGGAAGAGCCAAGCCAATGCTTAGCCTCCCATTGGAGGTTTTTACTTACAGTAGTTAAATACCTGCAACTTAAATACCTATACCTTAAATCCCAAAGGGAAGAGCCAAGCCAATGCTTAGCCTCCCATTGGAGGTTTTTACTTACAGTAGTTAAATACTTGCAACTTAAATACATGTACCTTAAATCCCAAAGGGAAGAGCCAAGCCAATGCTTAGCCTCCCATTGGAGGTTTTTACTTACAGTAGTTAAATACCTGCAACTTAAATACATGTACCTTAAATCCCAAAGGGAAGAGCCAAGCCAATGCTTAGCCTCCCATTGGAGGTTTTTACTTACAGTAGTTTAAATACTTGCAACTTAAATACCTGTACCTTAAATCCCAAAGGGAAGAGCCAAGCCAATGCTAGGCCTCCCATTGGAGGTGTTTATTCACTGTCATGTACTTCCTATAATTTAATTTTTGAATCATCAGACCCAAAAGATAAGTAGGTTGTAATACTGCACAGAAGTCGTTAACACACTCCTTCTTTCGGCTTCAGGGAATCTTTAACACTTAAAAAAATATAACAAATAAAAATATATACCATCCATGCATCCTATTTAAAAAGTGAAAACACAAAAGAGAATACCCTACTATAGCCTTAGGAATAAACCAAGCCTGAGTTGCCGAATTAGGATATCCATGAAATTAAGGTACCGAAAGGGCATTAGTTTTAATTAACTAGTGTAACCAAGTCCCCGAGCTCCTAATCTCTGGTTCGCAGGAATAAATTAGTTCTCCCGCTAATTTATTTAGGTTTCTAATCTACCTACCAAGAACGATTAGTGGCGACTCCAAATTTTAAAATCATTTAAACAAAAACCAAAGTTGCGATTCGGTAGGGCTTGGGAGGGTCCGCGTTAGGTTAGTCAAATCTAATTAACCTAATAATCCGTTAACCCCCTTTAAAATTTGAAATTTTTTTAGAGGGTCGCGACAGTCCTCCTATCAGAATTCGACGTTAGGAGTTCAACTCAGAAATCCGTTAAGGGACGAGTCATAGCAGATATGTTAGCTGAAAATGCCCAGGGGCTTAGTATCCCAAGTGACGAGAAGTCAGAGGATCACATTTCAAACTTGTCCGAGGATAAATGGACAATGTATTTTGACGGTGCTGTAAACCTCGCAGGGTCTGGAACTGGGGCAATTTTAATATCCCCTGAGGGACAACATTATCCAGTCGCTGCAAAGCTGACATTTCCATGCACCAACAATATTTCTGAGTACGAAGCCTGCATCTTAGGGCTGCAGCTAGCTCTCACCATGAAAGTAAAGAGGCTGCAAGTATATGGGGACTCCATGCTAATCATCCTGCAGACCCAAGGCGAATGGAGAACTAAAGATTCTAAACTCATCCCTTATCACAGGTTCTTAGAGGAAATGATTGAGGAGTTCGAGGAGATCGATTTTGGATACCTACCGAGAACCCAAAATCATTTTGCGGACGCCTTGGCTACCCTATCGTCCATGCTGCAAGTAACGGAAGGCTTAGACATCGAGCCATTGAGGGTTGACATTATTAAACAACCGGCTTACTGCATGATGATCGAAGAAGGGTTTGATGGCCAACCCTGGTATCAGGACATTAAGAATTACTTGTTGAATGGAGAATATCCTCCAGGGAGCCAAATGGGGGATAGAAAGTACATAGCCAAGATGGCTACGAAGTTCTTTCTTAGTGGTCAGACGCTGTACAAGAAGTCGTTCGATTTGGTCCTATTAAGGTGCGTAGACGCTAAGGAAGCAAACTTACTCATGCAGGAGATTCATGAAGGAGAGTGCGGACCGCACATGAACGGCCATCTCCTCGCCAGAAAAATCATGAGACTCGGTTACTATTGGATGACCATGGAGTCAGATTGCAATCGACACGTGAGATCTTGTCATTAGTGTCAGGTGTATGGGGATAGGATCAACGCTCCCCCAAATGAACTACATCAAATGTCTGAGGCTTGGCCGTTTTCAATGTGGGGAATCGATATGATCAGGCCGATTAACCCTAAAACTTCAAACGGACACCGTTTTATCTTGGTGGCAATCGATTACTTCACCAAATGGATCGAAGCCAATTTGTATGCAAACGTTACAGCCAAAAACGTCGCAAAGTTCATCAAGCGGGACATCATTGCGAGGTATGGGACGCCCCAAGCCGTTATTACAGACAATGGATCCAACCTGAACAACAAGGTGGTGGATGATCTTTTAGATCGATTCAAGATCAGACACCTTAATTCTTCTCCCTACAGCCCACAAATGAATGGAGCTATGGAAGCGGCGAATAAAAATATTAAGAAAATCTTGGCTAAGACCGCAGAGAACTTTCGGGATTGGCACGAGAGATTGCCATACGCGTTAATGGCATACCGAACTTCAATTCAGACTTCAACCGAGGCAACGCCTTACTCTTTAGTATATGGCATGGAGGCCGTCCTTCCTGTGGAAGTTGAGATCCCTTCTTTACGAATATTAGCCCAAGCGAAACTTTCAGAGGCCGAATGGATCCGGCAGAGGCATGAGCAATTGAATCTGGTTGATGAGAAACGAGTGAAGGCTATCTGTCATGGACAGGCGTATCAAAAGCGGGTAGCAAAGTCATTTAACCGCAAAGTGAAACTCAGAAACTTTACCGTCGGGGATTTAGTTGTGAAGAAGACGCTCCCTAATGCTTCTCATCCCGGGGGCAAGTTCGCACCAAATTATGAGGGTCCGTATGTAGTACAGAAAGTTCTACCCGGCGGTGCTTTAATTCTCATAAATATGGATGAAGAGGAATTGGCAAGTCCTGTAAATGCAGATGCTGTCAAGAAATATTACCCTTGAATAAGATAAAGATCGGATCAGTCTTCATATCTCATAGGTGTCTGAGCCACATTGAAGGCCACTACATATATTCCATGCATACATGTATACACTTGCATCACTTTCTCTATATTGCAGGTTTAAGAGAAACACCCAGATGGAGAAAATAACCTAAATAACATTATCCAGGCTAGAAGATTACGAAGAAAGGGAGTCTACGAGCTGAGTTACCTGTTAGCATACTCATTTTCCAGCCAAAGGAAATTGTCAGATGGCGTCGTAAAAGGGAGTTTATCTGATGCAACATGATAAGATTATGTCAGCAAAAATTGGCTCTTACATTAAAAGAGAGCCTTCATAGCATGAGGGAATGACAGTGATCCGAAACGCCCCTAGTTCGATCTCCAAGGTTAGGAAATGTTGTGAATATTGTAAATAAATAAGACAAATTTTTGTAAATTACTTTTTGCAGAATAGTCGACGAACAAGATCAAATTGTCCAACAAAGGTCGACGGAAAATCAACCCAGCGAAGCTGGTAAAGGGAGACAACCCCAAAAAGAAAAATGGTGATCATCTGATGAGATTCGTCTTGATGAAAATGGGGCAAATTGATGGAAAACCTGAATTGAAAAGGAGAGTATATCTTCCTTAACTCATTTGGTTTTAAAGATAACCCTTCTGATTTCCTTCTTGCAGGGACATTCGATCAACGACTATGACAGTTGTCAACATTAAACAAGCCCAAATCTTTTAAAATTCACTCGACCCTTTCACCCTTGCACTTTATTGTGCAGGGGCAAAGTCCGAGATAAGCCATTCATTGACGTAAGGAGTAGACTCCCCAATTTACTTGACCCGTCCACATGTCTGGGGTGACACATTTCCAATGTTCGAGTTGAATGAACAAGCCTAGTTATCTAGAAACTACTAGGCGTTCCTTCCAAATCCTCAGGTAAATATATCTTCGCCCTGAACCTTTCAAGAGAATGAATTCTGACGATTCTCAGGGTGCTCGAATCCAGAGCGGCATATACATGCACCCTTCATGGTAGGTTAAATTGGGTTTGAGCTTCTGCAGGATTCCTGGTCTCCCCAGATTCCAGAATGGCACCCTTTGAGGTAAATCAAGTCCTTCTTACAGGCAAACCAAGTCCTTCTTACAGGCACAAAGTCCTTCCTACAGGCAAATCAAGTCCTTCCTACAGGCACAAAGTCCTTCTTACAGGCAAACCAAGTCCTTCTTACAGGCAAAAAGTCCTTCCTACAGGCAAATCAAGTCCTTCTTACAGGCAAACCAAATCCTTCTTACAGGCACAAAGTCCTTCCTACAGGCAAATCAAGTCCTTCTTACAGGCAAACCAAGTCCTTCTTACAGGCACAAAGTCCTTCTTACAGGCAAATCAAGTTCTTCCTACAGGCAAACAAAGTCCTTCTTACAGGCACAAAGTCCTTCCTACAGGCAAATCAAGTCCTTCCTACAGGCACAAAGTCCTTCTTACAGGCAAACCAAGCCCTTCTTACAGGCAAATCAAGTCCTTCTTACAGGCAAACCAAGTCCTTCTTACAGGCACAAAGTCCTTCCTACAGGCAAATCAAGTCCTTCTTACAGGCAAACCAAGTCCTTCTTACAGGCATAAAGTCCTTCTTACAGGCAAATCAAGTCCTTCTTACAGGCAAACCAAGTCCTTCTTACAGGCACAAAGTCCTTCTTACAGGCAAATCAAGTCCTTCTTACAGGCAAAATAAGTCCTTCTTACAGGCATAAAGTCCTTCTTACAGGCAAATCAAGTCCTTCTTACAGGCAAATCAAGTCCTTCTTACAGGCAAAATAAGTCCTTCTTACAGGCATAAAGTCCTTCTTACAGGCAAAATAAGTCCTTCTTACAGGCATAAAGTCCTTCTTACAGGCAAATCAAGTCCTTCTTACAGGCAAACCAAGTTCTTCTTACAGGCATAAAGTCTTTCTTACAGGCATTAAGTCCTTTTTATAGGCACGAAGTCCTTTTTACAGGCATTAAGTCCTTTTTACAGGCATCAAGTCCTTTCTACAGGCACCAAGTCCTTTTTATAGGCAGCAAGTCACAAGTCCTTTGTACAGGCACAAAGTCCTTTTTACAGGCATCAAGTCCTTTCTACAGGTACCAAATTCCTTTTTACAGGCACCAAGTCCTTTCTACAGGCACAAAGTCCTTTTTACAGGCATTAAGTCCTTTCTACAGGCACCAAGTCCTTTTTACAGGAACCAAAGTCCTTTTTACAGGCACCAAGTCCTTTCTACAAGCACAAAGTCCTTCTTACAGGCAGTTTCATGGGGTGACCTACCATACG
The DNA here is from genome assembly GCA_016432845.1 of Psidium guajava. Taxonomy (NCBI): domain Eukaryota; kingdom Viridiplantae; phylum Streptophyta; class Magnoliopsida; order Myrtales; family Myrtaceae; genus Psidium; species Psidium guajava. The sequence continues at coordinate 11,772,289 of CM028226.1, read as the reverse complement.
GGTCAAATCTCAACGAAATTTAATTAGTAGAACCCTTTTATTAGGAATCTACCATGGTACGATCCACCATACGGGTCAAATGGTACGACCCACCATACGGGTCAAATTTTAATTCAATTTTTAAATCAGTGGAATCCTTTTATTAGGAATCTACCATGGTACGACCCACCATACGGGTCAAAATTTAATAAGTAGAATCCTTTCATTAGGAATCTACCATGGGTTGACCTACCATACAGGTCAAATTTCAATCAAATTGTAATCAGTAGAATCCTTTCATTAGGAATCTATCATGGGGTGACCTACCATACGGGTCAAAATTTATTCAGTAGAATCCTTTCATTAGGAATCTATCATGGGTTGACCTACCATACGGGTTCAAATTCAACCACCCTAAGGTTTTCTTATAACGAATCCTTAGGTTCTCATTTCATTTTCAGTGGAACATTCATGTCACGACTCTTTTTATTTCATTGTGTTGAGTCGATTAGGATTCAGGTGTCATCTCGTCTTTGAAAAGAACCTCTGCCGAGCTTCCTTTCAAAGAGGGGCAACTGTTGACACCTGATTTTTAATCATCTTTTCTTTTTTAAAAATTTTCAGTATTTTTCGGCATTTTTATTTTTTGAAAAATCCATAAAAATTCATCAAATTGAAAAATTAACTTTGGGGACCTTGGCCAAGTCTAGAGAACTAATTTTGACCAAAAAATGATTTTTCATATTTTCAGTATTTTTTAGTATTTTTATTTTCGAAAATTCATGAAAAATAAAGAAACAAATGAGAAAATTGCAAAATCAACTTTGGAAGCCTTGGCCAAGCCTAAGCAACCATTTTGAACAAAAAATAAATTTTCATATTATATATATATTTTTAATTTTTTTTAAAAAAATACAAAAATACTTGAAAATTTTGGAAAAATAACATTTGAGGCAAAAAAAATACACAAAGATAGTTAATATTTTTATTTTAAATCTATTTTCATATTGGCCATCGCAAATTCAGAAAAATCCAATTCGAGTCACGTGTTCCTTCACGAGTATAATCTCGAATCGGGCATAAAAAAATTTAATTTAAGTCAACTTATTTTTAACTTTCACTTTTTATGAGTTGTGACATTGTCTTCTAATATTTTAAATTTTCATCTTAGCTCAATTATACCCAGAATGACTCAATTTTGCAAAAGGGCTTTAATTAAATTCTGCATTATTTTCAGCGGCAAGAAATGAGCTTAAATTTGACATGTGGTAAATTTTGGTGTGTCAAAAATTGTGAGGAGATTTGGACTTAAAGAAATATATTTTTTCATGGACTAAATTGCAAATACTTAAAATCTCAAGGACTAGGATGCAAATACCTAACACTTGAGGGATTATTTTGTAAATAACAAAAAGAAGAGTTGGTGGAGAAATTAGAATAAAGAAGGGAAGATGGAGAAGATGAGATGGAGAAGGAAAGATAGAGAAGAGGAGATAGAGAAGGGAAGTTGAAGAAGAAGAGATGGAGAAGAGAAGATGAAGAAAATAAAATAAGGGTAGAGAAGGGAAGATGAGATGAAGAAGAGTTAGTGGAAAAATTAGAATGGAAGATGGATGAGTACATTATAAAAGGAGGAAGAAGTGAGCTTGGGAGGAAGATTTTTAGAGAGAAAATCTTGGATGCTTGAGAGAATTTTGAGAGATTGAAAGAAATTAGAGAGAAAGAAAAAAAATAAAAAAAAAGAGAGAGAATCCTTTTTTCCAAAAGAGAGTCTTGAAGATGGTGAGAGTTTAAATCTAGGTGTTACCATCACCAATTCCTCTACCGATCAACGCAAGTCACAAGTTCATCTCCATCGTTCGAGCCGCAATCTTGATCTATAAGGTGACACGAGATCCGAATTCGGCAATCAAATCTGTTAAATCAGGTAACGATCCTAACTATTAAAATCTTCGAGAATTTCCTTGCCCAAATAAATCAATCTAAATTTCGATTATGTCATGTCATACTCATATGTTTCCATATCTACATGTCGCATTCATACTATAAATTCCTGCAATTTAATTCTTGCACCATAAATCCCAAAGGGAAGAGCCAAGCCAATGCTTAGCCTCCCATTGGAGGTTTTTACTTACAGTAGTTAAATACCTGCAACTTAAATACCTGTACCTTAAATCCCAAAGGGAAGAGCCAAGCCAATGCTTAGCCTCCCATTGGAGGTTTTTACTTACAGTAGTTAAATACCTGTACCTTAAATCCCAAAGGGAAGAGCCAAGCCAATGCTTAGCCTCCCATTGGAGGTTTTTATTTACAGTAGTTAAATACCTGCAACTTAAATACATGTACCTTAAATCCCAAAGGGAGGAGCCGAGCCAATGCTTAGCCTCCCATTGGAGGTTTTTACTTACAGTAGTTAAATACCTGCAACTTAAATACATGTACCTTAAATCCCAAAGGGAAGAGCCAAGCCAATGCTTAGCCTCCCATTGGAGGTTTTTTCTTACAGTAGTTTAAATACCTGCAGCTTAAATACCTGTACCTTAAATCCCAAAGGGAAGAGTCAAGCCAATGCTAGGCCTCCCATTGGAGGTGTTTATTCACTGTCATATACTTCTTATGATTTAATTTTTGAATCATCAGACCCAAAAGATGAGTAGGTCGTAATACTGCACAGAAGTCGTTAACACACTCCCTCTTTCGGCTTCAGGGAATCTTTAACACTTAAAAAATATAACAAATAAAAATATATACTATCCATGCATCCTATTTAAAAAGTGAAAACACAAAAGAGAATACCCTACTAGAGCCTTAGGAATAAACTAAGCCTGAGTTGCCGAATTAGGATATCCATGAAATTAAGGTACCGAAAGGGCATTAGTTTTAATTAACTTGTGTAACCAAGTCCCCGAGCTCATAATCTCTGGTTCGCAGGAATAAATTAGTTCTCCTGCTAATTTATTTAGGTTCCTAATCAACCTACCAAGAATGATTAGTGGCGACTCCAAATTTCAAAATCATTTAAAATAAAAATCCAAAGTCACGATTCGGTAGGGCTTGGGAGGGTCCGCGTTAGGTTAGTCAAATTTAATTAACCTAATAATCCGTTAACCCTTTAAAGTAATTTTTTTTAGAGGGTCGCGACAATTAGCCAACAAAATTCCCTGAAGGGATTTTTCACATTTTTTTTTGAAAATGGGATACTAATTTAATTTTTATTTTCTTTTAAAAAAATGACTACGATGTTAAGTTCAAAATTTGACCGATACCTAACAAGGACCGACTGAAAATAAATACAAGATAACGTCAGAGAACTTCCTTTTACCTTGAAAAATGCAAATCACATAGACGTGTGCATGACTCAAGTGAGGAGTGGACTCTCGAAAATAAAAAGGAGAGATAGGGTATGGACCTGAAAAGGCCCCCACTATCTGAGTCGACAACTTTACCTACAAGCGCAATCAAACATCAAGTGGGAAGAATTGTCAATTCAGATAGCGAGCGGGATTAAATATGGTCAACCCAAGCGCTATCAAAAGCAAGAGCTTTGTATATCGATCCCTATCTATGGCTACTTAGGAAAACAATGCGGCTTGAGTTTAGGCGCTTGTGTGTGCAGGTGTGGTGATCCTTAGAATATATAAGACATGCACAGTAGTTGGTATCAAAACAGTGCTTCTAAAATGTACGAAATTAAACAAAAAAATTCCAACACCAAACTTGTAAAACAAAAGGTTAGTCATACACTCCACCCATTATAACTCCCATCTGCAAAAACATATAACACCTATGGAATGAGTTTCGAGCAATTGCCAAATCAAATGAACTTTCATGAAATTTTTTAGGGCTAAGTCCACTAGGTTCTTAAGTTTTTTCAAAAATTAAGAACAAATTCCTAGTGGAGTCGCCAAGTTGTTGCAACCCTAAAAATTTTTCGATCGGTGGAAAATTCTCAAGTTAACGGATTATCAGGTTAATTAAATTAACTAACCTAATATGGACCCTCCTAAGCCATATCGAATCGCAATTTTAGTTTTTGTTCAAATGATTTTAGAATTTGGAGTCGCCACTAATCATTTTTGGTAAAATGATTAGAAACCTAAGTAAATTAGCGGGAGAACTAAATTACTTTTACGAACAAGAGATTATGAGTTCGGGGACTTGGTTACACCAGTTAATTAAAACTAATGCCTTTTCGATACCTTAATTCCATAGATATCCTAATTTCGGCAACTCAGGCTTGGTTTACTCCGCGGAGTGTTCTCTTTTTGTAATTTCACTATTTAGATGGAATGCATGTGAGTGATTTTTTTTTGTATTTTTTAAAGTATCAAAAATTCCTTGAAGCCGAAAGAATGAGTGAGCTAACGACTTCTGTGCAGTGTTGCGACCTCTAGCAGGTGGCTTTGCTTAATCATTTTGGGATTTGATGATTCAGAAATTAAATTGCAAAAAGTAAATGCAGTAAATAAAGGACCTCTAACGAGGGGCTCGACTTACCCATTATGGGGTTTGACGGTGCAAAAAATTAAATTGCAAGAAATTAAATTGCGGTAAATAAAGAACCTCCAACGAGGGGTTCGGCCTTGGCTTGGCCTACCCATTCTGGGGTTTGATGGTACATAAATTAAATTGCAGTAAATAAAGAACCTCCAACGGGGGACTCGGTCTTGACTTGGCCTACCCATTCTGGGGTTTGATGGTACAGAAATTAAACTACAGTAAATAAAGAACCTCCAACGAGATGCTCGGCCTTAGCTCGGCCTTAGCTCGGCCTACCCATTCTGGTGTTTAATGGTACATAAATTAAATTGTAAGAAATTAAATTACAGTAAATAAAAGACCTTCAACGAGAGGCTCGGCCTACCTATTCTGGAGTTTGATGGTATATAAATAAAATTGCAAGAAATTAAATTGCAGTAAATAAAAACCTCCAACGATTCGGCCTATCTATTCTGGGGTTTGATGGTACAGAAATTAAATTACAGTAAATAAAGAACCTCCAACGGGTGGGTCAGCCTTTCCATTCTGAGGTTTGACATTGCAGAAATTAAATTACAGAAATTAAATGCAAGAGATCTTTACACCACTAAATATGGAGCAGAATCTGCCGCAATTTGGGATTCGGATCTTTTAAGTGAAAAGTGCAGAAAATTGCAATACGAATACGACATGTGAATATGACACGGCATAATCGAAATAAAAATCAATCAATTGAGGCAACGATATTCTCGAAAACTTTAATTGTTAAGATTATTACCTGATTTGACGGATTTGACTATTGAATTCGGACCTCGTATCACCTTATGGATTAAGATTGCGGCTCGAACGATGGGGATGAACTCTTGATTTTTGTTGATCGATAAAGAAATTGATGATGATAACCCCCTATCTTTAAACTCCCACCATCTTCAAAATTATCTCTCTCTTTTGGTATTTTATTTCTCTCAAATTTTTCTTCAATCTCCCAAAACCCTCTCAAATATCCAAAATTTTCTCTCTAAAAAACAAAAATCCTCCCAAACTCACTTCTTCCTCCTTTTATAGCCTACTCATCCATCTCTCATTCTAATTTTTCCACTAACTCTGCTTCATCCCATCTTTCATTCTCTATTCCCATCTCTTTTTCTCCATCTTCTCTTCTCTATTCTAATTTCTCTATTAACTCTTCTTTTTGTTATTTGCAAAATAATCCCTCAAGTGTTAGATATTTGCATTCTAATTCCTGAGATTTTAAGTATTTGCAATTCAGTACCTGGAGAAATATTTTTTTAAGTCTAAATCTCCTCACAATTTTCGATACACCTCCTCTATGCTTAGTCAAAATTCGCCGCATGTTAAATTTAAGCTCATTTTTTACCGTTGAAAATAATGTAAAATTTAATTAAAACCCTTTTATAAAATTGAGTGCTTCTGGGTATAATTGGGCCAAGATGAAGATTTGAAATATTAGAGAACAATGTCACAACTCCTAAAAGTGAAAAATGAAAATAAATTGACTCAAATTGAATTTTTTTAGACCTAACTCGAGATTATGCTCGTGGAGGAATACACGATCCCGAATTGAATTTTTTAAATTTGCGATGGGCAACATGAAAATGGATTTAAAATAAAAATATTGCCTATTTTTATGTATTTTTATGGCCCCAAATGCTATTATTTATTAAATATTTTCCTAATTTCTAAAAAAATATATAAAAAATACAAAAAATAAGAAAAATTATTTTTTGTTCAAAAATTGTTGCCTAAGATTGTTCAAGGCTTCCAAAATTGATTTCTCAATTTTCTCATTTTTTTTTATGAATTTTTGAAAATAAGAACACCGAAAAATACCCGTACAAAAAAAACACCGAAAAATACTAAAAATATGAGAAATCATTTTTTGGTCAAAATTGATTCTCTAGGTTTGGCCAAGGTTCCCAACGTTAAATGTTTTAATTTTATGAATTTTTGTAGATTTTCAATTAATTTTCAAATATAAAAATACCGAAAATATGAAAAATCATTTTTTGGTCAAAATTGGTTCCCTAGACTTGATCAAGGTCCCAAAAGTTGACGTTTTTAATTTTATTAATTTTTAAAGATTTTTTTATTAATTTTAAAAGAGAAAAGACGATTAAAAATCAAGTGTCAACAGCTATCCTCTTGCATAGCAGGCAAAGATTTACCTCCGCGGAAAGGGGATTCAAAAAGCTTGAAGTGGGATGTGGAATGTGATTGGTGATGTATGGTGGTTATGAAATCAGTTCGCGATCATCTTGCATCTAGATCTGTATTTGCTATTTGCATATAGCTCTGCTATTGAGGTCTATTGATATTTTCACAAAGAGAGTGGTGGTCCCGTTTATGGGGTCAAATCAATACATTCTAAGAAGAAATATTTGAATAAGTTATATTTCGACCCAGACGCTTTCGAGATGCTCCGTAGAATTGGTTTACCCCACTTTTTTTTTATATGTATCATTAATAATTGATTTTTAATGCGAAATGATATTAAAAAAAGTCCACGTGTGTTGCCACTAGACTTCTGCACATTAAAATAAATCAAATTCAATTTTAAAAATTAACTAAAATTTAAATTCGTTTAAAATAAAAAAAATTATTAAAAATAAAATTAAAAGCTTAAAAATTTAACAAAAAAACCTTAAAATTGTTTTTAAAAAAAGGAAAATAAGTTTAGAACCCGACAACGAGGGCTTTGCCTGATTTGCGATCCACCTTTTTTTTTTTTTTAATTTTTAGCTTTTTAAAATTTTTCAGTTCATTTTTCAAATTATTTTAAATAAAAAATTTAAAATTTAAAAAAATGCCACTGTGAACCTTTTGGCGAGCCACGTCAGCATCATATATTAATAAAAAAAGTGCCATGGCAGAGTTGACATTTAAGTGATTTTTTTCAAAAATTTAACACTGAAGTGATTCAAAAAAAAAAAAAACTTTTGGCACCAAATGATCTCCGTGTACAACTTTTGGTTCTAAAAGTGCTCTTTTCCCTAAGAGAAGTCATCCAGTGCCAACTGCCAAGACTTGGACTTGCAAGTCTTTGCGCGCCTCCCTCCCACCAGTCGTCTCTTTCCCTAAAATTGTCCGTAGAAGAGGAGTCTTCTTTGCTTCTTTGGCAATTCCCGAACAATTACCAGCCTGAACTGCATGCAGTTCAATGGATTCACCATGCAAGACGAATCTGCCGACCATGCAACTTACCCTCCTGTCCTTGTTGATGTTCTCGTGCTATTGCATTCGATTATCTGTTGTTCTCGCTGCTGCCACCAGCACACTTTCAATGGGGCAGAGCTTCACGAGCTCAGACACTCTAGTATCTTCTGGTGGGGTATTTGAGTTGGGTTTCTTTTCCCCAGGAAATCCTTCTCACACATACCTCGGTATATGGTACAAGAAGATTAAGGAAAGAACCATTGTCTGGGTGGGTAACAGAGATCAGGCTGTCACCACCTCCTCTCCTGCTCTTTCCATAGACGGAGCCAATCTTGTGATCCTTGATGGCAGAAAAACCTACTGGGTGAGCAATAATAATTCCATTAGTGGGAGCGTCAGCGCGATGCTTTTGGATTCAGGAATCTTGTATTGAGGGAGGACAGCTCGGAAGCAGTTCTGTGTCTGAGTTTCGATGATCCTTCGGATACTTTTCTGCCTGGAATGAAACTTGGATACAGCCGAAAGACCGGAAAGGTATGGGCGCTGACGTCATGGACTTCTTCCACGGACCCTAGCCCTGGGGATTTCTCCTTCAGAATGTTTTCTGGAAGACCGGACGAGCTTTTATCCTGAAAGGGACTACAATGTATTGGACTGCTGGGCGTTGGGATAGCGATGGACAAGCATTCTCTCTTGTTCCTGAAATGAGATTAAGCTCCAGTTTGAATTTCAGCTTCATTAACAATCGGAACGAGAGTTATTTCACATATTCGCTGAAGAGTTTGGTTCGTAATGCAACCAAACGATTAGTTATGGACCTGTCTGGACAGATTAGGCTGCTCACCTGGCAGAGACATCGAAGCACTGGAGCCTGTCTTGGAGGCAACCACGGCAAGCTTGTGAGGTCTACAAGTCCTGTGGTTCATTCAGCATATGCAGCGGCTATCCTTTTGCTTCTTGTGAGTGCTTGGATGGATTTAGGCCCTCAGATCCGAAGAAGTGGCAACAGAACGATACATCTGCAGGGTGTGTGAGGAAAATACAGCTGCAATGTGAGCAAATGGGACATGGAAATGGCGATAAGGACGGATTCCTCAAGATGGATCATGTGCGACTTCCGCATGATCCCATTAGCTCGGACAGAACATCTGCTGAAACATGTGAATCAGCCTGCTCTGATAGTTGTTCTTGCACAGCATATACTTATAGCGGCACCAGCGGGTGTGCGCTGTGGCACGGAGACCTCTTTGATCTAAACAAGGTTGCTGGAGATGAATCTGGAGGTGAAACAATATTCATCAAACTTGCTGCTTATGAGCTCCAGAATAAATGCTCCACAACTCCAGAGGTAGAAGCATTATTCTAAACCTGTTGAGATATTATGTTACTTCTCCACAGAAGACTTCTACTTGCTACAAATGCATTTTTTTTTCAGGGAATAACAAAACACTAAAGATTGCCCTAGCTTCTGTTGTTCCTCCCGCTGCTCTCGTCCTAACCACCTACATCTGCTGCCAATGGAAAAAGAAACAGAAGGGCATGTCCTCTGATCCTTTTCCCTATTTTTTGTTTTGAGGTCTCTCAAAGGTATATAAAGCATTATGCGGCTTTGATGAACAGGTAAAATGGGACTGACTCAGGACATTTTAGTGTTTGATGTGGACATGAGCATTGCTCCTAGTACAGATGAAACTTCTCAAAAAGGAATAGGAAATCAAAAGAAGACAACGGATGCTTGGTTGCCTTTGTTTAGCTTTTCAAGTGTAACTGCTGCGACAGAAAACTTCTCGAGTTTGAACAAGCTAGGAGAAGGAGGTTTTGGACCAGTTTACAAGGTAGCAACTTTTATCCTCTTGCAAATTCCATTTCAAAATGGCAACTTCGCATTACTAAAGGCTATGCAAGTGAATTCTCTCCAGGGTAAATTACTGAACGGCAAAAATGTAGCAGTGAAGAGGCTCTCCAAGAAGTCTGCTCAAGGGATGTTAGAGTTGAAAAATGAAACGATGCTTATAGTCAAGTTACAACACAAGAACCTTGTTAGACTCCTGGGCTGCTGCTTAGACCGAGATGAAAATATTCTAATCTACGAATATATGCCCAACAAAAGCTTGGATTCCTTCCTCTTTGGTAGGCTGTTTTGCTCCCGTCAGTAATATTCCTAATGCCTTCCTTAAACTTTAAAGTTAACTCATTCAAAATATCGCGTTACTAATATCAAATTGGAACAGATCAAACAAAAGGGCATCTCCTAAGTTGGGAAACACGTCTACACATTGTCGAGGGAATTGCTCAAGGGCTTATTTATCTTCATCAACACTAAAGATTGCGCATTGTCCACAGAGACCTCAAGGCTAGCAACATTCTATTGGACAGTGATATGAACCCCAAGATATCTGATTTCGGCCTAGCAAAGATGTTCGGGGGAAATGAATCCGTGGCAAACACAAATCGAATTGTGGGAACATAGTAAGTGCAACACTTACCTAACAAAGCAATTTTATCAGACCTTCTATTGACTATACATGTTCCGCAAAGAAAGATGCTTTGGGGTGATTCTCTTGTGGTAATTAAAGAACCTGACCTCATTAATTGATATCTAGTGGCTATATGTCTGCGGAGTATGCCTTGGAGGGAGTCGTTTCCACAAAGTTGGATGTGTTCAGCTTTGGAGTGCTGCTTCTGGAGATAATAAGCGGCAAAAAGAATACTGGCTTTTATCAGACCGATTCAATGAATCTTCTTGGATACGTAAGAAGCACTGTGCTCGTAGGAAAAGAAAAGAAGTAACACATACTAAGCATTGTCTTGACAGGTAGTAACACATTCCCTTCTCTTGCTTTTCAGGCTTGGCAACTGTGGCAAGAAGACAGAGTTCTCTGCTTGGTGGATTCGGTGTTAGACCCCCACGAGTCAGAGGGTACACTGATTAGACATATTAATGTGGCTCCTCTGTGTTCAAGAGATTGCAGCTGATAGGCCAACTATGTCACAAGTATTGACGATGCTCACGAATGAGCTTTTAATTCTACCTTCTCCAAAGCAGCCAGCTTTCTCATATATGAGGACTCAGAAAATCCCAGAACCTCCTCTTTACAGACCTGATCTCAATTCAGTAAATGGTGTTACGATCTCTGTAATGAAAGCTCGATAGCTTTTCAGACACGAGATTCATCTTGTTTCATGTGATTCTTTGCTGAAGGGCTACACTTGTGATTTGCAAGTGCAAAAGAAAAAAGATTTGAGCTTTATTGTATAATTGAATTATGGTGGAATTTGTCTTCATCAAGAAACAGGAAGTTTGTTATGAGCTCAGTTAAGTTACGGTTGATTATGATCGTTATAAAAATAATAGAGCTGGAGCTTTCTATTGTCATGTGGCACTTTCAAGATTTTTTGTGTTCTCGAATCTCAATTCTTAGCCATTATCCCCTATGCGTCGTTGTAATGTCGCAATGGAGAGCTTAGTTGTGATTCTTCACAACTGTTCAAAGGGCATTGTTTTATGCTCGTTCTCTCTCTTTCTCTCTCTCTCTAATGAAACGCTTATATACATTGAAACTGCAAAAAAATCTTCCAATCTGTGAATGTCGATTATTTGGCTGCAAGGTTTCTGGAAGTATAACTGTGATTCAAACGACAAAGCATTTGGATGAATGGGGCATTTGAATTTTATCGGCCCTCTAGTAAAGTAACTGTCATTGTATTGTTTGAAGAAACGTCCTGCTTGTTTGATGAGTATTCCATGTCAGACAGATCCCTTTCATTGAAGAAGCCAGGCTCTTTAGGCAGAGGCAACGCTACATCGCTACTCAACAGCAGAACTACTGTTGACATATTAGGCCTGTCATCGGGAATTTGTTGCACGCATAACAGAGCCACATGGATTGATCTTAGCACTTCGGATTCGTTGCAGGAGTCCGCAATTGATGGATCAATCAGTTCACAAGATTTCATCTCCTTGGACAGTCTCCATGCCTGGTGGGGGAAAACAATAAAACTATATAATAGCAAGCTGCAAAAATGACAGAATTTGTATAACAGAAGCTTGCTTGGATAATGAATGCATACATGGCCCAGTAGGTTAAGCTTGTGAGCAGGATGGCTGAATTTCCTGTTTCTCTTCCCACTTACAATTTCCAGCACCAACACACCAAAGCTGAATACGTCGGATTTCACTGAGAACAGGCCATCAATTGCATACTCTGGAGACATGTAACCACTGCACCATGCATTTCAAGTTACTTCACAATGTTTTTGTGGGATTTAAGTCGAAAGAAAAGAAATTTATGAGCGCAAGTTCTTACTATGTCCCGACAACTCGGTTAGTATTTCCTTCACTTTCATCTCCTCCAAAAATTCTAGCCATGCCGAAATCTGAGATCTTTGGGTTCATCTCGTGATCTAGTAGGATGTTGCTGGCTTTCAAATCTCTATGGATGATCCTCAATCTGGAATCTTGGTGAAGATATAGTAACCCCCTGGCAATGCCATTTATGATCTGAATGCGCTTCTGCCAATCCAGTAATGTTCTTCGGTTTTGATCTGCACATGTTTTCTCATGCAAGTCAGTCGGTTGTGCTCCCACTGGAATTGTGAACATTTGGTATGATGCCAACCTTCTCGACTGAAATCTAGAAGCTAAATTTGGTGATGGACGTGTCAGAGGTTTATTACTGATTAGGCTGTCTGAGCTTACACAGGCCTCGTTAAGTTGAGATTCTATAGGTTTTAAGGTGCCTACCAAATATGAAGAAGTCCAAGCTTTTGTTTGACATGTACTCATAAATGAGCATCCGTTCTTCTTCTTGAATGCAACACCCTAAAAGCTTTACCAGATTCCGGTGCTGAAGTTTGGATATGCATAGTACTTCATTCTTGAACTCATTGAGTCCTTGTCGAGAACTTTTTGAAAGCCTCTTCACTGCTATTTCTTTTCCATCTTCCAATAGACCCTGCAATATTTTGGAAAAAGTATGCAGGTTGATCTAACTTAATGTTTCAGCTTTCTTAACCAGATAAAAAGCATCAACATATGCTAGGTAGTGTTTCAGTATTAAACATGTTAATACCTTATAGACTGGTCCAAAGCCTCCCCGTCCCAGCTTATTCTCAATTGAGAAGTGGCTCGTGGCGGTATCTATAGTGTCAAAATCATACAACGGTAGTTCCACATCTGTGTTCTCATTTTCATTAGTTCCATATTGCTCTGGCTTCTTCCTGCCAATTCCTGCAGAGGAGAAACATCAATGCCTATAACAATCTCCGACTTCCTAATAACAGGTGTTGGGACATGCAAATCAGAATACAGAACAGTTATTATTCTTGCATTCCTTAAATAACAAGAATTCAGTCGATATTATGGAAAGATACTTCTGCTTCAAGTCTTTCTTGAGCCAAAAGAGTCTCGGTTGAACTATTTCTTTTTCTTTCCAAAATCGAAGAATAAAATATGTATAAATAATTTGCTTTTCATGAAGGTAGAGCAGACATACTCTCATACTACTGCAGAAGAAAACTAATTCCATCTATTTGGTTCCAAGTGGTGCTCATTTGGCGACAGTGAAAGTGAAAATTCATTCATAACACATCCACAGGAGCCAAAACTTACTGGAATCTTAAAAAATTCTTACCTTCGCTGCTTGTCCTCTTCTTCCTCCTTTTCTTAAAGATATTCAAGATCAGGCATAGGCCAATGATAAGTAATCCTGAACATGATACTGGGATAACTATGATCTGAACTCGTTTTCTCCCTTTCGAGCTTCTATATGCCGCTGCATAATGACCATGAGTCCAGACTAATCAGCATCAGACATCATACTCATGGACTAGCAGCTAAGTGATTTTCATGTTAATACATGCATTTAAAAAGGACAAGTATCATAAGCAATAGAGGATCGAGTCTTCTAGTATGGTAATCGAATTCTTACCTAATTCAGAGGCAGCCAGCCTTATGTAAATATCTTGCCCATTGTCAGCATAATCTCTGATATCTATCAGGTCACCGAACCAAAGTATGCATCCGGTGCCCCCGCCACTAATGTTCATATTCGAATATGCAGTGCAAGAGCAGTTTTTGAAGCAAACCTTCTCGCACTCTTCAAGATTCATAGTATTGTTATACCATGAATGCTGTGTGTCTGGCAATTTCACGCCAGGGTACTTCAAAAACCCTTCTCCTTGCTGGCAATCCAGTGGCGTCTTCCTCACGCACCCACCAGACCAGTCTGACGTTGCCCAATACTGAGGATATTTTGGCACAAACCCTTTCAAGCATCCACAGGCAGGGGAATTATTTATGTCGCAACTTCCATAAGCGCCACACAATGCATACCTGTCACAATTATCCATCTGAGCTGTCAAATACAGGTTCCACCCTTGAATGCGGTCGATCCATGTGAATCGTTGGAGAGCACCATTCGAGTTCAAAACCATCATAGAGACAACCGAGCTATCTGTGAGATTATAGGTGTAATAGACCTCCTCCTTGGTGAATACAAACTTGAAGGTGTAAGTTGGGTTCGGTTTAAGATTCGGCATCCCACTGAAGCGGAGGCCGTTCCACGGTCCAGAACGGAACCTAATGACAGAATCCATCCTCAAGAAGAACTGGGGCACTCCACTAGGGTCGACCCCGTTTGTGTAATCACCCGTAGAGGGATCATCCGGACTCTTCCAGGATGTCAGGATGCGGTTAAGGCCTGTCCCTAAGTCTATGCCGTACTTCATACCTGGAAGAAAAGTATTACCCGGGTAATCAAAGCTCTGCCACAGGTACTTACTTGGATTGGTGTCATTTTCAGGTCTCAGGACAAAGTTCCCTGAATCTAAGAGCTGAGCCACGACTGCACCTGCTGCAGCTAAGGATGAGTTTGAAGACCAAACAGTGCGGTTATCTCTGCTGAAAATGGCGAGAACAGCAGGATCAACAATCTTAAGGACTCCAGAAGAATCATTCAGGGGCAAGTCTCTATTGGCAACCCATACTACCGTCCCATAAGATATTTTCTTGTACCATATTCCGAAATAGCGTAATTCAGAATTCTTAGGGCTGAAGAATCCTAGCTCAAAGCTCCCACCGCTCGAGACTATTGTATCACCATCTCTGATTGATTGGTTCTCTGCAATTGTGTCCAGAGCAGCAGATGCAACAAAAATGCAGCACAAAGTGGACAAGAGGATGAATTTGGTAGAGCCTACCATGAACGTCCTCAATCTTCTCATCAATCTCTTTGACAACACTGGAATTTCATATCATGCCTAGAAGAATCAGAAAAAAAAAAAAAAGAAGAACTCTTAACAAAGCCCGCGATCTTCCTTCTGAACTATGAATGCCCAAAGGTAGTTCCTTTTTCCAATGCTTCTTCAATGTTTTTCTCCTTTTGGAAGCGGTGGGCACGTCTGGTCTCCTAAAAATTTTATTGGTCAGAGCACTCAGCCATTTAGTTTGAAGAAATCTGGCCAACGTGGTGAGTGTTCATTCTTCCACCAATTATGAGTTTGGTATTGATGCAAATTCTCATTTTCAGTTGACTTTTAATCCTTCTCGTAAGTTGACCCTGCTGAAGGAACAATAGCAGAAAATGACGAAAGTAGACATCTGATCTTTCGAGTTATCTTATCTTATTAATGTGAAAGGTCTTAAGCTTGTACTAGAAATTGTTCTATGAAAAAAAATGCCCAATCCTCATCCATTGTGAATATAATTACTCTTGACTATGTCCTATTTCCACCAACCCAATGCCAACTCCCCCTATGTTCTAAATAAATAGTGGCCAGTCAATTCTGGGTGTTCCACTCATAAAACAAACTGACTGTTTAAATCAAAGATAGACAGCTGATGGAGCATTAACTTGAGTCATCGGTAGTTGGTAGGTATGATTACTAGTTCTCATACCTCCACTAGCACATCTTTAAGAAGAAATCTCTACTGTTACATTGCTTATAGGTTTCGAATATGGGTGGTTATTAGTCTAGTAGGATTGCTTTTCCTAGACGGCAACCGGAAATTTACTCGACAACATTTTACGAAGAAGAATGAAATCAAAAAACCCATTTCACATTAATTTGAATTGTCCAAATAACAAGACGTATATAGACTCAGGAGAGAATAATGGACTGTGAATGAGATCCAATCATGTCCTAACTTATACACTTCACCGTTCTAACCAAGAATATAAGTTCTGTGATACGGTGGGCTCCAAACATACTTTAGATTAATACGTTTGACTAATCTTGTTTTCTTTCCTTTTCTTTTTTTCCCTTCTATTGGTGACCGTTCTTGGGTAGCTTTCAGCAGTTCTGGCGGAAGAAAGTCATCGTCGTCCAACCTGGAGATGATTGCCAATGGTTATGTGGGCAAAAAAGCAAGAAGAAAAGGGTCCAACTTCCAAGCAAGTGGAATGATTCTGGAGTAAAACATCCAGTATGAGTTTTTGATCGCTGGGAACTCTGCTTACAGATTAATCCCGGCGCATCAGTTACATTGATAAAGTGTCATGAAGAACAAATTCTGATCTTATATCAGTATGGTTTGCACATTAACGGGGACTATGCTGTCAAAAGCGGAAGAAGGACACTGGAAATATCAAAAGATGTGTATGACGTTCACGTTAATGCCAAAAGTTTTTGTCGGCTCATTTAAATACCAAATTGGAGAAATTCTGGTCAAATTGCTTACATGGCATTTATGATTAGAATTTTAATATGACGTGGCATATTTTCTGTGCCAAACTGATATACATGTGACAAATGTACCCCGAACTTGGGTTTTTGGTGGTATTTAACCTTCTTAAAAAGAGAAAAATTGATTAGTTTAACAACAACTAATTCCCCAATGTTGTTGATAACTTTTAGTCTAGAAAAATTGGAATATTACGCTGGATATGTTTCATGATCAGATAATACAAGCTCAAGCCCGTCAATATATTTTATTAAACTCACTTGCACTTAAAAATTTATTTCAATCCTAAAATATATTAATTGCTCCATACCACACTAATTATTCGATGTGAGACTTTCCTAACATAAACTCATAACCAAACTTGTAAACGAGAAAATATCATATCTCTCTCTCTCTACAATGCATAACCTCTGCCAACACTTCAATACTCGACCCGTATATCTTCGAGTTCGAGTCGCCTCTGTCAAGCTTCTCTCTCTCCCAACCCATAAATTGCGACCTTCGTTAAGACTGTCGCCCCTAGACGACAACTTCAAGGCTCATATGGTCGCTTGAGGCCACGTAACAGCATGACCTCTCTGCTACCCGAAAGAGAGAGAGAGAGTCATCAGCAACAGATGGCATTGCAAAGAGGGGGGGAGATAGATTAGAGAACTGAAGCAATGTGGACTAGGGTGATTTCCTCGTTAGAACGTAAGCTATCTATGTAAAGTAGATTGGAAATTTTAAACAAACAGAGACATAGAAAACACTACCATTATGTGATTAATAGGAACTTAAGGGAATAAGGAGTTCCGGGATGCTTTGTAAACTACTGGTGATGCCTTTCTCTCACATTCCATCACTTGATTCTGCCAGTCTTCACAAGGTGAAAATGTTGCCAGAGCACATATAATTTCTTCACGTCAGAAGATCATGGCACAAGCATCTTCTACCGAGCATATAACGCTGTCATGGTAACTTCATTAGGCGAGCACAGTTTGGGCTGGTTTCCGCCAGCACCGGCGTCAGGCCCTTTTGTTTTGCTGAAAAAACCTGGCTCTCTGGGGGCGGAGAGCGCCATCTCACTTCCCAGCATCAGAATCACCATGTACATGGTTGGCCTGTCCTCCGGGCATTTCTGGAAACATAAAAGGCCAATGTGCATGGTCCTCATGATTTCTGCTACGTTGGACGAGTTAACAACCACCGGATCAATAAATGCAATTGATCTGCCTTCTTGAAATGGTTTCCACGCCTGACCGCGTCAAAACCAATCTATTAAGGGGTACTTCTTGATATTTGGTGGACCAAAATAAAATAAGAACTTCAAAACTTACATGTCCCAGAAGATTCTGATGGTGATTTGGGTGAGAGAACCCTCTGTTTCTTGTCCCACTCACTATCTCCAGCATCAAAACACCGTAGCTGAACACATCTGACATTGCCGAGAAAACTCCATTAATTGCATAGTCAGAGGACATGTAACCGCTGCACGAATAAATACACCAAGTACCATGAGCTTGTTTGCAATTTGATCGCAGATGTTGCTGTGATTTAAGTGCTTACTATGTTCCAGCCACTCGCTTTGTACACGCTTCTGTCTCATTTCCTCCAAAATTTTTAGCAAGGCCAAAATCAGATATCTTTGGATTCAACTCCCAATCTAGCAAGACATTGCTAGCTTTTAGATCTCGGTGGATTATCCTCAGTCTGGAATCCAGGTGAAGGTAAAGAAGTCCCCGAGCTATTCCGCTGATGATGTGAAATCGCTTACTCCAATCAAGCAGCTTCCTCCGCTCCTCATCTGCAGAAGTTCAATTTATGTACTTCAAGTAAGGCCAGCGTAGTTCAGTACTGCATTTCTAAGAAGACAGATTAACTGATTCACGCTAATGAATGTCACTCTAATAGAGTTCATCAATCTTAATTCTATTGGAAAATGACCAGCTATTCCAAGTGCAGTTTTGTCAGATCTCTCGTCATAAGAATGGAGACATCAGTACAATCATCTGTGATGACTATTTTCAAGGTCTTAGCAGATACAACTTCATTATAGCATGATTACGAGATATTGAGCATCATGAATCATGATAGAAAGCGAACCAAAAATGAACGTATCCACGCTTTTGTTGGGCATGTATTCGTATATCAGCAACATTTCTTTCTGAATGCAGCATCCTAGAAGCTTCATGAGGTTTCGGTGCTGAAGCTTGGCAAGGTGTAAAGCTTCACTTTTGAACTCGTCTAGTCCTTGGCTCGAACTCCTCGAAAGTTTTTTCACAGCAATTTCTCGACTGTTCTTCAACATACCCTGAAAAATAGTCGTAAAATGTAAGGATACTTATTTTGTTTACAGTATTTTTTGGCCTTTAACACTCAATTCATATTGCTTCTTTTTCTACATTTTCAAATCATGTAGAAATTTTCCACACCGTTGAACCTAAAAGTTCACAAAGGGTGATTATGTTTGTATTGAATTGACAGAATCAGAAGCTTAATTTCATCATATTCTTGCAATGTAGTTAAATAGGCGAATTATCCTTCCAATGCGGTTACAGTATGCCATGTCCCAGGTTGTAGGGTAGCGAAACTTATCCAGCATCTGCCAAGAGTCGAGGATATTCAAAATGAATTTTTTTCTAAGATTGAGCAGAGCTGATACATTGCTGAGTGGTTGAGGTGTAAGTGCAGCGGCATTTGAGCAATATGTTCGTAGCATTAGCTATTGTGGGAAATTCAAATAACGGTAGCTCCAGATCTTCTCCTGAGCATTCGACATTTTCACATCCTCGCAGTAATTCACGTTTCCCACCTACATCAAGTAAAATAGAACTTTTTCCTCAGAATCCTCAACAAAGAAAAAGACCAAACCAATCAAGAATTCGGTGGATTAGAAGAGACCCACAAAAGAAAGCTATCCATTCATTCTTCCCCCCTGTGCTGCAAGACATTTTTCCAAGTTTTCGAAAACCCATTTAACCATTTCGAGACAGTTGACTCCTCCTGGTTAGAGACTGTGATCATTAAGGGTTTTAGAATAATTGATATCTGTCATGAAACAAAATCTTCGGCAATTTCCATTTTTCAGATTCTTCGGCCATTGCACAACACGAGGCCTGCACAATTATTTTTGGTCGAGCCAATTCCATCATTCCAGTCCATGTCTTTCAAGGGTGGGTCTACCCTTTTTTTTTTCTTTTGTATGTAGCTTTGTTTACCAAAGAAAAATCAAAGTATGGGGTTTGGGATATTGCATAAAACGTGTGGCAAGCCGAGGTACATAAGACTGTAAATTCTTTGGCCATGGTGAACCTTTGTCTCTAAATTCTACACGCCAAAAAAAAAAATGCATGTACATGAAGTTTAAAATCAGTAATATTCTTGAGAAAGACTTCATGGATATCATTGTTCTGCATCACAGCCATTTGAAAGCTAGCAGAAAGCATCGATCAACAATTTAACACATTACCAAAGAAAACTGATTTATCACTGGAAAAAATTACCAGGGAAAACTCACTTAGGAAGTCGAACTTGCAGGTGCTTCATCACCGCCTTCTTTTTCCAAACATACACCATTAGAATGAGACTTAGGAATGGCAGCAATGTTACAGCTATCAAGCCTAACATCAGCTTCTCCTTCTTCTGGCTTGAGTAACCTGGACCAGAAAAAGCCATTGGAGCATAAAAGGACCGAGACTCAGAAATGTTAAGGTGCACATGTGAGGGTGTCGAACGAAAGAAGTCTCCCATTGAGGATGTGGCGTAATTGGGGTAGTTAATAATCCTAATGGATCAGTAACTTACTAGTTTAAGCTTTTGAGTGAATGCAGATTTGGGCTCTATTTTTGTTGTCTCCCGATTGATGGAATCAGGCTCTGATGAGCTCCTAAAAAGAACTATGATTTATTGAGTTTTAAAATAGAATTATTCGGTGTCTGTGTTATGTTCCTAAGGCTTTCCTTTCTGTGTTTACCGACCAGCAAAGTTTCTCGAAGATAGCAAAATAATACCTGGATCCCAAGCAAACATCCTAACATAGAGGTCTTGCCCACCCTCGTCATATGCTCTCATATCAACCAAGTCCCCAAACCAAAGCAAACATCCATTTCCTCCACCTTCAGAATCCATATTAGCGTATGCCATGCAAGAACAGTTCCTTTTGCAAGCCTTTTCACAGACTTGAAGATCCATGCTCCTGTCAAACCAGGAGCTCCGTGTATCTGGCAGTTTTAAACCAGAGTACTTTCTGAACATGTCTCCTCTACAGTCCAAAGTGTTGGTCCTAACACAACCAAGCTGGTTCGAAGTACTCCGTTCTTGTGGGACCTTCGGTGAAAATCCATTCAAGCACTCGCATAATGGGGATTTATTGATGTTGCAGATAGCGTAGGCTCCGCAATATCCGTAAAGGTCACAATCATCTGATGGTCCAACGAGAAATAGAACCCAACTCTGTGCTTGGTCAACCCATGTGAAGCGCTGCGCAACACCGTCTGGATTCAAGAAAAAACGGGATACGACTGACTTGTTGAGGAATTCGTAGTGGCAGTACATCTCTGCTCGGTCAGAACGAATTCATACTTGTAGTTAAGATTCGGGTTCAAATTAGGCATTCCACCATATCGGACACCAATCCATGGTCCTGAGCTAGACTTGATAGTGGAGCGCTGCATCAGAAGTATCTGGGGAAACCCATTTGGGTCAACCCGGAATGAGAAATTGCCTGGAGAAGGATCATCTACACTCTTCCAAGACGTCAGATAGCGATCAAAGCCCGTGATTCTGTTCCTTCTTAACTTCATTCCTCCCAGAAAAGTATCTGTTGGATAGTCAAAACTCTGCCATAGGAAATTATCAGAACCAGTATTGCCTAAATCTCACTACAAGATTCCCCGAATCCAGAAGTTGAGCAACTGGGTTACGTGAGGCCATCATTGAGTTGGAAGACCAGATTTCACTCTTATTTCCATCAAGAAGGATGAGACTTCCCTGTCTAGTGATCTTCAGAGTAACGGACGAATCAATGAGGGGACTGACTCTGTTGGCAACCCATACTACAGTGATTGGATTCATTTTCTTGTACCATATTCCGAGGTAATGCTTTGGTGGATACTGGAGGCTGAAGAATCCTAGTTCGAATGTCCCCCCAGCTGAAACTATGCTCTTGCCGTGTTGCATCGATTGATCCGAGGTTAACGTATCAAGTGCACCGGAAATCCATGTGATAGTAGATGATGTAAAGTACAAGAGAATAATCAAGGCTGCTGCCACTGTTCCCATGCAGATTGAACGTGCAAATTAACCAGAGAATATAAATGATTGAAGACTAGACTGAAGTCTCAGAAGTTTCTGTAAGTATTAACGGGTCATCCTCATCATGTTTGGCCTTTGGGAGGTCATTAGAAAAGCCGTGCATAACAATAGTCCCTTCTCCAGATCGAGCACCCACTATGTATATGTATAAAGAGAATACCAATACTCAATAACCAGAAATCCAGTATATTAAAAACAAGATAGAGCATTTCAACAAAGGTTTATATATAATAAAAATACTCATCTTATCAACGAATCAAATCACACTGAGTGGGTCATTCCATTGGTCAATCTCAATTCCTTATCAATGGTCCTATTCCATTAACCAATCTCATGCTGACATATCTAGCCATGATCACGTATAAGATCCTCCGACAAGAAGACCAAGATTCCCCCTTGCTAAGATATCTCCACCTATATTGTCCGTGGTCGACATACAATGATAGCCTAACATTAGTATGCACACCCACAAACCCCTTAACGAGCTCATAGAGACACTGAGAACCAAGACAAACCCACAACAGCATCCTCCAAAATCCACAAAGCCAATCCGCACTCTACATCACAAATTGGTTTCACAAAGAAAAACATATGATCTTTCTCAATTCCATTCATCAATTAGCATACATTTCAAAAGATATTTCTCACATCATTCAGAATTCTTCCTTAACCAAAGTCACAAATTGATGTTTTCATGGAATGTTTCTCAAAAACCAAGCACAAATAACCTAAAAGTAGTAAATGTCTAATCCATATTTTTACATAGCAAACATGCTCTTTCATAAATCATAATATGTCGAATCTCAATTTCTTCCAATACATGATTTCATAAATTGATAAAAGAGATAGCACTACTTACTTGGGAATGTCCAAAATCATACAATATAGCTATACATGCAAGCAATCTCGTGATCCTATCAATTAAACGAGAATCGACACCAAAATAAAATAAAACTTTACTTTAACTAACGACTCGATTAAACTACACTTAATCACTAACAAATTGACTCCCACATGCCCATAAATTGCTCCCGCCAAGCAATTATTCAAAGCCATTTGCAATGGGGAGCTTATGTGTCCAACTTGGTCAAATTAAAAAAAAAGTCAAATTAAGAAAAACCCGAACTGAACCAGATTTTCGATTAGGTTCTGGTCATGATTCAATTTGGTTTAGCCGCTCACCTTAACGGTTTGGTTGGGTTCGGTTCGGATTTTTCTGAAAATCCGAACATCCGAACAATTGACACCCCTAACGTATACAGGTCCCTAAATCCGGAAAAAGGAAAATGACATTGACCAGTCACGATAGATAGTGCCAAGACAATGACCAGTTCATGCTTCTTTTGGTTCGTCTGTAGTAGATTTAACAGAAGGAAGAGCATACAAATGACAATTAGGACTAGGTATTGCAAGGATCTTAAAATATGTCACTACCTGATTCCGAAGCAGCCATCCTGATGTGCAAGTGTTGCCCGTTTTAGTTGGACTCTCTTATGTCCATAAGACTCTCCCAACCACAGCAAGCAACCACTTCCAGCCCTTCTGATACCCAAGTTTGAAAAGTCATACAAGAAAAATTGTTCTTGCAAATTACTTTGCATTCTTGAAGTTCCATTGGCTTATTAAATCAGGAGCTGCGTGTATCAGGCAATCTACAGTTCTACACCCCGGAATTCTTCATGAATATGACCCTTTCACAAGTCAAGGGATTTCTCCCGCACCCATGTGACCAATCCACGATTTTTGCTCTTGAGAATACTTCGGTGTGAAGCCTTTCAACCAGCTACACTGGGGGGACTCAGTTTCACGATGTAGAATGCCATTTGAGTTTGATACCAGAACGAAAACAATTGAACTGTATTATGGTTAGGATTTAAATTAAGTGATTTACTATATCCACACCACCCTATGTTCCTGACCTAAACGTGATAATAGTAGCCTACCTCAGTAGGAGCTGTGGGAATCCTTTTGGGTCAAGTTGGAATTTGGAATCACCAAGAGCAGGATGACAATTATTGTTGAATTGCATATGCAGGATAATCAAAACTCTGCCACAAAACTCTTCCATCAACACCTCTCACCACAAGATTTCACGAAACAAAGAGCTGTGCAACTGGGCTACGGGCATGTACGAACGAGTTGAGGACCAAATTTGGCTTCTTTTCCCGTTCAAAGGCCAAGTCCCAGCTGGTAAACTTTGAGGTGGCTCTATTGGCAGCCCATACTACTCTTCTTGTAGGTTCTTTTGTACAGTATAATGTGATATAGCTTAAGGGGATCACCAGGGCTGAAGAATCCTAATCCAAATGTCTCACCAGCACAAAATTAAGCCATCACCATCTTGTACAGACCAATTTATAGTCATGGTATCTAGTACTTGAAGATAGGCGCAGCATACAACAAAGAGAAAAGAAGATGACACATGAAAAATATCACTGATACTATCATATTTGTTCCCTAAATAGCTGATGTAGACCAAAAGCAAGAGAGATTGCGGAAGAGTGAAGGGCTCAATTGTTCTTAACTTCTTATATTTGATCCGTAAGTACAAGATATCCCAATACCATCATTATGGACTGTAAATCATTGGAAAAATTCATTACTTCCTAGTCATCACATGGACAAGGTTGCCCATGGTAACATTAATACAATCCCTATCTTTCAAATCATCAACAATCATTCACGTTGAACACTATATGATTAGGAATCATTTGACATAACTAAGAAACCTAATTGAAGCAACCATGAATAAAAGACTAGGTGACCTATATATTTAATCATTCAATTTCTAATAACTTAAAGAAGGGGAGTTTTCAATTTCCCCCAATATGGGGTTAAGTTTTTAACAGTGGATGCTGGTAACACACGTACTTGTAGTCAGATTAAACTAGGAAAAATTCTAAAAAAGGGCTCGAAGTCCTCTCAAATTTACAAATAAGGGCCCCAAGTGAATTTTATTTTAAATAAAGATTTGAAGTACCCTTATTTCTCAAACAAGGGCCTGAAATGAGTGTTGTTTCAAGTAAAGGCCTCAAGTAGCCATAAAATTTCAAAAAAAGGGCTTGATTTCAAGGGCATTTTTGTCTTTTTTTCTTATTTTGATTTTTTAGACTTTTCTTTTTTTCTTTTTTTAAAAAATTTAAAAAAAAATTAAAAAGAAAAGAAAAATACAAGCACACAGGCAAGAGGGCTCCCACCTGAGTGTTGTTTTTTTTTAAACAAAAAAACGCAAAAAAAAAAATGAAAACAAAAAATGATGAAAATGCCCTTTAGGTCAAACCCTTTTTTGAAACCCTATGGCCACTTCAAGCCTTTATTTGAAATATATTATGCCATTTTAGGCCTTTATTTGAAACAATGTTCACTTTGGACTCATATTTGAGAATTTGAGAGGACTTCGGACCCTTTTTTGGAATTTTCCCATTAAACTAAGGAGAAGTTGGCTCATCTTAGAGTAGCTCCTTGACAATACTAACCTTGCGTCTACAAGAGTTATCCAGAGTTGATGTAAATTCTTCCCAAACCTCGAAAGAACTTATTTTCCTGGTGAGTTTCCCAAGTCTTTTAGACTGTTTATTGAATGCACAATTAATGAAAAGTTTGGTTTCCATGTGTTCATTTTCTTTTTTTCATTAAAGGTTTTTAATGGAAACAAACTGATCGGTTTTCAAGTTGGCTAGTTTTAGAGCCAGGATGTCTAAGCTCCCAATTCCAAGTTCAAAATCAGGTTTAATTCTAGATTCTAGCCATGCAAATGACCAACATGGCCGAGCACACCTCCACTACAAAAAAACAAGGTTTTAGCCATGAAATTTGCAACGAAAATATTCACAAAATTCGTCGCTAAATGGAGTTGCGACGAATTTTGCGACGAAAAATATTTCGTCGCCAATTCGGCGTCGCAAAATTTAGCGACAAAAAATTTCAACTTTCGTCGCTAATTTGCGACGAAATCCATTCGTGGAAAAATTCGTCGCTAATTTGCGACGAAGGTTTAGCAACGGAATTTTGCCACGAAAATTGCGACAAAAATAGCAACGAAAATGTTTTCGTCGCCACCTCATTTAACAAAATTTAGCGACGAAATTTTTTGTCTTTCGTCGCTAAATTGCGACAAAAAAATTCATTGCTAATTTGCCCGAACTCTATTCATTTAGCGATGATTTTGACTTTCGTCACTAAATTGCGACGAAAATAAATTCGTCGCTAATTTGCCATGAACGGTATCATACAAATAGTTATCACCGATTAGCAATTTAACGAAGTTTAGCAACGATATTTGCTACGAAAAAAATTCGTTGGTAATTCGTTAGCCACAAAAAATTGTAATTGTTGTCGCTAAATTGCAATGAAAATTTTGCTACAAAATTCATTGCTAAGTTGCCACGAATGCGATTCATGGAAAAAAAAAATCGCCGCCAATTTGCTGAAATGTGAAATAATTTAGCAATCAAATTAGCTTTCATTTATTTGGAAGGGCCTCCCGACAATGATTCTTGTTACACTTGCCCAACCACAATTTTATCTTTTCTCCATAGAAAATGTGCATAATTATTAAAACCCTAAGAGAAACCTCTCCATAATATCTCAAGAAAAATGTAATATTTCTGAAGACACAGTAACTTTATCAGAATAAAACCTGAGAGAAGCGTCTCCATAATATATTTGGAGGGCCCAGTGTTATCAATGAATGCAATTCAATAACTTCATGGTTTTTATCATAATAAACCAGAAAACATTCATGGTTTAAATGATAATATTCTAGAATCACTACAACAAATTTCAAAGAAAAGATACAACCCGAGAAAACATGAAAAGAGAATTAAAAGTGCCAAAGAGAACCTCTCCAGCTTTAACAGTGATCACATGTGGTGTAAATCCAATTCCAAGTGATCCTGCAAGAAGATTTTTTAATTAGTCAGTCGCTTTATTCCCAAGTAAAACCATAAAAAAAGGCAGGGCTTTATATGCTTCATACAAAAAAAAAAGCATGTGAGAACTCTCTTACAAAGCAAATTTGCCAACGTTTAAAGTCACGTAAACCACAACATCTGACCTTACAAGTAAGCATAGGAATAACATAAGGCAAGGTCCACATAAACCAAAGCCAGAAAAATGGAGAATTGTAGAACAAGAAGTAAGGGTCCCCAGAAGTCATTCAACACATAAAAGCTGAAGTAAGACTGCAACAACAGCTCCCCCCAAGTGGCAACAAATACCAGCTTTCTACTGCCCAAACTAATATAAATAATAGAAAGAATAAGTGGTACCTTCCAAATATCTGCACTCTGGTTCCCAAATGCTTCAAAAAGAGCATGCAAAAATGAAGGCAATTGTGCCATCAATTCCTCTTGGGAAAGACGGCCCACAAGCTGAATACAGGGAGCACAGCTCATTAAATCCATGATAGTACAGAGAAAAGAATGACTAATTATAGAATACGAATCTATTCGAACTATGAACGAATTCCTAAAATTTTAGGCCGGATGGGGAAGTTCTACCCCACCCAAGCCACAAAAACCACCTGCCACCATTAGAACCACGAATCCTATTCGAATACCATGTTCTTAAAAATTGTAATAGAGGGTTTGCCAAAGGATGAAGGACCAAAGAAGAGTTGGACTTTTGGATAACCCGTGAAGTGGTCGGCACATAAATACCTTGTCAATCATAGTGTCTCTCATGGATAAGTACGTGAATCCGCAGCATCTGTCAAAAGCATGGCAAACTTCAATTATCCTCAACAGAGTAGACTGTGTTTACTAACTTCCATAGGTCAAACTGAAACCATGGAAGGAAACAGTCAAAATCCTCAACAGAAATGCAAGTTTGAAATTGGTGACTGAGAGTTAACGGATGGGAAGCCAAACAAGAGTAGACTGTGTTTACTAACTACTCATAAATAAGTTTAGTCTACCATACACCAGATTCAGATATCATTTCCCACTCAAAGGTATCATATGAAGATGGAGCACCTAACCAGTATGTTCCTGCTACCCCTGCATGAGAAATTTTCCTAACATGAGGAGCATAAACAAGACTCGCTAGTTCGGTACATCAACACTTTTCATTTTGATAAATGAGGAAGCAAGCATTAGACCTAAAGTCTTGCATCCATGCTAATTATTTTTTAACATCTTGATCTAAATTGGTCTCGACGAGCTATCAAGAATAAGAACCTATGTCATATCCCTAGATGTCAAGGAGTAACAGAAGAAGGACAAACAATCATGGTAACCACAATCCATCTTCAAGATTTAAAAGCTCACACTTTCAGCACAAGTTTGTCCAACAATTCGGCATATCTCAATCAAATTACCAAATGGAGTTTAGGACATAGATATAGAGTTTTAGGACCAGTTCCAGGAGGTCCATGAAAGTACATAGACGTGTAGTCAGAAGTATCACAAGCAGTCTTCAATACAAGAAAGAAGAGCGTTGGGCACAACGACTTCACAACCAAATAATGCGTGGCTTTCCATTTTGTTTCACAGGATAATTGCAGAAAAAAAGAAGAGAAAAATCTAGCTTCTGTGAACTAACAGTTCCTATCGCATTAGAAAGCTTTGCACAAAAAATTGACACGCAATTGTCTAACCTAAGCAAGCATAGAGAAAGCACCTATCGGGAAGAAGATGACTTCATGAATCAACAACTACCGCCAATCCCTTGCCGTATTTGCCAAGTACCAGAACCAGAACTTCAAGTCAGTAAAGGCGATTCTAGAAAGTGAGAAGAAGATTAAGAGGAGGTCAAAGTACAAAGGCAGATTTCATTGTGGAATTTTCACAAGCACCTGGGGACACTTCATTTTACCCATCTCATCCTCGAAGAAATTAGGGCCACGCATATAGCAGATTTGAGCCAAAAAAACAATATCAACGTAGGATGAAAGAAAAACCAAAGTAGATCTAACCTCCAAACGAGGAAAAAAACCTAAATAACACGGGGTTGGAAAAAGGTGGAGCAAACGCACTTCTATTTGACATATAAATGTACTGACAAGATGAAATAACTTACTGGACTGTCCTTATGTACATGAAAGACATGCTCTCACATGATTTTTCTTTTTATTATCAATAACCTAGAGATAAATCCTAGAAAAAATCAGAGGGTGATTATCAGCTCTGGTGGGTTTCCCTAAAATGTTCTCACATGATTTTATTAAAGTGAAAGACAAATAACGATATAATGAAGGGTGGGTAGATAGTCTACCGAATACTTTATGCTTCACTTTCTGGCCCAAACGAAAAGCATATTCTGCGTTCTCATATACCAGAGCTTTGGCTGATGTAGCCAATGAATCTGCCTCCAAATTGGAAATTTCGTCTCGCAACTTAGAAGCTAATGCATAATCCTCTCTCTCAATCGGCAACGGTTCCTAAGAGACCTAGAGCCATCTAAAGGAGCGAGAAAGTCTAGCGCATCTAGGAAGCAAAAAGAGGACAAATGAGGGGGAGAGAGAGAGAGGGTGGTTACCTAGAGTAAATCTCGTCGGCGACGTAGAAGGAGAAGGCCGGTGCGATCGTCTGCAACCGATTCGTAGAGCGGAGGAGGCGAGTCGCGAATCGAGCCGAGTCGAGGGAGGCGAGTTTGAGTAAGAGAGAGGTGTGCAAGATGGAGAGTCGAGAACGCACGAGCCAGAGGAGGAAATTAGGTCAAGAGAGAGAAGTGTGAGAGGAGGCGGTTCTTTTGTGGCCACTTTTGTACCATTTCGTCGCAAAGCTCGTCGCTAATTAGCGACGAAAACCAACGTCATCGCTAATAATTAGCGAGAAAAATAAATTTTGCTGCTATTAGCGACGAAACTAAACGTTGTTGCTAATAATTAGTGAGGAAATTAATTTCGTCCCTAATAATTAGCGATGAAAATCAAATTCGTCACTAATAATTAGCGACGGAAATGATTTTCGTTGCTAATTAGCGATGAAAATTAATTTCGTCCCTAATAATTAGCGACGAAAAAAAAATTCGTCGCTAATAATTAGCGACGAAAATCAATTCCATCGCTAATTAGCGACGAAACTTTATATTCGTCGCTAATTAGCGATGAAAATTAATTTCGTCCCTAATAATTAGCGACGAAAAAAAAATTCGTCGCTAATTATTAGCGACGAAAATCAATTCCGTCGCTAATTAGCGACGAAACTTTATATTCATCGCTAATTAGCGATGAAAATTAATTTCGTCCCTAATAATTAGCGACGAAAAAAAAATTCGTCGCTAAATTCGTCGCAAATTAGCGACGATTTTATTTTGTAGCTAATTTTGGTGGCTAAAAAACCTTTGTTATTTTGCGACGAATTTTGCGACAAATTTGTGACGAAATTTATTTTCGTCGCAAATTAGCGATGAATTATTTTTCGTCGCTAATTTTTCGTGACTAAAAGCCCTTATTTTTGTAGTACTCCGGCAAAAGCAACTTCCTATCTTTTCCAAGAAACGGGTAATTATTCCCCCCCCCCCCCTCCCCGCTTTTTTTTTTTGTCTAATGTGAAGAAGGATCCTACGGGACTAAAAAACGTAGGACCCTATTTGGCGCAAAGATCGTCGTTAGGCAAGTTTTGATATGAAATCAACATAGACCAGGTTCATGTGCCAAGTCCATCCCATCATTCTTTGAGGAAAGTGATTTTGATGGAGATAGGGAACTCAACGTCGAAGTATAGCTAGGGGAGGATGTTAAAGAATTATTACGTTAATTTTCTACATGGGGTGTATGGTTCACAGAAAGAGCAAAAAATTCAAGTCATGGCCATGACATTCTTATCGAGCAGATAGTGTTGTCATGGTCATTTCGTTTGGCTGACGATCTGAACTGTTCTCTTGGAGTAGATTCCCTTCATTGAAAAAGCCTGGCTCTTTCGGAAGAGGCAATTCGATGTCGCTTCCCAGCATCATAACCACCGTGGACATACTCGGCCTATCAACGGGGTATCGCTGCACGCACAGTAAGCCTATATGAATAGACCGTAACGCTTCCAAAGTGCTGCACGAGTTCTTGACCAACTTATCAAGCAATTGCATGGACCTGCCTTGTGTGAATAGTTTCCAAGTCTGACCACATTGAAACCAACCATTTGGGACAATTCTTGTTGTTGGAAGGTGAACAATATAATGAACTTACATGTCCAAGAAGATTATGATGGTGGTCTGGATGCTGAAACCCTCTGTTTCCCTTCCCGCTTACGATCTCGAGCACCAATACACCATAGCTAAAGACATCAGATTTTGTCGAGAAAACTCCATTGAGAGCATACTCTGGAGACATGTAACCGCTACAGAGATTGATGTATTGAAACCATCAGTTTAAAAGTGAATTGAGCACGGAGGTCATCACTTTCTGCATTAGAAGTTCTTACTATGTTCCAACCACTCTGTTGGTATTTGCCTGTGCCTCGTTCCCTGCAAAGCTTTTAGCCAAGCCAAAATCAGAGATCTTAGGGTTCATCTCGAAATCTAACAATACATTGCTGGCTTTTATATCTCTATGAATAATCCTGAGTCTGGAATCTTGATGAAGGTAAAGAAGCCCCCTAGCAATTCCATTGATGATATTGAAACGAGCTGACCAGTCCAGTTGCTCCCTCTGCATTGGATCTGTCAAAAGTTCATTTGACATTAGCAAACTCAGCACAGTTTGTAACTTACGACAAGCAAGGTATCAATTGAGTCATTTGCTAATTTGCTACTTAAACGACAGTATTTTGGAGCTTTCGCAAGTCCATGCTTCTAAGGAATTGAGAAAGTAAGCAAACCAAAGAGAAATGAGTCCAAGCTTCTGTTGGGCATGAGTTCATAGATTAAAAGATTTTCTTCCTCAATGCAACATCCTAGAAGCTTCACTAAGTTCCGGTGCTGCAGCTTGGAAACATATAGAACTTCATTTTTGAATTCAAGCAGCCCTTGTCTTGAGTCCCTTGACAGCTTCTTCACCGCGATTTCTTGACCACCCTTCAGTACACCCTGCCTATGGTCAACTTGTTAGCGAAAATAATTCCTTGCCTACTCTTTCTCTTGCTAGACTTCCACTCACAATAACTTCAACATTTTGGAATCAAGTTATTCAGCCTCCCATCTACATATTCAGGAATATTTTGTTAACAAACTATGCAATCGCAACAGCGAGGCGGTACTTTACAATTCTCAAATAGCAACAATGTCCTTCTTGACGTGCACAATTTTTATTACCTTGTAGACAGGTCCAAAACCACCTTCTCCAAGTTTATTGTCGGTTGAAAAGTTATTGGTAGCAGTAGCTATTGTAGACAAGTCAAACAGTGGCAACTCAAGATCATCTTCCTGGCTTTCATAGTTATCCCCTGATTTAAGCCTGTCCTTTTTACCTGCAGCACAAATTATATGGGGTCGATTTGCTATGACAGCGAATATCTGTGAGTCTTCTGCATTACTTCAGATTTCCTTCAATCATGATTCTACACAAGCATGCTAATTTGCTAATAACGAGGGCATCGAATAGCGAACATACTGGGGAAACATGATCGTGATTACATCTAGTAGTTTGTTGTTGTCGCTGTTTTGTACGTCTGACACTGACACACAAGTGCCTTGAACGATATTGGTTTAGACTAACTGGTTTTGTCAGTTCATCATTGAATCTCTTGTGTGATCTCTCATTGGTCATGGGGTATAGTACAATAAAAATAATCGTAAACATTGCTACTGTTGGGCTGGGTGAGGATGAATGCTGAACGTGACGTGAATGCCGAATCCCCTCTGATAATAGTCTAATTGAAAAGAACTTATGATGAGATAGGTATTGGGAGGTCATGTAAAACACCTTATGTGTCGAACTGGATAATGTAAAAACTGGGTATGATGAAAACCAGAATACAAAATACGACAGTACCGTGTCATAAATTATAGTTTACCTTCAGGAAGCCCCATTTTCTTCTTGTATTGTAGAACGCAGATGGTAAGAACCAGCCCGAGGAAAACAGACCCGAAAGAAATTGCCAAGCCAATGACGAGCTTATGCTTCCTTTGGAGCGACGGTAGCATGTCTAAGAGAAGAAGCAGGAGCATATCCAGGATCAGGAGTAAGGACTAGGTGTCACTCATATTACCCTTCTCCAGAAGTATGTCCATTTTCCTGTTCAGTATCTAGCAAATTCCAGTCTACAATAAATTAATACCTGATTCCGATGCTGCCATCCGGATGTAGAGGTCCTCCCCGTAATTGTTGCACTCTCTAATGTCAATCAGCTCGCCGAACCACAGCAAGCAACCACTTCCTCCGTCTCTGACGTCCATGTTTGAATAACCTGTACAGGAACAATTTTTCTTGCAAACGACTTCACATTCTCGAAGATTCATGCTCTCATTAAACCAGGAAGACTGAGTATCCGGCAATTTTAACGAAGATTACTTCACAAATATGTCATCCTGACAATCCAAAGGATTTCTCCTCACACACCCATGTGACCAATCCCAAATATCCCATTCTTGAGAAAATTTGGGCACAAAGCCTTTCAAGCACCTACACAGTGGGGAAGTATCAACCCTACAGGTACCATAGGCACCACATGATGCATAGTTGTCGCATGGGTCTGTCGGTGCAGCGAGGTAAGGCGTCCAACCCTGCATTCGGTCAATCCAAGTGAATCATTCTACGATGCCATTGGGCATCAATGTCTTCCTCGAAATGACCGAACTGTTGAGGAGCGCATAGTAGTAGTAAATCCCTTCCTCATTTACCACGAATTCATACCTGTAATATGGGTTCGGAGGTAGATCAGGTGTGCCACTCCATCGAAGACCATTCCATGGTCCTGACCTGAACTTGATGTCAGAACCCTGCTTCAAGAGGAGTTGTGGGTAGCCGTTCGGATCAAGTCGATACGTGAAGTTGCCCGGAGAAGGATCATCAACGCTTTTCCATGATGTTAAATAACGATTAAATCCCGACGCTCTATTCCATCCTATCTTCATCCCGGCTAGAAAAGTATCTGTAGGATAGTCAAAACTCTGCCACAGGAAATTATTGGAATCACTGCCATCTGCATCTCTCACAACAAGATTTCCTACATCCAAGAGCTGGGCAACTGGATCCCACGCTGCTATCGGCAGGTTGGACGACCACATTTCGCTTCCATTCCCGTCCAGAAGGACGAGACTTCCGCGGCTAGTGACCCTCAAGGTACCCGACTCATCCGCCAGGGGTGCGACTCTATTGGCAACCCACACTATGGTCATTGGGGTTATTTTCTTGTACCATATTCCCAGATATCGCTTCGGGGGATCGCTCACGTTGAAGAACCCCAGCTCAAACGTCCCGCCAGCAGAAACTAGGCTCTCGCCAACTCGAATCGACTGGTTCGTGGTTATGGTATCTAGTGCATTGGAAACAAGAGCATCACACGAGAACAGAACAATACACAAGGAAAGTGCCACAAAGGCTTTCATACTTGCTTGAAGCAGTGAAGATTTTCACAATGGTCAGCGAATCTGGTGAGCGAGCTAAGAAGACAACAAAGGAGAAGAGAGGTGGGTGAAGAGCGAAGACCCCCCTGCGATCTCAAAGCTGATCCTGAACCATTTGATTTTTTGGATGAACTAGCCATCAGGAAAGAGCCAGTCGTTCCAAGTCAATGCACCAGTATGGCTGCCAATCCTGACATCCACATAAAACAAAATCCTTGAATCTCCAATTAGACATGGCCACGGGCCGGTTCCGACACGGGACCGGACCGGAACCGGCCCGTAAAAACCGCCGAACCGGCCCGTACGGAACGGGCCGGTTCCGGTTCCGAACCGCCAGCCCCAACGGCTATTTAGCCGTTGCCCCCTTTTATTTTATTTATTTATTTTTTTAAAAAACTAAATTTAATATAAAAAATTTTCTTATAAATACCCCCCTCCCCCCTTCATTTTATTCACAACTTCTCTCATTTTTCTTCTCTCAATTTCTCAAATTCTCAATCTCAAATTCTCTCAAGTCGCGATACTCGATCCACTTTCATTTCTCTCGAAATTCTTCATTTCTTTGTTGTTAGAAATTCTCAAAAAATGGCAAGTGGAAGCCGTGGCGGGAGGGGTAAGAGCCCGATGGCGCCGATGGGATCGTCAAATTATCCTCAATCTCATAATCCTCAAGATTATGCATATTATGGCTTCGATGACGATGAAATTGAAATCGACAATATTCCAAATGTCGAGGAGCCCGTTCCAACACAAGGTAGCATGAATCCTCCCACCAAAAAAGCGTTTATAACGATGGAACGAGAGGGGTCATCCGTTTCCTCGATATGGGAGCACTTCACGAAGACGCGCATTGAAGAAAACAAATATCAACTTACTTGCAAACATTGTGGAAAAAATTACAAATTTGTAAGTGGTCAAGGCTATGGAACATTTCAACGGCATTTGAGGTCAAAACATCCAACGCTAGCTGAGATCGACACTCGTCAACAACAAATTTCCGGATACGCCAAAACTAACGCTCCTCCTTTATTCCGTTATAGCGAAAATGTTTATAAAGAAGAATTAGCTAGATTTACGGCCGTAGAACATTTAGCATTTAATTTTTGTGAGAAATTTGGTTTTAATAATTTTATACAAAATGCATGCACTCCACAAGCAAAACCCGTTTCTAGGAATACCCTTAAACGCCAAATTTTTAATTTGTATAAAAAAGGAAAAGAAGAATTAAAAATATTTTTTATGAATTATAATGGATGTGTGCATATAGGTAGCGATATTTGGACCGATACTTGGCAAATTCATTCTTATATGGGTATTACGTGTCATTGGATAGATGACGATTGGAATATTCAAAAAAGAATTATTGCATTTCGAGTTTTTGAGGATAGACATACGGCGATTAATATTTATAGATTAATTAGACAAGTTTTAGAAGAATATTGTTTGGTTGAAAAAAAAATTTCTATTGGTTTTGATAATGCCGTGGCAAATACCGCTTCTATTGAAGACTTGGAAAAACTTTGTAAACCCACTTTTGGTGGAGAATTTTTTTCATGTTAGATGTGCTTGCCATGTTTTAAACTTAAGTGTACAAGAAGGTTTACAAACTCTTAACGTTTTTCTCGACCTAATAAAAATCGCAATCCAATATTTATGGAGACATCCCCAAATTATGAAAGATTGGTGTAGATTTTGTAAACAAAATGGAAAAAGGCCAAGAAGATTTTCAAGAGATGTTCCAACTCGTTGGAATTCCACGTACGAATTGCTTAATCAATCTTTTGAATATAAAGTTTTATTATGTGCATTTATTTCGACTGATGTTCCTCAACTTGAGTTATTACCACAACATTGGAATATTTGCCAAAAAATTTTAGATTGTTTAAAAGTTTTCAATGATGCAACTTATACTTTATCTTGTGTTTATTATCCTACAACTCATTTATTTATAATAGAGTGTGTTAATATTGCTGGTGTTTTTGAAGAATATGAAGACGATGAACAATTAGGTGCAACTATTAAGGCAATGAAATCAAAATGGCTAACTTATTATAAACATATTCCTTTTATTTATTTGGTTGCTTCTGTTTTCGATCCATGTACGAAATTAGAAGGCGTAAAAGATTTTTTGACTATGTATTATGGATGTCTTCATATAGAAATAGATTTAGGTATTAATTTATTAAAAAGGGATGGTTAGCAACTCAATAGTAGCATTATATAATGATTATTATAATAGATATAACGCCACTGATATTGAACCTTCTTCTCAATTTAGTCGCGTAAAAAACGAGAGCAGAGGTAAAATGAGTAGATGGTATAAAATGCTAATGAGTAGACAAAAAAGACAAAGGAGGCACACGGATATTTCCGAATTTGATCACTATTTAAGCACTAACTTTGAGACTAACTCATTTGCAAGTGGCACAGATTTTCAAATTTTAGAGTGGTGGAAGGAGCATTCGAGTCAATATCGAATTCTCTCTATCATCGCTAAACAGGTTTTAGCAACTCCTTGTTCAACGGTTACGGTTGAACAAGCTTTTAGCATTGGAGGCAACATTTTGGACGATCACCGTTCAAGATTATCTCCGTAGTCTATGGAGGCTCAAGCTTGTGTCGATGATTGGATGAAGGCTCAATATCGACAACAAGAGATGGATCGCAACGTAGAAGCCGAATTTTTCGATGATGGAGCGAGCACCGTGACGGGAACCACCACCAGAAGCGACGATTGACGATGAGGTAAGTATGGGGCTATCAAAGGTAAAAGAACTACATGACCTTTGATTCTTCTATCCCCAAGAAGATATGTAAGCACTTAATGATAATTCATTAAGTCAAGCCCCTTCTCTCTCCCTTTTTTTTTCCTCTAAGTTTGATTACAATTTTGTAAAATTTTACTTGAATTTTTATTACTTAAAAATTCGATTTGATTTTGAAAATCAAAATTCCCAAAGTTTACAAAAAAAAAAAAACTAGGCCGGAACCGTGGCCATGTCTATCTCCAATGACATCCACATAAAAAAAATCTTGTGAATCTTCAAAGTTGCACACCATGTCATTGACTATGACTAATTCTAACTTCCCACCTGTATAACGTGTTTTGAAATCGTGTGGGTTACGGCACAAAGCAGACCATGAGTTCACAACGAAATGCATTGGAATTATGAAGAGAAGAAGAAAGATATATATGGTAAGTCCGACTAGAACATGATCTGTTAATGAAAATTTAGGAAAAAGAGCAGGGAAAGAAAAAATTAAAATTTAACGCTTGGATTTGTGTTTTTTTGGACTTTTGTGCTATAAATGTAAGAACAAGATCGAGCTCATGTCATTTCTCAGTTGCCTGAACTTTTGTTTACAAGTTGGAGGACATTATCCCCTTCTGAACTTAAGCTGGAAAATTGTTCAAAAAGTCCTAACCGTTTTAATTTTATCAATTCTGTCATAGGTATTTTCATGTTTTGACAATTAAATCTATCCGGTTAATTTTTTTTACCGTAAATCTCTCGTATGGACAACTGAGTTGACCTGGATCATTTTTATTAATATTCTGATGTTTTTCGAACTTATTTTTTTTTTCCTTTTGTCTTTTCTTTTGCTTTCCTTCTTTACTTTTTTTTTTCTTTTTTCCCATGTTCTTTTTTTCCCCCTCCATCGGCCATAATCGGGCCTCATCGTTGGCCGGTAGAGATCACCAGCCTCAAGAGAGGGTCGCCCTTGCCGACCTCTAGCGAGGGCAACCCTCTTGCCATATTAGGTGAGAGCGACCCTCGCTTGAGGCCAACGACCTCCGCCGGCCATCGATGAGGGTCGGCTGAGAGAAACAAAAAAGAAAAGGATAAAAAAAAAGTAAAGAAGGAAACAGAAGAAAAGAAAAGAAAGAAAAATTAAATAAAAATATTTAAAACTCCTAAAATATAATTGCAAAATATTATAAATGTCAAAAATAGATACACATGTTAAAAATATTATCATGTCATTGTGCAGTTACCTCAACTTTTGCAATTTGTGATTCGGGTATGGCTGGGGATTGAGCAGTTACAATCACGATGGTCAACCAATGCAAGGCCCATCGCATTAACGGCGGAGATCCATGCAGAGGATCAGATTCATATCAGACACGCCTCAATAAAGGGTTTACAGTACAAATGAAGAAGCACACAGCTTCACCACTAAACTTGGGAAGTTTACTAAACCCCAAGTTTAATCTGGCAATTAACTTTCTGCTTAAACCCCATCATCTCAATCTTTCGGTCCTTTATAAACAAAGACATCGGTCGGTGTTGGTTCGGGAAGGAGAAGCAGAACGGATAGGAGACGCATAGGGATGTTCCTGTTCCTGCTGTTGCTCCTCCTCCGGGCTCCTCGCTCACACTCTCCTGATTTTCATCCTTGTGTGTTCCTTGATTTCCCCAAGTACTCCCAATTCAAGAAGAAATGGCCCACATTCCTGTTCAATCCCATCCACGTGTGAAATCTATTTGGGACATGTTGTGCGATCAAGGGTACCTTCGTTTTATGAGAATTCTTTTGTCAAACTGTACACAAATTTACAATTATCATGGATGAAGAAATTGACGTTACTCGTGATTGTAACGTGTTCGACACCTGCTAAACCATTGCGAGCAATCTTTGAATTAAGGACTCGAAGCCAACTGTTAAGAAGAGGATCGATCCTATGCAACAGTCCATTGGTCCACAATTGAAAGCAAGACACGGGCAATTCACTTCTGGTAAAAAAAAAAAACTAACAAGATGAGATTGGGCGACAAATGGCAATACGTGTTTTGTATTTCATTGATAAAATTTGTATACATGCTAGGGTTACAAGCTAGTGTGGTGTCTTTTTATAATACAAGCTAGGGTTACATAATTAATAAAGGACACAATCATGATATCTTCTCTTTGGAAAGAATTGATCTTGCCGGATGAGCAAGTAGTGGAGAGATTGTGGCTGACGGAGATTGTGCTTGATGAGCATGTGATGGAGAAATTGCAGCTGAATCAAGACACTTCATCGTTTCCTTTGACAACTTCAACCCCCAATCGGTGGACTTCATCTGATGTCCTGACGTTGTGGTTCGCGGAGAAGTCATCCCTTGGACTTTTCATCCCACAACTTGCGATGACTAAAGCGCAGCGAGTTCTAGTCGAAGTTGGCGGTTTCTCCAAATTTTCTCTTCCCGTAGTCGTTGTCCTTTTTTGCAGGTTCAATCCAGCCCTCTTGCACTCTCGGCAATTCAACATTCGGGATCTTGAATTGAAAAGTGGGGTTTTGGAGAAATCGTGACCAAGCGGTGACTTTCTCTTATGAATTTTTGCCCAAATTTATTAATTATATTATGGGTTTCACGTCATATTGCGGGTCGCAATTTGTTTTTCTTTTTTTACTCCGTAACTCCAAAGCAACACTTTTTTAGGCAAGGAAATTGGGAGGAACTTCAGGCCTGTAGGAACCAAATAAAAAAGGAAGGAGGAATTTTGCGGAAGCTTGGATGATTTAATTTGGAGAGAATAATAAAAATGCAAATGAGAGAGCAATACTACAAAATACCTTTACCAAGGTTTTACACCAAGAAAATCAAGCTTTGCTCTAAGCTTGTTCTTACAAGAACTCTCTCTCTCTCTCTCTCTCTCTCTCTCTCTCTCTCTCTCTATTTCTTCTCCTCCTTGATATGAAACTTACAAAAAAAACCACACATATTTATAGCCAATTCTATACCTAATTTTTGCCAAACTTAAATGTCTTTATTTGACTACACTTAATTTTATCAAACTCAAGCACACCTAAGTTGTCCATTTTTTACAATCAATAGTCAAAAATTGAGGCTTAAGCACACCTAAATTGTCCATTAATAGTCAAAAATTGAGACTTCTTCCTTTTTTGACTTTCTCCCAAAATACATTTTAATATTTTCAATAGCCTCCCTTAAAATTGATTTTGGAAGTCCATAACACCAAGCATTGTCTTTAGTTTTTCGAACAAATCCGCCTTCAATGGTTTTGTCAGGATATCTGCAATATGATCTTCTGATCTGCAGAAATTAAGTTCAATTTCACCATCTTTGACTTGCTCACAAATATAGTGATACTTGATGTCGATGTGCTTGCTCCTGCCATGAAATACAGGATTCTTGGCTAATGCAATAGCCGACTTATTGTCACACATCAATTTAGTAGGACCTGCTTGTTCATGCATCAATTCACGCAGCATCCATCGAAGTCATATTGCTTGACAAACCCCTGAAGCTAATGCCATGTATTCTGCTTCAGCTGCGAGAGTGCAACAACCTGCTGTTTTTTCGAATACCAAGAAATTACTCCTGATTCAAGAAAGAAAGCATACCCTGAAGTACTCTTTCGAGTCTCAGTATCACTTGCCCAATCACTATCTGTATACCCCAACAAATCAAAGTTGTCAATATAAGAATATAAAATTCCATGATCACGAGTTCCACTGACATATCGCAAAATTCTTTTTGCCGCCTGCAAATGTGATTGGTATGGTTTTTCCATGAACCTGCTAATAATTCCCACTCCATAAGTAATATCTAGTCTTGTAGAAGCCAAATATCTTAAACTGCCAATAATGCTTTTGAAATAAGAGGGATTTACCAATTCACCGGTTCCTTCTTTCTTCAGCTCCAAACGTTCAATTACGGGAGTTCGAATTGGTTTGAGCGATTCCATTTTTAATCGCTTCAGAATATCATTATCATATTTCTGCTGTGAAATAAATATGCCATTATCTGTCTGTTTCACTTCAAGCCCAAGAAAATAGGACATCAATCCTAAATCAGTCATCTCGAACTGGCTAGTCATAGCCTCCCTGAATTCTGAAAACATTTTTTCACAGCTGCTTGTAAATATCAAGTCATCAACATAAAGGCACACAATTATTATGTCACTGTTAGTATTTGACTTGATATACAGTGTATGCTTATACGAGCACTTTTGAACATCACGCTCTAACAGGTATGTGTCGATACGCGTGTACAAAGCACGAGGTGCATGTTTTAGCCCATACAAAGCCTTCTTCAGTTTGTAAACTTGATTTTCATGCCCTTTCTCATAACCCTGTGGTTGCTCCATGTAGACTTTCTCTTCAAGAACACCATTGAGGAATACTGATTTCACATCCATTTAATGGATCTTCCAATGATTTTGAGCTGCAAGTGCTAAGATCATCTGGATGGTATCCATCCGAGCCACTGGTACAAATACTTCAAAATAATCAATACATGGCTTTTGCTTGTAGCCCTTTACAACCAGTCTAGCCTTGTAACGGTCCACCTGACCGTTGGGTTTGTACTTCATCTTATACACCCACTTGACACCAATGGGTTTCTTACCAGGTGGTAAAGAAGTTAGCACCCATGTGTCATTCTTCTCAATGGAGTGAATTTCTTCATCCATTGCATGAATCCACCTTTCATCTGTAGCTGCTTCATCATAGGTTACAGGATCACATTCAGCAAACAAACAAAAGTTTACCAATGTTTCATCAGTGATTCCGTTATTATCACTACCATCGCCTCCTGTGACCACGTAATCCCTGAATTTTGCTGGCGTCTCCCTCAGTCGTTGTGAACGACGTAGTGGTGGTTCTGAAGCTACTGTTGGTGAAGATGTACCACTAGTTGAAGATGATGGAGGCTCTTCTATTTCTCTCTTCAATGGTTCATCTTCGATGGTGATGCTTTTCTGGTCACCTTTTTGGTTCCAGTTCCAAGTTTCATCTTCAAAAAACTAGACATCCCTGATGATAATTACCTTTTGAGTGTCTGGGTTATACAGCTTATAACCTTTGGTTGTGTCACTATAGCCAATGAAGATGCACTTCTCGCTTTTGTCATCCAACTTCTTTCTTCGTTCATCTGGTATATGGGGATATGCCACGCACCCAAATACTCATAGAAACGAAACATCTAGCTTGTTCCCGCTCCAAGCCTCTTCTGGGGTTCTTCCAAGAACACTCCTTGTTGGACACCTGTTTAGTACAAATACAATACAAGCAACCGCTTCTGCCCAAAAATTCTTAGGCAAATTTTTGGCTTTTAACATACTTCTTGACATTTCAAAAATTGTCATGTTCTTTCTTTCTGCTATAACATTTTGCTAAGGTGTATAGCTAGCAGTCAACTGACGTTTTACTCCATGAATTTTACAAAATTTGTCAAATTCATTTGAGGTAAATTCTCCCCCTCTATCCGATCCCAACGTCTTCAGATTAAAGCCACTATGTTTTTCAACAATAGACTTTAAATTCTTTGAACTTGGCAAACGCTTCAGATTTTTCTCTCAAGAAATATACCCAAGTTTTTCTAGTAAAATCATCAACAAAAATCAGCATGTACCTTTTTTGTCCGATTGATTCAACCTCAACAGGGCCACATATATCTATATGTACCAGCTCCAAACGTTGCTTTGCTCTTCTGGCTTTCCCTACTGGAAATGATTCTAGATGTTGTTTTCCAACGAGACATCCTTCACATGGACGATCTGGACATTCGATTAAAGGCATGACGGTCACCATCTTTTTCTGAACCAGTAGTTTTAGTCCACGAAATTTAGATGACCGTATCGATGATGCCACAGCCAGTTGTTGTCTTTCATAATCGCTGTCGCGACCCTCTAAAAAAATTTTAAATTTTAAAAGGGGTTAACGGATTATTAGGTTAATTAGATTTGACTAACCTAACGCGTACCCTCCCAAGCCCTACCGAATCGCAACTTTGGTTTTTGTTTAAATGATTTTGAAATTTGGAGTCGTCACTAATCGTTCTTGGTAGGTCGATTAGAAACCTAAATAAATTAGCGGGAGAACTAATTTATTCCTGCGAACCAGAGATTAGGAGCTCGGGGACTTGGTTACACTAGTTAATTAAAACTAATGCCCTTTCGGTACCTTAATTTCATGGATATCCTAATTCGGCAACTCATGCTTGGTTTATTCCTAAGGCTCTAGTAAGGTATTCTCTTTTGTGTTTTTACTTTTTAAATAGGATGCATGGATGATATATATTTTTATTTGTTATATTTTTTTAAGTGTTAAAGATTCCCTGAAGCCGAAAGAGGGAGTGTGTTAACGACTTCTGTGCAGTATTACGACCTACTTATCTTTTGGGTCTGATGATTCAAAAATTAAATTATAGGAAGTACATGATAGTGAATAAACACATCCAATGGGAGGCCTAGCATTGGCTTGGCTCTTCCCTTTGGGATTTAAGGTACAGGTATTTAAGTTGCAAGTATTTAAACTACTGTAAGTAAAAACCTTCAATAGAAGGCTAAGCATTGACTTGGCTCTTCCCTTTGGGATTTAAGGTACAGGTATTTAACTACTGTAAGTAAAAACCTCCAATGGGAGGCTAAGCATTGGCTTGGCTCTTCCCTTTGGGATTTAAGGTACAGGTATTTAAGTTGCAGGTATTTAACTACTGTAAGTAAAAACCTCCAATGGGAGGCTAAGCATTGGCTTGGCTCTTCCCTTTGGGATTTAAGGTATATGTATTTAAGTTGCAGGTATTTAACTACTGTAAGTAAAAACCTCCAATGGGAGGCTAAGCATTGGCTTGGCTCTTCCCTTTAGGATTTAAGGTACAGGTATTTAAGTTGCAGGTATTTAACTGCTGTAAGTAAAAACCTCCAATGGAAGGCTAAGTATTAGCTTGGCTCTTCCCTTTGGGATTTATGGTGCAAGTATTTAAATTGCGGATGGACTTTGTCCTCTCCATTCTGGGGTATGAATTCTTTAAAATGAAATACAGCGAATTGATTCAACAATTTGAAATTTGTACGCGCTTGAGGACTCCTCCAAGCCGATTTTGTGCTTCCATAGGGTTGACCATTGATATAGAGCTGCGGCTTCCTGACATAAAATAAAGTGAAGTGTCAGTATACAAAATATGTGCTAATCTGAACCTAAAACCAGAAAAGTGGAAAGAGTACTTATCTCCCGTTTTTTTGGGAGGGATTTCTATAATTGATTTTCGCTCTCTATGTTCCCAATATAGAGAGTTTCTTTTGAATTAAGAGGGACTTTTAGTCACAGATCCGTTGAGAAGTCGGTGGACAGCTTAGGAGCTTGTCTGGGCCGATTTTTGCATCTCTACGAGATTTTTGCTGTTGACATAGAGATATCCTTCTCCTGACATAAAATATGGAAAAAAAATGGGAGATGGAGAAAGTGTATACAATTTGTGCTAATTTGCGAGTAAAACCATAAATAAATGAATAAATAAAAACACTTAGCTCGAATTTGCTTGCTCGTTGACGAGGATGAACTCTTGATTTATATTGATCGATGAAGGAATTTGTGATGATAACCCCTAGCTTTAAACTCCCATCATCTTCAAAATTCTCTCTCTTTTTGTATTTTCTTTCTCTCAAATTTTTCTTCAATCTCCCAAAATTCTCTCAAACATCCAAAATTTTATCCCCAAAAAACATTTTTCTCTCAAGCTCACTTCTTCCTCTTTTTATAATCTACTCATCTATCTCCCATTCTAATTTTTTCACTAACTCTATCTCCCATTCTAATTTCTCCACTAACTCTTCTTCATTTTCATCTTCCATTCCCCATCTCTATCTCACGTTCTAATCTCTCCACTAACTCTTCTTCATCTTCATCTTCCCTTCTCCATATTTACCTCCCATTCTAATTTCTCCACTAACTCTTCTTCATCTCCATCTTCCCTTCTCTATTCTTATCTTCCATTCTAATTTCTCTACTAACTCTTCTTCATCTCCATCTTCCTTTCTCTATTCTTATCTTATTTTCTCCATCTATTCTTCTTCAACTTCTCTTCTTCATCTCCTCTTCTCCATCTTCCCTTCTCTATTCT
Source organism: Psidium guajava (assembly GCA_016432845.1). NCBI lineage: Eukaryota > Viridiplantae > Streptophyta > Magnoliopsida > Myrtales > Myrtaceae > Psidium > Psidium guajava. The sequence goes on along the minus strand of CM028226.1, from coordinate 11,727,382 downwards.
AATTTATCCACTAACTCTTCTTTTTTTTATTTGTAAAATAATCCTTCAAGAGTTAGGTATTTGCACTCTAGTCCTTGAATTTTAAGTATTTTCAATTCAGTCCATGAAAAAATATATTTCTTTAAGTCCAAATCTCCTCACAATTTTTGACACACCAAAATTTACCACATATCAAATTTAAGCTCATTTCTTGCCGCTGAAAATAATGCAGAATTTAATTAAAACCCTTTTGCAAAATTGAGCCATTCTTGGTATAATTGAGCCAAGATGAAAATTTAAAATATTAGAAGACAATGTCACAACTAATAAGTGAAAATTAAAAATAAGTTGACTCAAATTAAATTTTTTTAGGCCCGATTCGAGATTATACTCGTGAAGGAACACGTGACTCGAATTGGATTTTTTTGAATTTGCGATGGCCAATATGAAAATAGATTTAAAATAAAAATATTAGCTATCTTTGTGTATTTTTTTTTGCCTCAAATGTTATTTTTCCAAAATTTTCAAGTATTTTTGTATTTTTTTAAAAAAAATTAAAAAATATATATAATATGAAAATTTATTTTTTGTTCAAAAATGATTGCCTAGGCTTGGCCAAGGCTTCCAAAGTTGATTTTTCAATTTTCTCATGTTTTCTTTATTTTTCATGAATTTTTCGAAAATAAAAATATTAAAAAATACTAAAAATATGAAAAATCATTTTTTGGTCAAAATTAGTTCTCTAGGCTTGGCCAAGGTCCCCAAAGTTAATTTTTCAATTTTATGAATTTTTATGGATTTTTCGAAAAATAAAAATGCCGAAAAATACTGAAAATTTTTAAAAGAGAAAAGATTATTAAAAATCAAGTGTCAACAGCTGCCCCTCTTTGAAAGGAAGCTCGGCAGAGGTTCATTTCAAAGACGAGATGACACCTGAATCCTAATCGACTCAACACAATGAAATAAAAAGAGTCGTGACATGAATGTTCCACTGAAAATGAAATGAGAATCTAAGGATTCGTTATAAGAAAACTTTAGGGTGGTTGAATTTGAACCTGTATGGTAGGTCAACCCATGATAGATTCCTAATGAAAGGATTCTACTGAATAAATTTTGACCCGTATGGTAGGTCACCCCATGGTAGATTCCTAATGAAAGGATTCTACTGATTAAAATTTGATTGAAATTTGACCTGTATGGTAGCTCAACCCGTGATAGATTCCTAATGAAAGGATTCTACTTATCAAATTTTGACCCGTATGGTAGGTCACTCCATAGTAGATTCCTAATGAAAGGATTCTACTGATTAAAATTTTGACCCGTATGGTAGGTCACCTCATATTAGATTCCTAATGAAAGGGTTCTACTGATTAAAATTTGATTGAAATTTGACCCGTATGGTAGGTCAACCCATGAAACTGCCTGTAAGAAGGACTTTGTGCCTGTAGAAAGGACTTGGTGCCTGTAAAAAGGACTTTGGTGCCTGTAAAAAGGACTTGGTGCCTGTAAGAAGGACTTTAGTGCCTATAGAAAGGACTTGATGCCTGTAAAAAGAACTTTGTGCCTGTAGAAAGGACTTGGTGCTTGTAAAAAGGATTTCGGTGCCTGTAAAAAGGACTTTAGTGCCTGTAGAAAGGACTTGATGCCTGTAAAAAGGACTTTGTGCCTGTAAGTAAAAAGGACTTTGTGCCTGTAAAAAGGACTTTGTGTCGGTAAAAAGGACTTGTGTCTGTAAAAAGGACTTTGTGCCTGTAAGAAGGACTTGATTTGCTTGTAAGAAGGACTTTTTGCCTATAAGAAGGACTTGGTTTGCCTGTAAGAAGGACTTGATTTGCCTGGAAGAATGACTTGGTTTGCCTGTAAGAAGGACTTGGTTTGCCTGTAAGAAGGACTTGTTTTGCCTGTAAGAAGGACTTGATTTGCCTGTAAGAAGGACTTTATGCCTGTAAGAAGGACTTGTTTTGCCTGTAAAAAGGACTTCATTTGCCTGTAAGAAGGACTTGATTTGCCTGTAAGAAGGACTTGCTTTGCCTGTAAGAAGGACTTTGTTTGCATGTAAGAAGGACTTTGTGCCTGTAAGAAGGGCTTGATTTGCCTATAATAAGGACTTTGTGCTTGTAAGAAGGACTTGATTTGCCTGTAAGAAGGACTTTGTGCCTGTAAGAAGCACTTGATTTGCCTGTAAGAAGGACTTTGTGCCTGTAAGAAGGACTTGATTTGCCTGTAAGAAGGACTTGCTTTGCTTGTAGGAAGGACTTTGTTTGCCTGTAAGCAGGACTTGATTTGCCTGTAAGAAGGACTTTATGCCTGTAAGAAGGACTTGGTTTGCCTGTAAGAAGGACTTAGTTTGCCTGTAAAAAGGACTTAGTTTGTCTGTAAGAAGGGCTTGGTGTACCTCAAAGGGTGCCATTCTGAAATCTGGGGAGACCAGGAATCCTGCAGAAGCTCAAACCCAAATTATATTCTCCTATAGCTTTAGGAATATACCAAAGAAGCAAAGATCAAAAGGTCTCGAACATTTCTGTCTTTGAGACAAATCATGCTTTATTGAAGAAGGTGGATACCTGTATGTATCGCAATGGATTCAAGTTCCTCAACAACTGTTAGAATTCATCCAGGTTGAAGATATACTTACCTGAGAATTTAGAAGAAATGCCTGGTGGCTTCTCGACAACCAGGCTTGTTCATTCAATAATCGCCGAATGAATTTCAAGACTTTGGAAGGTAATTCGAACATTGGGAATGTGTTGCCTGTCAGGCAGTGTCAGAGGTAACATGTGCAAGCATTTTCATCAATGAGTTGATCGGTTCATGCAAAACTATTCAACCAAGTCGGCAATGATTAGAAGTAGTCTGTGTGATAACTCATGATGCAATCAATCCAAATGTGGATCATGCAAAATTATTCTGTCAAGCTTGCATTACCAATTCTGTTTAAGGAGGTTCTCATATTATGAACGCCTCGAATGTAATCTGAATGGTGAACTTCAATCCGAAAGGGCTTTCTCTCACTTTAGAGAAAGGCTGTTTATCTATAGATTAAAATGTTAGACCTGTGTGGAAATGGTTTGCCTTTCCTCATTGTTGACACTTGATTTTTAATCATTTTTTCAATTGCTAAAGTAATAAAAAATCCATAAAAATTCATAAAATTGAAAAATCAACTTTGGGGACCTTAGCCAAGCCTAGGGAACCAATTTTGACCAAAAAACGATTTTTCATATTTTCAGTATTTTTACGTATTTTTTATTTATTTATTTTCGAAAATTAATAGAAAATCCATAAAAATTCATAAAATTGAAAAATCAACTTTGGGAACCGTAGCCAAGCCTAGGGAACCAATTTTGACCAAAAAATAATTTTTCATATTTTCGATATTTTTCGGTATTTTTATTTTCGAAAATTCATAAAACAAAAAATAAAGAAAAAATGAGAAAATTGAAAAATCAACTTTGGAAGCCTTGGCCAAGCCTAGGCAACCATTTTTGAATAAAAAGTAAAATTTCATATTTTTTATATATTTGTTTTTAATTTTTTTTTTAAAAAAAATACAAAAATACTTGAAAATTTTGGAAAAATAACATTTGAGGCCAAAAAAAATACACAAAGATAGTTAATATTTTTATTTTAAATCTATTTTCATATTGGCCATCGCAAATTCAGAAAAATCCAATTCGAGTCACGTGTTCCTTCACGAGTATAATCTCGAATCGGGCCTAAAAAAATTTAATTTGAGTCAACTTATTTTTAATTTTCACTTTTTATGAGTTGTGACATTGTCTTCTAATATTTTAAATTTTCATCTTGGCTCAATTATACCCAATATGACTTAATTTTGCAAAAGGGCTTTAATTAAATTCTGCATTATTTTCACCGGCAAGAAATGAGCTTAAATTTGACATGTGGTAAATTAGAATGGAAGATAAGAATAGAGAAGGGAAGATGGAGATGAAGAAGAGTTAGTGGAGAAATTAGAATGGGAGATAAATATGGAGAAGGGAAGATGAAGATGAAGATAAAGAAGAGTCAGTGGAGAGATTAGAATGTGAGATAGAGATAGAGAATGGAAGATGAAAATGAAGAAGAGTTAGTGGAGAAGTTAGAATGGGAGATAGAGTTAGTGGAAAAATTAGAATGGGAGATAGATGAGTAGATTATAAAAGGAGGAAAAAGTGAGCTTGAGAGGAGGAATTTTTTTGGAGAGAAAATTTTGGATGTTTGAGAGAGTTTTAAGAGATTGAAGAAAAATTTGAGAGAAAGAAAATACCAAAAGATAAAGAATTTTGAAGATGATGGGAGTTTAAAGCTATGGGTTATCATCACAAATTCCTTCATCGATCAATATAAATCAAGAGTTCATCCTTGTCAACGAGCAAGCAAATTCGAGCTAAGTGTTTTTATTTATTCATTTATTTATGGTTTTACTCGCAAATTAGCACAAATTGTATACACTTTCTCCATCTTTTTTTTTTCATATTTTATGTCAAGAGAAGGATATCTCTACGTCAACAGCAAAAATCTCGTAGAGATGCAAAAATCGGCCAAAACAAGCTCCTAAGCTGTCCACCGATTTCTCAACTGATCTGTGACTAAAAGTTCCTCTTAATTCAAAAGAAACTCTCTATATTGGGAGCATAGAGAGCGAAAATCAATTATAGAAATCTCTCCCAAAAAAATGGGAGATAAGTACTCTTTCCACTCTTGTGGTTTTAGGTGCAGATTAGCATATATTTTGTATACTGACACTTCACTCTATTTTATGTCAGGAAGCCGCAGCTCTATATCAATGGTCAACCCTATGGAAGCACAAAATCGGCTTGGAGGAGTCCTCAAGCGCGTACAAATTTCAAATTGTTGAATCAATTCGTTGTATTTTATTTTAAAGAATTCATACCCCAGAATAGAGAGGACAAAGTCCATCCGCAATTTAAATACCTGCACCATAAATCCCAAAGGGAAGAGCCAAGCCAATGCTTAGCCTCCCATTGGAGGTTTTCACTTACAGTAGTTAAATATCTGCAACTTAAATACCTGTACATTAAATCCCAAAGGGAAGAGCCAAGCCAATGCTTAGCCTCCCATTGGAGGTTTTTACTTACAGTAATTAAATACCTGCAACTTAAATACATGTACATTAAATCCCAAAGGGAAGAGCCAAGCCAATGCTTAGCCTCCCATTGGAGGTTTTTACTTACAGTAGTTAAATACCTGCAACTTAAATACCTGTACCTTAAATCCCAAAGGGAAGAGCCAAGCCAATGCTTAGCCTCCCATTGGAGGTTTTTACTTACAGTAGTTAAATACCTGCAACTTAAATACATGTACCTTAAATCCCAAATTGAAGAGCCAAACTAATGCTTAGCCTCCCATTGGAGGTTTTTACTTACAGTAGTTTAAATACTTGCAACTTAAATACATGTACCTTAAATTTCAAAGGGAAGAGCCAAGCCAATGTTAGGCCTCCCATTGGAGGTGTTTATTCACTGTCATGTACTTCCTATAATTTAATTTTTGAATCATCACACCCAAAAGATGAGTAGGTCGTAATACTGCACAGAAGTCGTTAACACACTCTCTCTTTCGGCTTCAGGGAATCTTTAACACTTAAAAAAATATAACAAATAAAAATATATACCATCCATGCATCCTATTTAAAAAGTGAAAACACAAAAGAGAATACCCTACTAGAGCCTTAGGAATAGACCAAGCATGAGTTGCGGAATTAGGATATCCATGAAATTAAGGTACCGAAAGGGCATTAGTTTTAATTAACTAGTGTAATCAAGTCTTCGAGCTCATAATCTCTGGTTCGCAGGAATAAATTAGTTCTCCCGCTAATTTATTTATGTTTCTAATCGACCTACCAAGAACGATTAGTGGCGACTCCAAATTTCAAAATCATTTAAACAAAAACCAAAGTTGCGATTCAGTAGGGCTTGGGAGGGTCCGCGTTAGGTTAGTCAAATCTAATTAACCTAATAATCCGTTAACCCCTTTAAAATTTAAATTTTTTTTAGAGGGTCGCGACACTCATCTTGTTATGCCCCATTTTGCATATTTGATGTCTCCTATGCAGTTTATGCTCTAAGTTGGAGTTGGTAAATTAAACATGCGGAATAGTCATACATAATTCGTGAAATGTGTAAACACAATGCCGATGTGACAATTTTTAGCATCATGTGTGTTTATATAATGTGCAAACATGGGTGGATTTGAATTGCCCCTGGTATGTGGGTGGATTGAACAAATTGGGAAGCCCACTCCTTATGTCGAGGAGCGGTTTGTCTCAAGTTTTGCCCCTGCACGATGAGGCATATGGGTGAGGGAGCATTTTGGTTTGTTTAGTGACAGCGACCGCTATGGTTTAGCGGTTAAATGCCCCCCATTTTTCACCAGAATAAATCTTGTCAGATGATCATCATTTTCTTTTGGATTTGTCTCTTTCAACATGTTACATGTTAGTATAAATATTTCCTGTAACAAGAAAAGGAGACATGTCAACCAGTATTAAAAGGGATAAATTGGAAACGATACTGATTTACCCTTCATCTTGAATGCCTTGGACAAGTCTTTTACCAATTTTGCTGGATTGAGTTTTCTTCGACTTTTGTTGGATGCTTCACCATTAAGCCGAGAATGTGGCAAAATATTGACTTCGGTATTACTCGTCGAGTATTCCTGCTTGCAAAAAGAAATGCACAAAAAGTTGTTTCATTTATTTATAATACATACAACATTCCCCACTTTGGGGATCGAACTCGGGATATTTCGGACCTACTGTCATCCCCCATACCATTCGGTCCATTGGACTGTAGGTGTCCATGGGGTTTTCTTTTCAAAGGTTAATCCTTGGGAATAACGCGGCCCTGTTGTATCACCTTGGGCCTTATTACGGTATTTCTCGAGGTAATTTGCAATCCTTGTTAAGAATGGAATAAAAAAATTCAGGACTCGAGATGATTATGTGCAAATTAGAACGATACAGAATTACCCATGCCTGAGATTGTTCGGGTCCCTCGTTCGCATTTTCTTTTATCTGAAGTTGTCCACTCTGTGGTAATATCCATGAGTTGCTTTGCCCCAAATTTTGTTCAACTTGTATTTGGGTATAATTACGTTCTCGAGTCAATTTGAAAACTCCTGAAAATTGAAGGGATTAACTTTAAAACCTGGGTAGTTCGAGGGTAACTTGAAACGATACGGGTTTACCCTTCGGATTTACGCGGATTTCTTCTCGATATTAATTTTTTCGAGTTTGGTGTGGTAACGGCTCCGAGCATTTAATAGGGGGAAAGGGAAATGATTACTTCTAGCTTGTGCATCAATTTTGGACATCGATAAAAGACGAGAACGTGCGATGAAACCAAGTAGATGTATTCGTCCAGGCTTGATCTTCTTCCCTTTGCAAGTTCTTGAATGATCAGCTAGCGTTGTTCAGATCAGGTACGCGTCGGCCGTGTCGCAGGTCCCATGATCACTAGTTTTGAAATACAGGATCCGTATGCACATTAACGCCCTGGTGCTTCATCAGCATCAAACTGCCTGATTATGGCGGCGAGTTCGTTGCCAATGCCACTTGCCTGGTGATGATACCTCACCTCCTCTTCAGAAGGCATCTATGCTGGTCCCATAGTCTCAATCTTTTCGTACCTTGTTCCAACAGAACTTGATCCTGCTATGAACTGATCTAACTTACCTCTTAAACGTGCATTTTCGATCCTCAAATAATGCATTTCATCGAGGGTGAGGAGAGTATTGTAGTTGGGGCAGGTGGCGGAGTCAAAAGCCTCTTTATATATCTTGTTCTCCGCTCGGAGGTTTTCATTTTCAACTCTTAGAAACTCGGCTTCGTTGTGCTCATGACGAGTCTTCATTCGGGTTCGTCTATTTTGAAACCAGAACTTGATTTGTGAAGGTTCAAGTCCTAGTCTTGACTCAGTTCCGTTTTCTGTTTGCCGTCTGGCATAAGGCACGTTCTGAAGAAATCTTCAAGCTTTCGTACTTGCTCCTCAGTATGGCAACGGTAACTCTTCTTTTGACCTTTACCGTTGTTGTCCTTGTCCTTACCGGGCTCTTGGACGTCGTCGGTGGAAGGGCCGGGCTCCATAGGCTCGATCCCAAACATGCCTTCGAACTCTTCCTCTCCCATATTCAGCAAGTAACGATAACTTTCAAGTGTGTTGGGTTGAGACATCTTCGATTTGGTTAACGATTTCTCAAAGTTTGATATCTCTTCTTGTATTTTCACTATCTGAATTTTTCTGGGAAACTGCGTATGCTTTAAGAGTCTCTCTTTCGAGCACGAATGAGAATTATCAAGAAGATGCCTCCTTTAAAATTAGACGTGGGTTTAGCAACTGTATTGCCTCTCTCGAGTGTTCTGGCTTTCTTGATTTTCTTTTCATCGTATCTCTCGCCCAACTCGTCTCCTTCCATCTTTCCGTGGAAGAGGGCCCCTTGTTGCTGTCTCCACCGTCAATTTACTGGCGAGTTCTTCAATAAAGACAAGTCGTATCTCTTTTCTGCCGAAAATGTCTTTGTCTCCCACTCAGCTTATTTTTTATCCTTTCTTTTTCAAAGTAGTGGCGTCCCGTCCAGCTTTTTCGTAGAGACGTCTGATTTGCTTGGCTCGAGATTGGAGACGAGTAGCGGAGGTGATACTGATAGGGAAATCTGGCCAGTAGAGACTTCCCCTGCAAAAATGAAAGAGAATGTGGCAGTATATGTTCTTCATATTCTAGAAAAATTAGAACGATACTGTTTTACCCTTGTGTGTACTTCCATTGAATTTGAATTGAGGAAGTTCCTTCATTTGGACTAGATTGAATTGTATGTCCCGAGTTGCCCTTTGCTTAGTTGGGCCTTGTTTTCTTTCGGGATGCCTTCGACCATCATCATTTTCCATGCCATCGGGTCCGTGGACCGGAGGGCTCCTTTAATTTGAAGGTTACCTTCAAGGCGAATGAGTCCTATCGCATTCCATTGGGTCATTTCATTTTGCGACACTCTTGAGGCACTTTGCAATCCCCTGGGTGAGAATGGAACAAATCCAATTTAGCATTTTGCAAAGATTGAGGGTAAATTGGAACGACACACAGTTACCCGTCTTCGAGCTCGCCTGGGCTTTTCACTTGAAATTTCCCTACGTGAGGCCATTCAACATTTCTCATTATGGCAGTCAGCGACATTGCCACAAATTGATTCGCCCTGAGTCTAGCATAAAAAGGGATTCACGCATTCGATGGGATAAAAAACAAATTACCCTCTTGCCCCTGAATTAAATCTAGACACCTAGAAAACTGGAAATATCATACGCAGGTGAATTAAGCATGAAATGAAAGGTGCACTTATTCAAGGTCAATTCTGCCTCTCATGTGGCTCTTCGATAATCAGCTAGTCTCGTGTTGGTTCGGGTGTGGATGACCGATGTTTGAGAGTCCCTACTCACTGGCTCCTGATCGCGGCTTGGGACGTCTGTCAACCCTAAACTGGTTGACCAGGGCAGTAAGCTCATCATCTGGGTAATCTCTTGAACCTTCCAGCAACTGATACTCGAATTTGGCATTGTTGTTGGAAAATGCTGGTGGTAGATTTCTCATTTTGTCCTCGCCATGAGCAATTTGACTTCTCGTGCTGGAGCCTTCATCATTACTTGAGAAAGTGTGGGGATCACCAATTGTCATGCTGCTAAAAACTACTTCCATTCGAGGATTAGAGAAGTGGAAGTGCTCAGGATAACTTCTTGTCTGATTCTCTGGCTGCGCAAGCGCGCTGATCATGGGATGAATTCTAGCCACAAGTTGGTGCTCAAACCAAGGAATCTAAATACACTGCCCCTGCGGTCTATACTCTTGAAGAGCATTAGGGTGATGATGGGAAGTGGCTCGCCCCATGCTAACCTGCGGAACTTATGGTGGCAAGAAGACTTGACGTTCAGACTTAAATCAGTCCCGCCTTGGTTTTCTTGATTCTGAGCTGCATTGTGTTCTCTCACCCTTTTTCTGTACTTCTGAAGATGACTCGAAACATTTCCTTTAGTGAGTCCCTCTACCTTCATAATTTCCAGTATATGTTGCGGCCGTGCCGAATCGATTCCTAGCTACCAAACTGCATTAACAAACATACGATGCAGCTCGTGAGACCAACTCATCTTCTTTTTCCAGTTGCTTGGAACAATATTGAAGGCTTGATGATTGTTCTCTTGGTCGTGCAATTGCTTCCTCACCACGTGCTGCCATATGTTTTGAAGCATCTGAACCCTAACTGGTTTCATTACGACGTCTTGGGCCCCGTGTAAGACAGCCTTCATTATGGCTTGCTGATCATCGCTTGCCGATATTACGACGACTGGCATGTTTAATTCAGAATTGATGAATTTAAAGAGAGTGAAAACATCCATTTCAATCCCTACCATGGCGGTGAGGATGATATCAAACTGGTTACTACTCCTCCTTAATACTTCTAAGGCCTCTGTCGCTTTTGCTTGAGCTAAAACCTTATACCGGCATTTTCTTAATACGGTAACAAGGATTGACAGAGAGACTGGATTACCGTCAATGGCCATGACCAGTAGAACCTCAGGGTAAGGAACTTCATCAGCTTCGACAAGGGTTGAACATGCGCCCGTTTCCCTAATGCTCGACATATTTCTGGATCTAGGACTGCCGACTCGAGACCGCCTCAAGATGTCTTCTTGGACTTGAGGGATCACGGGATCGTCGATGGCTTCTCGTAACAGGCTTTGAAAGCCGATGCTTTGATGGTGAAGGTTTTGAATTCCTCTCCCACGAGAACTCCTTCTTCTCTATCTTTCTCCTGCGAGTTCTTGCAGATAAACTCTCACTCTCACTATCAAATGAGGACAAGTTCTCTCTCTGGCAATAGCAACGACTTCCCTCTTCACGGGCAGCGCTATTAGATTTTTTGAGGGAGAAAATCCGACATTCAGCTTTTGATCAAAGGAGAAATCCTTGTTTCTCGCTTAGTTTGTCTTCTTCTTTCTTTTCGTGATAGAGGGCCCCTGTCAAAATCTCCACCGTCGATTCACTGGCGGGTCCTCCAATGAAGACAAGTCGTATCTCCTTTTCGCTAACGTTTGCCGTGTCTTCCACTCAGCTCATCTTTCCATCTTCTTTTTCAAAGTGGCGTTGTATCGTCAAACTTTCTGTAGAGATTTCGGACTCGCTTGGCTCGAGGTCGCCATCTGATGGGAATTCGAGCCAACGAGGGTGGTGCCAATAAGGAATGGTAGATAAGAGAAATCTTGACTGGTTGATACCGTCACTATGAAATCAATATTTACTTCAAAGCAGATTACCATCTTCGCATTCCGCTCATCTGCCTCACCTCTCTCCCCCTTTCTTTCGTATTCTGATTTCAAAAATGGTCAATTCTCTTAACCATACCTTATTCGCCGAAGTCCTAGCTGGGTGGGCGGGACTCTACAATCTTCTTGGTAGAGGTTACGCTCACATAGCCAAAAACTCTACCGTTGAGGCTGAAATCCTCGATTTATTCAGGACCGTGGACGCTGCTTTTGTTGAGGGTACCCAACTAGGGAAGGAGTATCGGAACTTCTCGACCCTCTTCATCAATTTTCTGGCTGCCTATAACCGCGCTTATGAGACGGTCCTTGTGACTGCCGTCGTGAAAGCTCGTTACTAAGACCGGCACGAGTGTCTGGAAACAGTCACATTTGTGGCTGATAATCACAAGAAGGCCCTCAAGTTTGCCAACGATCAGCTCTCATGGCTGGTTCATGAGAGGGGAAAGTTGGTGGACCGAACTTACTCCGAACAGGAGCCGGGCAATATTATGATGAGGTGCAAATGCGGTTGGCTGCAGGAGAGACTTGATGACATTACGGCAAACATTGCTTTCGAGAGGGCGGCAATTTCGGACTTGGAGTTTGCCGTCGAGCATTATGAGGCCAGTATGGCCCAGGATAAGGAGAAGCGCAATCGCCTCTTCTTTAGGCTCGCGGAGCTTAATCCCGAGAGCGCCCGGTGCACCCAGAGCATCAACTGTTTTGAGAGTCAGTTGAGCTCTTTCGTAATGGTTATTAGGGCCCAGTTTGGCTTTACCTTTCCTCCCCAGTGAGCTATTGTAAAACCTGTTGATGTATGGAATAAAAGGAATGTTTCGCATGTCTATACTTTTTTTTTCCTGTCATCTCTTCTCCTGGGGAACGATTTAGGGTGCTGAAGATATTGAGGCTTAATCTTCTTCATGATGCTCTCGCGGGTTGTGGTAGACGATGATATCAAGAACATTAGAGAGGCATTCAGTATGGCTTTCCACCAGTCGCCTAGAGACCCGCGTTCAATCATGTAAATTAATAAAGCTGCCACCACTCGATCAGTGTGCCAATAAATTCGGCCATTTGTTGCGTGCTCCACTTCAACCGTGTTTTGTTGCTTTCGGCATCCACTCGTATGTATCGGGCACCTGTAGCATCGGGGGAGTGTCCGTGGGCCACGTTCATTAATAGAACCTCGGTCCTCTAAAACCTTCCGCGTGTTTCAGATCCGAGGAAATTTTAAGACCGGTCTCTAGTTGATTTAATCAGGTTAAGGTACTTATTTCATGATTTCTGATTATATAATCCATATTGTCTTTTAAAAGACGCGGGATCCTCTGCAATACATTAAATATGCCCCTGTGTTTAATCAGTATAAATCCACCATCATATCAGAATACACTGCCCATACAAGTTTACGGATTGACACAACTATCTGTCAAAGATGGACAGTGTTCGTTTGCCCCCCTTGAATTAACGGTTGAAGCTTTAGTGTTTTTCGTCTTTTAGTATTTCTGAAGATGATTCTTGATATATTATTGAACTTAATTTTTACACCCGTCTGGGGTATCTAGGATCTCCCTGCAAAAGAAAAGGATATAATTAGTATGCGACACAAGGAATGTCGATCCATGACTCCTATATTAGTCCAATTTGATTTTTTCTATTTTATAGAGAAATTAGGAAAAAAAAAATTTCCTTAGGAAGAAATGGATTAATTTCTGATACATAATTTTTTTTTACAGATGTCGCGACCCTCTCGAGGTTTTCCAAGATATCCCGAGGGAGTTAATGGATTGCTAGGCCCATTGGATTATCTGGGCTTAGCTCGGGCCCTCCCAGGCTCATACCGAATCGCGTCAGGAAAATTTAAATCGAGGTCGACCTTAGTGTGGTCGGGTGACATGTGAATAGTGTGCATGCCATAGGAGTCGCCACCAATCATTTATTGGAGGGTATGATTGGAAACCCTATCGAACGATTGGGAGAGATCGTCCGATCCTACGAAAACCAGAGATCTAGATTCGGGGACTTAGTTACGTCGATATTGCTATCGACGCCCTTTCGGTACCTAAGTTAAGTGATTTCCTAACCTAAATAATTCATGCAGTCGAGATTGAGTAAGGTAGGCTTTAAGAATCTAAGGTATTCATGCAGATGGGAGTATCTATCCTATCAATCACAACCATAGAAATAAATGCACAATCAAGAAATCAAATCAAGAAGCAAACATATCACATCAAGTCAATTACAAACAAAGGGGAGCCCTAGAAGTCTGGAAAATACATCAATTGGGTTTGAAGATGATTTGGGATGGTTTGGAATGATCTGGGTCAAATCGACCAGAAGGGCAGGATGGTCATTTTAGAAGGTTGTGGAAGCCAAAAATGTGAAATTAGGTCAAACCAGTTGAATGTGGTTTTTTCCTAATTTTCACAATTTTTTGGAGATTTTTTTTGGATTTTCTAGGACTTTTTAGAATTTTTCTAGACTTTTCTAAGAGTTTCTAAGAGTTTTCCTATTTATTAGAATATTTTCTATATTTTTCAGAATTTTTATTTTTTTAATTTCTAATATTTTTCCTTTTTTTTGAAATTTTCTAAGACTTTGTAGGTTTTTTTCTATTTTTAGAATATTTTCTATATTTTCTGGAATTTTTATTTTTAATTTCTAATATTCTCCTAATTTTCAAAACATTATTTTATATGTTCTAACAATTTTTCTAGATTTTTTAGGAGTTTTTATGAATTTTTATCATTTTTTATTGATTTTTATTTATTTATTTTCTTATTTATATTTTTTATTTATTCTCCTATAATTTCCGGATTTTTTTTTAAAATTTTTACCAGATTTTCAGAATTTTTTGTTCTTATTTTTGTATTTTTATTATCCTTTCTTATTATTTTTTTATTGTTTATTTGTTTATTATTATTTATTTTATTTTTTTAAAAAAAAATTTCGGACCGCGTCGGGTCTACCCGGCCCGACCGACCCGAGTCCTATTTAAAACCCTAAAGTAAAACGACGTCGCACCTTTTACTAATTTTTTTTATTTAATTTTCTGAATATTTATCATATTTTGATTATTTTTGTTTATTATTTGTTATGCGGACCGGGTCGGATGAACCCGGCCCACTGCCTAAACCCGACCTAAGACCCAATACCAAAACGACGTAGTTTTGGGAATTTGATTTTTTTTATTTGTTTAATTATTTTACTATTATTTCATTTTATTTTTCTTTAATTCTATCTTTCATTTTTTCGCTACTTCTAATCCTACGGCTGATGATCGTCCACGTATCTTAAATCTAGCCCTCCATCTCGGACACAAGAATTACGGTCGAGATTGGACTATAAGCTAAATCCTGGCCGTTAATTTTGATTAATCACCTAACCCTAATTCGCCACCGGAGAAGACGACCGGAGCTCCTCCGGTCATCGGCGACTTCGCCGGAAAATTGTCGGAGACCCCCAAATATGGCAAAAGTTTCGCCAAACAGCCACGATTTCGCTTGGAATACGATATACCCCCTTTCTAACACACATTTCTACGATTTTGGGGTAACTAAAGCTAACAAGGAAACCCGTTTCATCCTCGGCCGAACGTTACTCCGACGACAATTTGGAACTTGGCAAATATACGTCAGCAGACTACACAGGTCAAACGTGAAGTATCAGCAGGAAACGAGGAAACTTACCTGGCACATAGATTGGCTCAGCCCCGCGAGGAATGAGCTCACGAAGTCGACTCAGGCCTAGATAGTTCAGGGGGTTCAATCCAGAGGTTTATGTAGTGAAAATGGGAAAAAGAGACATGGGCAAGAGCAGGAGAATGCCAGAGGTCGAATGAACCTAACTCAACATTAAATAGATAAGCGAACAAAGCTCGGCCATTGAAGGCCGAGCTTGAAGTCAAACATGGCACTTACGCTTTTCGGGCTCGAGATGGCAACTTGGACAGTTCTTTGTGTTCGCCTGATCTTCACGATGCTTCCGAACTTCGTTTCAACGCCTAATTCCCTCCGAATCCTCCTTGACCTGTGTTCAAAGCTTTGGCCTCCCTCTCCGAAAAAAACCAGAGTCTTCCTTCCTCTGCCCCCCTTTTGTCTCTGGTCGCCCAAATCCTTTTTTAAAAAATTTTGCCAACAGAAAATCTCCAACTTCCCCATGATCTTCGCCCAACCAAACCTCTAATCTTGTTAGGATTCCCCCATTTTAGTTTGAGAACTTCGCGGATTCAAAAACCCTCCCCTGCTCTCTGTGCAAACCCACATTCGGGGAAGAAGGTGGCCATTCGGGTCGGGTCGGGTCGGATCTTGTTCGACCCGACCGACCTTAGTCACTCATTTTATTGAAATCGACCCCAAAATTTTCACTTTTTCCCAAAATTGACACCAGAATTGGTCTCAGAGGCATCGAATCTATTTGAAAATGACACCTTCCCCTGCAATTATTCAATATTTGCACGAAAACCCCAATTTTGGGGTTTGACCCGAGAACCCGTTTTGCAAAATACAAAGTCTTAATGGTCTTTTTTGCACAAATTGACGCCACCAATGGATTCAGAAGGTCACAAACTAGGGGGTGATGTCGCCCTATTTTCCATTTAGTCCCTAGAAAATTTTTAATTTCATTTTTAGTGATTTTCAGGGACTAATTTGAAAAATCCGAAATTGCATTTTGGTCCTTTTCAGCGAAATTGGACAATTCTGAGGGTTTCTAGACTCGATTTTAATTTTCAAAAATAGAGGAGGATGAAACGACTCTAAAAATGGAAAAATGGAAAATTAAAAAGTTAAAATGTAATTTCTAGGATTATTTAAATAATCTAAAAAATGAAAATAACAAAGAAACCCTAGGTTCGAGACTTTATTTTTCAACCTTTATTCATCCAAAATGAAGATAAAATTAAATTAAAAATATTGACTATTTTTGGGTAATTTTCTGGCCTTAAATGCTATTTTTTATTAATTTTCTATTATTTTCCTAATTTTTGAAAATGTTAAAAATGCAAAAAATAAGGAAAATTATTTTTTGTTCAAAATTGGTTCCCTAGGCTATGCTGAGGTCCCCAAAGCTGATTTTGCAATTTTCTCACTTTTTATTTATTTTTTTATGAATTTTCTAAAAATAAAATGCAGAAAAATACAAAAAATAAGAAAAATTATTTTTTGTTCAAAATTGGTTCCCTAGGCTAGGCTGAGGTCCCCAAAGTTGGTTTTTCAATTTTCTCACTTTTTATTTATTTTTTATGAATTTTTGAAAATAAAATGCAGAAAAATACAAAAAATAAGGAAAATTATTTTTTATTCAAAATTGGTTCCCTAGGCTATGCTGAGGTCCCCAAAGTTGGTTTTGTAATTTTATGAATTTTTATGGATTTTCTAAAATTTTTGAAAATAAAATTGGCCAAAAATCAAGTGTCAACAGCAGATTTATTACTCTTTTTTTATTATTTTTTTAAAGGAATGTAACAAAATCTCTTGACGTTTACTAAAATTTTTGAAGGAATTTCCTTTTTATCAAAATAAATTTTCAGAGGTAAATTTGTCTGGAAAATTTTATTTTTATTGAAGCAAGAAAGACATGACAGAAATCCTTTATTGATTAACAAAATTCCCCCGAGGAATTAGCCTAATTTTATTTAGAGAAAATTTTCTTAGAAAAACATGAGCGAATTTCTCGAAAAGAATTTTTGTTGCAAGTTTTTATAATTTGAAAGAATGTGATAAAATCACTTGATGTTTACCAAAGTTTTTTTTAAGGAATTTTTCTTTTTATCGAAATAAATTTTCAGAGGAAAATTTGTCAGGAAAATTTCATTTTTATTGAAGCAAGAAAAACATGACAAAAATCTCTTATTGGTCAATACAATTCCCCCGAGACATTAGTCTAATTTTATTTAGAGAAAATTTTCTTAGAAAAACATGAGCGAATTTCTCAAGAAGAATTTTCTTGCAAGTTTTTATAATTTGAAAAATGTGATAAAATCACTTGATGTCTACTAGAGTTTTTTTTTAAGGAATTTTTATTTTTATTGAAATAAATTTTCAGAGGAAAATTTTTCAGGAAAATTTCATTTTTATTGAAGCAATAAAAACATGACAAAAATCCCTTATTGGTTAATAAAATTCCCATGAAGGGATTTTTTCACATCATTTTTTCAAAAAAAAAATTTTAAAAGAAATGAGGGACAAAATTAATTTTTATTTTCTTTTAAAAGAATGGTCGTAATATCAAGCTTAAAAACTGACTAACACCTAGCATGAACCGACCGAAAATAAATACAAGATAAAATTAGAGAACTTACTTTTATCTTGGAGAAATGCAAATCACATATTCGTGCGCATGACTCAAGTGAGGAGTGGACTCTAGAAAATAAAAGAAGGAGAGACAAGGTATGGACCTAAAAAGGCCCCCACTATCTGAATTGACAAACTTACCCTCCGCGCAATCAAATCACAATGGGAAGAATTGTCAATTCAAATAATGAACGGGATAAAATATGGTCAACCCGAGCGCAATCGACGCAAGAGCTTTGCATATTCGATCCCTATCTATGGTTTTCTAGGAAGAATTTCGCGACTTGGGTTTATACGCTTGTGTGTGCAGGTGTCGTGATCCTCAGAGTATGCAAGACATGCACAACAATTGATATCAAAACAGCGCTTCTAAAAATGTGCGAAATTAAACAAATAAGCCCAACACCGAGCCTGCAAAACAAAGGGGTTAGCCAAACACTCCGCCCCTTATAACTCCCATCCTGCAAAAACATATAACACCTATAGAATGAGTCCCAAACAATATCGCCAGAAGCGAGATATGCATGAAATTTTCATTGGCCTAAGTCCACTAAGACTTTTAAAATTTCGAAAGAATTTAAGTATTCCAATAGGTATTTTTTTCGAAAATTTAAAAATCTTGTCCCCAGTGGAGTCGCCAAGCTGTCGCGACCCTCTGAAAAAATTTTAAATTTTAAAAGGGGTTAACGGATGTTGACACCTGATTTTTAATCATTTTTTCTATTGCTAAAGTAATAAAAAATCCATAAAAATTCATAAAATTGAAAAATCAACTTTGGGGACCTTAGCCAAGCCTAGGGAACCAATTTTGACCAAAAAATGATTTTTCATATTTTCCGTATTTTTCGGTATTTTTATTTTCGAAAATTCATAAAAACAAAAAATGAAGAAAAAATGAGAAAATTGAAAAATCAACTTTGGAAGCCTCGGCCAAGCCTAGGCAACCATTTTTGAACAAAAAATAAAATTTCATATTATATATATATTTCTTAATTTTTTTTAAAAAAATACAAAAATACTTGAAAATTTTGGAAAAATAACATTTGAGGCCAAACAAAATACACAAAGATAGTTAATATTTTTATTTTAAATCTATTTTCATATTGGCCATCACAAATTCAGAAAAATCCAATTCGAGTCACGTGTTCCTTCACGAGTATAATCTTGAATCGGGCCTAAAAAAATTTAATTTGAGTCAACTTATTTTTAATTTTCACTTTTTATGAGTTGTGACATTGTCTTCTAATATTTTAAATTTTCATCTTTGCCCAATTATACCCAGAATGACTTAATTTTGTAAAAGGGCTTTAATTAAATTCTGCATTATTTTCAACGGCAAGAAATGAGCTTAAATTTGACATGTGGTAAATTTTGGTGTGTCAAAAATTGTGAGGAGATTTGGACTTAAAGAAATATATTTTTTCAGGGACTAAATTGTAAATACTTAAAATTCAAGGACTAGATTGCAAATACTTAACTCTTGAAGGATTATTTTACAAATAACAAAAAGAAGAGTTAGTGGATAAATTAGAATAGAGAAGGGAAGATGGAGAAGAGGAGATGAAGAAGAGAAGTTGGAGAAGAATGGATGGAGAAAATAAGATAAGAATAGAGAATGGAAGATGGAGAAGAGTTAGTAGAGAAATTAGAATGGAAGATAAGAATAGAGAAGGGAAGATGGAGATGAAAAAGAGTTAGTGGAGAAATTAGAATGGGAGATAAATATGGAGAAGGGAAGATGAAGATGAAGAAGAGTTAGTGGAGAGATTAGAATGTGAGATAGAGATGGAGAATGGAAGATGAAAATGAAGAAGAGTTAGTGGAGAAATTAGAATGGGAGATAGAGTTAGTGGAAAAATTAGAATGGGAGATAGATGAGTAGATTATAAAAGGAGGAAGAAGTGAGCTTGAGGGGGAGATTCTTGAGAGAGAAAATTTGAAGTGTTTGGGGGAGATTTTTTTGGAGAGAAAATTTGAAGTGTTTGAGAGAGATTTTTTTGGAGAGAAAATTTGAAGTGTTTGAGAGAGATTCTTGAGAGAGAAAATTTGAAGTGTTTGGGAGAATTTTTTGGAGAGAAAATTTTGGATGTTTGAGAGAGTTTTGGGAGATTGAAGAAAATTTTGAGAGAAAGAAAATACCAAAAGAGAGAGAATTTTGAAGATGATGGGAGTTTAAAGCTAGGGGTTATCATCACAAATTCCTTCATCGATCAATATAAATCAAGAGTTCATCCTCGTCAACGAGCAAACAAATTCAAGCTAAGTGTTTTTATTTATTCATTTATTTATGGTTTTACTCGCAAATTAGCACAAATTGTATACACTTTCTCCATCTCCTTTTTCTTCCATATTTTATGTCAGGAGAAGGATATCTTTACGTCAACAGCAAAAATCTCGTCGAGATGCAAAAATCGGCCCAGACAAGCTCCTAAGCTGTCCACCGATTTCTCAACTGATCTGTGACTAAAAGTCCCTCTTAATTCAAAAGAAACTCTCTATATTGGGAACATAGAGAGCAAAAATCAATTATAGAAATCCCTCCCAAAAAAATGGGAGATAAGTACTCTTTCTACTCTTCTGGTTTTAGGTGCAGATTAGCACATATTTTGTATACTAACACTTCACTCTATTTTATGTCAGGAAGCCGCAGCTCTATATCAATGGTCAATCCTATGGAAGCACAAAATCGGCTTGGAGGAGTCCTCAAGCGCGCACAAATTTCAAATTGTTGAATCAATTCGTTGTATTTCATTTTAAAAAATTCATACCCCAAAATGGAGAGGACAAAGTCCATCCGCAATTTAAATACCTGCACCATAAATCCCAAAGGGAAGAGCCAAGCCAATGCTTAGCCTCCCATTGGAGGTTTTTACTTATAGTAGTTAAATACCTGCAACTTAAATACCTGCACCTTAAATCCCAAAGGGAAGAGCCAAGCCAATGCTTAGCCTCCCATTGGAGGTTTTTACTTACAGTAGTTAAATACCTGCACCTTAAATCCCAAAGGGAAGAGCCAAGCCAATGCTTAGCCTCCCATTGGAGGTTTTTACTTACAGTAGTTAAATACCTGCAACTTAAATACCTGTACCTTAAATCCCAAAGGGAAGAGCCAAGCCAATGCTTAGCCTCCCATTGGAGGTTTTTACTTACAGTAGTTAAATACCTGCAACTTAAATACCTGTACCTTAAATCCCAAAGGGAAGAGCCAAGCCAATGCTTAGCCTCCCATTGGAGGTTTTTACTTACAGTAGTTTAAATACTTGCAACTTAAATACCTGTACCTTAAATCCCAAAGGGAAGAGCCAAGCCAATGCTAGGCCTCCCATTGGAGGTGTTTATTCACTGTCATGTACTTCCTATAATTTAATTTTTGAATCATCAGACCCAAAAGATGAGTAGGTCGTAATACTGCACAGAAGTCGTTAACACACTCCCTCTTTCGGCTTCAGGAATCTTTAACACTTAAAAAAATATAACAAATAAAAATATATACCATCCATGCATCCTATTTAAAAAGTGAAAACACAAAAGAGAATACCCTACTAGAGCTTTAGGAATAAACCAAGCCTGAGTTGCCGGATTAGGATATCCATGAAATTAAGGTACCGAAAGGGCATTAGTTTTAATTAACTAGTGTAACCAAGTCCCCGAGCTCATAATCTCTGGTTCGCAGGAATAAATTAGTTCTCCCGCTAATTTATTTAGGTTTCTAATCGACCTACCAAGAACGATTAGTGGCGACTCCAAATTTCAAAATCATTTAAACAAAAACCAAAGTTGCGATTCGGTAGGGCTTGGGAGGGTCCGCATTAGGTTAGTCAAATCTAATTAACCTAATAATCCGTTAACCCCTAGAATTAATAAAAATATTTTTAGAGGGTCGCGACAGCTTGGCGACTCCACTGGGGATAAAGATTTTTAGATTTTCGAAAAAAGATACCAATTGGAATACTTAAATTTTTTCGAAATTTTAAAAGTCTTAGTGGACTTAGGCCAATGAAAATTTCATGGATATCTCGCTTCTGGCGATATTGTTTGGGACTCATTCTATAGGTGTTATATGTTTTTGCAGGATGGGAGTTATAAGGGGCGGAGTGTTTGGCTAACCCCTTTGTTTTGCAGGCTCGGTGTTGGGTTTATTTGTTTAATTTCGCACATTTTTAGAAGCGCTGTTTTGATATCAATTGTTGTGCATGTCTTGCATACTCTAAGGATCACGACACCTGCACACACAAGCGTCTAAACCCAAGTCGCGAAATTCTTCCTAGAAAACCATAGATAGGGATCGAATATGCAAAGCTCTTGCGTCGATTGCGCTCGGGTTGACCATATTTTATTCCGCTCATTATCTGAATTGACAATTCTTCCCATTGTGATTTGATTGCGCGGAGGGTAAGTTTGTCAATTCAGATAGTGGGAGCCTTTTTAGGTCCATACCTTGTCTCTCCTTCTTTTATTTTCTAGAGTCCACTCCTCACTTGAGTCATGCGCATGACTATGTGATTTGCATTTCTCCAAGGTAAAAGTAAGTTCTCTAATTTTATCTTGTATTTATTTTCGGTCGGTCCATGCTAGGTGTTAGTCAGTTATTGAGCTTGATATTACGACCATTCTTTTTAAGAGAAAATAAAAATTAAATTTGTCCCCCATTTCTTTTAATTTTTTTTTTTTGAAAAAATGATGTAAAAAAATCCCTTCATGGGAATTTTATTAACCAATAAGGGATTTTTGTCATATTTTTATTGCTTCAATAAAAATGAAATTTTCCTGAAAAAATTTTCCTCTGAAAATTTCAATAAAAAGAAAAATTCCTTAAAAAAAAACTCTAGTAGACATCAAGTGATTTTATCACATTTTTCAAATTATAAAAACTTGCAAGAAAATTCTTCTCGAGAAATTCGCTCATGTTTTTCTAAGAAAATTTTCTCTAAATAAAATTAGACTAATTGACCAATAAGAGATTTTTGTCATGTTTTTTTCTCTCCAATAAAAATGAAATTTTCCCGACAAATTTTCCTCTGAAAATTTATTTCGATAAAAAGAAAAATTCCTTTAAAAAAAACATCAAGTGATTTTATCACATTCTTTCAAATTATAAAAACTTGCAACAAAAATTCTTTTCGAGAAATTCGCTCATGTTTTTCTAAGAAAAGTTTCTCTAAATAAAATTAGACTAATGTCTCGGGGGAATTTTGTTAACCAATAAAGGATTTCTGTCATGTCTTTCCTGCTTCAATAAAAATAAAATTTTCCTGACAAATTTACCTCTGAAAATTTATTTTGATAAAAAGGAAATTCCTTCAAAAATTTTAGTAAACGTCAAGAGACTTTGTCACATTCCTTTAAAAAAATAAAAAAAAGAATAATAAATCTGAAAAAAATTCTGTATCAGAAATTAACCCATTTCTTCCTAAGGAAATTTTTTTTTCTTTCTTCTGATTTCTCTATAAAATAGAAAAAATCAAATTGGACTAATATAGGAGTCATGGACCGACATTTCTTGTGTCGCATACTAATTATATCTTTTTCTTTTGCAGGGAGATCCTAGATACCCCAGACGGGTGTAAAAATTAAGTTCAATAATATATCAAGAATCATCTTCAGAAATACCAAAAGACGAAAAACACCGAGGCTTCAACCGTTAATTCTGGGGGGCAAACGAACATTGTCCATCTTTGACAGACAAAGTTGTGTCAATCCGTAAACTTGTATGGGCAGTGTATTCTGATATGACGGTGGATTTATACTGATTAAACATGGGGGCATATTTAATGTATTGCAGAGGATCCCGCGTCTTTTGAAAAATAATATGGATTATATAATCAGAACTCATGAAACAAATACCTTTACCTGATCAAATCAACCAGATACCGGTCTTAAAATTTCCTCTTATCCGAAACATGCGGAGGGCTTTAGAGGACCGAGGTTCTATTAATGAACGTGGCCCACAGGAATTTCTCCCGACGCTACAGGCGACCGACACGAGCAAGTGGACGTCGAAAGAAACAAAATATGGATAAAAGTGGGCACACAACAGGTGGCCGGATTTACTACCAGCGCACTAATCGAGTTATCATAGCGTTATTGTTCGTGATCTCAAGATGGATAGTGGGGGCCACCGCCGAACCCATCATCAATGTTCTCGATATCATCGTCTGGAGCAATTAAACAAGAACATCAAAAAGAACATTAAGCCTCGACATCTTCGGTACCTCAAATCGTTCTGTTATGCTATGCGGAAGAAACGATAGCAGGAAAATTAAAAAAAAAAAAACAAAACAAAACACGTGAAGCTTTTCTTTCATTCCATTCATCAAAGAGTATTACAACAACTCACTAGGGAGGAAAGGTAAAGCCAAACTGGGCCCTGATGATTATTACGAAAGAGCTCAACTGACTCTCCAAACAGTTGATGCTCTGGATGCACCGGGCGCTCTCGAGATCAAGCTCCGCGAGTCTAAAGAAGAGGCGATCGCACTTCTCTTTAACCTGGGCCATAGTGGCCTCGTAATGCTCAACGGCAAACTCCAGGTCCGGAACCGCTGCCCTCTCGAAAGCAATGTCTGCCGTAATGTCATTAAGTCTCTCCTGCAGCCAACCACATTTACACCTCATCACAATATTGCCTGGCTCCTGTTCGGCGTAAGTTCGGACCAAGGCCAGACGGTCCACCAACTTTCCCCTCTCACGAACCAGCCACGAAAGCTGATCGTTGGCAAACTTGAGGGCCTTTTTGTGATTATCAGCCACAAACGTAACTGTTGCCAGACGCTCGTGCCGGTCTCGGTAACGGGCTTTCACGACGGCGGTCACAAGGACCGTCTCATAAGCACGGTTATAGGCAGCCAAAAATTGATGAAGAGGGTCGAGAAGTTCCGGTACTCCTTCCCTAGTTGGGTACCCTCAACAGAAGCAGCGTCCACGGTCCTAAATAAACCGAGGATTTCAGCCTCAACGGTAGAGTTTTTGGCTATATGAGCGTAACCTCTACCAAGAAGATTGTAGAGTCTCTCCCACCCAGCTAGGACTTCGGCGGATAAGGTATGGTTAGGAGAATTGGCCATTTTTGAAAGCAGAATCGAAAGAAAGGGGGAGAGAGGTGAGGCAGATGAGCGGAATGCGAAGATGGTAATCTGCTTTGAAGTAAATATTGATTTCATAGTGACGGTATCAACCAGTCAAGATTTCTCTTATCTACCATTCTCTATTGGCACCACCCTCGTTGGCTCGAATTCCCATCAGATGGCGACTGTGAGCTAAGCGAGTCCGAAATCTCCGCAGAAAGTTTGACGAGACACCGCCACTTTGAAAAAGAAGACGGAAAGATGAGCTGAGTGGAAGACACGGCAAACGTTAGCGAAAAGGAGATACGACTTGTCTTCATTGGAGGACCCGCCAGTAAATCGACGGTAGAGATCTTGACAGGGGCCCTCTATCACGAAAAGAAAAAAGAAGACAAACTGAGCGAGAAACAAGGATTTCCCCTTTGATCAAAAGCTGAATATTAGATTTTCTCCCTCGGAAAATCTAATAGCGCTGCCCGTGAAGAGGGAAGTCGTTGCTATTGCCAGAGAGAGAACTTGTCCCCATTTGATAGTCAGAGTTCATTCGCAAGAACTCGCAGGAGAAAGATAGAGAGGAAGGAGTTCTCGTGGGAGAGGAATTCAAAACCTTCACCATCAAAGCATCGGCTTTCAAAGCCTGTTACGAAAAGGCATCAACGATCTCGTGATCCCTCAAGTCCGAGAAGACATCCCGAGGCGGTCTCGAATCGGCAGTCCTAGATCCAGAAATATGTCGAGTGTTAGGGGAACGGGCGCATGTTCAACCCTGGTCAAAGCTGATGAAGTTCCTTACCCTGAGGGTCTACTGGTCATGGCCATTGACGGTAATCCAGTCTCTCTATCAATCCTTGTTACCGTATTAAGAAAATGCCGGTATAAGGTTGTAGCTCAAGCAAAGGCGACAGAGGCCTTAGAGATATTAAGGAGGAGTAGTGACCCGTTTGATATCGTCCTCACCGCCATGGTAGGGATTGACATGGATGTTTTCACTCTCTTGGAAGTCATCAATTCTAAATTAAACATGCCAGTCCTCGTAATATCGGCAAGCGATGATCAGCAAGCCCTAATGAAGGCTGTCTTAAATGGGGCCCAAGACGTCGTAACGAAACCAGTTAGAGTTCAGATGCTTCAAAACATATGGCAGCACGTGGTAAGGAAGCAATTGCACGACCATGAGAACAAGCATCAAGTCTTCAATTTTGTTCCAAGCAACTGGAGAAAGAAGATGAGCTGGTCTCCCGAGCTGCATCGTATGTTTGTTAATGCAGTTCAGCAGCTAGGAATAGATTCGGCACGGCCGCAACATATACTGGAAATTATGAAGGTAGAGGGACTCACTAAAGCAAATGTTTCGAGTCATCTTCAGAAGTACAGAAAAAGGGTGAGAGAACACAATGCAGCTCAGAATCAAGAAAACCAAGGCGGGACTGATCCAAGCCTGAACGTCGAGTCTCCTCGCCACCATAAGTTCCCCAGGTTAGCATGGGGCGAGCCACTTCCCATCATCAACCAAGCTAGTAGCCATGCCATCAATCCCCCAGGCGTTAATCAAAATATCCCCCAGAATCACCCTAATGCTCTTCAAGAGTATAGACTGCAGGAGCAGTGTATTCAGATTCCTTGGTTTGAGCACCAACCTGTGGCTAGAATTCATCCCATGATCAGCGCGCCTGCGCAGCCAAAGAATCAGACAAGAAATTATCCTGAGCACTTCCACTTCTCTAATCCTCGAATGGAAGGAGTTCTTGGCAGCAGGACAGTTGGTGATCCCCACACTTTCTCGAGTAATGATGAAGGCTCCAGCACGAGAAGTCAAATTGCTCATGGCGATGACAGAATGAGAAATCTACCGCCAGCATTTGCCAACAACAATGCCCAATTCGAGTATCAGTTGCTGGAAGGTTCAAGAGATTACCCAGATGATGAGCTTACTGCCCTGGTCAACCAGTTTAGGGTTGACAGACGTCCCAAGCCGCGATCAGGAGCTAGTGAATAAGGACTCTCAAACATCGGTCATCCACACCCGAACCAACACGAGACTAGCTGATTATCAAAGAGCCACAGGAGAGGCAGAACTGACCTTGAATAAGTGCACCTTTCATTTCATGCTTAATTCCCCTACGTATGATATTTTCAGCTTTCTAGGTGACTAGATTTAATTCAGGGGCAAGGGGGTAATTTGTTTTTTTATCTCGTCGAATGCGTGAATCCCTTTTTTTATGCTAGATTTAGGGCGGATCAATTTGTGGCAACGTCGCTTACTGCCATAATGAGAAATGTTGAATGGCCTCACGTAGGGAAATTTCAAGTGAAAAGCCCAGGCGAGCTCGAAGACGGGTAACTGTGTGTCGTTCCAATTTACCCTTAATCGTTGCAAAATGCTAAATTGGATTTGTTCCATTCTCACCCAGGGGATTGCAAAGTGCCTCAAGAGTGTCGCAAAATGAAATGACCCAATGGAATGCGATAGGACTCATTCGCCTTCAAGGTAACCTTCAAATTAAAGGAGCCCTCCGGTCCACGGACCCGATGGCATGGAAAATAATGATGGTCCAAGGCAACCCGAAAGAAAACAAGGCCCAACTAAGCAAAGCACATATGTGGCAAGCTCAAAGTGAAAGGCAACTCGGGACATACAATTCAATCCAATCCAAATGAAGGAGCTTCCTCAATTCAAATTCAATGGAAGTATACACAAGGGTAAAACAGTATCGTTCCAATTTTTCTAGAATATGAAGAACATATACTGCCGCATTCTCTTTCATTTTTGCAGGGGAAGTCTCTACTGGCCAGATTTTCCTGTCTACCATTCCCTATCAGTATCACCTCCGCTACTCGTCTCCAATCTCGAGCCAAGTAAATCCGACGTCTCTACGGAAAAGTTGGACGGGACGCCACTACTTTGAAAAAGAAAGGATAAAAAATAAGCTGAGTGGGAGACAAAGACATTTTCGGTAGAAAAGAGATACGACTCGTCTTTATTGAAGAACTCGCCAGCAAATTGACGGTGGAGACAGCAACAAGGGGCCCCCTTCCACGGAAAGATGGAAGGAGACGAGCTGGGCGAGAGATACGATGAAAAGAAAATCGAGAAAGCCAGAACACTCGAGAGAGGCAATACAGTTGGAAAACCCACGTCTAATTTTAAAGGAGGCATCTTCTTGATAATTCTCATTCGTGCTCGAAAGAGAGACTCTTAAAGCATACGCAATCTCCAAGAAAAATCCAGAGAGTGAAAATACAAGAAGAGATATCAAACTTTGAGAAATCGTTAACCAAATCAAAGATGTCTCAACCCAACACACTTGAAAGTTATCGTTACTTGCTGAATATGGGAGAGGAAGAGTTCGAAGCCATGTTTGGGATCGAGCCTATGGAGTCCGGCCCTTCCACCGACGACGTCCAAGAGCCCGATAAGGATAAGGACAACAACGGTAAAGGTCAAAAGAAGCGTTACCGTCGCCATACTGAGGAGCAAGTACGAAAGCTTGAAGATTTCTTCAGAACGTGCCCTATGCCAGGCGGCAAACAGAAAATGGAACTAAGTCAAGAGCTAGGACTTGAACCTTCGCAAATCAAGTTCTGGTTTCAAAATAGACGAACCCGAATGAAGACTCGTCATGAGCACAACGAAGCCGAATTTCTAAGAGTTGAAAATGAAAACCTCCGAGCGGAGAACAAGATATATAAAGAGGCTTTTGCCTCCGCCACCTACCCCAATTGCAATACTCTCCTCACCCTCGATGAAATACATTTTCTGAGGATCGAAAATGCACGTTTAAGAGGTGAGTTAGATCAGTTCATAGCAGGATCAAGTTCTGTTGGAGCAAGACACAAAAAGACCGAGACTATGGGACCAGCATGGATGCCTTCTGAGGAGGAGGTGAGGTATCATCACCAGGCAAGTGGCATTGGCGACGAACTCGCCGCCATGATCAGGCAATTTGATGCTGATGAAGCACCAGGGCTTTAATGTGCATACGGATCCTATATTTCAAAACTAGTGATCACGGGACCTGCAACACAGCCGACGCGTACCTGATCCGAAACAATGCTAGCTGATCACTCAAGAACCTGCAAAGGGAAGAAGATCAAACCTGGACGAATACGTCTACTTAGTTTCATCGCACGTTCTCACCTTTTATCGATGTCCAAAATCAATGCACAAGCTAGAAGTAATCATTTCCCTTTCCCCCTTATTAAATGCTCGGAGCCGTTACCGCACCAAACTCGAAAAAATTAATATCGAGAAGAAATCCGCGTAAATCCGAAGGGTAAACCCGTATCGTTTCAAGTTACCCTCGAACTACCCATGTTTTAAAATTAAACCCCTCATATTTTCAGGAATTTGCAAAAAGACCCAAAAACGAAATTCCTTGGTTGGACTAAATTGGGGCAAATCAACTCGTGGACATTACCACGGAATGAACAGCTTCAGACAAAGGAAAGTGCGAACGAGAGACCCGAACAAATCTCAGACATAGGTAATTCTGTATCGTTCTAATTTGTTCATAATCATCACAAGTCCTGAATTGTTTTATTCCATTCTTAACAGGGATTGCAAATTATCTCGAGAAATACCGTAACATGGCCCAAGGTGATACAACAGGGCTGTTTTATCCCCAAAGATTAACCTTTGAAAGGATAGCCCCATGGACACCTACGGTCCAATGGACCGAATGGTATGGGGGATGACAGTAGGTCCGAAATATCCCGAGTTCGATCCCCGAGGGTGGGGAATGTTGTATGTATTATAAATAAATGAAACAACTTTTTGTGCATTTTTTTTAACAAACAGGAATACTTGACGACCTTACCAAAAAACAGGAATACTCGACGAGTAATATCAAATTCAGTATTTTACTATAGTCTTGCGATAATGGTGAGGTGCCTAACAAAAGTCGAGGAAAATTCAATCCAGCAAAATTGGTAAGAGACTCGTGCAAGGCATTCAAGACGAAAGGTAAATCAGTATCGTTTCCAATTTACCCCTTTTAATACTGGTTGACATGTCTCCTTTTCTTTCTACAGGAAATATTTACACTAACATTTAACATGTTGAAGGAGACAAATCCAAAAGAAAATTATGATCATCTGACAAGATCTATTTTGGTGAAAAATGGGGCAAATTAATCACAAGTTCTGAAGCAAAAAAAGCAAATACGTCTTCCTTATCTCGTTTGATTTCAAGAATAATTTCTCTGCTTTTTGCAGGGGCATTCAACCACTAAACCACGGCGGTCGCTGTTATTAAGCAAACCGAAATGCTCCATCACCCATATGCTTCATCGCACAGGGGCAAAGTTGAGATGAACCGCCCCTCGACATAAGGAGTAGGCTTCCCAATTTGTTCGGTCCGCCCACATACCAGGGGCAATTCAAATCCGCCCATATTTGCACATTATATAAACACACATTATGCTAAAAAATTGTCACATCTGCATTGTGTTTACACATTTCACGAATTATGTATGATTATTCCGCATGTTTAATTTACCAACTCCAACTTAGAGCATAAACTGCATAGGAGACATCAAATGTGCAAAATGGGGCATAACAGGATGAGGAAAGTTAAACCATTTCTACACACGGGTCTAACATTTTAATCTACAGATAAACAGCCTTTCTCTAGAGTGAGAGAAAGCCCCTTCGGACTAAATTCCCCCATTCAGATTACATTCGAGGCGTTCATATTATGAGAACCTCCTTAAATAGAATTGGTAATGCAAACTTGACAGAATAGTTTTGCATGATCCACATTTTGATTGATTGCATCATGAGTTATCACACAGACTACTTCTAATCATTGCCAACTTAGTTGAACAATTTTGTATGAACCAATGAACGCATTGATGAAAATGCTTGCACATGTTAGCTCTGACATTGCCTGACAGGCAACACATTCCCGGTGTTTGAGTTACCTTCCAAAGTTTTGAAATTCATTTGGCGATTATTGAATGAACAAGCCTGGTTGTCGAGAAGCCACCAAGCATTTCTTCCAAATTCTCAGGTAAGTATATCTTCAACCTGAACCTTTCAAGAGAATGAATTCTGACGGTTGTTGGGGTACTCGAATCCATTGCGGTATATATAGGTATCCACCTTCTTCAATAAAGCATGATTTGTCTTAAGGACAGAAATGTTCGAGACCTTTTGATCTCTGCCTCTTTGGTTTATTCCTAAAGCGACAGGAGAATATAATTTGGGTTTGAGCTTCCGTAGGATTCCTGGTCTCCCCAGATTTCAGAATGGCACCCCTTGAGGTACACCAAGCCCTTCTTACAGGCAAACTAAGTCCTTCTTACAGGCAAACCAAGTCCTTCTTACAGGCAAACCAAGTCCTTCTTACAGGCATAAAGTCCTTCTTACAGGTAAACTAAGTCCTTCTTACAGGCATAAAGTCCTTCTTACTGGCAAACTAAGTCCTTCTTATAGGCAAACCAAGTCATTCTTACAGGCACAAAGTTCTTCTTACAGGCAAATCAAGTCCTTCTTACAGGCAAACAAAGTCCTGCTTACAGGCAAATAAAGTCCTTCTTACAGGCAAAGCAAGTCCTTCTTACAGGCACAAATTCCTTCTTACAGGCAAATCAAGTCCTTCTTACAGGCACAAAGTCCTTCTTACAGGCAAACAAAGTCCTTCTTACAAGCAAATCAAGTCCTTCTTAAAGGCATAAAGTCCTTCTTACAGGCAAATCAAGTCCTTCTTATAGGCAAACTAAGTCCTTCTTACAGGCAAACTAAGTCCTTCTTACAGGCAAACCAAGTCCTTCTTACAGGCACAAAGTCCTTCTTACAGGCACAAAGTCCTTCTTACAGGCAAATCAAGTCCTTCTTACAGGCATAAAGTCCTTCTTACAGGCACAAAGTCCTTCTTACAAGCAAATCAAGTCCTTCTTACAGGCACAAAGTCCTTCTTACAGGCATAAAGTCCTTCTTACAGGCAAATCAAGTCCTTCTTACAGGCATAAAGTCATTCTTACAGGCAAACAAAGTCCTTCTTACAAGCAAACCAAGTCCTTCTTACAGGCAAACCAAGTCCTTCTTACAGGCACAAAGTCCTTCTTACAGGCAAAGTAAGTCCTTTTTACAGGCAAATCAAGTCCTTCTTACAGGTACAAAGTCCTTCTTACAGGCAAATCAAGTTCTTCTTACAAGCGAACTAAGTCCTTCTTACAGGCAAACAAAGTCCTTCTTACAGGCACAAAGTCCTTCTTACAGGCAAACCAAGTCCTTCTTACAGGCAAATCAAGTCCTGCTTACAGGCAAATAAAGTCCTTCTTACAGGCAAAGCAAGTCCTTCTTACAGGCACAAAGTCCTTCTTACAGGCAAATCAAGTCCTTCTTACAGGCACAAAGTCCTTCTTACAGGCAAACAAAGTCCTTCTTACAAGCAAATCAAGTCCTTCTTAAAGGCATAAAGTCCTTCTTACAGGCAAATCAAATCCTTCTTATAGGCAAATTAAGTCCTTCTTACAGGCAAACTAAGTCCTTCTTACAGGCAAACCAAGTCCTTCTTACAGGCACAAAGTCCTTCTTACAGGCAAATCAAGTCCTTCTTACAGGCACAAAGTCCTTCTTACAGGCAAATCAAGTCCTTCTTACAGGCATAAAGTCCTTCTTACAGGCACAAAGTCCTTTTTACAAGCAAATCAAGTCCTTCTTACAGGCACAAAGTCCTTCTTACAGGCATAAAGTCCTTCTTACAGGCAAATCAAGTCCTTCTTACAGGCATAAAGTCCTTCTTACAGGCAAACAAAGTCCTTCTTACAGGCAAATCAAGTCATTCTTACAGGCACAAAGTCCTTCTTACAGGCAAAGTAAGTCCTTTTTACAGGAAAACAAAGTCATTCTTACAGACAAATCAAGTCCTTCTTACAGGCAAAGCAAGTCCTTCTTACAAGCACAAAGTTCTTCTTACAGGCAAAGCACCAAGTCCTTTTTACTGGCACCAAGTCCTTTCTACAGCCACCAAGTCCTTCTTACAGGTATCTCCATGTGGTGACCTACCATACGGGTCAAATCTCAATCAAAATTTAATTAGTAGAATCCTTTTATTAGGAATCTACCATGGTACGACCCACCATACGGGTCAAATGGTATGACCCACCATACGGGTCAAATTTTAATTCAATTTTTAATCAGTAGAATCCTTTTATTAGGAATCTACCATGGGTTGATCCACCATACGGGTTCAAGTTCAACCACCCTAAAGTTTTTTTATATAACGAATCATTAGGTTCTCATTTCATTTTCAGTGGAACATTCATGTCACGACTCTTTTTATTTCCTTGTATTGAGTCGATTAGAATTCAGGTGTCATCTCGTCTTTGAAATGAACCTCTACGAGCTTCCTTTCAAAGAGGGGCAGCTGTTGACACCTGATTTTTAATCATTTTTTCTATTGCTAAAGTAATAAAAAATCCATAAAAATTCATAAAATTGAAAAATCAACTTTGGGGACCTTAGCCAAGCCTAGGGAACCAATTTTGACCAAAAAATGATTTTTCATATTTTCCGTATTTTTCGGTATTTTTATTTTCGAAAATTCATAAAAACAAAAAATGAAGAAAAAATGAGAAAATTGAAAAATCAACTTTGGAAGCCTCGGCCAAGCCTAGGCAACCATTTTTGAACAAAAAATAAAATTTCATATTATATATATATTTCTTAATTTTTTTTAAAAAAATACAAAAATACTTGAAAATTTTGGAAAAATAACATTTGAGGCCAAACAAAATACACAAAGATAGTTAATATTTTTATTTTAAATCTATTTTCATATTGGCCATCACAAATTCAGAAAAATCCAATTCGAGTCACGTGTTCCTTCACGAGTATAATCTTGAATCGGGCCTAAAAAAATTTAATTTGAGTCAACTTATTTTTAATTTTCACTTTTTATGAGTTGTGACATTGTCTTCTAATATTTTAAATTTTCATCTTTGCCCAATTATACCCAGAATGACTTAATTTTGTAAAAGGGCTTTAATTAAATTCTGCATTATTTTCAACGGCAAGAAATGAGCTTAAATTTGACATGTGGTAAATTTTGGTGTGTCAAAAATTGTGAGGAGATTTGGACTTAAAGAAATATATTTTTTCAGGGACTAAATTGTAAATACTTAAAATTCAAGGACTAGATTGCAAATACTTAACTCTTGAAGGATTATTTTACAAATAACAAAAAGAAGAGTTAGTGGATAAATTAGAATAGAGAAGGGAAGATGGAGAAGAGGAGATGAAGAAGAGAAGTTGGAGAAGAATGGATGGAGAAAATAAGATAAGAATAGAGAATGGAAGATGGAGAAGAGTTAGTAGAGAAATTAGAATGGAAGATAAGAATAGAGAAGGGAAGATGGAGATGAAAAAGAGTTAGTGGAGAAATTAGAATGGGAGATAAATATGGAGAAGGGAAGATGAAGATGAAGAAGAGTTAGTGGAGAGATTAGAATGTGAGATAGAGATGGAGAATGGAAGATGAAAATGAAGAAGAGTTAGTGGAGAAATTAGAATGGGAGATAGAGTTAGTGGAAAAATTAGAATGGGAGATAGATGAGTAGATTATAAAAGGAGGAAGAAGTGAGCTTGAGGGGGAGATTCTTGAGAGAGAAAATTTGAAGTGTTTGGGGGAGATTTTTTTGGAGAGAAAATTTGAAGTGTTTGAGAGAGATTTTTTTGGAGAGAAAATTTGAAGTGTTTGAGAGAGATTCTTGAGAGAGAAAATTTGAAGTGTTTGGGAGAATTTTTTGGAGAGAAAATTTTGGATGTTTGAGAGAGTTTTGGGAGATTGAAGAAAATTTTGAGAGAAAGAAAATACCAAAAGAGAGAGAATTTTGAAGATGATGGGAGTTTAAAGCTAGGGGTTATCATCACAAATTCCTTCATCGATCAATATAAATCAAGAGTTCATCCTCGTCAACGAGCAAACAAATTCAAGCTAAGTGTTTTTATTTATTCATTTATTTATGGTTTTACTCGCAAATTAGCACAAATTGTATACACTTTCTCCATCTCCTTTTTCTTCCATATTTTATGTCAGGAGAAGGATATCTTTACGTCAACAGCAAAAATCTCGTCGAGATGCAAAAATCGGCCCAGACAAGCTCCTAAGCTGTCCACCGATTTCTCAACTGATCTGTGACTAAAAGTCCCTCTTAATTCAAAAGAAACTCTCTATATTGGGAACATAGAGAGCAAAAATCAATTATAGAAATCCCTCCCAAAAAAATGGGAGATAAGTACTCTTTCTACTCTTCTGGTTTTAGGTGCAGATTAGCACATATTTTGTATACTAACACTTCACTCTATTTTATGTCAGGAAGCCGCAGCTCTATATCAATGGTCAATCCTATGGAAGCACAAAATCGGCTTGGAGGAGTCCTCAAGCGCGCACAAATTTCAAATTGTTGAATCAATTCGTTGTATTTCATTTTAAAAAATTCATACCCCAAAATGGAGAGGACAAAGTCCATCCGCAATTTAAATACCTGCACCATAAATCCCAAAGGGAAGAGCCAAGCCAATGCTTAGCCTCCCATTGGAGGTTTTTACTTATAGTAGTTAAATACCTGCAACTTAAATACCTGCACCTTAAATCCCAAAGGGAAGAGCCAAGCCAATGCTTAGCCTCCCATTGGAGGTTTTTACTTACAGTAGTTAAATACCTGCACCTTAAATCCCAAAGGGAAGAGCCAAGCCAATGCTTAGCCTCCCATTGGAGGTTTTTACTTACAGTAGTTAAATACCTGCAACTTAAATACCTGTACCTTAAATCCCAAAGGGAAGAGCCAAGCCAATGCTTAGCCTCCCATTGGAGGTTTTTACTTACAGTAGTTAAATACCTGCAACTTAAATACCTGTACCTTAAATCCCAAAGGGAAGAGCCAAGCCAATGCTTAGCCTCCCATTGGAGGTTTTTACTTACAGTAGTTTAAATACTTGCAACTTAAATACCTGTACCTTAAATCCCAAAGGGAAGAGCCAAGCCAATGCTAGGCCTCCCATTGGAGGTGTTTATTCACTGTCATGTACTTCCTATAATTTAATTTTTGAATCATCAGACCCAAAAGATGAGTAGGTCGTAATACTGCACAGAAGTCGTTAACACACTCCCTCTTTCGGCTTCAGGAATCTTTAACACTTAAAAAAATATAACAAATAAAAATATATACCATCCATGCATCCTATTTAAAAAGTGAAAACACAAAAGAGAATACCCTACTAGAGCTTTAGGAATAAACCAAGCCTGAGTTGCCGGATTAGGATATCCATGAAATTAAGGTACCGAAAGGGCATTAGTTTTAATTAACTAGTGTAACCAAGTCCCCGAGCTCATAATCTCTGGTTCGCAGGAATAAATTAGTTCTCCCGCTAATTTATTTAGGTTTCTAATCGACCTACCAAGAACGATTAGTGGCGACTCCAAATTTCAAAATCATTTAAACAAAAACCAAAGTTGCGATTCGGTAGGGCTTGGGAGGGTCCGCATTAGGTTAGTCAAATCTAATTAACCTAATAATCCGTTAACCCCTAGAATTAATAAAAATATTTTTAGAGGGTCGCGACAACGGATTATTAGGTTAATTAGATTTGACTAACCTAACGCGGACCCTCTCAAGCCCTACCGAATCGCAACTTTGGTTTTTGTTTAAATGATTTTGAAATTTAAAGTCGCCACTAATCGTTCTTGGTAGGTCGATTAGAAACCTAAATAAATTAGCGGGAGAACTAATTTATTCCTGCGAACCAGAGATTAGGAGCTCGGGGACTTGGTTACACTAGTGAATTAAAACTAATGTCCTTTCGGTACCTTAATTTCATGGATATCCTAATTCGGCAACTCAGGCTTGGTTTATTCCTAAGACTCTAGTAGGGTATTCTCTATTGTGTTTTCACTTTTTAAATAGGATGCATGGATGATATATATTTTTATTTGTTAAATTTTTTTAAGTGTTAAAGATTCCCTGAAGCCGAAAGAGGGAGTGTGTTAACGACTTCTGTGCAGTATTACGACCTACTTATCTTTTGGGTCTGATGATTCAAAAATTAAATTATATGAAGTACATGACAGTGAATAAACACCTCCAATGGGAGGCTTAGCATTGGCTTGGCTCTTCCCTTTGGGATTTAAGGTACAGGTATTTAAGTTGCAAGTATTTAAACTACTGTAAGTAAAAACCTCCAATGGGAGGCTAAGCATTAGCTTGGCTCTTCCCTTTGGGATTTAAGGTACGGGTATTTAAGTTGCAGGTATTTAAACTACTGTAAGTAAAAACCTCCAATGGGAGGCTAAGCATTAGCTTGGCTCTTCCCTTTGGGATTTAAGGTACGGGTATTTAAGTTGCAGGTATTTAACTACAGTAAGTAAAAACCTCCAATGGGAGGCTAAGCATTGGCTTGGCTCTTCCCTTTGGGATTTAAGGTACCGGTATTTAAGTTGCAGGTATTTAACTACTGTAAGTAAAAACCTCCAATGGGAGGCTAAGCATTGGCTTGGCTCTTCCCTTTAGGATTTAAGGTACAGGTATTTAAGTTGCAGGTATTTAACTGCTGTAAGTAAAAACCTCCAATGGAAGGCTAAGCATTGGCTTGGCTCTTTCCTTTGGAATTTATGGTGCACGTATTTAAATTGCGGATGGACTTTGTCCTCTTCATTCTGGGGTATGAATTCTTTAAAATGAAATACAACGAATTGATTCAACAATTTGAAATTTGTGCGCGCTTGAGGACTCCTCCAAGCCGATTTTGTGCTTCCATAGGGTTGACCATTGATATAGAGCTGCGGCTTCCTGATATAAAATAAAATGAAGTGTCAGTATACAAAATATGTGCTAATCTGCACCTAAAACCATAAGAGTGGAAAGAGTACTTATCTCCCGTTTTTTTGGGAGGGATTTCTATAATTGATTTTCGCTCTCTATGTTCCCAATATAGAGAGTTTCTTTTGAATTAAGAGGGACTTTTAATCACAGATCAGTTGAGAAGTCGGTGGACAGCTTAGGAGCTTGTCTGGGCCGATTTTTGCATCTCTACGAGATTTTTGCTGTTGACATAGAGATATCCTTCTCCTGACATAAAATATGGAAAAAAATGGGAGATGGAGAAAGTGTATACAATTTGTGCTAATTTGGGAGTAAAACCATAAATAAATGAATAAATAAAAATACTTAGCTCGAATTTGCTTGCTCGTTGACGAGCATGAACTCTTGATTTATATTGATCGATGAAGGAATTTGTGATGATAACCCATAGCTTTAAACTCCCATCATCTTCAAAATTCTCTCTCTTTTGGTATTTTCTTTCTCTCAAATTTTTCTTCAATCTCCCAAAACTCTCTCAAACATCCAAAATTTTCTCCCCAAAAAACATTTTTCTCTCAAGCTCACTTCTTCCTCATTTTATAATATACTCATCTATCTCCAATTCTAATTTTTTCACTAACTCTATCTCCCATTCTAATTTCTCCACTAACTCTTCTTCATTTTCATCTTCCATTCTCCATCTCTATCTCACATTCTACTCTCTCCACTAATTCTTCTTCATCTTCATCTTCCCTTCTCCATATTTATCTCTCATTCTAATTTCTCCACTAACTCTTCTTCATCTCCATCTTCCTTTCTCTATTCTTATCTTCCATTCTAATTTCTCTACTAACTCTTCTTCATCTCCATCTTCCCTTCTCCATTCTTATCTTATTTTCTCCATCTATTCTTCTTCAACTTTTCTTCTTCATCTCCTCTTCTCCATCTTCCCTTCTCTATTCTAATTTATCCACTAACTCTTCTTTTTGTTATTTGTAAAATAATCCTTCAAGAGTTAGGTATTTGCACTCTAGTTCTTGAATTTTAAGTATTTACAATTCAGTCCATAAAAAAATATATTTCTTTAAGTCCAAATCTCCTCACAATTTTTGACACACCAAAATTTACCACATGTCAAATTTAAGTTCATTTCTTGCCGCTGAAAATAATGCAGAATTTAATTAAAGCCTTTTTGCAAAATTGAGTCATTCTTGGTATAATTGAGCCAAGATGAAAATTTAAAATATTAGAAGACAATGTCACAACTCATAAAAAGTGAAAATTAAAAATAAGTTGACTCAAATTAAATTTTTTTAGGCCCGATTCGAGATTATACTCGTGAAGGAACACGTGACTCGAATTGGATTTTTCTGAATTTGCGATGGCCAATATGAAAATAGATTTAAAATAAAAATATTAACTATCTTTGTTTATTTTTTTGCCTCAAATGTTATTTTTCCAAAATTTGCAAGTATTTTTGTATTTTTTTAAAAAAATTAAATATATATAATATGAAAATTTATTTTTTGTTCAAAAATGGTTGCCTAGGCTTGGCCAAGGCTTCCAAAGTTGATTTTGCAATTTTCTCATTTTTTCTTTATTTTTCATGAATTTTCGAAAATAAAAATACTAAAAAATACTGAAAATATGAAAAATTATTTTTTGATCAAAATTAGTTCTCTAGGCTTGGCCAAGGTCCCCAAAGTTAATTTTTCAATTTTATGAATTTTTATGAATTTTTCAAAAAATAAAAATGCCGAAAAATACTGAAAATGTTTTAAAAGAGAAAAGATGATTAAAAATCAGGTGTCAACAATCGCTTGAAAACTCAAGAGATTCTTCGTCTGAAGAGTCATGGGAAACATCCGGTTCTTCGTCATTTGCACCGTTGTGATCAACTTGTTGTTGACACCTCTGATGGTGCAAATTCCATTTTCAATGTGAACTTTGTGGCCTTTTTCGGAAAGTTGCCCAACACTTAGCAAATTCCAAAAAAGTCCTGGCACAAAGTAAACATCTGCAATAGCAACATTAGTACCATCTTTTGACATGATATTAATGTTACCTTTGCCCATCACGGGAATTTTTTATTTATTCCCGAAGTTGACTTCACCACGACTTGTCTCATCCAATTGCGAGAATAATTCCTTCCGACCAGTCATATGATTGCTGCAACCAGTGTCTAGATACCATATGTTGGTGTCTGCAGTACTTGAGTTATCCTTCGTACATGCTAGCACCATGTATTCTTCAGCATCGGTGGTATGTGCGTGCTCCGCCTGCCTTTGCATGGCATTCGGATTTATAATATCCGAACTTGTTGCACTTAAAACACTTGACTTTTGATTTGTCACGTGTTTTAAATTTCCCGGTGAAATTGGAATTTCCACCTCTTCCTTGGCCTCCTCCGCGACCTCGACCTCCTTGATAGCTTCCTCAATTTGATGGAGCGATACGACTTTACAAAGCTTGCTCGGGATATGAACCGACGGACTTCTGATTCATTCTTTGCTCATGCAAGCATAATGAACCCATCAACCGCTCCAACGTCATGGTTGATATATCTTGGCCTTCTTCGATTGCCGCAACAACGTAGTCAAATCTTTCAGTCAAAGACCTCAAGATTTTTTCTACGACTCGTACATCTTGGAGTGTTTCACCATTAACCCTCAATTGGTTAACGATGTTTTGTACACGATCAAAATACAAAGAGATAGATTCAGAATCATTCATGCGTAAAGACTCAAAATCACCTCGAAGTGTTTGAAGCCGAACTCTTCTAACACGATCGTCGCCATTGTAAGATTTTTGCAAAATATCCCACACTGCTTTGGCGGTCTCTGCATTCGATATTTTTTCAAATATCGTCTCCTCCACGGCTTGAAAGATCGCATATAATGCTTTCTGATCTTTTTTTCGAGACTCCACCAACGAATCCTTCTCTTCCTTTCTCATGGCATTGAATTCTTCGTTATTAGCTACTTCGATGTAGCCATTCTCCACCAGGTTCCACAAATCTTGCGATTTGAACAAAACCTTCATCTGGACGGACCAGTTGTTGAAATTCTTTCCGTTCAACTTTGGAAGTTGGAATTGAACGGAACTTGTGGACGCCATAACTTGGTTCTAATGCCAAATGTAGGAACCAAATAAAAAAGGAAAGAGGAATTTTGTGGAAGCTTGGAGGATTTAATTTGGAGAGAATAACAAAAATGCAAATGAGAGAGCAATACTACAAAATACCTTTGCCAAGGTTTTACACAAATAAAATCAAGCTTTGCTCTAAGCTTTTTCTTACAAGAACTCTCTCTCTCTCTCTCTCTCTCTCTCTCTCTCTCTCTCTCTATTTCTTCTCCTTCTTGATATGAAACTTACAAGAAAAACCACACATATTTATAGCCAATTCTATACCTAATTTTTGCCAAACTTAAATGTCTTTATTTGACTACACTTAATTTTATCAAACTCAAGCACACCTAAGTTGTCCATTTTTGACAATCAATAGTCAAAAATTGATGCTTAAGCACACCTAAGTTGTCCATTAATAGTAAAAAATTGAGGCTTCTTCCTTTTTTGACTTTCTTCCAAAATGCATTTTAATATTTTCAATAAGGCGTGAGGAAACATTAGAAGGAGAATTGCTGCACTGACCATTCTAGACATCTTGCTGATCATCTTTGCTGCCCAATCAGTCCCTCATCCTTGAACCCCAAGGCCATCATCCCGACAGTCACCGTCGCCACCCATGCGCTGGTCAGAGCCGATCCGTCGGTAATTCAAATTTGGAAAGTTGATTGGAATAGGTAAAAATCCTTATCTTTATCGATTTGAATATTTCATTGCCTATCTTGCTCTATAATATTATCTAATCAAATATTTTGAGCCATAGGTATATCAATTAGGAAATCTTTCCTAATTTGCAACCGCGCATGTGGAAATAATTTTATCTATAAGGCATTAGATGAAATTAATTCTATAGTGGGTATTTCGGATTTTTATTTTTGATCTATAAGGCATTAGATCAAAAATTAATTCAAAAGCAATAAAGAAAAATTCTGATTTGATTCAAGTTGATTTACTTTCCATATTTGAGCTTATGTGATCGGTTGTCTTTCCAATTTTAAATCGATTAGTTATCTTTTGGAATATATCTCGTCGCACGATGAAATTTTAACAAATTCTAAAAGATACCAATTGCCATGTTTATTTAAATTGTACCTCATTTGCATCATATAGGATAAATTGCATCTCTAAATGTAATCTTATGTCGAAAATACTTAATCTTTAATAATTTAGGGTTTAGGGCAATTTAAATCCTAAAATATGTAAGAAATAAAGTGTTTTGACATAGTTTAATTTAGGGCCATAAATAAATCCGAAAATAAAAAAATCATTCTTGCCGTGTCATTTCATATAGGTTAATCTTTCTTTCTTTTTCATATATAAAAAATTTTAAAAAAAATAATTCTATGGCTTATGCTCTTGATGTTTATCTTGAGTGCTGAGTTTAATTTGATTGTTTGAGCTCCCATCTGATAACATATGTTAGTGACTTAGATTAAAATCAATTAATATTGCCTAATCAATTTTTTTTCATGAAATGAAATAATACCGAAATAGTGTTAGAGTAATATAGCTTAATCAAGTCCCTGTGCACAAAATCTCTAGTTCGTAGAAATTAAATAGTCATCCCGATATTTTGTTTAG
This sequence comes from Psidium guajava, assembly GCA_016432845.1. Classification (NCBI taxonomy): domain Eukaryota; kingdom Viridiplantae; phylum Streptophyta; class Magnoliopsida; order Myrtales; family Myrtaceae; genus Psidium; species Psidium guajava. The sequence continues at coordinate 11,685,228 of CM028226.1, read as the reverse complement.
GTTCCTAATCAACCTACCATAAACTATTAGTGGTAACTTGGCATGTTAATTATTTGAACCATAAGTTGAGAATTAGTAGGGTATGGGAGAACTCAAGCTAGGTTAGTTAGCAATTCATTAACCCGAAACTTGAATTTTTAGGTCGCAAGACTGTTCAAAAATGGCGTTTGTGTCACGTATTTTCCTACATCCAAATTCCCTGATAAAAGTCTTACGAAAAAACAACGCTTGTTTCGTGTGTTTTCTCATGGACATACCATCTAACAAAAGTCTTCACGAGTACTTTTGTGTTTTTAACTTTTTATAAAATTGGAATACACGTGCAAATTCAATAACAGGCCAAGAGGAAGAAGTATTCAACAGGTCGCTAAAAGTCACAATCATAACACCAGACTACTTTTTCTAGTATTTCATAGTAAAATGTGTATGTGTCGTTATATTTAGCAAGATATACCGCCAGCTACGAGGACCCACATTGGATCCACCATATATAATGGTTCAATGTGCATTCCTCAATGGACTTTACACACTCATTACTTCCTCCAACAACAACACCTAAAGACAAAAAAAAAAATGTTAGCGAATTGCCACGTACAGCTTTGTAACCATGTAATGTTTGATTTATATGAGTGTCGTATGATAAGGCGAGTCCACTATTTAAACTAGACGTAAATTGTGGTTCGAATGACTCGAAAGGGTCCGACAGGCTACTCTCATATAGATGAACTTCAGATCTATCAAGTCAACTCATATATTTTTTTTCTTTTTTTCATTTTTAAGATAGGTGATTTTAGGTGACTAACTTCCTTATTTGGATCTGACTATCCAAGAAACATAAGATTTCACTTTTCATAGTCAGGTCACAAGAAAGTATTTTCTTGCGAATCTCTTGGTTTTCAATTGGGCTGAAGATGCGAACCTAATCTGGACGTGCGAAACCTGATTCGGGACACCAAATGACAATTGAAAAAGAAAAGAGATAAAGAGTAAAACTCTCCACCATTGCGATGTCGGTTCCACGGAAGGAAGTTGAATAATCCTTTTAATCTAAAAGCGGGCGTGAGGCAGGGCTTCCTTTTAGCCCGAGACTGTAACATTCAGCTGTCAAACCTTCTCTTATGAGCTCAATCCATGTCCATTCAAGCCTGGCTGTCGACGGTGCTGAACCTAGGGAGCCCGTGGTGGCGCCATCCCGCTCTGCATACCTGAATAATCTTGCATGTTGGGTCTAAGACGGTGCTGGCGAGGCCGCAGACTCTGGTTGAGGGCCGCGAAACTCTCTCCAGATGCAGGCAAGGGATTGCGGCCCCTCACTGAGGCCAGTGGGGTGTTGCAATCCTCTCCCACCCTCGCTGAGGCCAGCGAGGGCTTCGTGGCCCTCAGCCAGTGGCCAGCGGCCAAGCCGGCCCTTTTCATTAAAAAAGAAACGAAAGAAAATGGAAAAATAAAAAAAATCGAAAAAAAGAAAAACCGAACCGAACTTAATTGGATTTTCGGTTTGGTTTGTATTCGATTCTCGGTTTCGTTCAGCCGCTCATCTTGACTGTTCGGTTCAGTTTTTCTAAAAAACCGAATTGTGTCAGAAAAATCGAACTGTTGACACCCCTAATTAGGTATGCATGTGGCCAAATTCGGAAAAAGGAAAACGATGTTGACCCGACCAGTCACGATAGGTAGTGGCAAGACCATCACCAGCTTATGCTTCTTTTGGTTCGTCTGTAGTAGATCTAACAGAAGGAAGAGCATACAAATGACGATTAGGACTAGTTGCATCTTAAATTATGTCACTACCTGATTCCAAGGCAGCCGTCTTGATGTAAAAGTGTTGCCCGTTTTGATTGTACTCTCTTTATGTCCATAAGACTCTCCCAACCACAGCAAGCAACCACTTCCAGCCCTTCTGCTATCCAAGTTTGGAAAGTCATACAAGAACAATTTTTCTTCCAGATTACTCTGCATTCGAGAAGATCTATTGTCTTAATAAACCAGGCACTGCGTGTGTCTGGCAATCTCACCCCAAAATTCTTCACAAACATGATCCTTTCAGGCTTTCACTATTCAAGGGATTTCTCACGCACCCATTTGACCAATGCAGATTTCCGTTCTCACTGTACCGATACCAGAGGCACATTTTTCTTTTCTTTTTTTGGGTCGCAACATAGGTATATTGGAAAAGTGAGATAATCTGTCCAACGCTTTGCACATTCGATCCAAGTTTTGCGTTGTGGAATGCCATTCAAATGTAATATCAGAACGAAAATGATCGAACTGTTAAGGACCTTATAACAGTAGTATGTCTACTTCTCGTGCATAAAACCGCACTCTGTATTATGGTTAGGATTTAAATTAGGTGATTTGCTATATCAACACCATTCCATGGTCCTGACCTGAACGTGACAACAGAAGCCTGCCTCAATAGGAGCTGTGGGAATCCATTCAGGGCAAGTTGGAATGTGGAATCACCAGGAGCAGGGTGACAATTAGTGTTGAAATGTATATGAAGGATAATCAAAACTCTGCCACAGAACGCTTCCAACCACACCTATCGCCACAAGATTTCACGAAACCAAGAGCTGTGCAACTGGGTTACAGGCATGTACGGACGAGTTGAGGACCAAATTTGGCTTCTGTTTCTGTTCAAAAGACAAGTCCCTGGCTAGTAAACTTTAAGGTGGCTCTATTGGCAGCCCATACTACTGTCCTTGTAGGTTCCTTTGTACAGTATGATGCGATATAGCTTCAGGGGATCACCAGGGCTGAAGAATCCTAATCCAAATGTCTCACCAGCACAAAACTAAGCTATCACCATCTTGTATAGGCTGATTTATAGTCATGGTATATAGTACTTGAAGATAGGAGCAGCATACAACAAAGAGAAAAGAAGATGACACATGAAAAATATCGCTGATGCTATCATATTCGTTCACTGAATAGCTGATGTAGACCAAAATGAGGAGAGATTGCGGAAGAGTGAAGGACTCAAGTGTTCCAACTTCTTATAGCTGATCCGTAAGTACAAGATATCCCAATACCATCATTATTGACTGTAAATCATTGGAAACATCCACTACTTCCTAGTCATCACACCGACGAAGTTGCCCATGGTAACATTACTACAATCCGTATCTTTCAAATCATTGACAATCGTTCGCATTGAACACCTTATGATTAGGAATCATTTGACATAACTGAGAAACTTAACTGAAGCAACCATGAATAAAAGACAAGGTGACCTATATATTTAATCATTCAATTTCTAATAACTTAAAGAAGGGGAATTTTTAAGATTCCCGCAGTCTGGGGTTAAGTTTTTAACAGCGGATGCTGGTAATGGACATACTTGCAGTCAAATTAAACTACGGAGAAGTTGACTCATCTTAGAGTAGCTCCTTAGAGTAGCTCCTTGACAATACTCTTGCATCGATAAGAGTTACCTAGAGATAGATGTGAATTCTTCCCAAAACTCGAAAGAAGTTATTTTTCTGAAGAGTTTCCCAGGTCTTTTCGACTGTTTATTCAATGCACAATTAACGAAAAGTTTGGTTTCCATGTGCACATTTTCTATTTTTCATTAACAGTTGTTAATGGAAACAAACTGGTCGGTTTTCGAGTTGGCTAGTTTTAGAGCCAAGGTGTCTAAGCTCCCAATTCCAAGTTCAAAAGCAGGTTTAATTCTAGATTCTAGCCATGCAAATGACCAACATGGCCGAGCACACCTCCCGCGAAAGCTACTTCCTGTCTTCCAAGGAACGGGTGATTATTCCACACCCCCCCCCCCTTTTTTTTTGTCTAATGTGAAGCAGGACCCTACGAGACTCAAAAAAGTAGGACCCTATTTAGCGCAAAGATCGTCGTTACGCAAATTTTGATATGAAATCAACATAGACCGGGTGATAGGAAAGTGATTTTGCTGGTGATAGGGAACTCAATGTGGAAGTATAGCTAGGGGAGGACATTAAACAACTATTCCATTGATTTTCTACATGGGGTATACGGTTCACAGAAAGAGCAAAAAATTCTAGTCATGGCCATGACTTTCTTATCGAGCAGATAGTGTTGTCATGGTCATTTCGTTTGGCTGACTATGTGAAGTGTTCTCTTGGAGTAGACTCCTTTCGTTGAAAAACCCTGGCTCTTTCGGAAGAGGCAATTCGATGTCGCTTCCCAGCATCATAACCACCGCAGACATACTCGGCCTATCATCGGGGCATCGCTGCACGCACAGTAGGCCTATATGAATAGACCGAAACGCTTCCGAAGTGCTGCATGAGTTCTCGACCAAGTTATCTAGCAATGGCATGGACCTGCCTTCTGTGAATAGTTTCCAAGCCTGACCACATTGGAACCAACCATTAGGGGCAATTCTTGTGGTTGGAAGGTGAACAATATAATGAACTTACATGTCCAAGAAGATTATGATGGTGGTCTGGATGATGAAACCCTCTGTTTCCCTTCCCGCTTACGATCTCAAGCACCAATACACCATAGCTAAAGACATCAGATTTTGTTGAGAAAACTCCATCAAGAGCATACTCTGGAGACATGTAACCGCTACAGAGATTGATTTATTGAAACCATTAGTTTAAAAGCGAATTGAGCACAGAGGTCATCGCTTTCTGCATTAAAAGTTCTTACTATGTTCCAACCACTCTGTTAGTATTTGCCTTTGTCTCGTTCCCTGCGAAGCTTTTAGCCAAGCCAAAATCAGAGATCTTAGGGTTCATCTCGAAATCTAACAATACATTGCTAGCTTTTATATCTCTGTGAATAATCCTGAGTCTGGAATCTTGATGAAGGTAAAGAAGCCCCCTAGCAATTCCATTGATAATGTTGAAACGAGCTGACCAGTCCAGTTGCTCCCTCTGCGTTGGATCTGTCAAAATTTCATTTGACATTAGCAAACTCTGCAGAGTTTGTAACTTACGACGAGTAAGGTATCAATTGAGTCATTTGCTAATTTGCCACTTAAGCGACCATATTTTGGAGCTTTCACAAAATTCATGCTTCTAAGGAATTGAGAAAGTAAGCAAACCAAAGAGAAATGAGTCCAAGCTTCTGTTGGGCATGAGTTCATAGATTAAAAGATTTTCTTCCTCAATGCAACATCCTAGAAGCTTCACTAGGTTCCGGTGCTGCAGCTTGGAAACATATAGAACTTCGGTTTTGAATTCACGCAGCCCTTGTCTTGAGTCCCTTGACAGCCTCTTCACCGCAATTTCTTGACCACTCTTCAACACACCCTGCATATGGTCAACTTGTTAAGTGAAAATAATTCCTTGCCTACTCTTCTCTTGCTGGACTTCCACTCACAATAACTTAACATTTTGGAATCAAGTTATTCAGCCTCCCTCTACATATTCAGGAATATTTTCTTAACAAATTATGCAATTGCAGTGAGTCAGCACTTTACAATCCTCAAATAGCAACAACATCCTTCTCGAGAATAGCGTCCACAATTTTAGTACCTTGTAGACAGGTCCAAAACCACCTTCTCCAAGTTTATTGTCAGTTGAAAAGTTACTGGTAGCAATAGCTACTGTAGACAAGTCAAACAGTGGCAACTCAAGATCTTCCTTCTGGCTTTCATGGTGATCTCCTGATTCAAGCCCGTCCTTTTTACCTGCAGCACAAATTATATGGGGTGGATTTGCTAGGACAGTGAATATCTGTGTGGCCTCTGCATTACTTCAGATTTCCTTCAATCATGATGCTACACAAGCATGCTAATTTGCTAATAATGAAAGCATCGAATTGCGAACATACTAGGGAAACATGATCGTGATTACATCTATAGTCTGTCACTGTTTTGTAAGTCTGACACTGACACACGGGACAAGAAATTCTCGGGCTCAATAACGAGATAGGTATTGGGAGGTCATGTAAAACACCTTATGTCTCGAAATGGATAATGTGAAAACTGGGTATGATAATGAGAACCAGAATACAAAATGTGACAGTACCATATCATAGAGTACAGTTTACCTTCAGGACCCCCCAATTTCTTCTTCTTGCATTGTAGAACGCAGATGGCAAGAAACAGGCCGAGTAAAAGAGACCCGAAAGAAATTGCCAAGCCGATGACCAGCTTTTGCTTCTTTTGGTGCGACGGTAGCAAAGCTAAGAGAAGAAGTAGGAGCATATACAGGATCAGGAGTAAGAACTAGGTGTCGCTCATATTACACTTCTCTGAGCTCTCCTTCAAAAATGTATGTCCATTTTCCTCTTCAGTATCTGGCAAACTACGTTACATGGACGCGAGACACGACACAATACGCCGAAACGTGAATTCTCAAAAAATAGAGAATTCCAACACATTGAGACACGTTGTATATTATACATATATTTTTATGTATACACGATAAATTATTATTTTTATGATTTCAATTGCAAGAACTATAAATTTCATAGGTATTAGAGATAGATTTATGTTCAACATATAAGTTTTGGCCCTCAAATAGACATCAAACACAGCCATCAATGTTCAATAAGCATACCATTCAAAAAACTGATTATAGTGATTATAGTTTTCGTTCTATGAAGCCAATAAAAATCAATAACGAAGAAGCAAAACAATGATTATAGTGTTCACACAAACATGCCCGAGGACTCTCTTCATGAAGCCAATAACAAAGAAAATTGATTATAGTGTCCAATGAACGTGTATTCTGATATCAGTTAAGAATATTATCAAACATGTAGTAAGCACCACAGCCAAAGGATTAGAAGCAGAACAATGATTCACGCCCATATCACCACAAAGGAAACACAGCAAGTTCAAACCATCAATAGAGCCTCGATTACAGACGATTTTCACACGAGAAGTAGCTAGAAATCTCGGCCTTTCTTATTCGTGTACAGAGCAGCAGAAACAGAGCATAGGTGATACCTTGACGAGGATGGGATGCGAGCCGCGAGGCATCAAGGGAGGCGAGTCACGATAAAGAGACGAGAAGTGAAAACACAAGAGGGAGTGGAGAGAACGCGAGAATGAGAGAAGTACGAAATTAGGTCAAAAAATTTTGGGTCGTGTCCGACGGTGCCAAAATTTTCCAAATCAACGTGTCCGTGTAACGTAGCTGGCAAATTCCAGTCTACAATGAATTAATACCTGATTCTGATGCAGCCATCCGGATGTAGAGGTCCTGCCCGTAATTGTTGTACTCTCGAATGTCAATCAGCTCGCCGAACCACAGCAAGCAACCACTTCCTCCATCTCTTATGTCCATGTTTGAATAACCTGTACAGGAACAATTTTTCTTGCAAACGACTTCACATTCTCGAAGATTCATGCTCTCGTTAAACCAGGAAGATCGAGTATCCGGCAATTTTAACGAACGATACTTCACAAATATGTCATCCCGACAATCCAAAGGATTTCTCCTCACACACCCATGTGACCAATCCAAAATATCCCATTCTTGAGGAAATTTGGGCACAAAGCCTTCCAAGCACCTACACACTGGGGAAGTATCAACGCTACAGGTACCATGGGCACCACATGATCCATAGTTGTCACATTGGTCTGTCTTTGTGTTGAGGTAAAGCGTCCAACCCTGCGTTCGGTCAATCCAAGTGAATCGTTGAACATCGCCATTGGGCATCAATGTCTTCCTGGAAATGACCGAACTGTTGAGGAGAGCGTAGCGGTAGTACATCTCTTCCTCATTTACCACGAATTCATACCTATAATATAGGTTCGGATTTAGATTAGGTGTGCCGCTAAATCGAAGACCATTCCATGGTCCTGTCCTGAACTTGATGTCAGAACCCTGCTTCAAGAAGAGTTGTGGGTAGCCGTCAGGATCAAGTCCAAACGTGAAGTTGCCCGGAGAAGGATCATCAACGCTCTTCCATGATGTTAAATAACGACTGAATCCCGACGTTCTAGTCCATCCCATCTTCATCCCGGCTAGAAACGTATCTGTAGGATAGTCGAAACTCTGCCACAGGAAATTATTGGAATCACTGCCATCTGCATCTCTCACAACAAGATTTCCTATATCCAAGAGCTGCGCAACTGGATCCCGTGCTGCTGTCGGCGGGTTGGACGACCAGATTTCACTTCCATTCCCATCAAGAAGGACGAGACTTCCGCCGCTGGTGACCCTCAAAGTACCCGACTCATCCGCCAGGGGTGCAACTCTATTGGCAACCCACACTATGGTCTTTGTGGTTATTTTCTTGTACCATATTCCCAGATATCGCTTCGGGGGAACGCTCACGTTGAAGAACCCCAGCTCAAATGTCCCGTCAGCAGAAACTAGGCTCTCGCCAACTCGAATCGACTGGTTCGTGGTTATGGTATCTAGTGCATTGGAAACAAGAGCATCACACGAGAACAGAACAAGACAAAGTGCCACAAAGGCTTTCATACTTGCTTGAAGCAGTGAAGATTTTCACAATGGTCAGCGAATCTGGTGAGTGAGCTAAGAAGACAACAAAGGAGAAGAGAGGTGACTGAAGAGTGAAAACCCCCCTGCGATCTCAAAGCTGATCTTGAACCATTTGCTTTTTTGGATGAACTGTTAAAAAGCCATCAGGAAAGAGCCAATTGTTCCAAGTCAATGCACCAATAAGACTGCCAATTCTGACATCCACAAAAAAAAAAAAATCCTCGTCTTGAATTCTTGAGAATCTCCAATGACATACACAAAAAAAAAATCCTTGAATCTCCAATGACATCCACATAAAAAAAAAAATCCTTGTCTTGAATTCTTGTGAATCTCCAAAGTCGAACACTGTGTTATTGACTTTGACTAAGTCCAACTTCCCGTTGGTTGCCAACCAAAACCCGCTGAAAATCCATCATCTCTTTATGCAACGTAAATCTTTAAACATGACAAGGAAGATGGGGAACGAGTTCACGACGAAATGCATTGGAATTATGAAGAGAAGAAGAAAGATATATACGACAAGTCCGACTAGAACATGATCTGTTAATGAAAATTTACGAAAAAGAGCAGGGAAAGAAAAGATTAAAATGTAACGCTTGGATTTGTGTTTTTTTGGACTTTTGTGCTATAAATGTAAGAACAAGATACCTTTACCAAAAAAAAAACAAAAAAAAATGTAAGAACAAGATTGAGCTCATGTCATTTCTCAGTTACCTGAACTTTTGTTTTCAAGTTGGAGGACTATTTTTATCCCCTTCTTAAGTTAAGCTGGAAAATTGTTCAAAAAGTCCCAACCCTTTTAATTTTGCCAATTATGTTGTAAGCATTTTCACGTTTTGACGATTAAGTCTATCCCATCAATCTTTTTTACCGTAAATCTCTTATATGGACGGCTGAGTTGACCTAAATAATTTTTATTAATATTTTGATGTTTTTCGAACTTATTTATTTCTTTCTTTTTCGTTTTGTCTTTTCTTTTGCTTTCCTTCCTTACTTTTTTTCTTTTTTCCATGTTCTTTTAGTTTTTTCCCCTCCATCGGCCATAATCAAGCCTCATCGTTGGCCGGTAGAGGTCGCCAGTCTCAGGAGAGGGCTGCCCTTGCCAACCTCCAGTGAGGGCAACCATCTTGCCAGATCGGGTGAGATCGACCCTCGTTTGAGGTCAGCGACCTCCGCCGGCCATCGACGAGGATCAGCTAAGGGAAACATAAAAGAGAAGGATGGAAAAAAAAAAAGTAAAGAAGGAAACGGAAGAAAATAAAAGAAAGAAAAATAAAATGAAATAAATAAAAATATTTAAAACTCTTAATATATAATTGCAAAATATTATAAATGTCAAAAATAGATACACATGTAAAAAATATTATCATGTCATTGTGCAGTTACCTCAACTTTTGTTTACTAGTTAAGCTGCATTATTTGAGTGGGCCGTAGGCCCAACCCAAAGGAATTATGTTTTTCCTTTTATGTTTTGAGACACAATATTTATATTGTGATTAGGGTTTCATTGTATGGTGTACTCTCCTTTTGAATATAGTGGAATTTTCGTTGTGCCTCGCCCGTGAATGTAGATCAATTTTGATCGAACCACGTAAATCTTTGTGTTCCATTTTTTGTTTTTCGTTTGATTTCCGCAACAAAGTGGTATCAGAGCGCAAGGTTAAGAGACGAAGAAGAAAGAGGGTGGCGTTTTGTGAGAGTTTTTGCGTCGGCCGCGCACGAAATTCAGAGCTTGAATTCGCTTGCTGCAACGTTCTTTCGAAGACCAAGACTTTCGATTTCGAAGACCAAGATTTTCGGTGCAGTGAACAAGACTTGGGAGAATGTGGTCCCAATTCCTTTTTTTTTTTTTTGTTCTTACTTTGCTTCTTGAGATCAAGACTTTACAGTGCGATGGAAGTTGTCCGCAGTGTGGTCAAAATTGTCGGCTGATTTTGACCTTGAGCATCCCTCCATCGTGGTATCAGGACCGAGACCAAAGTTCTGCCTTTTGGTCCAAGATCCACAGGTCAACATAAGAAACAACGAAGCAATAGCACGTACTGATTGGGAATTGATTGCCAAGAAAGTTCGAATCTTTCTCACAACTCTTGTTCTTTTGGTTCTTGCTCCAGTTCTTCGAGAAAGTGTCAAGATTTTTTGGAGCAAACCAAGGGCTCTTTTAGATGGCATCTCTAAAGTTTCAGATTTCATCTTTTGATGGACAGAATAATTTTATATTATGAAGAATAAAGATGAAAGCTTTATTAAGGCGAGAGGGTACGGTTAGGGCGCTGGATGGAAATTATCCAGACGACATGACCTCGGCAGAAATAGAAGAGATTGACGAGAAGGCACATAGCGCGATTCAGTTGTCTCTGGATGACAAGGTTCTGTGAGAAGTTGTCGATGAGGAAACAGCTGCGGGTCTCTGGAGCAAACTGGAAAGTCTCTACATGAAGAAATCTTTGACGTCGAGACTTTATTTGAAGCAGCGTCTTTATACTCTAAAGATGCGCGAAGGTACGCCTGTTCAGAAATACTTAGATGAGTTTAATAAAATTGTTCTGGATATGAAAAATTTAGATATTAAACTTGATGATGAAGATCAAGCTTTGATTGTGTTATATTCACTGCCTGTTTCATATGAGAATTTTTTAAACTCGATGCTTTATGGACGTGAATCCATAACCTTGGAGGATGTTAAAGCATCTTTGAATTCTGCTGAATTGAGAACAAAACTGAATGGGAATACTAGTGAAAATAAAGTAGATGGTTTGTTTGTGAGAGGCAGGAACAAGAACAGGGATAAAGCTCCTCGAGGGAAATCTGTTGATCGCTCAAAATCTAGACCACCTGGCGATAAGACGAACGTAGAGTGCTATTATTGTTACAAAAGAGGACAATACAAGTCATATTGTCATGTGCTCAAGAGAAAAGGTAAGCAACATGCTCAAAGACAAGATGTGGTGAATGTTGCTAGCGAAGATGAGTCTAAGGCGTCAGACAGTGTTCTTACTGCATGCTCTGCTGTTAGTTTGTCCGATGATGTTTGATATTGGACTCTGGAGCATCATATCATATGTGACCAAATAGGGAATGGTTCACCACGTATGAGAAAATAAATTGTGGATCAGTCTTGATGGGCAATGATGCTGTATGCAGAGTTATGGGTATTAGTACTGTTCGGATTAAATGTCATGACAAAGTAGTAAGAACCTTGACTGAAGTAAGGCATATACCGGACTTGAAGAGAAACCTTATCTCGTTGAGCAGTTTGGATTCCATTGGGTGTATGTACTCAGGTGGAGGTAGAGTTCTCAAAGTCTCCAAAGGCAATCTGGTTGTGATGAAAGAAAGCAAAGTGAACCACTTGTATCATCTACAGGGTAACACTGTTATGGGTCTTTCGATTGGGACATCTAATTCTGTTTCTGATAATGATAAAACAAAACTGTGGCATATGCGTTTGGGCCACATGAGTGAGCGTGGCATGACAGTTTTGAGTAAACGTGGTTTACTTTGTGGAGAGCAGACAACCTCGTTAGATTTCTGTGAGCATTGTGTTCTTGGCAAGCAGTGCAGAGTCAGCTTCAGTACTGGCACACATTCAACAAAGGGCACACTTGACTACATCCACTTTGATTTGTGGGGACCAGCACAGGTTCCATCTAAGGGTGGTGCTCTTTACTTTGTGACGTTCATTGATTATTATTCCAAGAAGGTTTGGGTTTATTTTCTGAAGAGAAAAAGTGATATATTTGAAACCTTCAAGAAGTGGAAAACCCTTGTTGAGAATCAGACTACAAAGAAGATCAAACGTCTTAGGACTGATAATGGTCTTGAGTTCTGCAGTGGCGATTTTAATGAATTTTGTGCAGATGCTAGTATCGTTCGATACCATATAGTTAGACACACTCCTCAGCAGAATGGGGTGGCAGAACGTATGAACAGAACCCTTTTGGAGAGAGCAAGATGCATGCTCTTTAATGCTGGCATGGAAAAAGACTTTTGGGCTGAAGCTATTAACACAGCCTGTTATCTGATTAATCACTCTCCTTCAACAGCAATAGACTGCAAGTGTCCCTTTGAGAAGTGGTCAGGTAAGCCTTGCAATTACTCTAATCTAAATTTTTTTGGATGTCTGCTTATTATCATGTTAAGGATGATAAGTTAGAACCTAGAGCAAGAAAATGCATCTTTGTTGATTATGCTGATGGTGTAAAAGGGTATCGTTTGTAGTGTTAGGAATCCAACTCGCATAAGTTCATTATTAGTAGGGATGTTACTTTTAATGAAATGCCTATGTTTGATCAAAGAAAGGCTGTTGATGATCATGCAGGAAAGCTGAGAGCAATATGAATAAGGTAGAGGTTCAGGTGGAGCTTCCAGAAAAAACCTCTCGAGATGATTTAAGCGAGCAAAGTGTTACTGTTGATTCAAGTTCAGATGAGGAAGCTGTAGATGAGGTGGAGCAGCCATATTCTATTGCTACTGGCAAAGAAAGGAGGCAGATTCGACCTCCTCAAAAATATGGATACTTTGATCTGGTAGCTTATGCTCTCACGACAGCATAAGGTATGGGTATTCATGAACCCTCTACTTATACTAAAGTTGTTACTTGCGTAGAATCAGAAAAATGGGCTACTGCTATGGTTGAGGAACTTGAATCACTTCACAAAAACCAGACTTAGGACTTGGTGCCGTTGCCTAAAGAAAAAAAGGCCATTGGGTGTAAATGGGTGTTAAAAAAAAAGGAAGGAATTCCAGGTGTTGAAGATGCTAGATACAAGGCACGACTTGTGACCAAAGGCTACAATCAAAAGGAGGGAATTGATTATACTGAGGTATTCTCTCCTGTGGTTAAGCACACTTCCATCCGTGCATTATTAGCTTTAATTGCTAAATTTGACTTTGAGCTTGAGCAACTTGATGTGAAGACCGCTTTTTTGCATGGTGACCTTGATGAGACTATTTATATGGCCCAGCCTGAAGGCTATTATGTAGAAGGCAAGGAAGACTATGTTTGCAGATTGAAGAAATCCTTGTACGGTTTAAAGCAGTCTCCAAGATAGTGGTATAAGAGATTTGATAGCTTTATGATAGGAAGTGGTTATCAAAGGAGCAGCTATGATAGTTGTATTTACTTCAGGAAGGGTTCAGATGAATCCTTTATCTATCTCTTCTTATACGTTGATGATACGCTCATTGCTGCAAAGAACATGTCAGATGTGTTGATCTTGAAGAAACGACTCGGTGAGGAGTTCGAGATGAAAGATCTGGGTCCTACCAAGAAAATCTTAGGGATGGAAATTCGGAGGGAAAGGAAAGCAGGAAAATTATATATATCGCAGAGGAGCTATATTGAGAAGGTACTTGAGAAGTTTGGCATGCAGAACGCAAAACCTGTTACTATGCCATTAGCACCTCATTTTAGACTCTCAGCTCTACATTCACCTCAGTCAGAAGATGAGGAGGCTGCAATGTCACATGTCCCATACTCTAGTGTAGTTGGCAGCTTGATGTATGCTATAGTATATACTCATCCCGACATTGCTCATGCAGTTAGTGTGGTAAGTAGATATATGGCTCACCCTGGAAAGGAGCATTGGCAGGCAGTAAAATGGATACTTAGGTATCTTAGAGGTTCCGCAGATTTGGGCTTGGTGTTTGATAGAAATAGTTCAAGTGGTACCTCAGTTGTGAGATTTGTGGATTCTGACTATGCATGTGATCTTGATAAAAGAAGATCGTTGACTGGCTATCTTTTCACGCTATCTGGCTCAGCTATTAGTTGGAGGTCAACCTTACAGTCGACAATCGCTTTGTCTTCTACAAAGGCAGAGTATATGGCGGCAGCAGAAGTAGTGAAAGAAGCTATCTGGTTAAGGAATCTTGTTCAGGAACTTGGGCTCCAGTAGGAAGACAATTCAGTTGTCTTTTGTGATAATCAGAGTGCTATACACTTAGTTAAAAATCAAGCATATCATGAAAGGACTAAGCACATTGATGTCAGATATCACTTTATTCGAGAGACAGTTGCTAAGAGAAATATAATGGTAAAGAAGATTGGCACTGGTGACAATCCTGCTGATATGTTGACCAAGTCAATCCCCGTCAACAAGTTTAAGCATTGCTTGAACTTGATTGGCATGCTTGTTTGAGGTTTGCCCCTTTCTGGGGCTTGGTGGCGAGGTGAATGAAATTCTACCTTTGTTTGAAGAGGACATATTCTTTCATTTGTTACATCTCTTGTTTCCTACACCGAGTTAGCTCACGTAGGCTTAGGGATGCCGGAAGAACATGTTCGGCTTCTTGACTTATTAAATTCAAGCCAAGGTGGAGAATTGTTAAATATGTCTTGAATTTATGACATACTATTTGAGTTGGCCATAGGTCCAACCCAGAGGAATTAGGTTTTTCCTTTTATGTTTTGAGACACAATATTTATATTGTGATTAGGGCTTCATTGTATGGTGTACTCTCCTTTTGAATATAGTGGAATTTTCGTTGTGCCTCGCCCGTGGACGTAGATCAATTTTGATCGAACCACGTAAATCTCTATGTTCCATTTTTTGTTCTTCGTTTGATTTCCGCAACAATTTGCAATTTGTGATTCGGGTATGACTGGGGATTGAGCAGTTACAATCCCAATGGTCAATCGACGCAAGGCCCATCGCATTGACGGCGGAGATCCATGGAGAGGATCAGATTCAGATCAGACACGCCTCAATAAAGGGTTTACGGTACAAATGAAGAAGCACACAGCTTCACCACTAGACTTAGGAAGTTTACTAAACCCTACGTTTACTCTGGCAATTAACTTTCTACTTAAACCCCATCATCTCAATCTTTCGCTCCTTTATAAACAAAGACATCGGTCGGTGTTGATTCGGGAAGGAGAAACAGAATGGATAGGAGACGCGTGGGGATGTCCCTGTTCATGCTGTCGCTCCTCGTCCTGGCTCCTCGCTCACCATTGTGACTCTCCTGATTTTCATCCTTGTGTGTTTCTTGATTTCCCCAAGTACTCCCCATTCAAGAAGAAATGGCTCACATCCCTGTTCAATCCCATCCACGTGTGAAATCTATTTGGGACATGTTGTGCGATCGAGGGTTCCTTCGTGCTATGAGAATTCTTTAGTCAAACTGTACACAAAATTACAATTATCATGGATGAAGAAAGTGACGTTACTCGCAATTGTAACAACTTCAACACCTACTTGTTGACACCTAAATTTTGATTTTTTTATATTATCTTCTATTGCATAAAAATTAGGGACTAACCTTAGTCCCTAACAAAAATATTCAAATATTTTTCATATAGGTTTTATTTAAGTTAATTGAGCATCCATTACATTGCATTTGCATTTAATTAGACCGGTGACAGAAATGGGCATGAAATTGATGCACGGATGGCCCAATTAGGACTCATTCGAATAGAATTTTCTCTCTAAATTGTGATTATCCGAAGTTGGAGGACTATTTTGTAATTAAGTGAAAAGTTCAAAATTCTAGCTCACTATTAAAAATAGATGCCTTAGGGTCTTCACTTGGGGTGCCACACAATTGTCATATACGGCCATCGTTGAGAAAACAATTCGACTTATCAAAGATCATTTCTCTCTCTACGGGATACTTCTCCCACAAAGAATTTTTGAAACTTAGCCAAAGGTTGAGGGAATGTTCAGCAATTAGAGGTTGCAGAGAGAATTGTTCTGGCTCGGGCGGCGGCGGCGGCACAGGTCCAATAGGAGGCCACGTAACTCATACACAAGAACACTAGAGAAGGAAAAAAGGGAATCCCTCAAAGAAGTCAAGGATCAAGGAAGTTGTTTTCTTTTCTCTAATATTTTTGCATGTGTAGCACCATCTTGGTGTTGCATCTTTGCCTTCTAATTTGAAGGACTTTATCAGAAGAGTCAAGGGAGGTGGTCAATGGCAGTAGTTGGAGTCTTCAAAATCTGCGCGTACAGAAGATGCATGAAAGTAGACAGGAGAAGAGAGAACGTGAAAAGGAGTAGGTGACACTCACAAAACACACCCAAAGGAGAAGACTTGGACCATCAATTCACAGAACACGCTCAAAGGAGAAGACTTGGACCATCAATTCACAGAACATGCCCACAGGAGAAGACTTGGACCCTTAATTCTTATTGATTATTTGCTGCGTGACACTCGCAGAAAGGATTTCCTTTTGGTCTTCCTTTGGAATGTCCATAAGAGGCCAATTTCAATAGAATATACAGCACAAGGACAATAATTCACAGAGATGACAAAGAGAGGGAGAGAGAGAGAGAGAGAGAGAGAGAGAGAGAGAGAGAGAGAGAGAGAGAGAGAGAGAGAGAGAGAGAGAGAGAGGCTTTTACATATAGAAGGAGAAGGCCACAGCAAAGCAACCCCCTGCCGTGACAACTCTCACCGTGAAGCAACCCTTCTAGTCCTCCATGCTAAACCATCGCAGCAATCTTTGAATTAAGGACTCGAAGCCAACTGTTAAGAAGAGGATTGTGTTAGAATTTTCCTGTTGTTGGCTCGCATTAATTGAGATTGTCATTCACCATTATATGGTATTAATTTATCATTTACGAAATTGGTTTAATAAAGAATGGATTTAAGGATTTCTTAATGGGCCGAATATGGGCCTGATTAGTGTGGCCAAGTTCGGCTCAGCCTGTGATGGGAGGGTGTCGCGACCCTCTAAAATATTTTAAATTTTGAAGAGGTTAACGGATTATTAGGTTAATTAGATTTGACTAACCTAACGCGGACCCTCCCAAGCCCTACCGAATCGCAACTTTGGTTTTTGTTTAAATGATTTTGAAATTTGGAGTCGCCACTAATCGTTCTTGGTAGGTCGATTAGAAAGCTAAATAAATTAGCGGGAGAACTAATTTATTCCTGCGAACCAGAGATTATGAGCTCGGGGACTTGGTTACACTAGTTAATTAAAACTAATGCCCTTTCGGTACCTTAATTTCATGGATATTCTAATTCGGCAACTCAGGCTTGGTTTATTCCTAAGGCTCTAGTAGGGTATTCTCTTTTGTGTTTTCACTTTTTAAATAGGATACATGGATGGTATATATTTTTATTTGTTATATTTTTTTTAAGTGTTAAAGATTCCCTGAAGCCGAAAGAGGGAATGTGTTAACGACTTCTGTGCAATATTACGACCTACTCATCTTTTGCGTTTGATGATTAAATTATAGGAAGTACATGACAGTGAATAAACACCTCCAATGGGAAGCCTAGCATTGGCTTGGCTCTTCCCTTTGAGATTTAAGGTACATGTATTTAAGTTGCAAGTATTTAAACTACTGTAAGTAAAAACCTCCAATGGGAGGCTAAGCATTGGCTTGGCTCTTCCCTTTGGGATTTAAGGTACAGGTATTTAAGTTGCAGGTATTTAACTACTGTAAGTAAAAACCTCCAATGGGAGGCTAAGCATTAGCTTGGCTCTTCCCTTTGGGATTTAAGGTACAGGTATTTAACTACTGTAAGTAAAAACCTCCAATGGGAGACTAAGCATTGGCTTGGCTCTTCCCTTTGGGATTTAAGGTACAGGTATTTAAGTTGTAGGTATTTAACTACTGTAAGTAAAAACCTCCAATGGGAGGCTAAGCATTGGCTTGGCTCTTCCCTTTGGGATTTAAGGTACAGGTATTTAAGTTGCAGGTATTTAACTACTGTAAGTAAAAACCTCCGATGGGAGGCTAAGCATTGGCTTGGCTCTTCCCTTTGGGATTTATGGTGCAGGTATTTAAATTGCGGATGGACTTTGTCCTCTCCATTCTGGGGTATGAATTCTTTAAAATAAAATACAACGAATTGATTCAACAATTTGAAATTTGTGCGCGCTTGAGGACTCATCCAAGCCGATTTTGTGCTTCCATAGGATTGACCATTGATATAGAGCTGCGGCTTCCTGACATAAAATAGAGTGAAGTGTCAGTATACAAAATATGTGCTAATCTGCACCTAAAACCAGAAAAGTGGAAAAAGTACTTATCTCCCATTTTTTGGGAGGGATTTTTATAATTGATTTTCGCTCTCTATATTCCTAATATAGAGAGTTTCTTTTGAATTAAGAGGGACTTTTAGTCACAGATCAGTTAAGAAATCGGTGGACAGCTTAGGAGCTTGTCTAAGCCGATTTTTGCATCTCTACGAGATTTTTGCTGTTGATGTAGAGATATCCTTCTCCTGACATAAAATATGAAAAAAAGGAGATGGAGAAAGTGTATACAATTTGTGCTAATTTGCGAGTAAAATCATAAATAAATGAATAAATAAAAACACTTAGCTCGAATTTGCTTGCTCGTTGACGAGGATGAACTCTTGATTTATATTGATCGATGAAGGAATTTGTGATGATAACCCCTAACTTTAAACTCCCATCATCTTCAAAATTCTCTCTCTTTTGGTATTTTCTTTCTCTCAAATTTTTCTTCAATCTCCCAAAACTCTCTCAAACATCCAAAATTTTCTCTCCAAAAAATTCCTTCTCAAGTTCACTTCTTCCTCATTTTATAATCTACTCATCTATCTCCCATTCTAATTTTTCCACTAACTCTATCTCCCATTTTAATTTCTCCACTAACTCTTCTTCATTTTCATCTTCCATTCTCCATCTCTATCTCACATTCTAATATCTCCACTAACTCTTCTTCATCTTCATCTTCCCTTCTCTATCTCTATCTCACATTCTAATCTCTCCACTAACTCTTCTTCATCTTCATCTTCCCTTCTCCATATTTATCTCCCATTCTAAATTCTCCACTAACTCTTCTTCATCTTCATCTTCCCTTCTCCATATTTATCTCCCATTCTAAATTCTCCACTAACTCTTCTTCATCTCCATCTTCCCTTCTATTCTTATCTTATTTTCTCGAACCATTCTTCTCCATCTTCCCTTCTCTCTTCTAATTTATCCACTAACTCTTCTTTTTGTTATTTGCAAAATAATCCCTCAAGAGTTAGGTATTTACACTATAATCCCTGAATTTTAAGTATTTACAATTTAGTCCCTGAAAAAATATTTCTTTAAGTCCAAATCTCCTCACAATTTTTGACATACCTTCCCTATACTTAGTCAAAATTCACCACATGTCAAATTTAAGCTCATTTCTTGCCACTGAAAATAATGCAGAATTTAATTAAAACCCTTTTGCACAATTGAGTCATTCTGGGTATAATTTGGGCCAATATAAAAAATTTGAAATATTAGAGAACAATGTCACAACTCCTAAAACTGAAAAAATGAAAATAAATTGACTCAAATTGAATTTTTTAGGCCCGGTTCGAGATTATGCTCGTGAAGGAATACACGACCCTGAATTGGATTTTTTAAATTTGTGATGGCCAACATGAAAAGGGATTTAAAATAAAAATACTGACTATTTTTATATATTTTTATTGTCTCAAATGCTATTATTTATTAATTATTCTCATAATTTCTAAAATATATAAACAATATATATAAATACAAAAAATTATTTTTTTCTTCGAAAATAGTTGCCTAAGCTTGGCCAAGGCTCCAAACTTGATTTTTCAATTTTCTCAATTTTCTTAATTTTTTGTTTTATGAATTTTCGAAAATAAAAATACCGAAAAATATCGAAAATATGAAAAATTATTTTTTGGTCAAAATTGGTTCCCTAGGCTTGGCTAAGGTTCCCAAAGTTGATTTTTCAATTTTATGAATTTTTATGGATTTTGTTTTACTTTAGCAATAGAAAAAATGATTAAAAATCAGGTGTCAACAGCTGCCCCTCTTTGAAAGGAAGCTCAGTGGAGGTTCATTTCAAAGATGCGATGACACCTGAATTCTAATCGACTCAATACAAGGAAATAAAAAGAGTCGTGACATGAATGTTCCACTGAAAATGAAATGAGAACCTAAGGATTCGTTATATAAAAAAACTTTAGGGTGGTTGAACTTGAACCCGTATAGTGGATCAACCCATGGTAGATTCCTAATAAAAGGATTCTACTGATTAAAAATTGAATTAAAATTTGACCCACATGGTAGGTCATTCCATTTGACCCGTATGGTGGGTCGTACCATGGTAGATTCCTAATAAAAGGATTTTACTGATTAAATTTTGATTGAGATTTGACCCGTATGGTAGGTCACCCCATGGAGATACCTGTAAGAAGGACTTGGTGCCTGTAAAAAGGACTTAATTTGCCTGAAAAAAGGACTTGATTTGCCTGTAAAAAGGACTTAATTTGCCTGTAAAAAGGACTTAATTTGCTTGTAAGAAGGACTTACTTTGCCTGTAAGAAGGACTTTGTGCCTGTAAGAATGACTTGCTTTGCCTGTAAGAAGGACTTGATTTGCCTGTAAGAAGGACTTGATTTGCCTATAAGAAGGACTTGATTTGCCTGTAAGAAGAACTTTGTGCCTGTAAGAAGGACTTGATTTGCCTGTAAGAAGGACTTAGTTTGCCTGTAAGAAGGACTTGATTTGCCTGTAAGAAGGACTTTATGCCTGTAAGAAGGACTTGATTTGCCTGTAAGAAGGACTTTGTGCCTGTAAGAAGGACTTGCTTTGCCTGTAAGAAGGACTTGCTTTGCCTGTAGGAAGGACTTGCTTTGCCTGTAAGCAGGACTTAATTTGCCTGTAAGAAGAACTTTATGCTTGTAAGAAGGACTTGGTTTGCCTGTAAGAAGGATTTTGTGCCTGTAAGAAGGACTTGGTTTGCCTGTAAGAAGAGCTTGGTGTACCTCAAAGGGTGCCATTCTGAAATCTGGGGAAACCAGGAATCCTGTAAAAGCTCAAACCCAAATTATATTCTCCTGTCGCTTTAGGAATAAACCAAAGAGGCAGAGATCAAAAGGTCTCGAACATTTCTGTCCTTAAGACAAATCATGCTTTATTGAAGAAGGTGGATACCTGTATATACCGTAATGGATTCGAGTATCCCAACAACCATCAGAATTCATTCTCTTGAAAGGTTCAGGTTGAAAATATACTTACCTGAGAATTTGGAAGAAATGCTTGGTGGCTTCTTGACAACCAGGCTTGTTCATTCAATAATCGTCGAATGAATTTCAAGACTTTGGAAGGTAATTCAAACACCGGGAATGTGTTGCCTGTCAGGCAATGTCAGAGCTAACATGTGCAAGCATTTTCATCAATGCGTTCATTGGTTCATACAAAATTGTTCAGCTAAGTTTGCCATGATTAAAGGCAGTCTATATAATAACTCATGATGCAATCGATCAACATATGGATCATGTATTGCATTACCACTTCTGTTTAAGGAGGTTCTTATAGTATGAACACCTCGAATGTAATCTGAATGGGGGACTTCATTCCGAAAGGGCTTTCTCTCATTTTAGAGAAAGGCTGTTTATCTATAGATTAAAATGTTAGACCTGTGTGAAAATCGTTTGCCTTTCCTCATCCTGTTATGCCTCATTTTGCACATTTGATGTCTCCTATGCAGTTTATGCTCTAAGTTGGAGTTGGTAAATTAAACATGCGGAATGGTCATACATAATTCATAAAATGTGTAAACACAATGCCGATGTGACAATTTTTTAGCATCATGTGTGTTTATATAATGTGCAAACATGGGCGGATTTGAATTACCCCTGGTGTGTGGGTGGATCGAACAAATTGGGAAGCCCACTCCTTATGTCTGTTGACACCTGATTTTTAATCATTTTTTCTATTGCTAAAGTAATAAAAAATCCATAAAAATTCATAAAATTGAAAAATCAACTTTGGGGACCTTAGCCAAGCCTAGGGAACCAATTTTGACCAAAAAACGATTTTTCATATTTTCAGTATTTTTCGGTATTTTTATTTTCGAAAATTCATAAAACAAAAAATGAAAAAAAAATGATAAAATTGAAAAATCAACTTTGGAAGCCTTGGCCAAGCCTAGGCAACCATTTTTGAACAAAAAATAAAATTTCATATTATATATATATTTTTAATTTTTTAAAAAAAATACAAAAATACTTGAAAATTTTGGAAAAATAACATTTGAGGCCAAAAAAAATACACAAAGATAGTTAATATTTTTATTTTAAATCTATTTTCATATTGGCCATCGCAAATTCAAAAAAATCCAATTCGAGTCACGTGTTCCTTCACGAGTATAATCTTGAATCGGGCCTAAAAAAATTTAATTTGAGTCAACTTATTTTTAATTTTCACTTTTTATGAGTTGTGACATTGTCTTCTAATATTTTAAATTTTCATCTTGGCCCAATTATACCCAGAATGACTTAATTTTGCAAAAGGGCTTTAATTAAATTCTGCATTATTTTCAACGGCAAGAAATGAGCTTAAATTTGACATGTGGTGAATTTTGGTGTGTCAAAAATTGTGAGGAGATTTGGACTTAAAGAAATATATTTTTTTAGGGACTAAATTGTAAATACTTAAAATTCAAGGACTAGAGTGCAAATACTTAACTCTTGAAGGATTATTTTATAAATAACAAAAAGAAGAGTTAGTAGAGAAATTAGAATGGAGGATAAGAATAGAGAAGGGAAGATGGAGAAGAGGAGATGAAGAAGAGAAGTTGGAGAAGAATAGATGGAGAAAATAAGATAAGAATAGGGAAGGGAAGATAGAGATGAAGAAGAGTTAGTAGAGAAATTAGAATGGAAGATAAGAATAGAGAAGGGAAGATGGAGATGAAGAAGAGTTAGTGGAGAAATTAGAATGGAAGATAAATATGGAGAAGGGAAGATGAAGATGAAGAAGAGTTAGTGGAGAGATTAGAATGTGAGATAGAGATGGAGAATGGAAGATGAAAATGAAGAAGAGTTAGTGGAGAAATTAGAATGGGAGATAGAGTTAGTGGAAAAATTAGAATGGGAGATAGATGAGTAGATTATAAAAGGAGGATGAAGTGAGCTTGAGAGGGGATTCTTGGGAGAGAAAATTTGAAGTGTTTGGGAGAATTTTTTGGAGAGGAAATTTTGGATGTTTGAGAGAGTTTTGGGAGATTGAAGAAAAATTCGAGAAAAAGAAAATACCAAAAGAGAGAGAATTTTGAAGATGATGGGAGTTTAAAGCTAGGGGTTATCATCACAAATTCCTTCATCGATCAATATAAATCAAGAGTTCATCCTCGTCAACGAGCAAGCAAATTCGAGCTAAGTGTTTTTATTTATTCATTTATTTATGATTTTACTCGCAAATTAGCACAAATTGTATACACTTTCTCCATCTCTTTTTTTCCCCATATTTTATGTCAGGAGAAGGATATCTCTACGTCAACAGCAAAAATCTCGTAGAGATGCAAAAATCGGCCCAGACAAGCTCCTAAGCTGTCCACCGATTTCTCAACTGATCTGTGACTAAAAGTCTCTCTTAATTCAAAAGAAACTCTCTATATTGGGAACATAGAGAGCGAAAATCAATTATAGAAATCCCTCCCAAAAAAATGGGAGATAAGTACTCTTTCCACTCTTCGGGTTTTAGGTGCAGATTAGCACATATTTTGTATACTGACACTTCACTTTATTTTATGTCAGAAAGCCGCAGCTCTATATCAATGGTCAACCCTATGGAAGCACAAAATCGGCTTGGAGGAGTCCTGAAGCGCGAACAAATTTCAAATTGTTGAATCAATTCGTTGTATTTCATTTTAAAGAATTCATACCCCAGAATGGAGAGGACAAAGTCCATCCGCAATTTAAATACCTGCACCATAAATCCCAAAGGGAAGAGCCAAGCCAATGCTTAGCCTCCCATTGGAGGTTTTTACTTACAGTAGTTAAATACCTGCAACTTAAATACTTGTACCTTAAATCCCAAAGGGAAGAGCCAAGCCAATGCTTAGCCTCCCATTGGAGGTTTTTACTTACAGTAGTTAAATACCCGCAACTTAAATACCTGTACCTTAAATCCCAAAGGGAAGAGCCAAGCCAATGCTTAGCCTCCCATTGGAGGTTTTTACTTACAGTAGTTAAATACCTGCAACTTAAATACATGTACCTTAAATCCCAAAGGGAAGAGCCAAGCCAATGCTTAGCCTCCCATTGGAGGTTTTTACTTACAGTAGTTAAATACCTGCAACTTAAATACCTATACCTTAAATCCCAAAGGGAAGAGCCAAGCCAATGCTTAGCCTCCCATTGGAGGTTTTTACTTACAGTAGTTTAAATACTTGCAACTTAAATACCTGTACCTTAAATCCCAAAGGGAAGAGCCAAGCCAATGCTAGGCCTCCCATTGGAGGTGTTTATTCATTGTCATGTACTTCCTATAATTTAATTTTTGAATCATCAGACCTAAAAGATAAGTAGGTTGTAATACTGCACAGAAGTCGTTAACACACTCCCTCTTTCGGCTTCAGGGAATCTTTAACACTTAAAAAAATATAACAAATAAAAATATATATCATCCATGCATCCTATTTAAAAAGTGAAAATACAAAAGAGAATACCCTACTAGAGCCTTAGGAATAAACCAAGCCTGAGTTGCCGAATTAGGATATCCATGAAATTAAGGTACCGAAAGGGCATTAGTTTTAATTAACTAGTGTAACCAAGTCCCCGAGCTCCTAATCTCTGGTTCGTAGGAATAAATTAGTTCTCCCGCTAATTTATTTAGGTTTCTAATCGACCTACCAAGAACGATTAGTGGCGACTCCAAATTTCAAAATCATTTAAACAAAAACCAAAGTTGCGATTCGGTAGGGCTTGGGAGGGTCCGCGTTAGGTTAGTCAAATCTAATTAACATAATAATCCGTTAACCCCTAGAAATAATAAAAATATTTTCAGAGGGTCGCGACAGACTGGCGACTCCGCTGGGGACAGAGATTTTTAAATTTTCGAAAAAAGATACCAATTGGAATACTTAAATTTTTTCGAAATTTTAAGAGTCTTAGTGGACTTAGGCCAATGAAAATTTCATGCATATCTCGCTTCTGGCGATATTGCTTGGGACTCATTCTAAAGGTGTTATATGTTTTTGCAGGATGGGAGTTATAAGGGGCGGAGTGTTTGGCTAACCCATTTGTTTTGCAGGCTCGGTGTTGGGATTATGTTTAATTTCACACATTTTTAGAAGCGCTGTTTTGATATCAATTGTTGTGCATGTCTTGCATATTCTGAGGATCACAACACCTGCACACACAAGCGTCTAAACCCAAGTCGCGAAATTTTTCCTAGGTAACCATAGATAGGGATCGAATATGCAAAGCTCTTGCGTCGATTGCGCTTGGGTTGACCATATTTTATCCCGCTCATTATCTGAATTGACAATTCTTCCCATTGTGATTTGATTGCGCGGAGGGTAAGGTTGTCAATTCAGATAGTGGGGGCCTTTTAGGTCCATACCCTGTCTCTCCTTCTTTTATTTTCTAGAGTCCACTCCTCACATGAGTCATGCGCATGACTATGTAATTTGCATTTCTCCAAGGTAAAAGTAAGTTCTCTAATTTTATCTTGTATTTATTTTCGGTCGGTCCATGCTAGGTGTTAGTCAGTTTTTGAGCTTGATATTACGACCATTCTTTTAAAAGAAAATAAAAATTAAATTTGTCCCTCATTTCTTTTTAGAATTTTTTTTTTGAAAAAATGATGTGAAAAAATCCCTTCATGGGAATTTTATTAACCAATAAGGGATTTTTGTCATGTTTTTATTGCTTCAATAAAAATGAAATTTTCCTGAAAAAATTTTCCTCTGAAAATTTATTTCAATAAAAAGAAAAATTCCTTCAAAAAAACTCTAGTAGACATCAAGTGATTTTATCACATTTTTCAAATTATAAAAACTTGCAAGAAAATTCTTCTCGAGAAATTCGCTCATGTTTTTCTAAGAAAATTTTCTCTAAATAAAATTAGACTAATGTCCCGGGGGAATTGTATTGACCAATAAGAGATTTTTGTCATGTTTTTCTTGCTTCAATAAAAATGAAATTTTCCTGACAAATTTTCCTTTGAAAATTTATTTCGATAAAAAGAAAAATTCCTTCAAAAAAAAAACTTTGGTAAACATCAAGTGATTTTATCACATTCTTTCAAATTATAAAAACTTGCAACAAAAATTCTTTTCGAGAAATTCGCTCATGTTTTTCTAAGAAAATTTTCTCTAAATAAAATTAGACTAATGTCTCGGGGGAATTTTGTTAACCAATAAAGGATTTCTATTATGTCTTTCCTGCTTCAATAAAAATAAAATTTTCCTGATAAATTTACCTCTGAAAATTTATTTTGATAAAAAGGAAATTCCTTCAAAAATTTTAGTAAACATCAAGAGATTTTGTCACATTCCTTTAAAAAAATAATAAAAAAAGAGAGTAATAAATCTGCAAAAAAAAATTCTGTATAAGAAATTAACCCATTTCTTCCTAAGGAAATTTTTTTCTGATTTCTCTATAAAATAGAAAAAATAAAATTGGACTAATATAGGAGTCATGGACCGACATTCCTTGTGTCGCATACTAATTATATCCTTTTCTTTTGCAGGGAGATCCTAGATACCCCAGACGGGTGTAAAAATTAAGTTCAATAATATATCAAGAATCATCTTCAGAAATACCAAAAGACGAAAAACACCAAGGCTTCAACAGTTAATTCAGGGGGGCAAACGAACACTGTCCATCTTTGACAGACAGAGTTGTGTCAATCCGTAAACTTGTATGGGCAGTGTATTCTGATATGACGGTGGACTTATACTGATTAAACACGGGGGCATATTTAATGTATTGCAGAAGATCCCGCGTCTTTTGAAAGACAATATGGATTATATAATCAGAAACCATGAAATAAGTACCTTAACCTGATTAAATCAACCAGAGACAGGTCTTAAAATTTCCTCGGATCCGAAACACGCGGAGGGTTTTAGAGGACCGAGGTTCTATTAATGAATGTGACCCACAAGTATTTCTCCCAATGCTACAGGCGCCCGACAAGAGCAAGTGAGCACCGAAAGAAACAAAACACGGTTGAAGTGGGGCAGGCAACAAATGGCCGAATTTATTGGCACACTAATTAAGTGGTGGTAGCTTTATTAATTTACATGATTGAACGCGGGTCTCTAGGCGGCTGGTGGAAAGCCACACTGAATGTCTCTCTAATGTTCTTGATATCATCGTCTACCGCAACCCGCGAGAGCATCATGAAGAAGATTAAACCTAGACGAATACGTCTACTTAGTTTCATCGCACGTTCTCGCCTTTTGTCGATGTCCAAAATTAATGCACAAGCTAGAAGTAATCATTTCCCTTTCCCCCCTATTAAATGCTCGGAGCCGTTAACCGCACCAAACTCGAAAAAATTAATATCGAGACGAAATCTGCGTAAATTTGAAGGGTAAATCCGTATCGTTCTAATTTACCCTTAAATTGCTCCGGTTTTAAATTTGATCCCTTCTATTTTCAGGAATTTGCAAAAGCGACTCGAGAATACAGTTGTATCCAAAAACCAAATTTCCTGGTCGGGCTAAATTAGGGGCAAATCAACTCATGGACATTACCACGGGATGGGCAGCTTCGGTTAAAGAAAAATACAAGCGAAAGATCCGAACAATCTCAGACATGGGTAATTCTGTATCGTTCTAATTTGCACATAATCATCTTGAGTCCTGAATTTTTTTATTCCATTCTTAACAGGGATTGCAAATTACCTCGAGAAATATCGTAACAAGGCCCAAGGTGATACAACAGGGCCGCGTTATCCCCAAGGATTAACCTTTGAAAAGAAAATCCCATGGACACCTATGGTCCAATGGACCGAATGGTATGGGGGATGACAGTAGGTCCGAAATATCCCGAGTTCGATCTCCAAAGTGGGGAATGTTGTATGTATTATAAATAAATGAAACAACTTTTTGTGTATTTCTTTTTGCAAGCAGGAATACTCGACGAGTAATACCGAAGTCAATATTTTGCCACATTCTCGGCTTAATGGTGAAGCATCCAACAAAAGTCGAAGAAAACTCAACCCAGCAAAATTGGTAAAAGACTTGTCCAAGGCATTCAAGATGAAGGATAAATCAGTATCTTTCCAATTTATCCCTTTTAATACCGATTGACATGTCTCCTTTTCTTGTTACAGGAAATATTTATACTAACATGTAACATGTTGGAGGAGACAAATCCAAAAGAAAATGATGATCATTTGACAAGATCTATTCTGGTGAAAAATGGGGGGCATTTAACCGCTAAACCATGGCGGTCGCTATCACTAAACAAACCAAAATGCTCCCTCACCCATATGCCTCATCGTGCAGGGGCAAAACTTGAGACAAACCGCTCCTCGACATAAGGAGTGGGCTTCCCAATTTGTTCAATCCACCCACATACCAGGGGCAATTCAAATCCGCCCATGTTTGCACATTATATAAATACACATGATGCTAAAAATTGTCACATCGGCATTGTGTTTACACATTTCACGAATTATGTATGATTATTCCGCATGTTTAATTTACCAACTCCAACTTAGAGCATAAACTGCATATGAGACATCAAATGTGCAAAATGGGGCATAACAGGATGAGGAAAGTTAAACCATTTCTACACACGGGTCTAACATTTTAATCTACAGATAAACAGTCTTTCTCTAGAGTGAGAGAAAGCCCCTTCGGACTAAAGTCCCCCATTCAGATTACATTCGAGGCGTTCATATTATGAGAACTTCATTAAATAGAATTGGTAATGCAAACTTGACAGAATAGTTTTGCATGATCCACATTTTGATTGATTGCATCATGAGTTATCACACAGACTACTTCTAATCATTGCCAACTTAGCTGAACAATTTTGTATGAACCAATGAACGCATTGATGAAAATGCTTGCACATGTTAGCTCTGACATTGCCTGACAGGCAACACATTCCCGGTGTTTGAGTTACCTTCCAAAGTCTTGAAATTCATTTGGCGATTATTGAATGAACAAGCCTGGTTGTCGAGAAGCCACCAAGCATTTCTTCCAAATTCTCAGGTAAGTATATCTTCAACCTGAACCTTTCAAGAGAATGAATTCTGACGGTTGTTGGGGTACTCGAATCCATTGCGGTATATATAGGTATCCACCTTCTTCAATAAAGCATGATTTGTCTTAAGGACAGAAATGTTCGAGACCTTTTGATCTCTGCCTCTTTGGTTTATTCCTAAAGCGACAGGAGAATATAATTTGGGTTTGAGCTTCCGTAGGATTCCTGGTCTCCCCAGATTTCAGAATGGCACCCTTTGAGGTACACCAAGCCCTTCTTACAGGCAAACTAAGTCCTTCTTACAGGCAAACCAAGTCCTTCTTACAGGCATAAAGTCCTTCTTACAGGCAAACTAAGTCCTTCTTACAGGCATAAAGTCCTTCTTACTGGCAAACTAAGTCCTTCTTACAGGCAAACCAAGTCCTTCTTACAGGCACAAAGTCCTTCTTACAGGCAAATCAAGTCCTTCTTACAGGCAACCAAAGTCCTTCTTACAGGCAAAACAAGTCCTTCTTACAGGCAAATCAAGTCCTTCTTACAGGTACAAAGTCCTTTTTATAGGCACAAAGTCCTTCTTACAGGCAAATCAAGTCCTTCTTACAGGCATAAAGTCCTTCTTATAGGCAAATCAAGTCCTTCTTACAGGCAAACTAAGTCTTTCTTACAGGCAAACCAAGTCCTTCTTACAGGCACAAAGTCCTTCTTATAGGCAAATCAAGTCCTTCTTACAGGCAAACTAAGTCCTTCTTACAGGCAAACCAAGTCCTTCTTATAGGCAAATCAAGTCCTTCTTACAGGCACAAAGTCCTTCTTACATGCAAATCAAGTCCTTCTTACAGGCATAAAATCCTTCTTACAGGCAAATCAAGTCTTTCTTACAGGCATAAAGTCTTTCTTACAGGCAAACAAAGTCCTTCTTACAGGCAAACAAAGTCCTTCTTACAGGCAAACAAAGTTCTTCTTACAGGCAACGCAAGTCCTTCTTACAGGCACAAAGTCCTTCTTACAGGCAAAGTAAGTCCTTCTTACAGGCAAATCAAGTCCTTCTTACAGGCACAAGTCCTTTTTACAGACAACAAGTCCTTTCTACAGGCACCAAGTCCTTCTTACAGGTATCTCCATGGGGTGACCTACCATACGGGTCAAATCTCAATCAAAATTTAATCAGTAGAATCCTTTTATTAGGAATCTACCATGGTACGACCCACCATACGGGTCAAATGGTATGACCCACCATACGGGTCAAATTTTAATTCAATTTTTAATCAGTAGAATCCTTTTATTAGGAATCTACCATGGGTTGATCCACCATACGGGTTCAAGTTCAACCACCCTAAAGTTTTTTTATATAACGAATCCTTAGGTTCTCATTTCATTTTCAGTGGAACATTCATGTCACGACTCTTTTTATTTCCTTGTATTGAGTCGATTAGAATTCAGGTGTCATCTCGTCTTTGAAATTAACCTCTACCGAGCTTCCTTTCAAAGAGGGGCAGCTGTTGACACCTGATTTTTAATCATTTTTTCTATTGCTAAAGTAATAAAAAATCCATAAAAATTCATAAAATTGAAAAATCAACTTTGGGGACCTTAGCCAAGCCTAGGGAACCAATTTTGACCAAAAAACGATTTTTCATATTTTCAGTATTTTTCGGTATTTTTATTTTCGAAAATTCATAAAACAAAAAATGAAGAAAAAATGATAAAATTGAAAAATCAACTTTGGAAGCCTTGGCCAAGCCTAGGCAACCATTTTTGAACAAAAAATAAAATTTCATATTATATATATATTTTTAATTTTTAAAAAAAATACAAAAATACTTGAAAATTTTGGAAAAATAACATTTGAGGCCAAAAAAATACACAAAGATAGTTAATATTTTTATTTTAAATCTATTTTCATATTGGCCATCGCAAATTCAAAAAAATCCAATTCGAGTCACGTGTTCCTTCACGAGTATAATCTTGAATCGGGCCTAAAAAAATTTAATTTGAGTCAACTTATTTTTAATTTTCACTTTTTATGAGTTGTGACATTGTCTTCTAATATTTTAAATTTTCATCTTGGCCCAATTATACCCAGAATGACTTAATTTTGCAAAAGGGCTTTAATTAAATTCTGCATTATTTTCAACGGCAAGAAATGAGCTTAAATTTGACATGTGGTGAATTTTGGTGTGTCAAAAATTGTGAGGAGATTTGGACTTAAAGAAATATATTTTTCAGGGACTAAATTGTAAATACTTAAAATTCAAGGACTAGAGTGCAAATACTTAACTCTTGAAGGATTATTTTACAAATAACAAAAAGAAGAGTTAGTAGAGAAATTAGAATGGAAGATAAGAATAGAGAAGGGAAGATGGAGAAGAGGAGATGAAGAAGAGAAGTTGGAGAAGAATAGATGGAGAAAATAAGATAAGAATAGGGAAGGGAAGATAGAGATGGAGAAGAGTTAGTAGAGAAATTAGAATGGAAGATAAGAATAGAGAAGGGAAGATGGAGATGAAGAAGAGTTAGTGGAGAAATTAGAATGGGAGATAAATATGGAGAAGGGAAGATGAAAATGAAGAAGAGTTAGTGGAGAGATTAGAATGTAAGATAGAGATGGAGAATGGAAGATGAAAATGAAGAAGAGTTAGTGGAGAAATTAGAATGGGAGATAGAGTTAGTGGAAATATTACAATGGGAGATAGATGAGTAGATTATAAAAGGAGGATGAAGTGAGCTTGAGAGGGGATTCTTGGGAGAGAAAATTTGAAGTGTTTGGGAGAATTTTTTGGAGAGGAAATTTTGGATGTTTGAGAAAGTTTTGGGAGATTGAAGAAAAATTCGAGAAAAAGAAAATACCAAAAGAGAGAGAATTTTGAAGATGATGGGAGTTTAAAGCTAGGGGTTATCATCACAAATTCCTTCATCGATCAATATAAATCAAGAGTTCATCCTCGTCAACGAGCAAGCAAATTCGAGCTAAGTGTTTTTATTTATTCATTTATTTATGATTTTACTCGCAAATTAGCACAAATTGTATACACTTTCTCCATCTCTTTTTTTCCCCATATTTTATGTCAGGAGAAGGATATCTCTACGTCAACAGCAAAAATCTCGTAGAGATGCAAAAATCGGCCCAGACAAGCTCCTAAGCTGTCCACCGATTTCTCAACTGATCTGTGACTAAAAGTCCCTCTTAATTCAAAAGAAACTCTCTATATTGGGAACATAGAGAGCGAAAATCAATTATAGAAATCCCTCCCAAAAAAATGGGAGATAAGTGCTCTTTCCACTCTTCTGGTTTTAGGTGCAGATTAGCACATATTTTGTATACTGACACTTCACTTTATTTTATGTCAGGAAGCCGCAGCTCTATATCAATGGTCAACCCTATGGAAGCACAAAATCGGCTTGGAGGAGTCCTGAAGCGCGAACAAATTTCAAATTGTTGAATCAATTCGTTGTATTTCATTTTAAAGAATTCATACCCCAGAATGGAGAGGACAAAGTCCATCCGCAATTTAAATACCTGCACCATAAATCCCAAAGGGAAGAGCCAAGCCAATGCTTAGCCTCCCATTGGAGGTTTTTACTTACAGTAGTTAAATACCTGCAACTTAAATACCTGTACCTTAAATCCCAAAGGGAAGAGCCAAGCCAATGCTTAGCCTCCCATTGGAGGTTTTTACTTACAGTAGTTAAATACCCGCAACTTAAATACCTGTACCTTAAATCCCAAAGGGAAGAGCCAAGCCAATGCTTAGCCTCCCATTGGAGGTTTTTACTTACAGTAGTTAAATACCTGCAACTTAAATACCTGTACCTTAAATCCCAAAGGGAAGAGCCAAGCCAATGCTTAGCCTCCCATTGGAGGTTTTTACTTATAGTAGTTAAATACCTGCAACTTAAATACCTATACCTTAAATCCCAAAGGGAAGAGCCAAGCCAATGCTTAGCCTCCCATTGGAGGTTTTTACTTACAGTAGTTAAATACCTGCAACTTAAATACCTGTACCTTAAATCCCAAAGGGAAGAGCCAAGCCAATGCTTAGCCTCCCATTGGAGGTTTTTACTTACAGTAGTTAAATACCTGCAACTTAAATACCTATACCTTAAATCCCAAAGGGAAGAGCCAAGCCAATGCTTAGCCTCCCATTGGAGGTTTTTACTTACAGTAGTTTAAATACTTGCAACTTAAATACCTGTACCTTAAATCCCAAAGGGAAGAGCCAAGCCAATGCTAGGCCTCCCATTGGAGGTGTTTATTCATTGTCATGTACTTCCTATAATTTAATTTTTGAATCATCAGACCTAAAAGATAAGTAGGTTGTTATACTGCACAGAAGTCGTTAACACACTCCCTCTTTCGGCTTCAGGGAATCTTTAACACTTAAAAAAATATAACAAATAAAAATATATATCATCCATGCATCCTATTTAAAAAGTGAAAATACAAAAGAGAATACCCTACTAGAGCCTTAGGAATAAACCAAGCCTGAGTTGCCGAATTAGGATATCCATGAAATTAAGGTACCGAAAGGGCATTAGTTTTAATTAACTAGTGTAACCAAGTCCCCGAGCTCCTAATCTCTGGTTCGTAGGAATAAATTAGTTCTCCCGCTAATTTATTTAGGTTTCTAATCGACCT
Organism: Psidium guajava; assembly: GCA_016432845.1. Taxonomy (NCBI): domain Eukaryota; kingdom Viridiplantae; phylum Streptophyta; class Magnoliopsida; order Myrtales; family Myrtaceae; genus Psidium; species Psidium guajava. The sequence continues at coordinate 11,651,301 of CM028226.1, read as the reverse complement.
ACCAAGAACGATTAGTGGCGACTCCAAATTTCAAAATCATTTAAACAAAAACCAAAGTTGCGATTCGGTAGGGCTTGGGAGGGTCCGCGTTAGGTTAGTCAAATCTAATTAACATAATAATTCGTTAACCCCTAGAAATAATAAAAATATTTTCAGAGGGTCACGACAATGTCGAGGAGCGGTTTGTCTCAAGTTTTGCCCCTACACGATGAGGCATATAGGTGAGGGAGCATTTTGGTTTGTTTAGTGACAGCGACCGCCATGGTTTAGCGGTTAAATGCTCCTGCAAAAAGCAAAGAAATTATTCGAGATAAGGAAGACATATTTGCTTTTTCGCTTTAGAGCTTGCGATCAACTTGCCCCATTTTTCACCAGAATAGATCTTGTCAGATAATCATCATTTTCTTTTGGATTTGTCTCCTTCAACATGTTACATGTTAGTATAAATATTTCCTGTAAAAAGAAAAGGAGACATATCAACCAGTATTAAAAGGGATAAATTGGAAACGATACTGATTTACCATTCATCTTGAATGCCTTAGACAAGTCTTTTACCAATTTTGCCGGATTGAGTTTTCTTCGACTTTTGTTGGATATTTCACCATTAAGCCGAGAATGTGGCAAAATATTGACTTCGATATTACTCGTCGAGTATTCCTTGGGGATCGAACTCGGGATATTTCGGACCTACTGTCATCCCCATACCATTCGGTCCATTGGACCGTAGGTGTCCATGGGGCTTTCTTTTCAAAGGTTAATCCTTGGGGATAACGCGGCCCTGTTGTATCACCTTGGGCCTTGTTACAATATTTCTCGAGGTAATTTGCAATCCCTGTTAAGAATGGAATAAAACAATTCAGGACTTGTGATGATTATGAATAAATTAGAACGATACAGAATTACCCATGTCTGAGATTTGTCCGGGTCTCTCGTTCGCACTTTCCTTTGTCTGAAGCTGTTCATTCCGTGGTAATGTCCACGAGTTGATTTGCCCCAATTTAGTCCAACCAAGGAATTTCATTTTTGGGTCTTTTTGCAAATTCCTGAAAATAGGAGGGGCTTAATTTTAAAACTTGGAGCAACTGAGGGTAAATTGAAACGATACGGAGTTACCCTTCAGGTTTATGCAGATTTTTACTCGCCATCAATTCGTCGCGAGGTTGGTGAGGTGGCGGATTCGAGCATTTAATAGGGGGAAGTCGGATTATTACTCCTTGCTTTTACACATTCACAAAAGCAGAAAAACACATCACGCAAGGAAATAAAACACATTCACTCATTCAGGATCAGTTCTGCTTCCTCTGCAGGCTCTCCCATGATCAGCTGGCTTCATCCCGGATTAGGTATGCATCGGCCATAATGAAGGTCTGGTGGTCACTGGCTGAACAAGTGCATCACAATCCCGATGCTTTACCGATATCAAACTGGTTGATTATGGCGAAAAGATCATCGTCAATGTCCGCTTGGTGGTAATCTGTCCCTTCTTCCTCGGGAGGTATTGATGTTGATCCAGTATCATTGGTCCTTTTGTACCCTGCTCCAACAGAACTCGATCTTGTTATAAACTGGTCTAACTCAGCTCTTAAACGTGCATTTTCGATCCTCAGATCATACATTTCATCGAGGGTGAGGAGGATGCTATTGCAGTTGGGGCAGATGGCGGAGTCAAAAGTCTCTTTATACATCTTGTTTTCCGCTCTGAGATTTTCATTTTCAACTCTTAGAAACTCGGCTTCGTTGTGCTCATGACGAGCCTTCATTCGGGTTCGCCTATTTTGAAACTAGAACTTGATTTGTAAAGGTTCAAGTCCTAACTCTTGACTCAGTTCCATTTTCTGTTTGCCGTCTGGCATAGGGCATGTTCTGAAGAAATCCTCAAGCCTTTGTACATGCTCCTTAGTATGGCGACGGTAACGCTTCTTTTGACCCTTACCGTTATTGTCCTTATCTTTACTGAGATCTTGGACATCGTCGGCGGAAGGGCCAGGCTCCATAGGTTTGATCCCAAACATGGCTTCGAACTCTTCCTCTCCCATATTCAGCAGGCAATGATTGTTCTCGGGAGTATTGGGTTGAAACATCTTCGATTTGGTTGATGATTTCTCAAGATTTGCTACTCGCTTCCGGTGTTTTCACTCTCTTTGAATTTTTCTGAGCGATTGCCTATGCCTTAAGACCCTCTTCCAAGCATGACGTCTCTTTTAAAATTAAACGTGGGTTTAGCAACTGTATTGCTTCTCCCGAGGGTCCGGCCTTTCTCAATCCTCTTTTCTTATTGTGTCTCTTGCTCGGCTCGTCTCCTTCCATCTTTTCGTGATAGGGGGCCCCTATCGTTATCTCCACCGTCGATTTTGCTGGCGAGTCCCTCAATAAAGACGAGCTGTCTCCTCTTTTCTGCCGAAAATTTCTTTGTCTGCCACTCGGCTCATTTTTTTCTTCTCTCTTTTTCAAAGTGGTGGCGTCCCCTCAAACCCCCCTTTTTTTTTGCAAAGATGTCGAATCTGCTTGGCTCGAGATTGGAGACGAGTAGCGGAGGTGATACTGATAGGGAATGGTAGACAGGAAAATCTGGCCAGTAGAGACTTCCCCTGCAAAAATGAAAGACAATGCGGCAGTATATGTTCTTCATATTCTAGAAAAATGGGAACGATACTGTTTTACCCTTGTGTGTACTTCCATTGAATTTGAATTGAGGAAGTTCCTTCATTTGGGCTGGATTGAATTGTATGTCCCGAGTTACCCTTCACTTTAAGTTTGCCACATAAGTGCTTTGCTTAGTTGGGCCTTGTTTTCTTTCGGGTTGCCTTGGACCATCATCATTTTCTATGACATCGGGTCCGTGGACCGGAGGGCTCCTTTAATTTGAAGGTTACCTTCAAGACAAATGAGTCATATCGCATTCCATTGGGTCATTTCATTTTGCGACACTCTTGAGGCAATTTGCAATCCCCTGGGTGAGAATGGAACAAATCTAATTTAGCATTTTGCAATGATTGAGGGTAAATTGGAACGACACACAGTTACCCGTCTTCGAGCTCGCCTGGGCATTTCACTTGAAATTTCCCTACGTGAGGCCATTCAACATTTCTCATTATGGCAGTCAGCGACATTGCCACAAATTGATTCGCCCTAAGTCTAGTATAAAAAGGGATTCACGCATTCGACGGGATAAAAAACAAATTACCCTCTTGCCGCTGAATTAAATCTAGACACCTAGAAAGCTGGAAATATCATACGCAAGTGAATTAAGCATGAAATGAAAGGTGCACTTATTCAAGGTCAGTTCTGCCTCTCCCGTGGCTCTTCGATAATCAGCTAGTCTCGTATTGGTTCGGGTGTGGATGACCGATGTTTGAGAGTCCTTACTCACTAGCTCCTGATCCCGGCTTGGGACGTCTGTCAACCCTAAACTGGTTGACCAGGGCAGTAAGCTCATCATCTGGATAATCTCTTGAACCTTCCAGCAACTGATACTCGAATTGGGCATTGTTGTTGGCAAATACTGGCGGTAGATTTCTCATTCTGTCCTCGCCATGAGCAAATTGACTTCTCGTGCTGGAGCCTTCATCATTACTCGAGAAAGTGTGGGGATCACCAACTGTCCTGCTGCTAAAAACTCCTTCCATTCGAGGATTAGAGAAGTGGAAGTGCTCAGGATAACTTCCTGTCTAATTCTCTGGCTGCGCAGGCGCGCTGATCATGGGATGAATTCTAGCCACAGGTTGGTGCTCAAACCAAGGAATCTGAATACATTGCCACTGCGGTCTATACTCTTGAAGAGCATTAGGGTGATTCTGGGGGATACTTTGATTAACGCCTGGGGGATTGATGGCACGGCTACTGGCTTGGATGATGATGGGAAGTGGCTCGCCCCATGCTAACTTGCAGAACTTATGGTGGCGAGGAGACTTGACGTTCAAGCTTGGATCAGTCCCGCCTTGGTTTTCTTGATTCTGAGCTGCATTGTGTTCTCTCACCCTTTTTCTGTACTTCTGAAGATGACTCGAAACATTTCCTTTAGTGAGTCCCTCTACCTTCATAATTTTCAGTATATGTTGCGGCTGTGCCGAATCGATTCCTAGCTGCTGAACTGCATTAACAAACATACGATGCAGCTCGGGAGACTAACTCATCTTCTTTTTCCAGTTGCTTGGAACAATATTAAAAGCTTGATGATTGTTCTCTTGGTCGTGCAATTGCTTCCTCACCACGTGCTGCCATATGTTTTGAAGCATCTGAACCCTAATTGGTTTCGTTACGACGTCTTGGGCCCCGTGTAAGACAGCCTTCATTATGGCTTGTTGATCATCGCTTGCCGATATTATGACGACTGGCATGTTTAATTCAAAATTGATGAATTTCAAGAGAGTGAAAACATCCATGTCAATCCCTACCATGGCGGTGAGGATGATATCAAACTGGTCACTACTCCTCCTTAATACTTCTAAGGCCTCTGTCGCTTTTGCTTGAGCTAAAATCTTATACCGGTATTTTCTCAATACGGTAACAAGGATTGACAAAGAAAATGGATTACCGTCAATGGCCATGACCAGTAGACCCTCAGGGTAAGGAACTTCATCAGCTTCGACCAGGGTTGAACATGCGCCCGTTTCCCTAATGCTCGACATATTTTTGGATCTAAGACTGCCGACTCGAGACCGCCTCAGGATGTCTTCTTGGACTTGAGGGATCACGGGATCGTCGATGGCTTCTCGTAACAGGCTTTGAAAGCCGATGCTTTGATGGTGAAGGTTTTGAATTCCTCTCCCACGAGAACTCCTTCCTCTCTATCTTTCTCCTACGAGTTCTTGCAGATAAACTCTCACTCTCACTATCAAATGAGGACAAGTTCTCTCTCTGGCAATAGCAACGACTTCCCTCTTCACGGGCAGCGCTATTAGATTTTTCGAGGGAGAAAATCTGACATTCAGCTTTTGATCAAAGGAGAAATCCTTGTTTCTCGCTCAATTTGTCTTCTTCTTTCTTTTCGTGATAGAGGGCCCCTGTTAAGATCTCCACCGTCGATTTACTGGCAGGTCCTCCAATGAAGACAAGTCGTATCTTCTTTTCGCTAACGTTTACCGTGTCTTCCACTCAGCTCATCTTTCCGTCTTTTTTTTCAAAGTGGCGGTGTCTCGTTAAACTTTCTGCGGAGATTTCGGACTCGCTTGGCTCGAGGTCGCCATCTGATGGGAATTCGAGCCAACGAGGGCGGTGCCAATAGAGAATGGTAGATAAGAGAAATCTTGACTAGTTGATACCGTCACTATGAAATCAATATTTACTTCAAAGCAGATTACCATCTTCGTATTCCGCTCATCTGCCTCACCTCTCTCCCCCTTTCTTTCGTATTCTGCTTTCAAAAATGGCCAATTCTCCTAACCATACCTTATCCGCTGAAGTCCTGGCTAGGTGGGAGAGACTCTACAATCTTCTTGGTAGAGGTTACGCTCATATAGCCAAAAACTCTACCGTTGAGGCTGAAATTCTCGGTTTATTCAGGACCATGGACGCTGCTTCTGTTGAGGGTACCCAACTAGGGAAGGAGTACCGGAACTTCTCGACCCTCTTCATCAATTTTCTGGCTGCCTATAACCGCGCTTATGAGACGGTCCTTGTGATTGCCGTCGTGAAAGCTCGTTACAAAGACCGGCACGAGCGTTTGGAAACAGTCACATTTGTGACTGATAATCACAAGAAGGCCCTCAAGTTTGCCAACGATCAGCTTTCGTGGCTGGTTCGTGAGAGGGGAAAATTGGTGGACCGTCTGGCCTTGGTCCGAACTTACTCCGAACAGGAGCCGGGCAATATTGTGATGAGGTGCAAATGCGGTTGGCTGCAGGAGAGACTTGATGATATTACGGCAGACATTGCTTTTGAGAGGGCGGCAATTTCGGACCTGGAGTTTGTCGTCGAGCATTATGAGGCCAGTATGGCCCAGGCTAAGGAGAAGCGCGATCGCCTCTTCTTTAGGCTCGCGGAGCTTAATCCCGAGAGCGCCTGGTGCACCCAGAGCATCAACTGTTTGGAGAGTCAGTTGAACTCTTTCGTAATAATTATCAGGGCCCAGTTTGGCTTTACCTTTCCTCCCCAGTGAGCTATTGTAAAACCTGTTAATGTATGGAATAAAAGGAATGTTTCACATGTCTATACTTTTGTTTTCCTGTCATCTCTTCTCCTGGGGAACGATTTAGGGTGCTGAAGATATTGAGGCTTAATCTTCTTCATGATGCTTTCGCGGGTTGTGGTAAACAATGATATCAAGAACATTAGAGAGGCATTCAGTGTGGCTTTCCACCAGCCGCCTAGAGACCCGCGTTCAATCATGTAAATTGATAAAGCTGCCACCACTCGATCAGTGTGCCAATAAATTCGGCCATTTGTTGCGTGCTCCACTTCAACCGTGTTTTGTTGCTTTCGACGTCCACTCATATGTATCGGGCACCTGTAGCATCGGGGGAGTGTCCTATGGGCCACGTTCATTAATAGAACCTCGGTCCTCTAAAACCCTCTGCGTGTTTCGGATCCGAGGAAATTTTAAGACCGGTCTCTAGTTGATTTAATCAGGTTAAGGTACTTATTTCATGGTTTCTGATTATATAATCCATATTGTCTTTCAAAAGACGCGGGATCCTCTGCAATACATTAAATATGCCCCCGTGTTTAATCAGTATAAATCCACCGTCATACCATAATACACTGCCCATACAAGTTTACGGATTGACACAACTTTGTCTATCAAAGATGGACAGTGTTCGTTTGCCCCCCAGAATTAACGGTTGAAGTCTCGGTGTTTTTCGTCTTTTGGTATTTCTGAAGATGATTCTTGATATATTATTGAACTTAATTTTTACACCCGTCTGGGGTATCTAGGATCTCCCTGCAAAAGAAAAGGATATAATTAGTATGCGACACAAGCAATGTCGGTCCATGACTCCTATATTAGTCCAATTTGATTTTTTCTATTTTATAGAGAAATCAGAAAAAAAAAATTTCCTTAGGAAGAAATGGGTTAATTTCTGATACAGAATTTTTTTGCAGATTTATTACTCTTTTTTTAAAGGAATGTGACAAAATCTCTTGATGTTTAAAAAAATTTTTGAAGGAATTTCCTTTTTATCAAAATAAATTTTCAGAGGTAAACTTGTTAGGAAAATTTTATTTTTATTGAAGCAGGAAAGACATGACAAAAATCCTTTATTGGTTAATAAAATTCCCTCAAGACATTAGTCTAATTTTATTTAGAGAAAATTTTCTTAGAAAAACATGAGCGAATTTCTCGAAAAGAATTTTTGTTGCAAGTCTTTATAATTTGAAAAATGTGATAAAATCACTTGATGTTTACCAAAGTTTTTTTTTAAGGAATTTTTCTTTTTATCGAAATAAATTTTCAGAGGAAAATTTGTTAGGAAAATTTGATTTTTATTGAAGCAAGAAAAACATGACAAAAATCTCTTATTGGTCAATTAGTCTAATTTTATTTAGAGAAAAGTTTCTTAGAAAAACATGAGCGAATTTCTCGAGAAGAATTTTCTTGCAAGTTTTTATAATTTGAAAAATGTGATAAAATCACTTGATGTCTACTAGAGTTTTTTTTGAAGGAATTTTTCTTTTTATTGAAATAAATTTTCAGAGGAAAATTTTTTCAGGAAAATTTCATTTTTATTGAAGCAATAAAAACATGACAAAAATCCCTTATTGGTTAATAAAATTCCCATGAATGGATTTTTTCACATCATTTTTTCAAAATAAATTTTTAAAAGAAATGAGGGACAAATTTAATTTTTATTTTCTTTTAAAAGAATGGTCGTAATATCAAGCTCAAAAACTGACTAACACCTAGCATGGACTGACCGAAAATAAATACAAGATAAAATTAGAGAACTTACTTTTACTTTGGAGAAATGCAAATCACATAGTCATGCGCATGACTCAAGTGAGGAGTGGACTCTAGAAAATAAAAGAAGGAGAGACAGGGTATGGACCTAAAAGGCCCCCACTATCTGAATTGACAACCTTACCCTTCGCGCAATTAAATCACAATGGGAAGAATTGACAATTCAGATAATGAGCGGGATAAAATATGGTCAACCCAAGCGCAATCGACGCAAGAGCTTTGCATATTCGATCCCTATCTATGGTTACCTAGGAAAAATTTCGCGACTTCGGTTTAGACGCTTGTGTGTGCAAGTGTTGTGATCCTCAGAATATGCAAGACATGCACAACAATTGATATCAAAACAGCGTTTCTAAAAATGTGTGAAATTAAACATAATCCCAACACTGAGCCTGCAAAACAAATGGGTTAGCCAAACACTCCGCCCCTTATAACTCCCATCCTGCAAAAACATATAACACATATAGAATGAGTCTCAAGCAAGATCGCCAGAAGCGAGATATCCATGAAATTTTCATTGGCCTAAGTCCACTAAGACTTTTAAAATTTCGAAAAAATTTAAGTATTCCAATTGGTATCTTTTTTCGAAAATTTAAAAATCTCCATCCCCAGTGGAGTCGCCAAGCTGTCGCGACCCTCTAAAAAATTTTAAATTTTAAAGAGGTTAACGGATTATTAGGTTAATTAGATTTGACTAACCTAACACGGACCCTCCCAAGCCCTACCGAATCGCAACTTTGGTTTTTGTTTAAATGATTTTGAAATTTGAAGTCGCCACTAATCGTTCTTGGTAGGTCGATTAGAAACCTAAATAAATTAGCGGGAGAACTAATTTATTCCTGTGAACCAGAGATTATGAGCTCGAGAACTTGGTTACACTAGTTAATTAAAACTAATGCCCTTTCGGTACCTTAATTTCATGGATATCCTAATTCGGCAACTCAGGCTTGGTTTATTCTTAAGGCTCTAGTAGGGTATTCTCTTTTGTGTTTTCACTTTTTAAATAGGATACATGGATGGTATATATTTTTATTTGTTATATTTTTTTTAAGTGTTAAAGATTCCCTGAAGCCAAAAGAGGGAGTGTGTTAACGACTTCTGTGCAATATTACGACCTACTCATCTTTTGGGTTTGATGATTAAATTATGGGAAGTACATGACAGTGAATAAACACCTCCAATTGGAGGTCTAGCATTGGCTTGGCTCTTCCCTTTGCGATTTAAGGTACAGGTATTTAAGTTGCAGGTATTTAACTACTGTAAGTAAAAACCTCCGATGGGAGGCTAAGCATTGGCTTGGCTCTTCCCTTTGGGATTTATGGTGCAGGTATTTAAATTGCGGATGGACTTTGTCCTCTCCATTCTGGGGTATGAATTCTTTAAAATAAAATACAACGAATTGATTCAACAATTTGAAATTTGTGCGCGCTTGAGGACTCCTCCAAGCCGATTTTGTGCTTCCATAGGGTTGACCATTGATATAGAGCTGCGGCTTCCTGACATAAAATAGAGTGAAGTGTCAGTATACAAAATATGTGCTAATCTGCACTTAAAACTAGAAGAGTGGAAAGAGTATTTATCTCCCCTTTTTTGGGAGGGATTTCTATAATTGATTTTCGCTCTCTATGTTCCCAATATAGAGAGTTTCTTTTGAATTAAGAGGGACTTTTAGTCACAGATCAGTTAAGAAATCGGTGGACAGCTTAGGAGCTTGTCTAGGCCGATTTTTGTATCTCTACGAGATTTTTACTGTTGACGTAGAGATATCCTTCTCCTGACATAAAATATGGAAAAAAAAAAGAGATGGAGAAGGTGTATACAATTTGTGATAATTTGCGAGTAAAACCATAAATAAATGAATAAATAAAAACACTTAGCTCGAATTTGCTTGCTCGTTGACGAGGATGAACTCTTGATTTATATTGATCGATAAAGGAATTTGTGATGATAACCCCTAGCTTTAAACTCCCATCATCTTCTCAAGTTCACTTCTTCCTCCTTTTATAATCTACTCATCTATCTCCCATTCTAATTTTTCCACTAACTCTATCTCCCATTCTAATTTCTCCACTAACTCTTCTTCATTTTCATCTTCCATTCTCCATCTCTATCTCACATTCTAATCTCTCCACTAACACTTCTTCATCTTCATTTTCATCTTCCCTTTTCTATCTCTATCTCACATTCTAATCTCTCCACTAACTCTTCTTCATCTTCATCTTCCCTTCTCCATATTTATCTCCCATTCTAAATTCTCCACTAACTCTTCTTCTTCTCCATCTTCCCTTCTATTCTTATCTTATTTTCTCCAACCATTCTTCTCCATCTCCTCTTCTCCATCTTCCCTTCTCTATTCTAATTTATCCACTAACTCTTCTTTTTGTTATTTGCAAAATAATCCCTCAAGAGTTAGGTATTTGCACTCTAGTCCCTGAATTTTAAGTATTTACAATTTAGTCTATGAAAAAATATTTCTTTAAGTCCAAATCTTCTCACAATTTTTGACATACCTTCCCTATACTTAGTCAAAATTCACCACATGTCAAATTTAAGCTCATTTCTTGCCACTGAAAATAATGCAGAATTTAATTAAAGCCCTTTTGCACAATTGAGTCATTCTGGGTATAATTTGGGCTAATATAAAAAATTTGAAATATTAGAGAACAATGTCACAACTCCTAAAACTGAAAAAATGAAAATAAATTGACTCAAATTGAATTTTTTAGGCCCGCTTCGAGATTATGCTCGTGAAGGAATACACGACCCCGAATTGGATTTTTTAAATTTGTGATGGCCAACATGAAAAGGGATTTAAAATAAAAATATTGACTATTTTTATATATTTTTGTGGCCTCAAATGCTATTATTTATTAATTATTCTCATAATTTCTAAAATATATAAACAATATATATAAATACAAAAAATTATTTTTTTTCTTCGAAAATAGTTGCCTAAGCTTGGCCAAGGCTCCAAACTTGATTTTTCAATTTTCTCAATTTTCTTAATTTTTTGTTTTATGAATTTTCGAAAATAAAAATACCGAAAAATATCGAAAATATGAAAAATTATTTTTTGGTCAAAATTGGTTCCCTAGGCTTGGCTAAGGTTCCCAAAGTTGATTTTTCAATTTTATGAATTTTTATGGATTTTTTATTACTTTAGCAATAGAAAAAATGATTAAAAATCAGGTGTTAACAGAGGGCCCAGTCGGAACTCTATAAATAGGCTAGGACCCTCCCTCTAGCCTCACTTTTTTGCCATTCAAGCCTCAAACTCCTCCATAAAGCTAGAGAGAGAGAGAGTGTGAGAAGGAAAGGCGGTCTTATCAACGCCAAGCGACTCGAGGGCGATAGAGGGGAAGAGTCCGCCAGCTGCGACGCCAGAATTCCACAAATAATGGAAACGGATGCGAAATCAGGTACGCAAACTCATTTCTTTGACCATTTAGTTTCTAGTCTTCGACTACGACGATCCTAGGGACTCACTAGTGATGACGAACGGCCGATTGGACGGCCAACAGCTAGTATCAGAACCGTCGTAGCTCAAGGTTAGATCATTTTGGTTTTGCCTATTTTCGTGAATTTTGGTCTGGTGAAATTTAAATTTGAAAGCATTTTTTGGTTCGTCTCGTCGAGACGATCATTTTGATGGGTCGCTGGTAGCTAGGGGAGGTCGCGCGAGGCCTAAAGTGCCACCGCTCCCATGCGTCAGCTGCCTTAGATGCTGACGTTATAGATGATGTCAGCATAAGCCGTCGCCTTACTTGGTGCCACCATGTTGCACCGCCATAGAGCGATCGTTACCTTACCAGCGGCTGCCACGTGGCACCTGACGTTATTGATAACGTCAGCCGTCGCGAACCTCCCTCGAAAGGGGAATTGGGCTAATGGATTGCTAGGCCCATTTGGAAATTGCGAGGCCTAGCTCGGGTCCTCCTAGGCCCATACCAAATCGCGTCAAGAAATTTTAAATCGAGGTCGACCTTAGTGCGGTCGAGTGACATATGATCAGTGTGCATGCCATCGGAGTCGCTACCAACCATTTATTGGAGGATATGACTAAACCCTATCGAGCGATTGAAAGAGATCATTCGTTTCTGCGAAACCAGATATTTTGGTTAGGGGACTTAGTTACGCCAATATTGCTATTGACGCCCTTTCGATATCTAAGTTGAGTGATTTCCTAACCTGGGGAGTTCATGCAGGTATTCTTTAAGTGAGGTAAGTCCTAAAAATTCCAATGGGTTCATGTAGATGGGAATGTATGTTCTATCAATCATAATCATGGAAAATAAGTGCGTAATCAAGGAATTCAATCATGGAGAAATCACTTTTTGGGAATTTTTCAAAAAACAATTTTGAATTTTTTTAGGATTTTTTGATTTTTTTAGACTTTTCTAAGCCTTTCTAAGAATTTTCCTATTTTGAGATTTTTTTGAATTTTATTAATTAATTAATTAATTAATTTTATTTATTTAATTTTAATAATTTTTTATTTAAATTAATTTTTCATTATTTTTTTATTATTCTTTTAAATTTTTTGTTTTGTTTTATTTTATTTTTTTGTTTTATTTTATTTATTAATTATTTATTTTCATATTATTATTATTTTTATTACTATTATTTTTTTGTTTATTTTAAATTTTTTTATTTTATTGTCTTTTTATTTATTTATTTATTTATTATTCTTTATTACTATTTTCTATTTTCCTATGATCTCCTAATTTTCCTAATTTCTTAAGATTTTTCGAATCTTTTATGACTTTCTGTGATCTTCTTTTATTTTTATCCTATTTTTTGTATTTTTTGTTTCATTTTCTTATTTTCTATATATTTTTCATTTTTTATATTATTTATTTATTATTATTGTTATTTTCTCATTTTTCGAAGCGAGTCAGCTTGACCTAGCCCACTAGACCCGAAAACCTGACCTGAACTTATTCGGGTTAGACCCATCTCTAAAACGATGCTGCCTCGGATTTTTTTTTATTGATTTATATATTTTTTATAATTTTTATTATATTTTTTTCTAAATTTTTTATTATTTTTATTATCTTTATATTTTTCTTGTTTGTTATACGGACCGGGTCAAATGGACTGGCACACTACCCGATACCCGACCTAAAGCCTAGACAACCTAGCCCAACATTAAACGACGTAGTTTATGTATTTTTTTTGAATTTTTTACGAAACGTTTTTTTAGATTTTTATTCTATATTTTCATTTTCCGCTCAAGCTCAATCCTGCGGCTACGAACCCTCCACGTGTCCCTGATCTAACCATCCATTCCTTACGCCGAGCCTACGGTCAAGATCAAAACTAAAACCCATCCTCAGCCGTCCATTATTTCTAATTTCTAGAAATGATTAAAGAAATCGAATTACTATTTTTATTATCACAAAAAACCTAAGATTTTGACACGTGGACCATTATCAACCATACGATTGAAGTTTGTTACCAGCCTAAAGAAGTTATAACGATTAACCTAACATGGCATGACATATCATTGCCACGTCATGGTTGATCGAGTCAGACAGTAGACATGGAAGTGCCACGTCACGGACACGTCAGAGTTGACCGAGTCAACACTAATGCGGCATCTTCTTCTTCCTCTAGACAATATAGAAACGAATGGCCGGAGTAACTCTGGCGAGATCTAACGGCAGAATTCACACCGATTGCCTTTTTTCCGACGCAGATCAACTCTACCATTACGCTAGATCATCTTATCTAAGCCAGAGTCAAATCTACCAACTAAATCATCCTAATCGAAGCTTGAATAGAGACGGTCATGGCGGATCCAATCAAACAATTCCGAGCATAACTATCAAATTCCTTCACATAGAAGCATCTCAGGAGGCTCAGAACACTTACCTCGGGCTCTGATTAAACTCCCATTGCCAGATTCTCTTGACGAAGTCGCGACAGAACAACGTAGGTTGGAGGTTTCAGACCAAGACTCTCACGTGAGGTCAATGCAAAAATGAAGTGCGAAGAGGTTCGGAAATGCTCGAGGAGTAAAACGCCTAACATATCCTGAAGAAAAATAACCATGGTCCTAAAATGCCATGGGAGCACTGAGGAGAAAATTGAAAACACTAACTCACCTTTCCGAAAGCTACAGGTCTTCAGGACTATCTTGGCTGGTTTCTGAAGTCACAAGGAAGCTTCTCGACCTGGTTTTGAACCTTCCACTTCTTTGGATCACTCTGGTCCCGCGATTACAGTCGGAGCTCTCGACGCCAGCAATGGCGTTCTGGAGGACCTCTTTCTCCTTCCCCCTCCCTCTCTGCACTCTCTGTTTGCTGTCCTCTCTGTCTGTGACTATCTCTCTCGTCCCTCTCTGATTTTCGTCCTCCTTCAACCGAATGGGGAATCTCCCATTTTATACCTCGTGCATTCAGTTTTCCCCCCAAACAGACTCAACCTCCCTCTGAATAAGAAACGTCTGTCAAATGGGGAAGTTCAGTCAACGGGTTGACCGAGTCAGGCCAATCCGACCCGGTTGACCCGATTGGGTTTGAAAACCCAAATTGGCCCCAATTTTATTACAATTTCTCCAAATTGATATGAAAATCAAGCTTGGGACCAAGGTTTCCATTATGAAATAATTTTTTCCATGAAATTTTCTGATAATTTGCATGAAAATCCCAATTTTTACTTTTGACCCGAGGGTCCATTTTTCAAAGTTCAAACCCTTGATGGCCTTTTTTGCCAAAATTAATCCCACAAATAGATTCAGAAGGCCAAAAACTAGGGGGCGACGTGCCTTGATTTTCAATTCATTCTCTAGAAAATTTTTAATTTCATTTTAAGCACTTTTAAGGACTAAATTGAAAAAACTGAAAATTGCAATCTGGTCCTTTTCTGCAAAATTGGACAATTCTTGTGGATTTTTGGACTGAATTGTAATTTTAGAAAATATAAGGGGATGACACGACTCGAAAAATGTAAAAATTGAAAATTACAGAATTAAAATGAAATTTCTAGAATTTTTTTAATTAATTTGAAAACGAGATTAACAAAAAAAAACCCCATTTCCAGATTAATTTTTTCGAAATTTCTTTGGTCAAAATGAAGAGGGAATTAAAATAAAAATAAGGACTATTTTTTTGTATTTTTGTGGCCTCAAATGCTATTTTTATTAATTTTCCAGTTTTTTTCTATTTTCTGAAAAATATTAAAAAAAACGAAAAAATAAGGAAAATTATTTTTTGCTCAAACATGATTTCCTAGGCTACGCCAAGGCTCCAAAGTTGATTTTTCAATTTTCTCATTTATTTATTTATTTGTTTTATGTATTTTTGAAAATAAAATGCAGGAAAATACTGAAAATATGAAAAAAAAAATTATTTTTTGCTGAAAATTGGTTGCCTAGGCTAGGCTAAGGCCTCCAAAGTCAATTTTTCAATTTTATGAATTTTTATGAAGTTTCTAAAATTTTTCAAAAATAAAACGACCAAAAATCAAGTGTCAACGATCGCCTTTAACCGTTGACCGTGTTAAGCCGACCTGTTGACCGTTGATTCGATCCGACCCGTTAACCGTCGACTCGATCCGACCCGTTGAGCCGACCCGAGGGTTGACTGTTATAGTTGACCAATGACCGTTAATTGACCGAGCGTCGCATGTGCCAGGCACGTGCGACGCGTGAGCCCCACGCGCCGAGCCTTCCGGTGGCACGGGCTCGAGCTCTGTTTTTGGTGATTTTTTCACCCTTGTGCTCGTATGGAAATTCTCTACATTATGGTATATTTATTTTAAATTTTTTAGCCTATAAAATGCGAAAACCCTTATGCAAGTACAATTTTCAAGGGTATTTTTGGCATTTTTTCTTATATTTCCATATAGTTTTAGAAAATGCTGAGGTTGGCTCACATGTAAATAACCACATGCAAGATGTGTAGAGTATAATTAAGTAATGGCATGTATGAGGTTCAACATGTATTAATGGCAAGAGCAATGTTATTAGCATCATTTGTAATTTTGGAATAAAGTGCCCTCTAATCAAGTCTAAAATCACTTGAATATGGTAAGTATGAGATATTGAGTTTATATCCATGGTTAAGAGAATTTCGCATATTCAATTGGGTTGTGACAACTAAAGTGACACACTTGATTGAGTTTGAGAAATATCAATCTCGCATTGTGGTGGGATGTCTCATGTTCTAATGCGCAATCATACTCTCAAAGAAGGTGATTGTGTATTAGTTCATGGAGGGATACATGTATGGCATATGATTGGAAATTGATCGATTCTAGTGACTCATACACCCAAAGGTGGTGATTCATGAAAATTGAAATATATTCTCATGGCCGCTATCATGTAGAGAGTTTACAATTGCATGTCATATATTCTGTCCAAAGGTGATTACATGATGATGTATGTAATTCTCAAGATGTGTGCTTATAAAGTTTCAAGTTACACAATATTAATTTATGAAGAGTCGCATGTACAACATATAGTTTATGAAATGACTAGTCTTAGTGGTTCATATGCCCAAAGGTGGTGATTTACGGAGATTGAATTATATCCTTTTGATCTTTGTCATGTATAAAGAGCATGTCATATATTGTGCTCAAAGGCAATTATATGACAATGCATCCAGCCCTTAAGAAGTGTACTTATGAGTTTTAAGCTATATAGTGCTTATATGATGCTAATTACATACATTACTTATTAAGGTGGTCACATTCTCTGTAAATAGTAACTCCATTAATATTGAGGTTTAGACTTTGAGAAATAGGTAGAGGATAATATGTTTGGGATGTAGCTGGCTGAAGTTCACATTGCTCTTAATAAGGATAAGCTGGCAGATTTAACTGCCAATAATGTAAAAATTTGTGAATACACATTTTGTTGTCTGGGGTAAGAGCAATCGAATTGCTTATTATCTATGAAGCAATTAATTCAGAATCACTTTAAAAGTGATTTGCTAGCTGACTGCACTGCTATAAAGATGATGGAAGCCTTGGAGGCTTCAAACTGTGTCTAGTTTAATGTTTAGATTTGTGCATTTTTTTGTAAGGACTCTTCAATATAAGGTTTCGTGCTTCTGGTGAAATTAGAGATTATGTTATAATGATGGTGGATGCCTTGAATTAGAGGTCATATAAAGAAAGGTTGCAGTGAATTCAAAACTTAGTTGTCTAAGAGTGAGCATGCAGGTAATGATTCTTTGGTTTTGATTTGTAAATCCAAACTATCACAAGCCCTATCTAGTCCTTGGAAGCTAGATAATGGTGTAACCGATGTCGTTGGGTTCACCATATAGTGATTCACAGATCATAAAGAAGCCAAATCAAAGTGAATCAAAGCTCACCATGGGAATCAACAATAAAGTTGATATTGAATTTGTGGGGGTATCATTTTGATTCGATATTAAGTGTTGACACTTCATTTTTAACCAATTTTATTTTCAAAATCTTTTAGAAAATCCATAAAAATTTATAAAATTGAAAAATCAACTTTGATGACCTCAGCCTAGCCTAGGGGAATCAATTTTGGACAAAAAATAATTTTCCTTATTTTTTGTATTTTTCTGCATTTTATTTTCAAAAATTTATAAAAATTTATAAAAATTGAGAAAATTAAAAAAATCAACTTTGGGGACCTCAGCCTAGCCTAGGGAACCAATTTTGAGCAAAAAATAATTTTCCTTATTTTTTGTATTTTTCTGCATTTTATTTTCAAAAATTCATAAAACATCAATAAAAAGTGAGAAAATTGCAAAATCAACCTTGGAAGCCTTGACCAAGCCTAGGGAACCAATTTTGAACAAAAAATAATTTTCCTTATTTGTTGCATTTTTAATATTTTCAGAAATTAGGAAAATAATAAACAAAATTAATAAACAAATATCATTTGAAGTCAGAAAATTACCAACAAATAGTCAATATTTTTAATTTAATTTTCGCTTCATTTTTTATGAATAAATTTTAAAAAATCAAGTCTGGAATCTAGGGTTTCTTTATTAATTTCAATTTTGAGATTTTTTAAATAATTTTAGAAATTTCATTTTGGCTTTTTAATTTTCCATTTTTACATTTTTAGAGTCGTGTCATCCTCCTCTATTTTTCAAAATTAAAACCCAGTCAAAAAGCCTTTAGAATTGTCCAATTTCGCTAAAAAGGACCAAAATGCAATTTCTGATTTTTCAAATTAGTCCCTAAAATCACTAAAAATGCAATTAAATATTTTCTAGGGACTGAATTGAAAATAGGGTGACGCCACCCCCTAGATTTTGACCTTCTGAATCCATTGGTGGCGTAAATTTTTGCAAAAAAGGCCATTAAGGCTTTGGATTTTGTAAAATGGGTCCTCGGGTCAAACCCAACATTTGGGTTTTTTATGCAAATCGTCTGAAAATTTCGAGAAAAGACCCATTTCTTAGTAGAATTCACTCCTGGAAACCCAATTGTCACATTAATTTCGGGGAATTTTGGCGAAAGTAGGGCCAATTTGAGTTTCAAATCTAATCGGGTCGACCAGGTTGGATTGACCCAACCTGGTCAGCCCATTTGGACTTCACGAACCAGAACCAACTTTGGTTCTGGTTTTGTGGCACGAACTGAACAAACCAAGAGCAGGTCCTCAGAGATCTTTGGTGATTTTCAATATGGATTTGATGAGGTGATCGTGAGAATCGGAGGCGAGATTTGGGGTTTTCCGTTGATGGGGATTTCGAGTGAAAGAGGGTTTAAAAAGGGAGAGAAAAACAGGGGATAGCGGAGCTTTTTGAAAAAAAAAAAAAGAGGGGAGGTCTCTATTTTTGAGGAGACAGAGCTCAGCCGGGAGAAACAAAGGTTCCGAGCTGGATTTGTAGCTGTTCAGGGAGAATTGAGCTGTGAGATTCGATCTGCGAGCATCGTAGAGCCACGAGAAGTCGCCAGAACTCAGCCATTTGCCGCTTGATTGTCGGAAGAGGTGCGTGCCCTTGTCGAGCTTGAGCTCGGTCATCCATGGTCGAGCTCCATCTGCTCAACCTTTTTACTCGAAACCTGACCCAATCTACTCCTCGCACTCTACTAATTCTGTTTCTGGGCATTTCTTTCCATTTTCGTTGCATAAACCGCTGCGTCGGTCTTCCAAACCTTCTCGGCCCATTGCGTGCCTGCGAGCTCATCTTGCATGAACTCGAGCTCGTTGGGATGCAGGTAACTTCCTCAAACCTCCTGGTGTTTTCTGATGATTCAAATGAAGTTTTGAGTTCGGGTATTGCAATTTTTGAAGTCACCGGAGTTTGGTTCACAGTCGCCTCGGGTTTGTGGCAATTCAGGAGAGTTTTCGCGTCGAATTCGTGGAATAATTCATGTTCGTGGGCGTATACCAGTATTAGGTTAAAATCGGGGGGATTTCGTGAGAAAACGATGAACAATGCCATCGACGGCACTGTTTGTCGTCTTCTCCGGTGAACGTTGACTCGGTCAACCTTTGTAGTCAACGATGATGTGGCGCCACGCGTACATCACGTGGCGCCACGTCGGCTAGGAGTTTAGAGAATGGAAAATTAATCCAATGGATAGGATCATGCCACGTGTCCAGATCTGGTCTTTTCTAAAAATGAAAATTATTGATTTAATCTTTCAAGTTGGACGGTCACGATTGAACCTAGAATCGATCTTGACCGTAGGACTATTATTGAGAGATCAATGATCAGGTAGAGCCGTGTGGCGAATTTCTAGCCATAGGATTAGATTTTAAGCGAAGGATATAAAAGAATAAAGAAGGAAATCATAAAATTCAAAAAAATTCGAAAAATATCTCAAAACTATGTCGTTTGTATGCTCGCTCAGGTCTTGGGCTGGTTTGATTAGTGGGCTGGGCCCATTTGGCTCGATCCGTATAACAAAAAAATGATAATAAATAGTAAATCAAAAAGAATTCAGAAAATCAATAAAGAAATTAAAATACAAAATCAATAAAACATCAAAACTGCGTCGTTTTTGTCTTAGGGTTTTAGAATAGGGCTTCGGTTGTTCGAGCCGGGTCAAGCCAACCCGGCCCGGAGAATTAAAAAATAATAAAAAAATATAATAAAAAGTAACGTAAAAATAGTAAAAAATATATATACAATAAAAAAATCGGAAAAATCATGAAAATCCCAAAAAAATAAAATAAAATCAAATCAAATAGAAATTCTAGGAAAATGTAGAATTCATAAAATCCAAGCAAAAATATATAAAAAGTACAATAAAAACTAGGAAATTCAGAAAATAAAATTCAAAAATAAATAATAAAAAAATAAAAACTACGACGAAACCGTAGAATTAAATAAAATAATGATAAAAAATAAAAAAAATAAATAAAAATTACGAAAAATTAGGAAAATCCTAGAAAAGTCAAAAAATCAGGGAATAAGTGGAAATAAAAATGGGAAAATAAAAAATATAATAAAAAATCCATAAAAATCGTGAATGTTTTTGGAAAAATGTCATAAAAAAATAACGATAAAAAATAAAAAATGATAAAAAGGTAAAAAAAAATTCAAAAAAATGTTAAGAGGCTGGGAATTTCAGGAATTATAATAATCCAAAAACCTAAAAGATCCGAAAATAGGAAAAATCCCTAGAAATCACAATAAATTTCAAAAAAAATTCTAGAAAAAAATAATAAAAAATCAGAAAATGTGGAAAATATCCAAAAAAAATAGAGAAAATCCAGAAAAATCACCAAAAAAGAATTCTAAAAAATGTTCAAAAATAGAAAATTCCTTAAAAAAATTATAAGAACGTCAAAAAATTTAAATTCAAAAAATTTAAAATACTCGAAAATTCCCAAAAAATTCTGAAAACTAAAGAAAAATCACATTCAATTAGTTTAACTCTTTTCTGACCTCCCGGGCCTTAGGGAATTACCATTTCACCCCTCTAGGCAACCTAACCCAAATTTTTCCAAATCATTCGAGGGCTCAGCTGGCGTTTCCTCTAGGTTTTTGAGACTCCTCTAGGATACTACTTGATATGTTTTACTTTGATGTGATTCTTTCATTCGTTGATTGTGCAATTATTCCTTATTGTTGTGATTAATTGGTTAGCTTTCCCCATCTACACGAACCCATTAGACTTTTAGGACTCACATTGCCCAGAGAATATCTTCACGAACCTCCTAGACTAAGAAATCACCTAACTTAGGTACCGAAAGGGCGTCGATAGCAATATTGACGTAACTAAGTCTCCGAATCTAGATCTCTGGTTTTCGTAGGATCGAATAATCTCTCCCAATCGTTCGATATGGTTTCCAGTCATACCCTCTGATAAATAACTGGTGGTGACTTCGATAGCATGCACACCATTCATATGTCGCCCGACCGCATTGAGGTCGATTTCGATTTAAATTTTCCTGACGTGATTTGGTATGGACCTGGGAGGGCCCGAGCCAAGCCAAACCTCGAGATGGGCTTAGCAATCCATTAACTCTCTTAGGATCCGAAAATCTCGGGAGGGTCGCGACATTAAGGAACACACTTATTGTACTTTCCTTAAATGGAGCTTAGTTTCCATATTATGTTTGGACATGTGTAGTTACTCCTTTGGGAGAAATAATAATGGTATTTTCGTGGTTTTAAGTCAAACAAAATTGGGTGCTGCAATATGTCTAAAGGATCATACAAATTGTGTTTAAACTCCCAATGTTGTATACATCGCGTCTATAGCTAGAAATGTTGATTCCAATAAACCTTTGCCTAAAGAACACTTTTATGCATTGTGGCATAAATGACTTGGCCACACATCTAGAAAGACAGAAGTAAAGATGATAAAGGTTCACATCCCATTTGCTCTTAAATATGACCTAGATATTTGCTTAGACTGATGTAAAGGTTAGATGACTAAGATAAATAAGAAAACTACAATCCAATGTTCTGACCTGCTAGAGGTCATTTATACTAATATCAGTGGACCTATATGACAATCTTGTATAGAAATTTTTATTTTAACACATTTATTGATTGCTATTTCTAATATGATTATATCTACTTGATTAAGGAAAAGTCCGAGTCTTGTGATAAATTCAAGGTTTTCCAATTAAAGTCAAGAAACATTTGGAAAAAGTCATAAAGATTGTCACATCTAACCAAGGTGGTGATTACCATGATAGACATGGCAGTGGTAGATAACTTAAAGGGCCATTTGTCAAGAGGATTATGGGTTAGAAGTAAATCTTAGTGAGCGATGTAGTTTTGAGGTTGTCCTGCAGAAATAAATTTATGTGATCCAACATTTAGTAAGTTGGACTCTAGAATTACTCAAAGTTACTTCATATTTTACCCAGATCATTTGAAGGGATATTAAGTTTATGATCCCATTTGAGATAAGATTTGTGGAATTACGGACAACAGAGTTTCTAGATTTTACGTGATCGAATAGGGTAGCTACTCATAGATTATTAAGGTTAACAGTACCGTGAGAATTACTGTGTTTTTTTTATCTCTGCATATATAGACGATCATGGAGCTTCCCACGTCATATACTGAGCCTATTGGGGTTCAGGATCATGTTATTCTGACAGATCCTGATGAAGTTCCTCAAACCCTAGTGATCAAGGATGAGATTGAAGTAGCTCCATTTAGAAGATCTATCAGGCATAGATAATCAACTATTTCATCGGACTATATAGTCTATCTAGAGAGTATGACTATGAAATCGACTATATTGTTAATTCAATGACTAATATATAGATGTTGTTTCTTTTCTTTAGTAAGATCTGTGGTTGGATATGATGAAAGATAAGTTGCAGTCTATATAACATAATAATATTAAGGAGCATGTTGAATTGTTGAGGGTCATAAGTCCAATTGCTGCAAATGGGTGTATAAAACTAAAAAGGACTCCAAAGGAAAGATTGAAAAGTTTAAAACTAGACTGGCAGCCAAAGATTTCACTCAGAAAGAAGGAGTAGACTATAAAGTGATTCTTTGTTCAGTCTCTCCTAAAAATTCTTTCAGAATAATCATGGCATTAGTAACTCATTTTGATATGGAGTTATACCAGATAGATATTGAAACTACTTTCCTAAATAGAGACATTATCAAGAGAGTCTATATAGTATAACCCAAAAGCTTTATAGCTGATGATTCAGATAAGCTAGTGTGTAGATTGAAACAGTCTATTTAAGACCTCAAGCAAAGCTTCCACACTATAATGGTTGAAGTTTCATAATATCGTCACTTCATTCAATAATGTCAATGGTGATGTGAATCAGTTTATATACTGTAAGGTTAATGGGATGAATTTTATCTTCCTTGTACTTTATGTAGACAATATCTTGCTTGTGAGCAGTAATATTAGATTACTGCATGAGCTAAAACAACCTTAGTAAAACATGGCATTGAAGATCCATAGGGATCGTTCTTGCCGAGCACTAGGTTTGTCTTAGAGGGCATATGTTGATCATACTATGGAAAGATTCAATATACAATACTGCAAGTTAGGAATTGCTCCAGGCATTAAGGGCGATAAATTAAATCTGTTGCAATGTCCTCATAAAGATATTGAGAAAACCCAAACATAGGTTTTATAACTTGAGGAAGATATTTGTCAATTCCAGTATACGATCACTGAGTTGCTACCAAGAAAATTTTAAAGTGCTAATAGAAGGTAAAAGACTACATACTGATTCACAAACGCATTAAAGACCTACGGCTAGTAAGGTATTCAAATTTAGACTCTACTGGCTATTAGGATGACAAGAAGTTGATAATATAGTACATCTCTATGTTAGCAAGCAGTGCAGTATAAGGAAAAGTGAGAAATGTGAGTTTATATTATCCTTTACCATGAAAACGAAGTTTATAGCATGCCTTTAGACCGCTATTTAGGTTGTTTGGCTTTAGAACCTCATTAGGAGTTGACCATTTTGGTTTTTGTGGATAGATTCATAGAGTAACATTATAACAATAGCTCTGCAAGTGTTGTTTATTGACAACAGCAGAGGTCTCAAAGGATCTAAGCATCTAGCGGTCAAGTTTTTGATCATAAATGAAATAATTGAGAATAGTGACATTAGAGTATAGCATATTTTCACAGATAATAAGGCAATAGACCCGCTGAATAAAGATTTAGGCCCTATGTATTTGAATGACATGTCACTAACATGGGCTTAGTAGCATCATTATATGCGGTTATTCAGTGGGAGTTGGCTTTTCAATTTTTTGCTATAATAAAGTTTATATCTGTGTTTGTTGCATTTTGCAACATTATGATATGTATCAACTCTATTGCATGCAATAAAGTATTTGAGTTGAATACACAGTTGGTAAAAATCTCAAGGTATGTGTAAACCTTAAGTAAAGGCTGGGGGCATTAAGTTGCTAGCCTTAAGGATATATCTTGTTGCACATGAAGTAAGGTTAACCATGTATGTAAGACATATCTAGGTTCATTGGGACCCTAAAGATATTCTCTAGTACACATCGAGTTTCGTGACACATAAGGAGAGAGAATGATGTCTGACAAAAGGAATAACACATAAAGTATATCTCTTTCTGAGGTGTTGTCCAATTGCCACACTACCATATTAAATCCATATTAATAAAGTTGATGACAAATATGACTATGGATGGTTGTGTCCGCTGACGTAATTACTACCATGATCTAGTGTTTGAGACTTTATAGGATCAGATTGGCCATTAAGAATAATCCTTAGACCAACATGAAGGCGCGCACTACATTACAATTTCAATTAATACTCGCCCAAGTGGGAGAATGTTTGAATTTTCCTGGTGTGGACTCGCATTAATTGAGATTGTAATTCATCGTTATATGGTATTAATTTACCATTTACGAAATTGGTTTAATAAAGAATGAATTTAAAATTTTTTTAATGGGCCGAATATGGGCCTGACTAGTGTGGCCAAGTCTGACCCGGTTCGTGATGGGAGGGCACAGTCGAAACTCTATAAATAGGCTAGGACCCCCTCTAACCTCACTTTTTTGCCATTCAAGCCTCAAACTCCTCCATAAAGCTAGAGAGAGAGAGAGAGAGAGAGAGAGAGAGAGAGAGAGAGAGAGAGAGAGAGAGAGAGAGAGAGAGAGAGAGAGATAAGGAAAGGTAGTCTCATCGACGTCGGGTCGCCTGGTGATAGAGGGGAAGAGTCCGCTAGCTGCGACGCCAGAATTCCGCAGAAAATGGAGACAGATGGGAGATCAGGTATGCAAACTCGTTTCCTCGACCATTTAGTTTCTAGTCTTCAACTATGGCGATCCTAGGGACTCGTTGGTGACGACAAACGGCCGATTGGATGACCAAAAGATCGATCCTATGCGACGGTCCATTGGTCTACAGTCGAAAGTAAGACACGGGCAATTCACTTCTGTAAAAATAAATAAATAAATAAACAAGATGAGATTAGGCGGCAAATGGCAATAAGTGATTTGTATTTCATTGATAGAATTTTTATACATACTTCAACTGTGCAGTGTGGAGTCTTTTTATAATACAAGCTAGGTTACATAATTAATAAAGGACACAATCATGATACCTTTTCTTTTGGAAAGAATTGATCTTGCTGGATGAGCAAGTAGTGGAGAGATCGTGGCTGACGGAGATTGTGCTTGATGAGCATGTGATGGAGAAATTGTAGCTGAATCAGGACAATTCATCGTTTCCTTTGACAGCTTCAACCCCAATCGGTGGACTTCATCTGATGTCCTGACGTTGTGGTCCGCGGAGAAGTCATATCTTGGACTAATCATCCCACAACTTGCAATGACTAAAGCCCAGCGAGTTCTAGTCGAAGTCGGCAGTTCCTCGAAATTTTCTCTTCCCGTAGTCATTGTCCTTTTTTGCAGGTTCAATCCAGCCCTCTTGCACTCTCGGCAATTCAACATTCGGGATCTTGAATTGAAAAGTGGGGTTTTGGAGAAATCGTGACCAAGCGGTGACTTTCTCTTATGAATTTTTTCCCAGATTTATTAATTATATTATGGGTTTCACGTTATATTGTGGGTCGCAGTTTTTTTTCTTTTTTTACTCCGTAACTCCAAAGCAACACTTTTTTAGGCAAGGAAATTGGGAGGAACTTCAGGCGTGAGGAAACATTAGAAGGAGAATTGCTCCACTGACCATTCTGGACATCTTGCTGATCATCTTCGCCGCCCAATCAGTCCCTCATCCCGGTTAACTGCTTGTTCGACTTAATCCTTTTTAACTCTCCCCTTCGCTGGTCAGAGCCGATCCGTCGGTAATTCAAATTTGGAAAGTTGATCGGAATAGGTAAAAATCCTTATCTTTATCTATTTGAATATTTCATTGCCGATCTTGCTCTACAATATTATCTAATCAAATATTTTGAGCCATAGGTATATCAACTAGGAAATCTTTCCTAATTTGCAACCGCGCATGTGGAAATAATTTTATCTATAAGGCATTAAATGAAATTAATTCCATAGCGGGTATTTTGGATTTTTTTTTTATCTATAACGCATTAGATCGAAAATTAATTCGAAAGCAATAGCAAAAAAAATTCTAATTTGATTCAAGTTGATTTCTTTCCATATTTAAGCTTATCTGATTGGTTTTCTTTCCTACTTTAAATCAATTGGTTATCTTTTGGAATATATCTCGTCGCTCAATGAAATTCTAACAAATTCTAAAAGATACCAATTGCCATGTTCATTTAAATTGTATATCATTTGCATCGTATAGGATAAATTGCATCTCTAAATGTAATCTTATGTCAACAATACTTAATCTTTAATAATTTAGGGTTTAGGGCAATTTAAGTCCTAAAATATGTAAGAAATAAAGTGTTTTGACGTAGTTTAGTTTAGGGCCATATATAAATCCGAAAATAAAAAGATCATTCTTGCCGTGTCATTTCATATAGGTTAATCTTTCTTTCTTTTTCATATACACTGATTACTTACTCCAACAACAGCACAAAAAGACAAAAAATATATATATGTTAGCAAATTGTAACAAACAACTTTGTAACCACATAATGTTTCATTTGTACAAATGTCGTATGACAAGGCGGGCGACTCACTGCTTAAACTAGACTTGAATTATAGTTCCAATAACTCGAAAGTGTTTGATAGACTACTCTCATATGGATGAACTTCAGATCTATCAAGCCAACTCATATTTTCTTTTTTCTTTTTTTCTCATTTTTAAGATAGGTGGTTTAGGTGAATAACTTCCTAGCCGTGCGAAAGCTGATTCAGGACACCAAATGACAATTGAAAAAGAAAAGAGATAAAGAGGGCGCGCATGACAACCATTATGTTCCAGAAATAATTTCTGGAATATAAATAGATTTTTCTATTTCTGCCAGAAACAAAAAATTTTTGTTTCTGGTTTTGAGTCAAAATCTGTTTCTGGAACAGATTTTTGTTTCAGAAATAGAAAAACAGATTTGCGTTGCCAAAAGAGTTTCTGTTCCAAACCTATTTCTCCACCATTGCGATATCGTTTCCAGAAAAGGAAGTTGAATAAATCCTTTTAATCCAAAAGCGGGCGTGAGGGAGGGTTTCCTTTTAGCCCGAGACAGTAAGATTCAGCTGCCAAACCTAATCTTATGAGCTCAATCCAAGTCCATTCAAGCCTCGCTGTTGACGGTGCTGGACCTAGGGAGCCGGTGGTGGCCCCCTCCCGCTTTGCATACCTGAATAATCTTGCACGTTTTTATGTTGGGTCTAAGGTGGTGCTGGTGAGGCCGCAGCCTCAGGTTGAGGGCCGCGAAACCCTCTCCGGCCAGGGGTGACGGGTTGTGGCCCCTCACTGAGGCCGGTGGGGTGTCGCAGCCCTCTCCTGCCATCGCTGAGGCTAGCGAGGGCTTTACGGCCCTCAGCCAGTGACTGGCGATTCATTAAAAAGGAAAACAAAGAAAAAATAAAAATAAAAAAATTGAAAAAAAGAAATAGCTAACCAGACAGAATTGGATTTTCAGTTCGGTTCAAGTCCGGTTCTCGGTTTCGTTCAGCCGCTCACCCTAACGGTTCGGTTCGGTTTTTCTGAAAAACCGAACTGTGTCAGCAAAACCAAACTGTTGACACCCTAATTAGGTATACATGTGGCCAAATTCGGAAAAAGGAAAATGATGTTGACTAGTCCCGATAGGTAGTGCCAAGATCATGACCAGCTTATGTTTCTTTTGGTTCGTCTGTAGCAGATCTAACAGAAGGAAGAGCATACAAATGACAATTAGGACTAGTTGGATCTTAAAATATGTCACTACCTGATTCCGAGGCAGCTATCCTGATGTACAAGTGTTGCACGTTTTGATTGTGCTCTCTTATGTTCTTAAGCTCTCCAAACCACAGCAAGCAACCACTTCCAGCCCTTCTGATATCCAAGTTTGGAAAGTCATACAAGAACAACTTTCTTGCAGATTACTCTGCATTCTTGAAGATCTATTGTCTTATTAAACCAGGAGCTGCGTGTATCTGGCAATCTCACCCCAGAATTCTTCACAAATCAAGGGAGTTCTCACACACCCATTTGACCAATCCAAATTTCCATTCTTGACATACTTTGGCGTGAAGCCTTTCAAGTAGCTGCACAAGAGGGACTCATCGACTGCACCGATACCAGAGGCACATTCTTTTTGTTCTTTTTTTTGGTCACAACATAGGCATATTGGAAAAGTGAGATAATGTCTCCAACCATTTGCACAGTCGATCCAAGTTTTATGTTGTGGGATGCCATTCTAATGTAATATCAGAACGGAAACGATCGAACTGTTAAGAAGCTCATAACAGTAGTATGTCTCCTTCTCGTTGTGCATAAAACCGTACCCTGTATTATGGTCAGGATTTAAATTAGGTGATTTAGTATATCAACACCATTCCATGGTCCTGACCTGAACGTGGTAACAAAAGCCTGCCTCAATTAGGAGCTGTGGGAATCCATTCGGGTCAAGTTGGAATGTGGAATCACCAGGAGCAGGATGACAATTAGTGTTGAAGTGTATATGCATGATAATCAAAACTCTGCCACAGAACGCTTCCATCCAAACCTCTCGCCACAAGCTTTCACGAAACCATGAGCTGTGCAACTGGGTTACAGGCATGTACGGACGAGTTCAGGAACAAATTTGGCTTCTGTTCCTGTTCAAAAGACAAGTCCCTGGCTAGTAAACTTTTAGGTGGCTCTATTGGGAGCCCATACTATTGTCTGTGTAGGTTCCTTTGTACAGTATAATGCGATATAGCTTCATAGGATCACCAGGGCTGAAGAATCCCAATCCAAATGTCTCACCAGCGCAAAACTAAGCTATCACCATCTTGTATAGGCTGATTTATAGTCACGGTATCTAGTACTGGAAGATAGGAGCAGCATACAACAAAGAGAAAAGAAGATGACTCTTGCAAATATCACGATGCTATCATATTTGTTGACTGAATAGCTGATGTAGACCACAATGAGGAGAGATTGCGGAAGAGTGAAGGACTCAAGTGTTCTTAACTTCTTATAGATGATCCGTAAGTACAAGATATCCCATACCATCATTATCGACTGTAAATCATTGGAAACACCCACTACTTGCTAGTAATACTGATGAAGTTGCCCATGGTAATATTAATACAATCCTATCTTTCAAATCATCAACAATCATTCACGCTGAACACCTTATGATTAAGAATTGTTTGACAAATGGAGAAACCTAACTGAAGCAACCATGAATAAAAGACAAGGTGACCTATATATGCAGGATAATCAAAACTCTGCCACAGAACACTTCCATCCACATATCTCACCACAAGGTTCCCGAAACTAAGGCCATGCAACTGGGTTAGGATTGTTGGGTTTATTATTTGTTATTTGATAGTGTTAGAAAGTAGCTTAACCCTAAGCCTATAAATTCTTCTTTTGGTCTCAAATCAATAATAGTTATTCTCTCTTTTAACAACAACAAGGGGCATGTATGGACGAGTTGTGGACCATATCTCACGTCTGTTCCCGTTCAAAGGACCCCTAGCTAGTTAACTTTAAGGTGACAACCCATACTTCTGTCCTTGTAGGTTCTTTTGCACAGTGTAATGCGAAATAGCTTCAGGGGAACACCAGGACTGAAGAATCCTAATTCAAATGTCTCACCAGCGGAAACTAAACTCTCACCATCTCGTATAGACTGATTTATAGTCATGGTATCTAGTACTTGAAAATGAGGAGAGATTGTGGAAGAGCGAAGGACTCTAAGTGTTCTTAACTTCTTCTGGCTGATCCGTAAGTACTAAATATCCCAACATCATTATCGACTATTTCAAATCATAGGAAAAAATCCACTACTTCCTAGTCATCACACCAAAGAAGTTGCCCATCATAACATTAATACAATCCCTATCTTTCAAATCATCGAAAATCATTCACGTTTATTGACTTAGATTACTTCCAACTTAAACTCGCTGAACACCTTATCATTAGGAATCATTTGAAGAACTGAGAATCCTAATTGAAGCAACCATGACTAAAAGACAAGGTGACCTATAATCAATCAATTCCTAGTACTTTGAAGAAGGGGCATTTTCAAGATTCCCACAATTTGGGGTTAAGTCTTTACCAGTGATTGCTGGTAATGCATGTACTTGCAGTCAGATTAAACTATGGAGAAGTTGACTCATCTAAGAGTAGCTTCTTGACAATACTCTTGCATTAATAAGAATTATCCAGAGTGGATGTAAATTCTTCCCAAACCTCGAAAGAACTTATTTTCATATGGTGAGTTCCCTAGGTCTATTAGACTGTTCATTGTATGCACAATTAATGGAAAATTTGGTTTCCATGTGCGCAATTTCTGTTTTTCATTGACAGTTGTTAATGGAACCAAACTGATCGTTTTCAAGTTGGCTAGTTTTAGAGCCAAGGTGTCTAAGCTCCCAATTCCAAGTTTAAAATCAGGCTTAGTTCTAGATTCTAGCCATGCAAACGACCAACTTGGCCGTGCACACCCCCAGCCAAAGCTTCTTCCTATCTTTCCAAGAAGCAGGTGGTTATTCCCCTACTTAAATTTAGTGTCAAGTAGGACCTCATTAATGTAATTGACATAGACCAGGTTCATGTGCCAAGACCATCCCATCATTCATGAAGGAAAGTGATTTTGATGCTGATGGGGAACTCAATCAGATGGAAATTTGTGCTCTGAAGTGGAGATCGAGTACTGAACTTATGGAAGATATAGAGTCATCGAGATTTATCTTTAGAGTTTTTGGGGGAAGATGCCCTGAATTGGAACTCATGGCCTTTCGATGATGATCTGTCCTTAGGCTTTCCATTTCCCCGTAACTTGTCAGCAGAGTTTTTGGTGTGTTGCCTCATGGTTCTTGATACAGCCTACAAATTTGTAAAAGAGGATGTCGGAATCTGTGGACTTAAGACATTCCATGTGCATTCAACCTGCAGCCAAATGAGAGATGCGGTACCTTCGGAGGTATAGCTATGGGAGGACATGAAAGAACTTTTACACTGATTTTCCTCATGGGGTGTAAGATTCACAGAAAGAGAAAAAAAAAATTCATGGCCATAACTCTCTTATCGAGCAGATAACACTGTCATGGTCATTTCGTTTGGCTGACTATCTGAAGTGTTTTCTTGGAGTAGATTCCTTTCGTTGAAAAACCCTGGCTCTTTTGGAAGAGGCAATTCGATGTCGCTTCCCAACATCATAACAACCACGGACATACTCGGCCTATCATTGGGGCATCGCTGCACGCACAGTAGGCCTATATGAATAGACCGTAACGCCTCTGAAATGCTGCACGAGTTCTCGACCAATTTATCAAGCAATTGCGTGGACCTGCCTTCTGTGAATAGTTTCCAAGCCTGACCACATTGAAAACAACCATTAGGGGCAATTCTTGTGGTTGGAAGGTGAACAATATAATGAACTCACATGTCCAAGAAGATTATGATGGTGGTCTGGATGCTGAAACCCTCTGTTTCCCTTCCCGCTTATGATCTCGAGCACCAATACACCATAGCTAAAGACATCAGATTTTGTTGAGAAAACTCCATCCAGAGCATACTCTGGAGACATGTAACCACTACATAGATTGATGCATTGAAACCATCAGTTCAAAAGAGAATTGAGCACAGAGGCCATCACTTTCTGCTTTAAAAGTTCTTACTATGTTCCAACCACTCTGTTGGTATTTGCCTGTGTCTCGTTCCCTGCGAAGCTTTTAGCCAAGCCAAAATCAGAGATCTTAGGGTTCAACTCGAAATCTAACAATACATTGCTAGCTTTCACATCTCTGTGAATAATCCTGAGTCTGGAATCTTGATGAAGGTAAAGAAGCCCCCTAGCAATTCCATTGAT
The DNA here is from genome assembly GCA_016432845.1 of Psidium guajava. Taxonomy (NCBI): domain Eukaryota; kingdom Viridiplantae; phylum Streptophyta; class Magnoliopsida; order Myrtales; family Myrtaceae; genus Psidium; species Psidium guajava. The sequence goes on along the minus strand of CM028226.1, from coordinate 11,619,147 downwards.
GATGTTGAAACGAGCTGACCAGTCCAATTGCTCCCTCTGCGTTGGATCTGTCAAAAGTTCATTTCACATTAGCAAACTCTGCACAGTTTGTAACTTACGACAAGTCAGGTATCAATTGAGTCATTTGCTATTTTCTACTTAGGCGACAGTATTTTGGAGATTTCACAAAATCCATGCTTCTAAGGAATTGAGAAAGTAAGCAAACCAAAAAGAAATGAGTCCAAGCTTCTGTGGGCAAGAGTTCATAGATTAAAAGATTTTCTTCCTGGATGCAATATCCCAGAAGCTTCACTAGGTTCCGGTGCTGCAGCTTGGAAACATATAGAACTTCGTTTTTGAATTCATGCAGCCCTTGTCTTGAGTCCCTGGACAGCTTCTTCACCGCGATTTCTTGACCACCCTTCAGCACACCCTGCATATGGTCGACTTGTTTAGTGAAAATAATTCCTTGCCTACACTTTCTCTTCCTCGACTTCCACTCACAGTAACTTCAACATTTTGGAATCACGTTATTCAGCCTCCCATCTACATATTCAGGAATATTTTCTTAATAAATGACGCAATTGCAACAGCGAACAGTACTTGACAATCCTCAAATAGCAACACTGTCCTTCTCGAGAATAGCGTGCACAATTTTAGTACCTTGTAGACAGGTCCAAAACCACCTTCTCCAAGTTTATTGTCAGTTGAAAAGTTATTGGTAGCAATAGCTACTGTAGACAAGTCAAACAGTGGCAACTCAAGATCTTCCTTCTGGCTTTCATAGTTATCTCCTGATTCAAGCCTGTCCTTTTTACCTGCAGCACAAATTACGTGGGGTTGATTTGCTAGGACAGCGAGTATCAGTGTGGCTTCTGCATTGCTTCAGATTTCCTTCCATCATGATACAACACAAGCATGCTAAAAATGAGAGCATCGAATTGCGAACATACTTGGGAAACATGATCGTTATTACATCTAGTAGTTTGTCGCTGTTTTTTACATCTGACACTGACACACAGATGTGTCGAACAATATTGGCTTAGACTAACTGATTTTTTCAGTTCATCATGGAATCTCTTGTGCGATCTCTCATTAGTCATGGGGAACAGTACAATAAAAATAATCGTAAACCTTGCAACTGTTGGGCTGGGTGAGGATGAATGCTGAATGTAACGTGAATGCCGAATCCCCTCTGATAATAGTCTAATTGAAAAGAACTTCACTTCTACCAGAGGGTGAGTACTGAATGAACATGAGACAAGAAATTCTTGGGCTCGATAATGGGATAGACATTGGGAGGTCATGTAAAACCGCTTATGTCTCGAAATGGATAACGTAAAAACTGGGTATGATAAGAACCAGAATGCAAAATACGACAGTACCGTATCATAAAGTACAGTTTACCTTCAGGAAGCCCCATTTTCTTCTTGCGTTGAAGAACGCAGATGGTGAGAACCAGGCAGAGGAAAACAGACCCAAAAGAAATTGCCAAGCCAATGACCAGTTTATGCTTCTTTTGGTGCGACGGCAGCAAAGCTAAGAGAAGAAGCAGGATCAGGAGTAAGAACTAGGTGTCACTGATATTACCCTTCTCTAAGCTCTCCTTCAAAGTTGTATGTCAATTTTCCTCTTCAGTATCTAGCAAATTCCAGTCTATAATAAAGTAATACCTGATTCTGATGCTGCCATCCGGATGTAGAGGTCCTGCCCATAATTGTTGTACTCTCGAATATCAATCAGCTCGCCGAACCACAGCAAGCAACCACTTCCTCCATCTCTGATGTCCATGTTTGAATAACCCGAACACGAACAATTTTTCTTGCAAACGACTTCACATTCTTGAAGATTCATGCTCTCGTTAAACCAGGAAGACCGAGTATCCGGCAATTTTAACGAAGAGTACTTCACAAATATGTCATCATGACAATCCAAAGGATTTCTCCTCACACACCCGTTTGACCAATCCAAAATATCCCATTCTTGAGTAAATTTGGGCACAAAGCCTTTCAAGCACCTACACACTGGCGAAGTATCGACCCTACAGGTACCATGGGCACCACATAATGCGTAGTCGTCACATTGGTCTATCGGTGCAGTGAGGTAAAGTGTCCAACCCTGCGTTCGGTCAATCCAAGTGAATCGTTGTACAATGCCACTGGGCATCAATATCTTCCTGGAAATGAATGAACTGTTGAGGAGCGCGTAGCGGTAGTACATCTCTTCCTCATTTACGACGAATTCATACCTGTAATACGGGTTTGGATTTAGATTAGGTGTGCCGCTCCATCGAAGACCATTCCATGGCCCTGACCTGAACTTGATGTCAGAACCCTGCTTCAAGAAGAGTTGTGGGTAGCCGTTAGGATCAAGTTGATAAGTGAAGTTGCCCGGAGAAGGATCATCAACGCTCTTCCATGACGTTAGATAACGACTGAAGCCCGATGTTCTATTCCATCCTATCTTCATCCCGGCGAGAAACGTATCTGTAAGATAGTCAAAACTCTGCCACAGGAAACCGTCGGAACCGCTGCCATCTGCATCTCTCACAACAAGATTTCCTACATCCAAGAGCTGCGCAACTGGATCCCGCGCTGCTATCGGTGGGTTGGACGACCAGATTTCGCTTCCATTCCCATCGAGAAGGATGAGACTTCCGCCGCTATTGACCCTCAAAGTACCCGACGCATCCGCCAGGGGTGCGACTCTATTTGCAACCCACACTATGGTCATTGTGGTTATTTTCTTGTACCATATTCCTAGATATCGCTTCGGGGGATCACCCGCGCTGAAGAACCCCAGCTCAAATGTCCCGCCAGCAGAAACTAGGCTCTCGCCATCTCGAATCGACTGGTTCGCAGTTATGGTATCTAGTGCATCGGAAACAAGAGCATCACACGAGAACAGAACAAGACACAAGGAAAGTGCCACAAAGGCTTTCATACTTGCTTGAAGCAGCGAAGATTTTCACAATGGTCGGCGAATCTGGTGAGTGAGCTAAGAAGACAACAAAGGACAAGAGAGATGGCTGAAGACTGAAGACCCCCTGCGATCACAAGGCTGATCTTTAGCCTTTGGCTTTTCTGGATGAACTGTTAAAAAGCCATCAGGAAACAGCCATTTGTTCAAAGTCAGTGCATGCCAATTCTGACATCCACATCAAAAATCCTTGTCTTGAATTTATTGTGAATCTCCAAAGTTGAGCACCATTTTATTGACTTTGAGTGATTCCGGCTTCCCATTGATTGCCAACCAAAACTCGTTGAAAATCTCATCATCTCTATACTACGCAACATAAATATTTAAACACGACAAGAAAGATGGGGAATGAACTCACAACGAAAGGCTTTGGAATTATGAAGAGAAGAACATGATCTCTTAATGAAAATCAACGAAAAAAGCAGGGAAAGAAAAGATTAAAATTTATCGCCTGAGTTTTTTTTTTTTGTTTTTTTTTTTCACTTTTGTAAGAACAAGATTGAGCTCTCAGTTGCCCGAACTCTTGTTTACAAGTTGGAGGACTATTGTTACCCCCTCATGAAGTTAAGCTGGAAATTTGTACAAAAAGTCCTATACACTTCTACCATTTCAGTCTTAACTTTTTAATTTTGCTAATTGAATCTTAAATCTTTTCATCTTTTGCTGATTGCGTCCATCCCAATTTTCATGAGAAAAATCGTTGATGTGGTTGCTAGTCATTCTACCATTTACTCTTCATTTTTTTCTCCTTTTCTTCTATTTTCCTTCTTTAAATTTTCCTTTTTTTCCTTCTTTTTTTTTTTGCCTTTCTCCCACCGCCAGCCATCGGTGGGCGTCATTGATGGCTAGTAGAGATTGCCGGTTTGTGGCTAGGGCAACCCTTTGCCAAATCGGGTGAGAGGGCGAGAGTGGCCCTTGCCTAAGGCTGGCGGGAAAACCAAAAAAAAAAGTAAAAGAAAAGAAGGAAACAAAACAAAAGACAAGGAAAGGAAAGAAAGAAAATTAATAAAATAAATACAAATGTTCAAAAATGTTATCGTAGATAAATAAAAATAGATACAGATGTTAAAAATATTATCATGTCATTATGCAGTTGCCCGAACTTCTGTTGACTAATTAAGCTGCATTATTTAGAGAGCTGGACAAAATTCTTTTAATTCCGACAGACGCGGATGGGTGACGGCATTATTTGCAATTTACGATACGGGAATGGCTGGGATTGAGCAGCTACAATCACAATGGTCAACCGATGCAAGGCCCATCGCATTATAGGCAGAGATCCATGCAGAAGATCGGACTTGGGAAGTTGACTAAACACCACTTTTAATCTGGTGATTAACCTTCTGCTTAAACCCCTCCATCATCTCACTCTTTCGCTCCTTTATAAAGACGGCAATGAAACCTCGTTACTGATCAATTCCAACCAGAGCTTCGTTATCATAAACAAAGACAACCTTCGGTGTTGATTCGGGAAGGAGAAGCAGAATGGATAGGAGACGCATGGGGATGTTCCTGTTCCTGCTGTTGCTCCTCGTCCCCGCTCCTCGCTCACCGTTGTCTCTCTCCTGATTTTCATCCTCGTCTGTGTCTTGATTTTCCCAAGCACTCCATATTCAAGAAGAAATGGCCCACGTCCCTGTTCAATCCCATCCACATGTGAAATCTGTTTGGGACATGTTGTGCGAACTCTTTTGTCGACTGTACACAAAAGTCAATTATCATGGATAAAGAAAGTGACGTTACTCGCGATCGTAACGTCTTCCACACCTGTTCAAAAATGGCGCTTGTGTCACGTGTTTTCCTACATATTGATTCGCTGAAAAAAAGTCTTATGAAAAGCGGGGCTTGTGCCGGGTGTTTTCTCACGGACATATGATCTAAAAAAAAGTCTTCACGAGCACTTTCGTGTTTTAACCTTTTTATAAAATTGGAATACATGTGCAAATTCAACAATAGTCCGAGAGGAAGAAGTATTAAGCAGGTCCCTCAAAGTAACAATCAGGACGTCAGACTACTTTTTTTAATATTTTGTTTCAAAATGTGCATGATTCATTAGATTTAGCAAGATAGACCGCCACCTACGATGACCCACATTGGATCCGCCATATCTAACGGTTCAATCCTCGTAAGATTTTACACACTCATTACTTCCTCCAAAAGCACCACCAAAAGACAAAAAAAAAAAAATGTTAGTATATGGTAACATACAAGTTTGTAACTATGTAATGTTCCACTTGTACGAGTGTCACGTGACAAGGTATGCTCTCTGTTTAAACTGGACTTGAATTATGGTTCTAATGATTCAAAAGGGTGCGATAGGATAGGCTACTCTCGTATGGATGAACTTCACATCTATCAAGTCAACTCATATTTCCTTTCTCTTTTTCTCATTTCTAAGGTAGGTGGTTTGGGTGAACTACTTCCTTATTTGGATCTGACTATCCGAAAAGTTAATGGATTGAGGAGCGGTAAAAACAACTCAGGTCACAAGAAAGTATTTTCTTGCGAATCTCTTGGTACTAGCATGATTGGTCTTCCTTCAATTGGACTGAGGATGCGGAACCTAATCTAGCCGTGCTAAAGCTGATTTGCGACACCAAATGACAATTGAAAAAGAAAAGAGATAAAAGAGTAAAACTCTCCACCATTGCGATGTCGGTTAGTTGAATAATCTTTTTAATCCAAAAGCGAGCGTGATGGAGGGTTTCCTTTTAGCCTGAGGCAGTAAGATTCAGCTGTCAAACCTTCTCTTACAAGCTCAATCCATGTCCATTCAAGCCTGGCTGTTGACGGTGCTGGACCTAGGGAGCCGGCGGTGGCCCCGTCCCGCTCTGCATGCCTGAATAATCTTGCATGTTTATATGTTGGGTCTAAGAAGGATATGTGTGAAGAGGAGGTTGTGGGGGAAGATGAAGGACGGGAGTGCGAGTCAAACAGCTGCAAATTCAGAGGAGTGTACTTCAGCCGGCGCAACTGTGGCAGTGTCTGCAGGGAGGAGGGCTTCGAGCGCGGCAAGTGCGTAGGCTTCCTTTGCATTCGCCACTGCGTTTGCGTCTAGGATTGTGAAGGAGGATTAGGTTATTCGCCACCAGCAGACAACGCTGGTTAACTAGGAATAGATAGCTGTAGTAGCTATTGATCGTGTAATAAAGCCTATGTAAAAATCATATGTCGTACCTATTCGGAGAGAAATTATGCTATCACAAACGACATCTCAACACATTGAAATTTTAGAAAACAGAATCGTTTGAATCCATGACTTGTTACGGATTTTTGTTTGGATCCCTTCGAAGAATGAGGATAATGCCAATGCAATTAAGGACGTTAATTTCCAGGTATAGTGCATCCATAACAAGCACCTGCAATAAGGGAAAATTGTCAAAAAAGTCCTAAACCTATTGCACTTTTGCCGATTTAGTCCTAAACCTTTCAATTTTGCCGATTCAGTCCTAAACCTTTTCATATTTTGCCGATTCAGTCCTAAACTTTTCGATTTTACCAATTCAGTCCTAAACCTTTTCATATTTTGTCGATTTAGTCCTAAACCTTTCGATTTTGCCGATTTAGTCCTAATTCTTTTCATATTTTTTCGATTCAGTCCTAAACTTTTTATTTTTTAAAAAATATCTTGGAAATAAATCTGAAAATTAAAAAAATTATAAGAAAATTATAAAAATATATAAAAAAAATTTAAAAAACTAAAAAAATTAAAAAAAAAACTAAAAAATTAAAAAAAATTTAAAAATTTAAAAATTTAAAAAAAATTTAAAATTTCAAAAAATTTAAAAAAATTAAAAAAATTTAAAAAAATTTAAAAAACGAGTGAGCCCTCACCGCTGCTACTCCACCATCGCCGGCTCGCCCATTTTTTTCAGCTTTATTTTTAAAATATTTTTAAAAAATTTAAAAAATTTAGGATTAAATCGTCGGTTTTTTTCTCTTTTTTTCAGCTTTTTTTCCAAAATATTTTAAAAAATTAAAAAGTTTAGGCCCCTCACCGGCTAGCAATGGTGAGTTAGTCCTAAATCTTTTCATGTTTTTGTCAATTCAGTCATAAAATTTTTAATTTTTTAAAAATATTTTGAAAAAAAGCTAAATAAAAAAAAACAGATGAGCGGCGACGGTGAGTTAGTCCTAAATCTTTTCATATTTTTTTGACTCAGTCCTAAATTTTTAAATTTTTTTAAAAATATTTTGAAAATAAAGCTGAAAAAAAACGGGCAAGCTGGCGATGGTGGGGTAGCGGCGACGATGGCTCACTCATTTTTTAATTTTTTTTAATTTTTTTTAAATTTTTTAAAATATTTTTAATTTTTTTTTAATTTTTTTAATTGTTAAATTTTTTTATTTTTTATTTTTTTTTAATTTTTTTAATTTTTTTAATTTTTTTAAATATATTTTTATAATTTTCTTATAATTTTTTTAATTTTCGGATTTATTTCCAAGATATTTTTAAAAAAATAAAAATTTTAGGACTGAATCGAAAAAATATGAAAAGATTTAGGACTAAATCGGCAAAATCAAAAGGTTTAGGACTAAATCGGCAAAATATGAAAAGGTTTAGGACTAAATTGGCAAAATCGAAAGGTTTAGGACTGAATCGGCAAAATATGAAAAGGTTTAGGACTGAATCGGCAAAATTGAAAGGTTTAAGACTAAATCGGCAAAAGTGCAATAGGTTTAGGACTTTTTTGATAATTTTCCCCCTGCAATAATTTATGGTAAGTCTATTATTTGCCAAAAAAAAAGTTTCGTCGGAATTTCTCCCGCGGTAAAATACCTTTCACTGAAATCTTCCGTATTTAAACATGTGAGAACGGTTCTGTTGCGATTCCGAGCAGGAGTGATCAAGAAAATCAAAATTTAACAGATGAAAATCCAGTAAAATTATACAAACATAAATCGAACTGAAGTTTGACTCAACGAAAAGACTTAGAAAATATAATTCTTACACACGAGCCATACAGCACAGACTTCGACAAAGTTTGACTCGACGACAAGGTTTGAAAACACTTCGACACTATACCAAAGTTTGACTTGAGGGCAAGGTGCCTAGGATATATGAAGATAAACACCGGAGTTTGACTCAACGATGAAAATCTAGAAGTCATTGCTAAAGAAATCGAAGTGCAGTGCAAAATTAAATGAAAAATAATTTTTTTTTGTTTGTCAAGAGTCTTCTTGATGGACGTTTATTGGTATTTATAATGGTTAAATGGATAACTTCTTTTCAACGGTTGCGTCTTTCAAATTATCCTTATCAATTGCTTCCATGCCTGCTATTTTGCATGAACTACCTGACCACGTCCTTGGATAGTTATTTTCGACATATATAATGGGTCATTTTACCGTCGACAGCCTTCCAATGGCTTGTAGCAACTTGAATCTTTTCTTCTTCTTTTTTCCCTTATTGATCGTGTCTATTTCCTTCACTCATCAACACTCCCACGATCAGGTCTTCAAGCAATTGTACAGGGGCTTACATGACTGTCGATGGTCATTCTCCCATCTAATGTTCAAATAACGACTGCCCATCATTTCTAACGCATAATTCAATAGATGTTTCAAATTATTGGCAGCATCACCAATTGCTAGCACCAGAATCCGCAATTACTTCAATTTCACCTTCGTATTTTGTCGAATGGAAGTGTGGCTTCAATTTGTGCCATTGTCAATAAGCAACCTAACATCCTCCAGCAGACCTAGAACTAGGGTAGTCTCCACGTGCCATGTGCATGAACTACCCATGCTTTTAATATTCTGCTTTAATTCCTACCCTCGTGCCTCAAGCGCATGTGTCGATGAGCGAATTATCTTTTGTGTCAACATAAATCCCCTTTTAAAGAAATTTAAGTCTTTTAAAGAATAGCTTGATCTCGTGCGATTTTCTTCGCGGCCAAGTTCGGCGCGCCACCTGCATCCTGACGCTTTGTACTATGTGAGCAGCCAGTCGGATTGTAATTGCTGTAATATCTCAACACGTTTCTCCGATTACTTGCAAATATCAGATTGTAATGATCGTACTGTCCTCGGATCTCTGCCCTTTTCCAATTTGATCACGGAAGGAAGTTTTTTTTCGCTTCTTCTTCCTTGTGCTCTTAAACTCTAAACCTCAGCCTATAGTTTTTCCGGAATTCTACCGGTCCGAATGCCGTCAAGTTCGTCCCTGTCTTCCTCTGCAAACATCATTGCGAATTTCAGCGGTCTGGGCTGAGATGACTGCTCCAATAATTGCTGTTTCCGTCTTTAAAATTTAATCAACGAGTGCCCAAACTATCTAGTTTTCGGTTCCTACTTCCTTGACCATCAACGTACTTCAATTTCTCTTCGATCTTGTTTTCCTGCTAAGTGCGAGGAACTACTTCCCATTCAAAGACCTTCCATAATGGACGTTTGGACTACATAACCATCTCTATTTCAAGGCTTCCTCTCGTTTGAACTAGATTTCCAAAGATGGTACCGACGGTTGAAGAAGGATACTCGTACATTGCTTGCCTAGGAAAAAAAATCGGTGTAAGTACCGTCTTGAAGGTCAGCATGCTATCTTACGATTTGAACCTTGGACTCCTTGGTGCTGCCATTAGCTTTTGGTCTCCATCGACCAACTGTTTCTTCTTTCCATGGGGCCTACGTCTCTCACTCTTTTAGATATCTATGCCATAATTGTTTTTTCTCCCACATGGCATTCCTATTGAAGAAGCAGAATCTCACCCAGTTCCCCTTGTCCCAAATAATTCTCTTGCCTACAGAAGATTTATCTGTCGATTCTACTCCACCTCTAGCCCAATTAGTCATAATGAACGCATAGCCTTTTTGCTTTATTGGCTCTCCAAATGTGTATTCCTCAAACCTTCCCTTAACCCGCATCTGTGGCTAGTCGCTGGACTTTCGGCCATCACCGAGGCTCAACAACCGACGGAGGAAGAAGGGCCAAGATAAAAAGAAAGAAAACACAACAGAAAAAAAAAATCAAAAGAATGAACAGAAAAAAAAAAGATTTTGGCCTCGATGGATTCCGACATGAGAGCCAAGGACTCAAGGCTCGGCCTCGATACGGGCACCTAATAAAGTTATGATAAAATTCAGGATAGGATAAAGTTCATCATATCCTATGTCACTAGAGAGGTGAGATCAAGTTGGGTAGGATTTTTAATATTTATAATATAAAAAATATTTTTCTAGAATAACAAACTTCTTAAATTAATATAATTAAAATGACATTTGAATGTAAATAAAATTTACATTAAAAATGAAAAAAATGAAAATATATATTTATTCATATAATTATTTACATATTCTAATTTCTTTCTATCTTATAATATAAATTCAATGCATATATTTAGTACTTTTATTTTTGTACATATTTTAGGTATTTAGGTATTTTAGGTATATCGGTATATTTTACTATCTATTAAAATTTTATAAGAGAATGACGGAAAGTGAAAGAGAAACATCAAACAAAGGAATTAAAAAAAGAAATGAAAAATAATAAATAATAAAAATGAAGTGTATAAGAAGAGATTCTTACAATCTTTTTTTTTTTTTGGTAAGGGAGATTCTTACAATTTTTGTTTGTAAAGTTTTTAGGTTCATTCACGGTACATGCTATTCATACCAAATAATGAACATGATAGAATGCCAAAATATCTAATTTTACTACTGCGATTCACCAAACATTTAGCAAAATCAATGGATTTCACATCCAATATTATCCTAACTGAAAATTCAAATGACTAAAATGGCTTTCTCCTCGACACACATGAATATCCTCCCTAGTAAGTACTATACTGAACGATAAATTCGCCGGGTAAGGACGATTGAGGGACCAACGTTTATCGCTCAAAGGACCAATTAATTTCTTTTCAATGTTGAAAGGAAAGTTTAGCCGGAAAAGATATGTCGAAAAAAATAGGGAAAAGGGAAAGGAAAAGGAATCAAATGATTTTTGTTTTTTTTTTGTGTCAGAAAAAGTATAATTCAAGAGTCGAGATATATCAAATTATCAATAATGCTTCGGAAGCACCTTCCGATGTTGAATGTACAAATATACCCCCGATCATGGGTCGTCTTCCCCTTCTTCCCCGAAGCCTCTTCCAAGTAGCTTTACTTGCAGAGAATCTCACCACAATTGACTTGGATTTGTTGGTATCTTCTGCCTGGACCTTCCTCACGGCCTCTCTTTCTTCGAAATCCCCACTCACCCAATTTATATATCCTCTCACCCTCTCGGGTACCCACCTCACCTCTCCTCCCCACGGCCTCTTCTCCTATCACTCAGACCCTCTCTGCTTTCTTCGCTGTTCTTGAGTCCTTGCCAATGGCGTCGTCACCAGCGTCGCCCAACCCGACTTCGGCTCCGAGGTTCCACGACTTCTTGCCGGCCATGGCCGAGAAGCTCGACGGGGACGGCCTGATCAGCGAGCTGTGCAAAGGGTTCAGCCTCTTGATGGACGGGGACCAGGGGGTTATCACGTTCGACTCTCTCAAGAGGAACTCTGCTCTCCTGGGGCTGCACGGCCTGCGCGATGACGATCTGCGGTCCATGCTGAGGGAGGGCGACTTCGACGGCGACGGGGCGCTGAATCAGATGGAGTTTTGCGTTCTGATGTTCAGGCTGAGCCCTGAGCTGATGGAGGACGCAGAGTCGTTCTTGGAAGATGCTCTTGGGCAAGAGCTCGAGGCCTTTAGATGATGATCTTTATCTCTCTTCTTTTATTTTTAATTTTTTCCCTTTTATCCATTTTTGAGGTGAAGATTAAAGGGCTGAAAATGGCTGAGCCGGGCGAGCTTTTACAATTAAACCTGCAGCTGCAGAGGTTGCACCACCCTTTCATCAATGGTGGATTCTTATTCTCTCTCTCTCTCTCTCTCTCTCTCTCTCTCGAGTAATTTTCTTAGCTTTTATCTTGGCTGAAAGCTTTGAGCATATCATAATATGAAACGCGTGCTCTGACGTTCATATCAGAAATCCGACGGTCCATTTTAGCAAAACCCGCCGGTGAAAAAAGGTTACGGAATGAGTGACGTAGAGGCTCTCCCGGAGAGCTTTCCAAGAAGTTAAAGTACAAGGAATGTTTCGAAGATTAAAACTCAGAAGACGACAATTCAAGCCCTACGCAAAGAGTACTTATTTTCTTCTTCTTTTTCGAGTAGAGAGTATTTTGGATGCATTTGGTATAACTTTTTCAAAGGGTTGAGGGCCTCTAAAAACTCCTTGAGAAAACACCGAGGTGTTTCACAAAGATTTTCAAGGGCGGAATTATTAGTAAAAATGATGATCCTACCAGCGACGGGCTTTTAGTATTTTCGAAATTTTGAAGGTCTCATTAGTAAAAATGAGTCAATTACCTATTTTGCCTTTAAAGTCTTACTGAAATTTCATTTTTACGGCCTTTAAAAGTGAAATCCTAGTTGATGTTCATCTTCTTTAGTGGGGCTGGTAAAGGAGGGCAAAGGGCCGAGGAAGGCCGGAAAAGGCTGTGTGGGTCGTTAGGGACTCATTTATTATGTTCGATGCCTTGAATCATACATACAAATCCATTTCCTCAAGCCCATATCCTGACACGTAAATTAATGTTCATCCAGATCATACAATGCCTAGAAATAGGTCGAGGCACATGTGTCTGCTATTGATTGCGCTGTGAAGAACTTGAGGTCAAGGGATTATTGCCGTCTTTAGGCCGCAAAACACCCCTCATTATATCCCTTGAACAGCCTCATGCCCTTTGCCAGCCCATTGCCGGCAAAACACCCCTCATTGATTCTATTCGATGCATTACATCACACATACAGATCCAATTCCTCACGCTCTATCCTAACACGTAAATTAATGTTCATCCAGATCATACAATGCCTAGATATAGCTCGAGGCACATGCGCCTGTTGTTGATTGCGCTGCGAAGAACTAAAGGTCAAAGGATTATTGCCGCCTTTGGGCCGCGAGACGCCCCTCATTATATCCCCTGGCCCGAGCAGCCCCATGCATCCAAAAATCTACTAATTGGAACCCCAATCAAGCTCTTGCCGGTGTGTCCAATCCCTTTCGGGTGATCAACATGCTTCCCATTTTTGGGCCGTCTTGCTTGGGCTCGCCATTTTTCCTCTGACACAATGCGACGCCGGCAAGGAATTACAGGTTCTGCTTCGGATTTGAAAATTTGCAACTTCGACTCGTCTCTTCGGTGAGGGAGCGACGAAGCTACCTCTGTGCCTGTGGGGGTTAAAGGTCATCAACGAGGCGCAGAAGGAGAAGACGAAGGGGAAGGAAACCCCAAAATCAAGAAAGAGAGATCATCCTCAGGTTGTCCCTTTTTTCTCTAGTAACAGAACAAATATTTTTTCGAAAAAAGAAAAAGAAAAAAGTAAACAAATAGAAAAAAGAAATATATAGCCAAAAGCCCCTTGCAAATTTTTTTTTGTCAAACACTAGTTAGCCCAAAATTACATTTCAAATTATTTTTTACCAAATAACATTTGCATTTCCCCAAAGCCACTTAAGCTAAAAACATTTGCATTTGCTCAAAGCCAATCTCTCAACATGAGGCGGCAAGTGCCTAAATCACAAGTTGCTATGAGGTTTGCTCACAACACGATTCAAACTTTTGAGTTATGATCGAAGATAGTTAGACCTATTTTCTAGGGAATTATTGCGTTTAGCATTTGCTTTGCTACTGAATTAAATATTCGAACTTATAAGAAAAGGTACCAAAAAAAGTCATAAACCTATTGCATTAGTATCATTTTAGTCCTAAACATTTTAATTTGATCAATTTAGCCCTAAATATTTTTACATTGGTATCGATTTAGGCCAGAAAATCGCTAACATGAATGCTGACTATCCTACGTGTCACAGCCGCCGCTGACATAGATATCGCTTATAATTTTTTTATTTTTTCTTATTTTTCCCTTTTCTTTTTGTCGGTGGCCAGTACAAAAAATGTATATTAAAAAATCATCCGCTCCAGCACCGGCTGTGCTGTATAGGACGATCAATGTTTACGTCAGCGATTTCCTACCTGAATTGGTTGGATAGACTAAATTAGTATTGTTGTGAAAAAAAAATTAGGACAAAATTGATCCAATTGAAAGGTTTATGATTGAATTGGTACTAATGTAATATATTATGATTTTTTGGTATTTTTTTCATAAGTTTGAATATTCAATTCATTAGCAAAAACTTGTGTAAAAGATGTTGTGAGTAGCACTTGCAGCTTCATGTTGAGAGACATCCTAACTTCTGATACACTAGTAGAGCTGCAATAAGGAGCTCATATACCTGCGGAGAGATGAGTAGTAATGAGAAATCAAAAACTTGTGTAAAAGATGTGAAAACTTATGATAATGCCTAGACGAATAGTTATGTTGGTAGTCTCTCCTCTTCCTTTTTCACCAATAAAAAAATGATAATTCATTTTCTTAGCCGGAAAAAAAATTATCGAATATATATATATATATACATATTATCAGCGAATTTAAGAAAGTTTTAGTGAAGCATTGGATTCTTAAAGTCCTTTTACTGTGTGTTTTGGACTTCGACAATCATCCTGAAACATGTTGATCCAAAGTCTACTCCAAAGCAATCGCTCGCCTATTCTCATCCAAAGGGTTCTAAAAGTCCAAATGAAAATGGAGGATTCAAGTCCTTTTGCGAAAGTAAACTCGGTTTTGGTCTTCTAAAAGTGACCTTATTGCTTAGGGAAAAAAGAAGGAAAACCAACAATAATGGAGCCAAAAAGAGACAAAGAGAGAGAGAGAGAGCCTTCGTTTTCGTCAAAAAGTACAAATGGAAACTTCCACGGTCTATCGTTGTCTTTGTCGGGAACCAGGCACAAACATGCTAAGGATTGAGTAGTACTTCTCTTACATATCCATACATTGACTCCTTAGACTTTCGAAATAGCATAAAAATAAAAATAAAAATACTTCGAATCATTCCTATTTAACTTGGACCTATTTTAAAAAAGTTGAGGCATTTCAAATTGTTTGTTGATGCGGACAAAGTTGGGAAAAACCTCTGAAATTATTTCAATATTGGACTTTAAACATATAATAATTTCAAATGAATTTTTTTAGAAAGAAGATCTTTTATCTCATGGTAGCCTGCTCCAGTGCCCTCACGAAACTTTCATTATTGAGTTAGCTATAAACTTTAGATTTTCTAGTGGTTCACATGGTATCGTCAAATGATACAAATCTTGGATAAAAATCTACAACATAATAAAATGCCCTTATTGACGATCCTTTACTCAAACAGCATTTAAAGTTCCTCGAATAATGTGATAGCTCATACTAGGTAAATCCTTAACCCTTCCCCCTCTTACTAAGACTACAAAATGTTCTTGTGAATTATGGCCACTACTAGGTATATAAGTAGTGATTTTTAATCATAATCTAGCAACTTTACGTAAGGAAAAGTTTGATTTTTTAGGGGTTAAATTGGAAAAGTTGACAAATAAGTTACATTTACTACCACTCTACAGAATCCGTACATGAGATTTTCACCTCATACAGCTCCTTGTTCAATTCTTTCAAAGTCATTGGATCCTTTTCCTCATTCGAGAATCACCTCTCTTCTTCCACTCCGTCCTAAAGAGTAAATAAGATCAATCCAATTACATTTTCATGTTTTAATTGAACACTTTCCATGTTGAATTATTCTCAAATGAGAAGATTCTTCTTCTTACCAAAAATCCGTGGATCCAATCACAATCTTATAATAAGAACAAGATATCTTTCTCGATTATTTTTATTTCATTTTTATTCCCTTCCATCATTCCTTAAATTTCATAGGTTTGATCCTATAAAATTTGACCCATTTTCTCATTGAGCGAGGGATACAAAAGATTGATTTTTCGATCATAAGTACTATATTAGTGAAATCTTCCATTTTTTCCTTCTTTTTTTTCTATCCCTATCCCCTAGGTACAACCTTTGAATCGATAGAGAAACTTTTTTTTTATCTGTATGAATCGATATTATTATATTCTAATTCCTTCCCGACACATCCCAAAGAAAATCCTGAATTGGATTCCAAATTGAAGGGTTAGCATGAGCTTATTTATGTTGTTATGCACTCTTCGAATAGGAATCCATTTTCTGAAAGATCTTAGCTTTCGTGCTTTGGTGGGTCTTCAAGATCCTTTCAATGACCTATGTTGTGTGCAAGGATATTTATATGATCTGATTGATTGTGTAAAGCCTGTGGTAGCAAAAGAACCAAAGAAAGTATACAGAAAAGACAATTCTTTTCTATTCTATTAGTATTAGATTAGCATTAGTTAGTGATCCCGGCTCAATGAATCCTTTCTTTCGTGATTCAATTTTGGTGTTAGTCCTACATTTTGTTTTTGTCGACCAAGGTGATAGGGGGCTCAATGAGAAGAGGATTGCATCATGAGAAAAGCAAGGAGATCAATCTCTTTCTTTCAAATATAAATATGCAACATGAATTTTGGCAATGAGTCGGACTCTCTTATTGATATGAACGAATCATCTTTTCTGCGAAGGTAATTTTTTACCTGTTAGGCAAGAGGATAGCAAGTTATGAATTCTATTTAAGTAGGAGTGTATTTCTATTGCTATGAAATTCATAAATGAAGTGGTTAATGGGGAGTTATCATTATCCTTTCTGTAGTGACAAATATTGTATGTTTTAAAATGATTTATTTGATATTATGGATGACTGGTTACGTAGACACCGTTTTGTTTTTTCTATTCTTTTATTAACTGATTTATGTATCGGATTCCATTCGCCCCATGGTTGGGAACTAATGATTGGCTATGTCTACAAAGATTTTGGATTTGCTCACAACGATCAAATTATATCTGGTCTTGTTTCTACTTTTCCAGTCATTCTGGATACAATTTTTAAATATTGGATCTTCCGTTATTTAAATCGTATATCTCCATCACTTGTAGTGATTTATCATTCAATGAATGATTGATCCAACTATAATATTTGTTACTTTGTAACATAAGGTACATAAGCAAAGCATTTCAATTTGAAGACGTACTTATTCTACCCTACAGGGATTTCTCCTACTACTATATTCCAGTAAAATTATTTCAGTAAACTAAATAGCCGAATTGTGGATAGGGAACTATACAAGCGACCTACCTAATTTTATTGTTGAAATTTTCGGGATCAATGATTGGACCATGCAAACTAAAAACACCTTTTCTTGGATAAAGAAAGAGATTATTCGATCTATTTCCGTATCGCTGATGATATATATCATAACTCGGACATCCATTTCAAATGCATATCCCATTTTTGCACAGCAGGGTTATGAAAATCCACGAGAAGCGACCGGGCGTATTGTATGTGCCAATTGCCATTTAGCTAATAAGCCCGTGGATATTGAGGTTCCACAAGCGGTACTTCCTGATACTGTATTTGAAGCAGTTGTTCGAATTCCTCGGGGAAAATTCCAAAAAAGGGCCGTAAGTACCTTCATTTTCTCAAATAAGAATATGAAGTAGACTTAGTTTCAAATAAAGGAATGAAATGTCATTATTATCTCAAAAAAAAAAGCCTAAAGTAGCTATAGTTGTTTCAAATAAAGGCCTAACCTCGTCGGTTGACTACCGTTCGACCGATCAAGGGCATTTTTGGCAAAATATAAAATTAATCTAATTTTTTTGTTAAATTAAATTTAAAAAAATTAAAACTAAAAGTTAAAAAAAGAGGAAAAAAATCATCCTCCCGCCTGTGTTTCTTTTTTTTTTTACTTTTTTCTTTCAAAATCTCTTTAAAATAGAAAAAGGAAAAAATAAAATAAAATAGTAAATTATCAAAATACCCCTAACTAAAGTGACTCAAGCCCTTTTTCATGACTAATATAGTCACTTTAAGCTCTTATTTAAAATAATATGCACTTCATGCCCGCTTTTGACACAATGAAAACACTTCAGGTCTTTAGTTGAAACAAAATCTATTTCAAACCTTTATTTGAGAAAATGAACGCACTTTGGGCCCTTATTTGAAATTTTACCAATTCCTTATGATATGCAATTAAAACAACTTCTTGCTAATGGTTAAAAGGGAGGTTTGAATGTGGGATGAAAGAAAAGATAGGCAATTTGTCTTTTCAGAGCTATCACCCCACTATAAAAAAAAACACTCTTGTGATATATTCTATTTCTTGTTAGAAATATAGTGAAGTCACATTTCTTATTCTTTTCCTGGATTCCGCTGCTATTAAAGATGTTCACTTCTTAAAATATCCCATATATATAGGCAGGAATAAATGAAGGGATCAGATTTATCCAATACCCTTTTTCTTTTCGTATGATTTTCCTTACTACACCAAACACTATAGCATTATAAATTGTATTGATTTTTTCTTCCTTTCGTCCTAAAGACCGTGCCATTCTGTAAGCCTATGTCATGATTTTCATCTTCACTAGGGAAAAATCTTTTTAGGTCTTCTTCTTCCTCACTAATTTGGTATCGTCGTCTTTTATGTGTTTTCCTCTTTCTCCTTAGTCTGATCTAGTTCTAGTTAATTTCTCGTATTTCTGATCTCTGGTGCCGTCAATCTAATTTGGTTCCCTGCATCATCAGTCTTCTCATTTATTTCTTTCTGATGGCCCTGTGGGTCTGAAGGAACCTTTTCTGGATCAAACTTGTTGGTTAGTCAAGTGCCAAGGTAAGAAGTACAGTAGGCTGCTTATATCGAGCTTCCGATTATACTCGATTCTGATACGCAGACATAGCGAGAAAAAAAGCAAAAAGTCATATCTGAACTTAAGGAATATAATCGACCATGAATACGAAAATGAACGAGAAGGAAACACGTGTAGGAACCAAATAAAAAAAGAGGAAGGATGAATTTTGCGGAAGCTTGGAGGATTTAATTTGGAGAGAATAACAAAAATGCAAATGAGAGAGTAATACTACAAAATACCTTTGCCAAGGTTTTACACAAATAAAATCAAGCTTTGCTCTAAGCTTGTTCTTACAAGAACTCTCTCTCTCTCTCTCTCTCTCTCTCTCTCTCTCTCTATTTCTTCTCCTCCTTGATATGAAACTTACAAGAAAAACCACACATATTTATAGCCAATTCTATACCTAATTTTTGTCAAACTTAAATGTCTTTATTTGACTACACTTAATTTTATCAAATTCAAGCACACCTAAGTTGTCCATTTTTGACAATCAATAGTCAAAAATTGAGGCTTAAGCACACCTAAGTTGTCCATTAATAGTCAAAAATTGAGGCTTCTTCTTTTTTTGACTTTCTTCCAAAATTTATTTTAATATTTTCAATAGCCTCCCTTAAAATTGATTTTGGAAGTTCATAACGCCAAGCATCGTCTTCAATCTTTCGAACAAATCAGCCTTCAATGGTTTTGTCAGGATATCTGCAATCTGGTCTTCTGATCTGCAGAAATTAAGTTCAATTTCAACATCTTTGACTTGCTCACGAATATAGTGATACTTGATGTCGATGTGCTTGCTCCTGCCATGAAATACAGGATTCTTGGCTAATGCAATAGCCGACTTATTGTCACACAGCAATTTAGTAGGACCTGCTTGTTCATGCATCAATTCACGCAGCATCCATCGAAGCCATATTGCCTGACAAGCCCCTGAAGCTAATGCCATGTATTCTGCTTCAGCTGTCGAGAGTGCAACAACCTGCTGTTTTTTCGAAGACCAAGAAATTACTCCTGATCCAAGAAAGAAAGCATACCCTGAAGTACTCTTTCGAGTCTCAGTATCACCTGCCCAATCACTATCTGTATACCCCAACAGATCAAAGTTGTCAGTATAAGAATATAAAATTCCATGATCACGAGTTCCACTGACATACCGCAAAATTCTTTTTGCCGCCTGTAAATGTGATTGGTATGGTTTCTCCATGAACCTGCTAATAATTTCCACTCCATAGGTAATATCTGGTCTTGTAGAAGCCAAATATCTTAAACTGCCAACAATGCTTTTGAAATAAGTGGGATTTACCAATTCACCGGTTCCTTCTTTCTTCAGCTCCAAACGTTCAATTACGGGAGTTCGAATTGGTTTGAGCGATTCCATTTTTAATCGCTTCATAATATCATTAACATATTTCTGCTGTGAAATAAATATGCCATTATCTGTCTGCTTCACTTCAAGCCCAAGAAAATAGGACATCAATCCTAAATCAGTCATCTCGAACTGGCTAGTCATAGCCTCCCTGAATTCTGAAAACATTTTTTCACAGCTGCCTGTAAATATCAAGTCATCAACATAAAGGCACATAATTATTATGTCATCGTTAGTATTTGACTTGATATACAGTGTATGCTCATACGGGCACTTTTGAAAATCACGCTCTAACAGGTATGTGTCGATACGTGTGTACCAAGCACGAGGTGCCTGTTTTAGCCCATACAAAGCCTTCTTCAGTTTGTAAACTTGATTTTCATGCCCTTTCTCATAACCCTGTGGTTGCTCCACGTAGACTTCCTCTTCAAGAACACCATTGAGGAATGCCGATTTCACATCCATTTGATGGATCTTCCAATGATTTTGAGCTGCAAGTGCTAAGATCATCCGGATGGTATCCATCCGAGCCACTGGTGCAAATACTTCAAAATAATCAATACCTGGCTTTTGCTTGTAGCCCTTTACAACCAGTCTGGCCTTGTAACGGTCCACCTGACCGTTGGGTTTGTACTTCGTCTTGTACACCCACTTGACACCAATGGGTTTCTTACCAGGTGGTAAAGAAGTTAGCACCCATGTGTCATTCTTCTCAATGGAGTGAATCTCTTCATCCATTGCATGAATCCACCTTTCATCTGCAGCTGCTTCATCATAGGTTACAGGATCACATTCAGCAAACAAACAAAAGTTTACCAATGTTTCATCAGTGATTCCGTTATTATCACTGCCATCGCCTCCTGTGACCACGTAATCCCTGAATTTTGCTGGCGTCTCCCTCAGTCGTTGTGAACAACGTAGTGGTGGTTCTGAAGCTGCTGTTGGTGAAGATGTACCACTAGTTGAAGATGATGGAGGCTCTTCTATTTCTTTCTCCAATTGTTCATCTTCGATGGTGATGCTTTTCTGGTCACCCTTTTGGTTCCAGTCCCAAGCTTCATCTTCAAAAAACTGGACATTCCTGCTGATAATTACCTTTTCAGTGACTGGGTTATACAGCTTATAACCTTTAGTTGTGTCACTATAGCCAATGAAGATGCACTTCTCGCTTTTGTCATCCAACTTCTTTCTTCGTTCATCTGGTATATGGGGATATGCCATGCACCCAAATACTCGTAGAAACGAAACATCTGGCTTGTTGCCGCTCCAAGCCTCTTCTGGGGTTCTTCCAAGAACACTCCTTGTTGGACACCTGTTTAGTACAAATACAGCACAAGCAACCGCTTCTGCCCAAAAATTCTTAGGCAAATTTTTGGCTTTTAACATACTTCTTGCCATTTCAAAAATTGTCCTGTTCTTTCTTTCTGCTATACCATTTTGCTGAGGTGTATAGCTGGCAGTCAACTGACGTTTTACTCCATGAATTTTACAAAATTTGTCAAATTCATTTGAGGTAAATTCTCCTCCTCTATCCGATCTCAACGTCTTCAGATTAAAGCCACTATGTTTTTCAACATAGACTTTAAATTCTTTGAACTTGGCAAATGCTTCAGATTTTTCTCTCAAGAAATATACCCAAGTTTTTCTGGTAAAATCATCAACAAAAATCAGCATGTACCTTTTTTGTCCGACTGATTCAACCTCAATAGGGCCACATATATCTGTATGTACCAGCTCCAAAAGTTGCTTTGCTCTTCTGGCTTTCCCTACTGGAAATGATTCTCGATGTTGTTTTCCAACGAGACATCCTTCGCATGGACGATCTGGACATTCGATTAAAGGCATGTCGGTCACCATCCTTTTCTGAACCAGTAGTTTTAGTCCACGAAAATTTAGATGACCGTATCGAAGATGCCACAGCCAGTTGTTGTCTTTCATCATCGCTTGAAAACTCAAGAGATTCTTCGTCTGAAGAGTCATGGGAAACATCCGGTTCTTCGTCATTTGCACCGTTGTGATCAACTTGTTGTTGACACCTCTGATGGTGCAAATTCCATTTTCAATGTGAACTTTGTGGCCTTTTTCGGAAAGTTGCCCAACACTTAGCAAATTCCAAAAAAGTCCTGGCACAAAGTAAACATCTGCAATAGCAACATTAGTACCATCTTTTGACTTGATATTAATGTTACCTTTGCCCATCACGGGAATTTTTGATTTATTCCCGAAGTTGACTTCACCACGACTCGTCTCATCCAATTGCGAGAATAATTCCTTCCGGCCAGTCATATGATTGCTGCAACGAGTATCTAGATACCATATGTTGGTATCTATAGTGCTTGAGTCATCCTTCTTACATGCTAGCACCATGTATTCTTCAGCATCAGTGGTATGTGCGTGCTCCGCCTGCTCGTACGTCGCCTTTGCATGGCATTCGGATTTGTAATGTCCGAACTTGTTGCACTTAAAACACTTGACTTTTGATTTGTCACGTGTTTTAAATTTCCCGGTGAAATTGGAATTTCCACCTCTTCCTTGGCCTCCTCCGCGACCTCGACCTCCTTGATAGCTTCCTCGATTTGATGGAGCGATACGACTTTGCAAAGCTTGCTCGGGATATGAACTGACGGACTTCTGATTCATTCTTTGCTCATGCGAGCATAATGAACCCATCAACCGCTCCAACGTCATAGTTGATATATCTTGGCCTTCTTCGATTGCCGCAACAACGTAGTCAAATCTTTCAGTCAAAGACCTCAAGATTTTTTCTACGACTCGTACATCTTGGAGTGTTTCACCATTAACCCTCAATTGGTTAACGATGTTTTGTACACGATCAAAATACAAAGAGATAGATTCAGAATCATTCATGCGTAAAGACTCAAAATCACCTCGAAGTGTTTGAAGCCGAACTCTTCGAACACGATCGTCGCCCTTGTAGGATTTTTGCAAAATATCCCACGCTGCTTTGGCGGTCTCGGCATTCGATATTTTTTCAAATATCGTCTCCTCCACGGCTTGAAAGATCGCATATAATGCTTTCTGATCTTTTTTCCGGGATTCCACCAACGAATCCTTCTCCTCCTTTCTCATGGCATTGAATTCTTCGTTATTAGCTACTTCGATGTAGCCATTCTCCACCAGGTTCCACAAATCTTGCGATTTGAACAAAACCTTCATCTGGACGGACCAGTTGTTGAAATTCTTTCCGTTCAACTTTGGAAGTTGAAATTGAACGGAACTTGTGGACGCCATAACTTGGCTCTGATACCAAATGTAGGAACCAAATAAAAAAAGAGGAAGGATGAATTTTGCGGAAGCTTGGAGGATTTAATTTGGAGAGAATAACAAAAATGCAAATGAGAGAGTAATACTACAAAATACCTTTGCCAAGGTTTTACACAAATAAAATCAAGCTTTGCTCTAAGCTTGTTCTTACAAGAACTCTCTCTCTCTCTCTCTCTCTCTCTCTCTCTCTCTCTCTCTCTCTCTCTCTCTCTCTCTCTCTCTCTCTCTCTCTCTCTCTCTATTTCTTCTCCTCCTTGATATGAAACTTACAAGAAAAACCACACATATTTATAGCCAATTCTATACCTAATTTTTGTCAAACTTAAATGTCTTTATTTGACTACACTTAATTTTATCAAATTCAAGCACACCTAAGTTGTCCATTTTTGACAATCAATAGTCAAAAATTGAGGCTTAAGCACACCTAAGTTGTCCATTAATAGTCAAAAATTGAGGCTTCTTCTTTTTTTGACTTTCTTCCAAAATTTATTTTAATATTTTCAATAACACGTACCCTAAGTGACACTTAGCAATTATTGCCCGGCTGTTCGCTTTATAATCAACTTCATCTACCATCTCGGTGTTGGTACTCTGTCCATAAGTGCGGGTTCTTCAGTAGAGTTCAGACCTCTCTGGTCCACACGGCCACATCCAGGATGAAACTTTGGCTTCATCCATTGAGGGGCAGTGGACTTTGCTGCGATCTTAACCGGCTCCCCGAGATTGGATGTCAATTCAATTCAACAGAAAGATCGTAAAGTGCCGACCACTGTCGTTGCCTTTTGACAACTGACACCCATCTTGCATGCAGTCGTCCTATCCCCGTTCATAAATGGAACGATCTCCTGCAAGGCAAAATGGCACGAATGATTCTTGAATTTTGATTCAGTATTCAATATAATTTATGTACTTTTAATTTGATCTCTAAACTTTAACTCAATATTTGATGTGATTCCTGATCTTTTAAGTTGACTAATATAGTCCCTCAACTTTTGAAATATGTTTAATTAATGTTCATCCAGATCATACAATGCCCAGATATAGCTCGAGGCACATGCGCCTGTTGTTGATTGTGCTACGAAGAACTACACGTCAAAGGATTATTGCCGCCTTTTGGGCCGCGAGACACCTCTCATTATATCCCCTGGCCTGAGCAGCCTCATGCATCCAAAAATCTACTAATTGGAAACCCAAATCAAGCTCTTGCTAGTGTGTCCAATCCCTTTCGGGTGATCAACATGCTTCCCATGTTTGGGCCGTCTTGCTCGAGCTCACCATTTTTCCTCCGACACAATGCGACGCTGGCAAGGAATTACAGGTTCTACATCGGATTTGAAAAATTGCAACTTCAACTCATCTCTTCAGTGAGGGAGCGACGAAGCTACATCTGTGCCTGTGGGGGTCAAAGGTCATCAACGAGGTGCAGATGGAGAAGACGAAGGGGAAGGAAACCCCAAAATCAGGAATGAGAGATCATCCTCAGGTTGTCCCTTTTTTCTCCAGTAATAGAACAAATATTTTTCGAAAAATAAAAATAAAAATAATAAAATAGAAAAAGAAATAGAAAAAATAAATATATAGCCAAAAGCCCCTTGCAAAAAAAAAATTTCAAATACTACTTAGCCCAAAGTTGCATTTCAAAGTATCTTTTACCAAAAAAACATTTGCATTTCCTCAAAGCTACTTAAGCTAAAGACATTTGCATTTGCTCAAAACCGATCTCTCAACATGAGGTGGCAAGTGCCTAAATCACAAGTTGCTATGAGATTTGCTCATAACATGATTCAAACCTTTGAGTTATGATTGAAGATAATGAGACCCATTTTCTAGGGAATTATTTCGTTCAGCGTTTGCTTTGCTAATGAATTGAATATTTGAACTTACAAGAAAAAGTACCAAAAAAGTACTAAACCTATTGCATTAGTATCAATTTTAATCCTAAGCATTTCAATTTGATTAATTTAGTCCTAAATATTTTCACATTGGTACCAATTTAGATCAGAAAATCAATGACATTAATGTTAACCATCCTATGTGTCACGTCTACCGCTGACATGGATATTGCTTATAATTTTTTTATTTTTTTTATTTTTTTCCCTTTTCTTTTTGTTGGTGGCCGATACAAAAAATATATATTAAAAAATAATCTACTCCAGCACCGACTATGCTGCATAGGATGATCAACATTTATGTCAACGATTTCCTACCTAAATTGGTTGGATAGACTAAATTAGCACCATTGTGAAAAAAAAATTATGACAAAATTGATCCAATTAAAAGGTTTATGATTGAATTGATACCAATGTAATAGATTTAGGATTTTTTTGGTACTTTTTCCCATAAGTTTGAATATTCAATTCATTAGCAAAGCAAATATCAAACATAGTAATTCCCTAAAAAATGAGTCTCATTATCTTCAATCATAACTCAAATGTTTGAATCATGTTGTGAGTAGCATTTGCAGCTTCATGTTGAGAGACTTCCTAACTTATGATACACAAGTAGAGCTGCAATAAGGAGCTCATATACCTGCGGAGAGATGAGTAGTAATGAGAAATCAAAAACTTGTGTAAAAGATGTGAAAACTTATGATAATGCCTAGACGAATAGTTATGTTGGTAGTCTCTCCTCTTCCTTTTTCACCAATAAAAAAATGATAATTCATTTGCTTAGCCGGAAAAAAAATTATCGAATATATATATATATATACATATTATCAGCGAATTTAAGAAAGTTTTAGTGAAGCATTGGATTCTTAAAGTCCTTTTACTGTGTGTTTTGGACTGCGACAATCATTCTGAAACATGTTGATCCAAAGTCCACTCCAAAGCAACCGCTCGCCTATTCTCATCCAAAGGGTTCTAAGAGTCCAAATGAAAATGGAGGATTCAAGTCCTTTTGCGAAAGTAAACTCGGTTTTGGTCTTCTAAAAGTGACGTTATTGCTTAGGGAAAAAAGAAAAAACCAACAATAATGAAGCCACAGAGAGAGAGAGAGAGAGTCTTCGTTTTCGTCAAAAAGTACAAATGGAAACTTCCAAGGTCTATCGTTTTCTTTGTCAGGAACCAGGCACAAACATGTTAAGGACTAAGAAGTACCTCTCTTACATATTCATACGATTGATCCTTAAATTTTTGAAATAGTATAAAAATAAAAAGAAGTACTTCAAATCATTACTATTTAACTCGGGCTTATTTTAAAAAAAGTTGAGGCATTTCAAATTGTTTGTTGACACAGATAAAGTCGGGAAAAACTTCTAAAATTATTTCAATATTGGACTTTAAACATATAATAGTTCCAAAATGAATTTTTTTAAAAAGAAGATCTTTTGTCTCATGGTAGCCTACTCTGGTGCCCTCACGAAACTTTCATTATTGAGTTAGCTATATACACTTCACATTTTCTAGCGATTCACATGGTATCATCAAATGATACAAGACTTGGATAAAAATCTACAACATACTAGAATGCCCTTGTTGACGATCATTTACTCAAACAGCATTTATGGTTCCTCAAATAATGTGATATCTCACACCAAGTAAATCCTTAACCCTTTCCTCTCTTGCTAAAACTACAGATTGTTCTTGTGAATTATAGCTAATATCGGGTATGTAAGTAGTGATTTCAAATCCAGAGGTTAATCGTAATCTAACAACTTTACGTAAGGGAGAGTTTGGTTTTTTAGGGGTTATATTGGAAAAGTTGACAGATAAATCACCCTTCCTGCCACTCTACAAAGCTGTATATAAGATTTTCACCTCATACGGCTCCTTGTTCAATTCTTTCGAAGTCATAGGTCCTTTTCCTCATTTGAGAATCTCCTCTCTCCTTCCACTCCGTCCCAAAGAGTAATTAGGGCCAATTCAGTTACATTTTCATGTTCCAATTTAACACTTTCCGTTTTGGATTATTCTCAAATGAGAAGATTCTTCTTCTTACCAAAAATCTGCAGATCCAATCACAATTTTATAATAAGAACAAGAGATACTTCTCGATCAATCTCTTTGCCCTCATTTTTCAAGAAGTAGAAAGATCCTTTTCAAGTTTGAATTTGTTCATTTGAAATATGGGTTTTTCTACTTCATTTTTATTTACTTTTTTTTTATCATTTTTCTTCTCTTTTTTATTTTTTATTTTTATTTCATTTTTTATTCCCTTCAATCATTTCTTAAATTTCATAGATTTGATCCTATAAACTTTGACCCATTTTCTCATTGAGCGAAGGATACAAAAGATTGATTTTTCAATCAAAAGCACTATGTGAGTTAAATCTTCAGTTTTGTCCTCTTTCTCTATCCCTATCCCTTAGGTACAATCTTTGAATCAATAGAGAATCTTTTATTTTGTATCTATATGAATCATTATTATTATTATTATATTCTAATTCCTTCCCGATATCTCCCAAGGAAAATCTCGAATTGGATTCCAAATTGAAGGGTTAGCGTGAGCTTATCCATGCGGTTATGCACTCTTCGAATAGAAATTCATTTTCTGAAAGATCCTAACTTTCGTGCTTTGATGGGTCTTCAAGATTCTTTTGATGGCTTATGTTGTGTTACAGGGATATCTATATGATCTGATTGATTGCGTAAAGCCCATGATAGCGAAAGAATCGAAGAAAGTATACAGAAAAGACAATTCTTTTCTATCTATTAGTATTATATTAGTATTGATTAGTGATCCCAGCTCAATGATCCTTTCTTTCGTGATTCACTTTTGGTACTAGTCCTACATTTTGTTTCTATGGACAAAGGAGATAGGGGGCTCAGCTAAAAGAGGATTGTATTATGAGAGAAGCAACGGGATCAACCTCTTTCGTTCAAATATAAATATACAACATGAATTTTGGCAATGAGTTGGACTCTCTTATTGATATGAATGAATCATCTTTTTCACGGAGGTAAATCTTTGCCTGATAGTAAGAGAATAGCAAGTTATAAATTCTATTTCAGTAGAATATTATTTCTATTACTATGAAATTCATAAATGAAGTAGTTAATGGGGGTTATCATTATCTTTTCTATAGTGATGAATATTGTATGAGTTAAAATAATTTATTTAATATTATGGAAGACTGGTTACCTAGAGACCGTTTTGTTTTTTTTTTCTATTCTTTTGTTAATTGATTTATGTATCGAACTCCATTCACGTCATGGTTGGGAACTAATGATTAGCTATGTCTATAGAGACTTTGAATTTGCTCATGATGATCAAATTATATTTGGTCTTGTTTCTACTTTTCAGTCATTATGGATACAATTTTTAAATAGTGGATCTTTTGTTATTTAAATCATATATCTCCATCACTTGTAGTTATTTATCGTTCAATGAATGATTGATCCAAATTTAAGGGAAAAGTATACCTTAAGTGCCAAAACTTATGTACGACGTGCCCTTTAGTGCCAAAACTTTCAAAACGTTCACTTTAGTGCTAAGTTTTTTCAAAATTATTCACTTCAGTGCCAAATTCCATCTGAAGCATACATATCTCGCCGGAAAGTCTACGTGGAGGACGACGTGGCTCACTAGAGGCCGACTTAGCAATTTAAAGAGTAAATGACGTCCTTGAAGCTGAATCCATCTAAACATAAACCCTAAATCCCCGAATTACAAATCCTAAATCCCCAAATTACAAACCGTAACCTGCAGCGAGCGAGGGATGGCAACGAGCAAGCAATGACGACGAGTGAGCAGTTGTGGCCAGCGAGGGACGGCGGTGAGGGAGCGATGGTGGGGACACTACAAGAGGGCCATTAAAGTGAGAAAACGATGGTGGCAGCTCCATGATGGGGAGCAAGAGACGATGGACTGAAGACCAATGACGGCGATCAGGCGACATCGTTTTTCATTTTTTTTCCCTTTCACAAACCACGTCGAATGTCTACCGTGGTAATTGTTTCTAAAAATTTGCCACATAAGATAATAAAATAAATTAAAAAATTCATGTAATTCATTTGGCCAAATTGGTACTGAAGTGCATGATTTTCTCCGAACTTGACACTTAAGTGAACGTTTTGAAAGTTTTGGCATTAATGTGCACGCCGTACACAAGTTTTGGCACATGTAGTGTGCTTTTTCCCAACTATAGTATTTGTAACTTTGTAACATAAGGTCCATAAGCAAAGCATTTCTATTTGAAGATGTACCTACTCTTTCCACCCTACAGGATTTTCCATACTACTATATTCTAGCAAAATTATTTTAGTAAACTAAATAGTGAAATTGTGGATAGGGAACACTACAAACGATTTATCTAATTTTATTGTAGAAATTTTTGGGATCAATGGTTGGACCATGCAAACTGAAAACATCTTTTCTAGCATAAAGAGAGAGAGATTATTTGACTATTTCCATATCGCTGATAATATATACCATAACTTAGACATACATTTCAAATGCATATCCCAATTTTGCACAGCAAGGTTATGAAAATCCGCGAGAAGTAACGGATCATATTGTATTTACTAATTGCCATTTAGCTAATAAGCCTGTGGATATTGAGGTTCCACGAGCAATACTTCTGATGCTATATTTGAAGCAGTTGTTCGAATTCCTTAGAAAAAATTCCAAAGAGAGGCCGCAAGTATCCTGATTTTCTCAAATAAGAACATGAAGTAGACTTAGTTTCGAATAAGGGCCCGAAGTGTCATCATTTTCTAAAAAAAGAAAAAAAACTAAAATAGTTATGGTTGTTTCAATTAAGGGCCTAACCTCGTCGGCCAACCGTCTAGCCAAAATTTTCTACCGATCAAGGGCATTTTTGGCAAAATACAAATTTAATCTAATTTTTGTTAAATTAAATTTTAGAAAAAACTTAAACTAAAAGTTAAAAAAAAATCATCCTCCCACCT
Organism: Psidium guajava; assembly: GCA_016432845.1. Classification (NCBI taxonomy): domain Eukaryota; kingdom Viridiplantae; phylum Streptophyta; class Magnoliopsida; order Myrtales; family Myrtaceae; genus Psidium; species Psidium guajava. The sequence goes on along the minus strand of CM028226.1, from coordinate 11,589,024 downwards.
ACGCTTCTTTTTCTATTTTTTTTCTTTTTTTCTTTTTCAAAATCTCTTTAAAATAGAAAAAGGGAAAAAAATAAAATAAAATAGTAAATTATCAAAACACCCCTAACTAAAGTGACTTAAGCCCTTTTTTGAGAGTAGTATAGTCACTTTAAGACCTTATTTGAAATAATATGCACTTCATGCCCGTTTTTGACACAATGAGAACACTTCATGACTTTATTTGAAACAAAATCTATTTCAGGCTTTTATTTAAGAAAATGAGGGCACTTTGAGCTCTTATTTGAAATTTTCCTAATTCCTTATGATATGCAAATTAAACAAGTTCTTGCTAATGGTTAAAAGGAAGGTTTGAATGTGGGGATGAAAGAAAAGATAGGCAATCTGTCTTTTCAGAGCTATCGCCCCACTAAAAAAAATATTCTTGTGATAGGTCCTGTTTCTGGTCAGAAATATAGTGAAGTCACCTTTCCTATTCTTTCCCCGGACCCCGCTACTAATAAAGATGTTCACTTCTTAAAATATTTCACATATATATATAGGCAGGACCAAATGAAGGGTCTGACTTATCCGATGCCCTTTTTCTTTTCGTATGATTTTCCTTACTACGCCAAACACTGTAGCATTATAAATTTTATTGATCTTTTCTTCCTTTCGTCCTAGAGACCGTGCCATTCTGTAAGTCTGTGTCATGGTTTTCATCTTCGCTGGGAAAGGTCTTTTTAGGTCTTCTTCTTCCTCACCAATTTGGTATCATCGTCTTTTCTGTGTTTTCCTCTTTCTCCTCGGTCTGATCTGGTTCTAGTTAATTTGTCGTATTTCCGGTCTCTGGTGCCGTCGATCTAATTTGGTTCCTGGTATCATCGGTCTTCTCATATATTTCTTTCTCATAGCCCTGTGGGTCCGAAGGAATCTTGTTTGGATCAAACACGTTGGTTAGTCGAGTGCCAAGGAAAGAAGTACGGTAGGCTGCTCATCATCGGGCTTTCGATTATACTCGATTCTGATCCGCAGACATATCGAGGGAAAAAAAAAAGAAAAAGGGAAATTTGCATAGGTCATATCTGAACGTAAAGAATATAATCGACCGTGAATACGAAAATGAACGAGAAGGAAACACGTACCCTTGAGTGACCCTTAGCAATTATTGCCTGGCTGTTCGCTTTATAATCAACTTCATCTACCATCTCGGTGTTGGTACTCTGCCTATATGTGCGGGTTCTTCAGTAGAGTTGAGACCTCTCTGGTCCACACGGCCACATCCAGGATGAAACTTTGGCTTCATGCGTTGAGGGGCTGTGGACTTGCTGCGATCTTGGCCGGCTCCCCGAGATTGGATGTCAATTCAATTCGACAGAAAGATCGTAAAGTGCCGACCACTATCGTTGCCTTTTGACAGTTGACACCCATCTTGCATGCAGTCGTCCTGTCCCCGTTCATAAATGGACCGATCTCCTGCGAGGCAAAATGGCACGATTAGTTTCTGAATTATGACTTAATATTCAATATAGTTATGTACTTTTAATTTGATTTCTAAACTTTAACTCGATATTTAATATAATTTCTGAACTTTTAATTTGACTAATATAGTCCATGAACTTTTGAAACATATTCAATTTAATCTCCGAATTTTAATCAATGGAAGTATTATATTGAACATCTTTCTAAGTTCAAAGATCATACTAGTCAAATTAAAAAATTTAAATACCACATTAAATATTGGATTAAAGTTCATGAATCATATTGATCAACTTAAAAGTACAGAGATTACATTGCACATTGGATCAAAATCCATAGACTATTTGAGTAATTATCCTCCTAAATGACTATACGTTCGGAAAAAAAAAAAAAAGGGAACAGACGGTTAATTCCATGATGAATAACACACTAATGAGTTGGTCTAGTGGACTCTGCTGGTACAAAATACAAAACCCAAGTCTGATGCAACTTCTGAGGTGCTTCCACCAGCAGTCCCACTTTCAATTTGAACTTTGCTTCCTCAGCAGGCACCAGGAAGAAGCACATGGTTAGAATAAAGAGGAGGTTGGGATTAGTTAATACACTCGGCAAAAGTTTTCCAGGTCTCAATGTGAAATGCTTTTATGCCAATCTTTTTCATCGGATTCAATTTTTTTAACATGAAGATGGGTTTTCCTTCCCACATACGCAGTCTCCGTCAATCCTAGTTTTCCCATTGTCATCCACCTCTCACTACAAGTCAATGTTGGTTCCGACCTCTCTGAAAAAAGTTTGCTTTGCCTACTTATTGTAATGCTCGTGGCAGGGCCTTCTTCTGGATTAGGTACTGGGTCATTTTCAGACCGTGATTAGCTGGTCTTATTAGGTCTTCATCTTGGGTGCATAATCTCATAAACAAATACCTCAATTCAGGCAAGAGAACTAATCAATGGATGCTCTTTATCTGCTCCTGTTTTTCAGCATCAACACCCTTCGTCACCTCCCAGGTCTCTGCACTGCGGCGGACACGATCACTCCATCTCGGTCGCTCAGTGATGTTAATGGAAGCACCTTATCTTCCCAAGATGGGACCTTTGAACTGGGCTTCTTCAGCCCGGGAAATTCCCACAAACGTTTCGTGGGAATCTGGTACAAGAGCATCCCAGCAAAAACTGTTGTCTGGGTTGCGAATAGGCTCACTCCGATCAATGACTCATCCGGGGTTCTGATGATTGATAGCTTAGGAAAGCTTGTCATCCTCAGCAGCAACAGCACCGTTGTTTGGTCTACAAACTCAACAGGGACTGCACAAGATCCAGTAGTGCAGCTTCTTGATACTGGAAACCTTGTCCTGAGAGATGGGAATGATGGAGATTCAGGCACCACTTACTTGTGGCAGAGCTTTGACTACCCGACAGATACGGTCATAGCGGAAATGAAGATCGGATGGGACTTGAGAAGGGGTCTCAATCGCCGGTTAACGGCATGGAAGAGTGCGGATGACCCTTCTCCCGGCGATTTCTCGTGGGGATTGGAGCTCCACAATTACCCTGAAGCAGTTGCCTGGAAGGGAAATCAGGAATATTTCCGGAGCGGCCCGTGGAATGGCCTGAGGTACAGCGGCGCACCGGAGCAGAGGACCAATCTCCTTTTCTCATTCAACTTCGTTAACAATGAGGATGAAGTTTACTTCACTTTCCACCTCAAGAACAAATCAGTCCTCACCAGGAATGTCCTTAACCAATCAAATTATGCGTGGGAGCGGTATACTTGGAGCGAAGCCACTCAGGCGTGGAAGCTCTACACAACGGTTCCTAAAGACTACTGCGACCATTACGGCCTTTGCGGTGCATATAGCAATTGCGACGTGACTGAACTGCCCGCTTGTCAGTGTTTACCGGGGTTCAGCCCTAAGTCGCCTGAGAAATGGAATTCGATGGATTGGTCTGAGGGATGTACGAGAAATAAGCCCCTAGAGTGTGGAGACAGAGATGGGTTTGCCAAATTTGGTGGATTGAAATTGCCGGACACCAAATTCTCTTGGGTGAATAGGACATTGGATCTGAAAGAATGCAGGGCTACTTGCTTGCGCAACTGTTCTTGTACGGCCTACACGCATTCGGATATCAGCGGGGATGGCAGTGGCTGCGTCATGTGGTTTGGTGATCTTGTGGATATTAGGCATTTCACAGACAGCGGGCAAGATCTCTACATCCGAATGCCCCGGTCAGCACTAGGTAATTTGCTTGCTTTCCGGTTTTTTACTAGTTCCTGGGAGCCTGTTGACGCAGAACAATACTTCTGACATCTAACTTGTTGGTTTCATTTGATTGACAATTTGAAGACTTGAAAAGCAGACATTGGTTGAAAATAGTGGTCATAGTCATAGCCGTGACAGTTGCAGCTTCAATGTTGCTCTTAACCAGCTATAATATCCACAAATGGAGGAAGAAACTCGAAGGTAAACTTGATGCCCATCACTTTATAATGGCTCTTTGTCAGTTATCCTAATCGAAAGAGACTCGGTTGACTGCATAATTGGCTTAAACCAGACATCCTTGCAAGTTTGTCGTTCGACCAAATTTCAAAAGCAAATTAACTCTCATTCCACTATGATATCTGCAGTAGTTACAAGAACGAATCTATCTTGCCATTAATAATTTACTTAGTTTCAGTTCTTTTCAAATTGCCTGAGCTATTATGTTGCTGTGATGTTAGGTAGTACAAAGCTTATGTAAGTTATAAAAAAAATGAAAATCTCAAATTCTAATCTATATTTTAGAGTCCAGCATGGATTAGAAGTAGAAAGCTTATGGATTTAGAAAAATATGCCAGCTGATGAATTCACCTAATATTTTTGTCCTGCAAAATATAATTTAAGGACTTGCTCAGAGTGTATTTCAATGATGTGATTACCCGCCAACCTCACTTTCAATCACTGCAGAGGCGAAGATAGAAGAAGAAAAGGAACCCAACAATGAAAGCTCGAAGGAGGACTTAGAGTTACCAGCATTTGACCTAGCCACAATTTTGGATGCGACCGACAATTTTTCATTAAACCAGAAGATCGGAGAAGGAGGGTTTGGACCAGTATATAAGGTACATTTTTAATGTACTAATTCCAAGACTGTAGAAGCAGAGTAGAGATTTCCCTAGAGTTCAGATTGCCATAAAAAGATGTATACTCGATATTCAGGGTACTCTACCAGATGGACAGCAAATCGCCGTGAAGAGGCTTTCGACCATCTCTCGACAAGGAACAAAGGAATTCAAGAATGAAGTGATACTGATTGCCAAACTTCAGCACCGAAATCTTGTAAAACTTCTGGGCTGTTGCATTGAAGGAGAGGAGAAAGTGCTGATCTACGAATACATGCCTAACCGAAGCTTGGACGCCTTCATTTTTGGTCTGACCAGTTTTTTTCTTTTTTTTCCTGAACCATTCTATAGCTTTCAAGTTTTATCAGAATAAATCATGATCCATGTATTCAATTGACCTGTAAGCAAACTTGCAGATGGCACAAGAGGTAAACTACTAGACTGGCAAACTAGATTCAACATTATTTGTGGGATCGCTCGGGGCCTTCTCTATCTTCATCAAGATTCAAGATTGAGGATAATACACAGAGATCTAAAAGCAAGCAATGTCCTGCTCGATAAGGAAATGAACCCGAAAATATCTGACTTTGGCATGGCCAGGACTTTCGGAGGAGATCAGAGTGAAGGGAATACAAACAGAGTGGTTGGAACTTAGTAAGTATCCGAATTGATGAATTTTGACAAGTTTGAATTGAGACATGAGTGCCTGACTGAAATGATGCCTTGCAGTGGCTACATGGCGCCAGAATACGCCATTGACGGGCTATTTTCCGTGAAGTCTGATGTCTTTAGTTTTGGAATACTAATCCTGGAAATCATCAGTGGAAAGAGAAACCGGGGTCTATTTCATTCAAACCAGAATCTCATTGGACACGTAAGTTTCAAATTCAAGTACAAATTTCACATGGCGTTTGTTCAGTACTTATGTGTGTGCATTCCATGGTGGTCCCATACGTTTGGAATTGGGATTGATGGACTTTCGCTAAAATCACCAATAAGTGGATATAATAATCTCTTGAATTTGATGATGTAATTGCAATGGTTCAGGCCTGGAGATTATATGCAGAAGGTAGGCATCTAGATCTCATTGATCCGTGCTTAGACCAATCGTGCATCCTATCAGAGGTACTGCGATGCGTCCACCTGAGTTTCCTTTGTCTACAACATCATCCCGAGGACAGACCAAGCATGGCATCTGTGGTCGTGATGCTAGGGAGCGAAAGTGCTCTGCCTCCGCCCAAACAGCCAGGCTTCCTGATAGACAGGAAAACTTTTGAAGGAGACTCTTCGTCAAGCAAGCACGAGCTAAACTCAGTTAATGAAATCACCATGACGGTGGTGGAAGCAAGATAGACTACTCACCAGTGAATTCTGCAACTGTCCATCGTTGTGACACCTGATGAAATTGACCTTTTTGCTCAACTCGACTAACTTGCTAGCATTTGAACTTAATCAGAAAAATATACAATCTGTAACAGTCTGCCCTAGAGAATGTGCATTGAGCAACTGTCCCCTTCTCTAAATCAATAGGATTTGATTATGTCGCCAAGGAGGATGACAAGAAGGCACTGTGCAGCTATGATTGCGAGTTCTCTCCAGGAAAATTTGGCTCAACTACACAAACTATGCCTCTATCTTTTTTTCATGATGCTTGTGGAATAAATTAGAAGTGAAGTTGGGGCAAGTGAAGATCTGGTCAGGAAAATACTAGTCTTTTCAAGCAAGCAAAACAAAAGAGATTGGAATGATAGGATGTTGGACTCAGTGAAGCAAAAGCGTCTTTCAACTTTTCATGCATTTGTTTGGGTCTGGTTCAAGAAAATCTTGATGGAGAATGATTAGGTTTCTCTCTCCTGATTATCTATTTATTCTTTTTATTTTTATTTTTATTTTTCTTCTCTTCTTTTCTCTAGCCAGTGGTTGGATCGGCTATCAGCTAGAGAAAAGTGCTAGCGAGTTCAACCTCGCCCTCACCATCAATGGGTGAGGCCGACCTCACCCTCACCTCTAGCCGATCGTCAAGGCTAGAAGAGTAAGAAGAATGAGAAGAAAAAAAATGGCATAAATAAGTAAATAAAAAAATTAAAATATTACTAAAATTTGTCGCATCAAAATTCAATTGAATAGGTTGAATTGGCATAGATGCAAAAAGTTTAGAATTCGATTAAAAAAATTAAGATTGAATGGACTCAATTCCAATAAATTTATGATTTTTTTATAATTTTTCTTATCTTCTAAGAATCAACAGTAACGGGATTATTGAGGACTTTGAGAAAATGTCAGGTCTGAGATCCAACTTTAGATCTTGAATGGGCTATTATTGATGGCTTGGTGTTAGGTGGAAAGGGCAAATTGGGAACAATTGCCAGAGTTGTGTCAAATCAATGAGGAAAGCTTAAAACATGGGACCTTCCGTGCCCTATTGCACCAACTTCTAATTTGTACCACCAAGAGGAGACGTGCAGGGTTGGATCTTCTGGACCCAGAACAAAGTTATCTTATTATGGGGGAAAACACATTGATTTAGCCAAATGGTTTGAAAGTTTAGCACAAATTTGAGACACCCTTTCTTCTCTTCTCTTTTCTTTTTTTTTTCTTTTTATCAAAACGACCTTTCTTTAACTCTACGCAAGATCAGTTCGAATTTGGATAGGAACTAGAACACGGGATTGACAATACCATCATTACAAGTGAACGAGAAAACATGGTTCATATAGAGTATAATATGACATTGTCTTTGATTGGTTCTGACGAACCATAAACTTGAAATGTCATCATGCTTGGGCATGCATGATTAGGTGTGCTTGATTTTAGGGTGGTTAAATTTTGGACATTAAAGTTTTTTTGAACTAGGAGTGGGCCGGGCTTTTTATTTTCGTTCCGTTTAATTTCATTATATATGCAATGTGTATATGTCAAATGTAGATTTGATTGTTTCTGCTTGAGGATAATATACTAAACATATTCAATTTCTTCAACCGGTTCAGTTCCAAGTTCTACTTTGGAACTGGCCTTGTAGGTTTCACCACTCCAAGTTCTTGGGTAGAACCAACTAGTTTAAGATATAGGTTTCCAGGACCCAACCGGTCAAGGTCATTTCCTAGTTTTTCGAATGGAAAACCAGACCAGTCCTATTGTGAACTGGCAAATAAGGTTGGCTCCTGAATTGAACCAGCCCAATTGATCGCCCGTATCCATCTTTGTGGAATGATCAAATCTTTGTAGAGTATATCATGTTATTTCACTTTTGATATTTACTTCTTTTAATTGCTTAGTGGGATTTACATCTTTATCTTGAAGTTATGTATCCCTTTTTCATATGAAATAAAGATTTTTGTTTTGACCACAAAAAAAAAAGTCTGGCTGGCTAATATAAGTCCTTCATATGATCTTGTTAGCGTTAAGTCGCTATAGGCTTAGTTCACAAAACTGAAAGTTCGAGCACTAAATTTAAAGTGTTGAAAACACAGACAATAATCTGTTTTGTAGTTGAAAATTAAATGCCAAATGTAATAACTTTTTTTATAGCTACATAAAATAATTATCATCATTTATAGGTCTTAGATTAATAGTTGGTGTAATTCCCGAAGCTAGGCCATGACAAAGTGTCTCTTGAATATTCTCCAATCTCGTGAGGAATGATTCGTGTTTGATTGAGTAAAGATATATAGCTCAAATTTGACACATGGGTATTGTCATCTAAATTTTAGTTTTTTTTTCATTTATATTGCAAAAAAAATGAGAATTTATTCTCACAAAAAAAAAAGTTCCTCGTAATTTGCATATTTTGTTTCGTGCATTGTATTTATTTCAATTTAGACTGGCAAAGGAATTGGGCTTAAATTGAAGAGCAACGGACCCGAGTCTACTTGAAAATTTAGCTAGCCCATGGTGACGTCTTTATTGGGCTGAAAATTTTGAAACTTAAGAGTTTTAAGTAATTAAAACTCTTAAATTTAGAATTTCTAATCTTGGCCTTAATCTAATCCTACCTTAGCTAGGTTTAATCCAATGGTCCATAATAACTCCTACTCTTACTAGGATTAGGATTGGTTTTAACTCAATATAATCAACCTTAGCTCTAGTGTTGAAGGGAGGAGAGAAATTTTGTGACGCTCAGAATTCTTCAGAGAAATTAAGTTAGAGAGAGTGAGGGAACAAAAAAAAAGACAAAGAGTCTTTGGCATTCACTTGGTGGAGACTCCCTAAGGTGATCTCCATAGCCATCGATGTTCATCCTGCGCGGAAACGTGGCTGTTAAAGTTGTTTTAAGCTGCTATTCGGTGCTTATTTTGGAGCTGTTTGGTGCCTATTTTGCAGCTATTTGAGGACTGTCTTCGCAACTGCTCGGTGTAGAATTCACTTTTGTTTTGTTGCTATTGTAGCGCCAAAATAGTGTTGTTCAATAGATTTTCTAGCTTATATCTGGCTCAAATCTGGCCCGACAAATAAAGGTACTACTTTTACCCTTATTAAGGTTGATTTGTTACTGATTTGTTATTAAAAAAAAGATATTTTGATGTTGTTTTAATGCTGTTTCTGCACTACTTATGTGTTGTTTTGTCCGAATCGAGGCCGTTTATCGCATGTCTTATGAGCACTAACTTGTGCAGATTTTTGGAATAAAACAAGATAACTTTCTCTGACCTTTGATTGCAATTCATGCTTGTTTGATTGGCAATATGCATATATGTTCATATACCTTGATAGATGTATACCAACTTGCAATTAAAATTGAAAAAATTCAAACCTTTTGACTATAAAAGTTGAAGTTTTTTTTATGAACAAAAAAAAAATCTGATTTTTTGGATGGTTAACTCTCATGATCAAACTTGGCATAATTTATCTGAATTCGAAATCCTAAACCCAAACCTAAACATGTTCTATCCATGGCTATTTGGATACGATTTTTTCGGATTAATAAAAAGGGGAAGTTAGCCAATTCGATCTATAACATTTAGATCCGATTCGTTATCTTCCCAAATTAATTTTTGGGTTTAAGGAAGTGGATTTTTTTTTTGAAAAAAAATTCAAAAGGATTATCCATAAATTGCATTGTGGTTATCATGTTTTGAATATTCATTGATTATCATGTTTACTTTGGATATTGCCTTATTTCATTTGAAATTCTGTAAAAGAAATTTAAAAATTTTAGTAAGATATGATTTCTTAGAAACCATATCTAATTGAAATTTTAGAAAAAGATAAGCTTCTCAAAAAGCTTATCTCATTGGAAATTTGGAACGGAAATCAAAATAAGGAATTGTCCATGCATATCCTAAAAAGTTCAAAAGTTCTAAGAAAATACCAAAAAAACTCTGCTCATCATCTCATGCATTTTACGTTTGCATGTCACGTTGCATATGTTATATTTGTGTATCACATGCCATCTTTGCATGCCCGCACATCTCATGTTTCGTTGCATATTCACATGTCCATGTTTGCATAATCATATTTACATGTCTTACGTGTATCCATGTGACATAATTTTCGAGTATCACCCATTATACCTCCCATTCTTTCAAATGATACATGCATTAATTTTTTTTTTCACATAAATGGTTGTGCCTCTTGTTGCATGTTTCATACAGCTACTACTTTGCATATCATTGTTTGTCATGCCATGATTTGGTTGCCATTATGCTATGCCGTGGTAATACCATGTCATCTTTGCGCGTCCCATGCTTTGCATATCTCATGTTGCATGTTCATACATGAAGCATATCTCATATTTTATCATATCATATATTTGCATATCCATGTTGCGTTTTATTTGCCATGTCATTCTGGCATGCTTAGTCTAATTGAATGCATAATTATTTGTACATTGCTTATTGCCTTGCATTATGTCTTGTTTGGATGTTATGTCATTCTTGCATATTTTAATTAATTAGTTAACTTTGCACCCAGGGAGAGATTGCCTCAATTCCATAAGTCTTGCATTGCATCGTTTACTATTAATTCACTGTCAATCTCATTCATATCTATCATACATTCCATCTAAAAAGTGAAAAGACAAAAAAAGAATACATCACTTGATCTTTAAAGTAAGTCAGGTCTGGGTTGTCGACTTAGGGTATTCCATGAAATTCAAGGTACCGAAAAGGTATTAGTTTTAATTAATTAGTATAATCAAGTCCCCGAATCCTTTAATCTCTGGTTCATAGAAGTAAGATATTTCTCCCAATATCTTACTCAGGTTTCTAATCAACTTATCAAGAATGATTAGTGGCGACTTCAAATTATCTAAACCTCAATATAAAATCAAAGTTGCGAATTGATAGGGCTTGGGAGAGTTCGTTTTAGGTTAGCCATTTCATAAACCTAATAATCCATTAACCTGAGGAAACTTCATTTTTTTAGGGTCGCGACAATGGGAAACATGTTGTGCTTGCCGAGAGCCGCAAAATGCGAAGCAATAACCATGATTAGTGTCGTGCATTCATGAAGATGATACCTGAAAGAAAAAAAGTCATATGATCTTTAGATCACGTCATATGGATCGTTAATCGTTATTATTCAAAGCTCACAATAAAACTTGCATAATCAACAATTCAAATCATATTTGATTCACATGATTCGCAAGTCGTGCGACAACTTCCCGTCGTACCTTATCGACATAGACGAATCGTATTAGCCATCCGAGTCCTTCGACTGCAAATTTTGTTGTCCTACTTGGATCCCAAAATGAGGCGGCTATAGTCCATCACATGCCCCAACATTCTCAATGAGCCAAAACCAATCCAAAATTGCTGACCACATTTGTTGACCTTGGACATCAAAAGGACTTTCAACATCGGGAGAACAAAAATTGTAGCAGCTTCAAGGAATTCGGGCGGTTCGATCAGCATGCCGTGTGCAATACGTCATCATAAATTGATTCGATTCGGCCCAACCGGTTAGACCCTAAGAAGGCCCTGACTTGGCATCTGAGGGTGATCACGCCCCCGTTTTGCGTAACTGGCTCAGAAAGACTTGGACGGTTGTGATGAGAACACGGGAATTCCACGTGGACCCACGACCCTCGCACGCCGTTGATTAGACTTCTACCCAAACAAACGTCAACGCCGTGTCCACGTGTTCGTACCATCGCTGTCGATCGACAGCAGGCCGGATTGGACAATTGATTAGGATATGAAATTCGGTGCTTAAGCTAAACCTTGTTAGGCAAGACGTTGAAGGCTCAACTTTGTGCATTTTCTTCATTGGCCCGAAGTGATTACTGATTAGTTGTGCAATAGATTGTAGATTTAGGGTAAGTGTTTTAACGGAAGAGCTCGGTAAGAATTAGTTTTTTGAACTTTCACCTTCAGTTAGTTGAAAATAACGAGTTAACGAAAGCTCATTTACAATTTTTTTTTACCCTGAAAAAAACCCACTCATAAAATTAGAAAAGCAAATTCCCGTTTCCTCAATGGAGGATGCCATTTCCTAAGTATTCGTCTCTCTTAACGAATGCCCTTATCTTCTTGAATACCAATTATTTCAAAAGTGATTCGGAGACTTGATTTCGCTTTTCGAGCACCACCAAATTAAATTAAAATTAACAATTTTTTTTAAAATAACTTTGCATGGAAAGCATGTACGAAACAAACGGATCCTTAAATTCTTTCTTTCTTTCTTTCTGAAAATTAAGCGATCAGCATGACTTCTGATCACGTTCTAACTTTCTTGTCTCGGTTATTTTGCAGTCCCATGTGATGTTACTTTATGGAAGCACAGGAGTAGAGGTACCGTTGATCTCTTGTGTTTAGGAGTGATTAAATGGGAAAATCGTTTAGGACGAAAGAGCATCATGCCTAACTCATCAAATTGGTACAATTTTGAAAATTCTTTCCCCGGCCCTCTTTGTACTTTTTTGAACTCATGAGAATCCTATTTCTAGCGTAGGAAACAAGAGGAAAGAAAGAAAGAAAGAAAGAAAGAAAAAGGAAATTATAAAATAAAATAAAAAAGGTGGACATCTTCTAGAGGATTTATGGAGTTCGCAACGACCACGACGATGATGATGAGGAGGAGGAGCGTGACGACAACCCACCATCATTAACTCCCCCACTCCCCGGACAAAAACGACGACGTTCCGACCTCGTCGCCATTATTAGGAGGCAATTAATCCTCCGCTAAGTTAAACTAATTAACCTCGCATTAATGGGGAGTCCCCACCTTCTCCTAAGTGGCTTCGACTGTATAAAATGGAGGCTCCTCCCTTCTCGCTCTCCCCACTTCCATTTGTCAACGTTTTCCAACGCATCAGCCCCACGCAGTCGCAGGCCACCGAGGAGAGAAGCGGAGCGGCTCTGTGAGGACTCGTCTCAATGGCGACCAAGGTTTACATCGTGTACGTTCCCATCTCCTTCGCGATCGATCCGATCGAATTTCTCGCCTGTCGCTCGCTCGTTCGTTTCCCGGTTCGATGTCGTTTCGCCTGCTTTTGCGTGGCCCTCTGAATTGCGTGCGTGCGCGCGCCTCGTGGCGGGCATTGGATCGGTTCGGATGGATCGGTTTGGCGATCGCCTTCGTTTTCCGTGATGGCTTCGCCGTTTGATTGTTTTTGACCGATGCCGTCGTGTTCGATCCGCCGTGAAAGTTGTTTTCGGCTGGTGGTGTCTGGTTTACAGTGTCTTGTCTCGGCGGTTGCGTTCTGGTGTGTGATTAGCTTTCTCTCTGTTCGCGTGGCATTGGATATCGGTCGTGTTCCCTCGAAATGAACTGTTGGCCGTTTGATTGCTCGAACCGTGTGTGGCGCGTGGTTCGGTTGAGCACGATCGTGCAAGATCTGTTGGTTAGACTGCTAATTTGCTAGATATCATCTGTTTCGATATGATACGTAGCAGTTGTGTTTTCATTTGTGATTACCTTAGTGTAATGAATATTGGCTGTGTTTCGTTTCTCTTGGTTTGATTTATTATGAATTCGTGAAATTTGACTGAGTGAATACGGATGGAAGTGAGAATTTCGCCAATTTATGAACTGAATTTTAAGTTAGGTTTCTGATGTTGCTCAACTTTAAGTGCTAAGATGTGCTTCTACTAGATGATCTTTGCTGAGATTAATAGGATCAGATTATTCTGGTTTTGGATCGCAAATTGCATTCCTAGCTCGTGTTTTGCTAGTGTGTGACTTCCATTTGTTGTTAACACAGATCTCTAATACTGACGTGTGAGCTAAGGTGGAAGTTGGGGGTATATGTTGTCAGTTCTACTAAAATTAGAAGCTTTATCTACAAGAAAGCTTGGAAATGATCTAAATAGGCATACGGTTGAGTTGTTCATACTCCTACATGTAGAAATTACTTTTGACAGATCAAAATAAAATATTCATAAGTAAAAGCCTGTTTGCCTTGTGCTTCTCATAAACTTACAGTGAGTCAACAATTTATTTTTTACCATGCTATGTAGGTTTGACAGTCCAGGGGTGGATTATTGTCTTCGGATTAGATGTAAGCGACATTGGTGATCATTGGTCATTTTGGCATCCACTGGGATGTGCAATTAATTGGTAGAGATACTTTCTAAATCCCATCAGTCAAATTGTTCAGATTGGTCTCCTGAAAGCACATATAACGAATTTAGATTAATGTTTTCATCTTATTGACTGCATCCTTCATTTATCTTTGATGGAAAAAGTGATTTTGTTGTGGATGCAAATGCCAATTGTGATGCCCATGGGCTGGATGACTGCATGGAGTTCAGGGGCACTCAATTGTGAGTTGAACTGTCTTTCGTATTCAGGCTATGGTACTTGTATAAGTGCCTGAAATATCCAGATAGTTTCAGGTATAAGATGTTAGTCTTTCTATGAGCCATGTTTACTTTGGTACACTCCGTGACTTCTCCACAAATGGGAACCTGCATTGCCCAACTCGGGGAGGGCTATCTGAGTAAACACCATCCATATGATTGAAGGACCTAGGTGTCAGTAGTGATGCTTTTTAATCCACTTTGTGTACGTTTTATAATTTCTCTGGGTGAACTTTGTCTTAATCTAGTTTGTATTTTTTTATTACCCCCTATTTTTGGGATGAATTTTTATATTCAACTTCAGTGAAAGTTCTGTTAACTGAACTTTGTATTTATTGGTCTTATTCCATTGATTCGGGGTGAAACATTCACATTTTGAGCATTTAGCCAGAAGCCAACGGACAAACTAAGTACACCGAGTATTTTCGATTACTTTTCCTTATGTAAGCTCTTATAACTTTAGGATGCTAACTTGGTGATCACACAGTGGACTCTAACTGTATTGAAACAGAGAGAAGAGACCATGATTCTTGCATGCGACACTAGTCTGGTTTTTTTTTAAGCTGTCAAAGTGTCATATACTGGAATTTTCTGTCCAGAAAATGGGGAGACAGGACATTTGGATCTTTTTCTTTGGCTTGCAAAATGATTTTTTGCTCGGTGGTATGTGGTGCTCATGTTTGAAATGGTCTGATGATTTAATAGGTACTATTCCATGTATGGACATGTGGAGAGGCTGGCCGAAGAGATAAAGAAGGGGGCTACCTCTGTTGAAGGAGTTGAAGCAAAATTATGGCAGGTATTTTCGTTTTACTTTCTTTTTCTTCATGTCTCTTATTTTATACCCGCTCGATTCTTACTCTTTTGTCAATTTACCCAATATCTGTAGGTATGCTCCTGCCTGAAGATTTATATCTAGCACAAAAACTTATATCATCTGCTGAATCATGGGTTACTTTAGGTTCCACCTTTTAGAGCTTTTAGCTCACGGTTTTGTGTGCATGTGTACTTCAACAATGTTACTGTGCTTTGTTGTGATGAGTGTAGAGACTGGACTGGATTAAGTGCCATAGTTTTTTCTATTCACCATATGCATCAATTTGCTGTTTGACAGGATAGTTAAGTTCTTGAGTTACAAAACATGATATGGATATCGCTTAAGTGCTTTGTGATACATCTATAATTAACAATTGCGGTGTAACTTTTGGTATCATTAACTGTCATTGGTTGGAAAGATTCTTGTTGGTAATTTGCTCGCCTACTGATAGACCACTTTCATTTGCGTGTGAAATGAGGCAAATTGCTGATGAACTGAATTGGGGTGTGGAATAGGTGGCTGAGACGCTGCCAGAGGAGGTGCTTGCAAAGATGAGTGCTCCTCCCAAGAGTGATGTACCAATCATCACACCGAACGAACTTCCTGAGGCCGATGGATTCATTTTTGGTTTCCCAACAAGATTTGGCATGATGGCTGCTCAATTCAAAGCCTTCCTTGATGCAACTGGAGGTTTGTGGAGGTCGCAGACACTTGCAGGCAAGCCTGCTGGAATATTCTATAGCACTGGATCTCAAGGCGGTGGCCAGGAGACTACAGCGTAAGCAGCCAGTCCAATCATCTTTTCTAGTGAAAGAAATGACGTCAAGGTGGGAAAATGGTATTGTCTGAAAACTTGAAATCGTGTTGTAGGTTGACCGCTATCACGCAGTTGGTCCACCATGGGATGATCTTTGTCCCCATAGGATACACATTTGGGGCTGGCATGTTTGAGATGGAGAAAGTAAAAGGTGGTAGTCCATATGGCGCAGGGACTTATGCCGGTGATGGCTCAAGACAACCCTCTGAGCTCGAGCTGGAGCAAGCTTTTCATCAAGGGAAGTACATCGCTGCCATCACAAAGAAGCTCAAGGGAGCTGCCTGAAGCGACCCGCATGATTTGCGGAATCATTGTACTTGTCCTATATCTCGATTCTTTTTGCAAACGATTTCAGATCCTACCTTAAAACGCATATTCCAGTCAATAATCCTGTTTTGTGAAGTATATTCTCGCCGTATGTGTATCGCGAAGTGCAGTGTTTTTCTTTTTCTTGATATCAAAGTTTTTAGTAGCTTGATCTGTCGGGTCACTCTTCAAGTTAAAGTACGCCGCATCATCCGGAGTCGCGGTGTTGCTCGTTCAAGTTGTTGGGAATCTGTTCTACTTGAGGAATTAATATTTAGCTTTGATGCCTATTGTGCCAGTCAAATGATATATGCTCATTACACTTTACAGAGATGAATTGCTCCGACTGTGAATGAACAGCCTTGATCTCCCATCCTTTTGCATGCCTATCTGTAGTTCAAAGTAGGCACGGGCCCTTGATCGTTTTCCTTCTTTCCTAATTGTCGAGGAAGTCTCTCTCAGGTGGATATAGACAATTAACTTTAGGGAACCCCACGTGAGATGCGAGCCCAAGGCCCGAACGAGTGCTTCAAAATAGGCTCTTCATCTCCACTCGGCTCTCCACGGCGGCGGCGAAGTACACCCGTCCGTTGTAAAACGATGCTAGTACCTTGTGTGGAAAAGAAATCATAATTACTCAATTCTTGCTGATAAAGTAGATGCCGTTACTTTCGGTTAAATGTTCTTGTTGGGTCGAGCTTTGGTCAAAGGTCCATGTCGCTTGATAACGCAGGAAAAATTCCAGGGTGAGGTCAGGGAGATGACTGGTGAGCGAGGGTTCTGATTCTCTCATCTTTCCGGGGGGGCCCCGTCTGGGGTTATTACATATTAACCCAGCATGTGCCCTTTTCCAAGGATTGGAACCGTACAAAAGGGACGAGACCAAGAGCCCAATCAGTACCCCCCCTAAATGTACAATCGACCAAGGTTTTATCATGGGAAAAATTAAAGACCTTGAGCTTTTGCGGTTGTTCTTTTTCTCTTGATTCCTTCAAAAGGCTTTTGGTTCTATTATTCGCCGCTCTCTTTATCTTGGTATACATAATATTTTAGAGGTGTAGAATCGGCATAAAGTCGATCATGTTTGGGTCAGTCGGTTTTTTCGGTTATTTTACGAGAATTATATATTGCTTTATACTTGCATGGCGTGCAAATTTAGCTAAAATGGTTCGAAAGAGGAATCAAAACAGATCCATTTGATATACATCTCTGTTGTTTTTTCTTTTTTTCATGATTCGTTAAAGTAAAAAAATAATTAAAAAAAAGTAAGTTTGGAGGGACGAAAAGCGCAGTTACTCTTCTGGGTTTTATCCTAACCACAACGGTCTCACATTTGTTATGGAAGGTTCAATTTGAGCCACTATTACTAGTCCATAGGTAGGCGTGCGACCTCGTTACTGTAGTCCCCCTACACGCCAGAAGTCACAAAGTCTCTTCTCCCATGGTAAGCCAATACCCATGGCACGAGGTTTCGAATGTCAAACAGTACAAGCTGGCACGAGTTTTGCCCATGACATTACTTGAACCTGTGACCTCGTGGATAGCGGTGCGGCCTTATACATGTATAATTGAACACCTACGAATCTCTTCACATAAGGTAGCAATTACGCATGGCGCGAGGTTCCAAATGCCAAAGGTAAAACTTGGCCAGGGTTTCACTCGCGGCAGCATAGCCTGAACTTGTGACCTCATTGATATCGGTATATGGGCGGTGAATAGTGATTGGTTTACTATGATTGGATATTGAGCGAATAGTAGTTTGTTCGCAATCGCTTGTATCGTGTCTGGCAAGTAATGTTCGTTTGGTGATTTTATGCTTCTTCATCGGACAGGTTGATTCCGTGACGGTAATCTTTATTAGTATATTTAATTAAATCCTAGACTGACTGACCATAATACTACAGCCCGAAATCATGGAAGTTGTTCTGAGTTTATGAAGACATGACGTCATAATAGAGAATACGGAATACCATTGTGAAAGACTGAAAGGTTGCGGTCAACAAAATAAAAGAAGAATTCAAGGCCAGGGATTTCGAGTTCCGAGATTGGGAAGAGGGGGGCCGTCCATGAACACCGCTTTAATTTTGGTTGCCTTTGCCGCCACCTCCCTCCCTCCATTGCCGCCACCATTCTTTCCTTCGAAGTTTATTTTCCCCCCTCCTCTTTCATTAAGGTTAAGGTTGAAATGATGATGATGGTGATGATGATGACGACGATGATGACTATGATATGATGGTGGTATTTTTGTCAGGTAATGGTTCCTAATGATTGTGAAAAATACAATGACCAAAGTCCAAAGGAAAAGAAAGTGAGAAGAATCGGCAACTAATCTATGGCGGCAGAGAAATCGATAGTCAGTGTAACAGGAAATTTTCTCGAGGGCCAAGTGCATCAATTTTTTCTCTCTCTTTCACCGAGGAAACCCCATTTTAAATGAGTAAAAACAAATCACATCAGTTATCGCGTCAATTTCACGACCCAGAAAAGGAGTAAACGGCGGGGTAGGAATTGGAGTGTACAACCTGTAACACATGCTATATGCAACGGAACAGAAAACACACCCGAAACCCCATGAATCCTCTCGATCTTCAATCACTAAACCAACTCCAAAAAGATTTTATCGTGCTCCAAATAGTTGTTTTCTCTCTATTATACTTGTGCCCCTCTTGAATTCGGTGTGTATATTTGGATTTATCTCGACCTCCCAAACGTTACCCACCAATGTGACCGATTGGATCAAAGGCATAAAGAGGAGAGGAGAGGATAATCGAGTGCTGAAATCCGAAAGGAAGAATGGGGTGGGGCAGTCTCTGACCTCCACTATCAATATTCCCTAAAACGTAAACAATTGAAAAGTGAGATTTTCCCGATCAAACGACATCTCCCACCACGATCGCTCATCTTCTTTTCTATTCCCAGACTTCAATTATTCCTTCCATGCCTTTTCTCTCTTCTCCCTCTCTCTCTCTCTCTCTCTCACTTTGTGTGATAAACATAAAAAGGTAATGCCATTGTCATTGCCATTGCCATTGCCATTGCCAGCTCTATTCACAATGCAGGGAAACAACAGGAATAATTAAAAGAAGCTCCTTTCCTTGCCCCCCCCCCCTCTCTCTCTCCTTTTCTTGGTACTAAAACTCAGCTAATGACAACAAAATGTTCCCTATAAAGGTAAACCCCTGCCCTACAAATTAGCATCTGTTCTCATCAGCCCCTACTAAACCAAACCACTCCCCACCCCAAAGTCATAATAATTCCTCAATTATTAGTACAAATGTTGCTTTTCCCTTCCTTTGTTTGTTATGCCCTTGGCTGGCCCAACAACGGCCTCTCCTTTGGATTGCCATTCCTTTTCCATCTCTCCCCCTCCATTTATGTTCTAGGGCTATTTGTTTTACATTTACAAACTATATAAAACTACACAATCTGGGGACACATCTGGGTCTTCTGAGTCTCCTCTTTGGCATGCATCATCAACATCATCATCCTTAGCTGTCGTGTGGAAAACAATTAGCCCCTCACATCGATTGAGTGTTGGGATGGTTCTTTTTTTTCTTTTTTCCGTCGTTTCGGAGGGAGGATCTGTTGATTTGAATCATCTGAATGTTCCTCCGAACGTAGGAGTCCAGAAATCAACTGTCGTCTCGTGCGTGACTGGGTAGGTGCTCGAGACCGGTACGAGACAGAGACCTCGGCTTCTAAGATCTGGTCTAGACCCATCCAGGCCTTCAGATTTTTCGGGAGTCTGCAACAATTCAGTTTCGTTTGACATTCAATACCTTCTCAAATCAGATAATTGGATAATGTATTTATTTTATGTAGTGAAATATGGTGAATTTTCCCTTAATGTTTCAAGAAACATCCCTTTTTCCGTGGCACCTACACGAGTTTCGATATGTGTAACTATTTATGAGTAGCAGACAATGAACGGTGATCTTTCGTTTTATTTTCATTCTTAGGTTGCGTGCCATGTATCATCCTGAGTGAACTTTGGCATACCAAAGCATGGTCACGACTAAGCCCACGTGGTTTTTAAATCACGTTATCCCCACCAGAGAATTCCACATAGATCAAGACTTAGGCATTCGTATTCCAAGAAAAATCGTAGACCCCTAAATTCTAATCCACAGACCAAATAGACTGCCTAATTAACAACATCTAAGACATATAGTTGAAACAATAAATAGATCTTTAGAGAAGGGTTACAAAAAGGAACATACCTGCTGATGTTGCAAGGCACCTCCATTTTTCATGTACGGGGTACTTAGAACCTGAGATGTAAAATAACAACTCAAAACATGTCTTTTTTTTTTTTGTCTCAGAAGAGGCTTCAATTGGATTCCCACAATAACCTCAAGTGGCCGTATTTTCTAAATAATGTAATGTTGGGACTTACACCGATTTGGTCGTGGAGGAACTTGATGTAGTCGATGGCTTCAGTGAGCACAGAGGCGGTATCAGTCTGATGAACAAACAGGAAGGAAGGATTAACGGCAAAATCTCCATTGTAATCTCCAGTGGTCTCTTCAATAATGTTTCAAAATAGGGAATGATATCATATCTTTGGGTGCTCATATGTGAAGGCAAAAGAGAGATCTCATGGAAATGAACTCGTTTACCTTTCCGAAAGGCGAAACCAATTGCTGGAGCGCAGTGATTCTGTCCCCCATCTTCTCTTTCCTCACCTGTATTTAGTTCACAACCCTCTCTTTTTTCATTGTCTATGAAAGCTTATAAAAGCTTCGAGGCAAAGAGAAAAGAATAAAGGAAAAGCTGAAGATGTCTCTTTCTTATCTTGCAAAAGATTTGTTAAATCTACTCACTAGAAACTTTGTACCTTAAAAGCGGGCAATGGCGAGGGGGTCGTCTCGTTTCGCGGCCTTTTCCCCGCGGGCTCACCACCGCTTTTCTTCATCGCGGCGCCCGGATTGGCGACATCCGTTAAATTCTGCGCCACACAAACGATGATCCGAAAATCAGATGATCCCACGATGGATACTCGAAACCCTAATCATGACCATGCATTAGCAATTCGACACGCCTAAGCAATGATGTCTCTCTCTCTACTTCTTTTTGTATGCTCTCGATTAAAGATGTCTTGATTACCTTTGGCTTCTCATCGAAGCCCGGTGGGGCGAATTGGGCTTGGGATGGTGGGAAGTAGGTGGTCGTGGTCGTGGACCGGACATCGCTCATCGCTGTGGCGGACGCGGTCCAGAATGGCGCGTTGTTGGAGAAGTGCAACTGGCTATGGTGGTGCGGCGGCGGAGGGTGGTGCTTAGGCGGTGAGATTCTCAAGAACTGAGGCCCTTTGTTGGACCAATTAGGAGGCAAGAGCTCACTAGAGCTCTGAGCGTTGTAACTTGCTGGGTTATAACCAGGATAGTTCACATTTTGCTGTTGCTGTTGACTGTTTTCTGATGATCCAGTCAATATTCCTTGCAAGAAAGTCGAAGGACTACCGTACAAGGAGGAGGGTGATGAATCAGCAATCTGGTGATGAAAACCTTGGCTTGTCACTGTACTACTGTGATCACCTGTGTTCGTGCTCTGGAAGCTTGCGTTCATGTTCAAGTTCTCCTGAAGCATCGACCTAAAGCTGCTCTCAGTCCCCTTATGATCTCCTCTCCTAGAGATATTCCAAAAAAGAGCACACTTGGTAAGTGAGAGGAACTTTCATAAGCTTGAGCTATGGTAAAATTAACTGCTAATACACGGAAGAAATGTTTCCGGGGAATTACGCCTACTTTACAGATTGAGAGCACGATAAGATCATATCAAGATATGAGGGAAAATTTTTAAACTTTCTGCGAAAGAGGGGAAAAGTTCTGGACTTTAGAGACTCACAATAAGTTTTGGTTGTTCCAATCCATGGCTTGAGAAGAGAGGCCTAAATTCATCATCTGCAAACTGGGATCAACCAGAGATCCACCAGTGTCGCCCAAAACAGCAGAGTTGTGTGGTTGCAGCTTCTGGGTATCATGATAAACCACCGAAGAACCACCTGCAGACTCCATTGAAGACCTTGCAGCTTTCAAGTCGCCGCCCAAGTCTGTGAGCCACCCACCAAAGCTCCCCAGAGAGCTCAGCCCGGACGAGGTGGACGACGACGTCCCGCTCTCGTACCGATTCCTCGACGCGTCCCACCAGTTCCCACTTGCATGGAATTGTTCATCTGCCATTAGCTTGGATGATGGCAAAGAGATCTTAAAAAAGCCTCTTGCAGCTTTTCTTTTGTTGCTATCTTTGTGGCTACTTCCTCACCAAAAATGAATCTTGACCTTCTCTCGATGGCTCGGCTTTGTCATCCAGTGGATTGTTTTGGTCGCATAAAATGATAAAAAGCGATTTGCAGCATTTCAGTATTTATATATAATTCAGCAAGAGACTGTGTGCGTGTGCGTGTGCGTAGGTGCGCGTGTGGAGCATCGGCATCAACGGTGATAGAGAGCTCAAGAGGAGAGGAAAACGTGGTTGACATTTCAGGGGCTGATTAGACATTGAGGCAAAGGTCAATTTGAAATTGAATTTCTCTCTTGTTTGGAGCTGTGTGTTATTATTCTCTTTGCTCTATATCATTTCTTTTTTCCTCTCTGGAATTTTGTTTTTCTTTTGCTAATGATGGGTTTTTGGATTCTTCTGTTCCCTTCTTAAAAAAATTCTTTCTTTGCGCCGTTCTGCAAAGGGTAAATCATTAACAGCAGCATAAGGAAGGAAGGACACTTGCGCCACTTAAAGGTACAAAAGTTGGAGGGGGAATTGAAGTAGGGCTTCTCTGAATATTTTGCTTCTTGATTCCTTGGATTTTCCCAGATTAACATGCTAGCTGTCTCTCTAGGAAGCTCAAATCTTTAGCCAGAGTAGACAATGGCTACATGCATACCTGTTTTGCTTTCGTTCCGAAGGGTGGGTGATAAGTGATAACTAGCTGCAAGTCTCACCTCTATATGATCATGAAAGTACTTGCTTGACGGATGGAAGTAGAAACATATTAGAAAGTTTCAAGTTTTAGCTAGGGAAAAAAATCAGGTGACAAGAGTTTCTACCACTTTTCACGTTGTATAGGTATCGAGGT
This sequence comes from Psidium guajava, assembly GCA_016432845.1. NCBI lineage: Eukaryota > Viridiplantae > Streptophyta > Magnoliopsida > Myrtales > Myrtaceae > Psidium > Psidium guajava. Next base: position 11,565,715 of record CM028226.1, on the reverse strand, counting down.
AAGACGGTCATGGAATACAAAGATGAGAATAATCGGTAGGCGAGCATTTATAAGGGTAATTACAAAAAGAGTGCAATCAATGTGACTCGGAACTCTTAGCCAACTCGTAATCGAAAAGTCGCTGATTTTCGGTGATTGTGTAAATATATGGATTCATCAAACCTCCCTCTTTCGACCTATTAGTATCATGGAACATTGATACTTCCAAATTCTCTAGCGACGAGTTTTGCAACTTAGAGAAAATTAAGAGATTTCTCCTCCTCTTCTTCTTCTTCTTTTTGAAGGACGTAATTACATCAGGAAAGAATAAATTGACACCCTCAACCTTCTTCATGCATAGGCAGCTTATGCACCCTGATCTTTCTGCTTCCATACCCAAGGGATCCTTTTAACTTAGATGGACAATAATTAGGTTGCTACCTATTAAAATGTGGTCCCATAAGTAAAATTAGATCCCCCCCCAAAAAAAACACAGTTGAAGGTAACTAATTTTCCGGCCTGCCTTAGACTGCCTAGTTGACGCAATTAACATTCAAAAAAAATTCTCGATCGTGGTTCATGCAAGATTGACTAAGGCAATGGACTAACTGACCTCATCATCAATTGAACAATGGAATTTGACAGGCGAGGTTGACTGGGAGGATGAATCAGCTCATCCAGAGTCAAAAGGCCCATCAATGGCGTGAGGGGATTAAACAAGCATTAAATTATGTTAAACTTGACCCGGTTGCGTTTGATTTAAGTTAATCAAATCCCCTCCCTCAAGGATAAGTCCCCGTTGACATTCGGCGTAAGTCAAGAAAAACCAGATATTGTTGGAACACACATTTTCCACTATGGTTAATGTCCAAACCCCCTTTTTTCTTTTTCTTTCTCCTTTTTTTTTTGCACTAATCCATAGTATAAGCAGGACATTTTACCGATGGACACTTTTATTGAGAAAATCGCACATGTTCTTATCATGTGAAGTCCGAAAACACATCAAAATAAATCATCCTTACAATTTCTCTTTTGTTGAACAAGAAAAAACGAGAATGAGACCATAAAAAAGATACATATTAATAATAGTATATCGAAAAGCCTGTAGAGAAATTTTCTTTAGGGTATAACGGAAAGATGTATATTTAAGTGAATTGATTAACGCGATGAATGATTCATTTCATGGGATATTATTTCGCGACATGATATTTTCGGGTTTCTTGCTTTGGAGATTTTGTTAAAGGATGGGGGGCGATTAGGTTTTGACTTGTATAGAGGAGAAGGCGGCAGAAGTGGAGAGGGTGAGTGAGTGGCGTCATGCTTAGAGAGAGGGAGAGCGCGCGCGCTTTGACAGGAGTCAACGACTGGGGTCCACGCGGCGTGCACGCGTGGGAAGACATGTGGAGCCCACTTTTTCTCTCTCTCTCCCCTCAGAGTCAGAACCCAGAAAACGACCGTTGCTTTGGAGATTTTGATGGATTTTGATTATTATAAAGTTTTCCTTTCTTTCCTTCTAAATATAATAATAATAATAATAATAATATCCGGCCAATTCCAATGTTTTCAGCTTCTTTCTTCAAATGCTCATCATTTTGGCCTACGCTGCCTCGCGCCGCCCATGCTTGCTTTGTTCCGGGTTCAATGAGCCCGACCGCACATTCGCCTTCACATCTCAGGTCAAATGAGATCCGTAGGTTCTCGCCTTGCTTGGTGCAACCACCGCTTATTTTACCCTCTTTTGCTTTTTAATTTGGACTTTTTAACCTTATGAAGCGGGCAGATAATCTCATTGAGTCGCAACAGTTTGTTTTGTTCCACTACGAATAACTCGGACTCAAATTTGTTTGAAAAATATGTTGACAAGCTCCTCAAATGCATGTTCAAACACAAAATTAAATCAATTCCAACAAGCACGCTAGATTTAGAATCGTATATGTGCGCTCGCGCGGTGACATGATCGATTTATTCACGTTTCACGAAACACTACTATCTACGGTGAAAGTTGTCCAAAAAAGCCCTAAGTATATTGCACTTTTGTCAATTGAATCACAAATATTTTCACATTTTGCCATTTAAGTCCATCCAGTCAATTTTTATCGGAAATCACTAACGTGATAGTCCTATCAAAGTTAATCGTCGAACATTGCATGTCGGCGAGGGTCGTCATGAAGCCAGCACCTGCCACAGCGAGGGCCGTGATGCCCTCACTGTGGCCCGCGAGGGCCTAGGGGAGTTCTCATGATGCCCCTCTCCTAGGCCCTTACCGAGGACAACAATGCCCTCACCCACCACAACAAAGGCTTGCAAGGCCTAACAAATTCGGGAAGGTGAGGGCACGGTGGCCCTCCTCCAAGCCCTCACCCGCCAAAGTGAGGGTGAGCAAGGACCATGATATCCTCACTATGGCCTACAAGGGCTTGGCGGCTTGCCACGCCCTTGCCTATCTCAACGAGAGGCTGCAACCCCTTGCTTGTGATCAGCAAGGGCTTCACAGCCGTCACCCGAGGGCCAACAGGGGTCGTCGACCCTTTAAACTAAAAAATTTTATAAAAAAAAAAGGAAAGAGGAAAAAATAGATAAAAAAATAAAAATTATTACAATATTATTAAAAATTATCCACATCAACGCGAGCCATGCCATGTAAGATAGTTGGCTACTAGCCAAAACTGATCGGATGGTCTCAATTGACGAAAAGTAAAAAGGTTTAAGACTCAATTGACAAAATTAAAAGATTTTAAACTGAATTAGCAAAAGTGCATTTGATTTAGGACTTTTTGGATAATTTTCTACATTAAAATCTACATGTTAATTATTCATTTTAAGCTAGATTTTGTTAATTAAGTTCTCGGAAGTTAGTTTCCAATAGACTTACCGAAAATCCAAACCTAAACCTTTCTCCTCCCTCTCTATCTCTATTGCCCCCTTCTACACCAGTCAATGCTGGGGTTGACTAGCCCCAGCGTCCAACTTTCGTCACCGGTGGCTCCTGGTGGCCATCACACCTCGGTGTTTGTCACTCCATCTCTCTCTCTTTCTTTCTCTAAAGCAAGGCCTGCTTGTGATGGTCGAGATCATGGAGATCGCTACTATTGCACCTAGTGTCATGCTAACTTAATTCACTTAAGATATTATTCGTTTTTGGTTTCTTCCACACCGAATTCATGATTTTTTTTACTTTTTCGTATGTGTAATCGTTTTCATAAGAGACCATCCATCCCTATAGCGGTCTCAAATGCACATCAAAGGATAAAATCATCTGGCTCGATATAAAATGGGTCGAAGCACACACTACCCCAAGTAAGTTAAATCTAGAACACGAAACCAACAAGGCATAAGGGTTTCTGCTCATGGTATCAAAAACATGATCGCAACGACTTAGCTTTGAAGTATTCAACAAGGCTCTCGCTCCTTCAGATTTTCTGCATCTTCTCTCCATGTCTCAGTTCAAGTGTTCTCATCATGAGATCATGGACGAAGGTTACAACATTTGGTGGGACTCACCCATCAATGATCAGGGTTTCACATGTGGTATAAGATTAGATTGACGAGAGCACCGAGACATCAGATTCACGCCTTCCATTTATTGCCCGTGAGAAATAATTCGTGCATGATTATCGCCTGAGATTGTTTGTGTAGTCATTCCCACCTCAAACCACACCGAAGCTACTAGTTACTCCTATTTCTTTTCAACCCCTACTCTTGTAAAGTGAAAAACCATTGATAAATATCCAAGAATGTCACAAATGGACCAGGAATTGGACAAAATCCAAGTACAAAATGCACTAAATCAAATGTGGATCATCTACCGAGCATGCATATTTAAATTGCATCATGTAGTCATGGGCTGATAGATGGTTGATTCGATAAGGTTGCGCCTCCTGCCCAGAGTAATCATCGATGTATTGTTGAATTGCTTTTGTTTCTTTATTGTACAGGGTATCCGAATGTTCTGCTCAACTCAATGTGTAGCTAATTTTCCCTTGATGACTTCTACCCATCTTGGACCCTCACCTTCATTTGGCATGTTTACATCATATTAACAAACCAGCCAATGCCCTGAGCATTGACCATCTCTGACGTCCTGATGTAAGTTAAATTGTGTTGAAATGTAATCGGACTTTGCTCATTATCTAATAATTTTCAGCGACTTTAAACTTTCGAGTTTCACCTTGAAGATTATTTATCCATCATATGCTTCTCATTTACAGACTTGTGTTCTTCTATATGCAACTGGCTTTTTCAGTGTGCAACTACAGGTCTTATTTTAACATGAGAGCCTCAAGAAAAGAATGAAGAAGTTGACGTCATGATAATGTTAGCATGTTGTAAGCAAGCTGAAATAGAATAGACCCGATCTTTTTTCTCTGCAAAACACGTGTGAGTGAGTGTGTGTGTGTGTGTGTGTGTGTGTGTGTGTGTGTGAGAGAGAGAGAGAGAGAGAGAGAGAGAGAGAGAGATTTTTTATTCTTTGGGTATAATGAAGGACAAGCGGACCATGTTTAGAGCCACGTCTCCTTGGTCATTTCGAAATCGAAAATAACTTGTATATTATATGCTTTTTATTGAAAAAAAAAAGAATAGATTGTGGGTCAACCCAAATTGATTCACATGTATACAATACAAACACCGTGTAGAGTGCACCCGCTTGTCATCTCGGTCGGTCAAAAGCGCGATGAAATCAATATATACACGTCTCGAGCAACCACCTCGATCATTATAGAGTGATTTCGCCTCTGCTTTCTCACGTTCAAATCTATCCTTAGACGCGATATAATAAAGCGTTGCATGAGACATAAGAGTCCACGAGATTGTAGGTGACGAACTAGACTTGTTGGGGTTTGTATTGTCGCGGTTTAGAACCCAAGTTCTTCATCTATCGGAATGGGTCATATACACTCATTTCATAATGAGTGTGTAGGTGTGTGTGGGTGTGTATGTGTGCTGTTATATGAGTTAACTATATTCAATAGATAAATTATAAATAAATGTGTACATAATATGGGTATTAAAAGGGGCACACATGGGTTTACAACTTACTTAAACCCAATTCACTTTTATAACTCTCTCGTCATTTTTTGTCGCCTTTACTCATTCCGCGCTCTCACCTTAGTTTGGATTTGAGCTTTTCCAGATTGAGTTAAATATGAAAGTGTTTTAAGAATACGGGTCCGAATATGAATCCCTAGATTTGCATTTCATGAAAATGTATCGAGACGAGTTAAATTGATCTATTTAGATCGAATCATTATCAATCCGACTCAAATCACTTGTTTGATGGGTCTAACGAGACCCTAACAATGCTAAGCTTTAGCAATGCATGCAGCTGTAGCAAAACGAAGTCAGTGGCCAGACAACATTCACAACACGACAGGGTTCAGTGGAGGGTGTTTCAATTGTATTAACGGGGAATGGAACCCCGTTGACCCACCTGAAGTTTGATTTGAAAGATCGATCCGCCAAGGGATGATGTTTTCTCCCCTTCCCCCCCGAAAAAGTCTAAACGTCCTCACCATTAATTTGAGAGAAGTCGACTCACATGATTTTGGAGATTGACTTTGAGCAGGGGGGTGAGGCAGCAGCATAACGGGCACTTCCAGTGGCTCAAAGCCAGCCTTCACTCGAGTCCAAATTGAGATTTTAACCAATTGGATCTTGGGAGTACTCATTCGACTCCCCCCATTTTGTCGCTTGGATTTTCGACCAAACTAAGTGCTTTGGTCATTCTAATCTCCCATCTTTGGTCATCCTTGAACCCTTGTGAACGCCATGTGGGTACGACTACCAGTTTCTGTAAGTGAGATTCGTAAGATTAATTGACCATCATTTTGACCAAGAATTGTTTGTTAAGAACTTGGGAAAAAAAAAAGTCAGAAAAGTCCTAAATGTATTGCATTGCTACCAATTTATTCTCAAATTTTTAAATTATGCCAATTTAGTCTTAAATCTTTTTATCTATAGCCAATTCAGTCCTTCCGATTAATTTTAACTTGATGTTACTAACGTGAACGCCGACTGATACTAAAGTGGACATTTTTAATACTTCTTATAATTATTTTTTTTATTTTTTTATTTTTCAAGTTTTTAGTTCTTTTTTCCGCCCCTTTTTTTTCTCTCTTTTTTGTTCTCTTCTTTCGTCCATCAACCGACACGGCCAAGGCAAGCGAGGGCTAGCCTCACCCCTTGCCCAGTGCCAAGAACCACCGTTGCTTAGGCGAGGCCAACCCTCACCAGCCGCCTGAGGAAAGAAGAGAAAAAACATAACAGGAAAACTATAAAATATTATTAAAAATGTCCACATTGAAGACATTTGTGCCACATAGGCCAGTCGGCGTCCGTGTTAGCAATATCCAGTCAGAATTAGTCGGAATGACTTAATTGGCTTTAAGTCAAAAGGTTTAATTAGGACTAAATTGGCACAATTAAAAAGTTTAAGATTAAATTGGCATCAATGCAATAAGTTTAAAACTTTTCGGACACTTTTCTCTTAAGAACTAAGGGATCAAGAGAAATGCCCTAGATGACCTCCTGTTTGATAATTTCAACTGGTGCCTAGGATATTGTAACACACACTCACGCTCGTCATGTATTTGAGCTATTAAAATAAAGTATAATATCTAGATCAAGCCACTTGATGATGAGTAGAATATCGCCGCTCATTCATCAGAAAACAAGAATTGCTATTATAATTTGCCCTACCGCCCCACTTTCTGGTAGATTATCTATAGTCCATACAGGTTAGCAATGAAAACCAGCTAAGACTTCCACTTTGTTCAGCTGGACTAAGCTCTTATCCTTCAGTTTAGATGAGCCAAGAAATAATATTTTCCAAATAAACGTACAAATAAAACCAAATTTTGCTTTGCTTTCCAAAAAGTGGGCTGCAAGAGGGACAGACAATGGAGTATATGAAAGAAATTTTGAGGCCTCGGAAGCGCGGGGTCAACTGAAAATGGCATAAAAGAGGAGGACACATTATGGCGACAAGACATTCTCGTCAAGAACGTAAAAACCCTAGTATGTACATGTTGTATGCGTGGTGATTTTGTTCGATACAGTAACCCTAACGCAAGAAAATAGAGTGATTACTGTTAAACGACCCATTATTCAAGTCATAACGCAAGCGATCGATCTGTTTCTCGATTCTTCTTTGGTCACCTTCACAGCCATCTAGATTCGGTTAAGAATTAGAACATGGGAGGTAGGTCATTAGCACTGAGATTCGCACACGCGCATGATCAAACTTCGTCAGCTTCAACACCGTGTGAAATCGATATGAATTCATCCAAGAAATTTCAAACATTTCGTGTGCTCTAATGATTACAACCCCTTGACTTCCACGAACGAGGAAAACGCACGCATCACGACTCTTTTCAACTTTAATGAAATCAGATATTTAACCGAGGACGATCTATGGCGAGTAGGGAACCAGGGTCCGTCCCTCCTTTCATTGACTTCTGTCCGAATCCTCCTCTCTTTTCTAGAAATAATTTATGTTAACCTCTGACAAAGAAAGGAAACCCTTCTTCCGGTGGACGATTGGGATGAATAAACAAGTTGACTTAGTGCGTTTGTATGCTGTGTCACCAAATTAGTCATCCCACGTTAGTGGGTTGACATGAATTTTGACCCTCGTTGATGCAACATTCCTTTGGTCATCGTTTGCCCCCACGCTCATCCCCCCCTTCCCTACTAAATTTTAGGGATGAGGAGGAAAAAAAAATTTGATCGTACCAAAAATCACTATTTAAACTCTTAATTATCAAGGATATTTCTATATATTTATAATGTAAATATATATTTCAAGCATAAACAAATACTTTCACTGGATCGATTAGTAACCAGTCTCTCCGATCCAGTTCCCGTTTCCGAGATGGAACTAAACCGGAAACCATCCACCCCAACTAAATTCCTACACACAAGTTGAAGACCTAAGGTCGTTGTTGAATAATTCGAAAGCTGTTCCGCCGCTTGCCCCCCCATCTGCCGGCTTGCTGTTTTGAACAAAACGAGAAGAAAATCCGTTTATAGAATAAAAATTCTGAGGTCGTCAAAGATTCAGGCGTGTTCGTGTCACTGATCTGGTTCTCTAGGGTTACCGGCTTCTTCTTCTTCTTCTTCTTCTTTGTTTTTTTTTTTTTAACGTTGACCTCCTTTATTTTGTCCTCTCTGGCAAACGTCAAGCTGTCGATCCGATACTTAGACCTTATACAAATCAATAGGGTCGAATCTGCTTCGTGCGCGTGTTGGGGTTTCGTCTCTTCCTCTCTTTCTGCACCAGTAATTGGAAGGTGACGCAAACTTCCACTATCCGCCATCGCAACGCTCCAGATGGTGGTGATGATATTCTCAGAAAAGGTGTACCGTTCGGCTACATAGAAAAGGGGCTTCTTCCTCTCCATCTCACCTGCCCCAAACGTCAAAACTTATGGCTTCTGAGTTTGCATGTGCGAGAAGCGTGCCGAGTCGGTCGACCATGGAATTAGATCGTGTACGTCTATAATCTATACGTCTAGGGCACGTGAACGTGATGATTCGTACGAAAGAATACGGTGACCTAAGACGCGCATCATCATTGAGTATGTGCGTACACACACATATTCTGGGGTTTATATTATTGGAAGGTTGAAGAAGAATTTCAGGACGGTGACCCTACGGCATCGTGCCTGGGAGAGTTAGTTTAGGGTTTCATCATTGTAGCAAGAACAATGGAAAGAGAAAGGAAGGGGCCCTACTCGGATATATATGGCTTCCTTTCCACATTTATCATGATTCGCTCTTCATATTTCTAAACGAGAAAAACTCCTTTAGCTGAGTTTAGTAAAGCTTTTACCTTACAAAGTGAAGGCGCTAAGATTTTACATATATATATATATATATATATATATATATATATATATAGTGATTGCCAGCCCCTTTTTCCTGTTGTGTCCAATAAAGAGAAAATTAATCTACTTGGCCTTAATAGGATTTATCCATCTTAAACTTTCGTTAACCCAACCGCAATTTATCTCCAAAGCAAATCGGCTTACTTTATTGCGCCATCGTACAAGATGTTTTCTCCTTGATTGATCTGGTGATTTCTAGCTTGATGGTGGCATGAACCCCAGACCGAAGATATAATCTTGCTTCGGTTTCATGGTCGAGTCTTGCTTGAGTTGTGGGGAGTAAAGGAAAATTTTGCATAACTTAATGATTTTGGACCAAAAAAAGGAAAAGAGTTGAAATTGAGCACTCCTTCTGCAATATTTATTGAACATAGTATAGTAGAAATCGTGTTGGCAATAGGGTTAACGCTAAGGGCAGGCTTCTTTGATTTATTTCTTTTTCTCTAAACAAGTAAGATTTTATTGATGGCACAAAAAACAGGCGAGCAACCCGTTACAAGCTCAAGTTTCTAATCAATTAGGAAATTACATAACAAGAAGAAGAGAGCGTCTTTCAAATCTAATCGGGAAAATTACCAAAAAAATTCTTAAATTTATTACAATTGTTCCAATTTAGTCCTAATTTTTTTTGACCGTTTTAATCTTAAATTTTTTGCAATTGTGCTAATTCAATCCATCAGGCAAAGTTTAGCCAGTTGGCGCTGATGTGGATGGTGGCTGGCCAACGATCAAATATTTTAATATTATTTCTGAATTTCTTTTTTTTATTGTCTTTTTCCCTTATTTTTTCATTTTCCATTTTCCTCCTTCTTCTTCTTCACAGGGACACTACTTGCCGGTCTTCAGAGGAACGCTGGTCGCCAAGATGGGAAGAAAGAAAAGAAAAAAGAGAAAAAAAAATAAAACAGAAAATGACAAAAAAAAGCTAGTTCAAACTCATTTTCAGCAGTTATTTCCCGCACGAGCAGTTTGGACTGAGTAGCGAAAAAAGTGACCAAAAAAAAATTCACATTTCCATATCACACGAAAAAAGAAAAGTCTATGCTAAATAGCGAAAAAAAAAAAGAGACAAAAACCACTCTAACGACAAACACCAAACGAGTGCTTTAGGCAGGTCTGAGCTTAAAAATGCTAAGGGAGCCCTCTACCGGGAAGCCTGCCACGAGAAAGTCAAACCCTATACGCCTTCTTGGCATTGGCAAACCCGGCGAGGTCGGCCGTCCCTCTAGCTAGTCGTCGGACCTCAGCGACGGACGACCCTTTGATGGCCGGCAACCAATGTCCCTGTGAAGAAAAAGAACGAAGGGGAAGAAAAAAAATAAAAAGGGAAATAAAAAATTCAGAAATTATATTAAAATATTTGTTTTGTCGGTTTGAATTGGCACATTTGCAAAAAGCTTAGGATTGAATCCACAAAAAAAAAGTTTAAGACTGAATTGGCATGATTACAATAGATTTAGAATTTGTTTTGGTAATTTTCTCGAATCCTACCTCGGCTCTTTTGCTATTAGGAATTAGAAATTCACTCTTACCATATGGGTTCATTATTGATTTTCGTTTATTTTTTGGCTTCGACATGCAAATGGAAACTGAAGATGTAAACTTTTTTTTGAAGATACGCTGGTGAAAAAAGTATCCGATGTCAATAGACGACGTTGTTGAATCGTATTATTGAAATTGGGGGGATCAAATAATTAAAGTTGAGAGGAAATAGAATGATCTGCCGAGAGAAGCCTTAGGAACAAAATCACAAGTGGGTGTTTAGAATTGTACGTAGCGCGACACGATTTCGATCTATCAAATGGCTCTCTCAAGGAAAAACAAAGGACGACCTAAAGAAAGATCGAAGGATGCAATGCTTGATGGGAACTTTGGGAAGATGGCGGAAATAAGAGGAATTCGAACGACATATCATTTTCTGGGCTTGGGCTTGAAACGATTCAAGATGGGCCTTTACTCAGATCTTGGTGTTGGGCCTGAAAGAAGCTCCCGTTTTTCATTTCGAATAGAATATGCGGAGACAAATCTTGTTTACGCGACTTTCATGAAACCGCTAAGCACCGAAACAGAACTTTTATTGTATGAATATGTTCGAATTTAATGGACATTACACCTCGATAATATAAGGAAAAAAATATTATTAATTGGTCGATTTAATAAAACCTATGTATCAAATTACATCTAAATTAACAAGTAAGGCAACTTGACGTAAGAGCATTATATTAGATCCAATGAGATAATTACCTTCTTTTTTTTTAATGAATGCAAAGAGACTTGTCAAATTAAAGTTAATATTTTTTTTCTTTTTAGATAAAGATGTCGATTTCTCGAGTGCTTGGAAATCTAACCTCTTATTATAATGTTTGATAACACGTGCTGCCATGATATAATTGTGACAAAAAAAAATGGGGATAAAATTTATGAGGGAATTCATTAATCTCGGTCAATAATCAGTAATTACCAACGAAGATACTGCAGGCCAATGGAAAATCTATATCTTGACGTAAGACTTGACAATTATCGTAAAATATAGCAAAAAACAAATCCATTTTTTTTTTGGAAAATTTCAAATAAATGTCTAACGTACCCTTATTGTCTTAAATAAGAGCCTGAAACAGATCTTATTTTAAATAAAGGCTTAAAATGCCCCATTATTTTAAAGAAGAGCTTGACAAAGGGTACTTTAGTCATTTATATTTTTATATTTTTTCCCTTTTTTTCGCCAGTGGCAATGGCCTCACCTAAGCAGGTGAGGGTCACCTCAGGCAACCATCACCTGTAGTCTGCAAGGCTACCCAACCGTCGTAGGTGGTCATTCCCTTTCTTGAAGGAAAAAAATCAATCAAACGTAAATAACAAAAATATCATTGGTCAAATCCTTCTTTAAGATAAGAAAAAATTTCAAAAAAAGATTTGAAATACTCTCATTTTATCAAATGAGGACTTGAGGTAGATCTTATTTTAAATAACAGCCTAAAATGCCTTCCTTATTTTAAGAATGGCCTAGCTAAGGGCATTTTCGTTATTTTTTTATTTCTTTTTCCTTATTTATTTTCTTTTTCCCCGTTTCTTAAAGAAAAAAGAAAAAGAAATAAAATAAATCCTTAATCAAGCTCTTTTTTGAAATAAAAAAGACATGTCAAATTTTTATTTGAAATAAGATTCACTTCGAATCATTGTTTGAAAAAATTAAAGTATTTCGGGCCCTTATTTGAAATTATTTCTCGAAATAATAAGGGTACTCTAATTTTTATTTAAAATAAAGTTTATTTTTAAAAAATTGATGATACTTCGGACATTTTTCTTTTAAATCACGGGGATCAAATGACTTCGTCAAGGCCAAGGACGACAAGTAATACGATCTCAACAAGTGGCCCGAACCAAAAGAAACCAAGCCAGGACGCAAGCTCGGACGATGGATCTGCTGCGCAACGCTTACTCAAATTCGGACGACGACGACGAAGAACCCGAACCCGCACCCTCACATCCCTTCCACCCTCCTCCAAAGCGACCCAGACCCGAAAACCATGCAATCTCCATCCCCAAATCCAATCCCTCCTATCCTCCTCCGGCGGAAGCTCCTGTCCATGGCAGATATGTATCCAAGAGGGAGCGAGCCCTCCTGGGTTTGGGTTCACCATCCACTAAGGTTCTTGACCCAGAAAACACCGACCCTTCGGCTTCAACTTCTTCCGCTGGTAAATGTCATAACTCTGTCTCGAGCCTTTCGTATTCCCCCGTTCTTGGTTATGTTTTCACAACAGTCTCTGTCTGGTTGAGAATGCTTGGGGACGATGCGTAATTGAGAATGGTGGTGGATTGTTGAGTAATTGGATAACTCCCATGTCAGGTGATTTGAATGAGCAAGACCCGGGTTCGGTAGCAAATACTGCCCTGCTTTCTCGAGCTGTCACAACTTCCCATTTGAAGATGACGGTTTTGTAGAAGGCTTGAGCTCACGTGTCATGCCATGAAGCTATGGCAAAGAGTAAATTGAGCATAGGGAAAAAGTAAGAGAATCAATTTGGTTTCATAGTTATCAACGTCCTATTTATTTATCGGGATTACGGAAAGAGAGACCGATTATTCTATATTCAGAGAGAGTGTGCTACGGACTTCTTGGAGATGTTTGTAGAGGAATTTGGAAAAGAAAGGCATGCGAGTTACACATATCTGAGAAATAAAGGACATCTTTAAATGCTTTGGCACTCAACATTCATTGCAAACTTCACCTACCGTTCAATTTGATAGATCACTTACATTACAAAGTTAAGCGATGTACTAAATTGTCTATGCCAATTTTTCGACCTTAGTGTGCATTTTATGTCTGGATTTTCTGAATTACTGCCCTTGAATGGCAACATGGAGGATTGAGATGAATGTAAAGCAATTCTCGACGTATTGTTCATCCTTTGGCAGTAATTCCTCATCGTTGCTGCATACATGAATATCACTTTCTGATGTTGCATCTCTAGCTTGTGTGAATCTTATCTATCTCACTGGTGGAAACATGAGATCCTGACATTATGCTTTTCTGCTGTTAGTTTTATGTATGGGAAGTTTATTGGATTCAGACCTACCATCTGATGTTGTATCACTGTTGAGGCATCAAACAAAAGGTCATGGGCGTCTCGATCAAATACAAGAAAGGCTAACTATAGCTCTAAAGGGCCATACAAAGGCTGTCAACACGATCCAATGGTCAGAAAGTCATGGTAAGATCTGGCTATGTCAGTATTTCTGCCTCACGTGTTTATACATAGTAGGATTCGATCTTTGTTATTCCTCAAGAAGATGGTTGGTCCAGCACTATGATATTTTGAGCTTCCTTTGGGATGCACTTATCATTGAATCATGCTTCACGAGCTGACTTATCAACACACGTTACCTGAACTCAATCCCAGAAGCATCTTCAATTGTGACTTCTTCAGCCACAGCTTGGACGTGAATTAAAAAATAATAGAAACTTTTAATTTGGTCATCCCATTTTATCCACTATTTCTTGAGCTGTTGTGTTAGCGACTCCAAGGATCAGGTGTTCTAACTTCTTAGAATGAGGCTGTGAATAGAGTGAAGAACAGAACGCAGTTGAGGAAATTTGGTTCTCTGATGATAAACTTATCCTTGTTTCTTCTTGACATTCCCTATGATCAACTATGGTTTCATATCTGGGACAATTGATTATGTCTAAATTTCTGTGCTCATAGGCCAAATTAGAGGAAACTTGCAACTGCAGATCCATGTGGTGCATGTTGGCACAAAATAAAAAAAACTTTATTCAAGAGACCTGCTTTGTCCTACCATAAGAGTCTGTCACGACTATAACATGATCAAATTTTTCATTACTTCATTTTAAGGTCAATGCCTGAGTTTAAGTTTGCAGTAACATGTATTCTATGGTGGTCTCATCATGTAAAAACCAACGTGAAGCACCTGCATATTGATGGGGCCTCTCACATCATCTATATGCACTAAACGATTCGTTCATTCCTGTTCTGTTTTGCATCCATTTTTATGATGGTAATTGCTTTGTAATCATTATCTCCCAATTAATCTATTTACTAGAGTTAGTTTACAGCTCATCTTCTTGCATCGGCTGGCATGGATCATAAGGTCTTCATATGGAACGTGTGGAGTAAAAATCACAAGAAAGCACGCATTCTGAGCCACCACAATGCTGCAGTGAAAGATGTGAAGTGGTCAAAGCTTGGTTGGCATGTACTTTCCTGTGGATATGACTGCACATCAAGGTTGATTGATATTGAAAAGGGGATAGAGACTCAGGTATTCAAGGAGGACCAAGTTATCAATGTTGTGAAATTCCACCCAGACAACTTCAACCTTTTCCTTTCGGGCGGAGCAAAAGGCCAGCTCAGGTTATGGGATGTCAGAACTGGCAGAGCAACACATCATTATGTACGTCAACTTGGTCCAATCCTTGATTTGGAGTTTTCCCTAGATGGCAAGCAATTCATCTGTTCCAGTGATGTCTCCTTTAGCAATATCAGCGAAAATGCAATAATAGTTTGGGATGTTTCCCGGCAGGTTCCTCTTTCCAATCAGGTCAGCATTCACTAATTATGACTGATTTGCTGTAGTTGTTTCAGTTTCTTTTAGAGAGCAAGTCTTATTTTGATGTGCAAGTTGCTTGTAAAGCTCTCATAAGTTCATGCTGTTGAAGTGCTATACATATTTGGTGTGTATTGATAGTGTTTAATTTAAGCAACTGCAAGCCAGAGCAGAGCATGCTGAAGATTGTTATCAAGAATCAAACCCGATACTCGTCTTTTGGCATGGGGATACAATCATTTACTTATATGGCATGCCAGATCTGTTGTCATTTTTACTTTCCATGCCAAATGATATAGTTCTATTATTTTGGGCAAATGATAAATTTTCAATGGATTGATACTAAACATGTTATGATTCTTCTACTATGTTTGCTAACCAAGTGATGCGTCAGATTTCTCTTGGATGCCTAAATAAGACCACTAACTTAAATAGCCACGACAGAGAGACCAAATATGTTGTAAACCAATTTAGTGGGTGAGTCTTAGGGCCTGCATAACAACCATTATGGTTCTCTGATTCTATTTCCTGAAACAAAAAAGGATGAGAATCATGTTTGGTAACGTAAATGATTCTGATTCTGATTCCGTTCTCGAGAACACTTTTGGAGCAAAAATAAGAACAAAAAAAAAGTTGATTCTAGAAAAAAGAATTATTTTTTAGAATCAAAAAAATAGAATGAAGTCTCAATTCTCTCACTTTTTTCTTTTAGTTATGTTATCACTTTTCCCTCGATCTAAAGCAGAATGAAGTCTCGTTTTTTAAAGAAAAATACTTAAGATAATAAAAAAATTGAAAAAAAAATCGAACAAAAAATTGGAAAATTTTCTAAAATATTAGAAAATTTTCAGAAAGTCCATTGAAATAGAATAAACTTAGATTAGGCTAGTTTGACTTCATTTTCATAAATTTGGGCCTAAATACTTTAGATTTCAGATTTTGTTCCTTTTAGGGAAAATCATAAACACCTTGAAAATTAAATCCGAACCACATTTCTCTAAGTCCTTAGGGCTTCATGATGCGATTTTTTAATGTCGTGATTCCTTGATTGCGCACTTGCTTTCATTGATTGTGATTTGCCTAAGTTTAGGTACTTTAGACTTAGTTTAGTTTTAGAAATTTTGAAAAAAAAAATAATCTATATGAAAACTTAGCATTGGCTTACCTCATAAGTTTAAAAATGAATTGAAAATATGCATGAAACACATTTAGCGCACACTCAATTTCGGTGCCAAAAAGGCATCGATGGAAACATCGACATAACCAAGTTTTTGGACCCTAAATTTCTTTGGTTGCGTAGAATGAATGGTTTCTCCCAACTGTTTGATAAGGTCTTCGATCTTCCTTGCTCAGAAATTGGTGGCGACTCCATTTGCATGTACACATATACCTGCCACCGATCACACTAAGATCAAATGTGATATTTCTTTGTTGCGATTTGGTGTAGACCTAGGAGGGCTTGAACTAATATGAAATCACACACTAACTTAACATGATCTCTCCTTTTTTAAGCTTAAGATAATTCGTTATGACGATGCAATTAGACAAGATAGCATAAAAAAATGTTATGTGCAATATATTATACAAGAGAATCAATATAAATTAATCTTCAGTTAATTCAAAATATAGAATGAAATTTCACAAAGTAACTACATAATTATTTGACTTAAATTACACAAATTGGGAAGAGAAATTATTTCCGAGATCAAAAATTTTATGCAGTTACCAAATGCATTTCTGTTCCAGAAACAAAAATTTTGTGCAGTTATCAAAAACATTCTTATTCGCTAAAACTCATCCAGGGAAAGGAATCAGAAGAAATCAATTTAATCAGAATCAGGTTTTAGGATCAGAATGATTGCCATGCAGGCCCTTAGTATCCCGAGCATTGCCCAATTCAATATTATTTCCTGGACCATATTGATAGATGTGGCCTCATTACATCCATTAGATTAAACTTTTTTAGGGGACTTTGCATCATATTTGTCATGCGGTCCTTTGCCACGAGTCAAAAGTTCATTCTAGAACTTAGTTTCTCATCATCTCTCTGACTGTCATAGAGAAATCTATCTAGAACTTCTGTACCTTATGTTCCCAGAAGTCTCTTTGCTCAACTCGAGTTCTTGGGGTCATGATACAGGCAATATTTTAGGGCTGCCGGAGTATGTTTTGCTTAATCCAAGACCAATATAATTACCAATATGTTCTTATGCTGGTCCTACTTGGCTGCTGCTCCTGAA
The DNA here is from genome assembly GCA_016432845.1 of Psidium guajava. Classification (NCBI taxonomy): domain Eukaryota; kingdom Viridiplantae; phylum Streptophyta; class Magnoliopsida; order Myrtales; family Myrtaceae; genus Psidium; species Psidium guajava. The sequence goes on along the minus strand of CM028226.1, from coordinate 11,548,542 downwards.
GTACCTACAACATTTGCTCCTAGAGGACCTAATACTTGCTTATTCATGTGTTGAAGCCCTAAGTTTTTGCCCCCTTTAATAAGCGTAGATGTATCAGTAAAAGAAGCTGGTAGAGTATAGGTCTAAGGAAATTAGTCTAGACAAAGCAAAGAGGGAAATAATAGGAAGGGAAGAAGTCAAAACTCTTGCACAGTTTACCGCCCGGTCGATCCCGAGTCTCTCTACCAGTCTTTGATGAAATAGGACCAGACAGGTTTGAATGTGGAATTGGATTTAAGAGATTTTCACAATCAACTAGAGAAGTGTTTATTCAGAACCTATGTTCTAATTAGGAAGAAAGATTTCTCACACCAACATTAGAAGATGGCCTAAAAAACTGCAATTGCTTGTTACCTAAGAAAATCTTCTGGTCATCTCATCCTTCAAGTATTTAGCGACGTGTTACCTTAACCAGCAATATTACTGGTTTAAATGGTGGATCTTATTCGCAATAGTACTACAAATTTCTTTGTACATATCTACTTATCTAGTAAGGTAAATCCCTATGTCTCTCTCACAGGTTTATGGAGAGGCCTATACCTGCACCTGTATTAGGCATCACCCAACTGAGCCTTATTTTGTTGCCCAGTCAAATGGAAATTATATCGCCCTTTTCTCTTCAAACCCCCCTTTCCGGCTTGACAAATATAAAAGGTACGAGGGTCATGGAGTCTCTGGGTTCCCCATCAAGTGCAACTTCAGCTTAGACGGTGAAATGCTTGCAACAGGCTCCTCAGAAGGTTCCATATACTTTTACAAGTATGGGTCATCCGAGCTTCTCCGTAAAACGAAGGCGTACACATCACCATGCGTGGATGTGGCTTTCCACCCTATAATGTCGAATTTGATTGCAGTCTGCAGTTGGGCTGGAGATATATCGGTGTTGGAGTAGCTTGCTCTAATCCAGAGTCACACAATCTAATGGACAATGTTTTTTCTCCCCCATTTTCAGTAAAATGAGAAAGGTACAGCTATACTGACCACATGTGATTGCTAACAGACGTGCAAGACTGTTGATTTTGGTTTTTCTCTCATTTATCATGTAAACCTCTAATCTGGTTGCTCCATGGAATTCTTGAAATTGGTGGGAAGAAGTTTGTTCTCTCTCTTAAGGAACTATTAGGATGACTTGCTTGTTTGCCACAAGATTGCAGATATTTCATCAAGTTGTTGCCTTTCCAAATTTAAGAAGCACAATGTGGAGTGCAGTTGTGAGGTTTGCCACAATTGGATCTGACATGATATGGTCTGAGACAGGTGGCAAAATGGCTAATGAGTTGCCATCCGAAATATAGTCAAGTTGCACCCCATAATATGTTGGTGATTAATAGTGGAGATGAACTCTCTATGTCGAGGGTCACCTCTTTCATTTGACAGATGGTAAATCCATTTTATCATTCTCCGAGAATAAGGACATCCACTGAAAGTGGAGATCAAATGGCAGAATCAAATTGAGATTTTCCCGACATTAGGCCAAGAACCTTCAATTTTGTGGATCCATTCCAATATTCTTAAATATATGGAAGGCAAAGATAGGAAAATCTCATCTGGTGTAGGGCCGGGGCCTGGCCCAAGATGAAGGTCTCTATTCTGGTGAGTGGGCTTTAATATCCCCCACCTTGCTTGGTTAAACGGGTGTTTCACATGCAAACTAGAGCTAGTGGTCCTATTCTCTGACCCAAATGTTCATGTGAGAGACCCATGAAGAAAATATCACGTTTGGCAATTTCCTCTAAACCTTCATCTCAAGAATTGGAGATGAAGGAATTGAACTGAAAAGACCAAGTGACGTGGTGGGAAGATGTGGAGACTGTTGATTTCCATAACGGACGCCACGAGAATGGTCTTTTCGAGCCGAAAACAAGGACGACTTCCAAGTAATATGGACTGTGGAAAGGTTCATTTCTACAATCCTTCCTAATGAGATGAAACCAGACAACATCATGCGCATGACATTGCCATCAATGAGACATAAATAGGCCTAACCCTACCTTTCTGCGAAAGTCTATCGTTTTCTCCCTCGCAATCTCTTTGAAATTCGACGTAGCGCCGCTTTCCTTTTCCTCGTAAACATATGGGAGGCATGGGAAAAGAAGAAAGAGTAGCATCCCTAAAGGTTCAAATAATGGAAACAACATGTGTGTTCTAAAGATAGGTACTCCTCCTAACTGGTGCCTACCAGAACAAGTCCCATGTGGGATTCATCGAAGAGGCTTGAGGTGGGGGCAAAAGGGTGGGATAAAACCAAAAAGGAAAATAACCAAAGGGAGCAAGAACTAAGTTCATCCCACTTCCCTTTCGTGAGAATGAAGGGAAAGGCAACGAGAGAGAGGGGGGGCCAAAAGAGAGAGAGATAGAGAAATTCAAAGTAAGACATAATCATGATCTTCCCTTTCCATCCTTCATGGGGGGTCGACTTCAATAATTCAACTTGTATTAGGAGACATGACACACCACCTTGAGTTAAAAAAGAAAGACCATCTTGCATTTAGTTGCATTTTGTCATTGGGACCAACTCTTCTTTACCAGCGAGAACAAGGGCGGTCAAAGAAATCGAATTATTGGAATGGAAGAAATTAGACATGGATTAATAAAGAAGTGATTATATTTCCATCTTGCAATAGCACTATCTAGACAATGCAGCAATTATCAGCAACAATCACGGGTCCACGATGCCCCTCTTAAAGCTATTTCCATTGGACAACAGTATTATCCCTAAACTATTTAAAGCAAGAAACACTGTTATAATACCTATGTGCCTATTGTAAAAATTTCCCCCCCCCCCCTCTCTCTCTCTCTTTTCAACTTTGACATAAATCTGTTCCCCACATTAGATGGTCTCAAACATCCCTTTCCCCAAAAAAAAAAAAAATCACTGAATCTAAATCTCTTATCTCTTTGTCACCCCCATTTCTTAAATGTTTTCCCATCCAATTCCTTTTCAAGAACACATGGAAAGCTATCAGAAAAGCAAAGGAAAAGAACCATAAAAAGATGATCTCTCTCTCTCTCTCTAAGTATGCCCCTTGCTCCTCCCTCCATATGACTTCAATCATCAGCTAAAAGAGAGATACATAGACACTTGTTATGTTCGCTACTTCTTGTGGTCAAGCGTCTGTTGTTGGTGAGTTAGTGACCCACTTACATAGGCCGAAGGGGACATGAAAAGATGGGTCATAAAGTGCTAACCTATGCAAAATCAAGTCAATGAGGATTGGTCATGAACTCCACGCCCCAGATCAACCCCACTTGACGCAGAAAATTTTAGTATCCTCTAGGTTAAGATAAGTGAATGTGTTGTTAGGTAGTCTTAGGCCTCTTTTACCCCCAAAAACTAACTCAAATGATGAGTCTCTTCCACAAAAGACGTGGGATAACCTCAATTATCTCCCCTTCATACATCGGCCCTAGATTAGAACAACAACAACCCATATTTCGAATTCAAAACCTAGATCTGATGCCAATGTTAGGTGATTTTAGACATTTCTCATCTCAAAAGTTAACTCAAAAGATGAGTCTTTTTTTCACGATTATAAATCATTCATCAACCCCTTTCACAATCAATGTAGCATAATCCCAGCACATTCACTGTTACTAAAAAGAATTTTGGAGACCTCAAAACGCAAACCAACTAAAGGGAATCTGAATTTATGCCCGTGCAAAGCCACCCGTTTGTGGGCATTGGGCTCATATTCTGAATGTTTGTATGTCTCTTCCTCTCCCCTTTTCTATCCATCGTCATGCCTTTCCTTTTTTTTTTCCCTTTTCCCCGCATCAAATCTTGCCATCTCCAATTCAACGTACTTGCGATCCATAGTTGCGTCTTCATGTTTATCTCCATCTACATTCTCGACCATATTCAATGTCCGTGCCTCGACACGGAACACATCGCTCAATCCTGGCCTCCAAAAGTGAGCCGACAAACTCATTCCATTGGTACCGCCACGTGATTTATGGCCAGCACCAAAGAGCAATCCATCTGGGTTGGTCATAAGATTCTATGATTTCCCCTCTTCTCTCTCTAACAGTAGTAAAATAAAATAAAATAAAATAAAAACTAGGGTTTAGGCGTGGAATGATACTGTTTAGAACTGTTGTCGTCTCCCATTTTAGGAAGCATTTCCTTATAGGGGAATCCAAAATGGGCCATGTAGAGCATTTGGCACTCCCTGTAATTTTTTAATGGCAAGTCGTCCATAAATCATGTTGTAGCTCGCTATAAACCTAGCAGAGATTATCATTAAGCTAGGGTTAGTTTGGTTTCGTAATGATGTTGCTCGGTACAGACACATTTGGCAACCTGTCTTGATTGTTGTCACCGGTTGAAGACAACATCTAGAAGAAGGCAGCCGAGTCCAGCTTCTCTCTTTTCTTTTCTTTGCGAATCTCAATTTCTATTCGGATTGTGATAAGTAACAGTGCTCTGAATAGTAAGGCTGCGTTTGGAATCAGCTTTAAGAAGGGACTTTAGACACCCCAGGGCCTTTCGACCAAATATTAGGCGTTTGGTAAAAAATTTGTAAACATCCTCCCACAAAAATGAGCATTCCCAAGGCCAAAAATCCAAGGTAGCCTTAAGCATTCTCGGCATTTGTTCAGAATGATTAAAAAAAATTTGCCTTTATTGTCCTCATATTTTTTTTTATTTCAAGTTTATCCCTTTCATCAAAATAGAAACCCTACTATTCTGCATCTCTTCTTCTCTGGCACAGTTCATGCAAGACCACCGGTACGCATGCAAGACCGCTACACAAGCGTTGTCGCCGCCGCAACCGCAAGCACTACCGCTATACCCTCTGCATACCCCAACTACCTCACCCGATGACAGTGGAGCATTGCAAGCCTAGATCTGGGCTTGCACGGTCCAGCCTCACCCGGCCATAGCAAGGCTTGGCGTCGCTCGACCTTGCCATCACTGCCTTGCCTAGTGACGGCGAGGTTTTGCAAGCCCAAATCTAGGCTTGCGAGATCAAATCTTGTCCGGTCATGACAAGTTTCAACCTCGTCATCGTTGCCTCAACTGGCAACGGTGAGGTGGAGACTTGGCCTAGTCGATAGTGCAGCTAGCCGATCGCTAGACCCGTTGGAGGTAGGGGAGGGAAGAAAAAATAAAAAATCGTAAAAATCATAAAACACATATATTAAAATATTTAGTCGCTAGCCAGTCAAAAAAAAATTCAAATTTATGTTTGCCAAACAATATTTTTCCAAAATCGCATTCCAAGACATTTTGCGACTACAATTTACCGAATAATCTTTGCATTTCACCAAATTTTTTCAATCCGAAGGTTTTTGCATTTCCCTAAAGCCTTTCTCCAAAAGTCAATCCAAATGCACTCTAAGACAAATTTGATTTTAGCTTGTCGAGGCGCAAGCTGTCGTTTCCAAGTACAGTATTCTTGTGTTAGTGTACCTCATAATTCGGAGCATTTAGAGGAAATTAATGATAACATGTATCTTCTGGAAAAACAACAATTTTTTGTTTTCTCATGGGGGCATATACTATGATCTTTTACGTCATGTTATAAGAACTCATCTTATGATGCGAAAACATTCACATTTCGCATTTATTTATTCTGGTTTTCCTTTCGAGTACCCATTTTTCTCCATACAAAATTCCATCGACTAGAGCGAAAATATAGCTACAGTATATATCGACACATACGTACATCACATATTATCTGTATATAAATGATCTTGTACTTAGTTTTGGGAAGACACCATGGTTTCTAATATATTTTTCGATAAGCAAGCCACCTGAAGCCATTGCATGAAGGTAGACAAATGAAATATCCGTAGCATGTTGGATGATGCACGGCCGATATGTTATTTCTTTGGTTTGGGTTGCGATCTCGGATTGCAACACGATAATGAGGAAACTCGACTTGTTCGTCGTCGGCACATCAATAGATACATGTATCTTCTCTAGGTTCTTCCACAAGATGTACAGAATTGACATTCACGACTATAGCCGGGAGCATGCATAGTGTCCCTAGGTCACGCACTAGAGAGAGAGAGAGTGCTAGTTAAACCAGTAGGATAGAGACCCTGGAACAGCAAGCTCCATCACCCGACATGAGAAGAAGAAAAGGGGAATCATAATGGCCGTGAAAGGATCGGATGTGAGCGAGATCGCGAGCCATGAAAGTTGAGAGGATAAAGGGAAAAAAAAAAAGGAGAGAAAGCACCTCCAAAAGGCCAAAGTTAACGGAAACATCCACATCCGTCACATATCTTGGTGGATGTTCGGGGGAACAAGTTCTTGTAGATTGATAATCGATGGAACTACTCGGAAAATTGTGGGAGAGACATGTAACTTTTAGTGTCACGTTGAAAACGTCCTGCCCGGGGAATCCAATTAGTTTTGATCAGGATATTGAAGTTAGCACCAACGATCCTACTGTGTTCGAATCTGCTTTTCAAGGCAGTGTCTTTTTGCATCCCTAGCACAACAATCCTATGACGTATAATTGAGTCTCTCTAATAGAACGAGTCTCAACAGATATTAATAGTGCTGAGCGTTTGGCGTGTCGCTCTGACATTTGGCCGAGCAGCGATCTGTTTTTCAACTTTTGGCTTTATCAATTTAAAGCATTTTTGTCAATACATCTTCGCATAAGAATTTTCTTTTTCTTTTTTGCAACTAGTATTGTAGGAAATCAAGTACGCGTCATAACCTTATTCGACCGCACATTTCCTTCCACTATATACTACTCTCATGGGATTAATTGAATTCGATGACTTTAGCTATCCTAGGATTCTCGTAGTTGAGCTAATTAAGCTCAACAAAAGTCATCGAGAATTCTTACTACGAACATTTTTTTCGTCAAGAAAATATTGTGTAATATTCGAATAACGTGGCTAATTTCTAAGCACACATCATTTACGTGTTCCTAGTGAGCTTTTACGAGATTTTATCTTCTAAGGACAAATCATGCACCTTCCACATTCTTGCCACCATAGGACTAATGGTGAAATTCCTTCTTTTGTACGCGCCCACTCTTCTTCAGGGTTCTGTCTTCAATAATATTGCCCACTTTAACAGTGATAATTCTTCCCGTCGACAAGAACTTTGCCATACATTTTCCTTTCTTTGCTGACAGGATGACCACCATAACTTGTCCGAGAGCTATGAACCGACATGACACGTACTGTTCAAAGAACCCCGCCCAAAAAACGAAAGCAAAAAACAAGAAAACAAAGTAAAGAACAAAGTACTGGGTCTGTACCACCTTCTGCTACCTGTCCTTACAGATGCTCCTCATAAAAGAACCCTAAAAAATTATCTTTTAACGAAGAGATGGCCACAGTATGCTTTTGCTTTTTACTGCAAACGCATAATGCATTGGCCTCCCTCCATTTCATGCACACAAAGTGGGCGTTGTCAGGTTTTGGATAAGACAAGGTGCTGCACCGTTGTGTTACCGCCACGGAAAGAGAGAATACATTTGCAGAGAAAAACCAAAACACTGCAGAACATTTCTTGCCTTTTTTTCTTTTTGGACACCCTTTGGAGGAGCAAAAGCTGAATCAGATTATCGTCTGACCAGTTCTCTACTGTCGTGCTGGAGCATCTGTTGAAGGAGAGGTCGTCGTGGGATGAGGCCGTAATAATGCGACGAAGTGCTCCGGATCTCCAGCCTGAACCTTCCATTAACAAAATCATCAAAGAATGTGCACTTTCTATGCCGTAGCTAATCGAAGATCCTCTTAAGGAACACAAAAATATTTTTAAAGAAATGCTACAGCATAAATACGTCATCAAGACACTGTTTTCAGCACGTCAAAAACCCGCAAATTAGAAAACATATAAAAGCCAAAACATATGCTTGGAGTTTCTTTGGTATGTAGAGAATCTTATCTTAACAAACCGCATGGTCTCTCATGGAGTTTTGATTAAAAGATTGAAAGTTTAGAAATGTCTTAGTGAGATTGTTTTGTTTATATAGTAGAGACATGGCCACGTGCAAAAATAATTGCCTACATGAGATTGTCGCTCGGGAAAATAGTGTGCGCCTAAGGGCCACAGAAGGAAACATATTGCGCACACAAACTTTTTCACGGCCAATGTGCTGTCCAATCAATCAGTCACATTGTGGCTATTTTAATATATGAGAATTTTGATTTTAGCATCATATTCTTCCAATCCATGCATACTTCAAAGGGAAAAACACTAAAAACACATCTCACTTTTGACCTAATGACTACTTACCCATCTTTGTTCTTAGAAATACCTCTTTGTAAAGTATTTGATATGCTGGAAAAAGTATAGATGCAAAGTGGTTATTGGGTGAAAAATGATGTGCGTTTTGGGCACTTTTCCCTATTTTTTAAAGGCAGGGACATCGTCGAACAATTGTTTAAATAAATATAAGGACGAAACATCATGTGCCCTTTAGATATATACCCCATTAATTAGACATGTCTCATACGGATGTTACTTTTCGACTCGTGACTTTTCTTTTCTTTCCTTTTTCACTAGAGGTGGATAAAGAATCCAGCAACAATAATGAAGCTAGGGTATAAGGCTACTTTTACTGGCCATAAAAAAGGTGAATACATATGTTGCTGCACAGTTGCATGCACCCATTATTATTGTTATTTGCATGGAAAGACATGACAAAAGCTAGCTGGCTTTTCTCTTCCGGTGGGCAGTAAAGTATTCTACTTCTTAAGAAAAGGGCATGTAAAACCATGATATTGTACCCTAAGAGAGCGACGACTACTCGACATAACACAGGATTCAAAGACCCTTTTTTATTTTCAAAAGAGAATTCAGCTCATTAGTGCATTTTTTTATTATAGAAAGAACGACCTTTAATTATCATGTCCAGCATCGGCAGAGAAAACTGTTTCTACTCGCGTCGATGATGATCCGGTCGTATATACATGTTGTGGATCGTGTTGAAGATATATCTCAAGTTTGAGCATGAAGAGGATAGTTTTTCTAAGTCAAGTTGGTTTCTTGTTTGAATAGTTTCCTTGTGGGAGTAGGTTCCCTACTTGAATCCTGCTCTTGTCTATGTATAAGAAGTAGCTTCATTGTAAAGAGTATCTAAGAGGCGGTTCTTGTGAATGGCACCACGAAGCAATAGAGTGCCGAAACCAATTAAATCTAGCAGTAAAATTTGTGTAGTTCCATATTGAGATTGAGAGATTATTTCACAAGAAATTGTAAAGCCAAATGCTATGTAAGGTTGTGACACACTAAGAGTGTTTGAGTGACTCGAATATGGTTATAATCTTTAATGTATTGCTTGATTTATAATGAAATTCTTTACTAATCTCCATATATGTGGAAATAGGTCATATCGACCGAACTATGTAAATATGATTTCCAATTTAATTATGATAATGTCACGTGGAATCAGAATTTCCCGCTGGTGATGGCGGACAGAATAATTAGTCATAAAACGTAAAAAAAAAAATTGCTAAAGAGTCGACATGGGTTTTGCGCAACTTGCACTTTACTTTTAACAATGGGTTCACACATCAGATCTCCTAATTTGGCCAATAAGATTTCGGTCACGTCGTTTAGTCAATGGTAATAATAACCCTAATGTCGCATTAAGCAAGATCCTGGCTTAACGATCTCGGGAAGACTCTTCCTTTTATGAATTCGATAAGGGGCGTCATTTTACATGCACACACATTCACACGAATCGTCTCTCTCTTCTCTCCAAGCACCCCGAAGTCCACATGTTATTCGGGACCACATCATGGGTGTTCACCGCTCTTAAAGAAACTCGTGGGTAAAAAAGAAAACGAAAAAATCTCGTTCCTAATTAACTATGGTCAAATTATTTATCGTCCATAAACTACTTTTCAGTGTCGAGTTGGCAAAGCCAGGATCTACTTCCTAAAGATTTCATCTCACACGTTGTGGCATCATGATTTTACAGAATCCTGAGCAGCGTGAAGGAGAGGAGAACCAGTGCCTCTTTTTAACTCAGAAATCCGTCTATATTGCTGACCTTTCCTCGTGCATAAGTTGTTCTTTACGTAGATTCTTATCTGCATGGAAGAAGTTTAATAATAACCGAGAACTGTATAAGGTTATAAAAATAAAATGGGAAGAGAAGCTCGTGAGTCACAGGAGCCACTGTGCCATCATCTCTGCACCAGTCTGGTAAAAAGGAGATAAAAAGAATCGGCATTTGGGCCAGATTTTGCAGATCTTCAAGGATTGAATACTGGTGTTTCTGTCGTACGGTCTAAGGCCACCACCACACAATGCTTCGAAGTGCACAGTTCTTCTGGAGTAATTGTCCCCCCCCCCCGCCCCCAAACCTAATTATTTTCATTTTAGTTCTGTCTTTTCGCAGAAATCTGATGCAGAAGACATTTATTCTGACAGGCACGACTGTAAATATATCGCGGGGATAAAGGGTATCTCCATTTTCCACTTTCCAGTTATATTATCTTGTCCATCTGAATCTGATTTTCAAAAAAAAAAAAACCTTTTAACGGCTATGAGTTTGATTCAAACACTGTTTGTAAATTCTTGACAACTGAACGTAAATGAAAAGGAATGTGCATGGTAAAGGAAAAACCAAGCTGCTAAAAAAGGGCGGCCATAGCTGTTACATTGGTCTTCTAGCCCGTCATCGAGTAGAAGAAGAAAACTACGAATTTAGGTTAAACATGCATGTCTTCGTGGAGGTGCTTAAATGATTTTACAAGCATTCTAAGCGATACACTTTCAACATAAACAATCCTACATTCAAAGTGACAAATAGATGTCGGAGTAAAGAAATTTGTCAATTGTTCGTGTTTTAGGTCCTTTCACCGCTGTGATGAAAAGACACCACCAATTTCAACAATCGCAAAAATTACCCGCTTCCTCCCTTCTAAAGATGATTTTTTTCCCCCTACCAAAGTATTCCTCTCCACCTTTGATTTCGAAGGTTATGACTAGCTTCTTTCGCTCAAGCAAAGTTTACTTCTTTAACGGTCCTCGTCTTATCCACAACTTCCAAATGTGTATTATTTAATTTGGCCAAGATCTTCTCACGTGGCTCTTATCTCCTCCGCCTATCATTTCGAGCTTCACCATGAATTGAAGCCTTCGTTCTAGGCAGCTAGTGACAAGTTTTTACATTGGGGTCGTGCACACATAGTGATGTCTCAAGGTCCCAAGAAAAGAAAAGGAAAAAAAAAAAAAAAAGAGCTCATCATCCTCCCATGAAGAAAGCGAACCCTCTTCAGTCGCATCAGTTAAAAATTAGCAGTAACCAGCCATCTGTAAACCCCAATTATGCACCAATTGCTTCCTCTCCTAGGGAACACAAGAAGATTTAACGTTGTCCAGGTGCTAAAAGAAGTAAAAAAAACAAAAACAAAAACAAAACACCCACCATCCATCCCGCCCCCCCGCGATCCTGCATCAGAAGCAGGACAGGACCAACGCTTAAAAGAACCTCGGAACACTTCACGGGACTCGATCGAAACCTTATCGCTGACGTTAACCATGGAGTCTCGTTCTCCTTCTTAGGGCTCGAAAAGCCATGCACGCCTTGGTTCACCCACCCCGTGATCCTTCACGAGAGGTACATTAGCATGTTTCGATGAGAAGGGAGCAGAAAAGAGCGTGGGGGGCGAAGAAAGCGACAAGAGAAGCTGGAGTAATGGGGGACAAAGGAAAGTAGAGCAGCGATTCTTAGGGTGTTCTTTTCTTTTCTTTTCTTTTTTAAACCTAATGGAGGATGGCACGTACCCTCACGCACCATTTTCCTCGAGATGTTAAACGGAATTGGAGATAAAATAGCGTATCTGCGACCCGGAAGTCAGCGGTCAAAGATTTGCATTGCTGTCTCTGTCTCCCACACACCACCACCACCACCACCACCACACCCACTTAGGCTCTCTTCCCATCCAACGTCTTCACCAAGCAAATTTCATGCTAGAAAGCCACAAAAAAAAAAAAAAAAGAATGTCTTCGGACAACCCATAAGGTTCCTTCATCAAATTTCCCATTTGTGCAATCACATTGCATGATTCTCCAACGTTTGTGCATCCCATCGACTGGATTAACTTCCGATCGGTGTGCCATCGCCCTAGAAAAATCTAAATAAGCAAGTTCGTGGGGTTTCCTTAATATCAATCAAGACTAGCAATTATTATTAGCGTATCGCGCTAAATCTAAGCATTCTTCTTTATTTACTTTGATTGCTCGCATTATATATCGCATCGAATTTGCTAATTTTCTGTAATTTCGTGCTCACACACGAATTGGAAATACCGCGAAATTTACAGCACGAGATATTATAAATAGTTGAAACACGAAATATTCATGAGATCGAAACTGCTTCACTCTCACCTTATCCTTTTTATGTTTTACTTTTTCTTCCTAATTTGCGGTCTCTCATTAAACAATAATTACAGTCCCGTGGGACCCTCCCTCCCCCCTCAACTTGGGCGCGCGCGGCCCTGGCTGCAGCCTTGGCGCACCCGCCCTCACCAAAGCAAAGGAGAGGGTGAGAGAAAAAAGAGTGGGCCCCACCCCTCCTCTTACATCGAAAGTGTAATAATTTTCTTTTTTACTGGCGTCAGTCAACTGTTGCCGGGGGCTCTTGACCGTCCAATCATACTACCGGGAGGCTCGTTGACGGGTCAACCGGGCCACGTGGGCGACACGTGACCCCCCTTCTCGACCGTGGCCTGTGGGGGTTCTTCGATCGGGGCAAACGGAGGTGGGTAGACAAGCTGGCGACACGTGCGGGGGTTGCGGACACGTGTCGGAAGACGGAGGCGTCCTCTGGGGAGGGTCCTGTGTCGACGTGGCGGTAATGTAGCACCACCCGGCCTAGTGTTTTCTTTTTGCTTTTGGTTGATTAGTGATTGATGACGAGAGAAGATGATTAGCCTTGTTGATAGGCGCTTTTTTTCCTTCCCCCCATTTTGCTGATTTTCACTTTTATAGGGGATTATTAATCAGTTCATAAAAATCATATCAAGCGATTAACGATATAAGGTACGGTTTTGTCTAGTATAAACACAACATTTTACGAGAACAAAAAGAATCGGAAAATCTTACAGTAATTTCATGTCGTTGTTGCTAAAGTTTTCTAGTACGAAATAGGGGAAAATCACTATTTCTAGTAATTAAGGTGGTTAGAATTTGCTTTCATCTCCAAATCTGGCCACGCGACGGGGCGTTCCGACCACAAGCAAGGGAGAAAAAAAAGAGATAAAAGAAAATAAATAATAAAATTCATGATATTAATAAAATTTGTCTAAGCCAACACATATCATATAATGTAAAACGGCCGACGCCCATTGGCGATTTTCGATCAAAATTGGTCGAGCAGACTCAGAATTGTCAAAATTTGAAAATGTTTTAAAGTTGAATTGGCAAAAAAAGGAAAAAATAATAATTATGACTCGATTGGCACAATTGATATCATCTTGTAATTTTTGGAGCAAAGTGGATCATCCGGATAAAGTGATATTTATCGGATCATGACGCCGATTATGCAAACCGACTAGCTTGAGCAGCCATTATCAACTCATGAATGACGGATCAAGCTTCTAACCATCACGAGATAGTCAGAGACGTACACGAAAGCGGCTTCCATTGCCATTTGCGCTACATTTGGCAAGCGCCCTCCAATGTTCCCATTTTTTTTTTTTTTTGCTTATGCCAATTAAAATGCTGTCGCGAAAGGTTAATTTCCAACCGAAGCAGCAGAGTCAAAAGCAAATCTAAAAGTCAAATTAAGGGTGTAAAGCTAGTCTCCTTTTCTTCTTCTTCTTCTTATTCTTCTTCTTCTTCTCGTTTTGCGCATTAAAAGTGAAGCGGTGGGAAAAGGAAAGATTGAAAACCCAAGAAAAGCCAATTTCCACGCCATGCGCACGTGGAAAAAAATGTCGCCAAGCTTGGGACAGACCTTAGAAAGTCTTCTAGCTTGCCTCCACACGCCAAGAGGGTAGATTGTATCCCTAGATTAGACATGTATGTGTCGCGAACATAATGGAAAATCAAAGTCAGAACAGCAATTATCGGTCCAATTTTCATTCGGGGGGGTCATCAATAATTGCACGTTATTGGCCAACCCCCAGTTAGGTTAAGGATTCCTCCATTTTGACTCTTTAATGGCCATCCCATGTTCACATTCCGCGAAGGAGAAATCGTATACGTTCCTTTTGGACCCCCCGCGAACTACGTATCGAGTGGATCATTAGATGTGTCTCGTATATTATTTATGTTCACGTCATCTTTCTCAGCACGAAAAGCAACGTCGCCTGACGACTGGTCCTATACATATATATATATTATTATATTCACATGATTTCTCCACATCGTTTGATGGTAGGTCTTGCATGCTATTTATATCCATGTAGTCTCTCTTCACTTATAAGTTTAGACATTTTGAATTATACTTTTTAATGCATTAATGCGGTCACACTTCAATGTGCATATGTGCGCGGATAATCGATAACTTTGCAACAACTTCACGCTCGAGGACTAACCCAGTTTAAGGTGACATCTTTCGAGTTATAGAGGTTAGTCACTTATGGTAGGAAATGAGTAGATGGCATTTATTTTTTTCTAGACTAAACGAGCCATGCCTCGCGAAATAAGGATAGCATAGCTCCATTCGTTCGTAGCGATCCATTAAATGGAGCTAACTCATTTGGACATTGACTCGTTTCTAACACGATTATAAACACAGCAAGTCGAAAGCCGAGTATTCGATTGCTATGCACATTGGATAAGTCGCAAAAAATTAAAATAAAAAAAAAGGAGAAGAAGAATCGTATCATAACTACAAAACTCACACGCGATGCATATTCCCCCGATCAGCCGCATCGCATCAATTCAACGCCGGCACCTCTAGTGACGTTCACGAGTCCGATCGAACAGCCGACTGAGGCGTTAATTGATGCATCCATCAAGCCATTTTCGAGTTACTCGAATAAGAAGGATCCGCCCCCCCCAAAACGCGTTTTGTTCGCAGCAGCAGCGTAGCTCCGTAGGGGGGAACTCCATGTTTGTTAATGGTGTGAACGCTCGAACCTTATGGATTTCATGAGCGTACGAGGGATTCCAATTTGCCGAAGGTACGTGAAGGCAGCGAACACTCCCATTCGGACACGTGTCAGCCTAGTGATTAGGAAGCCAGCTGTCGGGGCCCCATTTGGATGCTCCAACAAGGAACCCCGACCCCGCCTCCCTCCCCTCCTCCTCCTCCTCCTCCCAAAGTTATTTACCGTACTGGAACACAACTGTGCGAAATGTCGCAGCTCGCGAGATGTTGACTCGAATTCTCGCGGGGGCGAGGTGTCGAGACGAGAAGGTCATTTTCTTTTTTTTTGGAAAGAAAAAAAATCTTTTCGGACAGGCGCCGTGTTTCTGTTACCGGGAAACGCAAGTGACCCGGCGAAGCCAAATTCGGGAGCTGGCTGCCGGTGTTTCGTGGGACACCCGCGGCACAAGCGCGCATGGAACCGGTGGTACTTGCTGCGCATTTACTGCGGGTTGCCGGTCAATCCTGCTTACCTGAACCGGCTGTAGCCGGTTGCGGACGCTTCCTTGCGCCTTTCGGACACAGAAAATATTGGACTCCGAGTAGGTTCCCGGTTTTCCTTGTACGGCAAGCACCTTTGATCACTTCTCAAAAGAGCTATAAAATTGTGTTTTCCTTTTTCTTTGCCTTCCATTTTATCATGTGCGGAAAATGACGCTGAGATTCATTCTCATAAGCAGTGAGACAAGAAATCAGCTAGGAAAGATGGAAAAAAAAAAACGAATCGAGTAATCCTTTTATCGAGACCGTTTTTAAGCGTGTTCACAATTTTAGATGGATTCAAAATACTTATCAAAGTATCTTTTGTGGGGGAAGAAGGCATAATTCTTCTTTTGAGGTGGAAAGGTTTAAAATAGGAGTCCGAGTTATCACCTTAAACTATGTCGAATATACTCAAATTGGTTCGCAGCATCGTTCATCGTGTAAATTGGAATTTAAAAAAAAAATTAATATCTTTCAAAAGTAAAGTTACCTATTCCATCCCAATAAAAATAGTTGCATACGACCTTTTTTTTTTTTTTAAACTCCCCCACAAGCCGAGTCATCATGAGGTAAAACAGCTGATGTGCCCCCAAAATTGCGTGAGATGACAAATGATAGTAAGTCAAATCATTGTGGGCTTTTGCAAATTGCATGTCATTGTTTTCTACGCCTACATGACCGTCAACACTATTTCTAACTTGACCTTTGAATGTCAGGTAAAATAATAAATTTGTCAAACCGATAAATCAAATCTGATTTGAATCGGGGTAATAAATTATCCAATTCAAATTGACTTATATAACCTATTTATTATTAATTTATAGTAATATAAATTTATCGATCCATATCAATTTATATTATTAAAATACTTTCATATTTAATATTATCTAAAAGATTTTATTTCTTATAATTTTTTTTAAAAAATTATATTGCTAAACATCGTGGATAAATTTTATAATTAAAAAAATAAAAATAAAAAAATTTAGATCTTTTTTTCTTTTTTACTTTCGAAGTTCGGCTTGGCCAAGGGCGAGAGTCGGCTCCTCTCCCAAATTCGAAGAGGGTTGTGGCCCATGACCCTCGCCTGCTACTGGCAACACTTTGCAGCTCTCATCGGATTTTGCAAAAAAGAAAAAGAAACAAAAAAATAAAATAAAATCTTAAATTATAAAAATAAAAATAAAAAAGGCCCTTTTACGATTATCACTTAAGTTACTAAGTAATCTATTTATTACCTACTTAAGTTTGTTTTTAAAATCTCAAGGCAACTTTTTTTTACGACCTACGCCGTTTAATTTAATATATGTTAATATATGAGTTAAAATACCGGTTTTGCCATCTCCGGAGAAAGAGAAGAAAAAAAAAAGGGGGATATAGGATTTGACAAGAATGCCCTTGGTCTGACCGGGCTTCACTCCCCCAATCCCCTCGGCGTGAAGAATTGCCACCTTCTGTATATATTCCTCCTCTCTCTTCTTCGTTCCCTCACACACGAAAACCATTTCTCCTCTCTCTCTTCCTCATCAACTCTCCATCTGTCTTGTCTCAGCCTCCTCCCCTCTCTCTCTCTCTCTCTCTCTCTCTCTAACACGCACATCTACTCAGCTAAATCTCTGCCTCTCCTCTTTGTCTCGTAGCCATGCCTGAAGCACCAAAACAAGCGCCGACACCAGCCGCCTACAACCTCCATGACAAGAACAAGAAGGCCTTGCAGTTCATCGAGGACGTCACGGCCAACGCCGACGAGGTCCAGAGGCGGGTCCTCGCCGAGATCCTCTCCCGCAATGCTCGCGTCGAGTACTTGCGCCGCCACGGCCTCGTTGGCCAGACCGACCGCGAGTCCTTCAAGAAGACCATGCCCGTGATCACCTACGAGGACCTCCAGCCGGACGTCGCTCGTATCGCCAATGGCGACAAATCTCCCATCCTCTGCTCTCACCCCATTTCGGAGTTCCTCACCAGGTAATCAACATGGCGGTTTTCTTCCCGGTGCTTGATTTCTTTTTCCCAGCGGGCATGGGGCCGCCTTTTCGGGTGAAATGGGTAAAATGGGTGGTTCTTGATTTTTGTTGAACGTTTGCCGGGTCTTTTGCTAAGTTGGGTCGGTTCTTGATTTGGTGGTGGTGGTGGTGGTGTGCAGCTCAGGGACGTCCGGAGGAGAGAGGAAGCTGATGCCCACCATTGAAGAGGAGCTGAACCGGAGGTCACTGCTCTATAGCTTGTTGATGCCTGTGATGAGCCAGTATGTGCCTAATCTGGACAAGGGCAAAGGCATGTACTTTTTATTCATAAAGTCAGAGGCCAAGACGTCGGGTGGGCTCGTCGCCCGACCCGTCCTCACCAGCTACTACAAAAGCTCTCACTTCAAAGAGAGGCCCTATGACCCGTACACCAACTACACTAGCCCCAATGAGACCATTCTCTGCCCCGACTCATACCAAAGCATGTACTCCCAATTGCTCTGTGGCCTTTGCCAGCACAAGGAAGTCCTCCGGGTCGGGGCCGTGTTTGCTTCCGGGTTCATCCGGGCGATCCGGTTCCTGGAGAACCACTGGGCCCTCCTGTGCCACGACATCCGGACGGGGTCCATCAACCCGGAGATCACCGACCCGGCAGTCCGCGAGGCCGTGATGAGGATCCTCAAGCCGGACCCGAAACTCGCGGACTTCATCGAGGCCGAGTGCGGCAAGAACTCGTGGCGGGGGATCATAACCCGGCTGTGGCCGAACACCAAGTATGTGGATGTGATTGTGACAGGCACCATGTCACAGTACATTCCCACTCTTGATTACTACAGCAATGGACTCCCTCTCGTGTGTACCATGTACGCCTCTTCCGAGTGTTACTTCGGGGTCAACCTTAACCCTCTGTGCAAGCCGAGCGAAGTGTCCTACACATTGATCCCCACCATGGCCTACTTCGAGTTCTTGCCCGTGCACCGAAACAACGGAGCCGCCACCAACTCGATCTCGATGCCCAAATCGCTTAACGAGAAGGAGCAGCGGGATTTAGTCGATCTCGTCGATGTCAAGCTTGGCCAAGAGTATGAGCTCGTCGTCACCACCTATGCTGGTAAATGGCCCATCATTTCATACTTCAATTGGCAAAACATCTGATAGACCTTTTCATTTACTCACAGTGAATGTCGTGAAAACTTATTCATAGTGACTTTTTAATCGAGAGACATTAGTTTGTGGGTTGACTAGAGCTTAATTAGTCATACCTACTCATGATGAGCAGCTCTACCTGTGATTTTTGGCAGGACTTTATCGCTACAGGGTCGGGGACGTGCTCCGGGTCGCGGGGTTCAAGAACAAGGCCCCTCAGTTCAACTTCATATGCCGCAAGAACGTGGTCCTGAGCATAGAGTCCGACAAGACCGACGAGGTCGAGCTGCAGAACGCGGTGAAGAACGCGCTGAACCATCTGGCCCCGTTCGACGCGACCGTGGCCGAGTACAGCAGCTACGCCGACACCTCGACCATCCCGGGACACTACGTCCTGTTCTGGGAGCTCAGCCTGAACGGCTCCAACCCGATCCCTCCTTCCGTCTTCGAGGACTGCTGCCTCACGGCGGAGGAGTCGCTCAACAGCGTCTACCGCCAGGGGCGGGTCTCGGACAAGTCGATCGGGCCGCTCGAGATCAAGATCGTGGAGCCGGGGACGTTCGACA
Source organism: Psidium guajava (assembly GCA_016432845.1). Classification (NCBI taxonomy): domain Eukaryota; kingdom Viridiplantae; phylum Streptophyta; class Magnoliopsida; order Myrtales; family Myrtaceae; genus Psidium; species Psidium guajava. The sequence continues at coordinate 11,529,318 of CM028226.1, read as the reverse complement.
AGTTGATGGACTGTGCCATTAGCTACGGAGCGTCGATCAACCAGTACAAGACCCCAAGGTGCGTCAAGTTCGCACCGCTATTGGAGATCTTGAACTCGAGGGTGGTGTCCAAGTACTCGAGCCCGAAATGCCCCAAATGGGTTCCGGGGCACAAGCAATGGAGTAACTAGAGAGAGAGAGAGAGAGAGAGATTGATTCTCTGATGATGGCAGAGTCCAATTAAGAGATTTGTGATTTAATTCTGATGGCAGTTGAACTTGAAATGGGGGGGTTCATCAAGAACTGTTTCTTCTGATTATCTTTTAGGGAAAAAAAGTCAAGCACCTTTCTTTCTTCTTAGGTTAACCCATGTCTCACCTTTTTTAATGCTTTATCTTTCCCACTTCATCTTTATTGGGTTCTTTTTCTTTATTTGCCTTTGTTTAGTAATTATCTAAGTAGAGACCCTCCTCTTTAATTAGCCATGTACAAAAACAGTTCCTCTCTGAGCATGCTCTCTCTCTCTCTCTCTCTCTCTCTCTCTCTAGTCTGTAGCCGAGTGTTGTTGACTGCACGTTCTTGCTTGCAAATTATAATCATCACATTTCATTGGGAATTTGACTCTTCATTCCAGCCGGCATTCTTGCCCATTGAATTATCATGGGCTCTTTTTGCTAAAACGGCAAATGGAAAGCCAAAGCCAACCACTGTTTCAAGACCTCCCATTCTTTCTTTATTGTTCTTTTGGCAAGGGAAAAAGAAAAAGGGTAATGACATATTTTCCCCCCTTGCTCATGGGTATTGAACAGATTCATATAATAACCATTTTCTGCAAAAAGTTTCCTGTGTTCAGGATCATCTCTCTGCTACTGGTCAACTATAGTATGTCTGTTATTGAGGGGTTTCATGCATAAAAATCAAATCTTGTGCAATTGGCTTGCTCAGTCAGTTCATTCCAATTATGTTGCTGAATGTATCGTGAACGTTAGTAAACTTGAGTCTGGCATTTACCCAATGTAGTAACAGAGTCCTTTCACAAGCCCCTGCCTTGAGCTTTAACAGACTTTGGGATACAACAAAAAGTTTCAAGGCCAATAGAATTTTCATTTCAGCATGTTCTTCAAATTGTCCGGATCAGCACTCCCTTGGATGTGAATCTTATCACAAAAACTACTTATCGGCACAAGAGGAAGAGGGAGATAGTTATGAACCAGGTGATGACAGCCAATTTTTTGACATCATGATGGATTTGTTGTCACTTGAATAACGTCCAATTCATGGCCATGAAAGTCTTTCGGAAAATCATGGAAGAGGTCCAAGATCAGACAAAAACTGGCGAAAGGCCAGAAATCCTTTGTTTGGGAGTGGCAGGACAGATAAGATTATAATCCCTCGTGTTGCCTCCCCGCCTTCTGTACAGCTTGTCTGGAGAAACAAACAAAAGAGTCCATGGTTGGTTCTCAGACAAAAAAAATCCATGAGCTCTTTATGCTCTGCTTGTTTAGTCCAGTTGGAACTCCACATTTGTCCTTCTCCAACATGATTTCCACGTTGATCTCCTATTATAACTCAAGGGCGTGCCATTTTCTCGACACACCCCAACAAAGGGAAAAAAAAAAAAGAAGGTGGGGGCGGGGGGTAAGGAAATAAAGGAAGATGTGTCCATTTGCTAAGTAATCGCGTACGGGGGAAGTACACTTAAATACAATATGCTTGAAATATGTTTGACATGTTCATCTCTTGCCTCTCGCCAATGCTGGTCCAGTGTCCATGAAAGATGGATGAGATGCTCCGTTTTTTGACAGACTCAACCTTATATATTAAGTTCAACAGCATTGTTCATCGCATTCCGACCGACATTATTTGGACCATCACGTAATCCTTTTTGGCAACCCGTTGAAGGAAAGTGAACAGAAAAGAAATAATGGATCTGTGCCCCTTGAAGTCAACTTGCCCGATCCGTTTGTTCATTTGCCTAGATGGAGCAGATGATGATGAACTCAGCCAAAATGAGTCAAATCATGCTGTCATTTGATCTCATCTCACAGTGGAAGCACGCCCAAAAACAAAAAAAAAAAATTTGGGTCTTCGCTCCCCAAACAAACGAAAAAGAAAGAAAGAAATAAGAAAAACAGTGGAAGCCCACCATTTTTTTGGTCATTTCGTGAGTTCTAGAGTGTCGTTTGTAAATTTGAGTTTGGCATTTTCTTAAAACTCAAACATTTTTTTTTGGAGAACACAAAGATTAAAAAGCCGAACATCATCTAGTCGTGTTAAGATATGGCATGCGACAACACTCAAATAACCTCTTTAGAAATGTGATTCGATTGAGTTAAATCAAGTCCCGAACATATTCTAAAATCATAAGATGATAAGCAGATACCGCATTTAAAAATCTCTATAGTACTTGGAGGCATGTAAGATTTCAATTAAGGCCATTCCCGAATATCGAACCGGAGCCGATCTCATTAAGGTAAATTGCATAATTGACTTTGCATTGGGAGTTATTCGATCAAAGAAAGTACAACCGAGCAAGTTTCTCATCAGCCCAACTGCCTATCTTGAAGCTTCGATAGGCTTTCACATTTCCAATGGTCCGCCCCCTCGTGTTATTGTCAATCTCTTCTCCAATCCATTTTCTCTGAAAGGGAGCTGAGAACATATAATATAATATAATATAATATAAATAAACAAAGACAACTATTTTCCCTAGTGACTTCACCTTTTATCTTGTCAAGTCAACTGATGTTACCTTGATCCCCCCTCTCTCTCTTCCTTTTTTTTTTGTTGTTGTCATTTTCCTTCTTTTGAGGCATTCATTTTCAACCTCCCCCTGGTCTCACGCCTTATCCATTACAATCACAAGGAAATATCATCACTCGACAAAACCCTTTTAAATTTTTGCCTTTTGGCGGGGGTTTCCCCATGCACGATGACTTTGTGGATGGATTTTCAAAGCTACAAGACAGTTTGAAAAGCCAATTCTACAAATGGGTTTGGAGATTAGTGAAGTCCAAATTGGCCAAAAAAAAAATGAAAAAGGAAATGAAAATTGAAGGGTGATCCCTAATGCCAATTGGATGATGCTGTTTTTCATTTTTATCTCTGCTAGGGCCGTCACAAAGCATAGTGCACGAACCACTTAAGACCATTAGAGGGACAAGATGGAGCGCACACGTCAAGGAGATTTCAATATGTGAGCTAAAATCTAGGCGTGCCTTCATGATTTGATTCATTGGTGGTTGCGATCCCGGACGGATCCACACACCGCGACGCGTGTGTCGGATTATCCAAAATCATCACTCTGATCGATCTGTGATAGATTTCATGTTTTTCGACTGTTTGACGTGCACGCGTGATTTAAAGTGGAAAAAATTATAGATATAGTCATTTGTTCGTAGTGCAAATATCTCAAAAGGTAAAATAAATAAATAAATAAATAAATAAATAAAAATTACTTGTACTTTATTGGTGATTTCTTTTTCACTTTGAGATGAAAAAAGAAATGGAAAAGAAAATACATGACAGGGGCATACCTATCTAATTCCACGATTCACCGAAATTGGATTAACCTAAATTGGACTCACATTATTCGGATAGAGAAGCTATATCTTTTTCACCCAAAGAGTGGACCATATCCTAGAATTCCGCCACGTGGCATTTTAGAGTCTCATCGGACTTGACGTGTTGCATGAAGGCTCTCTCTAATCATGTGGGACCAAACAACCACAGGCCAATAACATAACGAAGATCCACATAGGATTGTTCCCAACTCACAGATTATTATTATTATATTTATATCGAATATATCCGGGCCAACGTATGTACAAATCGCGTACCTCGACTAATCCTCCGAGAGGGCTAGCGTAGCATCCCACCGTCACGACCCTCCGCTTAAATCACCGGCACCCAGCGAAGTTTGAACTCAGGACCTCAATTCATAAATTGTTTATGGCGGTAAAATTGCAAAAAAATTGCCGCATAAACAGCCTATTCAATGACAATCACGACTAACTTGGGCGATATCCCAACGAATGTAAGTTGTATTTTGGAGTCGAATGCCTTGATTTTACACTTCGTATGGCAAGTAAAGCTTGAGCTTGAGATAGCAAAACAGGTTTAGAATGCATATTTAACTCACATTTAAGTCAAAACAGATTAAATCGATCAATATGGGTCGGACCGTTTTCAAACCCGACCTGACCCGATCAAATCCGATTCACTGCACCCATTTGACGGCTCAAGCTCGAGCCTCACGCGAAAACAAACGGAACACGGACGTGGGCGTCGCCACATTGGCTGGAGAACCAGGGAACGGTAGAACCATCTGGGGGGCGGTGCGCGGATTGTCGCAAAGGGTTACCGGGTCAACATCGGACGAGACCAACGTTGCTGAGGACCAACTTGAGAAAGGGTCACTACCGGTCCGGGAACGTGCTTTGGGCACGCGCATCGGGTGCGATTCCCCTATGTTGGAGGTATTGTCGGAGATGTTATTCAGTAGTTGGTGGTCTTGTACGGTTCGTAGAATGTCTCAGGACTCGAGAATCTGGCCGACGTGTCGAGCCACAACATCTACGGAGCCTTCCCTGCATCCATCTCCCGCTAACTAAAGATCGTTCTCACACGCAAAGTGGGGAAACAAGCGACGGAGAGGCAAAACTGATAAGATAAGGCACAGATGCTATCTTATATGCGGAGGCAACCTACAAATCTTGCCTTCATGGTTCGTACTGTTATCAGGTGCCGTAATCTGATGCTTCTCCCTTCGTATACTGTTTATCAGATGCCGTAATCTGATGATTCTTCTCGCCTCGGTATACAGAAGCCCGCGACAAGGCAAAATGAAGAATGACGAGGACTTCACCGTACCGCCAAGATGGGGAAAATCGTCCGGAAAAGTCCCCAACCATGTCTCGCATTTTGGCCAATTCGGTCCTAAACATCTTTAATTTTGCCAACTGGGTTTCTAAACATCTTCGAGTTTTGCCCATTATTTCGGCCATCCGGTGAACTTTGGCTTGAAATTACCGTTATGAATGTTGGCCATCCTACGTGACACAAACGACGCTTGTGGACAAATTTAAATAACATCTTGATATATTTTTTGAATTCTTACTTTTCTTTCCTTTTATCTCTTGTAAACTATGGCCAGCACCGGCCAAGGTTTAAAAAAAATTAATAAATAGTAATAAAAAAAATTAATAAAAGAATCGATAATATTAAAATATTATTAAAAATTATCCCCGTCACGTAAGACGGCCAATGTTTACTTAAGCATCTCCGGCTAAAATTTTTCGAATTGACTCAATTGACGAACCGCGTGAAAATGTTTAAAACTCAATCGAAAAAAAGTGCGGTAGATCTAGTGTTTTTTTTTGCCTAATTCCCAAAAAAACCCCCAACTTTAGCGTTTGTCCCAATTATACCCAAAACTTTTTTTTGTCTCATAAAAAACCCCCAACTTTGGGCCCAGTACCTAAAAAAACCTCAAACTTTAATCTTTGTCCCAATTATACCCAAAACTTTTTTTGTCTCATAAAAAACCCTAAACTTTTATTTTTGTCCCAATTCTACCTGCCTAACACCCAAGAAAACCCACAACTGTAGCTTTGTCCCAACTCTACCAATCTAATACAAAAAAAAACATCATAATTTTATCATTTATCTCAATTATATCCAAAACTTCTTTTTGGCTCATAAAAAATCCAAAAATTTTATTTTTACCCAAATTATACTGCAGTTATTCTTTCATTCATAATAACCATTAGTTAATCATATACAGCATTACCACATTGTTAAATAATTAGACCTCAGCAAAGTTAACACGAAAAAATCTATTAACTTCTTTTATACTGTATGCTTCTTCTACACATTATCGGGAGATACAGAGTCATTTAAGGTGGTGTGTTTCGGATTATACCCAGCACTCAACAGCCCAAAAATGGCTAGTCGTGGAGATTTGATTATCTAAATAAATAATCTCAAATCTTGCTATTCTTGAAATCTACTGATTTTGCTATCTTTGAAACCTGTTGTTTTTGAATTTTAAAAATTTATTGGTAAGTTTGATGAAAAAATTCAAGCAACGTAAAATTAACTAATAGTAATTATAAACCGAACGCATGGTAGAATTGGGTCAAAAGTAAAAATTTGAATTTTTTTTATGCGATAGTTTTTTTGGATATAATTCGGACAAATGCTAAAGTTGAGGATTTTTTTAGTATCAGATCGGTAGAATTGAAACAAAAGTAAAAATTATGGATTTTTTATGAGACAAAAAAAAATTTTGGATATAATTGGGACTAAGGCCAAAGTTGGGGGTTTTTTATGAGACAAAAAAAAGTTTTGGGTATAATTGGGACTAAAGCCAAAGTTGGGGGTTTTTTATGAGACAAAAAAAAGTTTTGGATATAATTGGGACAAATGCTAAAGTTGGAGGTTTTTTTGGGTATTATGCCGTTTTTTTATTATTATATAAAGACAATTTTACCCTGCAAGAAGCGATAGTGATTAAGCGTTACTGAACCCCCTTGGCTGATGGTGATGGCGATGGTGAAAGCGAAGCATGTCTGCTTTTGGAGACAATTAACCCCACGACGAAGGCGATGGTTGGCAATAGCTGATGACGATGAACCGGAAAAGGCAGATTGATCGACAAGTGGAGGGTGGTTAACTCGACGGCCTTAATCGCCGGACGCACCGGCAGTTATGTAGCGTAGAAAACCAAAACTCTCCGTCAGTCATCGAAGGGAAGGTACGCATAGGTCTAACAAGTGGTATACTCGTTGCTTTCGGAAAGCATTTTGACCGCCGGGTATCGCCATGTCCGATTTGGAGCGAGACAAATTTCACGGCCGGGATCAGCGTCGCACGTTAAGAGAAATCCACGGCTCGCCATCGTAGACGGCGCCTTAATTACGAAAGTGAACGTGGAGATTCGCATGTATCCATAAGTTTTAGTATAGATTTGAACATTTTGTGCGGCGGAAAAAAAAAAAAACGGGGGGGAGGAGGAAGGAGGGTTTAACTTGAGTTTTGCTTGATTGGACCTAAATGGGGACGAGACTTCGCACTCGTGTTCGGATTTAATTTTAGTAGTCACTATTGTCCGCCATTGTTGTAATTATTGTTTGTTGGTGCCTGTGAATGAACCGGGGAAAAAGAGGAGAGGGAGGGGGGTGGGGAAGGTGGGGGGGAAAAAAAAAACAACGAAGAAAACGGGGGTGCGCCACCCAAACAACGGACCGGCTGCTGGCCCATGATTCACGCGTGGGTGTCTCGGTCTGAGCCGAAGGCGATGGCACATCACGGGCCGGTCCGTCGCACGTGCGGGGTGTCGCCCCGCACGTGGGCGTCCGGCCCAACGACGACGGATAGCAACACGTGTGGCCCCGGCTCGCGGAATGTTCACCTTGACCGGCGTTCAACACGTGAGCATATCTCCCCCTGTCTCCTTGCCGGGCCCTCGCCCACAAGCCCATTGAACCCACTTGGGGCCCAGGAACTCGTCATTCCACACCCCCACTTTCCTTTTTCTTATTTACTTACTTCCTTTTTTTTTCCTTCCTTCTCTCTCTTTTTTTTTTTAAATAAAAAAAATATTTATGATGCACTTCGATATCGAGACTTCTTACTTAAAGCACTCGACTAAACCTCCCCTCCCCCATGCCAGCTCGGGTTCCTTACCATGAGTCCCCGGTCGGTCGGTCGGTCGGTCGATCCATCCGTCCATCCACGTTGAGCCCGGACCGACCCGGCGAAAATCACGTGGTTTAGGTCCTATTGACTCAATGTGTGCTTATTGTCCGCCGCAGGCGAAAACACGGAGAAGTGGGTGGATGTTGTTGCGGACAAAGAGCCGTGGTTCGTGGAATTTCATTATAATAGAAGGTCCCAAAACGTTGGTGGAATAGAGAGATAAGGTCGTCAATGAGCCAATTCAAATCCGGGATGATGCCATGCCAACACTCCGTGCATAAACTAATGAACATGTTCTTGTTCCCTTGGCTGACGAGGCGATTCGCGATATCGGATTGATGGTCTGTGTCCCAAGGATTGGTGTTTTTTTCCTTTTTCTTTTTCCCCCCCTCGCCTCTTTTTCGAATCTGGGATTTTTTGTTGATCTCAATTGTTTATGTTCACTCGATAGAAGCGAACAATGGATGCCCCACTCAAGACTTTGAAGAGAGTTGAATATAGGGAGAGCTGCATCAATTATTTGGAGCACCATAGCTTTGCTGACGGATGCCGTCTGAGGAGTTCGTGTGTCCGGTGCAGCCTTGTCATTTTTCAGGACCAGTTCTCTTCCAGTCCATGACCACCATAATTGAAACAAGAATCATTGTTTAGAACAGAAGAAGATTTAGTGGCACGAGAGGTGAACTAGACTGATTAAAGAATGGGGGAGGAAAGAGCCACCTGAACCGCGCACTGTTCAGCTGCTGATGCAAAACCCAACCTTGGGAAAGTGTCTCTCCAATGTCCCACTGACCACTTTGCCCCCACCTCCGGACATTCTTTTGTATTCCTCCACATGCTTACGAAATCGGATGATAATGTTCTTTTTATCCCTGAGGAGGCTGCTCTGATGGTTGCTTTCGAAAAGGCAAACTTGATGATGACGATAATGACGCTGCGAGTGATGCGAACGGAGGGAGCCCAGCGAGCGAACCAAATGACTTGTCGATGCTGTGTGTCTCCTTTATGATTTTTGTCATGGCTATTGAGAAGCGTACGTCGATGTCTTTCCCAACATCTGACATTTTTGCTAGAATACAAGTCTTCCACTAATTAAACGGAAGTGGCCCGCGTCACGCAAGAGGTTACGTCCCCGAACCCGCAAAGCAGACAAGCGAAAAAATATGCCGATTCTGGAAGACGGGAGAAGAAGGAAGGAAGAAAGAGGGGGGGAGGGTGAATTAGAATGCTTTTTTTTTTTTTTTTTTACAAACAACGACCAGCTACCCACTACTCCTGATTTTCAGCAAATTAGATTCCGCACTCGTCTCAGGGACCCCTGCGCTTTGTGTTGACGTTTCGGTTTGGGTGCAAAGAACACAGCGCGGCCCACAGATTCCTTTCCTTTGACATTACACTCAGCAAGTGAACTGCTGGCGCAAGTGCCTCCCACGTTTCTTTTCCCATGATGTTGCTGCCGGAGGTATGGCTTCGAAAGCGACGGTTTAATCAACTTATTCTTAGATGATTGCCGTGCCGTTCGCTTTAGGGAAACGAATATTATCTTTTTTTCCGGATTTTCGCGGGTGCGAATCACCCGGTTCGAGATTGATTGCTTGTGACGAGCCGATGACCGTGCAGACACGAGGTTAGGCGAGCGACCTCCTTCCGCGGCGCCGAGCAATCGGGCCTGCTCCATTTTATGAGGAAAAGCTGATGCATGTTGACCATGAGCAAGCGTTTTTAGGCCCATCATGCAACCTGGCCCTCTCAGCCCCATCCCTTGTTCAGGCAACTCGTGAACGCAACTCTGCCACACACGCATATCAATCTGAGGGCCATGCCCGGTGGAGGACAAATCGTTCGGAACCTCTGCTGTCCAACCTCAGTTATTGCCCAAGTTTGTGTTAGGGGCAAGGGCCATTCCAAATATTGCAATTTGGCATCAGATCTGACCGCTGAAGCATTATGCAGAGGCTCTCCTAATGCCCTCTGGCTTCTGCTGGATGACTGGCACTTCAGTTGGCAAGTATGAGCATTGGATCACTTGTTAAATTGTCTAATAATGTGAATGGAGATTAAAGGCATTCACATTACCGTCTGCTCGGGATTTGATCGGACTCAAAAAGATCAGACATGAACACAGACTACAATTCGTGTTTTTTATGCGACAGGCTGCCGGCTGCAATGTGTGGGTCGATGTCCTTGCGACATAGAAACCAGACAGTTCGCCAGCATTGTGACAAATCATTACGTTTGTACAGGTGAAAACATCTTTGGAACAAGAGAGAAAGAACCCGTGGCGAATTCACAACAAGCGAGACAAAAAGACACAGATGAAACTTTCTCCACGGCCGACATGTCCACATGTCATAACCCTGTTTGGCAACGAAACATCGGTCCGTAAAAGGAACAGGTGATGTGATACTATCTCCAATCCTAATACTTTGGAAAAAAAGGCCACGATGCATGGATATGTATGATGATAGGAGAAGCCATATACTTCTTCTATTTATTAGCTCTGAGGATATCCACAGCAATTGCCAGAGGCCATGATATGCACGACAGCTGCCGATCTTACTACAGACCTAACAAACTCAGTGATATACAAGGGAGGGAAAGAGTGTCTAGTGGCTTCTAATTAATCACATGAAATCTAGCGGACAAGATAATCCAAAATGGTGGCGCTGGCTCGGGGAGGTACTACTGCTGGGAAAGAAAATCATTTCCAGAGAGTATTCCAGTAACATTACACATAGCAGGGTCCTAAGCTTGCCGCAGTTTATAGCAGTCAATTAACTTCCTGCGGCCAAGAGCAGAGATCAGTAAGCCATAGATTAAGAGCTCAGATCAAAACCATCTGAAGTCATTTCAATCTACTGAACTAAAGAACAGGAAAATCTCTCAAGGTCGTCTAATAGATACTTTCTTAATTGAAGCAATGTTGAGATTGACAGGGATAATTCTTAGAAACAATGCCAGCGGAGAAAACTTTCTCCAGAAGTGGTTTCCACAACAGTCGAAACATTGGTGTAACAACTAGCTACCCCCTACTTGACAAACACATCGACAGGGATTGAAGACGGTTGTGGAGAAAAATTTTCTCCAAGGCGGTGTTGGCAATGTAAATCCTAGTCAAAGAGCTATATGCAAGCACCTATCCATTTGTGTTTTTGAACATGTACATCACTGCATCTTCCCTAAAACCATCTGCGCATTCAAATTGTAGTACTGTATAGTTGGATAATCAAAGCCGAATGCCATCTGGAAGGTTTCTCATTCCAACCCAGCCTCTGGCTTTTTTACCCAATTAAGCAAGGGTTTCCTTTGCCAGCTTATTCCAAGAATATTTATGTCAGGACTAGCATGACGCATCGTGAATCAGCATCCATCAAGCGTACCAAGGAGAGTGAGCATACTGACAAACACAAATTTTACGGCCTGGAAGTTTCTCAGATGAAAAGAGTCATTCATTGTTCTCAGAGGGTCTTGCTTCAGAAAATGGACCAAAGGTGCAAAGTAGAGTAACAAACTAATGGATTAGGCATTCCTGCAACCAGTTAGGAGAGCAATAGAGGTGATTTGCAATATGGAACTGGTTGAAAAATCTAATGAAGCATGGAGAAAATAGAAAGGACATACAAGCTACAGTCATTAAAAGACAGACTTTTAGTTCAAATAAGGCAAGCATGCTGCAGTAAGTCTCATTCACAGAGGAAAGAAATCTTCAATCCAGTATTAACTATGTTGTTTCACTAAGCCTCCATCACAACCCTCGATGTATCCTCAAACCACAAAAGATGGAAATCTATTAGCAGGCATTAGCATCACAGATCATTTGTGTTAGAGAATATGCTTTACATGGCAAACTCATCCGTAAAAAACTTATCTTCACACATTCGTCAAAATTATCTTCATCTTGGTTACAACATCTTTTCCCCTGAATGTTTTGAGGATCCGGTCTTGATCACTTGGGACACCAAGCAAAGGCTAACCAGAAAACAGTAAGGTAGATAGTACGCTGCTTCTTTGCACAAAGCATGCGATACACATGATAATGCATTGCTTCACATCCCATAAAAGTAACGATCATCTCTATTCATTAGCAGTTTCTTAGCGATGCTAACGTAAATCAAAACAAATGTTCATGCTTTCATTAGAGCTACAAACACTACTCAACACATCTAAAGATAGTCTAAAGATTTAACCAAACAAACTAATACTCATTTGAACGTTCAAACATTCCTGCAAAATTGCCTGTTGGAGCCAGAAAGTTGGGGGATTGCAAAATGTAAATCACAGGCTAAGCCTTCAAATGGTGTCAAGTGGTCCATTTTAATAGTAAGAAATACGCATCCATCTCCCAGAGTTATGATGCTAATGATGAATAGATTACATTCAGGTTGACGCATACACATAAGTCCCCGTAAAAGTACTTGTAGACATCTGTCAATTACATTAGTTTGTTTGGTTAAATCTTAATTCTTCAGATACTATGCAGGGGAAAATCAACAGGCATCTTAACGATATCCTTTGGTTCATGCTTTTAAGAATGAGATCATATTGACTACATATCACAGCTCACTAATTCAATAGAGGACTTCTCTTGCGTGTTCGCATTCCACATTCATCAATTATGAGCAAGAATTTCCATCCCCATCTCTCAAAAAATTGTAATACTGTCCACCTATCACATATTTCACACATCTAAATATGGTAATCACCTGGATGCAAGAAATAGGATATGCATAACTTGAATAGCTAATCAAATTCAGAAAACTTACCCGTTCCGTTTGTTTTCCCCAAAAAAGTGAGGTCTTCGTTCAATTCCAACAAACCACAAGGAAGTGCTTCACGAATCCCCTCCTCTACTCATGGACAGCCTGCCTTCAGTTGGACTAAAGCAGTAAACTACTCCGTTGTGCAAAACCGGCCCATAGATGCCTACTAACCACAACAAAAAGTAGTATACATTACATTTTTTGCTAAAGTTTAAAAAAAAAATGGGGAGGGACGACCAACATAGAGTACCCCTTACACGTTACGTAGGAGTTCCATACCCACTCCAGAATATTTGATTTGGATCATAACTACTAAGCACCAACCAAGACCTTAAAGTCAGACGTTGGCATAGCCCATTCAGAGCAGCCCAACCAGCATGTTTGTTGTTCACAACTCTCTCCACATAAGGTAGCAGCACCCAAAATCCAACAAATCCTCTTAGAACGTTGCACTCTTTAGTATTAACCGCAACTAACGCTAAAATTCATAAACTTTTGATTGCTCCAGTTTAAAGAGAGAAGGCTATTAATGACAGTGGACCTAGCCGTTTCACATGAAGCATGCATGCCGTGCAAATGTGTCACAACAACGCGACATGCATGGCCATCTGTGGCCACGCAAAAGCCAAACAGACCATATCCCAGCTTTGCTGCCTTTTTTATTTCTCAATCCTTCCATTTCCTTCCAGACGGTACAAGTTTCAGAGAGATCTATGGCTATCACTCTAAGAGACAAATCTCAGATCAATCGAGGGGTGCAAGAATCTCAAGGTTTGGAATGAAACTCAAAGCTATGTTTAGAGTTCTCTTCTATTCAATTTTCATATTTGGAGGAAAAATGTCATTTTCATCTCAAGGGAATTTTTTTCCCCTAAAACCAGGTCTAATTCCTCATAGCATTCATGAGGTTCTTTTGCAGGATCCCAGTTTCAGACCTCTAGCACATCCATCCTAGAAAATCCCAGGTAAATCTGATCCTCAATTCACGATTATATGCATGCATCCTTCTTAAAAGATCAAGTCTATCTAGTGGCTATGTTTGGAATCATTTTCTGCTCATGCAACTCAACAAGCCGAAAAATCTAGCTACGAAGTCATCTGATTGTTCAGCAAGTATCTTTGCACTAATTTCCTTCATCCCCACAAAGCAGCCAATTTTCAGAATTAGGGTTATGCCATGGTTCAATTTGACTTACTTTGGTTCTTCTTTAGTAGTATTTCTCAAACCAAATAGAAATATCAACCTAAAACATCAACGATCAAAATTAATGTCATGATTTGGCAAGTACAGACTGAAGACATCATTTGGGCCTTATACTTCTTTTAAACAAGACCTCTGCATTCTTTGGGACCCATCTGAAAAACGGTCTCCAGGTTCAAATGTAACTGAAATGTCGCCATTTAGACGTAGCTCGCAATATATTTGATGAGATACCAACTAAGATTGTTATCTGTTGGACGATCACAACTTTTGGGTATGTGAACTGCGGTCAGCTTTCGACCAAAAAAAAACAAAAAAACAAAAGAACTGCAGTCAGCTTGATGAAGCCAGGGAGTTATTCACTTATTTCATAGGAGTCTAGTTAAGGATATTGCCCCGTGGACGGCTGTGCCTGCCACAATGGTTTTCATTCTCACAAGGAGTAGAACACTTTTAGACTAAAACTAAAATAATAGTACAAACACTAGAAATTGACAATGTCAAAGTAGAGTTTCTGTACAATAACAATTCCTAAAATTTTCTTGTAAACAGAAGAAACATCCAAGAAAACATAATCTCCTTAGTTTTGTTTGGCAAACCTCAACTCAACAGAAAATTCTAGTTTAACTTTTTTCACCCCAAACCAAAGAAAAGTTAATTAATTGGGCTCGTTTTTCTTTTCTTTTTCTTTGGGGGGGGAGTATCTTTAATTCTCTCTTCTTTGCATGCCCAACTTAACATGCTTAGTAAGCCAACTAACTTCTAGGCAGCAGAGGTATGCTCTATTAGTAGCAGATATGTTCCTTATTAATTTGGCAAAAAAGGAGGGAGAGGGAGAGAGAGAGAGAGGAAGAAAAGCTCTTCACAGCCTTCAAGAAATATATGAACTTGAAAATACTTCAATAATTTCTCCAACTATCATCACATGACAGTCTTGGCAAACATCTTCCAGATCCAACATCCAAGAGTAGTTTTGCTTGGTGTGTTTTGCAGCAACAGCAATAAATTATGGACACAAGTATCAGCAGACAAAGAACAAGAGCACATACATCTCGAGCCACTGACTACATAAGCGGACTACCACACGTAATTCTAGTCTATATCCTTTCATTCCTCCCTTTCAAAGACTGCATCAAAACAAGCGCCCTATCCAGAAGATGGAAGTACCTTTGGACAAAGAGTTCTCGACTAAATATAAAGGAAGTAGAGATCATTGCTAAGCTAGTGAGAAGCAATTTCTACTGCACCATCTGTGAGGACATTTGGATTTGTTCTCCTACTTGTTGCGAAAGGCATTTGCTTAAGGAAGCAAGGAGGAAGTTTGCACATGTTGTAGACCTGAACTCTCCTACTACACTCAGGTTGCACCCTGGACAAATTCCAATTGACTTTCTTTTCTGATGTCTATGATGAATTGACCAAAAAGGTTGACATGGGGGTTAGATACGCTTTGGCATCCAAGATCAAAGATATGGAGTTGAGCTTCTTTAATCCAGGTCTGATACAATACTTTGATGAGAGGGGACCTGTGAGCACAGGTGTCAACCGTTTATTACTCTATGAACTGCCTCATAACTGTTTGGTATCAAATATACTAAGCAGTATGAACGTGAATTGCTGCAAGTTGAGAGCATCTGCTTTAAAAGTTTTTCCTTCTCTTCAAAGGATATTCCTAAAGCAAGTGATCATCATTGATTCTTCAGTTAGAGTTCTGGCATCAAAATTTCCTGTCCTAGAAGATCTGAGCCTGGAAAATTGTGTCATCCCCAAACAATTTTTCCTGTGTGATGAAGATCTGATGATTAAAAGACTTTATGTGACCAACTGCAAGCCCAGTGAGATCCCCACCTTTGAGATTAACATATCAACTCCGCGCCTAGTACTCCTGGTGTTACGTGGAGTCTATGTCAAATTGACTTCTATTAGGAAAGCGACACAACTGGTTGATGTCACAATGGACATCAGACATTTGCTTTCCAGTGAAGAACGAGTAGGTATTGCTTCATTGCTGAGTGGATTATGCCACTGCTGGAATCTGACATTAACACCATGGTGCATTCAGGTAGCTTTTCTCTATTCCTCTCGCTAGCAAATTTTGAGCCAAGTTCACTCATACTCATATAACAGTCTGTTGTCATCAGGCTCTGCCTGCAGATGAAAATCTGACAGATCAAGCAAGGTTCCAACTCCGGGAGGTGGTGCAACTAACTTTACTGCTGTGCTTAGAAAAGGATAATCTTCCTAGAGTGTCCTGCCTACTAAGGAGCTGTCCGAATCTGAAACAACTTATTCTAACATTGCATGGAAATGTTAGGGCACATAACATGGTATTAGAAGAAAGAACCTTATAAGGCCTTATTACGTTGTTATCTGCTCATCTATCAGGAGCATCTAACATGTGATCTTACTGTTTTCTTTAGGGGGATTTCTTCAGAAATGGTGGTCCAGGCATTTCGGACTATGATCCAGAGCACTACTTTCAAATCTGAATGTTTGCCATTCCCTTGTCTGGAAAGCAGTCTCAAGAAAATTACAGTTAATGGGTTTGCTGGAAGAAGGAATGAGATGAAGGCTGTCCGTTTTCTGCTGAGAAATGCAAGAGTCTTGGAGAATATTTCCATCTTCTATGAAGACACAGAGGAGTATTATAGAGGAGCAATGGGACTGTGGAGGCAAAATGGGCGATTCCACCAAATATTTTGTGAGCTGCTAAGGTATCAGAGGGCATCAGCTCGAGCTGAGGTGATATTTTCAAGCCCCCGAAGCCAAAATATTGGTCATGAAGGGTACTATCTGCTTCAGTAGTCATGTCTATGCTCTTCCTAAGTTCTCCCTTTCGCATTCTCCTGCTGATGAAGGCGCGTGATCTTTATAGCTGTTCTCTTATGTTCGGTACCAACTTATTTTAAGTACTTACACGTAAATCCTGCTTTGTGTCAAATACATTTGGCAACAGTGCTCATGTGATTATGATGTCCAATTGTGACGTAATTATGTGTGGCCTTATTATCCATCTATCCTTGTTAGCTCTATTGAGTATCCTCAGCTACTATCAGGAGTAAACCAAACCTCTAGCTATCAAAGACCCTTCTGGCATGTATTTAGCATCCACGTTTGGCCAAACATAAGATATGTACATGCTACATGCGCACCTACTCAGTCAAGCAGTACAACACTTGTTTTATTTTCACAGGGACGGAACACCTGGCAAACCATCTTAAGAGAAAAAGCACACAAACGTCAACTCTACTGCCCCTGCAACATTTTTTCACCACACCTGTGCCTTGTGTTTCTACATTATGAACACCGTTACAATAGTTAAGAATCAGTAGTTCTAGTCTAGATGGAATCCATGAAGCAAATATGACACCACAGATAAAACAGAATCCCATGAAAGCACATCACATCTAGAGTCCCACGTGTAGCAAATGCAATTAGAGCATCGAAGACATGATTAACTATAACATTGCAAATTTGAGAATGCAGCACACGTACCCGCAACACTAAGTGAGCAGGCTTCTTTGCTTTGGGTGCAAAAAAGAGTAAGAGGATCCAGCTTCACAAGATTGATGAGAAAGAGCTCCTGGTTTTTATACCAACAGAAAGCAGTTGGATTACAGAACAAGTAGTGGAAATCCAGCCCATGGTGGCGCCGGAACCTCAAATGAAGATGTCCCAGCAAGTAGAGAAATCGAAACTGAACTCAGTGGAGTGAGAAAGAAAGCTGAAAACCCTGGAATAAAAAGAAAGAGAAGAGGAAAAAATAGATGGAAATTGTCAGGTTGGATCTCAAATTGGACCCAGTAACAAAGGAGGCAACATTCAACAAGAGGACAAGAATCTGATCTGATATGCAAAGACATGACCAAAAACTAGAGGGAGATAAACTTGTGCCCTCCTTATCTTTCTCTCATTAAGCAAGTTTGAGATTGATTGACCCGAAAGAATGACTGGGGACGTACATTATGGAGAAACAGGTGCGATGTCACTTACACAGAAACCGAGCGAAGAGATGCACAAATCAATGAAGTAAAGAATTGCAAATTGGTGCTGATAAACAAACCAAACCCCACCCCCCAAAAAAAAAAAAACAAAAAAAAAACCCAAACCACAATAGCTACTTCCAATTCAGTATCATATGTTATCAATATTCCTGGAAATCTCAGCTAAAGTCAATCACTTTTTGATGCTATTTTCACCCACCAACGATGTGAACAGGGCCCCAAAAAAACAAAGACGCAAACTTTTAACAGATTTCAATCCATAAAAACGCGCTAAAAACAGATTCCCGGAGAAAAACGCATAGTGGGTACCTCTCAGAAGAAGCTTCGCAGTCTGAAGCGAAGTTTCTGAAAGAAAGCTGAGGCGCGACGAATGACGATGGCGAAACGGTTTTAGCTGTTGCTGATGGGGACCGGGTAACCTTTTGCCGTACTTGAATTCAGCTTTGTGACAGTAGATCGTCTTGTGATAACAATTTTCTCGATGAAAAAATTATTAACACGATAAACAAATATTGTACCATCTTTTCTAATCATCAGTATCAAATATTATATCATTCAAATATATGAAAAAAAAAATGGTTTTGTATACAAACCGCTATTTCATAAATAGCGCTATAGCTTTTTTTTTATACTTTTTTCATATTCCTAAATTTAATAAAAAAAATTTATTACTAACATGTCAAACTTTCACCAATAATTTTATTGGGACCCATGTCTTTGTTCTCTTCATTTTTCCTTTCTAATAATCAATTCATTCGATTCTGAGGTCATAGGAAGACTTCCAAATCACGATATTTCTTGCATGTATCTGATGATCGGGAATTAAATGGTTGAGTTCCGACAAAAATAAAAATAAAAATTGTTGAGAATATGCCGGTGATTATCAAGAAAATTAAAATCATTCGACAGAGGGAAAATATCTTGCGCTGCTCTAAAGGTTCCACACGTGTCTTCGCTGCAAAGGTTTCGCTGTCACTAAACAGTAACATCCAATATCCATCGCGAGTGAAGGGGGTCCGCCGCTTTGTCGCGCGTGGCTCCTTAACGGGCCCACACCGTGGGCCGAAGGAGACCGGCAACCTGCTTTAGAGCCCAACCTCAAGCATTGTTTTGCAAAAAAAAAAAGAATTTGGTGGATTACCTGAAAATCCCGTAGCAAGGTAACAGATGCAACCTATCCAGTGTACGGTAGGAGTGAGAAAATCAGACGGACCGAATTGAGATAGCCCGAATTGAAATGGGATCTGTGTTTCTGTTTCTAATTCTAAAGAGGTCCGGTCGAGTTTTTGATTCCTAAAGTTGAAATCGGTGACCGATCCATTTAGTTCCCGATTCCAAGGACATCAGATCAGACCATGGAAATTTTTATTTAGCAAATTATGGTAGAATCGATCCATGAGTAGGAAAAAGGAAAAAGAACCAATCCATGTGTTTTTTACAAATGTGGAGAAAGAGCCAATCCAAATGTGTACATATAAAAAGAACCAATATAAGAGTCTGATCGGTATCATGTGCTCACTGTCATTTGCTTCACCCATCAAATTATGGTACATGTCTTTTCATTCATATCACTAGTCAAATGGCATCTCCCGAGAACTAGACCAGACCAATCGATCTAGTTCTCGGTTTCGACAATTGGGGACCGGAACTGTCGGTCCGGTTCTTACCAATTCTCGAGGAGAATTTGACTGAACCAAGAATCAATCACCCCTAGTATACTACATTGAAAACTAGCTGCTTCTTATAAACTGACTATTTGCCGCTTCAACTATGGGCAAGCATGGTTTCGAGATAAAATTGAAAACCAATTAGATTTTAGGATTTAGGATATGCATAATAGGTTATGGACTCCAAAAATTAGGAAATTGATTTCGATGGGTAGGTTTCAAGTACCATGTGCATGAAATAAGTTTTTATTAATATAATTTTTTTTTATTTCATGTCTTCGTGTGATCTGCGATAATACCTTAGCGTCTAATAATGAGCGTGTAATATGAAGCGATCGGTCTAAACTTTTATTTCTGATGATAGTTATGATCGAGACTTTTATTCTACGAACGCTTCGTATTCTTCGTCTCTCCATATATGAGTCGCCCCAAGCCCCGTGAATATTATCGAGGGCATGAGATTCAGTGCCCTCTAATCTTCACACAAAATATATCGAAATCAAAAGGGACCTTACTGACGCCCGCAAGTTGCTGCTGGTCCCATTGACCTTTCCTGCTTCCTCTGCTCCTTTGAAGAATCAGCGTCGAGCCGACAGACGCGATTCCTGTTGCTCCTTCCTCTCGTGCTGCACGTCCCTCTCCGCCCCGGATGAATCTCGAGCCCCACCGAAAACGATTCCTCGCAACCCCCACTCCAGAGAGACGACCAACGTTGCGAAATCCCCTGTTCACCCCTCGCCTACAGTTACTACGGCGGGCGGCCTCCCCAGTTCTCCTCTCCGTCCCTTTGGACTCTGCAGGTTCCCGACCGTTTTCCATAACCCAGCTCCGGCCGGCTTTACCCCCTCTCGGCCGGAACTCCGATCCAGGGCGGGCGAAGAGGGCGCCATTCCAATGCGAACCCGGGTCCCAAATCGGGTGGGCGCCATCGTCAATTATGAACCATGATGCCATGAGCAGAGACTGGTTTGACCGCCATGAACGCAGAGTGTGCCCACCTCGTCGAAATCATTTATATTGTTTAAAAAAAAAAAAAAGCAATGGAAGCGACTTTGGTTGAGGGAACCGAAAAGTGAGTCCCCCGCCCCCCACCACACACACACACATATATATATTGTGAGAACCGTCCATATCCAGCTCATGCTTTAAAACCGTATCACATCTCGAATATGATAAAATAGAATAAATTATATATAAATTATATATATATATGTGGGGGAGGAGCAGAGGCAGGCCGTCGTCCTCTTCTGAGTCAAAACCCATTAATGTCCGGAGCTTGGGACATCCCCAAGAGGTACCCTTTCGTTTTGTTCCCTTTCCATTCGTTTCTTTGTCCCTCCATTGGCATGGCCGACCTAATCGCGAAGCGTTAATTCATGACGATCCCCATTGGAGCGGTTGCGCGACTTCGTTTCATGGGTAGCCATATGGTAATCGAAAGAGTGACGTAATTAATCACCGACTAACACTATAAAAAAAAAAGTAAGGAGGATTTTTCCCTTCCAAATTCCACTTTTGAGTGTTTTTTTTTTAAATATATGTGTCTTCACGAGATTTTGCAGTATTTCATTATGTCAGACCGATAATGAGCGTGTAATCTAAAATCACTAGTCTAATCTTGAGCTATATTTATGATTAAGATTTTTACTTTGTTAATATTTCATATTTATTCGTGTATTTAAGTATGAGTTGCGGCCATTGGATTGTAGTAGAAAATGATGATCATTAAAGGTATCAACTTACTGCAATCGTTTAATTAAAAGACAAGTGAAATTTGAGCAAACCTTAAAACTTGAGACAGGATGGGTTTTAGGTTTCAGCATATGGTGGGTTCCAGGTTCCATAAACGAATAGTATATTTCAATTTATATGTTTCACGTTCTAAGTGAAAACTCCGAACTTAAAACTGCTCACTCTTCTTTAGAAGAGAGAATCCAAAATCGGCTGTCATTTAAGATTTTTCATGATCTTCTTTTGGGTTTTTTTTTTTCTTCCCATGGGAGTGTGATTCCCCATGATTGTTCAAGGCATTGTGATGGGCAATGCACCCCACGATGGAGACTCCATGCCAATATCTCGAATCATGACATGAAGCTAAACACCAAACCACGTTTCACTCCTGCAAGAGACGAATCATTTCATAATACCACCAGCAAACATAAGGCCACTTAGGCGATCCAAAACGCAGAATCATTGAACTCCTAATCAAACCCCCTCACCCACGTCGCGCACCAGCGGCAAAACTATTTTTTCAATATCAAAGTATATATGATAGGTTTCAGATTTCAAATATTAAGGAACCTGTTCCATGGGTAGATGGAAATTGGAGCTTGGAACCTGCAACCCGTAATGTATAGAATGTAACCTATAACAAGTCCTTGTGTTTTCTCAATATGTGTTTTCATGCAATCTTGCAACATTCTATGGTATCCAATGATGAACGTTTAATATAAAACCACCGGTCTAAGTTTTTATTTTCAGTGATATTTATAATCGAAACTTTTATTTTGTTAATGTTTCATAGTTATTTGTATATCTAAATGTGGGTTGCGACTCACTAGATTGTAGTAAGAAATGGTGGACATTAAAGGCATTGATTCATTGTAATTATTTAATTAAAAATACAAATAAAATCACGACAGATCTTGGAACCCGTGGCACTGTGAGCATGTTTTAGGTTCCGAGTTGAATCTATACGAAACCTGTTGGGTAAACTTAGGCCTTCGAAGGATGGGTTTCAAGTTCTAAATCGAATTTTTTTGGAACCTGTCGGACGATTTTAGGTCTCTCTCATTTCAAAAGCTAACTTAAATGACGGGGCTTTTCCTTACACTTATAAACCGACTACCAGCTCATTTTCACAATCGATGTAAGACAACCTTAATAATTTCCCCTCACATATCAGACTATGCATCGGAGCAACAACAATTTGTATCTCCTTCGAACGACTCTTGAATCCACGCTCGTTAGCCATATCTCTTCCGAGTGACTCGTGGATCCACACTCGTTACTTTCTCTTTCGAATGACTCTTGGGTTCAGACTCATTAGTAATATGAGTTTTGATATCGGTGTTGGGTGATTTTAGACTTCTCCCATCTCAAAAGTTAATTCAAAGGATGAGACTTTCCCTCGCATTTATAAGCTAACAATATACTCGTAATTAGAAAAGAACGATTCGAGAATCCGCTGCCATTATAAGATTTTTCATGAATTCTTTTGCGTTTTTTTCCTTCCCTATGGGAGTGTGGTTCTCATGACTGTTCAAAGGCAATTGTGATGGGCAATGCAACCCCGCGATGGAAACTTCATGCCAATATCTTGAATCATGACATGAAGCTAAACACCAAATCACGTCTCACCCCCGACGGAACACGCGAATCATTTCGTAATACCATCCAACAAACATTCCCTATCCCATCTAATTGAAGGCGATCCGAAACGCATAACCATTGAACCCCTAACCAAGCCAACCCCCCAAACCCAAATCACCAACCAAGGGCCAAACCGTCTTTTCAGTCCCAACTAACTTTTATTTTCCTCCTCCTACAGTCTTTCCAAGTATCACTTTGCGCTCTCTCTCTCTCTCTCATCCTTAAACCCCTCTCTCTCTCTCTCTCTCTCTCTCTCTCTCCCTCCCCCTGTTCCGATCTCGTCATGCGTTTCCTGAACCCCCGGTTCACACTCCTCTCCCTCTCGACATGCCTCGTCCTCACCTCCCTCTCCCCTCCGACCCTCCCTCTGTCCTCCATCCACGACCTCCTCCGCTCCCGAGGCTTGCCGGCCGGCCTCGTCCCCCGTGAGATCAAGTCCTACACCCTCTCCGACAACGGCCGGCTGGAGGTGTTCCTCGACGGGCCGTGCCTGGCCAAGTTCGAGAACCGGGTCTTCTTCGACAGCGTCGTCAAGGCCAACCTCACCTACGGGAGCCTCATCGGAGTGGTGGGCCTGTCCCAGGAAGAGCTCTTCCTGTGGCTCCCGGTGAAGGACATCATCGTGGACGATCCCAACTCTGGCCTCATTCTCTTCGACATTGGGGTCGCTCACAAGCAGCTCTCCCTCTCGCTCTTCGAAGATCCGCCCGATTGTAAGCCCCAACAAGGTAAAGATCACGACCACCCCATCAGTTGTTGAATTTCCCTTTGGCCTTTCCTCACATGCCTCAAGTTTCATGTTCTTCTCTGTTCTGTGCTCTGCCTTTTTTTGTACCGTTCGTCGGCTATGATATGTCTCCAGTGTCTTTCCAAAACGAAACCATTTCGAGTCACTTTCCGCGAGGAAACCACCGGTGGTACCACCATTTTAAGCAGTTGTATCGTATCTACAGTGCATGGACACGAAGTTTTCCTCTTCACTTATACATTCTTGTCAAGGAAATGGAGCTCGTGATGGGGTGTGGATGTGCGTTGCAGATTCTTCCAACCTGCTTGGTCATCATGGTTCGCGAGTTTCTTGCTGAAACGGTTTTTTTTCTTTTTCTTTCTTCTGGCAGGCGTGCTGACGAGTCATGTGAGGAAGGAGAAAGGGTTCGAGGCTCGGAGATAGAGGACTTCCAGAGCTGTTCCAACTTTTGTCCTTTTCTTGTCCAGTCTTAACAATAATGAAGGATTTCCACCCTCCATCATGGCAAATATTATATGAAGTATATATAATCTGCGCGTTAATGCCATTAGATAATTTTAGGTGCTGGTAGCTTTGTCATAGCGGGATTGTAATTAAAGATGTGAATTTGGAATCGGAATTTAGAGAGGTGAAGAGACTTTTGATTGAGAGAGAGAGAGAGAGAGAGAGAGAGAGAGAGCCGCCTTTTCATTCTGATCTTTGCTTTGCTTTGCTTTTGCTTCCTTGTGTTTTTGGGGTGCATCAGTGTGCTTTGCCTTAATCCCATTTGTGAAGGAAGAGACTAGCAAGAACCAAAGCAAAGCATCTCCACAACCCTTAATCTCTTTCAATTTTCATTGCACATCTCCATTGTTTTTTTCTTTTGTCTTGAGGTAGGGGAGAAAAGGGATTTCAACATGGAAAGGTGTTTTGGGGGGGGGGAGCCTCACTTCACGGGCAAAAGCCTAATTCCATGCAGTCGAGCAGACCCTTTTCCTGCGATCCAATTTTAATTTTTTTTTTTAAACAATGTTACTGGGAGTTGAATAATTTCGGGATGGCATCTTCATAGGAGCTCCTCGGTGGTGGCGGCTTCACTTTATGTCAACGCGGGAAATGTGGGCCAAATGAGGCTCGGGTGGGGGCCCCTCCCTCTCTATAAGTGGAGAGAGATGGTTGGCCCACGAGAGCATTGGGGAGTGGGGTTTGTCCTCTCTTAATTCATGCGCTTGCCTTTGTTGTTTTTCATCTTTAATTATCATTCGTCCTTGGGACCATCATTTCACCGTGGTGGATCTTGATTTGTTGACCCCATTTATTTGGGCTAGGGTCTAGGTTGGAACTTGCCACCATGCGGGGTCCAGAGTTTTACCTCGGATCCGCTCCTTAGGACATAGCGTAGAAAAGAAGATGAATTGCTCAATTACGAAATATACCACAAAATAGAAGAAAGAAAGAAAGAAGAAGGGGGGGATTCTTCCTCGGAGATTAGTACTCGTTCGTGGCTTTCGAGTCGGTCCTCGATCCCTTCGAGGGATGTAATTGCCCGCCCCCCCTGGTCCAATGTCTTATTCCGTGGCTTTACATCGTGCCAGAAATGTTTTATGCTTAGATGATTCAAGAATAAAAGATTTGGGATTTTAAAAAGAAAAAAAGAGGAGCCCAAAGCGTTTGGACTTTTGATTTGGTCCCTCCGCAATCCCAAAATTGGGCGTAGGTAGGCGGGATTCGAAAGCTTCGGAGGAGGACGACGAACGTGACATTGGGAAAGACAAAAGAGGGTTGGCCAGCTTCAATCGGCCGCTATCGGCTTGTCCTTTTGATCATTAGCGTCTTTCGAGAATAATGGGGGGGGGGGGGGGGCACTTTCTTTTTTTCCCTCCCAATCCAATTAATTAAGTACTGTTCACACCAATGATTTTGCTGGGTTGATCCCGAATTAGGAAGTGGTAAGTAATCAAGAGTTCTTGTGGGGGGGCCCTTGTGAGAATGGAGAATTCTAATATTCCCCTTTTTTCTAAAGATTAGATAGTGATATTGCGGGGTTTTGAATTTGGGGGGCCAAAAAAAGAACATGGAGGGGGGAAAAAAAGATTTGCTTTGTTATTTTCAAAGTCCAAGATTGGCACTTGAGACTTGGCAAATTAGAAAAAAAATAAGAATTTTCGACGCAAAATTTTATTATTTCTGGAAATATTGCCATTTATGGGGAATTTAAGTTTTCGGAAATATTTTTTTTTTCGGATTTATCTTAATTTATTTTGATTCTCTAAAATAATCTTGAAGAAATGTTTGAATACATATAGGTTTGTGGCTTTTTTTTGCTAACCATGGCTAATTATCACTTATGGAGTTCAATTTTGGTTCTAAAGTATTTTTAGAATAGAAATTCGTTTGGTTAAGTAACTTTATTTTTGTACTTTTGAAGCATTTTTTTTTTTTGCTTTAGAAGTAATTTTGGAGCCATTTGAAAAAATAAAAAAAAATTGACTTCTTTCCAAGAGTAAAAAAAAATCGATTTCTACTCAAAAATAAAAATTAAAAAAATATTTTTTAATTAAAATTATTTTTTAAAGTAAAAATGTTGCCAACATGCACTTCCTAACAAATCAAATTCAAAATATTGTGTCCTGAAGTTCTATAACGGCTGGTGGCTCGCACGGCTTACAAGGATGGATGTCTATTCACGGGCAGAACAACGAATTTTCATTTCTTGGGTTTATTTTTTCTTCTTCGAATCGAATTCGCGAACCCATGTTTGTCCCGCGGATTCTATCTTCTGGGTTTTGGTCTGGATTCTCTCCCACTTCCCCAGATCAAAGACGAAAAGCCGCGTTGGTTCGTCCTTTTGGTTCTCGCAGGCTTGCGAAATTTCATGTTCTCATGTCGTTTTCTAATTATCACGGTCGCAGTCGACGATTTGGAAATAGCATGAAAGGGAAAAGAAAAATAAATTTCGCACGTACAAAGGGATTATGAATTTCAATCGAGGGTTTGGGACCGATTACGAACTTTATAAAAGGCTGCTTCAGCTTATGGTAGCTAGCTTTTAAAAAACCACTCGGGCGAAGTGACTCAGACGACATGTTTTCGACAGTAAACCTTAGCCGGCTTTTGCTGGAGAGGGTTACGATCAGATCGCAAGGCGAACCAGCCCGAAAGTGGCGCCACCGCGGGAGGCGAATTGAGGAAGGATTTGGCGGCGCGAAAGACAGGCAGGAGTAGCCGGGCAGGCGGACAAAGCCGGCATGCTGACCGCCGACTTGCGCACGTCAAGAGGAACGGATGACGACGGTTGAACGGGGAAAGGAGAATGGAGATGCTGCCGTGTGAATCGTACGTCTTGGATTAGTGCTTTTCTGATAGGAACGTGATACTTAGCCCGAATAGTCAATTTGAGGTAAAGGAAATGGCCACACGATGTTGTTCTTTATGCTTCTAATGGCATCGCCTCCAGGCGAGTCACGTCGGAGAATTTCATATTGAAGAAATGCCACGTCGAGTTTTAGACGCTCGAAATCGCCCATGTCGCTCTAATGAACATATTTTTGAAAGCTATGTCGCCAAAATAAGCATTATGATATCGTTAGTATTGTTTTTCCATCTTTCCCTTCTGAGTAAACTATTTTTCTTTTTTTTTTCTAAACAGAGCTGGCCGTGTTGGATGAGAACGCACGAATTATTGAAAATACATTAATGTAACGAGAATGATCAGTTCCTTACGATTTAAAATCACCGGAATCGTTTTCAGAGACGGCGTAAGAACTTGTTATTAGACGTCTATATAGATATTTCTGTCTTTTTCTTTTGTCAAAAAAAAAAAAAAAAGAATGGGCGTACACAATTGCGTCCTCCATGGAGGACGGGGCTGTGCTGCTAAGCTGCAGCCCGGTCACGCTGCAAAAACACTTCCGATGGTTGTTGGTTAAGGATCCAACTAGTCACCCAAATACACCGATCGGGACCGAAGGTCCTCCCTCCTTGGTTCTTTAGGTGGCTATGCCTAAGCTCGTTCGCTCGGGATGATACTTTCAGAGGAGCTCAACTAGAAGAAAAGAGATCACGAATCGCTACTTCAAAGGCGGATTTCTTATGCTTTAGTTGAGCAGATTCAAGATCAAGAGCTAAAGCTATTGGGATCGATCCCCTTTAGATCATGCTTAGCTCTAGGCTCGGCTTCTCAGGCTTTGAATATGTGATCCCTCTATTAGCGTCCTGCTCTACGGATTCCTCTTAAAAGCTGCAGGATTAGAGAGAGACATGATGGAATTAAAAAAATTGGATGGAAAATTTCAAATAAGTGCCCTGATTCGAAATCACTTTCAAATAAAAATTTGAAGTGCCTCACCAAGACTATTCTTGTCATATTTTAATTTTTAAATTTTTTTCCCTTTCCTTTTCAAATAAAAATTTGAAGTATAAAAATTTGAAGTGCTTTACCGATTTAGAGCAAATGTGGCATATATATACCAGTTTGAGATTTTTTTTCTGATACGAAAATTAGTTTGGAGTGTATATGTATCTATGTGAGATTTTTTACGACACATAAATTAGTCTAATTTGGAGCAAATGTGGCATATATATACAAGTTTGAGATTTTTTTTCCGACACGAAAATGAGTTTGGGGTGTATATGTATCGGTGTGAGATTTTTTACGATACATAAATTAGTCTATGGGTAAATGTGGTACGAGTGTATCAATTTTTTTTTTATTTTTTTTATGGTATTAATCCTAAAAGAAATCACTTCTTATCCAATTAGAAGTTTCTCAATGTGAAAAAGAATTTTTAAATACTCGGTTCGTTTTGTGAAAAATGATTAATTCAAAAAAATTCCCTAAAACTGATCTTTTGCATAGCTTTAAATAATTAGTTAATCAAAAATATTTTCATCACCGATAATAATTTATGTAAAAATATTTTCGTAGACCGTGAAAATATTTTACGTCCATTCATCTATGCAAGTAATATAAGTAATTATTTTTTTGGTTAAATACAAATAATCATTTTAGAAAAATATTTTCACGTCATTTATTTCGGCGAGAGGAACGAAGCCTGAGATACCAAATTTTATCGGTCTTCTAATTCAACCATTCCAAGATATCCTCCTCCTCTTTGGGGACAAAAACATTTCAAAAGGAGGTACAATGATTATTGAAAAACAAAAGAAATTTGAAACTTAGGAATCCCAGAAATCTTTTTTATCCAACATTACCTTTCATCAACAAAATATTTGATTTGATAATCAAATAGGTTAGAACAACGAGGAAGAGCAAAATATTTGATTCGATTTGATTTGACATTCAAGCGATTATCGCTTCAGCGCCAAGCAATGGGGACGTGGCAAAGAAGCCTAAACGAAACGCCATCTATCAAGTCGCTCCGTTAACGCCGTGTGTGGCCAACGAAACTCCATACGTCGCCCTTCTTCGATCCCGCCATAAATACTCTCTCTTTCTCTCTCTTGCCGACCCAAAAAGTCCCTTCGAAAGTCTCCATCGCTCCTCTCTTCTCCCACCCCACTCCGTGCGGTCAACGCCATGGGAGGCGGCGCAGCGATGAGGTCCGCCGCGGCGAAGGTCGTGGGGATCGGCGGCGTGCTTCGCGGGGCCCCCTCGCTCCCCGCGGCGTCGCAGTCCGTCCGGAGCGCCTCCCGCTCCGGTGGGGTGCCCGCCATCGTGTCGGGGAAGGGCGGCGAGGTCGCCCCTGGCGACGTCCCCCAGGCGGCGGCGCAGATGCCGGCGTGGGAGGTGGACGAATGGGATTTCGCCGCGTTCGAGGAGGGGCCGGTGCGTGAGCCGATGGCTAGGGTTGTGTTCGGGGGCGTTCCGAGCTATGAAGAGGCCAAAGCAGCGACCGCTGAATTGAAGGATGCTATTGAGAAGTACGTTTGAATTAAAATTTTGAAGCTTCAGTATTGTATTTGTTATGCCTTAAACTGTACTTGCTAGCGTGTACTTCCATCGTGTATGTGTGAATTGGGATTTGGATTTATGTTTCATTTGTGCTGCTTTATTTAACTTGTTCTGTCTGATTAATTGCCAATAAGGATATCATACAGTTCTCGTAGCTCACTGTAAGTGTTAGTATGTGTGGAAGTTTTGATCTTTCTTCAGAAAAATGGTGGTTAGTATTAAATCCGGAGTCTGGGTTCGACGACAGAAGCCATGGCTGTGAATGGCTTTGTGAGAATAGACATTCTGTGTCCGGATTTCCGGGAAGAAAATCGTAGTGGCGATATTTGATCTGCACAAGAAAACTTAGTTGCTCATTAGGGGATAAAAACAAAACAGAGCTACGTAGTTCCCATATTGTGCAGCGATCTAGGATGATATGTATTTCTTTCTGTCTTCGCTTGTTTCAAACTGTTACTTCTGGGCGACTCTTGCCCTAAATTTGCAAGTTCCATTTCTTTAAGTGCTGGAAGTTCTTTCGGATAGAGATTCATGGATGATGAGTAAAAAACGGTACTCTGGTTCTTAGGAAAGTTCGGAAAAGTTCTCACTTTGTTTTGATTGATGGATATACTTTCCCTGCTCAATTGTTATGACACTAGTTCTCTAATTATAGAAAGATAGTTGTATCCATTTGCTCGTGTACTTCTGTTGATCGTGTCTTTTTAGACTTGATTATGATCTTTGGGTCGTTAAAATATATTGATGATAGTTCCTGGGCTGAATAGAAGATTGATTTGTCTGGGCGAGGAAAAATGTGGCTTCTGATGGGGGTGGCTTTTTTTTTTTTGCCCCCTTATTTGCGCTTTTTTCTACAATCATCTTCTGCTTCTTCTTCTCTCCAGCTCCCCCTCCTGTTGGACTATTTCGATGGAATGGCCTTTGTCTTCCATCTTCACTTCTCCCTTGGATCTAATGCTTTTGGTAATCCAGGGTATATCTGTCATCCACAAACACCAGTAGGTGGAACGATCAACTTCCAGCAGACCAGGCCTCTGGTCTGCTCCTGTGTGCAAATTCTGCTGAGACCCAATCTTTAGCTATCGGTGATGCTCTGGCAGCTTATCCAGCACCCAAACATGCTGTCCAGGCTTTTACTCTGCTGAGTCAAAGTCCTGCTGCTCAGGTACTTATCCTCCCCAAGAACAAATTGCGTATGATCTTTTATACAGATAATACGTGAATAGCTATCTGATTTTTTTTGGTCGAAAATAGCTATCTGATAAACAAAAGCAGAATTGCTGTGTTGTCATTTCACTATTAGGGTAATCATGTTCACTGTGATGTCATTGCACTATTAGAGCAGTCACTTGAGTTGTTCCTCTTTCCTTTTGTCTCCCAGAGTGTTGTTGCTTCAATTGCTAGTGATCCTAACGTCTGGAATGCATTTATGCAAAATGATGCTCTCAAGGACTTCCTCCAATCACAAAACTCCAGTAAGGATATCCTTCACCTCCTTTAGCACCTTGATCCGGCTTTTACATATCATCATCCCCCCCTCCCCTCTCTTCTTGTGTAGGGAATTGAATCTCTCATGTTTAGATTGTTGCCTCAAACTATTTTCCTGGAGTTGTCAGCAGGTATTCAGTTCCCATACGTGGAGCCAAAAGTGGAGGAATCTGGTGGTGGGAAGTTGCCAAGGAAGGTTGAAGAGATTTCTGAAGGTGGCCACAACGGTGGACTCATGACCATCTTGCAGAACATCAAGCCCATCTTGCAGAACATCAAGGTTTCGGTGGAGGAGATGGTTAGCAACATATCCAGCTTCCTTGCTACCATCTTCAGTCCCCCATCTGCAGAGAAGACCACTACGAATGAGGGAAATGCTGGACCGGCCTTCAACGAGATAGCTTTTGGAGCGTCTTTCATGGGGTTGGCTCTGCTGGCTATTATCACAGTCCTTATAAGGCGAGGCTGAACTCATGAAATTTGTCGAAGTTACAAAAGCTCTAGTTTGCGATGCATTGATTGGTTACGGTCAGGGAAAATGTTCTGTCATATGGGATGATGATGGAAAGATCGGTGTTCTATGTGCAACACACTAAATAATAATGTACAGTTTGTATTGCACTCATGGTTCCTGGACCGAGTGTGTGGTGGTATATTATTATTGACCGCAGGCCTCTATAAATTAGTTGAGGAGGTTCAAGATGAAGAACCAAAGGTATTGGGATCGATCCCTTTGGTTCACACTGGGCTCCAGGCTTGGCTTCTCAGGCTTTGAGTCTGTGATCCTTCTATTAGCGTCCTGCTCTGAGGATTCCTCTTAAAAGCTGCAGGATAGAGAGATGATGGAATTTAAAATTGGAGGGAAATGTCTTGTAGTGCCTTATCAAGGCTGTTCTTGTCACTTCATTTTTTTTTTCCCCTTCCTTTTCGCTAGCGTCTTAGGCAATGGTTGACAACTAGCAAGGGCCTGGGTGAGGCAACCCTTTTGCTGTTCGCAACCCCCCCCCCTCAAAAAAAAAGAAAGAAAAAAGAAATGGGACAAAAGAAAAGAAGAAAAAGGATTTTTTTTTAAATAACTGGCGAAAATGCCATTGATTGAGAGCACTTTAGGCTTTTTTGTTTTTTATAAAATAAGAGTTATTTCAGATTCTTATTTAAAATTCTTTCAAAATTTGACCAACTCTAATTGCCCCTAACAAACCCGATTAAAATGAAGAAATACATAAAAAAAGAAACAAAAAAATCAATAAAAAACATAACATGGCATAACAAAAGAAATATGGTGCCTAACTCACATCAAGTATTTTGACACGAGACATCTCTAAATTATTTTCTAGTGACTAAGCAACGACTACGTTATTTAAATTTGGACTCCACGAATCACTTTCAGTTTTCTTTCATTCTATAAAACTCACCTACGGAAAGTGCATTTTGTAATCACCTAGACTGAAGGGATAAAAGAAATTGTTAACACCACAAAAAATTCTTAAGGTGATATATCTACATCACATTTACCAAACAATAAATTTTTGCATCACAAAAAATTTCGAACTGGTACAAAATCCAAATTGATATGTCCCTATTAAATGTACCCTAAACTAGTATACTTGTACCACATTTATCACCAAAATAATTTTCGAATTTATTGTAAGTGTACTGATTTGGAGTAAATGTGGCACATATATAAAAGTTTGAAATTTTTTATTTCACGAAAATTAGTTTAGGAGTAAACGTGATGTGTATGTATCAATATGAGATTTTTTATGACACATTAATTGGTATGAGATGAATGCGGTACGAGTATATCAATTTTTGATTTTTTTATGGTATTAATCCTACAAGAAATCACTTTGTATCTGATTAGAAGTTATTCTTCAAGGCTCCATTCATTTCGCAAAAAATGAATGATTTGAAAAATATTTTTCTAAAAATATTCGCTTGTGTAGCTTAAAATATTTAGTTAATGAAAAATGTTTTCATTGCCAACAACAATCTACGCAAAAATATTTTCGTAGAGGATAAAAATATTTGACGTTCATGTCATTTGTTTTTGTGAGGGGAGAGGAGCCTAAGATCACAAAGTTTATCGATCTTCTACTTCAACCATTCCTAAATACCCATGGCATTTTCAAGGCGCTCGAGATTTTGGAGCCCACTTTCCCAAGATACCCTCCTTCTCTCTGGGGAGAAAAACCTTTCAAAAGAAGGTATAGAGATATTGCAAAGCAAAAGAAATTTAGCACAATCTAATCAATCAGGGCCTCACTGAGTCGTTTGATTGATTAGACTGTGATTTAATACATACTCAATCGGAAGAGCCTCAACCTTTAGGGTTTTCGCCCTTTCAATTTAATCTTTTAGTAGGGGCCTCCGATGGTAGTTCGATAATACAACGCTCATCATAAATGTATATCTTATTTTAAGGTGTTAGGGTCCACACGCCATGCTCCTCCAATCAAAAATGAATTTTTTTCTTCCTCATCCCTAGGGAATATCACGTTTTACATATCAGAGTTCAGATATAACCTTTTAAGGTTATGGTAAGGACCCATCTTCTTTCTCTTTGGGTACAAAACCCTTCCAAGAGAAGGTATATAAATTATTACAAAACAAAAGAAATTTGAAACTTGGGATTCCCAGAAATCTTTTTATCCAACATTACCTTTCATCAACGAAATATTTGATCTTATGCGACTTTAGCTTTAGACAAAGATTCGATTCGATTTGATTTCCATTCAAAGCGATTTTAGCTTCAGTCCTAAGTAACAGAAATATTTGCCACGTCCCTGCTACTTAGCACGGAAGCTGAAACGCCATTTATCAAATCTCTCCTTCAACGCCGTGCATGGCCAACGGAACTCCAGACGTCGCCCTTCTTCGATCCCCGCCATAAACTCTCTCTCTCGCGCCGACCCGAACGTACGTTCGAAAATCTCCATCGCTTCTCTCTTCCTCCCCACTCCCTCCGGTCAACGCCATGGTAGGCGTCGCGGCGATGAGGTCCTTCGCGGCGAAGGTCGTGGGGATCGGCGGCGTGCTCCGCGGGGCCCCCGCGCCCCCCGCGGCGCCGCAGTCCGTCCCGAGTGCGTCCCGCTCCGGCGGGGTGCCCGCCATCGTGTCGGCGAAGGGTGGCGAGGTCGCCCATGGCGACGTCACCCAGGCGGCGGCGCAGATGCCGGCGTGGGAGGTGGGCGGCTGGGATTCCACCGCGTGCGGGGAGGGACCGGTGGGTGAGCCGATGGCTAGGGTTGTGTTTGGAGGCAGGCCGAGCTATGAAGAGGCCAAAGCAGCGACCGCTGAATTGAAAGATGCTATTGACAGGTAAGTTTGAACTAAAATTTTGAAGCTTCAGTATTGTATTTGGTATGCCTTAACTGTACTTGCTAGTGTGTGCTTCCATCGTTTATGTGTGGAGTGGGATTTGGGTTTCTGTTTCGTTTATGCTGCTTTATTTTGCTTGTTCTGTCTGATTAATTGCTAAGAAGGATAACATACAGTTCTAATAGCTCACTGGAAGAGTTAGTTTGTGTGGAAGTTTTGATCTTTCTTCAGAAAAATGGTGGTTAGTAATAAATCCGGAGTCTGGGTTCGACGACAGAAGCCATGGCTGCGAATGGCTTTGTGAGAATAGACATCCTGTGTCCGGATTTCTGCGAAGAAAATCGTATTGGCGATATTTTATCTGCATAAGAAAACCTGGTTGCCTCATTAGGGGATAAAAAACAAAACAAAGCTACGTAGTTCCCATATTGTGCAGCGATCTAGGATGATGTGTATTTCTTTCTGTCTTCACTTGTTTCGAACTGTTACTTCTGGGCGACTCTTGCCCTAAATTTGCAAGTTCCATTTCTATCAAGTGCTGGAGGCTCTTTCGGAGAGAGATTCATGGATGATGAGGAAAACCATACTCTGCTTCTCAGGAAAGTTCGAAAAAGTTCGAAACTTTGTTTTGATGGATATACTTTCCCTGCTCAATTGGTATGACACTAGTTCTCTCATTAGAAAAAGATAGTTGTATACATTTGCATCTGTACTTTTGTTGATCGTGTCTTTTTAGACTTGATTATGATCTTTGGGTTTTTAACACATATTGATGATAGTTTCTGGGCTGAAGAGAAGTTTCATTTGTCCGGGGAAGGAAAAGTGTGGCTTCTGACGGGGGTGGCTTTTTTTCTTATTTGCGCTTTTTTCTATAATCATCTTCTGCTTCTTCTCTCCAGCTCCCCCTCCTGTTGGACTATTTCGATGGAATGGTCTTTGCCTTCCATCTTCACTTCTCCCTTGGATCTTATGCTTTTGGTAATCCAGGGTATATCTGTCATCCACAAACACCACTGGGTGTGAAGATCAACTTCCAGCAGAAAAGGCGTCTGGTCTACCCCTGCTTGCAAATTCTGTCAAGACCCAATCTTCAGTTATCGGTGAAGCTCTGGCATCTTATCCAGCACCCAACCATGCTGTCCAGGTTTTTAATCTGCTGAGTCAAAGTCCTGCCGCTCAGGTACTTGCCCTCCCCAAGAACAAAATGCGTAAGATCGCTTGTATAAGTAATGATGTAGCTATCTGATAAACAAAAGCAGCATTGCTGTGTTGTCATTTCACTATTAGAGCAATCACTTGATTTCCTTTTCTTCGCTTTTGTCTCCCAGGATGTTGTTGCTTCAATTGCTAGTGATCCTAACGTCTGGAATGCATGTATGCAAAATGATGCTATCAAGGACTTCTTCCAATCACAAAACTCCAGTAAGGATATACATTGCCTCCTTTAGCACCATGATCCGGCTTGTACATATCCCCTGCCTCTTACGTAGGAATGAATCTCTCATGTTTAAATTGTTGCCTCAAAACTATTTTCCTGGTGTTGTTACAGGTATTCAGTTCCCATATATGGAGCCAAAAGTGAAGGAATCTGGTGATGATGCTCTTTCTGATGATTGGAAATTGCCAAGGAAGGTTGAAGAGATTTCTAAAGGTGGCCCCTCGAACTATTTTCCTGGTGTTGTAACAGGTATTCAGTTCCCAGATATGGAGCCAAAAGTGGAGGAATCTGCTGATGATGCTCTTTCTGATGATGGGAAATCACCAAGGAAGGTTGAAGAGATTTCTGAAGGTGGCCACAACAATGAACCCAAGACCATCTTGCAGAACATCAAGGATTCGGTGGAGGAGATGGTTAGCAACATATCCAGCTTCCTTGCTGCCATCTTCAGTCCCCCATCTGCAGAGAAGACCGCTACGAACGAGGGAAATGCTGGACCGGCCTTCAATGAGAAAGCTTTCGGAGCGTCTTTCATGGGGTTGGCTCTGCTGGTTATTATCATAGTCCTTCTAAGGCGAGGCTGAACTCATGAAATTTGTCGAAGTTACAAAAGATCTAGTTTCCGATAGATTGATTGATAACGATCAGGGAAAAATGTTTTGTCATATGAGATAATGATGGAAAGATAGGTATTCTATGTTCAACACACTAAATAGGAATGTACGGTTTGCATTGCAACAATGGTTCCTGGACCGAGTATATGGTGGTATGCTATTATAGACTGCAGGCCTCTATAAGTTAGTCCGGTTCAGTAACAGGTTCTAGGAACTACCTGTGGAGTCTTCCCCCTTCCTTCCATCAGATGTCATGCATTGTTTTTTCTTGCCAACTTGAGGAGATCACTAGCCTTAGGAAAGCAGGCTCCCTAACTTGAGAAACTTAGGGTCTACATAGTAACCATTCTAATTCTCTGATTCTGTTTCGTGAAATAGTAGAGAATGAAAATTATGTTTGATAATGCAAATAATTCTGATTCCGATTTTGTTCCAGAATCAGTTTTAGAGAATCGGAATTAATTTTAGAGCAAAATCTAAAATAAAAAAAAAGTTGGTTTTGAAAAAAGAATCACTTTTGAAAATCACAAAATAGGATGAATTCTCACATATTTCACTTTTCCCTTTCCGTTCTCTCGTTACTTTTTCCTTAACCTAATAAAAAAAATAAAAAAATTGAATTTTTTTTAAAAAATCACAAAAAAATTTAGAAAATTCCTAAAAATAGAAAAAGCTTAGATTAGGTTAGTTTGACCTCATTTTTCATAATTTTGGGTTGAAATTTTCTAGATTTCCCAGATTTCACTCTTCTACTAAAAATGTCGTAGAAGATGAGAGCATCCAATGTGCAGATGATAATATATATACTCGTGGCTATGCATCACAAAATGTGACATCTGCACGTGGAGCTGGAGCGAAACACCCACTTGGATTTAAGATAGAAATTGCAAAATGATAATGAAGAACTTGTACTTCATATCAAGGAAGATAATTTGATTTTTTTTTTTCAGTGGATAATTTGATTATTCGGTTGCTATGTTTGTATGTATTTGGACAACACAATATTTTAAAAAAATGAGTCCTTAATATGGGAATATGTCCCATGCTACAATCGAATTTCAAACGTCATGTATTAAAATTTGTATTTCATTTATGACATGCTAAAAAAATAAATGTATTTTAAATTATTTTAGTATGCATTGAAAATTAGTCTTCAATTTAGAATGAAATTTTACAAAGTAACTATATAATTATTTGACTTAAATGAAAAAAAAATTAGGAAAATAAATAATTTTTTGAAACAGAAATTTTGTGCAGCTATCAAACGCGTTAAACTCATTTAGGAACAGAATCAGAAAAAGTCATTTTAATCAAAATCAATTTTTTGAAACATAATAGTTATCATGCAGGCCCTTAGTATTGTTGTGCTCAGCTCGGAAAGTATTTACAGATGTGGACAGGATTGGGCAACGATCTTCGGTTTTCTCACGTTCTATCCCTTCTGGTAGCAACAATCTATACCATCTTGGGGATTCCTGCAATTCGTTGTTTACCAAGACATAGGCACAAAGAAAGACCGTGGACTATGCGGCGCGCGTGCTCCGCCTTGCAAAAATCAGTGTAGTATCACGGTATTTGGTTTTACGAAGAACAAAGCAATTGAGCGAGTCCATTGTATTCCCACCAAGACTTTGTATCTTAAAAATCGCCAATAATACAGGATCCTGGTTGTTCTATTGTAATCTCTTCTCAAGGAGCTACAAAATTTAAAGCAACCTTTTGAAGCTTGCAATAGAGCCACAGGATGAAGTACAGCCTTCTGAATATGGTAAAAATTTTGCTGCTTCATGCTCTGCTTTGCTGGTTATTGCATTTGGCCCTTGTGGACTAGGAAGGCATGGTCAGTCTAAAGATCGTTATTAATGTACAGGATATCTTCTTTTTCCAGATGCATCTTCCCCTTGTCTCTTCCACCATTTACTTGTGATCTGTCTGGTTGGCCCCTCTGCAAAGACAACAGCAAACCATATTCTTCAATTTAAGGCAAAAAAAGAAAAAAGAAAAGACAATAACAGAAGAAGGGGGAGAGGAAAAGAAAGATGTTTTCACCTTCCTCAATACAAATGACAAGTATAAATACGCTACTTCCCACTCATCTGCTGATAGTGTGCCTGAGTAGAAATGAAAAGATATTAGATAGTTCCACCGCCACATGGTCCAAACCAGAAATTGCAGTTATCCATAATGAAAACAAGAAAAACTAGATCATGCAAAAGCTGATTGGTACAAGCAAGTTGAATCGCAGAGACGGAAAAAAGATTGATAGTACCACTATGGATACTGTGATGAATAAAATGACAGTTGTGGCAGAAAAGAGCGCTTCTTCTTTTGGAGGGTTCCTAGTTTGTAGTGAATGCAAGTCGAAAAACGAAAAGAGCTTCCTATTAAGACTCATGACTTTTACTTTGAGAAGTATTTTAATTTTAAAAATTAAGAATATATTAAATGACCTTCACTAGCTAAATGTTCAAAGATTTGAGATAGTTACTTATAAAATAGAACTTATCCCAATTAACAAAAGCTACAATAAAAGCGAAAAAAAGTACAGCCACAGCCAAACTGCAGTCCCCGCAAACGGGCATTATATTGAACAAAAAGGGAAACTTACTTTGGTCTTGATTACCATCACCCAAGGCTCCAAGCCTTCGCATCAATTCCACATATTCTGGCCTCTTCAAATACTCGTGTACAAATTCGTGTGAGTTCTTCACGAAAACTAGGTCCAACTCATACTGTTGAATTTCAAAAAAGAACTCAGTGTTAATAGCAAGCTCTTCCTCACACTTCTCTGAGAGAACTCCAGAAACAGTCAGTGGACTCCTGGAAACAATTACCTCTTCTGCCAAAGCTTTGAAGACATGGAAGGGAACAATCCATTCAGGGCAATCAACAGCATCCTGAAAGGCATATATTCTTGCAAAATCAGCAATCATTGCAAGACGTGCAGTTTCTTAAGTGGAATATGACAAGATACTAGATTGATTCATCAAAAAAGGAAAAGAGGGAGGAAAGAAGGATAATCGGACAACTACAATGGCCTCTTGGAGTGGTCAACTCAATGTACACAGCTCAAACCATAGGGAGAAAAAGGGTAGAAACTAGTACCTCTAGGTGAAACGTGTACTTGATTCCAAAGGGGTTTGATGATCTAAATTTCTGTACACAAAAGCACACGTTTACTTTATTATGACTTAATATCACAATTGTAAAGATGCCAAAAGTGGTGGAGCATTCACCTTCTCATGGTATTCTTCATCAAAGCGTATCCAGTAGACACTGTTGCCGAAAACAAGCCCTTCCGCTGGGAATTAGAGTGAATTCAGCAAAAGTCAAGGGTTGAACATGCCTGCATCATTCCTTAGTATACTGGGAATGAACAGGCTTTATTGGCATGTATTTGCGATTGACCAATTAGAATAAACAATACCTTCTCTAAGCTTTTTAATTATCACGTTGGCATCTGGCATTGTTCCAATGAAGGTGCCTCCTGGACGAAGTAAAGCCGACACATTGGCTAAAGCTCGACGAGCCCGTGCTTCAGTTGACCAGGAGTAATGCGTAGCAAACTGCAATATTTAAATTATGAAAGTTCAATAATTGGCGAAGTCACATAAAGGCAAACGCCCACCAGATGAGGCCCATGCACTGTAAAATAGATGAGGATTTTACTGTCATCGAGCCAACTGTGACAAAAGAAAGCAGATAGTCGGCATTATATATCATAGTCACATTTCACTTAAGGATCTGTTGTACTCCCCAGCAAATGGCTTGAGTCCCAAGTTTCAGAGGCCACAAGGAACACTCGAACACAAATCATGACCTCGAATGTGTGAGTTTGCAAGAAAAAATAAGACCTTAAATTAGAAATACTCACCTGGCAACTACAGATGTCAAACGGTGCATCCGCAGCCAAAACTTTGTCCAATCGAACCTATTATAGCCAGCAAAAAGAGAGAGCTCCCATCAATCCTCCAAGATTTTTGCAAGAATTGCATAACTCAATGACAATTCATCACCATTCAATTCCATTCATAATTCCATCAAGATTTACTGATTTAGTTCAGTTTTTGGCGATATCTCAGTTAGGTCAAGAATTGATGATACATGGAAAGTCCAATATCTTCACGAGTCTTAAAAATTAGAACGTAAATGAGATGTGATGCTGAGTTGGATTTAATAATGCGATGGGCCAAAAAACTTAATTGAAAGATAATGCCAGATGCATTAACCCCTCGAACACGATGGGAAACCACATCCCTTCTGGAGATTAGAGTACTTCCACTAGGCCAACCAAAGGAGAAAGAAGCTTCGCAGAAACTTCCCAGCTTCTTAGTGTTTGTAGTGAAGAATCACTTAACTAGACCTTCATCTGACAAGTATGCTCACAATTACCTCAAAACAATCTCCACATATGAGGCGTGCTGGAAATGTGAACTTCTTACGTCGTTGATGGTGGTCTGCATCACCATTATAACGGGTACGGCAATCTTCTATCTGAACAATAGATATTTTACATGCGATGAATTCTCTTGCTTCATATCAGCTATGTACAAAAAGATCAAAAGAGAAAATTATAAAAAGGAGTGTAAGATACAACAGCTCAGAGAGATTGATCCTTACCGAGCCTTCAGCTATGTCTATCCCAACGTAATACCCAATTTTTGCTTTGTCCCATTTAATGAGATCACCACCCTAGTAATTGGGGGAAAAAACATTTTCGAAAGATATTCAAGCAACTATAAAGAAAATAAACAAATTTCTGCAAATGAACATAGACATATGAGAGCTAATAATCACCTTGCCACATGCAAGGTCGAGAACTGCATCCCCACGTTGGGCATAGAGCTGAATTAAGACACTTTTAATCTGTATGACGTAAGAGTTAAGACATTAGAGAGGGCTACGGTCATCTGCCATCTTCAAGGGCTAATGTATATAGAAAACCGGAGTGTGTACCCAATTATTAAGTTTCTTCAAGTGAATAATGGGACTAGCTTCCCTCTCTTCAAGGGTCTGGTTCGTCCTCGCACTGTAATGATCAGCAACTTTCCGGGCGAAAATCTTGGTGCTTTCATCTTCTAAAAACTGGGCATCACCTACAGTAACAGCACGAAGCAAACTATATGTCATCATAGCAATTCATCGTTTCACCCAGTCATGCCAGAGGAAATTGAAGAGGTAGATTCAGCAACAGAAACTCTTGCCAAAGGTTCATTTTTCATATACCTGCCAACACTACAAAGCAAAAACTTAAACAGATT
The DNA here is from genome assembly GCA_016432845.1 of Psidium guajava. Taxonomy (NCBI): domain Eukaryota; kingdom Viridiplantae; phylum Streptophyta; class Magnoliopsida; order Myrtales; family Myrtaceae; genus Psidium; species Psidium guajava. The sequence goes on along the minus strand of CM028226.1, from coordinate 11,487,871 downwards.
GTCGGTATCAAAAGGGGCAATCAACCAGTCATTCCAGCTCCATCATCAATCACCAAACAAGAAAAGCCACAGTAAAGGGCTCACAACCAAAAGGGTGTCAATTGAAGAACTAGATCTTGCCATCCAGAAGCATCCACTTCCCAATTCCGCCAATTTCAGGAACAAAGAGGAGTGCGATGAAACATGAAAAGAATCAAAAGAACTACCTTCAGGGTTGTACTTGAATCTGGATTGAGGGGGGGCGAGAGACGTGGATGGAGACGGTTCTGGGTATCCTCTTTTCATCGCCCGCTACAGCGAAACGACGAAAAGAATTGAATTTGGGGTTATTTCTGGTTCGAGTTTTCACAGGTAGCGGCGCGGTCGGATTCCAAGTGAGAGATGACGACAACGAAGAAGAATCGTCCGGAGCCGATGTCGAGGCGAGGCGGTGCTTCAACAGGGAAAGCGATGAGATACCGGGTGCGGCTCGACCGGGGGGCTTATAGCGCCGCATTGTAATGGTTTGAAGCTATGCAGAACCGATACAATGCGGGCCCCTCTGTGTCGTGCCTTCGACACCTTGCACGTCGACGTTTTGGCACTTTTCGACATGCGATTGAGATGTAGTTAACGCTTTAGACATATTAACAAAGAGTGAGTCCAGCATTTCGATAAGCACATATCAATTTAAAATATTTTTAATAAATTAAAAACGAAAATGTAAATTTTTTTAAAAAAATATATTTAAATTGAAGAAAGTTACTATTGATATTTTTATATATACATGATAATTTATCATATATATATATATATACAAAACTATACACTTACTACAAAACGTGTCCTAATGTGTTGTAATTCTTCATTTTTTTTTATCATGTATAGACGTGTCGTGTTGTGTTGCGTATTGTGTCGGTGCTATATATATTGGACGACAACAATTTTCTCTATTCTCTTTAACTAGGAATTCTTGAGGTCTTCATTCAATTTTTCATCAATCCAATCAACTCAACTTTCCATAGCCGGTCCAAGCATCAACTTTAGACCCAAAGATCTCACAATGAATTTTATTTCCTCCTTTTGCATTTTGTAAGAATAATAGAAACGATGCATCTCAATTATATTACAATCGAGAGGTTGTTCAAAAAGTCATAAATTTATTATATTTTTGTCAATTCTATCCTAAATATTTCAATTTTATCAATGGAGTTCAAAACCTTTCACGTTTTGCCAATTGAGTTTATCAAGTCAATTTTTATTGGAATTCGTTGATGTGGGCATCGATTATCCTATGTGGCATTACCAGTGCTGACATAGATAATTTTACTGATACATTGATAGTTTCAAACTTTTTATTACTTTCTTTATTTCTTCTTTTCTTTCTTTTCTTTAGAAATGGCTCATGAGGGTTTAACAGCCCTTGCCAATAGTTAACGAGGCTTTGGGTACTCTCACTAGCCACTTCCAAAAAAAAAAAAAGGAAAAAAAGGAGAAAAAGGAAAAGATAAATAGAAATATTGAAAATTACCCACGGTTAGTACTGACTGTGCCACGTAGGATATATAATGTTTGATTTTCAGCCAAAATTGCCTAGAAAGACCCAACTGGCAAAAGTGAAAATGTTTAGGACTCAATTGACAATATTAAAAGATTTACGATCGAATTGGTAAAAGTGTAATAAGTTTAGAACTTTTTGAACAATTTTCTCGAGAAAATTACCAATAAAATCGTAAACTCATTTCCATTATGTCAATTCAGTCCTGAATCTATTTTTTTTTGTCAAGTTAGTCCTAAATCTTTTACACTTATGTTAATTCAATCCTTTCCAACCAAAATCTTCAAAATGCATATCGAGTATCCTACGTGGTACCATTGGCATCAACGTGAACAGTTTTAATAAAATTTTAATAATTTGTAATTTTATTTTATCATTTATTTTTATTTTTTTTTGCTTGCACTTAGGGCCAATCCCAAGCAAGGGCGTCCCGACCCTAAGTGTAGGAAAAAAAAGCTAAAATAAAAAAATTAAAAAAATTAAAAACTCCACATTAATGCTGATTGTGCCACGTTGGACAGTCGGCATCCGCGTTAATAAGTTGAGGCCAAAGTTGACGAAAAAGGATTGAATTTACACAAATACAAAAGATTTAGGATCTAATTGACAAAAGAAAATTTAGACTGAATTGAGATAATTGTAATAAATTTATAGCTTTTTTAGTGATTCGCCTCGATTTTCCCTATTATCACTAAATCAACTTTGCAATGTTAGAAAACATTTCTTAGGTACGAATGAAATTTATCTAAAACCCTTTTTCCAATTAAGTATTTTGGATGCATCGGGATTTGTCGTGATCACAATTTCATTGCTTATATGCTCGTAACTCGTAAGTACCTCGTTCAATGCCGCATGGTATTTGAAGCTTTGTTTTCTCTACTTTCGACCTTGGCATAAGCTAAACCATGTCATGCCGATTTATAGATCATCTGATTTTATATTGATTGAAAACCGATAAAAACGGTTTCTAAACTTTGACTCAATATGTAATATAGTTCATAAACTTTTAATTTAACCAATGTAATCCTTGAATTTTACCTCAATGTGTAATGTAATTTCTGAATTTTTAATTTGTTCAATATGGTTTTCGAACTTTTGAAACATGTGTTAACTAAGTCTATGAACTATAAGAAAATGTTCAATATGGTCTATGAACTAAAATTAATGGAAGGACGACATTTAGCATTTTTCTATAATTCATGGATTAAATTGAACATGTTCTAAAAGTTCATGTACCATGTTGGCTAAATTAAAAATTTGAAGACTCCATTGAATATTGGGCTAAAGTTTAGAAACTATGTTGGTCAAATTAAAAATTTGGGGATCACATTACACATTGAGTCAAAATTCACGGGCCATTTGTGTCATTATCCTAATATTGATCCTTTCATCATACTTACTCACGGGATTACGTTTTTGTGTGTTGGTTCTCTTGAATGTAATTATCCATTAAGATCCGAAGATATACGAGGAACCAAATCCCGACTGCGCATGAACACAAAGGACCAACCAGATTAGTAATCTTATGACAAAAATAAAACTAAAAATAAAGATTAGTAATCTAAATCCGTGTTCCCTCCTAAAAGGCCCAACTTAACTAGAGTAGGCCCATATTACAGTTTTGATTGAAATATTAGACGTCCTCGTGATTACCATCACCATAGATGAAGTATATAACTGTTAATAATACTAAGATTACATTTAAGTGGGATACATACGCAAGCAATATTTGTTTGTAAGAAGCATGCATCTTTTTTCGACATTAAGTGCAGATGTTCGTCTCATGAATGATTTGGTTGACAGACATAATCACAGCTTACTTTCACCAGGAGTCCTATAGGAAGGACCCCGCTGTTTCTTGATGCATTAGGATGAATCCAGGAGAACGAATTCACACAACGACGAGCATGATGACACTCGGTATTTACTTTTGCGCATAGTACCGACCTCGAGGTAGATGGAGAGTTGTCCTTATGATTGAAGCGAAAGGCGGTGGTATAATGCTAGTACGCACAGAGCCGAGTAGTAAATGCATGACCTACCGCCAGAGTCTTGATTATGAACATGACGGTGTGAGAAAGAAACTCCACAAATGGAGGGTCTAATACAGTTCTTCATTCCGCAATCTCATCTCACTTGTGAGACAGACACACAAGTCTAGGCAGATGGGTTTGAGTAAAGAGCATCGGCTTGCTTTTCTTCTTAACCACATTGTTGTTTTCTGTGTCGCCCTAACGCCGGTCTTCGATGGCGGGGTTCGTGCTCGGATCCTGACGCTGCAAGGGCCCTCGAACGGCAGCTCTGTCTCCGCCGTCATCGTGTTCGGAGACTCGACGGTCGACACGGGGAACAATGACTTCATAAACACTCTCACCAAGGGTAATGTCCCACCTTATGGGAAAGACTTCGTGAACCACACTCCAACAGGAAGGTTCAGCAATGGGAGGTTGATTCCTGATCTTACAGGTGAGGTTTTTCTCTTATTCCGAACGACTAAGTAAAGTTGAAGTATGGTGGATGAATTTGTGTGTTGTTTGTGGGCATATACTGTGTTCCAGCTGCTTACTTGGGGGTTAAAGAACTTGTGCCGCCCTACTTGGATCCGGCCCTCGGCACGGAGGATCTGATAACCGGAGTTTGTTTCGCCTCCGCGGGCTCCGGATACGACCCTTTTACTGCTAAAATACGTGTAGGCAATTCTTCCACTTCCGTCAGTACTCATTAGTAATCCCGCTTGGCTACAGAGAGAACTGAACCTTAAGTCTCCGCTAATGGTAACTATTGTGTTTTTTCGGTCCTCCTCTGTTCTTGAATGTGTAGAATGTCATATCAATGAAGAAGCAATTGCAGTACTTCAAAGCGTACAGGAAAAAGCTTGAGATGGCAATCGGGAGGGACCGAACCAGAAACATCATCAACGAGGCCGTGTTTGTGATTAGTTGCGGAACCAATGACTTCATCAACAATTACTATGGTCTTCCTTTCAGACGGCAAAGCTTCACTCCCCAGATGTACCAGCAGTTCATACTGAATCATGTAAAAAATTTCACTCAGGTTGATTACTCGTAATCTTTTCTATGCAAATTGTAGATATGATAACAATGGTTTCGATGCTCACTTTTTCGGTCTATATTGTAAACGTTCTTAGAGGCAATCTTGCTTGGATAGTTAATTGTGATTGTTGATAGTTTACAATAACTGTCTACATCATAGACTAGTTGTAATTTGTGTAAGAGAATGTGATCTGTACGACTGTTTATTGTTCATATAAACTTACTTCTCTCCGGACTTAGTTTTTTGATTTCTCATGAGATATTTGTAAGAGCTTTGGTTCTACCTCGAGAAGAATTTACCTGATAGAACGATCTAGATTAGAAGAACAATAGAGAGTGCCTCAAAAGGAGGTACTTTACATGCCTCGAAGTCAGTAATTCTGTTCACTTAATTCATAATTTTATGGTTTTTGGAAGTGACGTAACTTTAGCCTGATTCGACTCGTGATCGGATGATGCTGTCAATGTAGACTTTGTTGAATCTAGGGGCTCGAAGGATTGCGGTTGCTGGACTGCCGCCAATGGGTTGCTTGCCTGTGGTCATCAACCTTAATTCAGGTAACCCTTTTCGAGATCGCAGCTGCATTCAGAAATTCTCCTCGGTTGCTTGGAATTACAACAAGATGCTTCAGAAGGAACTAGGCAAGATGGAAAAGAGCACAAAATCTCCTGCTGTAGTCGTAAATTACATCGACATATACAATCCACTGATGCAAATGATCAAAGCCCCGACCAATTTTGGTGAGGTTTACAGATTAATTTTCCAGAATAATGTCCTCTCGTGCTTCATGCACGGAAAATTTGTAACATAAAGCTGGTTAGTTATGCGCATTTAATGTTTCTTTTCGTTCGGTAGGTTTCGAAGATGTGAATAGCGGATGCTGCGGGACGGGCATCATCAAACTCTCATTCTCATGCGATGTGAATTCCTACGTATGCCCGGATGCATCAAAGTATGTCTTTTGGGACTCAGTGCACCCGACTGAGAGGGCTTACTCTGTCATGTTTGACGCTGCGCGACCCAGTTTTGATACTATTGTTAAGGGCATATAGTTCTAACCACCCTTTTACAGGACCAAACCATATGTTTCTGCTTAATTGATTCTCTTTCTGTAGCTTGTTTTCTGGCTATTGAAGAAGCATTACTCGTTACGTGCATGTAACTGCAATCCCCGATCTGAATAGTCATTTACAAGTTGTGATGTCAAGGCTCAGCAAACTCTGCAACATTATTGTATTTACTCTGACTCTAACCTCCTTCGACTGAGCTCAAACTCGGTTGGAATCAGAGCTACTGCTGCTATGCCAGTAACAACATTCGCATCGTTGATATGGTTGAGAAGGGGCATGCTGCACTGTTACAGCAAAGATTGTAGAACTTGGTTACTGTTCCAATTTGATCTACTCATATTAGTTGCCATTGTCTTGGTACTGTATTTCCAAAGTAAATGAAAATGAGATGTTCATCTTAAGTAAGTCAAAAGTTGGAGTCGGAACAATTCGCTGTGGTAATCAAATTTCATTTACATATGTTTTTCTGTTTTCTTTTCCCTTGCTCATTGGTCCTTCAAATTCCCAAGGCAAAATACAGCATCTGCTTGATCAAAATTTGTAAGGACAAAGTTTAAATCTGGTTGCTTAATCACCTTCTGACCTGAGTAGACTTTTGAACCACTCAACTGATGATTTGGGAATTCTTGTCAGGTTATTTTTATAATCAACATAGTAGAGTCCGAACCGAACTGTGTATCCCGAGTTCCACTCCCAGTTGTCGAGCAAAGACCAGACAAAATAGCCACGCACGTTGCAGTTATCTTGCCTGTAGTAAAGACATGCTCCATGAGCTACTGCCACGGCCTCAATTCTCAAGCTTCCATATATCGGCAATGCATAGACAAAACATAGATTCCGGCATTACCTTATAGCAGCAGACAGGTTTGACAGATAGTCTCTGTGATACTCTATCCTCTTGTCGTCCTGTAAAGCCTTGTTCAAACCTATGTAAGGCCTATTAAGATCATCCATACCTGCATAGTTAATTCACATTCACCACAAGGAATGTCCTATTGATATGTAGAGTTGATTTTGAGCAGTGTTCATTCAGTTGTTCTGAAAATTATATGAATAATTGCATCTATAAGGGTTTATGTTCAGCGCTCGTGATGTAATCACTCACCATTTTCTGTTATGACGACTGGTGGGTTTCTGTACTTATCTCTGACATATCTAGCTAACTTGCTGATGCCCCAAGGCACCACGTGTAGCCACGCCGAAGCTGCCTGGAAGAGTATATGCATAAAACATCCATTTTGACTAGAACCTGTTTTAACTACATTTTCCAAATCAAAGAACAGCAGGAACATACTCTCTCTCCTATAGCAACTCCTGCGCGAAAAGCTGCAATGAATGAAAACAACAGAAAGATATAAACATAACTAGCAGTTCCAATATACACTTGGGTCTAATAAGAAAATAGGTTGGAACTTTTCTTCGGCTGCATACCGGTTGTTATAACAGCATTATCAGAGGAAGCATCCTGAAGTATTAGCTTCCGGATATGGGCCCTGTCATTTCGGGCGTACAATGTTGTGTAGTGATTTAGTCCAACAAAGTCCAAGGAACCCATCAGGAACTTGGACATCTCAGATGAGATTTTGGGCAGTCTTTCCCCTACTAGATTCTTCATTGAAAGAGGGTATTCCCCAAAGAAAAGTGGATCAAGGAACCTGGGTCACCTTAAGCTGCTCAGACATCTTTATCACTAACCACTGATCGTTATATCCCGAAACAGGACATCTATTAGCAACTTACCAGCCAATGCCGAAATCCATTGCTCTATTTGCAGCATCCTGGTCCTCGTCGCTGTCTGACATCAGTTCATACCATTTTGCGTCTAGTGATATTCCTATCTGACCTCCTTGCTTTTCCTGCCCAAAGGCAAGTGATGAAAAAAGATATTTTTAAGAGGTTTTGATTTCCTGGACAAATTTGTGATTGGTAGGAGCTTGGAGTAGTACCCTGAAGTTCAGCTTATAGTTTTGGTAGGCAGCAGCATGAGACAGGAGGATGTTGTGAGCCACAATGTAGGGCTCAATGGACGATTTCCCCCTTCTACAGAATACATGGCCGAGAATAGAGCACCTCCCGGGCGCTTGAAGTCCAGTGTCATAGCCTTGTATTGAAAAGCCGTGAGGTTCATTGAATGTGATCCAGTACTTCACTCGATCTCCAAAAGCCCGGAAGCAGGTGGAAGCATAGTTCTCGAAATCTTTGCTGCAATCCGGGGATTTTCTGTGAGCATGGTTCATTTAATTTTTCCTGCTAGTGAACGCATTTTGGGATCAATATCAAACTCACACTATTCTTTCGCTCAGCCATCCTTCGTACTTATCTTCGAGCATCTGTGGAAGATCCCAATGATATAGCGTTACATAAGGCTCAATTCCTGATTGAAAACCACAAGCTAGCCTTAATATCATCCAATTCTTGGCTAAATCAGATGTTAAGCACAGATAAAAAGTAAGACCTTGTTCCAATAAAGCATCAATGAGTCTGCTGTAGTAATTCAACCCTTCTTTATTTGGTTCCCCTGTTCCATCTGTTTTTCAAGAATTCTGGAAAATTATGTCTTTGGCGAAAAGGATAGACCGAGAAACCGCTTACAAATGAAAAAAAGAGGGGGCGATGGAGTTCTTACTTGGAAAAATTCTAGGCCAAGATATTGAAAATCTGTAAGCATCCATTCCTAGATCCTTCATCAAGCCTATGTCATCCTGCAATATTTTTTGTAATTAGCCGAAGATTAGTCACATTTATATAGGATAAAGCTGCTATTTCTGATTGGCTAGCTAAGCCCTTTCAATTTTCACACGTGTAAGATATTCCTTATTTTGAGCATGCCTCAGTGCACGAAATTATAAATTAGGTGATACGTCGCTGTCGTCTGTCATTCTCAGACTTGGAAATATACCTTGAACCGGTGGTACTGATCAACAGCAGTGTCCGCATTGCTGAAATCCAGTATCTTGCCTGGTGACAACGTCAATAAAGAAGCAAAAAAGTTGCCTTACTCTCCAGGCTTCGTTTCAGTAAATCATTAGATTGCTTCACAAGTGAAAAACAAAAAAAACTTATACCTGGTTGCCTCGTGAACGTATCCCATATACTTGCTCCTTTGTTTCCTTCGTTCACAGCCCCTTCAAACTGCCATAACAGACGATCAATACACCTGTGACAATAGTTGGCTCTTTGCCACACACTTCAAGTTCTCGCAGAAACGGAATTGGGGTGTCTTGAAAGCAACCTGATAAGCCGAAGAAGCGGTTCCGAAGACAAACCCATCTGGGAAATCACCTCTGCTGATAGACTCTGTGTTTGAGAAGAAGTAGAACATTAAAAGAATCGGTATTAAGGCGAGTCTCATGGTGTGAGCAATTGTTCTCTATAGAACTCCCTTGGCTTCTTATGATGATCCTTGAGGAACCCTCATAAGAAAAAAGAGGGGGATAAGCGAAGGATGCTGTGTTTGCTGTCTTTGTTTTGAAGGTGAAGAATGAGGCCGAAGAAGATGTTAAAAAGGCACAGGTGGCTGATTGTCCCTTGCACTGAAAGGTGACTTCAAATCCAAAAACCTCTCCGTCTCTGGTCCTTTTGAGTGCACGTTTGTGAGTGAGACAGGAAACGCGGAAGAGGGAAATGAAAAACGTGAGATTGGATTGGATCATGGGACAAGCAAAAGAGTTTCCTTTGCTTGAATGTACTTGTTGTATGGTGAGTGTTTTGTTCAAGAAACAGCAGAAGAGAGGCAATTAAGAAAATGGGAACATTGGGAAGTCCCACGGGGGAAGAGAGATAGCTTGAACCTAAGGCAATGGGAAGAATCCAAAGTAGGTGAGAGGAGATTCTTCATCATCTAACAACAAAAATACATTTTTTTTACGAAGAAATTTGATCGAAATGAAGTGTTTACCCAAAAACAAAGGGATAGGTGGAGATGCTTGAAGTTCGGGAAAAGCTGGAGAATGAACTGTGGGATGGGATTTGTTCTTGGTGCGACGCGTGTGAGGAATTCCCGTTTTCATAAATTAGTTTCTGACCGGATAATCTAAGAACTTAAGAACCTAATTGCGACGATGATACGATTCAAAGGACGAAAAATCCTCATTTGACTGTTCACCCACCTCGACTCGAGCATTCAATTATTGGTTTTGTTTTTTTTGGTCATTCAATCATTGGTTGACTTTGATACGGAGTGCATAGACCTTGAAGCATAAAACTCACTCGTCATCCTTTAAATACCCGTCATCCAATTAGCTAACAAAAGCCAAAAAGTAATGTGTTCAATTACATGTTGTACAGGAACAAAAAGAAGTAATCTGACCATCAACAACGTGAAGTAAACACATGTTAATAAGATATATCTTATCACAAGTTTAATATCGGGTGTAATAAAGTTAGGCGTACTTATATCGCGATTGCATATACCATTTACCATTCCTATTTCATGATGTATATTTTATCGAAATTCGACCTACTCTTGGCCATATTACAAATTGCATTGCATGCAGTTAAAGTTAATATTTGTCTCTGTGCTTTTGTAATGGGAATAGAGTTAACCTTCATCTTTACATAATAAGTAAAACTAAAAAAAAAAATTTACATGATTACTCTACTCAAGATCAGACGCTTGCAAGTTGCAAAAGCCGATTTTAGCATAATGTGATAAATTAGATTATATTTAGATTAGATAAGATTGAATGATCGATCGATCATTCATGTTGGCTAGGCTTGCACGCATTTCTCACTCGATAATGGCCAAAACATTATTTTGAAGATTATTGAAGGAACTTAATAGAAGAAAACTCCAATTTAGATGGGAACGGTGTCGTGCACCTCGACATTATTATAAAACATCTCACCAACCTTTGTCAACCTTGCCCAGATTCTCTTCTAATTTCTCCTTGAGGTATGGGTTTTGAGTTTCACTTACCATTCTTTTTCGCTTTTTCATTTTCTGCCTGTGCTTCTATATTTAATGTTATTTAATGCCGAAAATGTAGCATCTTTGGAACATTACAATTTTAGGAATTATGAAGAAAATATTAATAAGTGCCTTTTCTTTTTTTTCTTTTTTTGGGTCGAATCAATACAGTAGGGATGAGCAATTTAAGGTGGAACCAAGTTTTGTGTAGGGCCACCTAGAACTTACCTATAGGAATATGTCCATCATTTTTTGGAACCTAAATCATACTCTACATACCCTGGAATTTACCATGTCACAAGTTGTAGGGTTTACATGTATTTCTAACTGAATAATTTTAGCAAATCATTAGTTCTAATGACCACCACTAGCTACTATAATCTGTTGGGTTATCCTATATCAGTCGTGGAAAAGGTTGATTGGTTATTAAGTGTGAGGAAAACCTCATTCTTTGAGGTAGCTTTTGGAATGAGAGAGACTCAAGATCACCCAATATTGATATCAAAGCTTAAATTATCAATAAATTTGAACCTAATAGTCATACGGGAGAGATACGGTTGTTACGGCTCTGATTTAGAACCCGATATGTGAGATGGATACTCAATGTGAGAGGAGGAGATTATTGGGGTTACCCACATATGTTATGGAAGGGGTTGATGGTTAGTCTTTAAGAGCCAAAAGTCTTCTCATTTTCTTAAATAAGGATCTTAAGTGAACTTTATTTCAAATAAAGATCTGAAGTGGCATAATATATTTTAACTAAAAGCCTTAAGTGACCATAAGATTTCAAAAAAAGGGCATGGCCTAAAGGGCATTTTCATCATTTCTCATTTTGATTTTTGTTTATTTTTTTTCTATTCGTTCCTCTTTCTTTTTTAAATAATAATAATAAAAAAGCCACACAAACGGGAGGGTGTTGACACTTGATTTTTAATTATTTTTTTATTTTCAAAAATTAATAGGAAATCCATAAAAATTCATAAAATTAAAAATCAACTTTGGGGACCTTGGCCAAACCTAGAGAACCAATTTTGACCAAAAAATGAATTTTCTTATTTTCAGTATTTTCCGATATTTTTATTTTCAAAAATTCATAAAAAAAATCAAGAAAAAATGAGAAAATTGCAAAATCAACTTTGGAAGCTTTGGCCAAGCTTAGGCAACCATTTTTGAGCAAAAAATAATTTTTCTTATTTTTTTGTATTTTTTAAATATATTTTTTAGAAATTAGGAAAATATTTCATAAATAATAGCATTTGTGGTCAAAAAAATACATAAAAATAGTCAATATTTTTCTTTTAAATCCCTTTTCATGTTAGCCATCGTAAATTTAAAAAATCCAATTCGGGGTCGTGTATTTCTTCACAAGCATAATCTCGAATCGAGCCTAAAAAAATTCAATTTGAGTCAATTTATTTTCGTTTTTCACTTTTAGGAGTTGTGACATTGTTCTCTAATATTCTAAATTTTTATATTGGCACAATTATACCTAGAATGACCCAATTTTACAAAAATGGCTTTAATTAAATTTTGCATTATTTTCAGTAACAATAAATGAGCTTAAATTTGACATGCGGTGAATTGTGTCAAAAATTGTGAGGAGATTTGGACTTAAATTTTTTTTTTCAGGGACTAAATTGTAAATAATTAAAATTCAGGGACTAAATTGCAAATACCTAACTCTTGAAGGATTATTTTGCAAATAACAAAAAGAAGAGTTAGTGGAGAGATTAGAATGTGAGATAGAGATGGAGAAGTGAAGATAAAAATGAAGAAGAGTTAGTGGAGAAATTAGAATGGGAGATAGATGAGTGGGTTATAAAAGGAGGAAGAAGTGAGCTTGAGAGGAGAATTTTTTTGGGGAGAGAAAATTTTGGATGTTTGAGAGGGTTTTGGAAGATTGAAGAAAAATTTGAAAGAAATAAAATACCAAAAAAGAGAGAAAATTTTGAAGATGATGGGAGTTTAAAGCTAGGGGTTATCATCACAAATTCCTTCATCGATCAACATAAATCAAGAGTTCATTCTCGTCAATGAACAAGCAAATTCGAGCTAAGTATTTTTATTTATTCATTTATTTGTGGTTTTAGTCTCAAATTAGCACAAATTGTATACACTTTCTCCATCTCCCCTTTTCCCATATTTTATGGCAGGTAAAAAAAAGGGACAACTCCGTATCAACGATAAATTCCATGGAGATGCAAAATGAGATCAAACAAATTCCAAGGTGCCCATCAAATTTGCAGCCGACCTGTTGTTGACACCTGATCTTTAATCATTTTTTCTATTGCTAAAGTAATAAAAAATCCATAAAAATTCATAAAATTGAAAAATCAACTTTGGGGACCTTAGCCAAGCCTAGGGAACCAATTTTGGCCAAAAAACGATTTTTCATATTTTCAGTATTTTTACGTATTTTTTATTTATTTATTTTCAAAAATTAATAGAAAATCCATAAAAATTCATAAAATTGAAAAATCAACTTTGGGAACCTTAGCCAAGCCTAGGGAACGAATTTTGACCAAAAAATAATTTTTCATATTATATATATTTTAATTTTTTTAAAACAATACAAAAATATTTGAAAATTTTGAAAAAATAACATTTGAGGCCAAAAAAATACACAAAGATAGTTAATATTTTTATTTTAAATCTATTTTCATATTGGCCATCGCAAATTCAGAAAAATCCAATTCGAGTCACGTGTTCCTTCACGAGTATAATCTCGAATCGGGCCTAAAAAAATTTAATTTGAGTCAACTTATTTTTAACTTTCACTTTTTATGAGTTGTGACATTGTCTTCTAATATTTTAAATTTTCATCTTGACCCAATTATATCCAGAATGACTTAATTTTGCAAAAGGGCTTTAATTAAATTATGCATTATTTTCAGCGACAAGACATGAGCTTAAATTTGACATGTGGTAAATTTTGGTGTGTCAAAAATTGTGAGGAGATTTGGACTTAAAGAAATATATTTTTTCAGGGACTGAATTGTAAATACTTAAAATTCAAGGACTAAAGTGCAAATACATAACTCTTGAAGGATTATTTTACAAATAATAAAAAGAAAAGTTAGTGGATAAATTAGAATAGAGAAGGGAAGATGAAGAAGAGGAGATGAAGAAGAGAAGTTGGAGAAGAATGGATGGAGAAAATAAGATAAGAATAGAGAAGGGAAGATGGAGATGAAGAAGAGTTAGTAGAGAAATTAGAATGGAAGATAAGAATAGAGAAGGGAAGATGGAGATTAAGAAGAGTTAGTGGAGAAATTAGAATGGGAGATAAATATGGAGAAGGGAACATGAAGATGAAGAAGAGTTAGTGGAGAGATTAGAATGTGAGATAGAGATGGAGAATGGAAGATGAAAATGAAGAATAGTTAGTGGAGAAATTAGAATGGGAGATAGAGTTAGTGGAAAAATTAGAATGGGAGATAGATGAGTAGGTTATAAAAGGAGAAAGAAGTGAGCTTGAGAAAGGATTCTTGAGAGAGAAAATTTGAAGTGTTTGGGAGGATTTTTTTTTTTTGAGAGAAAATTTTGGATGTTTGAGAGAGTTTTGGGAGATTGAAGAAAAATTTGAGAGAAAGAAAATACCAAAAGAGAGAGAATTTTGAAGATGATGGGAGTTCAAAGCTAGGGATTATCATCACAAATTCCTTCATCGATCAATATAAATCAAGAGTTCATCCTCGTCAACGAGCAAGCAAATTCGAGCTAAGTGTTTTTATTTATTCATTTGTTTATGGTTTTACTTGCAAATTAGCACAAATTGTATACACTTTCTCCATCTCCTCTTTTTTTTCCATATTTTATGTCAGGAGAAGAATATCTCTACGTCAACAGCAAAAATCTCGTAGATATGCAAAAATCGGCCCAGACAAGCTCCTAAGCTGTCCACCGATTTCTCAACTGATCTGTGACTAAAAGTCCCTCTTAATTCAAAAGAAACTCTCTATATTGGGAACATAGAGAGCGAAAATCAATTATAGAAATCCCTCCCAAAAAATGGGAGATAAGTACTCTTTCCACTCTTCTGGTTTTAGGTGCAGATTAGCACATATTTTGTATACTGACATTTCACTCTATTTTATGTCAGGAAGCCGCAGCTTTATATCAATGGTCAACCCTATGGAAGCACAAAATCGGCTTGGAGGAGTCCTCAAGCGCGCACAAATTTCAAATTGTTGAATCAATTCGTTGTATTTTATTTTAAAGAATTCATACCCCAGAATGGAGAGGACAAAGTCCATCCGCAATTTAAATACCTGCACCATAAATCCCAAAGGGAAGAGCCAAGCCAATGCTTAGCCTCCCATTGGAGGTTTTTACTTACAGTAGTTAAATACCTGCAACTTAAATACCTGTACCTTAAATCCCAAAGGGAAGAGCCAAGCCAATGCTTAGCCTCCCATTGGAGGTTTTTACTTACAGTAGTTAAATACCTGCAACTTAAATACCTATACCTTAAATCCCAAAGGGAAGAGCCAAGCCAATGCTTAGCCTCCCATTGGAGGTTTTTACTTACAGTAGTTAAATACTTGCAACTTAAATACATGTACCTTAAATCCCAAAGGGAAGAGCCAAGCCAATGCTTAGCCTCCCATTGGAGGTTTTTACTTACAGTAGTTAAATACCTGCAACTTAAATACATGTACCTTAAACCCCAAAGGGAAGAGCCAAGCCAATGCTTAGCCTCCCATTGGAGGTTTTTACTTACAGTAGTTTAAATACTTGCAACTTAAATACCTGTACCTTAAATCCCAAAGGGAAGAGCCAAGCCAATGCTAGGCCTCCCATTGGAGGTGTTTATTCACTGTCATGTACTTCCTATAATTTAATTTTTGAATCATCAGACCCAAAAGATAAGTAGGTTGTAATACTGCACAGAAGTCGTTAACACACTCCTTCTTTCGGCTTCAGGGAATCTTTAACACTTAAAAAAATATAACAAACAAAAATATATACCATCCATGCATCCTATTTAAAAAGTGAAAACACAAAAGAGAATACCCTACTATAGCCTTAGGAATAAACCAAGCCTGAGTTGCCGAATTAGGATATCCATGAAATTAAGGTACCGAAAGGGCATTAGTTTTAATTAACTAGTGTAACCAAGTCCCCGAGCTCCTAATCTCTGGTTCGCAGGAATAAATTAGTTCTCCCGCTAATTTATTTAGGTTTCTAATCGACCTACCAAGAACGATTAGTGGCGACTCCAAATTTTAAAATCATTTAAACAAAAACCAAAGTTGCGATTCGGTAGGGCTTGGGAGGGTCCGCGTTAGGTTAGTCAAATCTAATTAACCTAATAATCCGTTAACCCCTTTTAAAATTTAAAATTTTTTTAAAGGGTCGCGACACCTGTCAACGGATTTTAGTTCAAATTGTTGAAACAATTTGTTGTATTTTATTTTAAAGAATTAAAACCCCAGAATGGAGAGGCAAAGCGCATCCACTGGAGGTCGTTTATTTCCTGCAATTTAAATTCCTGCACCATCAAACCCCAAAGAGAAGAGCCAAGCCAATGCTAGGCTGCCCATTGGAGGTTTTTACTTACTGCAATTTAAATTCCTACACTATTAAACCCCAAAGGGAAGAGCCAAGCTAATGCTAGGCCGCTCATTGGAGGTTTTTACTTACCGTTATTTAAATTCTCCCAATTTAATTCCTGCACCATTAAATCCCAAAGGGGAGAGCTAAGCCAAGGCTGGGCCATCCATTGGAGGTCTTTATTTACTGTCATTGGCTTCCTGCCGTTTAATTTTTGAATAACCAGACCCTAAAGTGAGTAAACTGTAACACTGCACAGAAGTCATTAACACACTCCCTCTTTCGGCTTCAGGGAATTTTTAACACTTTGAAAATAAAAAAAAATACCACCCATGCATCCTATCTAAAAAGTGAAAATATAAAAAAAGAACACCTCCCTAGAGTCTTAGGAATAAACCAAGCTTGAGTTGCCAAATTATGATATCCATGAAATTAAGGTACCGAAAGGGCATTAGTTTTAATTAACTAGTGTAACCAAGTCCCCGAACTCATAATCTCTGGTTTGTAGAAGTAATTTAGTCCTCTCGCTAATTTACTTAGGTATCTAATCAACCTACCAAAAATGATTAGTGGCGACTCCAAATTTTAAAACCATTTCAACAAAAACCAAAGTTGCGATTCGGTAGGACTTGGGAGGGTCAGTATTAGCTTAATTCATCTAATAAACCTAATAATCCATTAACCCGATCGAAAAAAATTCTTAGGGTCGCGACAGAGGGCTGCCCCTCCAACCTGTTGTCGTCAACTACAGGAGAGGGCTAGAAAGAGAGTCGAGCCCTCTCCTAGATCTGGACAAGGGCAGCAAGCCCCCATCAGAATACGGAGAGGGTCATTAACCAAACCACCCCTCCCCATGCACGTGCACATGCGCGCGATGGTGCAATGGCCATAGGTGAGAGCCCTCCCACCTTCATGTGTTATTTTTTAAAAAAGAAAAAAATAAATAAGGAGAAAATGAAAATTCCTTTAAATTTCGAGATTTCATAGCCACTTTAGGCCATTATTTAAAACAACGTTCATTTCATATCCTTATTTGAGAAAATAAGGATACTTCAAGCTCACATTTAAAGCAAGATTCACTTGAGGTTCTTATTTGAAATTTTCTCACAAATAAATATGAAACATCAGTAAAGTAAAAGTTTCAATTACACACTCGCAATCCAAGATTTGCTTAGCAGCATGATGCTTGTGTTGCCCTCCCACAATTCCGTTTTCACGATTTAAGATTCCTTTTTTCGAGCCCTCCCTTCCATTAAATAAAGATATTTTTAGGTTTTACTATGGAACTATGCTCACCCTTACAAATAAACACTTTCCCTCCCTTCTTTCTGGTTTTTCTTTTTTGTGTTATTCCACATGTACTACTATTTGTTTCTGTCGCAAATTTGAATTTGACAAACAATTCAATTTAAATAAATGGGTAAGAGTCAAGTATGAGTTTGATAGGGTACGTGTTACTAAATTTGTGTTGTGTAAAAATAGGCCAATTTGGATCAGATCAATATTCGACCCAATCCAAACTCTACTTGATTCACTTATTCGACGGCCCTATTTGATGTACCATTAAAAGTTTTTATGAAAAAGGAGACAAACTAACATAATTGAGTTAACCCATAACCAAACCAAGGCAATATGATAGATTGGTGAATATTGTGGACGATGAGAAAGTATTTTGTGCACTTTTTAATTCAAACTTCTTTACATGTAAAATAAAAATTGCATGATACTTTCCCCCATAAAAGGTAGGCAGTTTTTCGGGGAAAAAAAAAAGGTAGACAGTTCCCAATAAAAAAAAATAAAAAAAACCATCAGTTCGTCACGCTTATGTGTTGGGTGATGTGGGATGTACATGACATTAGCGTAGAAAATCAGAACGTACGGTACGGATATAAGATTAAGTAAGAATTTAAGGTTCAAATATATACACATATAATAATGTAATATATTGTTTTTGGTCAAAATTAAGGATGATATTTTGGCGTGTAGAAATTATTGGGAAGTTCATATAAATCAACCTGACTAATGTGCCCTCTTGAAACCCCGAAATGCTCTCTCTCCCTCTCGCCGTCGCCGTAAAAGCTGAATCCACCACTCATGGCGCTGAGACTGGCGGCGCCTCGTGGCTTGAGGAGGCTGTTCTCAACCTCCTCGTTCTTTCCTCCGCCTACTGCGGCAGCGGCTCAACCCCGAGTGGAGCCTGAGCCCAACACCAACCTATTTGTCTCCGGTGACTACTTTTTACGATGATTATGTGGATCCCTCGCTAGCTTTGTCTCGGCTCTTTGATCTCTTTCGTTGCTAATTATTACGTTGCGTCTCTTCTCTTGATGTGATGTCTGGAAGTACTTTTGTCTCAGTGGCAATTTGTTTTCTTCTTGCTTAGCGAGATGAGTTTAGAAATGTTCGAGTTCGAAGCATGTTTTGCATAATTGGGTCTTCGGAAAGTGGGGAACTTGGAGCTTTTTGGTGAAGCTTGCGCGACAAGAAAGTTTCAGATCAATTGCTTTTGAAAATGATGGGAATTTCATGTACATGATTGAGCTGCAATGGTTTATCAGACCTTTGTTGCTTGAGAGGTTTGACAAGCGGATGCTTGATAAGCATTTTGCCTGAGGTTTCTACTAGGTCCTCTGGTTAAGGCATACTAATGAGATGGATCACTTATAATCAGGAATTTCGAATGTATCTTCATTTCAGAAGAAACACTGGATGAGTTACAGATGCTTGCCAATCAAAGAGTTGTTCTCAAGTATTTTTGACTTGTTGTATATCTCTTCTTGGGAGGGGATGACTAAATTCTAAGTTGTGACTTGAAAGCCTGTGGTCGAGTGAAAGTATTTGGACTGAAGTCATCGTTGCACATTTTGTTCACTCTGGGGGAGAAGGTGGTGGATGATCGTTTGTGTGTTGAAAGGCAATTAGATTATTCCATGTTCTTGTTCTTTGCTTCGTCTTCGCTTCTGCGCCGAAACTCTGGCTACCAATTATAAGTGGAGCACACAGTCATTGCTTGAGCATGTCTGTTGTTTAAGTAAGTTATCTTTAAATGAAATTGAATAATTTTCATCAACTATTTACTTGGGCCTCTGGCACTGACATTTGATTGATTATGCTTTGCATTATCTGACTTGGAAATTGACAATAAACTCAGGGCTGAGTAAACGTACTACTACGGAGAAACTACGGGAAGCCTTTTCTCAGTTTGGTGAAGTCGTTCATGGTTTGTTCTACCTCTGAATGGTTATTTGTAAGTTACCCTGGCAAAGCTTGGAGCACTAAATTTGCAGCATGTTGGTTCCACACAGCTAGGGTGGTGTCTGATCGGATTTCAGGATATTCAAAGGGTTTTGGCTTTGTCAGATATACTACATCAGAAGATGCTGCAAAAGGTATTGAGGGTATGAATGGAAAGGTGAGTTTTGCATTTGTATCCTGCTTTCGCTCCTCTGGAAGTAATAACAGTGTTTTGCAAAGCGATTAACTGTTACTTTGGCATGTTTAATCCAGGCTATATGTGTTTAAGGAATTGCATAGACCAAATATCTGTTTTTCTTTTGGTTATGAACAGAAGAGAAATTTTTATTTTTTTATTTTGGTTTTGCACATGTATATCTGTGAACATTTCGGTAGTTGGAATGAACAATTTTGACACTTAAATGGGCTTAAGATTGTGGTGTCATGATATGTTCCCCAGATATCATAGAATTGTATAGTGCTCTAAGTCTGTCGACGACATTCTCAGAATTCTCTTTAGTGATTATGGTGTCTTGAGATTTTGGCTCTATGTAGAACAGGTTAGTCTCAGTAACGTTTTAAACCATAGGTCTCTTCACAAAAATTAAAGGAACTACATTAAAGCATGGAATGAAAACATACCATCTCTTGGTGAATGGGTAAAAGGACCCATATCAGTTGTGGCAATGGGGTAATTCTCGAAGCAGGTGCTGGCACTATTAAGAAAGAAATGTTCAGCAAAGTTGGTGGTTCTGTATTTTACCTGGCATGGTAACTGAAGAACTCTATACTCAATGCATGTAGAGAGTTCCTCTGGGGAGAACTCTCACTCATGTTTGCATGCAATAAAATTCAATTCATGATCTCTCTGGGAAATACCTCTAATGCATATACCTTACCCTCCACATAAATTCTGACCTACTATTTGTAACGATGAAGAAAGAAAAGTCTACTCAATGCATTGCTGTTAGGGTGAGTTAACAGAAGCAAGGCTTCTCCATTCCTCAAGAC